>OX335788.1:3259166-4742500 GCA_946896805.1 Scutellaria galericulata
GTCTAAAAAGGAAACTTAGAACTTATTATTAGGGCTCCAAAAGAAAGGAATGAAACTTTAATTCACCAACCATTAATGAAAGAA
The DNA here is from genome assembly GCA_946896805.1 of Scutellaria galericulata. Lineage (NCBI taxonomy): Eukaryota > Viridiplantae > Streptophyta > Magnoliopsida > Lamiales > Lamiaceae > Scutellaria > Scutellaria galericulata. The sequence continues at coordinate 3,259,251 of OX335788.1, forward strand.
GATATCCTGTACAATTGTGAGTTTAACCAACACATACAAAAGGCTACCTGGTCTGAGTGGTTGACTCAGATAGGAACCTAGAGCAATCGTAAGAGATCTTTGGTATCATAAAAGCAGAGGCTCTATAATACACAAAATTTAGTACCAGAGATTTCAGATATTTAGCGGCTGCCATACAAAGATAGTGATATAAATGGATGACGATGAATGTGAGTAAACAAGTAGTTCGATAAAAGAAGGGAAAGAGGGAAAACCTGTTCCTCATCAACAACAAGCAGGCCGAGCTTATTATATACAACACGATCACCCAGTAATGAGTGTGTCCCAACTATAATGTCCAGCTCACCATTTTTAATCATCTGTAGATAAGTCTCTTTCTCTGACTTGGTCTACATGATTGAACACAGAACGGAATTGCATAGTAAAGTCAAAGTTAGTATCATATATGATCCAAGAGCAGAGCAGTAAAAGCTACAATATTATATGTTTAGCAAAATAACCATTTGAGTAATTGTAAAAAGAGTAATATGACTATAAAACGAAGATCTAGAATCAGAACTGTATGAACTAACTAAAACCTTGTTAGAAATGAACTCCTAGACTTGTCAAACATTATTTTTCTTGAATTTTGAGTCAATTGGTACGGCATAAGGATACAAAAACACATGATAGGGAACCAAGAAGACTCAATGGTTTACTCATGAAATCTGTACTGGTGAAACCCAAACTTCAAAACCAAACACCTTAACCTTAACCCTGAATGAACATCCCAAGCCCAAATTTGATAACTGAAAACCAATCCCCAAGCCCAACACTCACACACACACACACACAAAAAGGATCCTCAACCCAAACCCAAACACCTTAACCCTAAACCACAGATATTTAAATAAGATAATGTTTCTCATTTGACAATATCATGCTTCATTTAAGCTTATGCAATGGTCAAGAAGTGAAAGGAGCTAATAAGCACAATAATGAATACTGTATGGAACTTAAAAGTGAGTAAGATTCCGACGACACTACTTTTGTAAAATATAAAACCACAAATACAGATGGGTATATTTTTTGCATGAAGTTCTTTTTGCTTGTGCATATTTTGAAATGTATAAGACTTCCATTTTCAACAGCAGTTAGTTGGTCAGAGATTTTTACGATGGACATAAATTAACTAAATTATTGAAACGGAATGATAAAAGGCAATCTGGTGACACTGACATTGGAGGGTCAAAGGACAGAAATCAACCATCATGTGCCTTTAGTAGAACGAAAAAACAGAAATATGGTGTAGACAACCATACCTGAAACCTACTCAGAAGTCCAACCCTCATATTATTACTGGAGAACCTCTCTGAGATAACATCAAAATGTTGTTTAGCCAGCACTATTGTTGGGGCCAAAACCATCGCCTGTTTTCCAGCTGAAACCACACAAAATATGGCACGCAGTGCAACTTCAGTCTTACCAAAACCAACATCCCCACAAATCAGTCGGTCCATTGGGTTTTCTCTCTCTGTCAAATCTCTTTCCACATCCATGAACGCCTAGGTGAGAATCTAAATTGTGAGAGAAAAGAGCATCAACCATGCCAGCTACATGCGGAAATTTTAGCATTATTTTTAATTAAGTAGCAAAAGGAACTGATGCAACATCATAGCAGCTCGCCAATGCACAATAAAACTGCCTAATGGAACTAAGAATGCTTGATCAATTTTGGCATAAATATGATGCATCTACATGGATGTATATTAAGTAAGAGTGGCGGACTACACTGTTATTTGGAAGAGAACTTTCAAGTTTCAGGTCCTCCAACAATTCAGTTATTAACAAAAAAAAAAAAAACAAATATGGATTTTAATTACCTGTTTTTGATCAGGAGTTGGCTCGTAGGGAAAAAGAGATGCAAATTCAGCCATGGCTGGAACTTTTGGGTATGGAGGTCGCTTCTGTTTGAGTCTATGTAGGTACAACTCCATCAAGTCAACAACCATTTTCTGAACTGCAACTTTACCCTTTATTCTTCTCCTCTCCCATGCACCAGTATCACTCAATTTGCTTAATGTCCGTGGCTTTTTGGTTTCATTTGGACTGAAAGCAGAAAACAAATATTTATCTCTTTTTTTTGTACTTTTTAATACGATAAGGTCTCACTGAAAATCATAACCTAATTTGGCACATAATACAAATGCATAGTGCCTTGGATCAAAAACATAGAACAGTAATGTAGTCCTCCAACAATCTGGAATAGTATAGATATATTTTAAGATTAGCCGAAAGAGAATCCACACAATCCACGACTACACTGCTATATATCGACGTTTGTAATGACTCAAAAGTTTTATTAAAGAGTTGAACAACTCCTATGGCGCTTATAGGTGTATAGAAAGCTAGCATGTTGTACACCCATATGCATAGGGGATGCCGGGATGGGGTGCACTGCACAATGAGGACAATTAGCAAACATATACAAGCTACAGAATGTCGCCATTACTGAACAAATTTGAAATTCTTCTATGATGTTGTAAGGGGACTATACGTGAATTCAAGTAATATTCAAATAACAGAACAAACCAATAAATAAATCAGCAAAGGATTAAACGAAATGAGAGAAAGAACATACAGATTGTAGCGATACAGCATCCTAGACGCCTTCTTAACCGGTAACTTCGCCATTCCATCAGCATACTCTATAAAAACAAACTCAATTGGCTCCGGTGAAGTTTTAGAAACATCAAATTTGACACCAACAAAACGTCCAACTCCAACTTTCTTATGCACAACATAGTCTCCTGGACGAAGCGAGTAAGGATCCACCTTATAACTGAAGGCACCAGAGGCATCTACTCTCTCCCCCTTGAGTTTCTGCAAACCCCTCTGCTGCTGCTCCTTCACCAGCTGAATGTACTTGTCGGCCTCCTTCGAATCTATCGCCGGCCTGGACGACGCCGTTTCCCTCTTGCCATGCTCACGCCGAATCCTCTCGTTGAGCAGCGATATGGAGTCGCGCTGCTCCGCCTCCGGCGGCGTCCGAACTCTGGACGGAACGGAAACGCCGCCGTTGCCTTTCATGTCGCGCCGAACGGGCGGGGACCATGGAGATGACGACAAAACTCCCCTCACTCTAAATCTCAAGCCGAATCTTCTAGATGAAAATGGAAGCCAGTGTTTTGTCATAGGTCCGCCATTATTGTTTTCGCTGCTTTTTATGAAACCAGCCAATGAGGGAGCACGAGTCACTGCATCCATGGAGAGTGATAAACCAAAGAAATTTGGAGCTGCCATACGAATTTCAAGCTACAAAAATTGCAAGCATGGAGGAAAGAAGTGATGAATTAGGAGGGAGAAAATCGATATTAGGAGTTTATAAGCAGTCGCCGTTATCTCTTAACTCCTTATATTATTTCTTCTCTCTTTTCTCTCTGTCTTAAGTATTCACACAGATATTTTTCCTCTCTCTCTCTCTCTGTTTTGGATATTTCCGCACGTGTTTTGAGTATAAAAAAAAAAAAAAAAAAAAAGCTCAGTTATGAGTGGAAGGCAATGAATTGGGCTAGACTTGGGCCATGGTGCTTGGGCCGTTGGCTCGGCCCTTGGTCTTGAGCTCCAAAATGGACTTGGAGAAGCTAAAATTATTAATGGATTTTGAGTCCAATATATGTTTCAACTTTGGTTAATTAGTTTGAATGATAGAGAGTGATTATAATACCTCGATGAAAAAGAATGTTTTTAAATAAAGATAGATAATAAATGGGGTTTTCACAATAAATCGAGCAATTATTATGATTAATGCTATCAATATAGGTCGACATAAATAATTATTTTGATTAAAGTTTCTTATACGGATCGGTGCAGATCTCACCATTTGGCAGGTAAAATGGATTTTTATTATGACAGGCTACTAAAATCTCAATCCATTTGTGGGCTATAGGTTAGACGAGCTGATCTATCATAATTTTTTTTTTTAAGGAAAAAATGTATATATGTAATATATATATATATATATATATATTATATAATATATTACTAAGATATATATATGTTCAACTACATATAATATACAAATTTTTTTTAAAAAAAATAGTTCGTTCATTAAAATTTGTTCATTCTTATAAATAAATGACTCATCTCAATGTTTTATACATCAATAATTTTAAACATTTCATCATTATTTCTTATTTATATTTTCAAGATTTTTTTTTAAAATATAGAGATGGGTCAAACCCACCAAAAATCCGACCCATCACGGGCCAAACCTACTTATGTTCGTCTTCTCACAGATCTTTAACTCAATCCAACCTACCGTTTTAATATGATGAGGAATGACCAGTATCTCTAATTTTCATAGTAGTGGACCAATTATTTATATCAAGCATCATTGTTCATTTGTAATTCATCACATTTCTAGAAACAAAATTAAGAGAAAGGCTGATTTTTTTTTCTTTAATTTTATGAATGATTGTAATACTATATTGTTGTTTTTCGTAAAAGGTTCTTTATTTCCTTGAGATTTTAATTGCAAATACTGTAATATATTTAATTTCACCAATATCGATATTGGTATAACATATGTTATATCACGTGTTAGTTACATACATAAAATATAAAGGGTTAAATGCAAAAAAAATCTAAACTATTGGCTTTTTTCATTTTCCAATCTTTTTTTTTTTTTATCAAATTGCGACCTTAACTATTAAAATTTATCAAATTACTACTTTTAAACTATTTTTCGGCAAAAATGTGAACACGTAACACACATGCTAATTTCATATGAGGGTCACCTTAAATTACAAGATTACAAGAATACCCTTATATTTTCAGCATTTGGGTTACGTGTTCACGTTTTCGCCGAAAAATAGGTGGGAAGTTGCAATTTGATAAATTTTAAATAGTTTAGGTTGTAATTTGATATAAAAAAAAAGTTTGGATTGGAAATTGAAAAAGACCAATAATTTAGGTTGTTTTTTACATTTAACCCAAATAAAAAATGAAACATCGTGTTTCGATAGAATAAAAAATATAATGAAACATATATACCCTACATGACACATGAGTGACCCAAATATAAAATGAAACATCGTGTTTCGATAGAATAAAGAATATAATAAAATATATATACCCTACATGACACACGAGTGACCCAATTATAAAATGAAATATTGTGTTTCGACAGAACAAAGAATATAATGAAACATATATACCCTACATGACACATGAGTTATCGTATCTTTATTCATTCAGCAGCCGACTAAAACTTTGGGGGGCAGGTACATTGAAAAATATATTTCAAGATAAAATGTATATCTAATTTGGGTCAATTATTTCATATATTTATTTACTACACGTCGGATGTCTCAAAAAAGAAGAAAATATGCCTAAAACCCACAATTTTTATTTATAGTAAAACAAAGCCTTAGTGAAAAATAATCAAATAAATTTGTAATATTGTAAATGGAAGTATTGATCGATATGGTGGGGTTCTCCATATACAGAGTTGCAATATTTCTTAAGATAGTAATTGACGAATTGCTTTCGACTCATCTTACCTGCTCTGGGTTTTAATAATGTGTGTGGCTGAATTATTTTTGACAATGCTAAATCTTGCAAAAGAGAGCAATATATGTGCTTTCGGCATTAACAATGATTAAACATATATAAAATCAAATTAATAAAAAAAGGTCTAAGTTTATTATTTATTTTGTCCAGTAATTTTGAGGATTGGCAATTAGGACACAATCTTTGGAGAAATATTTGTTAATTCCATTTTCAAACAAAAATAATGTCTTTTTATTAAATTTTTTCCAGAAAGACCGGAAAAAGTGGTTAAAACACGTTTCCTTACTTTTTTTTAAAGCCAAATTGAGGATTATTTTTCTCAAGAAAATAGAAAATAATTGAAAAACATATCCAAACTCTTGATACCGATTGATAATTTAGAGCATTAATTAATGACATGTAGTAAATTTAGGACAATTTGAATTAAATGCATCAATTAAACATTAACCCGCGTGAATCACACATGATCGATCATCTGAATTTGGGTTCCTTGAACTGACAATTTAGGACATATGAGTAATAAATTCTCTTGAGCACTTGGAAGACGAGACCTATTTATTATTAAATTTTTCAGGGTAAAATATTTTTCATCCAAACTATATATGCATGGCTAGAATTTGACATGACTATAAAAATGCATTGAATCCAAGTTTATAAGGCAGAATGGAACACTTAAGAATTTATACCAAAGAAAATGTAAAATCACATATAATTCGAATAAGAAAATATTGTTAATATTTTTTTTTCTTGCTACAATTAGAGGTGAGAGACTCGAACCTAAAACCTTATCCAAATTGAGAAATTTATCTAGCGTTCGGCTAAGTCTATGGTACTATAAAACTATTAAACTATAAGAGTAAGTTTTATGTGAGACCGTCTCATGAATCATATTACGTGAGACGGGTCAACCCACAACCCACATTACACAGTTCACATGTAAATTAATGAAAATGGGTTAGGGTTGTGGGTAAAAAGGATCCGTCTCACGAAAACTATCTTTGAGACCGTCTCACGCAAGTTTTTGTGAAACTATAAAGACAAAATGTGGAACTATAAAAGTAGAAAGAAGAGATGGAAGAATGATGAATTATTGCACCTCAAATTGATTTGAAGAATGGAGAATAAAGTAGCTAACAACTTCATGCTAACAAGAAGCGACATTGAAAACGTGGAATGTGGCGGCGACTTAGACATCTCTGGCGAGCAGATCGAAGGAGGTGGGGAAGAAGAAGAGGATAAAACCATGAGTTTTAGGAGGACTTATCAACCTCCTCAACAAACAGAGAAGGTATTATTTCATGTTATCTTATTATTATTATTATTATTATTATTATTATTATTATTGACAACACAATTCTAGTCATGCAACTAACTATAAGACAGGTATCAATTTTGGTCCTGTTTAAATCAAAATCTATAATTTGTTGTTGATCATTCATTTGGTAGCAATTTAATTAGTCCTGAAATGATGGAACTTAGAATTGACAATCAATTAAAAAAATAGGGTCCTGAAGTATATATGAATTTTTGTTTTTTTTTGCTCCGATTGCTCCCCATAGTCATCATGTGTTTCACTTTGCAACTACACCCATTTTCTGATAACTTTTCCAGTTAAAATCGAATTTGATATCTTGATTTAAAAAAAAAATTTACTTGAAACCTAACCTAAAACATTCCGAATCTCAAACCATATGAAAACGACAAATCAATTTTCTAATTTATGTTCGATTTTGACAAAAAAAAAAAAATAATAATCAAAAGATGAGATCAGTTACAAAGTGTTCCGTGGACTTTGTGTTGCAATCGAAAAAAAAAAAAAAAAAACCATTATAATTCAGATTATGTTTGACTAAAATCCTAAAAAATATAGGTCCATATTGCAAAACTTGAGTTGGAAAAGATCAAAATTGAGACTGTGGTCCCATAATTACAGAACTAAAATTGCAAATTTCGGAAATATGAAAAAATATAGTTGAATCCTCAGGTATATCCAACCATGGAGACCATCTTGTTGGCATACCAATCTCTAGGAGTAGTGTATGGAGACTTGGGAACTTCTCCGGTCAATGTATTCTCCTCGACTCGATTGACAAACCTTTCAGAAGAAGATCTTCTTGGAGTCCTGAGCCTTATTATATGGACACTAACATTCCTGGTGTTGATTAAATATGTCTTCATCGTGCTACACGCGAACGATCATGGTGAAGGAGGAACTTTCGCGCTCTATTCGTATATATGTCGACACATAAACTTCAAGAGCAAATTCACTATTCAGAATTCAAGATTGGAATCGGACTCGACCATGGCTTACTATAGTGGAGGGAGCCCTTTGTCCACTAGGACAAAGAAATTTCTTGAGAGGAGTTCTTTTGCTCAAAATTTTGTTACTATAATTGTTTTGCTAGGGACTTGCATGGTTATAGGAGATGGTGCACTTACACCTGCAACATGTGGTAATTCACCATTGCCCTTCTATGTATCAATATATAGTTGTCAAAAATGTTTTCCTAACTTTTTACTCATTATGGGTTCATTGAACATATTAATATTAACTAGAAAATAAATACTATTTTACTGGTGCTAACTATTGTCCTAGGTTGCATTTCAAAAGATCGTGAACTTTAAGGTGGAATCGGAAAAAAGAAAAAGTTTAGGCTGTAAATTGAAAAATATTTTCTGTTGGTTTTTGATATTAGTCTTTGGTGTATTTTAATTGTTCTCATATATGTAAGCATTAAATTGTAAAGTTTTTGCATAATGATATATTGTCAATGTAATGTAATTGATTAATTAAAATATTACAAGATTTCATATATATTAATACTTCTTCTTTTTTTTTTTTTTTTGTATAGTTTTGAGTTTTAATCTCTTATTCTATTATGTTAATTTGAGAACCTATGAATTGGAGTTGTAACATAAAGTATGCAGTTCTTTCAGCGCTTCAAGGCATTCAATCCCGCTCGTCCAAAATAACACAAGGTAATTTGTGGAGAATTAATTATTAATTTGGACTGAGAATTTAATTTACTTTCAATATGTTAATTTTATTTTTTTGAAGTATAGTTGACAAATATATTCCTATTCTTTCTTGTATCAGATCATGTGGTCGGAATATCAATTGTTCTTCTGATTGCGCTTTTCGGGTTCCAACGTTGTGGAACAAGCAAAGTTAGCTTCTCATTTTCTCCAATAATGTTGGTGTGGTTTGCTACCAATGTTTCAATTGGTGTCTACAATATTATCAAATATCATCCATCTATTCTCAAAGCTGTTTCTCCACACTATATTGTCAAATTCTTTATGACCAATAGGAAGACTGCGTGGGACCTTCTCGGAGCCGTCTTCCTAAGCATAACAGGTAATACATTTCGATATCTGGTGAACTCCATCAACTACATAATCTACTATGGATTACTGTATGTATTTCGATAGTACTGAATAACTGCCTATATATATATGTACAATATGATAATATCGTATTTCTCATATATGTGAGGTTGTAATTTTTTCTAATCTCTATGGTTTTGCATGATAGGAGCTGAGGCCATGTTTGCAGATTTAGGCCACTTCAATAAAAAGGCAATTCAGGTTAGAACCAAGCAGTCCAATTAATTTATTTTTATAGGGTTAATATAAAAAACCAATCCAAAGTATGACATTTTTTCAATTTACAACCTGCTATTTTTTTCCTCTTCAATTGTATCTCAAGGTTCACAAATTTTTTGAATTGTAACCCAAGGTCATTCTTTGATTTCCCAATTTTAACCAAAATGCATGAAACTGAAGCCCAAAAACAATTTTCTGGTTTCCATTCGGTTTAAATATAATTTGAGCAAAAATTGATCAAAATTTCGATTGTAGTCGGAAAAATGGTTTGAAAATGATCCTAGATTGCAATTTGAAAAAAATAGTGAATTTTGTCAAACAATCCCCAAAAAAAACGAAAATTCTAGATTACTGTTATAAAAGAAAAAACTACACTTGAGAGTTTGTTTTTTTATCATAACCATCTTTCTTTCTTTTAAAAAAAATATATATATATATCAAGGATTGATTTATTTATGGATTTGTATTGCAGTTGGGATTCTCTTTTGTGGTATATCCATCATTAATCCTGACATATGCTGGTGAAACAGCATACCTTGTGAAGCACCCTGAGAAAATCAGTGATGCCTATTACAGTTCCCTCCCTGACCCTGTCTACTGGCCAATGTTCGTGATTTCAACGCTGGCTGCCATCGTTTCAAGCCAGTCGATGATCTCTGCTTGCTTCTCTATCGTCAAACAATCCCTGGCTCTGGGTTGCTTTCCCAGAGTTAACATCATTCACACATCTTCCAAGCACCAAGGCCAAGTCTACTCCCCTGAGATCAATTGCATTCTCATGATTCTCACGCTCGGCCTCGTTGTTGGATTCAGAGGTGGCGTCGAACTAGCTAATGCATATGGTAATCGATACTCGTACAGATATGCCATCTCTCTCTCATTCTCTCACTCTCACTCTCCCTCATCTATGTCATTTTACATCTCGATTATCTCTTTCGACCGTTTTTATGTCATTTGACTTCTAATTTGAGTGTGTCATGATTCTGCTATAGGTGTGGTGGTGATATGGGTGATGATCATAACCACATTTTTGACAAGCTTGGTGATGCTGGTCATATGGAAGACAAACGTCGTTTTAGTACTAGGATTCTTCGTGCCTTATGTGCTGATCGAAAGCATATTCATGACATCGTTGCTAAACAAAGTCCCACAGGGAGGGTGGGTGCCCTTTGCTATATCGGCCTTTTTCATGATTATAATGTTGTCATGGACATACGGAAGGAGCAAGAAGACAACATATGAAGCAGAGAGAAAGATGAGTGTAAGAGAATTGGATGAAATGCTGTCGAGTATCAATGTGTGTAGAACTCCAGGGGTCTGCTTTTTCTTTACAGATCTTGTTTACGGCATTCCACCCATTATCCGTCACTACATTCATCACACGAACTCAGTTAGAGAAATCATGGTGATTGTGACCATTAGAACTCTGCCTATCAAGAATGTCCTGTCTGATGAAAGGTTGATTGTGGGGAAATTGGGAGGTGAAGGAGTTTACAGATGTTTGGTTCAGTTTGGGTACAAGGATTCTCAAGACATGAATGGAGACGAGTATGTGGCTTCAATTGTTGGAAAGCTTGTAGAGTTGAGTGATGATATGTCCGAAAAGCAGAAGATTCAAACACATGCACAAAAAGGGGCCGTGTTCGTTGTAGGGAGGACGATTATGAAAGCAAACAAGGACAATGGAATGCTTGCTCGATTCACGATTGATTGTTTGTACAGATTTCTGCAAAAGAACAGCAGAGCAGCTGTTTCAACACTTGAAACCCCATCAGAAAGAACAATGCAGATTGGAATGCTATATGAGATCTAATGTCAGACTTTGTTGTATTTGTGTATATTTATATGGAGTTGGACCAAAAATGTAAAAAATAAATGCAATATTTATATTAATGTGAAAACTAATTTCAATTGTTTAATTTGCAATAGATTGAGATGACTTGAATCAGCTCATTCAGCATTAGGAGGTATCTGACTAAGAGAGTGCTTGGCTAAGCTTATAAGCTTTTTAAAACATATATTTGATATTCAAAACACAAACTCAGAAACGATGGTGATCATAACCATTAGAACCCGACCAATCAAAACTGTTGCACATGATGACAGGTTTAACATGAGAAGAACTAGGAGATGAGGGGCTTTACAGGTATTTGGTTCAGTTTGGTTACAAAGATTCACAGGATATGAATGAAGATGAATATGTTGCTCTTGCAATCAGAAAAAAATCGAACAACTTACTGATAACAGGAACGAAAAGCAAAACATCCAAGCAGCACCATTTAATATTCACAAGCCATGAAAACATATAGGTTGGAGTTAATATGCAACAAAAAAAGCTATCAAGATAACAAGCACAGAATACCAATTATACGAAATGTTTAAAAAGTCAACTACACAAACAAACAGTTTGAAAGCAATGCGAGTCTTGCCTTGTCTTCATGGCACATCTTGGACCACTATTTAGTCCAAATTTAGGACTTCCAAAGATAGAGATTAGACTATTTGACACATAAAATGTAAAGACCAAAGTATTTAAAGGTAAAGGGTATCCCCTCATCCATAGCAGAACATGGTTAGCCCATAGCATATTTTTGAGTCCAGCTCCTTGCGGTGGTTTCATACTTCGTCCTGTCAGTTTTGTACATATGGGCAATCTCAGGGACCAAAGGATCATCGGGGTTTGGATCCGTCAACAAAGAGCATATGGAAAGCAACACCTGAAATTGGAAGCAAAGAATAAACAAACTTCGTCGGTGAAGTTAAAGGATACACTCATTTGGAGATTATTCAGGGAAAAAAGTTGACCAAAGGTACAAGGGAAATGGGAAATTCAAGAAACCGACCTTAGAAATAGTTAGGGCAGGGCTCCACTGCTCCTTCAATATGTCGAGGCATATGCTTCCGTTGCTGTTTATATTTGGGTGGAAAACTTTCGTCCTGAAAGCAACCTGCACAACTCAACAAGAAAAATATGTAAGTGCAAATTATGATTCAGAAAGAGGAATCATAGGGGAAATCAAGAAAATATCTGTGGTGAACAAGATAATGCCACATCGAAAAAAGACCAAACAGATCAAAGCTAAGAATCATTGAGATAGACTAGTGTAAAAATATTGTGTAGTTTCTGTAAAATGATAAACGGAGAAATTGAAAGAAGATCGAAAATATGTATGTAAATACCTTAGGAGGCTTGAATGGGTAGTCGGGAGGAAAATGAATGGTAACCAAGAAAACTCCACCAGCATATGGACTATCTGGAGGACCCATGATTGTAGCTTGCCAATGAAACATGTCTTCAGCAACAGGACCTAGCAAATACACAAAGCAGTAAGCATAATTATCAAGCAAGCAAATGATAATTTGGATTTTGAATCCTTAATTCAAAACTACAGACTATTCCTGAAGATATATATGAGAAGATAACCAATAAAGGTATCATAATCACAAAATAACATAATATAGCAAAAATATAAAGAAAAAGATAATAATGGAAGTCGGACAAAATGCAAAAGAAGATAGCTAGCAAACTTGTTGAATGACTGAGGATGGCATATACTCAAATCCAGGCCCACCCATTCTGAGCCTTTTTAACCATTTTCCAGAACAATAAAGCCAGGAACAGAAAATATTTCACTTACAAGGATAGCAATGAAGAATGATTAGAGCTTGAACTATAAGGCAATCGATACAAAGAGCTGAGTTCGGAAAATCATTCAGAATGGTCTTCTGCATTGCTTTTCAAGATTTTGACCAAGTTAAATTTCAACTCAGCTGCTAAATTTACAGTATAATGTCAACAAATGGGGATGGCAACTGGTCATTCTGGAAAGTAGCTTATCAAATCAAAATCTTGTTAAAAACCCTTAATCTTATATGCCTAAGAAACATATCTTAATCGAGTCAAACTTACAAATGGCATGCTACAATTCACTGCCAAGATCCTCTCCATCCAAATCAGACTTGAATATATTTTCACTTGAAAAGTTTTTCACGGATTAAATTTATCAGTCTTCAAATTTCCAATGTTTTGATTCCATCATTATCACTATCTCTAGACACCACCCTCTGCATACATTTGTTTTTTCAGAACTTCCCTAAAGCTCTACACAACAGAGATTTCTAAATTAAGACACCTCAGCAGCCTTTCAAGGAAAGAAATTTCCAAGCATGAGGCAAATTTCTTACAAGCAAAATCTAGCAAGAAAGTAAATGAAAGATTAACTGATGTGCATAAAGGATTTCACCTATATAAATTAGTAAGAACTATGAAAAATCTACATTGATGATAACCAACAACATAACTCCACTTAAGAAAAAAGAGAGGAATTAGCTAAGATTATATACAACTTTACAAGACAAAATTGCATTACAAAGATCCAACCTAAATGAACAAGCCCACAAACCATAAACATTAAACCATTTCACAAAACCAAAAAAGGATCAAAATATACTTTATTTATAATCCCCAAAACACATAAATAGACAAATCAAAATCAAAATCAAGGTTTCTATTTATTTTGTCTGCTCTAAATTTAAAATTTCTGAGAATGATTGCAAATTACCAGCACTGCAAGAGGTAGGAGGATCCTTCTGAAGATCCTTGAGCTCCTTCAAGATCCGCTTTGAAGCCATAAGCGATTCCTATGATCCAACAAAAAAAACAACCCAGATCTATTTTCTCTACCAAAAATTCCAAGAATAAACAGGTTATAAAGAATTGAACAGAAATTGTTTGAGAAATTGTACCTGAGAGAAAGATTGGATCCTCCTGCCTGCGTAATTCGAGGGGAAAGCTTTATTACTTTACAGAAAGTGAAGAACAGAAATTGCAGAGGAAATGTTAGCAATGTGGGAAAATGAGTTTTATAGGGAACTGATTTATGAATAATTAAACAGCTATATTTTCTTTTTCCCATTTTTAAGGAAAATATATTTATTGAAGAATTATTTTTTTCATTTTCTTTTTAAACACTGTTCAAGAAAGTGAATTTCATTATGGGCGGGGCTAAAGGCACAACACCAAGTGCTAAGGGCACAACACCCTATTAGGGTGTGGGCCCCACATCAATACACTAATAGAGTGTTGTGCCCTTAGCACTTGGTGTTGTGTCTTTAGTTCTACCCTTTCATTATATTGACATAAGTTGATTCCAATTTATCATGTGGGCTCCATTTAGTAACCTTTCCTTTTTTTCTTTTTTTTTTTATTAAACTTTTATTGTAACCTAGTAAAAAGAAAATAGTTGGACTTATTTTTAGACTGTTTTAGAAAATATAATTTTATGAAATAATTCAATTCACAAATCATATCACACAGAACAAAATTAATTTATAAAAATGAATTTGAGTCATAGATGGTAGGATTCCATCTTATAGAAGCCATCTTACATAAATTTTTGTAAGAAATAAAATGCAATTTTCATCCTACAAAAATGGTCCTTTTTTTTTTTTTTTTTTGAAATAAAGTATAGTCTATTTCTTCTCTTTACTTACTAATATTACTTAAAAATTTCTGTGAATACACTTTTTTAATGTTGTTTGAATGATGACAAATATAAATTGTTGTTTCCAAATTTCTTTAAATAAATGTGTATTATACGTTTAAACAAGAAAATAAACTATCGTTTTTAGATGAATAAAAACGGAATATGATTTACATTGTCAACTGAAGTAATAATAGAGTAAATACAATTCTTCCAATTCTCCTTGGTCAAACAACTAGCAAGTGTTGCGTATCCAATTTGGAAAAAAAAAAAAGTTTATAAAAATGTATTTTATATTATGAATCGTAAGCTCTATTGAAACACTTAATTGAAATTGTGTATTTAAGTATTATCACAAATTACGGATATTAAATAATATTATGAATCTGACGTAGAATAAAAGTATTAAAATGAAAGATAAAATACTAATTGTATTACAGAAGTATGGTTGCTTCCTATCACTATTTTAATATGTTTGTCTAATATACTTTCAAAACACTCCCTTTAAAGATTTGTTTTCAATTGTGATTAATCCCAAATTATAGTTTAATATCCTTATTAAGTTTTACTTTTTTTTAATTGGCTCAAATGCCATATTTTAAACATTTTGTTGTTGACAAGTGACAACACTCATTGATTTTTTAATTGAGTAGTTGCAAAGATAATTTGATAGTTTTGTCATTTACTAAAATATAAAATGAGAACATAGAAAAGATACATAATTTTATCCACATTTAGTATATTTTTTAATTTATGTTTAAAATTATGATTCTCGATTTTAATAGGATAGTGTGGATAACATTAAGTTTTTGAATGGTAAATGCAAATATGGAAGAAAAAAATATTTAAAATTTTGAAACAATATGTAGTCTTCTAGAAAACCTTTATATTAAACAATAGAAGTGGGGTGGATGTGGGATAAACATAAACCCATAAAGTTAATTATGGATTTAGACAGAGCAACATGGGCGGCTAATCTTGTTTTTAGGTAATTTTTGTAGACTTTCATTGGAAACGCGTTTTAGGTGCATTTGGCGTTTTCTTCGTGAAATCATTTTGTAATTTGAGGACGAATATGATATTTTTTTATTTTAATTATATGATTATCATGATTTATAATTTAGTTTTATAATTTAAAAATTTATTCAATTTTAGTTTAATTTCATCGAATTTGGACTTTCTAATGATCTACAAGTGACGCGACTACATATGTTGAATTCTAATTGATTGACATGTGTCGCCACGTCACTTCTAGTCACCGAAGCCCCAATTTGAGGATCATGTGCATCGCAAAATTGGTCATATTTTTTATCATGAAATTTAAAAGGAATGATCAATTAATCGTGTTTTGGAAAACCCTTTATAGATACTTGACTTTGACATCTAAATAAGGCGAATTCAAATTCCACATGCATGCCTGGTGGAAATTTCGTATATGTTGATCAAAAGATTACTGCCTAGTGGTGCCTTATTCTTATATAAGACAATCATATATGGTCTATAATTTAATAAAATGAAATGCTGGAAGAGACAATTTTCCAATATTTGGAGCTACATACTGAGATAATTTTCAATGTAGAATATTTCTTCTGTAGTTCTACCTAGAAGCTTGTTGTCTTGCCACGATTCAAATACTCTGAGATAATCCATTTCGAAAATTCTGAGAATTGTGAAAAACTTGGTCATGAAATAGTAAGAAATTGTAGCGATTGCCCCACAATAGCATCATTCTTCAACATCTTAGGTGGTTTGCACCCACAAATATCTACATTTTGTGTATATTTCCGAATATCTACATTTTGTTATATTTTTGGGACCAATCTACAAGGAATTTACTTGAATTGATCCCAATTCTTATCATCAATTTCTTCCAAGTCCTTCAATAATTCTGCAAAGAAGATAATTGCTCATTAATATTAAAATTTTTGGAGTCAGTCTATGCCATAGGATTAATCTATTCCTCTTTATCTCTTAGAATTATGCCACGACGCACAACTTACAGCACAAAATGAAAGTACTGGATCAAGATGAGTTAATGATGCACAACTTATGAGACCGGTATTGGATCAAGATCCTTAACTACGCACAACTTATATACTTATATTACAAAATGAAAGTAAAAAAAAAAAAATCTATAAATCAACATAATAAAGAATTCAAATCCAAACCATGAGTTTTGTAGTTTAAGTGATATCCCACATTTATAAAGATGCAAATTATGTGACGATTAGGTTCGAATTTGGGTCACGTAAGTTTCCTAGTATTTACTGTCCCACTCCATTCCATTCCCCAAACTCATTAAAAAAAATCCAAATCCAAGAGCATCACTTGGTTAAACTTCAAGAAGGCAAAGGTACATGAGTTCACAATATCATCTATCTATATACAAAAGTAGGACGGTTGAGAATATTTACAAAAATACCATTTTCGCACTCAATTATCTTGTCATGATAAAAAATAAGAAAAATATAAAAATACATGTGAGGATTTCAATAAAAAATAAGATAAACACATATTCTTTCATAAAGAATAAAGAATGCACAAGAAAAAAAACTTATGGAAGAAAATAAAAATCAAAGAATAAGTTAAAGAGAGATAGAGAAAATAACAAAGAAGGAGAGAAGTCATAGCAGAAAATTAAAAACAAAGATACAAACAAACAAAGAAAATAAGGAAGAAGAAATGAAGGAAAATGAAAGGAGAAGAGAAGACATAAGTGGTGATTGTGGAGAGAAGGCCGTGGGTGGTGACGAAGAAGAGTAGGAGGCGGTGCGACGACGCGGCGGCAACGGTCGGCGACAATAAGGTGACGGCGAGTAGGAGAGTTAGTGGCTTATAGGTACTTTCATGTCATGTCTATATATATATATATATATATTATCAAATTATAAAGAGTATATTTGGAAACCTAATAACAAGTGAGCTTTAACGGGTTTAAACATAATTGTGGGCTTTAATGTATTTAAACATAATTACCTTTTTAATTGGGCTTTTGTGGAGTAATGAAATGAAATAATAATTTTGATATTATTTTATACAACTAAGAAAAAAGTTAGAAAATAGAAATTAATTTTACATAGTACATATTTTTAATAAATTATTTTAACGATAACAACTACCATATCTATTAATGAACTTATCTATAAATTATAATATGTACTCAATATGTTTATTTAAAAAATCAAAAACTATTTTGAAATATCTAAAAATCTAAAAGAAGTTTAACAATAAATTTAATAATAAAATGATTTTAGAAATTTAAGAAAAAAATAACATAAATACAAAAATTGACTAAAAAATGAAAAGAATATTTGGAATATACCTATTATAAATATCTCAAAAATACTTATAATAATAAAGTTACAAGATTAACCACAAAATAAATTTTAAATTAATTTATATATATTGAAATATTAACTTTTAAAAACTATAAATATCAACAAATAAGATTTTTAAAAAACATTGAATAATAATAATAATTATGGGCATTTTTTTTTTCAAAATTTGTTATAATAAATAGAAATATATAAGTAATCTAATTTTTTTTGTTGTTGGATGCAATAGAAAATTGTTAAGAAATTCAAAATTTGTTTAAAAATTATTTTAAAATTTAAAATTTATTTTAAAATTTAAAAATAAATTGAATTAACTATAAATTTTCAAATAGTAGTTCAAATCTGGAATAACTACAATTTTATTAAACAAATATATATAAAATAATAAACTAAATTTAGTGCAACATAAATCATGAATATACCATTACATTATATTATTAAAAAATAAAATTATATGATGTTATATGATAAATCGGGCAGGAGAGAAAATACTAGTTAGTTTGAAAAGTAAAACAGATAGAACAAGTGTATTGCACCAACATACTTGATCTCCTAACAATATCACGCAAGTAACATGATTCATTTCAT
This sequence comes from Scutellaria galericulata, assembly GCA_946896805.1. Classification (NCBI taxonomy): domain Eukaryota; kingdom Viridiplantae; phylum Streptophyta; class Magnoliopsida; order Lamiales; family Lamiaceae; genus Scutellaria; species Scutellaria galericulata. The sequence continues at coordinate 3,277,816 of OX335788.1, forward strand.
TTTGATATTTCCTCTGATATTTCAAAGTAACCATCATACAATCAAGTATGAATATAACATCACTTATGGGGAATTAAAAACAATGGAATATTAGATAAAACACGAAATAGAAATAGAAAATTCAATTCCAGCATTAAGTACCTGAATCGTGCAACGCCTCTGGTTCCATGCCCGAGGTCTAAAAGGGTTCATAAGTTTCAGGCCACTCATCCACAATTTGTCGAGCAGGTTCTTGAAACTCCGATTTTACAGATGTCAAGTTTTGATCAAACGAAGAACTTGAAGCCTCATAATTGTATCGATTTCTCATGAGCTTTTTCTCTGTTCCTTAACCACCAAACCTCTCCCAGTTGTCGTAGATCCTATACGTTTCCGTTTGTTTGCAAAACTGTCTGAAAATCCTCATGTGCAGCTTTCATCTAACCTATAACATAAACTAAAATCTTAATCACATTCTAAAGAAAAGCACATTCTTACTTGAAATTTCAAGAGAAGAAAGCCAGTAGTTGGAAAGCGATTTCATTGACTTTAGCCTTCCCCTTCCAAATACACGAGTCAAAAGAAACAAGGAAATTAAGGGAATAGCAATTCGAGGGGAAAGCTTTATTACTTTACAGAAAGTGAAGAACAGAAATTGCAGAGGAAATGTTAGCTACGTGGGAAAATGAGTTTTATAGGGAACTGATTTATGAATAATTAGACAGCTATATTTTCTTTTTTCTTTTTCCTTTATAGGAAAATATATTTACTGAAGAATCTTTTTTTTTTTTTTTTCATTTTTTTAACACTGTTCAAAAAGGTGAATTTCATTGTACCCATACACTTAGTTTAATGATAGTTACATTTCTCACTCGAGCAAGATCTCGGGTTCGAATTCACAATCCCCATTTTCATTCAAAAAAAAAAAGAAGGTGAATTTCATTATAATGACATTAGTTGATTCCAATTTATCATGTGGGCTCCATTTAGTGACCTTTCCTTTTTTTTCTTTTCTTTTTTTTTTTCCTCTTTCAACTTTTATTGTAACCTTGTAAAAAGAAAATAGTTTAGACTTTTTTTTGGGACGGTTTTTTAAAAATTATAATTTTCAAAAATGTAATTTCATGAAGGGCTCAATCTACAATTCATATAAAATAAAATTTAATATTGAAAAATGAGTTTGGGTATTCAATATAAAATAATATTTAATACTAAAAAATGAGTTCAGGTTGAATATCAGGATTCATTTTATGAAGATCATCTTACATAAATTTATGTAAAAAACAAGATGCAATTTCCATCCGACAAAATTAGTCTTTTTTTTATAAATAAAATATAATCCATTTTTTATCTTCACTTACGTAGTATTACTTAAAATTTATGTGATACTCTTTTTTATGTTGTTTGAATGATGACCAATATAAATTGTTGATTCCAATTTTTTTTAATAAATATGTATTATACATATTTAAAAAATGAGTGAGTTTCTTGTGAGACTATCTCATTGACTTTTATTGTATTGCATGAGACGAGTCAACCCACAACCCAAATCCTGTAATTCACATATTATTTGTGGGTGATAGGGTTTCGTTTTACAGTAACATTAGTGAGATCGTCTCGCATGAATTTTTATATTAAATAATAAATTATCATTTGAGATGAATAAAAACGAAATATAATTATCTTTGACATTAACTATAAGTATAAAATAAGAAAACATAAAAAGATACATAGTTTTGTCCACATTTAGTATATATATTTTAAATTTATTTGAAAATTATGAATCTCAATTTTAATAGGATAGTGTGGCTAACATTATGTTTTTGAATGGCATATGCAAATGGAAGCAATTTTTTTCTTTTTTAATTTTATAACAATATTTAGTCTTCTAGAAGGCCTTTGTATTAAACAATAGAAGTGGAGTGGATGTGGGATAATCCAACAAATTGTTTTATTTTAATACTTAATTAGATGGGGTTGAAATGTTGAATAACGGAAACTTCACATCTCTAATTAATTATATAGATAATGAAAATTGTTAATTTGTCTAATGTCATTTTCCAAATCTTAATTTATAAAATGAAGTTTTATATTGAAGTAAATGAATCGTGTAATGTGGTTAATGGACGGATTAATGTGGATCTACCAAACTCAAGTTTCATCCTGTATTGTTCATCTACTTGAAAAGTTAAAGGAAAATGTGCCTAAATAGCTATTTAGAATAACAAAATATATTTCTTATGATAATAAAGAATAAAATATTTCTACAAACGTTTTTATTTATGCCTAAAATACCCTTCATGTGAACCTAATCTCCCTTTGATCAAGTTCATTCTGTTAGAACAGCCGCATTGGTTGTTTTTAAGTATGTTGTTAACATAATGATGTCAATTAAAAACATTCAAACTAGTTTTTATATGTTAATAACATTAACACCAACCCTCAGATGTGTCAGACGTTGTTCTTCTATAAAGACATCTGCATTAGTTCATTTTGAGGATGTTTTTATCTAACATTTTATTATTTTAATAATATTTGTGTTTTTTCATAGTTGTAGAATTCTCCTATAAGAAATTTGGAGAGTGAGTTGAGGGAGAAAAAGGATGAGTCCAATATTATGTCATGAGTGCCTTTATACTGTACACAACTTCATGATCATTGTATCATAGAATCACTTTTGGATGTGGACAATTTGAAATTTTTTTTTGTAGTTTTCGAATAAGTTTTCAGCTAAGTTGGTCATATTTCCTATTATGGAATTTAAGAGAAGTGATCCATTTATCGTGGTTTGAAAATTCTTAATAGATACTTGACTTTGACTATCCATGCGCATCTTGTGGAAGTTTCGTATTCGGTAAGGACGATGATCAGAATATTACTAGTTGGTATAAGACTATCATACCTGGTCTGTATAATTTAATAAAATTAAGTGTTGGATGAGACTGTTTTTCCTTGATATTTGGAGCTATGTACTGAGATAATTTTCAACAGCAGAATATCTCTTCTACAATTCTATCGAAAAGCTTGTTGTTTTGCCACGATTCAAATACTACGTGATAATCCAGTTTGGAAGTTTTGAGATTTGTGAAAAACTTGGTGAAATAGTTTGAATTGAAGCGATTGTCCTAAAATTGTACCATTTTTTAAAATCTTGAAAAGTTTGTACTTGCAGACATCTACATTTGTTTATACTTCAAGGACCAATCTGCAAAGATTTTACTTGAATTGATCCCAATTCTTGTCATCAATTCTCCAACGTCCTTTGGTGATCCTAAGAAATTCAAGAGTATCACTTGGTTAAATTCAAGTCAACGGGGAAGTCAAGGGTACATGATTTCACAATATCATTAGTGAGAAAAGTAAAACAAATAGAACAAGTGTATTGCACCAACATACTTGATCTCCATAACAACATTAAGCAAGCAAAATTATCTATCCCATCTTAGAGTTTCATCTGCTATTTCATAATAATCATCACACAATTAAGAGTAAAAATGACAGTATTAATTAACACTTGTCGTGAATTAAAAATAAGGATTAAATGCAACAATCAACCTAAAGTATGACCACTTTTCAATTTGCAACCTAAACATTTTTTTTAATTCGATTGCAACCTGAAGTTAAGTAATTTTTTAAATTGCAATGTAAACATTTTTTCTAGCAACTTTTACGGTGAAATGCACAACACTTGATTTTTACAAGGATAAATTTGTCATTTTAAAAAAGTTTAGGTTTCAGATTGAAAAAAAAAAAAAAAAATTTAGGTTGTAATTTGAAAAAAATCATAGTTCAAAATTCAAATTGTTTTTATCCTTCTGAAAGTTGAAAAATTGCTGGAAAAAAAATTTCAATTGGACTTTAAGAAACTCTTGAACCAGATTGCAATCGGATAAAAATAATAGTTTGTGTTGCAAATTGAAAATTGGTCTAGTTGGATTTTTGCATTTAACCCTAAGAATAATAAAATACAATATAAAACATCAAATTCAAATAAAAGATTCAATTACAACATTAAGTACCTGAATCGTGCAACGCCTCTAGTTCCATTCCCGGGGTCTAAAAGGGTTCATAAGTTTCAATCAATTCGTCCACAATTTGTCGAGCAGGTTCTTGAAATTCCGATCTTACAGATGTGAAGTTTTCATCAAACGAAGAAACTAAGGAAATATTTAAACACAAATATAGCAATGCTAATTATCGTAAGTTTCTTCACATGAGTAAATTAACTTTAAAACTGTAATTTTACTACATCATAATGCAATATACATGGATGAAAAAATCTTCATTTTGGATAACATCCTCTCCTCATTGATGCTCCCATTCTAGACCACGAAGATTATCTAAACTAATTAATTCATCTCTTCAAAATCTTCATCCCATGCCTCTTCAAACAGTGTAGTAATGATCGATCGTGTCAAGATCGATGCCTTTTGCCTTTGCAAGTGATTCAATGTGACCCTTCAGAGTGTGTAATTCTCGCAGCCTAAAATCATAAAAGATTTATTTCACACATTGTACAAAAAGGGATAAATTGAAAATTTAGGATATTGTTTAGGTCATTCAATAAAGGACACTAACTTTTTAATTTGGTCGAATTTAGAATAAAAAATCCAAAATCATAAATTTAGGATCAAATCGCATAAAATTTGGGTTTTTGCTAAAGTGATACATTTTAAAATTCGTGATTTCGAGTTTTTTGTCCTAAAATCATCTAAATTGAAAACTTAGTGTGCCAATACCTGGCCTGAAAAGTCAATGAATGACATATAATCAGTGTTCTAAGTTTGCAATTTTTTCCATAAAAAGGAGTACACCTCGATTTAAAAAAAAAAAAAAAAATCAATTATTCGAACCTTGCAATTTCATTTCTTCTCTTTGCTTCTTCAGACATCTCTTTCATAGAAAAAGCAGTGTCTTTCATTTGATCAAGGCCATGTAATGGTGTCTGATTTTCAACCCAATCAACGACTCTTTCCTCTCTTCGATTTTCCTTCTTCAACGAGAAACCACTCTGTTTCAAACAAATTCAAGAAATTCAAATTGACAAGATATGCATTTCAAGATGAGGACTATAAAATTCAAGAAATCTTACGAAAACAGACAGACGTTTCCAGACAGAAGTAGTCGTTTTAGCAAAGGCCTTCTGCCTTCTTCCACCACTCTGTGCGAGTTTGAGTCTAAGTTTGAGTAGATCCGTGTCCAAAGGAGACGGCGTCGTTCTGAACGACAGGAGGCTGTCTTGTCGAGAAATTGAAGTAGAAGTAAAATCGGAATCCATGGATCTCATGCTTGAGCTCCATGAATCAGCTATGCTTAGGCTTCGAAGCTGCTCTCTTCGTCTCACAGCTTCAACTAGCCTTTCCCAGTTGTCATAATTCCTCCCCATCTAACCCACTATTGATCTTCAAGATATTGTTTAATGGAGTTGAAACGATGGATCAAATCAATCTCGATCTGCTTCTTTACGAACAATGTAGAGAAATAGGTTACGGCGCCAAGAGGTTAAGGTTTGAGAGCGACCATTACATTAGTTATTAAACACAACAAGTCATGTATGTGGATCCTACCATGTGTCAATATAGTGTTTTACTTTACAAGTGTACCTCGTTGTCTCTATAGTTAATTCGAAATGATTGTGACGAAAGCTACCTTTGAATTCAAGCCTTAAGAGTCAATGATGGACTCTTAAGCAATGGCTTTTCTGTTGAAATTCAGAAACTTGAACCAATTGCTATTGTCAAGTGTATAATCCCAACCCAAAGGACCAAGTCTTTGCCTTTGTGATGCATATCTTTCTTCATAATATGATAGTTGCCGTCTGTGGGACAGAGCCCACGTAGATAGTCTGGTTACATATTCATATGTTTTTAATTTCATATATGTTCTTAATTATTGTATATTGATATCACCCAACTTCAACTCCCTATAATGTCTTTTTTTTTTTAAAATGCTCCATCAATGTGAACTTAGGGTATAAAAGACCCTTCAAATATTTTAACTATATATATGAACTATACATTCTTAATCCGTGTGAAAATATTTGTAGGTCTATTTTTGTAGGATGAAGGGTGTATAATTCTTCGAGTAGCATGAGCTCCTTTGAAACAGCTGGGAACCTGACTAGAGACGGCTTGTTGCCGGTCTGGGCTTAGCCGGGCCTGAGCATTGTGTATTTCATACACAATTTCTCTATTATTCGACCACCAAGCTTTTGCTGCCTCCTTACTGAACTTTTTTCCGCTGCACGCACACGATAAGATAGGAAACATACGTTTATTGTCACTTTCACGTAATAAAATATGTTTTCTATTGATTATAATATAAGAAAATGTGTTTTGAACAAAATTTCAGTTAAAAGAACAAAATACTCTCTATAAAGTGGGTAAAAAACGGTTTCTTGTATATGTTTAACTTAAATTGAAGGGTAGTTTTGTCCGAATAGATATGAAACATATTTTATTATATTTGTGGATAGAAAACAACATTACCATAAAAATGGGTCGAAAATCCACTGAACCCAAGATTAGAAGACTATAGACGATTCATGAATTCAAGTGCGACTTAATGGAATAATATTTCGTTTCTTGGATAAATTCGACTCTTCAAATTGCTGCTTGAACTTATGCAACAGGACCTAATGATGCTCGTAAGAAAATGTATAACCAGAATAGTGTTGGATTAGGATCCTCTGCTTTGCACAAGATACACAATGGAAAACGGAAAAGTATGTGTTTTATATAAAAACTACACAATAGAGGATCCAAATCCAACTGTATCAGTTGGTTAATTAAGTTCGAGTTTATCAACAACATACTTGTTTTGGTAACAACATTAAGTACCTGAATTGCACCATTGAAATGCCTGTAGTTTCATGTACGAGGTCTAAAATTGTAATAAACACGCCTGGTTCGAACATTTTAGTCCACTCATTCACAATTTGTCGAGCAGGTTCTTGAAACTCAGCTTTTGCAGATGTCAAAGACGAACCAGGAATAATAGAATCTGATAATTGATTAATACGGATTAGCCCAGCCTGCTGGCAACTGTATCTCTCATAAACTTTTTTTCTATTCCTTAACCACCAAGCCTCTGCTCTGTCCTCGTTAAATATGGCGGAGCTGCAAAAAAACACAACATTTAATCGACATAATTCTTTTATGACAACAACGTACATGCTCTCCTGTAATAACATTAAGTACCTGAAGAACACCCCTGTGATGTCTCTAGTTCTGTTGCCTTTGTCTTTGAATAACACATATACGGATGGTTCATATAGTGCAATCCACGATCCCAAGGTATTGTAATCCGATGACATAGATGTGATGCTCGAGTCTGTTGAGTGGTCGAGACAGAGTTGGAGAAACTCCTCTCTTTTAAGCACTGCTGCTACTAGCCTCTCCCAGTTGTCGTAGATCTTAGACATTCTAAAGAAAAGTGTTTTTTGTATAAATTTTAAGTATGTTTTTGAGGACAAAGGTGGTGGTTGCAATAGTTTTTTTTGTTGTTGAACAAACTCAAAGAAAGAAATTTGATTAACTTATACTATTCAGGAAAACTAGCCTCCATTCAAAAAATCCACTTCATTTGCTTTGCGATGCCGGATGCATTCTCTATTCACTAAAATATTTGAGGTACATTTGTCTAGTACACACATAACTGTATGAATCAAGGAAATATTAGTATATGTTGTCATGTCAATAAATCAATGTAAGAGCATATTGAAGATTACAAGAGAGGGAGCTTGAGGAAGAACAAGAAAGTTAAGGTTTCTTGTTGTAATATGGACTCGAATAGAAAAAAAAAAGTCATTTTAGGATTTTGAACAAACTAAACTTCTAATAGCTTGTTGTTTCGGTTGTGTCTATTAATGTCAAGTTGCTATGATCCAATACTTTTGTTTGCGTGTATTGAATTCTTGTGTTTGTTTTGAATTTTTGTGGGGTGTGTTAAAGTCAAAATGTTATTTTCAATGTGTAAATTGAAGAAAAAATAATATCATATATTATTTTATTATGAAAATGGAGATGTTGAAAATGATAAAAAATACAAACGTAGGTTTGGAGCGGCCAATTCCAAAACAAACATAAGCTCTAGAAATAAAATACCGTAGAGACAACTTTACAAGACAAATAGAAGAGCAAATCGGAAAATACAATGCAACCCAAATAAATTGACTAAATATGCCCTACCCACAAGATGTAGAAAGGGTAAATTACAAATTATCATCTTAACTATGTAGTTTTTTGTACAAACTTATTGCAATTTTACCATTCAAACTTTAAATTTGTTGTATTTTGTCAACTTTAACAAATCATAGTCGTATATGTACCTAGTAATTGACTATGATTTTGGAAAAATACAACAAATCAAATAATTCAGATGATAAATTGCATTTAACCCATGTAAAAAAAAAAAAAAAAAAATCATATCACACATAGTATACAATGGATTATGAAAATACGCATGTAGTATGGATTATGGAAATGGGCATGTATATTGAGTGGAGAAAGGCAATTAATTGGATTTGGGGATGGAGGTGAAACGGCAGTTGCGCAACAAAACGACATCGTTTTTGGGGAGGAAAAAATGAAGAGAGTTGATCTTGGTTGTGGCTGGCAGGTCAACAGTTGCTCCTTGATCATTCTTCTTCTCATTCCTAGACTTGGCAAACTTGTCAACATCACAAGTGTATATGTCAATAATGAAGTGAGGAGTGCCCCAGCAATGGTCGTCTTCTTCTTCTTGGATCCCAGGATGCAAGATGCAGAACCTGGCATCCTGAGGGTTGGTGCCATCAAGAAGGAGGGGATGTAGTGAACCTCTTATCCGATCCGATTTAGACAAATCAGGATAGGTGAAAGAGGAGTATAGTGAACCTCTTATCTTTGATCTAGACAAGTAGCTGAACGAGGACGAACTGTTGATACCAGTATGAACGTCGTACGACATGAAAGAAGTCAGACATAATTCATTCCCGATTAAATCAAAGGGAGTTCCCATCGGAACACAGTTATCAAAATCAGTAAATGATTCCCAATTACAGGACTCTTTAACAGACAGATTGAGATTGAGACTGTAGATCCTTGTTTCTAAAAGGACTAACAAAACAGACCCCCCTTTTAAAACAGCTGATACGATGGGAACAGTTTTTTGACTCCCCCGATTGGGCCGCAGGCTCAGTTGGGGGAGTCGTTGGCATTTTCCCTTTGCTACGTCAAATAACTCAAAATCACATCTAGTGGTTTTGTTGATGTAAGAAGGCCTAATTGCAGACGAATACACCACAATACTGCTCCCATCGGGGGTTGAGATTGCGCCGGGAAAAAATTTGGTGTCATTCATTGAGCACACCTTTGTCTGATTCTGCAATTTCAATGTCACATGATCTGAAGTTGATAATGCATAGCTAAATACAAATTTTCTAGATTTACGAAAGACTTCAAAATCATCCACATGTTCTGATTCAAACATGTAGATTGTGGATTCGATAACACATATAGCGCAAGAATCATCACCAACTTCAGCAGTCGGAGTCAAATGGTAATCCTTGCTTTCTGCATCATTTAAATCTACCATGAATAAATGTTTCCCAGCATCACCCTCGACTATCCCACCAGTAATAATACATACTCTTGGGAGCTGGGATGATGATGATGATGATCCAGAATTCATTGCTAAAATACAGAATATGAGAGAGAGAGAGAGAGAGAGAGAGAGAGAGAGAGAGAGAGAGAGAGAGGAGGAGGAGGAGGAGGAGGAGGAGGAGGAGGAGGGGAGCTGGGATAGTGGTGATTACATTGTCATTAACATTTTCAATGTTGGAAATATAATATGATGGCTTAATTACAATCTCTCATACAAACTATACTCAATTTTATGTTTTTTTTTAATTTAAATTTTATGAAATGATTGATACTAAAGTGTAAAGTTGCAATGGATAAATTATTATCAAAAAGGTTGGAGTTAAAAAAAGTGGAGGTCATCAAAATGAAAGAATACATCTTTGAGCAAAATCTGCTCGTTGGTTAAAATTCAAAATATATGAAAATTCATGTTATATTTACTAATATTCAAAACTTGGTTAAAATTGAAAATTAAATTATGGTCAAGTGTTCACGTTTTAGTCGGAAAATGGGTTTGGAGTTTTAATTTGATAAATTTTAATTGTTTAGATTGTAATCTGATAAAAGAAAAAAAAAAAGTTGGGGTTGAAAAATGAAAAAAAAAAAACCAATAACTTAATATATATATATATATATATATATATATATATATATATATATATTTTGCATTTAACCCAATATTAAAATATTTTGTATATCTTCTAATGAAACACCTTTATCAATTAATGGGTTGTGAATTTGTGATGTAGTGATGAGTGATGATGTAGAAGTGGAGCCGACTGAGTGCTAATGGAAAATCCAACTATAATTTTCATGGAATTCTTAGTAAGCAAATTAAAAGAAAACTAGTATTGATCCGACGTGATACATAGAATTTATCAAAATAAATATCTTTAAGAAATTAATATAAAAATGTAATATATTTAAATTAATTTTGATTTATATAAAAATATGTCTTTATATTAATCAAAAACCTTTTTTAATGAATAATATTTTAACATTTATTAAAAAAATTAAAATCATTTTTAAAGAAGTTTGTAATACATAGACTTTAATTATATGTTAGGTTAAAATTAAATTTGAAATCCATGTAATAATTTTTTTATTTTTAAATATTGGTTATGTCTAACGCTTTTAATAAAGGGTAAAAAACAAAAACTCATCTTAAATATATGTGATTTAGCACTTTACTATATCATTTATAAATGTTTTCATTTTACTATAACTATTCGAAATTTGCAGATTACAATATTTTCGGCTGCCACGTCATCAAATCTCTCTAGAAACTTTTCAGGTGCATTTCAATTTAGCACTTTACTATATGAACTTTAAAAGTTTTCATTTTACTTTATAAAGTACACGAGTTTTGTATGTTATAATATATCTGGTTGCGACATCATAAAATTTCACCGGAAACTACTCACGTGAATGATTTTTAGAGGAGTAAATTTGTTTTGAAGATGTGTGTTAAAATATCTTCATTATCTAATCTTCTTCTTCTTTTGCAATTAGTGTTCACTTTATCAAAATGAAAGGTACAATTCAAGAAAATGACGATCTTCATGTCGTGTCGTCGGAGATGGTCGCCAAAAGTTAACAAATTTACCTTGACTTCTAAATAGTAGATGCATGCACGTGAGCTGTTTTTTATGGGATTTTACGATGTGACAATCAGAAATATTGTAGACTATAAAACTCATATACATTATATAACAAAGGAAAACTTTTAAAGTTTATATAATAAAGTGCTAAATTGAAATGCACCTGAAAAGTCTCCTGCGAGATTTGATGATGTGGCAGCCGGAAATATTGTAATCTGCAAAATTCTTATAGTTTATATAGTAAAATGAAAACATTTATAAATGGTATAATAAAGTGCTAAATCACGTATACTTAAGATGAATTTTTATTTTTTACCCTTAAATAAATTATTGCAACTTTAGATGATTCCATACATTTTAAATAAGCATGCTTAACTTTAACTTTAAATTTGAAATCATTAATTAATTGTGTCATAAAAGTTTAAAGTGTTTTATTATTTATAATAAATTAAAAACCTTAAGTGAATTAATTAAGATAAAAGAAAATTTAATTAAATTCTTTGGGTGGGAAAAAGAATTAATCCGAGCGCAACACATCTTCATTTTGATTATTTTTTTAGTATAAATTAAAGTCTTGTCGATGACTAAAGAAAAATAAAAAAAGACTAATGATTATTACTTTAATATAGATTAAAGACTTGTCGATGACTCTAAAGAAAAAAACGAAAAAGACTAATGGAATTTCATGTTAAAAAAATTGTGATTAGTTGTAACAAACTTTGAATAATGAATAATGGGACACAAATGAAACTTGATAAACTTACAAAATATAGTAGTATAGTACTCATCGTTATTATTATTTGCTTTAATAAAAAACAAACAAAATGTTAATGGGTTTCGTTTCGGACACACGAGATCTTTTATTACACCTGATGTTACATTTATTTAACACATGATGTGTATTAAATGCTATGAAATATGAAATGTAATATCAAATGTAATAGAGTATTCAATCCGCATTTCGGGACGGAGGAAGAATTTAATTAGATTATTTTCATTAACATTCCACGCAACGAGGCAAATACTTGAGATCGAAATACAATATTAAAATGTGGGACATGCATGCAATAATTTTAGTAACATTGTACACTTTATTAATGATATATATATTGAAAAGCATTTTGTAATTATTCGTGTCATGACTAAATTAATTAAGCACGTTAATAAAGTCATGAAATAAATATTATTGATATATAAATATGATTAGAATAACGTTAAAGAGATGAAAAAGGAAGAAACGTGTGAATACCAAAGTAATATTGGAACCTCCATTACATTAAAAAATTTATAGCAGCCTCCATCACATTAACAAATATGAAGAAAGTTGTTAGTAGTGTGAATCATAATTAATCAAATTTAGTTGAACTATTTGACCAGCAACATGAAGAAAGCTGTTGGTGGTGTGATTCAGAAGGTGGAAAAAAATCTAATTTAAAATAAGTCATTCTTTATTTAGAAGCTCGCTAATTTTTGGAATTTCAAATTAGGATACTAATTTTTTTTTAATTTAGATCAATTGAGTATAAATCAGTCTGAAATTTTAAAATTTCGAACTAAATGTTAAATCACATGTGTTGTGTGTACCTTTCTAATTTCCAAGTTTTTTTCTTTCGAAAAATTTATTTGATTGTCACTCAAATTGAGTTTAAATCGAACTAAATTGATAATTATGACTTGAGGAGGAAAGTGTTTTAGCCCACATAATATACATTTTGATTAAATCTTGAGGAATCCGTCGTAATCACCGCATCATCCCCGTCTCCATCGTCAAAATCTTCTATAACCTCCCTCAAACTCACTCTAAATCTGATCTCTTTCAAAACGTAACTAAAATGTTTGTTTCTATGTCAAAACCTCAAATCATTTTACCGAGTTCAGCTCTATTCAAACTAGATTGAAGCGAGAATCAAATGCAATTTTTTTTGAAAAGCCTGTTATTGGAGGACATGATCATGAGATTTGACCCAAAATTTTTAGGATACATTAGACCATATCAAAAAGTTGGTCATGTTCCTAAACGATGAATGATAAATAATTATTTTCCTAAATTTGAAAATTTCCCGTGTGAATCATATGACATGCATGGCTTTGCAAGGTCATACCATTTCTACCTGACTTTCTTCTTCTTCTTCTTAGCCACAATATGTAAATAATTGTCTTAATTTAACTCATATAAATAATTGTTAAAAGGATAAATGATAGCCATTTCTCATGTCTATGAATCAATATATCAATCACCAATGTTTATTAATTACATAAATACTTGTACAAGAAGGTAGAAAAATTAATGAAACTCCTTGTCGATTAAGGAAATTATAAGTTACAAATCCTTTGCGATCAAAAACCCACAATGATGAATCGAAAAGGATTAATAGGGTTGAAACTAAACTTCCTCCATCCAAGTAACGAAGTAATGTAAAACATCTCGATTGAATAGATTCTCTGCAAACTCTGCCAACATAGGTGCGAAGATGGATGACACAATTATGTCGATGTCCCTGTCCTTCAACGAGTAGTCCCCCAGGTGAGTTGCCAGGTTTCGACAACACCTTATTGCATTCTGTTTTTTTGAATAAGCTTTTCCACGATCATTATAACTTTTTTTCGCTTTATTGTAGCAGCTAACCACATCTGGAAATATGGAGTTGAGTATACTTTTTTTCCAACGTTTCTTTGGAGACAAATTATTAACTGCTGCTGAGTAAGTTGAAATCGTGTGTCTCTTATCCCAGCAATTTTTCATGAAATAAATTCTCTCACTGTAGCTCATAGTGGCGAAGTGATATGCCACTAGTTTGCTCTTTAAATCCTCTTCACTACACATAAAAACAGAGAAATAAAAAAATCAATCTAAACTATATAAATTTAAAGAAAAATAAAAATTGGTTTGTACCTGTCTAAGGTAGACAACAGTCGTCTCATATCCACGGGGATCCTTTTCAAATAATGATCACCAAAGATATTTTTCGTTATGAAACTGCAAACATGTTTAAAGTCCTGTTTTATAGTTTCTTCGCTACTCGGACCGTAAGATGCGTTTCGAAGGGCCAAATACCCATTGTATATGACAAAATTGTCCCAATCCAAAGACCCCGCCAATGATCGCTCTGTTTGATGCAAATAAACTATGGCAGAAATAATAGCTTTAATAATGACTCTTACCTCCTCTGGCACGTAGTTGTGACCACGACGAGTTCCAGGTTCAGTGAAACTATTATATAGCATCACAGGCACGACCCCTTCATCTTTAAGAAGTTGGAGATGCTCGTGCAGACTGCTCTCTGGTTTTGGATGTACTGAGATGTTTGGTCTTTGTGAATCAATTTTTTTACTTCCATCTACGTGCATGAACATGGTTGGTAGGTGATGTTTGTGATGGGTGAAAAGCTCAATCTTGTGAGAAGTAATGTCTTCTTTTTCACGAAATCGGACAAAGATGTCCGACTCTGGTCCAATCAGACATCCATGCATGTCACCAGTATTAAAATTATAGCTAATTTTTGCAGTTTTATCTAATTTGTTTTTTGGGTTGGGAGACATTGGTAGAGTTTTGGTGATAGGAAGAAAAGAGAATGAGAGTGCAGGTAACGGTTTCGAGGTGGGAACAATAAATAACAATGAAAGAAGCAAAAAGTAATATTAGAGAAAAACGTACGAAAGAAAGCTTTGTTGGCTTAGCAACTTTGATAATATAATAGCACATGATGACATTGAAGTTGTATGATTTTTTTTTTTTGTTTTTTTAATTCAATCAATAATTAGTTGGATTATAAATAAATAGAGGGATAGTTACAAATTGTCAGTTGAACTATCATCATTTTGGATTAAAAGTCTTTTTTCTATAAATTTCCAAAAATTTAATTGTATTTGCAACTAGGGTGAAAATCATGATTTTGTATATAACAAACTTTCTTAATTTGTTTCAGTAAATTTTTGTACAGTTTAAATGTTTATGTATGTAATATGTATGATTAGTTAGAGTACGATATAATATAATACATTGTTTTATGAATAAATATTATTATCATTATTAAAATTAAGAATAAATATTTTTATTTCGTTTGTGAATTTATTGGTCTCATTTATAGTTTCAATGATCTTTTTCAAGTTCATGTTTTGATTTTAGTCCTATAACTAATTGTGACATTTTAGTTTTGTTTGTTGTTAATTCTAATGCTTTCTACTTCTAATTAGATTGTATTGTATGAGTGTTACGTGGATGCTGGTTGGAATGTGATCATTCACCGCTATACAAATGCCACCTCATAAATTTTTAAATGAACCTTTCAAATTTATTGCACATTTGTTCGATCATTTTATAATTAATTAGATATAAGACTAAAATCAAAGTACAATCAAAGTATGAACTTGAAGAGGTTGAGGTGACAATTGAAATAAGAGTAAGTTTTATGTGAGACCGTCTCACGGATTTTGTTATGTGAGACGAGTCAACCTATAATTCACACTTAATAATTTATATATGAATTTATGGAAATGAGTTCAATTTATGGGTAATAAGGATCCGTCTCACGAAAACTATCCATGAGACAGTCTCACATGAATTTTTGTGTTGAAATAAAATTACTTTTTAAAATCTTAATTATGATACAATAATTTCTACATAAAATAATGCAAAAATCATATTTTACTCCAACTAATCATACATATTACATAGAAACATAAGAAGACACTTAATAAAAAACACATGATAGTTCGTCTGATTATTTGTAATTATCCCTATATTTATATACAATTACAACTAATTATTGATTGAATTTTAAAGAAATCATTATAATTAATGAATTTGTATACCTTAAATTGTACTTCAATAAGTAGTTAATGCACGTGTAAAATTAAATACTCCTAGTGCTAGGAAATTAAATTCTCGACTGCATAATTCTAGCCCAGCTGAGCTTAAATCTTTCAAATTTCTTGCTTAACCATCTTTCAAATACTACATTTTGTGTAATTCACCACATATAACATGAATTATATCTTTAAAACATATATAAAAAAATGCTGGATACTAGTTCTGTGATTATTGCCATTGACAAATAAAATAATTATAAAGAAATGACCAACCCAGGCATTATAGTCTCAGAAAAAAATCAAGACTCGAGTATATGGATCCATAGGCATAGGAAGCTAAGCATGAACAGTTTTTTGTTTGCTAAAAGCATTGGAAAGCCAACGAGTCCAAACCCATCGATCCAAACGCATTCTGGATTTACTTCTCCTCATCATCATCGATTGCGACTTCTCCTTGTCAATCAATCCTTGTCCATTGACCTCGTGTTTCGAAGGTGAAACCGGTGCACTTGAGCTTCTAGAAACCACCTCAGGGATGAGTTGATCCATAACCTGTGGGTTCAAAGGCGAAATTCGTGTACCAGAAGTCTTAGGAGCCACCTGGTGATGAGGATTGAGTAGGGTTCGATTCAAAGGCGAAAGACGCGTTGTGGAAGTTCCAAGTGTCAGATCAACAAAGGGAGAAGTTGAACCCGAAGTGGAAGAGCCGCCACTGGGAGTTCTCGAGTGATCGTGACATAATTGCCAAAGCTCGTCTCTTCGCACTGTTGCTCGGACTAGTCTTTCCCAGTCATCGTACACTTTAGTCATCACTACCTACTCAGTTTATGCACCTCTAGTAAGTGTGGTTAAAGGCTATATTATTGCTGCTAGTTGATGGAATATTTGCAGAGATCAACCTTGCTAACCAACACATTTAAAACACTGAAAGAAGAGAATTGAGTGGTCACTTTTCTTAGAAAAAACAAGTCATCAAAGAGGACTTGCTGACTTGGGAATTTTCTTGGAATACACCCCAGGCTAGGCTGTGTAAGTTAGGAAGTAGTAGCTTTCATAAATAATGCATCTTTTCCCCTCTCTACTTTTATTTTTTATTTTTCACTTTTCCTCAACTTATTTACTTTCACTTTACCAAACTTTTTGCCCCTTCTGACTGAAAAATCAAAGATAAAAATTACATCTAATGTGTGTGTGTAGTACATAGGAAAGCAAAATATCAAGCTAACATCTGCCAAGAAGTCCTACCACTATTTCAAAGGGAAGTAAAATCGGAAGCAATTGAGTTTTATGCATTGTACAAGTGATAACCTACTAAGGCAGCTAAATTGAACCAAAAAAGTTTGAACCCCTTCAAGAACACCAATCTATAGTAAACTATTACATATATCGAGTTGTGTTTTATTTATACACACTCAAACTCTTCATATTACACACACTCATGAACATATATAAAATGGATGATAAATTCTATATCAGACAAAAGTCCATTGAGCACACTCAATTGAAAAGATATCATATTTTCAGCTTATCAGACCAAGACATTGCAACTATTACCACCACTTCAAAGTGAGTACCAATACCTATAAACTGTTGCTGAATCCTTAGTCAGTACTTTGACACCTGGAAACTCCGATTTTCATCATTCCAACGTCTTAATCGTTCCTAATCCATCCTAATA
Source organism: Scutellaria galericulata (assembly GCA_946896805.1). NCBI lineage: Eukaryota > Viridiplantae > Streptophyta > Magnoliopsida > Lamiales > Lamiaceae > Scutellaria > Scutellaria galericulata. The sequence continues at coordinate 3,295,506 of OX335788.1, forward strand.
ATCTGATCATACAACTAATGGGATTCTATGAAACAAACCCATGTGAGAAAGGTACTACATGGTAGTGGTATAATTCACAAGTGGAAATATCTTACTAAAGATGTTGACCAAGGATATAAACCCCACATCCCAATCCCAAGTAATCTAAGGAAAGCATAGAAGGAACAACTATACCTCAGAGACTGTACCCACAATTGATCAGAAAAAAATGAATAGCTAAACAGCATTGACAAGTATACAATTAACCCATAGCATTGATTAACACAGTCCAAAACTGAGAAAATATAACAAAACAGAGTGAGAAGCATTTCAAGCACTTAAGTCCGATGCAGCATATCAAAGTGCAGATGCTTCTGCAAACATCAGTCCAAAATATGTATAACTCAGAATTGGTATGGCCAAAAATTTCCAAATAAAAGTACAATTACAAGTAACAGTGATCAAACATTCGATATATCGGCAAATGATATACACTCCAATTATACCCGTAACAAAATCCACTCACTACTGTAAATATCTTTCTATTTTAAATTAATAATCAGCTCAAGTTCATAACATATCAATCATCAACCTCAGCTTTGATTTCCTTGACAAGCTCGTCCTTGTATTCTTCAAATGTACCTAGGTAAGTCTCAGCAGTTCCATTTTCCACCACCCATATTTCACTTTTTTCTTCATCTTCACAGACACGAGATATAAGCCTAGAGTCATGACTCACCAGGACAACTCCACCAGTGAACTCATCGAGCGCATCGGCAAGTGCATCAATACTTTGCATATCCAAGTGATTCGTTGGCTCATCCAATAGCAGAATGTGTGGCTTAGACATGGATATGGAAGTGAAAACCACCCGTGCTTTCTGCCCACCAGATAGTTTTGTAATAGGAGTTAAATGGTTGTGGCTGGGAAGTCCAAACTTACCAAGCTTCGCTCGGACAGCCTCCTGCTTGCTGAGTCCTTCTTGATCTGGATGTAAGCGAAGCAAATACTGAACTGGAGTCTCATCCATTGTCAGTAAGTCCACAAAGTGCTGCGAGTATCTTCCTATCCTCAATTTCTGACTTCTCCTTACTTCACCCTCAGTTGGAACTAAATCTCCAGCAAGAAGGTTGAGCAAGGTTGACTTCCCAGCTCCATTGGGCCCAACAATAGCTACACGAGTCCCCATATCAATGCCAACATCAACATTAGAAAGCCTGAAATCATCACGATTAGGATAGCTAAAGCTAACTTCAATAAGCTGTAAAAGTGGAGGCGTTAATTCAGTGGGCTCAGGGAAATGAAATTGAACAGTATAATCTCTCCATTTCTGGGGGACCTCAGGTACTGTCTCGTCCTCATCAACCACCTTGCTTTTACCCTTGTACTTAGAGGCTTCCTTAGCAGCAGCAAATTTGGCTCGATCCTTCACCTTTTCCTGCTGAGCCCGACTCCCAGATCTCTTAGCAGCCTTTACCTGCTTGTCATAAATCTCAAACTTCTTATTCATTTCCTTGCGACGTTGCTCGTATCCACTTTCAAAATCATCAAAATTCCCTCGATAAAGGTGGAGTTTCAAATCATGGAGATGAATAATTTCATTGCAAACTGTATTTAGAAAATCACGATCGTGTGAAACAACAACAAGAGTTTTCTTCCACCTGCATAAGTATTCTTCCAACCATAGAACAGCCCTGAGGTCAAGATGATTAGTAGGCTCGTCCAGCAGCAAAAGAGTTGGCTGAACAAAGAGTGCTCTAGCTAATGAGATTCTCATCCTCCAACCACCACTAAAGGACCGTGTTGGACGAGTCTGCATGTCTCTAGTAAAACCTAAACCAGCAAGAATCTTTGAAGCCTGAGCCTCAGCAGCATCTGATCCCATCAGTTGCAGCTTCTCATACACTTCAGACAGCTTCTCTCCAACATCATTCCCTTCATCATCATCTTCCCCATCCCCACCAGTGGCTGATGCATCTTGCAAAGATGCAGCTTCTTCTCGAAGTTTGATAAGTTCTTCATTGGCTGATACAACTGCTTCAAGGGCTGTTCTATCATCACCAACCACCTCTTGTTCAACCAAAAGTACATCAATGTTTCTAGGCACAGGAATCTTCCTCCAAGCAAGAAGCTTTAATAGGGTAGACTTACCCATTCCATTGGGCCCTACCAGTCCATATCTCTTCCCATGAGATATCTTTACTGATGCATTCTTCAAGAGTTCTTTCCCACGAGCAGAAACTGAGAAGTTTTCTACTGTTATATCTTTGACATTGGCGTCTGCTTCATCTTCGCCGTCAAGAACAGATGCCCGACTACCGATTACAACAGTAAAAGCATCACGATCATCCTTGAGGGCCTCCTGTTTGGCATGCTCAGCAACAAAAGTTGCAAGCATCTCCTTTTTTTCCCGTTTCTTTAACTCCTTTTCACTTAGAGTTGTATCAAGAGGCCTTGCAATACTTCTACTCTGACGGCTCGACTGTTTGGGAACCTCATTCTGGTTTTGCTCTTCCTCAGCATCCAACACAACATCCTCTTCATCAGAGGGAGGAAGATCTATCTCATCATAAAAAGACGAGACTTTAGGAGCAGCTTTTGGCTTAGGCTTACTAGAAGCACCAGCTCCTTTCTTTGGTTTTTCGGGTTTTGCGTCCATGCTGGCAAGCATGGCAGACACTGAGAGCTTCTCCTTACCACTCTGCTTCGCCTTCGTACCAGCAGCACCCTCATCTGGTTTCTTCTTCCCCATAACGATGATAACTGACCTATCATAGTTAAGTACAATAATATGAATTTCAACTAGTAAAAACCAAATCATAATTCATATAAAATTCAAACATAGTAAAAAACATGAGCCAGAAGCTTTTCAAACAATGACTCTCATCAATTTCAATACGAAATACAACACCAAATATAACAAACTAAACCACCATTCTTAGATGAATCAAGGAAACCAAAAGCTTAAACCGCACTCAGGGCCCAAAGGTCCTGCAACGCTTTAGGCACAAATCACCAAAAAAAAAAAAAAAAAAACAAGGCAAGTACAAATTACCAAATTCATTATTCAGTAGACTCCATTACAATTGAACACAATAAATCATCAAATTGCAACTCCTCATTTATGTATTACTTAATTTGTTGGTATAGACAATTAAGAAACTTTCCTCCACAGAGGAGATTTGTCTAATTTACTTAAGAAAGCACAGATTTCAAAACTTATATACCATGAAAAAGTAGTCGGTTACGGTGCACGAGATCGCAGCCGAAAATTGAAACGAAAAACAAAACTTACCTTCTTCAAGTTCGTTCGCTCACAGTTAGCTGTCGTCTGATTCTTACCCTAATTATTGTGAATTAATCAGATGAGGCAGATGGGCTTTAGTGCACCAGAAATCAAGCTTCTCGCAGCCGAGATTTACAGAAACATGATACGATGGACAAAGATTGAAGAAAAATAGGGAAGAAAATGGCGCAGGGATCTCTCTCGATTTTGCCCTAATTTTTGCGTATTGTAGTAAGGGTCGATGGGCTTTAAATTTATAAATAAGGCCCATGAGATAATATTGGAGAGGTATAATGCAAATTTATTTCTTCTGTATGATTTTCTGTGAATTGTAAAAAAAAAAAAAAAATCCTCTTTAAAATAAAGTGTGAACCTAGCTCACTTTTAATTCTAATAGGAATTGTATTGAACACTCCAATATTAATAGGATTGATCCATTCAGGAAAAAAAAAAAAAAAAAAAAAAAATATATATATATATATATATATATATATATATATATATGTGTGTGTGTGTGTGTGTGTGTTTTTTTTTTTTTTTTTAATCGAAGCACAAATTTTTATTATTGAAAATATACAATCTTTCGATAAATATGGTGTCACTTAAATTCGTTCATATATTCATTAAGTAATCACAAGTTAGTAACAAATGAATTATAGATATTCCATTAAAAATAAAATTTTACTTTTAAAATATTTTTTTCTTAAAACAATAAGTATTTCAAAATATAACTTCTTTCTGAGATGAAGAGAATAATATATATATATATATATATATATTTTTTTTTTTTCCCTGAAGTATTAATTTGATTTAATGGTCTTTTTATATGTTGTTTTGAACTTTTTTTTTAAATATTAATTGGGTAAAATGAGCGGAACCTTCTGTGTTTTGAAAATGTTGTGTTGGTCCTTTTATTAAAAAATAATGACAACATGTACACATGTAATATGAATAAATCGTCACACATTTTATTTTTTAGAATTCAATCAAACGTTGTTAATTTTTATCTTGAATTTCCCCCAATACTCTTAAATAGAATAATATATTAATTAAAAAATCTTACTTTTACCAAAAAAAGAAAATTAAAAACCATAGAAAAGTTTTGTTCCCAATTTCAAGCGCTCCAGTCTTCTCCTGCACTCCATTCATTCCAAATACACTAGCATATCGAATCAAATTACGAACAAAGATAATAAGTCTCGTGCAATGTTCACATTTGGAAAATACATATAGCCTAATTCAAAAACTTATGTGCGGCCGTTGCACATGCGACGACCATATTTATAGTAGAAAAAAACATACTTATGACTATAAAAAATATATTTAAATAACTTATGTTTTTACTGTAAAAAATATATTTATAAAAAAACATATTTATAACTGAAAAACACATATTTAAATTTCATCGGATGTGAGACGGTCTTACAAAAGACCAACTCATAGCCTAAAGGGTCCAATCATAAAGATGACAATGGGGTGGGGCGGAGTCGGGGGAGCAATCACCATCCCTGTCCCCGTTAGCGAAATAGGGAAAATTTACCTTAGCACCATGCCATCACGAAGATATTTGCCTTCCCCTCCCATTCTTTTTTTTTTTTTTTTTTAATTTTTTTTATCTAATTAATACATAAAAATAATTCATACAATTATATATTTATAACTAAAATGTCAACAAAAACATAAACAAATGACTCATAATTCAAGTAAAAGATGAAAACATAATTTAATAAAACTAGCTAAAACACAAACATAAATTATTCAATTACATTTTCATCAATTTTCATCATTCTTCAAAGCACTCAACTCTTCACTTTCCATATAATTTATTTTTTATATTAATTTAATTATGTCATTATATATATATATATATATATATATATACATATTTATTTATTTATTTATAAAATTCTTGTGCCCCAAAGGGAACGGGACGTGGATCCCCGAGGATTGGGTAATATAATCCTCGTCCTTGCCTTTCAATCAGGGAAAAATCCCCTATCCCCATCCTCACGAGTACATTTCAGAGAATTCTCATCCCACTCGGGGTGGATTCCTGCGAAATGGGGAATTCCCGCTTCACTGCCATCCTTATCCGATTCATTTTCCTCATTAGAACAGTAATTTTCACGCAGGCTGAAGTTTTTTATAAGGCTTCGAGATTATTACCAAACAACTTAAAATGAATGATACCTTTGCAATCTAGTCTTCATCTCCCCCACCTCTGCAATATAGGTCGAGTTTTTCATTTGTTAAATTGACTAAATGAAAAATATATTATGAAATTAAATATAAAAATTAAGAGAAAGCGGAGTTGGAATATAATTTTTATGTCCAAGTACTATTACTTTTCAGATATGTTCTTAACTTTGGACGTAAAAACGTTAGTTGAACTAATTTTCTTCATCTTTTTCTTGAATGTCTTCAAACAAACAAAGGCTATGGAACAGAGATTAATTATGATCATATTTTAGAACACCAATTGTGATATTGTATATGTCATGTTCAATATAGCAGTTAGTATTTTAAATTCCTTCGTGAAGAGGATGGATATATAAACAAAATAGAATTTTCCAATTTGGAAGATCGTATTTGAGATTGTTTATTAATTCAGGAACGTTGAACTAATGGGCAAAGTTGAGTCCTCTTACGATAAACTTCATGCTTCTCTCTTCATCTTAATCTATTTGGTAAAACGTTGTTTTCTGTGGTGCACAAAAGTCTTAGTTCCTCTCTAAGTCTTTGCATCTATTCATAATTAATTGACAAATTCTATGGTAAGTATGCAAGTGGTTGAGAAATAACCATTCTACATAGCTTAATCTTGGTTATGATCATAATTTATATTAAATGGATTGCTATAATGCACAAACTGTCATCTTAGAAGTTTCTTCCTTCACTTCAATATCTTTGAATTGGTATATGGTTTGCTCATAATTCTCTGCTCTTCAAAGTCTTGTAATCTTGATCGATTTTGAAGATCAGATAGACAGATGTCTAGGAACTACGACAACTGGGAGAGGTTGGTAGCAGCAGTGCTGAAAAGAGAGGAGATTTGGCAACTCTGTCATCAACCCTCAAGAACCCCCAGTATCTGCTCTATATCATCCGATTTCAGTTCAATTTCTCGATTGAGTGATGTCAACAACTACTTTCCAAAGAAAGAAGAGTCTTTGCAAAGACCATTTTCCAAGCATGTTTTCCAAGGGCCCTCTAGTCTTGGGCTACTGTCTAAAATTTGTTGGAAGAATTTACGATGGTTGGGCAAGGGGACGTTCGGGGATTCACATCTCACCCAGTTATGGCAGGATGCTAGAGTCTCAGAAGATGAAGTTTTGGCCAAGGGAACTCAGCTGGTAATGAAGAACTTGGAGAATGCAGTGAATGTGACAGATGAAGAGTTTAAGAAGCAAATAATGGTTTTTATAAATTGTAGGCATGAAAATGTGGGTGAGCCTAAAGCATACTACTTTTCTTACAAGTTTGACACAAAATATGTATTCTATAACTACTACAGCCAGGGTAGTGTGTCTGATATGTTGAGTCGAAACAGAAGTAGTCTTGATTGGGAAAGCCGTCTGAGAATTGCAATAGGAGCAGCACGTGGTGTAGCTTATATCCACGCACAATGTGGAGGGAATTTGGTGCACGGAAACATAAAATTATCGAATGTTTTCCTCAACTCTCAACACTATGGTTGTGTGTCGGATTTCAGTTTGGCTGGTATGATGAATAAGCCACCACAGAGAGGTGAATGGTACCATGGCCCGGCATATTCCAACGGTGTATCACAGGAAATGGATGTGTATGACTTTGGGAACTTGTTGCTTCAACTTCTAACAGGGGAATCAGCTATGGAGGTAAAAGGTTTTGACATAGATCTTGGATTAGACATGTGGATTCGATCCATAGAACCACATGTGTGGACTTCCAAGTTGTTTGATCAAAGTCTGAGAAGAATGATGACAGATATTCCAGGTGGCCATTTTAGTGGAACGAGGCCAGTGGCCCGTCTTTCAGATTTGTACTTCCCGACTAAGGACTTGATGGAGATGGTGGAGATGTTGCGTGTTGCAGAGAGGTGCTTGGCTGTATTTCCAAGCAACAAACGACACAGAACTACGATGTCTAATGTGGTGTCAATGCTAGAGAATATAGCAAGTTTGAGTGATGGGAAGACTCGTGCTTTAAACTATAGCCAACCTGAAGAGAAAGTGCGAGTTTGGGATAGAATTTTCCGATAGGGAATATAGTGAGTAGTGCATCTGTTGAATCAAGAATGGAAGATAATGGTGGACGAGTTGTTGCCCTGTCTTGTTCCAAAGCTTAACGTTTACGATGACATTCTAAGTAGTTTTTTTGGTCTTAGTTTATTTGATGCAAATGTTGTTTTGTCCTGTATCTGAATTCAGTGCACAATTTGGTGTACTTTGTATTATACAGTTTGAAATATAAGGTGCTGAGAGTTAACCTGAGAGTGCATGCTTTCATTATATGAATAATTTGTTAATAGACACATGAAACCAATCTTACCTAATTAATACACTTGCTTGCTTCTCTTCATTTGCTCATCCCTTTATCTTTAGTTGCTGTTTTGTTGCCTATAAATAGGACAGTCACATTATGACATGACTTTTTAGCAAATTTGTGACCAATGCTAACAGGTTGAAGGAATACTTTATAAGCAGAAATAGAGGAGAAATATGAATGTTAATTTAGATGTTAATTTAGCACAAGGCTACTTAAAAGTTAAAGGGGAAGTTTTGATAGGAGAAAACCAAAGCAACTCTATTAGTACACAAACACTATAGCGGCTTTTCAGGTCATTTCAATCGTAATCTCAACATTGGGAGGAGTGTCATGATAGAGCAATGAAATAGAATCGGTTGAATACATAGTGGTCCCGCTTTGATCCAGATTCACTGCAACTTGGGCTGATTGAGATGGCCGGTGAGGAATTTGCAAGCGTTCGACTTCACCTTCAAGCATCTCCAACACTTTATTCATTGAAGGTCGAGCATCTGGACTCATCTGTATGCACCACAATGCCACTATTGTCATCTTCCTTGCAATTATCCTTACACCATCATTATCATCATCATCATCAGTTTTTTCTATTTCAATGTCCTTGCCTTGTTCGAAGCAGTCGTATATCCAACATGGGAAATATTGGCTAGAACTTGCAACATTTCCTCTCGAGTCTCTATTTAAGCCCACCATTTCCATAAGCATCATCCCAAAGCTATACACATCGGCTTTGTAAGAGACTCCACCAATGCCTCTGTTGATGAGTTCGGGAGCAACATACCCTATGGTTCCTCTTGCAGCTGTTAGGGTCACCGTGTTTTTATTAGTGGAGCACACTTTAGCTAGCCCAAAATCAGACACTTTTGGGATGAACTTATCATCAAGAAGTATATTGTGAGGCTTGATGTCAAAATGTAAGATTTGGATGTCACAACCTCGATGCAAATATTGGATCCCTCGAGCTATTCCAACTGCAATCTCGTACCTTTTCTCTCAACTTAAGGAACTCATATTTTCTTGCCTAAAAATGTATTTTTCAAGGGAACCGTTAGACATGAAATCGAAGATAAGTGCACGCTTGGATCCTTCTGCACAAAATCCAACAAGCTTGACAACATTAACATGATGAATTCTTCCAATGGTTGCAATTTCATTCATGAAATCTTGACCATTTCCCCCAGGCTTTCCAAGTAGTTTTACAGCTACATAATGGCCACTTCGAAGCTTTCCTTTGTAAACAGAACCGTAACCTCCTTGGCCTAATTTTTCTCGAAAATCTCTAGTCATCCTCTTTATATCGGAATAGGAGTACCTGATGGGCATGAGTTGGTTGTCACTTTGTAGAAAGTCTTCTATTGCATCATACCTCGACAAACGACTTCTTTCAAACTTGTAGATCAAAATCCACATCACAAAAGGAATTACGATGCATAACCTTAATGAAAAAAAGATCCCTGCCAAAAAAAGAAAGAAAGAAAAGTTGATTTAAACTGTAATAAACTGAAGGGAATCCTTAAGAGAGAGATAACATTTTATCAGTATATACATATATATTTGAAATATCAGCTGCAGTATAAATAAAGAGCACACCAATTATGAGGCAAAGATGCGCAACAGGCCCTGCAAAGTACACATCATACTCGATAAGTAAAGAGAAATGGTTGTTGAACTTCAGAGTAAGTATCATCTCTTTATCTACTTCAAATTTCATCTATTGTTTTCTGTTGCTTTTTGTACAGAAAAACAAGTGTTTGTTTCAATTTGATACCCCGTGTAAAGTCTTATTTCAATTGAGATGCCGTATATTCAACGACTTTCATTGTTGGAATCCGATGTCTGAAATTATATAAAGTTTTATATCTCCAATAAAACTTTTCATCCAAATCTGACGGAAGTGTATCAAACCCAAGTACTTTTTTAAAAAATTGGGTAACAATAGAGTACAACATTCCGTCAAATCCGGTGCATTTTCGTCAGATTTGGATGGAAAGTTCAATTTCAAACATTGAATATCAATGATGAAAGTCGCAGAATGTAAAGTATCACAGGGTGTACTTTGGATACCAAAATTGAAAATTTTCTGAAAAACAATGGAAATAGTACAAGGGGTGTAAAAATTCTTACAATATGTGTTGAGGGACGAATCATGCTTCTCAACAAGAAAAAATCCAGATGCACAAATAAATGCAATGATGATCATTATTGGGAGGCTTACCCCTGCAAAGAAAACAACTGAAATATTGTCCACTAAATTAGAACTGCTGACATAAACTTGTAGCAAACTTTCTAAGGAAAACTCAGAATTTAGTTGCAGCAAAGCATAAATTGAGAGCATACCTAGGATGAGCAAAACAAACAGGACAATTGCTGCAGATGGACCTGAAATAGGTAATGAAAAATATATGTTGAGAAATTAATTAGAGTAATCTCATCACTTGTTTTTACTGTTTTTGCTTTGTTAACCGAAAATCAGATTAACAAAACAATGTGTACGAATTTGTACCATCAGGTCCGACTCCATCGCTGGAATATTTGATTTGGTCTGCATTTCCAAAATACAAAGCATTAGTATACAAAAAGTTAAAAAGGAAACTAAGATTATTTTTCAGATTCAAATAAGATATGTTGCTGAAACAAGAGTACTCTTAAGTAGGATTCATTGATGAGCTAAATGACTTTTGAATCTTACCCCACACTTGGGAAAGTGTATAAAGGAGGCCGTAGCTTCTGCAAGTTGCTAAATCACCTTCATTACGAGGACACTCCACCCCACCGCTGCAATTTCTACAGTAAAACAACAACCAATGGAGTTCGAATCCATAGAGCAGAGATTCATGGGTTTCTGAAAGCGAAACATTGTTGGGATCCTTAAACATCCAAGATGTCAGCACTATATTGTCTACTCCACACATGTCTTCGTTCACATCTGATGCTTTCAAGTGCCCGACCTTTATATAAGTATATCGTCCACCATTGGACATACAATCTTTAGTTTCCGTTGAGAAGGAAGAATTCGTCAACGGATATGAGCAGCTGATGAAGTTAATAGGCAAAGATGCATCAAAGTATTGACCAATTGTGGCGTTGAACATTTGAATACCATAAGGATAATCAATATACATAAAGTTGTAGGCATATAAAGAATACTCTGGAAAAGAGCAGGTGTTAGTGTTTATGGAAACATGAGCAAGCCTGATGGTTTTGTTGTGGTAATTGATTGCTCTGACATGGAATTTCTGGGAGCTTAGATAAACTGTGGTGACATTGTTTTCGCATGATAACTCATAGTCGGGTTTACCACAGTGTAACGGATCATCTTTGAGCCGAAAAGGGAAGCTAATATTGCGAATGAGGCCACAGGCAGAGGAGCTACAGTTATAAGCTGGAGAATTCATCATCTGCTTTGCATCACATTCACATGTTTGAAGCAAAAAAAGGAGGAAAATGAAGAGAGATGAAGAGAGTTTTGCAGTCATCTTCATCATTAATATTCTACAATAAAAAATGGCATTCCAATTTAGAAAATTTCCAATTATTTATTTTGGTGGCACGAATCAATGGGTCTTAGTCAAAGTCTACTAAGTTCTTTCCCCACTTAGCAATAATCTTGCACTACAGAAACTTATCTCAAAACTATGCCAGATTAATACATTTTTATTTATCTTTGTTAAAAGGATTTATTTGGTTTAAAAGAGTTGAACAGTAAATTCCAAGTAAACTATACAGTTTGCCCCTGTTGTGTGAGCTTGTTGCTGCGAATATTACATTGCAAATGGATTATTAAGATATTATTATTATGAATTTCTTTATGACAATGTAATAGTTATTTATTGAAATACTATTTTTTAAGATATAAGAATTTCATTAATTATAAAAAATTTCTTTAAATTCGATTATAATTAGTTGAAATTATAAATAAGTATAAGGATAATTACAAATAGTCAGTACATTTTGGATTGAATGTTTTTTTTTTTTAAAATCAATTTCCACAAAAACTAATTATATATATATATATATATATATATATATATTTGCTGCTAATTAAAGTAAATGTCCTAATTTTATATATCGTTACACCTTTATAAAACAAAATTCAAAAAGTTTTATATAGTTGATATGTATGATTAGTTGAAGTAAAATATGAGTTTTACAATATGTTATGCTTATAAAATATTATCATAATTAAAATGAAGGAAAAATATTTCTTATTTCATTTGTTAAGTTATAGATCATTTTTACTGTTTGAATCCCCTCCAAGTCCATGTACTGATTTTATCTTACACAGTTTCTATTAATCTTAAACAATTGAATTAGAAATTAAACATAAAAATATAACTATATCTCATCTTTAAGATGAAAAATAAATCACTTTCTCAACAACTCTAGGAAAATATAAATTATATATTTTTATTCTAATTGGCCATGAATGGCAGAAGTAACAGAACCTCATTGGTTGTTGAAGAGATTCAGTCAGGATCTCATATTTTAGGGGGGGAAAAACAAATTTAGCATTTCCTAATATCTAACTGGGTATGCCCACAATAATAAAATTATTTTTATTAACCTTTTACATTATCTTATCCATATTTTTTCTATAACTCATGATCTTCATTTTTACAGAAAATTGAAGTGCCTATGATAATGCAATATTTGTTCGTTATAGAGGATAATACAACTAACGAACTAACATAATATTAAATATTATATTCGAGTAACAATTATATAATATAACTTAAATTTTTGAATTGGAATCATTAAAAATGTTATAGAGTTACCGAAGAGGTGGTAGGTGGAATTATTAAAAGGATTAAGACCAATTTAAATATTTTGAAATATTTTGGATAATTTAAGAAATCTATCTTTTATGAAAAATGCCTAAAATTCATTTTTTATCATATCCATTAATGATATCCATAGACTTAATTTAATGGTAAGCACATCACTTATCTTGAGTTAATAATTATTAGTTAGAAAGACTTATTTCCACTTGTTTCTTGCATCAAACATGTTGAAAGTGGTTAGGTGTGTATTCACCTTCATTAATTTTTGTCGTCTTCACAGAGCCACAAAGTCAATAAACTCTCCATTGTCGGTAGCAGCTTTAATTACAAGGACAAAGTCAACGTCGTCAATTATGAGTTAAATCACAATATATATAGATTCCATCATTCAATATTCTAACTAGAACTTGTATAAGATGCAGATGCATTTTGAAGGTAGTTAAAAATGCGTGCGATGTATGACAACTGGGAGGGCTGGTGTCAGCGGCGCTCAAGAGAGACGAAATTTGGCAACCCTCAAGAACTCCCAGCATCTGTTCTGAATCATCGGATTTCAGTTCCACTAGTTTCCGATCGAGTGATGTGTGTGTTGTTTTCCTTGGGGGCTCAAATCCTGGCCATCGCCTAAAGGATATTTTAAAGGACGTAAGAAAACTTGGAAATGGAAGGTTTGGGACTTGAGTTCTCACTCACTTATTGCAGGATGCCAAAGTTTCAGACAATGTGTTTTTACCTTCGGGAACTCAACTGGTAATGAAGTTGCTGAACCAAGTCAGTGTGACAGAAGATGAATTCATACAGCAGAAGATGGTGTTCCGAAGTTGTAGGCATGAAAATGTGGAACTAGTCGCATGGGTTCATTCCATAAGATACAATGAATGGGCTTCCAAGCTGTTTGATTAAAGTCTTAAAAGACAAATTAGAAACAAAAATGATCTGTTTGAAATAGCGAAAATAGAGATTCCAGGCGTCGAATTTGATCCAGCCACAGATATAGAAGCATTGAGAGCAATTCTTCCCTCCCATTTGCACTCTCAATGGATACGGTTCCACATTGCTACTTCCTAGCCCAGGACTTGGTAGAGATGATCGAGACATTGCACGTTGCACTGAGTTGCTTGCCTCAGTATTAAAACGACATACCAAAGATGTCGGATATAGTGTTGATGCTAGAGAATATAGCAACTATGAGGGCTGAGAAGCCACAACAGACCAGAAAGAGTGAGTCTGGAATAAAATTCTTCCGATTGGGAAGATCATACGTGACAGATTGCTATATATCCTTTTCTTTTCAATCTACTTGTTACAAATGTTGTTTCACCTGTCTCCGGATTGAGTGCATTAATCTGATTCTTTCGAAATAAAATAAGATGAAAGCACCAGTTTTGAGAACAATGGCTGTTCAACACTTGTAAGCATTGAGCTCAAATAATTCAATTAAGTCACAAATATTGCAGGCCCGGAAAAAAAGAATTAGAGTAGGCTCTTGATCCGTCGTTGTTTAATATAACAACACGACAAAGTTGATCAAATAAAAGTGGTACGTACAAAGGTGATATATTGACTTGGTCAAGGCTTTAGAGGAAATAGGCATTTGTATCCAATTTAGAAAGCAAAACATGAAAAATACCCACTTTATAACAAAACATGTTTTTTACCCAAAATGAGGATGAAAAGTCATAAATGCCCTTATAGCCTTTAATGATTTCACCCACCACACCTTAAATCTCCTTATTTGAATGCATACACCTATGTTTGAATCCATATTTTTCATAAAATCATCTCTTAAAATGCACAAAATGTAGTGATTTTCATCTCTTAAGCACCACAAAAGAGGTAAGATTATCAATATTTTGAAGTTTAGTTTATTGCATTTGATAATTTTTGATTGTAGATATATATTTGTGCATGTAAATCCGAATTATAAAAACGAAAAAAATCTTGAAAAACTGAATTTTTTTTATCAAGAACAGATCACGAAGGTATATGAAGATCACGAAGCTAAACATAGATCACGAGGGTGTTTAGCTTCGTGATCTATAGATCACGAAGCTAAACACCCTCGTGATCTATGTTTAGCTTCGTGATCTTCATATACCTTCGTGATCTGTTCTTGATAAAACATAGATCACGAAGCTAACTTAGATCACGATGAAATTTTTTAACACTTCCATAGATCACGAGTACCGTGATCTATTTGAAGAAAATATTGAAAAAAACATAGATCACGAAGCTAACTTAGATCACGAAGGAATTTTTTAACACTGCTCGTGATCTATTTTAAGAAAATATTTAAAAAAACCATAGATCACGAAGCTCATCTTAGATCACGGTGGTATTTTTTAACACTTAAATAGATCACGAGCACCGTGATCTATTTTAAGAAAATATTTAAAAATACCATAGATGACGAAGCTCATCTTAGATCACGGTGGTATTTTTGAACACTTAAATAGATCACGAGCACCGTGATCTATTTTAAGAAAATATTTAAAAAATACCATAGATCACGAAGCTCATCTTAGATCACGGTGGTATTTTTTAACACTTAAATAGATCACGAGCACCGTGATCTATTTTAAGAAAATATTTAAAAAATACCATAGATCACGAAGCTCATCTTAGATCACGGTGGTATTTTTGAGCATCGCGATCTATTCCAACAGCACCGTGATCTATGTTTTTTTTTTATTATAACCATGATTATAATTAAAACTTCAAAAAATTCTCAATTTTGTTTTAAAAAACATGAAATATTGTCTTACAATTTTAAGTATGTTTTGAAATTGAATATTATATTAAAACATTTAGAAAAAAATGATAAATTTGTTTCTAAAATCCAAGCATGATGGTTTTAAAATATTATTTTTAAAAAAAATTATTTAAATATTTGTAATAAATCTTACAAAAAATTCATAAATAGTTTTAAGATAATAATAATAATGTTAATAATAATAATAATAATAATAATAATAATAATAATAATAATAATAATAATAATAACAACCATTATAAATTGTACAAAAATCGTAATTATTTTTATAAAAATATGAAATATGAATGACAATGGTAACTAATTTTTATATATAAATTTTCAAAATAAGTAATATATTATTGAATAATAATAATAATAATAATAATAATAATAATAATAATAATAATACTTGTAATTAATAATCTAAAATGTAAAAATCATATTTTTTTGTATGTTTTTTTTTTTATCACGAATTGTTTTTCTAAGATCTAAAAAAATAGTCCTAATATATCATTTTGAATATATAGATTGTGAATTGATAATAATAATAATTTAAATCATTATAAAATATCTTAAAAAATCAAATAATATTAATTTAATTTAAATCAAATAATAGTTGTACATTCTTATAATCTATAGTTTTAAAATATTAAATGTAATAGTACAATATTGAAATTTATTATATTAATTTGATAATATGATATAAAAAATGCAATCATATCAATTTGATAAAATGTATTTATGTTTTTCATAAAGTTTGTATAGGATTTAAATTGTATTTGTCGTTATATGTATTATTATTTAATTGGCTAAATGAAGTGTAATTGTTATGATTTTTTTTAATGTAGATGGCAAACAATGAGATCATTATAGTTCATCGTGGATATTGGCATGGGTCGGAGTATAAAAATGGAGAGGATGGTTTGATATATGCATCATTGCATACAATTTCATATGAAAAACTATTGGATGAAATTCATTATATTGTCCGAGCAGATCGTAGGACTTGTGATTATGCGTTGCATTGTTTAATGCCTACGCAGATTTCAGGTGAAGTGAAATTTAAAATCAGGACGAATGCTGATTTGAGGAGAGTTGCTGAGGTGTATGATTACCCCAAGTTATTTGTTTCTATTGAACCTAAAGAGTCTGATTGGAATATTCCATTCTCATATTCAAGTCAAGGGGGAAGTTATGTTCAGCTTTTGAATTCTCAACAACAATATAGTTATGGAGATCAGCTGCTTTATGTGCAAAGTCTGACTGCAAACCAAATTCCTTCCGTTTATCCAGTCCAAAATTTCAAAGCCCCTGCTAGCAATCCATTGGAGGATCTGCCTTGCTCTTCTTCCAAGCAAATATCAGTGCCCGTTGTTGATGATCAGAGAACTAGCTCCCCACCACACCACCGACTTTTCGATTTCAATGATATTTTTGATTCGAAATATGTAGATGACGAAGATGATGGTGGTGGTACGGTTCCAGTTGTGGGAGCGACCACTAATGTCTCAAATGACGATGATGACGATGATGATGAAGAAGAAGCAATAGTGGGGGCAGAGGTTGCTAATGTTCGTACTGATGACCTTGATGATGATGATGGTGAAGATGATGATGATTATGATAATGATGATGACGACGATGATGGTGATGATGAAGAAGAAGCAATAGTGGGGGCAGAGGTTGCTAATGTTCGTACTGATGACCTTGATAAGGCACTGAGAGCTCATCATCATGCACACAGCTTAGTATATGGCGATTTTGATCACTCGTGGAGGATGTTACCTGCGTACTTGCACATGCTGAGAAGATCAAATCCCGGTACTGTAACATCTTTTGAAACAGATGAAGATGATAAGTTCAAGTATGTTTTCATGGCTGTTGGTGCATCAATAAGAGGATTTCAACAATATTGTAGACCTGTAATTGTGGTTGATGGAACACATTTGAAAGGCAGATACAAGGGTCTTATGTTTGTGGCTGCTACTCAGGATGGTAACAAACAGATTTATCCTCTTGCATTTGGTGTTGGTGACAAAGAGAACGATGAATCTTGGCATTGGTTCTTGACTCAATTAAAGAAAGCATATGGTCATCCGGTCGATCTTATAATTGTGTCAGGTTTGAATGTCATTTTTTTTAGCTTTTTTTTGATAAGTTTAAGTTTGAAATATTAATTGTTTTTACCTATTTTGTTAATCAGATCGTCATGTGAGCATACAAAATGCAATTGAAAGAGTATTTCCAGGGGCATGCCATGGGTTATGTTCGTGGCACATGGAGTTGAACTTTCGCTCATATGGAGCTCGATTTGTGAGCTTGTATAAGAAAGCTGCATATTCCTATACAAGAGAGATGCACAAGAAGTATATGCAGCAAATCAAGATATTAAACAAGAAAGGCTGGAAGAAGTTGAGAAAAGCGAAGGTCAGAAGATGGGCTCGTGCATGTTGTCCCGTGCGTCGGTATGAGATTATGACATCAAACTCAGCAGAGTCTCTGAATTCAAGACTCTTATGGGCACGAAAGTTGCCGATTTGTTCTCTTCTTGAATTTGCTCGCAACCTACTTCAAACATGGTTTTCGAAACGACGTACGAAATGGTTCAGTGTGGAATCCAGCTTAAGTCCGAATATCCTTCAAAGAATACATGGAGCTCAACAAGATAGCCAACGTATGAAGATTTCTCAGATTAGTGGGTCCGTGTTCAATGTGAAGGACGGTCTTCATAACCATGTCGTTGATTTGGGGCAAAGCTCGTGCACATGTTGTGAATTCCAGTTGGATTTAATACCATGTTGTCATGCAATCAAAGCTCTGAGGTAATTTAATACTCCTACGTTATCGTTTTTCTTTGTTTTGTGATAACTAGTCTAATCATACTCCATTTTGTCACAGTGAGGCAAATCACTCGCTTGGTTCCTATGTCTCATACTATTATAAGACGATGACGTTGCAAAAGTTATATTCAGAGCTGATAATGCCTGTTCCGACCCCAGTTGATTGGTGTATTCCGCAGCAAATTGATAATGCCATGATGACTGTCAATCCACCTGACAACCCGAGACAAGCGGGTCGTCCTCGACAGAGACGTCATCCTTCGGGGGGGGAATCAAGTAGCAGGTCTCGTGTTCAGAAATGTTCAATATGTCATGGTACTGACCACAATTCTGCTAGATGTACGGTGAATCTGATGATACCGAATGCGAACGTAGCTGCCCAACAACCTGTCGAACCTAAGAAAAGGCAACCGAAAAAGTGTAGCATCTGCAGAACAGTTGGACATTCAAAGAGGACATGTGGTCAACGAGCAATTTCAAGCAGTTCGGAAGAAGATTGACGTATGAAGATTAGTTGCCAAAATATATGATTATTACTAATTTTGGTAGTATATGATATTTTGACTGATTGGGGTGTTGCATTTTGTCTGTTTTGTCTTTCTTGTAGGATATCCGGAAGTGGTGCAGCGAGGCAGCGGATTCTGGAAATAATTGACTACAATTAGTTTTTTACAATGTTAGTGTATGACAATTATGATAATATTTGGAGTAGTGTATGAATTATGATGAATTTTCAAAGATTGTCCGATTTCGAGTTAAAATTATGCACTTTCAGACTGTAGAAATTATTTTTATAAAATCGTACGGTTGGATTTTTTCAAAACTGTTTTGGTATGTTATACTACATGAAGTGTTGAGTTTATGGTTAAAATTTGATAATATTTGGAGTAGTGTATGAATTATGATGAATTTTCAAAGATTGTCCGATTTCGAGTTAAAATTATGCATTTTCCGACTGTAGAAATTATTTTTATAAAATCGTACGGTTGGATTTTTTCAAAACTGTTTCGGTATGTTATACTACATGAAGTGTTGAGTTTATGGTTAAAATTTGACAATATTTGGAGTAGTCTATGAATTATGATGAATTTTCAAAGATTGTCCGATTTCGAGTTGCTCAAAAATGGTTTCGGACCTTAGAAAATTAATTATATAAAATCAGAAAACCGACAATATCCCTTCTTATATAATGTATAACGAAAAACCAACAATATCCCTGCTTATAACCAACAATAACCAAAAATCAGAAAACCGACAATATCCCTGCTTATATAATGTCTAACGAAAAACCAACGATATCCCTGCTTATAAACAACAACATCCCCGCTTATAACCAACAATAACCAAAAACCAACAATATCGAATTCTTATAGAACCAACAACCAGAAACGGAAGACAGTAGCCTGCAACATAACATCAAATAAACAACCACTACAAATGTCAACAATAGCATACAAGCGAAGTCAGTAACCACAATAACAAACAACGAAACCTAGGTACTCATCTCAAAAAGCTTAAGTGCCATTTGTTTCCTATATTGAGCAACAATCTCATCGCTGCTAGGATCAACAAATCTACTAGATATAAAGCGCTCAATGTACATACAAGCGAATGCACCACAGCTTGCCCATCAAAACTCCTCTTATACACACTGTCCTGTGGTGGCTCACATGGTGAACAATCGGGTTGAAATTCGGAAGTTCCGAATTTCAACCCTGTAATCATACAAAACTCGACCTTCGAAAACCTCAAAGATCGATTTCCGACACGGAACCAACACTCGTGTGGACTCCCTCCTGGATGGATGATCTCTCGGTCGAATAGATATAAAAGTCCTCGACCACTAATAACGGCATGCCTGTCAAAACTCAAGAAGTGACCAAAACAAGATCGCTGAAACACATCTAACCTATCGCAGAGGCTCAACTCCTTATCTATGTCGCTAATAACCTTGCTCAGACAATAGGTACTACATCTAGCCTCTAAGTTCAAACGTCCCCGCCACTTCCACTGTGGCTGTTAAGAATTTGCAAATAATTATAATGTTAGAATTGATTTATCAAGTGGAATAAATACAGTGCAACTATAGCCTAATAACAATAATAATGGCATTTTAACAGTATATAAACACATTCCAGCAGATCATAGTCTCATAATCAAATAAACAACTACATTGTCTCAACCCAAAATATAACAAACAAATAAGGAGTATTAATTCACTGGGAATATGATATGAACCACAAGACATAAAACTCTTGGAAAAATGCAGTCCACTTCGTCGATTGTTATAAAATCTTATACTTGGGAGTTTTTGAAAACTGTTTTCGTATGTTATTTTATATCAAGTTCTGATCTTATGGTTAAAATTGGATAATTTTTGGAGTAGTGTACGAATTATTATGATTTTTCAAATGTACTCCTATTTTTGGATTGTGAAAAAACTTAGGAAATTGTTGTCCGCTTTCTTTGTTTTTATAAATATAATTTGTAGGATTTGTACAAGTATATTAATAGTGAAAAATTAATTCATTCAGTTACTTCACTCAAAATAATATTACTATTTTTAAAGCAATTTTTAGATTATATTAATTAATTTTATCTTATAAAACATGAATAACAATAATATTTATTATTATTATTATTATTATTATTATTATTATTATTATTATTATTAACAGTTATTATTATTATTATTATTATTATTATGTAAAATTTAATATTATGTTGGATTTTCCCAGTTTTTTTTAAAACCAATTTTAATAATTATTTTTATTTTTAAAGTCGTTTAAATATTTTTTACCACAATTATTAATCTGAAAAATCAAATTTTCCAAATTTTTACCATGAGAAGCATCCACCATCATGATCTATCCATCTTAGTTTCGTGATCTATTATGCAAACGAATCAGCTGCGTGATCTAGCAATTAACCTCGTGATTAAGCAATCTGTACTTCGTGATCTATATTCTCAATCGTGATCTATAATTGAATATTAAAAACCCTAGTCCCCCTCATGATCTAGCAATTAACCTCGTGATTAAGCAATTTACCCTCGTGATCTAGCAATTAACCTTGTGATTAAGCAATTTCCCCTCGTCATCTACCCTTGTCAACATGATAAAGCAATTTACCTCGTGATCTAGCAATTTACCAAATTAATATTGCAATCTGATAAACATAACAACAGAGAATTCAAATCCCAATCAACCCACTGGTTCCAACATACCCAATCAACCCACTGGTTCCAACATACCCACTGGTTCCAGCAATATTGCAATCTAGGACTTTAACAACAGAGAAGGAAACATCAGATACTGCATGGAGAGTTATCATAGCTTTTGGTTGCCAGTCATTTCTTTTTCCCACCCATGACTTAAGATCAAAGATTTCTGGAAGGTAATTATCACAATAACCACTAAGAATAAGGACCTAAGGCAATAGTCAAATATTCAACAAATATTTTCATAGATACATTGGAATCGGATATATGATCATACAAGCTTCATAATTAGTTAAAGATCCCTAAAAATGATCATTTATTGTTTGATTGAATGTCTAATTGCTGAATATCTGCTCATATATTAATTTATTGCTTATATATCAAGTTGTCAATTTCCTTGTGCATAACGAGGGATACGTATATAAATCACAAGGGTAGGGTTAGATCACGAGGGTAGATGCTTAATAACCAAACATGATTCCACACAATCAATTCTATCACCACTTGAAATTAAAACA
Organism: Scutellaria galericulata; assembly: GCA_946896805.1. Lineage (NCBI taxonomy): Eukaryota > Viridiplantae > Streptophyta > Magnoliopsida > Lamiales > Lamiaceae > Scutellaria > Scutellaria galericulata. The sequence continues at coordinate 3,317,409 of OX335788.1, forward strand.
AATGTTGAGCTTAAAATAATAATTGCAATAAGATTCATGAAAGCAATTGGCATTGAGGGACCACCAATCTGTTCCGTTTTTGCAACAAATTACCTTTGACAGCATAATGATGATGACACAAAAAACTTGCAACTTTATTCTCCTCCAATCATCACACCATAAGCATTGCCCTCATATTTTCCACCTAAAGGTTCAATGAAGAGAGACTAAAATAAACAACATAATAAAAAGTAATAGTGTATTTCTCATTCAGGCATTTTAACAAACAGTAAGGCTACCATAATTCATTCCATCGTTATTAACCATGTACCATCGTCATCTATCGCTACCATCTTGCTGTTTATATCCACCCTCGTGATCTAACTACAACGTACATGAACAGATTGCAGAACCTAAATTCTAGAAATTATTGCAACTACTCCAACATTTGAATGCTCAAAATGAAGTTTTATCATCAAATATCATGAAATCCTAAACAATCCCTGCTAATTTTTGTTCCCCCTTGTATCTAGGGCTACAGTGAAGAGAAGAGAAATCTAGGGCTCAATCGCAATCGAGAAACTTACTTGTCCTTCATCTGTCATTCTCTGCAAATTTGTCTGATCGAGTCGCCACCAGCTTCCTTTCCAATAGTTCCGCTCGCGTCGCCCGCCGCCTGCTGCCTCAGTAGATATGTATTAAAGCCGCCGCCGCCGCCTCAACAGATCGTGACTTTCGTGCCACCACCTCCAGCCGCAACTGTTGTCAATGTGCCGCCGCCTCCCTCGTCAACACTCGCCGGTCGCCGATGGGTTCGTGATCTCCTCAAGCAATAGATCACGAAGAGCAAGAATGACAATCACGAAGAGTCAGATTTACTGGGGCAAATTTGTGTGTAATTTTGACTAACTTTTCCCCAATTCAATTTACCATGGGATATAAGGGTAGTTAGGTAATTTTGCCTTCAATTTGGGTAGAAAACATAGTTTTTTATCTTGTGGGTATTTTTCATTTTGGGTCATGCATAATGGGTAGAAATAAGTGCTACCCCCAAGGCTTTATCTATGTATCAAAGATAGAGTTATGGTTGAGTTTGTTAATAGACACATGAAATCAATCTTAACTAATTAATACATTTGCTTGCTTCTCTTCATTTGCTCATCCCTTTTATCATGAACTGCTGTTTTGTTGCCTATAAATAGGGCAGTCACAGAATGACATGACTCTTTTTATTCAGGTAATTCTCTTTGGCAAATTAGTGAACAATGCTAACAAGTTGAAGAGATACTTTATAAGCATAAAAGAGGAGAAATATGAATGTGATTTCAGCACGAGGCTACTTCAAAGTTATTAAAATAAGGGGACGTTTTGATTGGAGAAAACCAAAGCAACTCTATTAGTACACAAACACTATAGGGGTTTTTCAAGTAATTTCAACCATAATCTCGATGTTGGGAGGAGTATTATGATAGAGCAAGGATACAGAATCAGTTGAATACATAGTCGTCCAGCTTTGATCCACATTCACTGCAACCTGGGTTAATTGAGAGGGTCGTTGAGGAATTTGCAGGCGTTCCAATTGAGGTTCAAGCATCCCCACCACTTTATTCATTGAAGGCCGAGCATCTGGACTCATCTGTATGCACCACAATGCCACCATTGTCCTCTTCTTCGCAATTATCCTTGCACCATCAATGCCATCATCACTACAAGAATTTTGGCTTTTAACAACCCCTCTTTAACAACCCTTTTACTGAATTTGTGTTGTCTTTTGGGTTTTTACAACCCTTTTTCCGAAAAGCGTTGTCTTTTTTGCAAATAATCGCTATACGACAACGGTCAAAAATGAAACGACAACGCTTTTTAAGTAGGGTTGTTAAATGGCGTTTTTTTCGCTCTACGACAACCCTTTTTCGCAACGCTTTTGAGCGTTGTCTTTTCTCTAGAATTTTTTTTTTATTTTACAACTCATTTTGCAACCCTTTTGTTTTGTGTGTTGCATGTTTAAAATAAAAAACAATTATAAAATAATTATTTTTTAATATAATTGTTTTTAATTAACTTAAATTTAATATATTTAATTAATTTATAATGTTATCTTATATTACATTATTTGCATTATATCTTAGGTGAACAAATTAAATATTTTAGAAAATAGTATTTTTATAAAATATTATTTTGAATTAATTAACAAATTAACTACACCTAATTAAGTATTACTCTCACATGCTTTTTATATAATAATACAAAATTTGAATATTATTTTAAAACATGTTTCAAACATTGTATTTTATGAATTATGAATGTTTTTCAAAAAAAAAAAAATTATTGTGTTTTAAGATTAATACAATTAGAAATCAAAAAAAAAAAAAATTATATCAATTACTTAATTAATTAATATCAATTAACTAATTAGTTAAGAATAAAAAAAAATTATCAGAAGTGCAACCACTAAGCAGAGTCAAACCTGTGACCTAATTAATTAATGAAGACAGTATCACCAATTTCACCAAACACATCTATGTTCATTGTTTACCAACAAATAATATTAATACTTGCTAATTTGGAGTTAGGTTTTTACAAATAAACCCAAAATTCGTAAGGGGCTTTCCATTCCCACCCAATTTTCTCTCCATTGCCGCCATCCTCGTCTACGCATTTCCATCCCCACCCAAATTAGGAACTATTGCCCAAATCTCTTTCCACCACCACTGCAGTTCGTGGATTTGGTTTCGTGGTCTCGTGAAGTCCGCAGCCAAGACTGAAACGGCCTGAACTTGTTCTGTGTAAGTCTTTCAAAGGCCTACATTGGGTGACATTTACTTTATGGTGGGGAAAAGTTTGGAAGTTTATTTGGCTTTGAGTCTTAGAATAAGATTTGATATAGCATATCTGTTTTGGAAATTGATGAAGAAACTGAACACCAATGCAACCGACTTTAGCATTCGTATTTGTTGAATTGATTTTGTATGAACCTCGCTCTGTTGTTATGTTGCTTCGCGTAGTGCATTTCCAGAATCTTTGATATTTGGTCCTTTGATAGTGATTTCTTATGTGATGATTTTGTTGTGTGAATTAGCCGAATTTATATTGTTGTTCTTTAATCATTTCTACTTACTTCTGGATGCTTTGCTTCAATGAAGACTTATTTTTATGCTCTTGTATGATTTGCTTTGCAGCTTTGGTGCATGTCAGATTAGAGATGCATGTTCTAGGTTAAGACATGCTATCGACTACAATTCTGTAGATGGGTAATAGGATATAAAGGATCAATGGACACATATTGCATAGAAAAAAGAAATAATGGTCTCTGAATGACGACTTATAAGAGGCCTGTCTGTTTAAGGATTTAGAATCTCGTGGTAAAAATTTATTAGTAAGAAATGACATCACATGTGTTATGTTTGTTAGAGAAAATCTTTCAACTCTGGAGATAAATCAGTTACTGCCCTGGCGCTGAGGATGGAGTTTCATCAGGCAGTGTGCAGGGATATATACCATATGTGTTATATCTAAAATATATTGAATGAGCTGAGACCCTATATTGAATATACAGCAAGTATCTCAAGAAATTTGATATCCTTTCTACATTAGGGAATGCCAAATACTCCTACAGGCTGTTTACTCATTTGTATATATAAGCAACTGATGTGATTCGCAAATGACTGCAAACATGTCTTAACATTACATGAAAGATTTCAGATTGAAAGTCTTATTTACTTGACCATTATTTTGTAGGATGGGATCAAGGATTACTGGGCATGTGCTTGGGAGAGAAACGAAAGTTGAAAATTCCTTCTAAACTTGGTTATGGTGAACAAGGATCCCCACCTACCATCCCAGGTAATAAGCTAGATCTGCCATATGTTTGAACAAGTTAACTATCTCCTCAAGCATATATTTGAAGTCATTTTCTAAATCAGATCATACTAATCCTCAGATCTATATCGGCCTATAGTGTGATTGACTTTTAAGCTGTTAATTTCTGCCTCCTGATTGATCATTTCTATTTCTCATAAATCTGACCCTGAGTGATCAACATCTGACATTTTATTGCTGGTTCAACCATTAATGCTTGCAGGTGGTGCAACACTCGTTTTTGACACCGAACTGGTAGGAGTGAATGGGAAAACATTGAGCAATGAAAAACCAGATGATAGTGAACTGTAAAACCATTGAAGCCATCGCTTTGTTTTCTCCTACGAACATAGGGTTCAGATTTCTCAAGAACACTAGGAACATCGCTGCATGTATAAATCTTACAACCCTGGAGTTATAATACTGCATATTGATTCTTAACCTTCATCAACTAATCAGGGTTGTTTTGTTTCTTATCTATTCAACTTTGTAGGTGTTTCCATGCATTAAGTTGTATAAAAGAAGCATATAATAGTCTGCATGAGCAGTTGGATCCCATTATAAAGGTGAACAAAAACGCTGGTTCTGTCTTGTTCTTGTAGCATTCGTGTTTTCCAAATTTTCATATATTTATTGTTCATAAATTTATCCTCGTGCTTAAGTTTATGCAGAGCTAGTGTAGTTGATTCAATAAGCCTCTAAACATCAATATATTTCCAATTCATTGGCATTGTGAATTTGTTGCTAAGCTAATTTAATGAGCAACTTTTAAGATTTGAAAGAGCCCTAATTACAGTTATCACTAATTCCCATAAATAGACTCCTATCATAGATAACTTCGTGCAGATAATAACGTGCATACCAAAAGCAGATCTCTACTTTTCTAGTATGTCATATCTCCTGATGTTATACATGGATATTGTATGTAAACATTGAGGAAATTTGCTGATTTCCTAACAGTAACAGTCCTTAGTCTCAATTTTCACATTGTTCTGAAATCCTTCCCATCCATCAACTAAATATCTGTGTTCAATCAATTCTGGTTGCTGTTTTGATGACATCTTTTTGGACCATGTAATGAAATGACAGATTATATATACTCCAAAATAAATATGCTTCCTATTATTACAAGATAAATATATATATATAGCAAGGTGAGTTTCAAATTGTATTGTAGAATACAATTGAATCATGTGTAGGCAAATTTCATGGATGGTAAAACAAAAAATTTGCTGATTAGTTGAATTAGTGTAATTAGTTTATCATACCACTACTGAAATGTGCTCCTTTGTTAATTAGTTTATTATCTACTTGAGATGGAGAAGGAATGGATGTTAAAGGACAGACTCTCAGATGAATACAAGGCTGGGGTAGAGTCTTTTATGCAGTTTGCATTGCAGAATATAGATGACGTTAATGCCATGTCTTGTCCATGTTCAGATTGTGGTAATCTTAGGAAATGGAAACATGTCATTGTTAGGTTGCATTTGTTGACTAAGGGAATTGATAAAACATATCATACATGGATCTGGCATGGAGAGAGATCTAGGTTAAAAATGTCTGATTATGATGGTGATCAGTTTTGGGGAAATGAATATCAATTTGGTAAGGAAGACCCTATTGACATGGTACATGATGGATATGAATACGCTAATGACAATCCAAATGAATTTGGGAAATTGCTTGAGGATGCAGAGAAACCTCTATATTCTGGATGTACTTTGTTCACAAAGTTGTCTGCCGTAGTGAAATTGTATAACTTAAAGACAAAATTTGGTTGGAGTGATAAAAGTTTTACGGAGCTCCTTAGTTTGGTTAGACAACTGCTTCCTCCCCAAAATGAATTGCCTTTGTCTCTGTATGATGCAAAGAAAACCTTGGTTGCATTGGGGATGGATTATGAGAAAATTCATGCATGTTCAAATGACTGTGTCCTGTATCGTAAGGAGTACAAGGACCTTACTAATTGTCCTAAGTGTGGTATCTCAAGATGGAAAGTGGGGAAAAATTCTAAGATTTATGAAGGAATTCCAGTAAAGGTCCTTCGGTACTTCCCTCCTATTCCAAGGTTTCGACGGATGTTTCGAAACAAGGAGATATCTAAGGACTTGAGGTGGCATGCTGATAATCGAGTTGTTGATGGTTATTTGCGTCACCCAGCTGATGCACCATCTTGGAAAGTAGTGGACCATAAGTGGCCTGAGTTCGCTTCGGAGTCAAGAAATCTCAGATTGGCTCTATCATCAGATGGGATCAATCCTCATGGTATGATGACTTCTACGTACAGTTGCTGGCCAGTAATGCTGATCACATATAATCTTCCTCCATGGTTGTGTATGAAACGAAGATTTATGATGCTCACTATGTTAATTGGTGGTCCTAAACAGCCAGGGAACGACATTGATGTTTACTTGTCACCGTTAGTTGAGGACTTAAAACTTCTATGGGATGTAGGTATTGAAACTTATGATGGTTTTAGAGATGAAAACTTCCTACTTAGAGCGGTGTTGTTGTGGACCATCAATGACTTTCCAGCTTATGGAAACCTATCTGGTTGTATTATGAAAGGATATCGTGCGTGTCCCATTTGTGGTGAAAAAACTTATGCAAAAAGACTGAAACATTCCAGGAAAATGTCGTATATGGGTCACAGAAGGTTTCTCCATGCGACTCATCCTTATCGAAGACAAAAGAAGTCATTTGATGGTAATCAAGAGTTCGACCCCGCCCCAATACCATTGAGTGGTCGTGATGTTTTTAAACGAGTATCAGAAATCCAATGTTCATGGGGCAAAAAAGGTTGTGACAATGTGTCAAAGATAAGTGAAGATAGGCCATGTTGGAAGAAAAAATCAATTTTTTTTGATCTAGAGTATTGGCAACACTTACATGTGAGACATGTTCTGGATGTGATGCATATTGAGAAGAACGTATGTGAAAGTCTAGTCGGCACATTACTTAACACTCCAGGAAAGACGAAAGATGGAATAGCAGCTAGACTAGATCTTGTGGCGATGCAAGTTAGGGTAGAGTTGGCTCCAAAGGTGGATGACAAAAAGACATTCTTGCCACCAGCTTGTTACACACTAAGTAAAGAAGAAAAAAGAAAGGTTTGTAACTCTTTGATGGGAATGAAGGTCCCTACGGGGTACTCGTCTAATGTCAGAAATTTGGTGTCAATGAAAGATTTGAAGCTTGTTGGCCTGAAGTCACATGATTGTCACACTTTAATGCAACAGTTGCTTCCTGTGGCTATACGTGGCGTTTTACCTGATAATGTGAGACATGCCATCACTCGGCTCTGCTTCTTTTTTAATGTGATATGCAACAAAGTTATAGATGTCTCAAAGTTGGATGGCATTCAAAAGGAGATTGTGACAACCTTGTGTTTACTCGAAAAGTATTTCCCTCCCTCGTTCTTCGATATCATGGTTCACCTAATTGTTCATCTTGTGCGGGAGGTGAAATTGTGTGGACCAGTTTGGTACAGATGGATGTACCCATTTGAGAGATACATGAAGGTCTTAAAAGGTTATGTACGGAATCGTAATCGACCTGAAGGGTGTATAGCTGAATGCTACATTGCTGAGGAGGCTGTGGAATTTTGTTCAAACTACCTTTCTAGTGTTCACTCAATTGGAATCCCATCAAAGACTCATCAAGGTAACATGAGTAGGCCATTATCAACTGCAAGAGTGATCCAAGCTAGTACTGATGATTGGAGACAAGCTCATCTCTATGTTTTGACAAATGACATGGAGGTTGAACCGTATATTAGGTGACCTCACTAACTCATGAAACCTTATATGTTATTATTCTTATATGCATCTCATCAAACTTTTTTTAGTGAACATATGGCTCACCTGAAGCTAACTTCTGGAAGAAAGTCGGAGAAACAACTAGTGGATGAACACAACAAGACATTTATCAATTGGATAAATGATCGAGTACGTATTATATCATCGCTTACCTATCCTAGTGGAGTTTATAAATTTAATTAAAATGCTGATGACGACTTTTGATATATAGGTTTCGAATGAGATTAGACAGGCCAATGGTCAAGTATCAGAGAAGTTAAAGATGATTGCACGTGGTCCCGAAAAAGATGTGTTGTCGTACGCTAGTTACATGATCAATGGAGTTACCTATCATACGAGGGAACGTGATAGTGTACGAGCTGTTCAAAACTCGGGAGTCAGTTTAGTTGCAAAAACCATGCAAGTGGCAAGTGCAAAGGACAAAAATCCAGTTGTGACGGACATGGTTTACTATGGAGTTATTGAAGACATATGGGAACTGGATTACCACAAATTTCGCATTCCAATGTTCAAATGTAATTGGGTTGAGCACAATAATGGAATTAAGATAGATGATCTTGGTTTCACAATAGTAAACCTCAATAGAATTGGATTCAAATCCGATCGGTTTATATTGGGTAGTCAAGCTAAACAAGTCTTCTACATTGAAGACCCTCGAGATCCTGCATGGCATGTTGTACTTTCAACCCCCAATAGAGAGTTTTTTGATCACATCAACGGTTATGATTTAGAACAATGTAGCATGGACCATCAATGTTTTACAATAGGGCTGCCCCGTGCATTAGAAGTTGATGGCATAAATGAGAACGAAGAATCATGTGTGCGTGAAGATTGTGATGGGATTTGGATTGACAATTGCACTTCCTAGTTATGTTTGTATCTTTTTGGTGCATATCTTCTGAACTTATTACTTTTCTCATATGATATAAGATTTGTTTGTGAAATATTTGCCAACTAACGAATTGGATTTAAATATTTTGTAGGCTCGAATCATGGTGTGTCGTAGAAGGTCAGCTGCAAAAGAAGACGAGAAATCAGATGAGAGGAAGAACAAACTGCAAAAGGAAAAAAAAGTTGCGAGTTCAAGTGAAGTTGAAAAAGATTTGGGAACCTCGGATGAAGAGGGCAGCGGTTTGTCTAAAGGGAAGAGCACATCAAGACTTTCTAGGGGTCGTACGTACATGCATGCTCTTGCGATTCAAAGAGCGCAATGTTTCAAGAAGAAAGTTTTGTTCAACAACAAAGGTCAGCCCATTGGGCCTTTTGGTGCAGAAATGCAAAGTTACATTGGAGTGTTAGCTCGGGAAAAGGTCAAGATTATATTAGATGATTGGAGGGAGGTCCCTACTGATGTCAAGGCCTCGATATGGGAATCTGTTAATGTAAGTGCATGTGCTTCTTTTATTGTTTTTTTAATTAAAAAATGAATTTTTTGCAGTGTTCGGGCTGTAATTGCTGATTATTTTATAGTTGTTGTTTGAGGTTCCTCCTTCATGGGAGAAGGGTTGTTTGAGCTCGGCTAACCATAAGTGGCGTCAATACAAGGCAAGACTCACGAAGAAGTATGTTTTCAGCAGAATCCATGATCCTGAAACGATGAATACTCCGCCGGTCAAGTCTGAAATTCCCCAAAAAGATTGGACTACTTTCGTCATCAGTCGCCTATCAGAGGAGTTCAAGGTACGATTCAAATTTATGATGCTTAATTGATATTTCTCGTCCTTGGGGGCTTATGCTATATTGTTAATCATTTGATGTAGACAAAAAGTGAGGAACAAAAGAAACGAAGAAGTATGCTGCAATACCCTCATAAGCTTTCTCGTAAAGGATATGCACGTTTAGCTGAAGAGTGTGTAAGTCTTTCATTTGTCTACATTTTATGATTCCATCTGTGAAAGTTGTTGCTAATCTGTCCAATTATTTTAGTATAGTGAATAGGTAGCCAATGATCTCAAAATTCTCTAATTATTGGAGGACCTTATGCTATTACTTGATTGGAAAATGTCATGGGCTTTGGAGTTGGGTATTCATAATCTGCACAGAATCTGAGTGGATTGTAATAGAATCATTCAGCTGTATATGAAGCTTGAGATGTTGTCTCATGTTAGCTAGTTAGGGCATTAATCTGCATCTGTATTTTCTGTTGGCTTCATTTGGATGCTGAGTCTGCTACTGTCCCCACCCTCACATGTGGTCCCTACCCCTACCCCCACACCCTCAAAAGACAATTCAAATAAACTACTCAGTAGTGTAGAAAGGTCTGTAGGAACTGCTGAAGGGCAATTTTCATATTTACCAAAAAATAAGAAAAAAAGAGTTTTGAAGTTGACATGTAATAATGTTGTACTTCTTCATCTTGTGAATAGAATTTTTTATTTGGAGGGAATACATATATATACAGATATGATATAATTTTTTCATTTTAATTTTAATATATTTTATTTTATACACACAACTTCAAGTACATTTTCAGCAGGTTTATTAGTTTTAGAAATGAGTATTTGCAGATTTATGTATTATGTAGTAGAGAAGAGGATAAGTGTCTCATATGATACTTCTCCATCATGAACTTGTACGGATCATAAATGTTAACTGGAAAAATAAATGAGGAAAAATATGTGTATACCCTTCCCTGCATATCCTGTATACTGTTACATTGTTGATATTACTTTCTCCAACTTATACGTATGTGAAAATGGGAATTAATATTTGGTTGTAGGCTGTTGAATTGGGCAATGATGATGAAATCAACAGAGCTATTTTATGGATGAAAGCACGATTACCAAAAGAAGGGGAAATACAAGAAGAGAGTTTGAAAGACACAATTACGAAGATTGTGAGTTATACTTAGTACATAATTATTTTCAAAACTAACACTCTATCTTACTTACCCACCCCATTTATTGTTATGATGAATACGAACTTTGATATGAAGGACGAGTACATACAACAAAAGAAGGAAGGTACATTCAGCGTGGGTGGGAAAAGTGATGGCATCCTTGCAAAAGCTCTTCATTCACAAGAACACTCTGGACGTTTGAGGGGGACCGGAGGTCATGTCACTCCCTCAACTTACAAGGCTATCTCGTCTAGTGTGCGAATGGATAAAGACAAGCTGTTGGAAGAGCAAAAAAAGATAAATGCAGAACTCGATGCGCGAGTACGCAAACTAGAAGCAATGATGTTGAAGAATGCACAACAGGCTGCTGATGATAAAGAAGAGATGGGCAGTTGTTCCGTTAAACTCCCAATTCCCTTACAAATGGAAGATGAGAGACACAAAGGTGATAATCCACAAATGCATGATTTATTTCAAACTGAAGACTCGGATGATGATCTCAAAATGGTTGACAATACTTGGCTAGCGAAGGTAAAATTTTGTATCATGTTACACAAATCATATCCTGATAATACATATCAATTATCTCTGTAACCTAATCTATATTGCAGGGTGAACCGGTCGCATTAACATTGGAATCTCAAACGAATATTGCTGCTTACGGCACAATTATCAAAGAGGCTGGAGCTAATCAATTTCTTAATGGTAATCCTGTACCTGAAAATTGCATGAGTGTGTCGATTGACCAAGCATTGGATCACGATGCCCCTTTGCCAATTCGCGGAGAATGTAATAATATTGGTGAGGCGGTAGGTTCCCATGTTGCTTGGCCTTCGCATTTGATAAAACGAAAAGTGAAGGTAATTCTGTTTTTATGCTGCAATATTACATTAAATTGCTCATAGCTCCGTAAATATAGCATGCCTACTTACATATAATGCTGATACAATTGTTAGAAACTTGGGAAGAAGAAAATCGTGCACAAAGACTTGCCTTCTGTTGAGCTATCAAGTGTGCCAAAGCCATTACATATGTTGTATTGCTATACTAAGCTTGTTATTCAGAATGGAGGCAATGTGCATATAGTGTTTGATGATGAAGTATTTGGTCGTGAGTTCAACATTTTTGTTAACATTGAAGATATGGTTCCATTCTGTAAGTTGGAGCCAGTCTCATACGTATGTGTTGTTGTTTATATATGGTAAGTATTCTGGGATGTTATTATTGTTTCTATTATCATACATTATTATAAGGCCATTACACCTAATTGTTATTATATTTCACATTGTAATATTTTCTATTTCAAACACATTCATGGGTAGGCATCTCTACAAGAGGTTGAAGCACGAAAACAAGGCACAAAATTTCAGATTTGTGGATCCATATGAAATAGGACATTTGCCATCCACAAAAAGTGATCCAGATTTTCGTGAAAATGAGATGGAACGAAGGGCATGTGCTCTAGCAAAAAGGTTGAGTGGTACCACATCTAGCCAATTAGTTTTGGCACCTTGCAATGTAGGGTAAGTTTTCATTACAAATTTGGCACATTATATTGTGATAACTTGACGTAGCTGAAGTCTGAAATTGGCATTCAAATTATGAATTATTTGAAGTTGTGGCTGATTTGGGTTAATTTTTAATTCCATAGATTCCACTGGATTCTAACTGTCATCAACCCCCACAAGCAAACTTGTCATTTGTTGGATCCTCTTTATCATCGCTTGCATGATCAGACTTGGAAAAAAATTGTTGAGTTGTAAGTTTCAATTTAAATAAGTTTAGTACATTTCTTATCCCTTATTTTATGTTGCATATAGATTATTACTACATTCTTCTGTTGTCATGAAGGGCCTTGAGAATGTTCAATACAGAGATTGGAAAGAATGGGAAAAAACAACCGACATGGGAAGTAGTCAAGGTTGTATTTTGTATATGTGAATAAAACTCGAAAATTATGTATGTAATTATTTTATCATACCAATCATATATATATGTCAGTTGATACACTTGCATTGTAATGTAGGCTCCTTTGCAACCTGATACCAATCAATGTGGTTTTTTTGTGATGTGGTACATGAGACAACTTGTTCAAAAGGATGCAACATCGGATTGTGTTTCATTGCGTTCAATTGTGAGTTGTTCTTGATATTTAGTTTGCATATTAAGTTGATTATTGATTAAACACGAAGTTGATTATTCTATATATTCATTTTTCAAAGTTCACGGATGTTAAGTGCTCTAGAGCTGATATTGATGAAGTCCGTGTTGAATGGGCTGATTGCGTTCAAGAACATATAAATGGGTAGAAGAAGGTGACTACTATACTTTAACTTGAAATGCATTCTTTTTACAACTTTAATATGAGAACGTTATCATCTTTAGAGTTCATATTAACTTTGTTCTTACATTTGACAGATTGTGGGGACGTAGGGAGTATGTAAAGGTCGTGATGCCGTGATTTCCAAGGTTGTGATGTTATTCAAACAAAAGCTACATTTTGTTATTACTTGTTGGAGTATTTTAAATTTATGAACTTAAGGTTGTGTGCACACAAGTGTTGGGATGAGACATACATTTAGGTTGGGATGCTTTATGAATTTACGCGTATGATATTGATGGTGTTTACTTGTTCGGCAAATGCACTTGTTAGTTTATATAACAGATATATATTATTATATATATCCAGTAAATAATGAAATTATTGTAAAAAATGTGAATGAACGAAAAAGACAACACAAAAAGGGTTGTCGTTAGCGTTGTTATTTTATGAAACGACAACCAAAAAAAACAAAAGAAAAGACAACGGTTATAAGCGTTGCATAAATTTTTTTGGTTTGAACAAGATACGACAACCCTTTTCGAGCGTTGTTAAAAGCGTTGCACAAATTTTTTGGTTTGAACAAGATACGACAACCCTTTTTCAGCGTTGTTAAAAGCGCTGCACAAATTTTTTTGAAGCACATACGACAACGCTTTGAAAGCGTTGTCAAAAGCGTTGCACAATTTTTTTAAATACAGACGACAACGCTTTTTAAGCGTTGCACACACTGTTGTTAAAAAAATTCAAAATGGCCGAAAAGACAACCCTTTTTTGCAACACACAAAACAGCGTTGTCGTATCTAGATACGACAACGCTTTTTGGTGCGTTGTCGTTGTGCGAAATTTTTTTTGCAACCCTGGATACGACAACGGTAAAAATTTGTCTTTAACAACGGTTTTTAACCGTTGTAAAAACCCGAAATTCTTGTAGTGCATCATCAAATTTTCCTATTTCAATGTCTTTGCCTTGTTCAAAGCAGTCATAGATCCAACATGGGAAATATTGGCTAGAACTTGCAACATTTCCTCTTGAATCTGTGTTTAAGCCAACCATTTCCATAAGCATCTTCCCAAAGCTATACACATCGGCTTTGTAAGAGACTCCACCAATGCCTCTGTTGATGAGTTCAGGAGCAACATACCCTATGGTTCCTCTTGCAGCTGTTAGGGTCACCGTGTTTTTATCAGTGGAGCACACTTTAGCTAGCCCAAAATCAGAAATTTTTGGGATGAACATATCATCAAGAAGTACGTTGTGATACTTAATGTCGAAATGCAAGATTTGGATGTCACAACCCCGACGTAAATACTCGATCCCTCGAGCCATTCCAGTTGCAATCTCATACTTTTCTCCCAACTTAAGGAACTCATATTTTCTCGACAAAAGATGTATTTTTCAAGCAAACCATTAGGCATGAAATCAGATATAAGTGCACGCTTGGATCCTTCTGCGCAAAATCCAACAAGCTTGACAATGTTAACATGATGCATCCTTCCAATGGTTGCAATTTCATTCATGAAGTCTTGGCCGTTTCCCCCGGGCTTTCCAAGTAGTTTTGCAGCCACATCATGACCACTTTGTTGCTTTCCTTTATAAACAAAACCATAACCTCCCTGGCCTAGTTTATCTCGGAAACCTCTTGTCATTCTCTTTATGTCGGAATACGAGTACCTGATGGGCATAAGTTGGTTGTCACTTTGTAGGAAGCATTCTACATTATCAAACGCCGACAAATGCCTTCTTCGGAACTTGTAGATCAAAATCCCCATCACGCAAGGAAATACAATTAACCTTACCCCAAACATGATTCCTTCAACAGAAGAAACAATAACGAAACAAAGAAATATAAGGACAAAGGTCAAAAGAATGATGGTTTAGTTTCCTAGACTTATCAAACTTCTCATTAGAATTATTGCTATAAAGATCACTACTTGAAATATTTATTGCAGTATGAGTTAAGAGCACACCTATACGAGCCAGAAGGCCGACGAGTTCCCCTGCAAGTACACCACCAAAAAGTTTAAGTAAAGAGGAATATATAACAAATATGCTGGAATTCAAAGCAACTATATGATGCATCACCTTTACCTACTTATCTCCTCATTTGTTTCTAATTTGCTCCTTGCTTTGTACGCAGAAAATGAGACAAAGTAGTGAAAGAGTTCTTACAGTTATCTAGGGCGTAAGACCAATATATCCATCCACTATAGTATATAAGTCCACATAAAGAGGTGAGTCCAAAGATGATTGCAGGGATGCTTAACCCTGCTAATATAACAGCTGTAATGTTGTAGACAAAATTAGAATTCACTCCATGCTTTCTTGCAGATATATAATTATGAGACACAAGAATATTTATTGCAAAACTTAAGTATAAAAACTATTAAGAAAAATATGTTTTTGCAACCACATCTTTTGTGTTGACACAAGTTGACCCTAAAGATGATATTGTTAGAAGTGAAATATTTAGTGCAACATGAAGTATAAACGCACCTATGAAAAACATATGGTTGAGGATAGACATTGTAGATAATTTCTCTTCCGAGCAATTGTCTGTATGGTCTTCACGAACATGGCAATCTAATCTTGGTTTGCACTCGGCACAGAGATACCTGAACCAGGAGAGTTCATATCCATACAAGAGAGATTCATGGATTTCTGAAAGAGAAACATTGTTGGGATCTTAAAATTTCCAAGATGTCAGCACTATCTTGTCTATTCCACACATATCTTCACTTACATCTGAGGCATTCATGCGCCCAACCTTTATATAACTATGCCTTTTGCTATTGGGTGGATTTGAGGCATTGAAGAAACCGTCTCTCTCACTAATCTCAGTAAGGAGTGAAGAATTCTTCAACGAATGTGGGCAGCTCATAAAATTAATGGGCCAAGCTACATCATTATGAGGATCTAAAGGATCTTTGTGGTAATAAGGATTTTTGAGGCAATAAGGATCTCTATAACTGAAGTTGTGGGCATAAAAAGAATTGCTAGGAAAAGAAAAGCTGTGATTGTTGATGGAAATTGATTGAAGATGAAAACTTCAAATACCAATCTCATATCCGTTTTCCTTCACTATCAAGTTTGTACATGCCCTTTTGAAACAAGTTCCCTAGAAAATAGTCTTGAAATCCAATCAAAAAAGTGTCCCTGAAAATTAAGAGTATCAACGCCTAGAGATCCCAGGACGAAAATCAAAATAACAACCACATAAGAAAACATGTTTGCAGGTTTTCATTCATAAAAGATGTTGAAAAAGTTAGATTTGGTAAGATGAAGGATAAATACAACCCTGTTTATTCATTCTTGTTGGAACGGGTTGTTTGAAAAAATACGTTGTGGGTTTGAAGGGCCTAATCAGACATCAATCTGCTTCCTTTAGTTTTCTACGTCGTATTCACTATCTTTGTTGTTATAAAAATGCCAAAAACGCTTTGAAAGTAACGAACAGGACAAGGCTCCATCCACAGTTGTTTAAGTCCTCTGTCTCATTATTTTCTCATTTGCAAAGCAATCTTTTTCTGCAGATTTACATTTCGAGGATTTGTTGAAAGATGTCTAGAAATTATGACAACTGGGAAAGGTTGGTTGCTGCTGTGCTGCGAAGAGAGCATGACTGGGAAACCTGCCATCAACAGTCAGTAACCACGACCTCCCAATCCTCAATTTCTTCTGATTTCGGTTCAACTTATTCATTTTCCGATTTGTGTTTTGATTTTGAAAATTCGAAAGATGGGTTGTTATTAAGATCAGCTCAGCCACTTCCATTCAAAACTGTGGCTGGTATCAGAAATATTAGTGTAATTAGGCCAGAGAGTAATGAAAAATCTGGGAAGCTAATTCATTTTAAGGATTCACCTTTTGCATTTAGCCTGGGAGAATTGTTAATGGCTCCTTCCTTTGCTCTTGGAGAGGACAAATGGACTTTTGCGAAAACATATGCCATAAGCTTTAATGAAGGTAGTATGGTTGTGGCGAAAAGATTTAGAAAAGGTTATGCTACACGCGAGGCGTTGGACAAAAGGTTGAAGACCATTCAGTCTATGGAGCATGAGAATGTTGTTAGGTTGAGGGGATACTTCCTCAATGAGGACGAAAGCTTCGGGTTTTACGATTACTTTCATCAAGGCAGTCTACACACAATGTTACATGGTATGTTATATCAATCATAACTATTAAATGCTTCCTAGTTTATAATAACTAGTTTATATCAATCGTTTTCTGATTTTATTCCCTGGGGAAAAAGGAGAAAAAGGACCAGTACATTCAGATTGGGAAGGTCGAGTAAGGATTGCAATTGGTGTAGCAAAGGGTCTTCTTCATATCCACAAACAGAGTGGGCATACTTTCGTACATGGAAGCGTAAAGTCTTCAAATATATTTGTCAATTCACAGACAGAGTACCATGGCTGTATAGATATAAAACCTGATATAAAAATATCTGTTAGAAATCGAGTGTATCATGCCCCGGAGGCCTATAAGCTCTCACAGGCCAGTGACGTTTACAGCTTTGGAGTGGTGCTGATTGAACTTCTCACTGGAAAGTCCCCTTTACATTATAAATACAATGCAAGCATTCAAACTTTTGGTGACTGGGTTCGTCACTATGCTCGCGATGAATGGACAACAATGGTGTTTGATAGAGAGCTTCTAAAGTATTCTTTGGCAAAGCAAGCTATGAGTGATATGTTAGGAGTAGCATTGTCTTGTGTGAAGAAGAAACCAGAAGAGAGACCAGATATGAAACATGTTGTAGAGATGCTGCAACTTATTCCTACATCTTTGGAGGAAACTATTTCTAAGGCACAGTAGCTTTAAAGAAACAATATCAGAGCTATTTTTCTTCCTTTCATGGTATTTTAAATACTAGGCAGAAAATATCGGTTGTGGCCTTGTAATTTCTGTTGGTTATAAATTATTCCAACAAATGGCCAAGATATAATAATTGAAAAAAAAAAAAAAAGAATCTAGACATCTAGTCTACTAACCAACAGAAACTTAAAATATAAAATGCTCTACCATTTTACAATAAAAAGAATCTAAACATTCATTTGTTAAAAGAAACTTATCTTCTGTAGTCAAATGAACAAATATTAGATAAAATATAAAAATTACTTGATTATACTTAATTTTTAAAACTTAGGTTGTGTTTGGGATACACGATTTGAAATGCATAGATTTTAAATTCAAACAATTTACAGTATATTCAAAATCCAGTAACTAATATTCCTAAAAAATTAGTTCAATATAAAACTGATAGATTTCAAATTCATATTAATTCAAACATCATTAATAAATTTATTATCATAACCTAGAGATTTTATCAGTTGAAGGGCCCAAAATGTTAACCTAGTAGTAGAAGTAGATTATTATGTTTCAGACACATTGAAAATGGTTGAGTGTGTATCTATAAAGGGACAGTTGTACCCCAAATTGATTATATATATATATATATATATATATATATATATATATATATTTAAGTAATTTCTATAATAACCTTAGTTGTTATAATAATTACAAAATTGTCATTAAACCTAAATTAAAAGAAATTGGTTGAGAATCTATCCCATTTCCATTTTGCTACTGCTCGAGCTAATAGAAAGTCAGAGAGGAAGCCCATTCTTGGACTTTTTTTGAGGTATTCTTTTTTTTACATTTATTTACTTATTTTATCTTCATATTTTATATGTATTCTTATTTATTATATGATGTAGATTATTATTTAGTGAATTTGATGTTGTTCTTATTCATAATTTAGAGTTTGAGTTTTTTTTCTATTTATGGATGAAATTTATTGATTTTGTAACAAATGTGTTGTTATTTTTTTATGATGTCATAGATCGTTTCCAAAAAATGAAGAGTCAAAAAATCAAATTATAGCTTATAACTTGAATCTTTTGTAATATCTTATGTATTTGATTATCTTGATTGTAAACTTTATATATGAAACAATGTTTATGCATAATTTTTTTTTCCTATTATCTATTATTTACTTGTTCGTACCCTCAAATTAAAATTCCTGGATCAGCCACTAATCTACTTTTTAGTTCTGTCTTCTTTTCTAATGCACAAAGTCAATAATTCATTCCTTGTCAAATCCGCCTACGTGCTGCTTGATGAAATCACCCAGTCAACGTCTACGCGTTAATCTGAATATAACATGAAAATTACTAGAAAATTTTTGGAGAAACCAAGATTTTCGTGGCTAAGATTAACATTCATGGTTTTAAGGAGTCGAAAATGTCAGCTATTTACGACAACTGGGAGAGGTTGGTAGCAGCAGTGCTGAAGAGAGAGCAGTTTTTGGAACTGTGTCGTCAACACTCAAGAACTCCCAGCATCTGCTCTGAATCATCAGATCATAGTTCAACTAGTTATCGATCGAGTGATGATCATGTGAAGTTAGAGTCGAAAGATGAATCCGTTGCCAAACCATTTGCAAAGCTTGTCTTTCTTGGGGGATCTGGTCCTGGCTATCGCCTAAAGGATACGTTGAGTCTGGTGAAAGAAGTAGGAAAGGGGAGATTTGGGACTTCGATTCTGTCTGAGTTATTGCAGGATGTCCATGTTTCAGACCAAGAGTTTTTAACAAAGGGAACTCGAATGGTAATGAAGTTGCTGAATCAAGTCAATGTGACAGCAGATAAATATATAGAGCAGATGATGATTTTCCGAGATTGTAGGTATTGAGAGAATGAGAAAGATCTATTGATATTATTGAATCATATTCAGAAAACTGATTACACAGAGTATGATATTCATATATATATATATATATATATAAGTATGAGAATATAACTAACTTCCTAACTAACACAGGCACGCATTTGTTGATCTGTTGCTGAGCTGGCAGTATGGCTGACATGACACATATCATAATACTCCCCCATCAAACTGATCCACCTTCTTCATATCTTCTTTAAATTTTGAATGTTGTTACTTTATACTTCTTCAAGAACCTGCAATCTGAAAAACTCTTCATGGCACTCCTTCCTTAATCTGCACAGAAAGATATCTGAGTGGAAGTTGTTTGCACAATTTATGAAACTTAGAACTTGGAAGAGCCTTAGTAAGAATATCAGCAACTTGATCTTCTGTGGGAACAAAACGAACTTCAACCTGTTTAGCCAAAATTTTCTCCCTGATAAAATGAATATCTATTTCAATGTGCTTTGTCCTTTGATGAAACACTGGATTTGATGCTAGAGCTGCTGCACTTTTATTATCACTCCAAATCACTGAAGGTGTAAGTAAATTCAAACCAATTTCTGTAAACAAAGACTCAATCCAAATAAGATCTGTTGTTGTGTCTGCTAGTGATCTATATTCAGATTCAGCACTGCTTCTACTAACTACTCCTTGCTTCCTGGAACTCCATGTAATAAGATTTTGCCCCAAAAATACACAATGTCCTCCAGTAGATTTTCTGTCATCTATGCAGCCAGCCCAATCTGCATCTGCAAAGCTATTAAGAGCCATTCTATTTATAGGAGTGAAGCTAAGTCCTACATCTCTAGTTCCTTTCAAATACCTTAGAAGATGTTTACAAGCAATCCAATGATTTGCAGTTGGAGCATGAAGAAACTGACTTAACTTGTTGACAGCAAATGAAATATCTGGTCTTGTAAGAGTGAGGTACTGCAATGCCCCTATAGTACTTCGGTATAATGTCTGATTCTCAAAAGAATGGCTATCACTGAGATATAGCTTCTTAGAAGCACATAAGGGAGTATCCACAGGCTTGCAATGTTCCATATTAGTCTTCTGCAATAAATCAAACAGATACTTTGATTGAGTAAGCACAAGTTCAGAAGGAGTTCTATGAGCCTCAATACCCAAGAAGTAATTAACTTCTCCTAGAGTTTTTAAAGCAAACTGATTTCCAAGAGCCTTGATCACATTCATAATCTGATTTGAATCTTCCCCTGTCACAAGAATATCATCCACATACACAAGCATTATCAGCAATTTACCTTCTATCTTCATATGAAACAAAGAGGAATCTGAAACTGATACTTTGAAGCCAAAACTTATAAGATATTGTTTGAGCTTAGTAAACCAGGCCCTTGGAGCCTGTTTTAATCCATAAAGAGACCTCTGTAATTTGCACACATGTGTAGGCTTTTGATCATGAACAAATCCCTCAGGTTGATGCATAAACACAACCTCATTAAGATCACCATTTAGGAAAGCATTATTTATATCAATCTGTTGAATGCTCCAATTAAAAGTGACAGCTAAACTGAGAATAAGCCTAATAGTAGATGGTTTTGCCACTGGACTGAAAGTCTCAAAAAAATCAACTCCAGGAGTCTGCTGAAAACCTCTTGCTACTAACCTGACTTTGTATTTATCTATGCTTCCATCAGGCTTGAACTTTGTTCGAAATATCCATTTACAAGTGATGATGTTCATATCTGCAGAGTAAGGCACCAAAATCCAGGTATTCTTAGCAATAAGAGCATCATATTCTGCCTGCATAGCTTGCTTCCAATTAGAACTAGACAGAGCTTCCACTACTGTAAAAGGCTCATGAGTCAATGTTGTTGAGGCTGCAAAAACTTTAGGTCTAAGAGAACCAGTTTTGGATCTTGTAACCATACTATGACCACCAACTGTAGTATGTAGACTTGAAGGATCAGAAATAGGAGTTGAATTCATCTGTGTATGACCTGAATTAGACTGAGTATGAGCTGAAACATTCTGAGTAGAATCTAAATTATTCTGAAACATTAAACCAGACAGATCCACAGTAAGATTGATTCCAGAATCTGAAGCATGATGTGATATGGATGAAGGCTGAGTATTGCCAGAAGAAGAAGGCTGCTGATCACAAGAAGAAGATTTCTGAGTATTATCTGAAATCCAAAAAGGGAGAACACTTTGAATCTGCTTAGTAGTAGAAACATCAGAGTTAGACTTGAACATGGAAGTATAAGGAAATTCATGCTCATTGAACTCCACAGTGGCAGCTAAGTATATTCTTCCAGTTGAGCTTAAACACTTATAGCCTTTATGATTCTGACTATAACCAAGAAACACACATTTTTGAGACCTTTGAAGAAATTTGTGTGAATTATATGGCCTTAAATATGGAAAACATGCACAGCCAAACACCCTCATGAAATTATAATCTGGCAAGATGTGAAACAACTTCTGAAAAGGAGATATGTTCTGCAGTGTGTGTGTGGGAAGCCTATTTATAGTATAAACTGCAGCTGCAAAGGCATCACACCAATATTTTAGAGGTAAATTTGCTTGACTGAGAAGTGATAAAGCCATTTCTACAATATGTAAGTGTTTCCTTTCAGCCCTACCATTTTGCTGATGGACAAAAGGACAAGGATGTCTGAAATTAATGCCAAGCTTATTCAAAAAAGGAACTAATGACCTGTATTCTCCTCCCCAATCAGTTTGTATTGCCTGAATCTTAGTATTAAATTGTCTTTCAACATAAGCTTGAAAATTCTGAAATATAGAAGCAGCTTCAGATTTGAGAACCATAGGAAATAGCCATGTATATCTTGTATAATCATCAATGAAATGAACATAATATTTGTAACCATTTACTGAAGTAACATGAGAGGGCCCCCATACATTAGAATGAATCAGTTGAAAAGGAGCAGTACTTTTAACTGGATGAGTTGCAAAATGACTCTGATGTAATTTGCCAATTTTACATGCATCACAAAAATCAACAGACCTTGCATTGGCTTTTATTGATAGATGTTTAATCACAGTAGACAACACAGCAGTACATGGATGTCCTAGCCTCCTATGCCACATATTGACATCCTTATTACAAACATTAGTAGTAAAAGCAGCAAATGAATTTCTTGTATCCTTGCAGCCTGAAGAAGAAGTAATCTCTGAGAAGTTCTTATTCAACAGAACATGACTGAGATCTAGCTGATATAAACCATCCTTAAGCTTGCCTTCCAAGAGTATCTTGTGAGTTGTTTTGTCCTTAACAGCACAACAATTTTGATCAAAAACAATAACCACATTATTATCCTTGGTAAACTGAGATATACTCAACAAATTCTTAGCTATTTGAGGCACATATAAGATATGATTCAGCAATAATGAACTGCAATTATCCTTAGTAACCAAAGCATGTGTACCAACATGTGATATAGGAAGCATGGATCCATTACCTACAACAAGTTGTTCTGGACCTTTGTATTCACTTTTCAGAGAAGGATTTTCAAGATTTGTTGTAACATGACTGGATGCTCCACTGTCAAAATACCACTGAGGATCCTGAGTGTAATGAGAGTTTGTTTCAGAACCTGCAAATAAAGCCTGAGGACCAGCTGATTGAACAAACTGAGAACCATGGGAATTTGAAGCAGAGTTTGATCTCCCATTAGTGGAATGATGATCATAACCTGTGAAAGACTGATCAAACCTCTTAAAACATTTCAAAGCATTATGACCTAGCCTGCCACACAACTGACATTGAAGCTTAGGAACAGAATGTTGAGAATGTCCTCTGAAACCACCTCTAAAACCTCCTCTAAAACCTCTTCCTCTAGAGAATCGACCTCCACCTCTCATATTTGATGAAGATCTAGAGTAAGCAACATTAGCAGAAGGAGAATTAACTCCATGTGATGAAGATAAAGTTGAGGATTGAATATTACTCTGAATTCTAAGTTCATGAGTCTGAAGAGTATACTGGATCTCAGCTAGATTTAGTGTAGCATTGCTAGCTGTAAGATGAACCACCACAGATTCAAATTCTGATCCAAGACCACCAAGTATGTATAAACATAACTCATCATCTGAGATTTGAGTACCAGCAGCAAGTAAATCATCAGCAATTTTCCTCATTTTTAGAATATAATCATCAACAGATTGATCACCTTTCTTTAAGGTTTGTAGTTGCAACCGAAGTTGTAATGCCCTGGCCTTAGATTGATTTTGAAACATTAACTGCAGAGTGCTCCAAAGTTCATGAGATGTAGTACATCTACTGACATGCCCAAGCATAGATTCACTTATGGAGGCTAGCATCCAACTGAAAAATAATTGATCTCTACGAATCCAATTTTCAGAATCAAGATCAGAAGAAGAATACTCACCAAGTAAGATGTCTTCATAACCAAAACCTCGAGCCGTAGACAACACTTGCGTTTTCCAACACGTATAGTTAGATCGATCCAATCTAATCGCCAATGATGTGAAATGTGGAATAGAGAAAGAGCTAGAACCAGATGTTGACATTGTGCAGAGAGAAAGTAAACAACTGAAGCAGAGAAGAATCACCGTTCAATAACAACGAGAATCACCGGACCAGAGGAAAAACCATCGCCGGAGTTCTGATCGCAGGAAAAAAAAAAATGTCACCGGACCGGAGAAAAACCGTCGCCGGAGAGATAACCACCACCGGAGTTGCTGGCTCTGGATACCATATTGAGAGAATGAGAAAGATCTATTGATATTATTGAATCATATTCAGAAAACTGATTACACAGAGTATGATATTCATATATATATATATATATATATATATATATATAAGTATGAGAATATAACTAACTTCCTAACTAACACAGGCACGCATTTGTTGATCTGTTGCTGAGCTGGCAGTATGGCTGACATGACACATATCATAATAGTAGGCATGAAAACGTGGCAGCACCAAAGGCATACTACTTTTCCAACTACGCCAATGGAAAGCTCATCTTGTATGATTACTATAGCCGGGGAAGCGTTTTTGACATGCTTCAAGGTACAATCAATTACAATTTTCATTTTTCATGAATTTTAGAGTTTTGAGAATTTTCTGCCCATACATCATTGAAAATGAAAAAATAAAATTATACAAGTTTTCTACTCAAATCAGGGGTCAAATGACATAAATATATGTACTTACATTAGAGAAGTTAGATCTATATTGTATGTAGCTTCTAAATCTTAGATTTGAGTGCAGTGACCACCAAATTCTAAAGTTTTGTCAAAAATAAAATAAAATAGTCAAAACAAATCTCAATTCTGGAGTAATTAGATCTTGTAGTTTGATACATTGAGCTTTCGTTGTCCAGAAAAAAAAAAAAAAAAAATCAAAACACAACTTGACAGTAAGTAGTATTGAGATCTAAGATAGCTTCGAGATCTTACCTCTCGATTGTACCATGAAGATCTAAATCTTCACTGAATAAAATTCGAAACATATATCCAGAAATCTGAATTTCAAGATTAGTAGAAAATCGACCGAAAGAGAAAATAGAGATGATCAAGATATAGTAAGAGATATATGAGAGAGAGAGAATTGAGATGTGGTAGGAGGAGTACAAGAGAGATAAATGTGGCAGGAATAATTAGACGAGACATATAAAATATTAAAAGAAAAGATAAAACTTATCTTGTTATGAAATGGTAATTGTCATGGGCATTGGATAGTAAAATGATCGATATGCTATTCATAGTCTATTACTCATCTTCCCATCTCAGATAAAACAAGTGTTGTCACTTGGGAAAGCCGTGTTAAAATCGCAATTGGAGCAGCACGGGGTATTGCTCATATTCACTCTCAATGTGGAGGGAATTTGGCACACGGAAACATAAAATCGTCCAACATTTTCCTCAACTCGAATCACTATGGTTGTGTGTCCGACTTCAGCTTGGCAGGCATCATAAAAGAGCCACCAATGCTCAAAGGCGTACGATACCATGCTTCAAAACACATCACAAGTGTATCCCAGGAAAGGGATGTTTACGACTTTGGAAACTTGTTGCTTGAGCTTCTAACTCGTAAATCACCTTTGGAGGCACAAGGTTTCGACAAAGATATGGAACTCATCACATGGGTTCGTTCCATAAAATACAATGAATGGACTTCCAAGCTGTTTGATCAAACTCTTAAAAGACAAATTCTAGACAAGAATGATCTGGTTGAAATGGTGAAAACGGAGATTCCAGGCGTTGAGTTTTCAGTGGATGATGTAGAGTCATTCAGAGCAATCCTTTCGCTCCCGTTTTCACTCAATGGCTAAGGTTCCAATGCTCTACTTCCCGGCTCAGGACTTGGTGCAGATGGTCGAGACATTGCACATTGCACTGAGGTGCTTTCCTCTGTTCCAAAAAGACTTTCAAAAAGGCATACCAAATATGTGTGACATAGTGTTGATGCTAGAGAATGTAGCTACTACGAGAGTTGAGAAGCCACAATTGACCAGAAAGAGCGAGCCTGGATTAAAATTCTTCAGATTGGGAAGATCATAAGTCAGAGACTGTATGTAAAATATTGTGATTTTCTTATGATATATAGAAAAATGTGTGTAGTTTGATTTGTTTAGAATGTATTTTTAAATTTATCTTAGGGTTAATATCAATTTGATATTTGAACTATTGTTTTTTTTTTTTCAGTGGGTGTCTAAACTCAAAAAGTTTTCCAATTACTAGTCATTCTCTTAGAAATTTTCCGATTGCTGCCCACAACTCAATTTTTGACATGTTTTCTGTGAATTTTTGGGAGGCTGAACGCATAGCGGAGTAAAGAGAATCTTAGTTTTAGAAATTACTTTTTTATCTTCTTTGTGAAGACTATGATGCGTTAACTTATATTTTCGACTTACTTCGGATAATTAGTAACATTTTCGTGATTTACATCTTTTAAATGATTTGTGTTGATTGATTTATTGATTCATGATATTGCATGATTTGATTTAGTATGGTTCGTTGGATTAAATTATTGTGATATGTATTGCTAGACTATAAATTGTGTAGATATTACGAATTTATATTCATTTGTAGAAAATAATGATTGTTTCGGTAAGGGCAACACATATCTAGATTATCTTGTGAATTGAGAGTTTAGTTCGTCCTATCATCTTAAAGATTAATGTGTTCAACAAATTAAATTTAGAGGTTTTACCTATTAAGTAATTGTTTGACTGAACAAAATTTAATAAAAACTTGTTTTAATTTAGGGACTAAGGTTCGAGAGATAGATTTTGAGAATCATTACTAGTTAATTCATTCTCTCAAGAATAGAAAAATGTTATTGAATTGAGAACTTGTGTTTTGTTTATTGATTGATTCTTATTAATTTAATTGCTTTCACCTTTGATTGTTTCTTAGTAGCTACATATATTTTTATTTTTATTTGATAATTCCCAACCAATCCCCCTATTATCTTATTTATTTATTGAGCAAATGACACTATTTAATTAATTCACTTGTTTCCTATGAGATCTGACCCTTGCTGCTTCCTGGAAAAAGAATGGAATTGGGGAGGAACTTAATCAGTTGAGGAATTGGGTACTAGAACACGACAAGTTTGACCAAATGAAAGCAGCATGTACGAAAGTGATATATTGACTTGGTCAAGGCTTCGTCTATTTAATTCTCAGCAATAGTCAACTGATGGCTTCTGAAAAGCCATGTATATATAACTTCAATCATACAATCTTGAACTTGATTTTGAAGAGAAGATGTCAGACAAGTATGACAACTGGGAGAGGCTGGTGGCAGCAGTGCTGAAGAGAGTGCAGTTTTTGGAACTGTGTCGAACTCCTAGCATCTGCTCTGAATCATCCGATTTCAGTTCAACCAGTTTCCGATTGAGTGATATGAGTATGTTAGAGAAGAAAGAAGAATCTGTTCAGCCACCAGTTCCTAAGCTCATCCTCGTTGGCATTCGCCTAAATGATGCTTTCAAGAGCAGTACTACTCAAGAGCTGGAAAATGGAAGATTTGGGACTTCAATTCTCATTGAGTTATTGCAAGATGTTCAACTTTCGGATCATGAATTCTTGGCTAAGGGAACCCAACTCGTAATGAATCATTTGGTGAATGAAAACGCGACAGAAGAAGACATTAAGCAGAAGATGATGGTTCTTGGAAATTGTAGGCATGAAAATGTGGCTTCACCAAGGGCTTACTATTTTTCCGACAAGCCCAATGGACAGTTTATACTCAATGATTACCATAGCCAGGGAAGCCTATCTGATATGTTACATGGTACAATTTAATTTTTTTGTTTGTTTAATGGTCTAAATTATTGTCTGGATTATCTGACCCGTGATTGTTGATCGTGTTATCTGATATGCACAGGGTTTACGGATAGTCAGAGTTGGGAAAGTCGAGTCAAAGTTGCAATAGGAGCAGCTCGAGGCATTGCTCATATTCACAGGCAATGTGGAGGGAAGATGGCCCATGGAAACATAAAATCCTCCAATATATTTCTCAACTCCCAACACTATGGTTGTGTTTCTGATTTTGGTTTCAAGAATGCATCTCAAGAAGATGATGTGTACAGTTTTGGAATTGTGTTGCTCGAACTTCTTACTGGTAAATCGCCCATGGACATAGCCGCATGGGTTCGTTCTGACAAACGGATTTCAAATTTGTTTGGTCAAGGATTTCGAGGAATGATTGTAGACGAAAAGGATAGGCTAGAAATGGTACTAGAAACAGAGATTCAAGGTGGCAATTCAGCTACAAGTTTAAAGGGATTGCGACCGTTTCTTCAATCAGTGGTCGTTGAGAAGATAGAGATGTTGCAAGTTGCGATGAGATGTCTGTTTATGTTTCCAAAAGACCGGCCTAAGATGCATGCTGTAGAGTTGATGCTAGAGAAGATTGAAGGATATCAAAGTGTAAGAATATTTGTACCAACATATGTTTTGGTTATAAGCTAATAGATAATGGATATGAACTTGATATAGCATCTATGAATCAATATCTACTACAAACTTTTAATTGATTGCATTTAATTTGCAGGCTGATGTTGTTCCAAAATATGGTGAATGGAATGAGAATGATCCTCGATCGGCTGAAGATTACACTCACATATTTAACAGAGTGCGGGAGGAGAGGAATACAGGGACGAGAAGGGCAAATGATACTCGAAAGGATCCATCTTTGTGGGAGAGAAAGGCACAACAGAACAACTCGAACTCCCCTGATGAGAAAAAGCAAGTGTGGAGTAGAATTTTCGGATTCGGAAGATGATAAGTGAGAGGTATATATTTGTATGTAGTAATTCAGGAATCTTGATTCAAACGCAGCCAGTTTGGCTATTTCATGTAATTAATCAACTAATGTAACTCTCAACACTCTATTCTTCAAAAGCTTTTTTTAGTTTCCTCTGGTTTCAGGTTTAAATCTTCATTTTCTAATGCATCTTTTGATTTCCAGAATCAAAAACATGTTTTGGAAATTCTTACGAGCTCCCATTTTGGATTCAATCTCAAGGGGCCATAGATGCTTGTATTTTATGATCATTACTTTCTTCTAAGTATTGAAGTGTCACTTGGTTTAAAGAGCCTGATTGTTATCTTGAGTCAAACTTCTCAACCAAGTTCATGATCTAGCTCAACCAATATCGTGGAGCATGGAAAATGAGGGAAAAATATATTTTCTTATGAAGTATTTATTCAAAAGTAGAAAATCCTCCTATAATTAAAGTGTCCTTGGTAAGTGGATTAGATTTGTGTGTAGAAGGAGTCAGCATCCAACATTTGAAGTCAAGTAGTTATTATGGTGGTCACAAATTTAAATTGTGAAAACATTATTTTTTTCTTTGCAGAAGGCAAGAAGAATGATGATCATCACTCAAAATCTGCTTCTCCTCATTTTACTACAACTTTTCCTTCAAACATGTGATGCAAAGCATGATAATTGTAGCTCCTCTGCGTGTGGTGTTATTCGCAATATTAGCTTCCCTTTCCGGCTCAAACACGATCCCAAACACTGTGGTAATCCCCAATATGAATTAGCATGTGAAAACAATGTCACCACCATTTCTCTCAAATCCCAGAAATTCCATGTCAAAGCTATCAATTACAACAACAAAACCATCAGGCTCGCTTACGTTTCCATCAACAATTACAGCTTTTCTTTTCCTAGCTATTCTTTATATGCCTACAACTTCAGTGATCAAGATCCTTATTTCAGTCCAAAAGATCCTTATCACATCAAAGATAATTATTATTACGGCAAAGTTCCTCCTTCTGAAGTAGCTTGGCCCATTAATTTTATGAGCTGCCCATATTCGTTGAAGAATTCTTCACTCCTTACTGAGATTAGTGAGAGAGACGGTTTCTTCAATGCCTCTAATCTGCTCAACAGTAAAAGGCATAGTTATATAAAGGTTGGGCACATGAACGCCTCAGATGTAAGTGAAGATATGTGTGGAATAGACAAGATAGTGCTGACATCTTGGAAATTTAAGGATTCCAACAATGTTTCGCTTTCTGAAATCCACGAATCTCTCTTGTATGGATATGAACTCTCTTGGTTCATCTATTCCTGCGTCGTCAAGTGTAAACCAAGATCATATTGTCAGATTAATCAAGACTATACAGCCACTTGCTCACAAGGAGCATCTGCAATAACTATCCTGATCTGTGTGCTGGTCATAGGTGCGCAAATAACTCATGCTGCACTAAATATTTCACTTCTAACAAATATGAGCTTTAGGGTCAACTTTGGTCAATGCAAAAGATGTGGTTGCAAAAACATCTTTTTCTTGTTGTTTTTATACTTCAGTTTTGCTGTAAATATTCTTGTGTCTGATAATTATACATCTGCAAGAAAAGCATGGAGTAATTTCTAATTTTGTGTACAACGTTCCAGTTGTTGTATTTGCAGGGATAAGCATACCTGCAAAGATCATCTTTGGACTCACCTCTTTATGTGGACTTATGTACGTAATTGGCTGGGAATGGTATTTCAGCCTACTTGGATGTAAGAATTCTTATACTCCCCTGTATCATTTTCTGTGTATAGAGCAAGAAACAAAGAAAACAAGTAAGGCAATAAGTAGGTTAAGGAGATGCATTGTACGTAGTTGCTCTGAATTTCATCATGTTTGTAATATAATCCTCTTAACTTAAACTTTTTTGTGGTGTAATTGCAGGGGACCTCCTCGACATTCTGAATTATTTAGGTGTGCTCTTAATCCATGCTGCAGTAAATATTTCAAGAAGTGATCATTATAAAAATTATTTCTGATGAGAAGACTAATAAGTTTAAGCAACAAAACCATCATTCCTTTGAACTTTTTCCTCATTTTTCCTTGTTTTGTTATTTTTTCTTCTGTTGCAGCGATCCTGTGTGGAGTAAGGTTTGTAATTGTATTTGTAATTGTATTTCCTTGTGTGATGGGGCTTTTGATCTACAAGTACCGAAGAAGGCATTTGTCGACGTTTAATGCAATAGAACGCTTCCTACAAAGTGACAACCAACTCATGCCCATCAGGTACTCCTATTCCGACATTAAAAGGATGACTAGAGGTTTCCAAGAAAAATTAGGCCAAGGAGGTTACGGTTCTGTTTACAAAGGAAAGCAACGAAGTGGCCATGATGTGGCCGTAAAATTACTTAAAAAGCCTGGGGGAAACGGCCAAGACTTCATGAATGAAATCGCAACCATTGGAAGGATCCATCATGTTAATGTTGTCAAGCTTGTTGGATTTTGTGCAGAAGGATCCAAGCGTGCTCTTATCTTCGATTTCATGCCTAACGGTTCCCTTGAAAAATACATCTTTAGTCGAGAAAATATGAATTCCTTAAGTTGGGAGAAAAAGTATGAGATTGCAGTTGGAGTGGCTCGAGGGATCGAGTATTTGCATCGAGGTTGTGACATCCAAATCTTGCATTTCGACATAAAGCCTCACAATATACTTCTTGATGATAAGTTCATCCCAAAAATCTCTGATTTTGGGCTAGCTAAAGTGTGCTCCACTAATAAAAACACAGTGACCCTAACAGCTGCAAGAGGAACCATAGAGTATGTTGCTCCAGAACTCATCAACAGAGGCATTGGTGGAGTCTCTTACAAAGCCGACGTGTATAGCTTTGGGATGATGCTTATGGAAATGGTGGGCTTAAACAGAGACTCGAGAGGAAGTGTTGCAAGTTCTAGCCAATATTTCCCATGTTGGATATACGATTGCTTTGACCAAGGCAAAGACATTGAAATAGGAAAAACTAATGAAGATGATGACGACAATGATGGTGCGAGGATGATTGTAAGGAAGATGACAATAGTGGCATTGTGGTGCATACAGATGAGCCCAGATGCTCGACCTTCAATGAATGAAGTATTGGAAATGCTTGAAGGTGAAGTCGAACGCCTGAAAATTCCTCATCGGCCCTTTCAATCAGCTCAGGTTGTAGTGAATGTGGATCAAAGCTGGACAACTACGTATTCAACTGATTCTGCATCCTTGCTCTATCATCATGATACTCCTCCCAACGTCGAGCTTACGGTTGAAATGACCTGAAAAGCCCCGACAGTGTTTATATATTAATTGAATTTCTTGTTCTTGTTTAATGGTCTAAATTATTGTCCAGATTATATGATCCATGATTGTTGATCGTGTCGTCTTGTCTGATATGTACAGGATTTACGGATAGTTTGAGTTGGGAAAGTCGTGTGAAAGTTGCAATAGGAGCAGCTCGAGGCATTGCTCATATTCACAGGCAATGTGGAGGGAAGATTGCCCATGGAAACATAAAATCCTCAAATATATTTCTCAACTCCCAACAGTATGGTTGTGTGTCTGATTTCGGTTTGGCTGGCATAATGGTAAAGCCGCAAAAGCGGGGGGTTTACAATGCTTCAAAATATGAATTCAAGAATGCATCCCAAGAAGGTGATGTGTACTGACCGCGCGTCGTTACACGATAAAATTATTAATTTCTTCCTAATCTAATCAACTAATAGCTAGGACAAGTAAGAGTCGATCCCACGAGAAATGATGATTAACTATGTCACATATGTTCAATTCAATCAAATAACAAATTATGGGGGGTTTTGAGATTGATAAACTATCACTAAATTAAATAAAATAAACCTAGAAAGCAAATCAAACAAGTAATCAATAGATGCAGATCATATTCCAGTTAACAATTCAATTATCCTCCGATATCAATTATTTCCTAATCAATGTATTTACTCCTCTCAAATTATCATGAAATTATCACCCCTAGCCTAACACTACGCGTCATTAAACCGAATCGTCTCTTAAAATTAGTTAAATTAGGATACACTCGCTAATTAACCCTAAAAGTGTATCCGAATACTCCTGTGCAAGAAAAACACAAATTATAAAAAATATCAGAGTCGTAGTGTTGTCTGTGATGTTGACAATACTATCAATAACACAGCGGAAAACTAAAAAGATAAAAAGACAAGAGAATTATCCATGATTATATAATGATACTCGTGGAACACCTACAGAGCAAAATATGTCTTATTGATTTATCTTGTAAGTACAAAGATACAAAGAGATCTTTTGAAGAAGAATTTCTTTAAAAACACTCAACACGTCCTATATATGTATCTAAGCGAAGCTAAGGACGTTTACACTCAATTGATCACTCAAAGACACCCTATCTAAGAAAATAAGATTAGAGTATGCAAACTCTAAGTCTTTTATGAAAATAGATAGATGTGTTGTACACTATGTGACCAGCACACAAGATAACATGCACAGACTGTATAAGACTCAAATATATCTCTCTTCTTGCTCTCTGATTTTCTGTCTAATCTGTTTCTTTTTCAAGAATGAATCCATCTATTTATAAATCTCATGAACCTCCATGATCCTGTAGTGCTCCATGATCTCCACTTTAATGTTCAATCATCTTGAACTCCAATAACTCCATGAACTCCACTTCATGCCTCTTCTTCCATGATCTCTTCTTCACACATTCTCTATTTCTCTCTCTCATAAGTCACGTTTCCTTTCTTCCAATATAAGAGTTAAAGAATATGACTTAGCAGCTTATCCCTATAAAATAGGAATACGTTGATTGAAAGAGTCAAATCTTCTTTCCTTGCTTAAGTCTGCAAATCACGTGGTTAAAAGAAAACAAATCTTCCTAGACAAGGTTAGAAGATCTCTTAAGATAACAACTCTCCTATTATATCTCAAACCTAGTTAAAAGAAGATAATTGATTTAATTTAGAAAAAGGAAAAATTAAATATGTTTACAAATTCAACATTAACAAACCCTATTTACGCTCTCTAAATTTAATTTATAAAATGCATTAATCACCAAAACGATATGATGAACTAGACCCCAAATTAACAAGCGTGATTCGATAATTTTAGAATTATGTTACCCTAGAGATACACGACCTCTAATTTACCACTTTATGAAAATTAAGCCACAACGATTAGGATTCATGATTTAAGATTCTAACAATCAATTATCAAACACTTAATTTAGGTGGTCAATCCAAATCAAATAATAATAATTGAAAACATTATGCACAGATAACATAATCAATTTCAATCAAACATTGAGAGGAAAATACGGGATTAATTAGAAAATAAATAGATATAAGGGTTCAAACATTCCTGTTAACCGAAATTGAGAAATTAGCCGAATATCTTTGAAATTGAATCCACAATAGTTGTTGAGAAATCCATCATCAAATTAATCTCTAAAATAAAGGAACTATGAATAAAACCTAACTCTATTTCTCTCTCTAAAATTCTCTCCAAATCTCTCCCTAATCTCTAGGTGAATCGTCCAAATATGCCCAGGAGAAGTTAAAAGGTTATTGTGGCTTGGGGAACACTCCAAATTCTATTATTCTAGGCATGTGGGTGAGTTCTAAACTCTAAGGAGATGAGCTTTCTTCATTTTTAAGCCCGAAAACTCGTTCAGGATTTCGTTGGGCCGCGATGGGCTTCACACTAGCAGACTGGCTAACAACTTTATTCCGGCTTCATTTATCGGCCCACGAACACCTTTCTTGGCTCGAAAGTACTCCAAAACTCCTCAAATAATCAAGAAAATAATATATAAAGTGATTGAGGGCCGAAAACACATATGGGTACAAAAATAGTGCATTCAATTATCTAAAAGATTATAAAATTACAAATATATCTACAATAAAATGCACCTGTTTTCTATCTATCATGTACAACTTTGGAGTTGTACATAAAAGATGTTTTAAATCACCTACGGACATGGTCGCATGGACTGGAGGAATTTCAAAGTTGTTTGATAAAAGATTTGGAGCGGTAGATGAAAAGGATAAGCTAGAAATGGTACTATAAATAGAGATTCAAGGTGGCGATTCAGCCATAATCTTAGAGGGATTTAGCCCATTTCTTCGATCAACGGTAATTGAGAATGTAGAGATGTTGCAAGTTGGGATGAGGTGCCTGTCTATGTTTCCGAAAGACAGGCCTAAGATGTCTGATGCCGTGTTGATTTAGCAATAAGTGATGAGGATCCAGAGTACGTAGAAGAAGAACTCGAATCACCCAACCAAGAAAATGCAAGTTTAGAATAGAATTTCTTATTTATTGAATGCTGTAAGAGATTGTTGTTTAATAATTAATTGCAACAGTGAGAAGTGCATCATCAAGATCTTGGTTCTCTTTTCATCTCAACTGTAATGCATAACAGGAAATGTGGTAGGAATAAGTTGCAACATTTCTACAACATGTTTCATATCTGGTCTCTCTTCTGGACTCTTTTTCACACAACACAATGCTACTCCTAACATACCACTCATAGCTTGCTTCGCCAAAGAATACTTTAGAAGATCTTTATCAAATACCATTGTTGTCCATTCATCAACAGCATTGTGAATAGCTCAATCAACAAAAGTTCCACGCTTTTCATTGTAACGAAAATGCCAAGGGGATCTTCCACTCAGAAGTTCAACCAGCACCACTCCAAAGCTATACACGTCGCTGGCCTGAGAGAACTGATGCCTTATCTGGACCTCCGGGGGATGGTACGGACGATCTTTATTATAATAAGATATTGCAATTTCAGGTTTTATATCTACACAGCCATACTCTTCTGAGTTGACGAAAATATTTGAAGACTTAATGCTTCCATGTACGAAATTCCCACCCTGTTTGTGGACATGAAGAAGACCCTTTGCTGCACCAATTGCAATCCTCATTCGCCCTTCCCAATCTAAATTGACTGATCCTTTTTTTGCCTTTTTTCCCTAGAAATTAATTGATCAAAAAACAGATAGATAAACTTGGAAACTTACTTAGCTATGATTGATATAACATACCATGTAACATTGTGTGTACACTCCCCTGATGAAAGTACTCATAAAACCCGAAGTTTTCGTTCTCATTGAAGAAGTAACCCCACAAGCTAACAACATTCTCATGCTCCATAGACTGAATGATATTCAACCCTAACTCCAACACCATGCGTTGATTGCGTTCAACTTTAGTTATTCCATATCTCTTTACCACAACCATGGTACCTTCATTAAAGCTTACAACATATGTGTTGGTAAATGTCCCAAACTCCTCTCCAAGAGTAAACGAAGGAGCCATTAACAATTCTTCGAGGCTAAATGCAAAAGGTGAATCCTTAAAATGAATTAGCTTCCCACCTTTTTCATTGCTCTCTGCCCTGATTACACTAGTGTTTTTGATACCAGCCACCGTTTTGAATGGAAGAGGCTGAGCAGATCTTAAAAACAATCCATGTTTCGGGTTTTCGTAATCAAAAGACAGATCGGAAAATGAATAATTTGAACCGAAATCAGAAGAAATTGAGGATCGGGAGCTCGTGGTTAGTGATTTTTTATGGCAGGTTTCCCAGTCGTGCTCTCTGCGCAGCACAGAAGCAAACCTTTCCCAGTTGTCATAATTTCTAGACATATTTGATCAAATCGATCCTTAATGGAAATATCCAGAAAATATATGATTGATGCAGATGAGAGAACGAAGAGAGAGAGAGGAATTTATGAAATGGTTGGAATTTTCCGCCCTTATATGGGACATTATGCTATTTGTTAGTGTCAACGTGTCATTGATTGACATTAGAACTAAAGGAAGGTTCGTTAACTTAAGGCGTAAGCAGATGATGTGGCGTTACGTTGGACTAGCTTCTCAGGAAAATTTTATGCTACTCCTATTATGTATTAACATTTGAAAAAAAAGATGAAACATGAAATTGTTGGGGTGGTTTTATTTTATAACTACCAGTGGAATAAAAAATTCTATTTTTACAACAAAATCTGCTTCTCTTCATTTTACTACAACTTTTCCTTCAAACATGTGATGCAAAGCATGATAATTGTAGCTCCTCTGCGTGTGGTGTTATTCGCAATATTAGCTTCCCTTTCCGGCTCAAACATGATCCCAAACACTGTGGGATTCCCCAATATGAATTAGCATGTGAAAACAATGTCAACACCATTTCTCTCAAATCCCAGAAATTCCATGTCAAAGCTATCAATTACAACAATTACTTTTTTTTCTAGTCAAAATTTGATACTTTATGGGTTGCAACTTGCAAGCTGGGTAACTTGCACAATATAAACAATTGTAAGAGTTTATTACTTTTTTTGTCCAGTAAATTAGGGGGTCTAGCAATTTCGAACTTTAAGTTTTTGGACCGGTAATTTAGAACAATAATATTTTGGGTTTGTCGCCAAAATCAGAGCGACGGAACTAGCCGGAGATGGGTGATGCTCGCCGGCGATCTGGATGCTTGTTGGTGGTGTCGAGCGAAGATGGAGCAGTAGTAGATTTAGGGGCGCGGATTGATCCACATAAGATATTTTATTCAAAAAGGACAGCCACACATGTGCAAGTATGTCCCACATAAATGTAAAATAAATTTTACATCAACAAATTGGGTCGAACAGTCTGAAAATTAAGGGCTCACATGCAATCTCGGTCCAATTGAACGATTCGGATTGAAATTGGACAAAATTCGCGAAGTTTGAAAAATTATTATCATAAATTTTCGACTCGAAAACTTAAATTCCAAAATTGCCAGACCCTCTAATTTATTGGGCAAAAAAAATAATATACTCTAATAGTAACCTTCATTTTTAACCAGCTCCCATGAGAATTTTTTTTTTCTAATATCTTATTTATTTTTGTTTTTTTTAGTTAGTTTAGTCTATTATACCTTTAGGCCTCGTTTGATTGAGTGGTTTGGGTTGGTTTAGACTTTTTACCCAGTCCAAACCCATGTTTGATTGAATTGTTTGGAGCCCGATTTTACTTTTTGGCCCGGTTATAATTTTGGGTTTATACTATGCTTTAGTGGGCTTGGAAGATGTTTTATAAACCCAAAAAGAATATGGGTTCCTAAACCCAAGTGTTAGCCCAATAGTAAAAAATGTGTGATCTTCCAAGTATGCCCTCACTGTTCAATTTGAAAAGACCATAACACCCCTACATTATCAACAAATAACAAATCTGCCATTACCCATATGAAATTGGGGATTTCGAGTGAACCCAAACCCTAGCCCTAATCGATCTTCTCCCTCAATTCACCGTGCCTTAGCCCTAGCCCTTCATCTTCCAAATTGTCGAACGATTTCCCCCTACCACCATACTTCCCAACGCTCATCCAACCTGCTTTTCATACATTTCCGCCACTTCTTCTTCAGGTGGTGTCAATCGGAAGCGAAGAATTCACATTGTGCAAACCCTGAGGAGGTCGCGACCTGGTCTTCAGCCTCCGTTGAAGTGCTCCGAAACCGCAGTCATCAGCACTTGTAGTTCAGCTCCTCTTAAGGTCAGTCTTGTTATCCTCATTTGTTGTCGCCATAGAAATTGTGAGCATAGTGAGTTTTCGAAATTATTTTGGCTTTCAAACCAGATTTGTTTTCATACGGGGATTTGTTGACATTGATCCCAAATATTGACATACATTGTTTAGGTTTAATTTGAGAAGAGTGAGGTTGATTTGAGAAGTTTACAGTGATTGAAATAAAGTGTTTTATAGATGGTTTTAGTATGAAGTTATGAACACGCAATTTTTTGACAAATTGAAGTGGACAGAAGAAAAGATATTGAATTCGTGGTTGATTTTTCGCTTAAAATGTCTGTTTCGGAAATGGGAGAAGAATAATGATGTATTAGCTTATTTTTGAATTTCTTGTTTAAATATTTGTTGATGCTGGATTCTTGGTGTATTACTGTAAGAATTACATTATCAGATACCTTAGTAGATTATGCTGTTTAAGGAATTTTATGAGCTCAAATCT
Organism: Scutellaria galericulata; assembly: GCA_946896805.1. Classification (NCBI taxonomy): domain Eukaryota; kingdom Viridiplantae; phylum Streptophyta; class Magnoliopsida; order Lamiales; family Lamiaceae; genus Scutellaria; species Scutellaria galericulata. The sequence continues at coordinate 3,356,202 of OX335788.1, forward strand.
GTCATGGCAGGGGAATGAACCACCTTTATCATCTTCATTAAGAGGTGATAACTTGTATAGGTTTGTAAAAGGAGAATCTGCCAGGTTCGTAAAAGGAGAATCTGCCAAGAATGAAGGAAGAGAAGCAGAGGCGAAGGTTTTGATTGATGGTGCTTTTGATTTGTTCAGGAACGTTGAAAGGGGCAAATGCAAGAGCAAGAATTCTTATTCGACCAATGAGACAGAGATAATCGACATTGATGACTATGATGATATCCAGCAAACGAGAAAAAGAAAATTTCTGTTTGAAGGTTTGTAGATTCCATGTGCCATTTCTTTGTTCAATTGAAGTAATTTCTTTACCATAATTTATCATCTTGTAGTCTAAGTTTGATATAAACTGCAAATCTATGCTATAATTTATCGCCAAGTGTGTAAGTGTATCAGATGGTGTTAAGTTTGATCCACATTGAAAGTTGGACTCAATGTGTTTGTGTCAATTGTTGTTTGCAAACTTTTGGTTCAGTTCTAAAGTAAGTTTGAGCATTCAACATTTCTCATTTCATTTTAGATCCTCTTTCACTTAATGTTTTTTAGCTGTACTAATAATCTTTCATGAGGAACTGACACTACAAATTGTTAGTTTTTATGAAGCCATCTAAGTGTTAACAGTTTTACATGGCCTCTATCCTGTATATAATCAAAAAGTATCTACAATATAACACTAAAACGTATTTGTTTTCCATCTGAATTATCAGGTAATGATGATAAGCCGACTCCTCGAAAGCGGGTAGTGGTTCTTGGAGAGGATTCAAAACCAATGCAATGTTCAAGAAGGAAGAGTTTTGCCAGAGAGGAGGCTAGACCCATTTTCAATCATTGTGAGCCACATTACCTTCTCAAAACCACTGATTCTAGTATTAAAACGACCCCATTTTTGTACAATACTTATATGCATTTACCTATGAGCTTGGTTATTGCTGCTTAAACTGAAGCTAAAGCTGTGTTCTTGACATACGATGTAGACAAGAATGGTGGCGGGTGGCGGAACGAGGATATGGAAGGGGTCGACAATGAAGAAGTTGGTTGCAACGACGCCTGGGAAGGAGTCGGGTGCACCTCACTAGGGGGGATTGAATGGCATTAGGTAAATGAAGATAAATCTTCTTTGCAGTATGAGATTATTCTTGGTAGGATCTTTTGAACAGGTTTTGAGAAGTGTAATGTACATGGTTTTAACTATGGCTTCTTGAGTCATTCTAAGCTGTTAAAGAGACAACCTTCTCAATATTTAGGTTTGGTCAATTTCCAACTTTTAGATACATATATTATCTCAGTAGTAAAATGTCAAAAATCAAAACTTATAAATGCACTTGTAAAGTTTGAAGCTGTAAATATGAATGGAATCTTCTTCTCTTTGGTGAGGTTTTTATTCATTTCAAATCTTGGTGAAATTTTAAGTGTTCAAGGTTAATTAGAATAAGGCTTGAAATTGAAAGATGTCTTTTGAATGACATTAGGTAGTGTTAGTTATGCATAAGTTTGTACATCAGCTGCAGATGATATTTTCCAGAACAAGTTCTTATGGAATTGATTAAAAACTGTGGATATCAATTATCAAACAATCTCATGTAAATGATGATTAATAAAGCACAAGATTTATCAGAGAATGCAACAAGGGGCACAGAATGGGTGCTCAAATGAAACAAAATTTCCTTTTAATCATCAGCAAATCCATGTAAAAATGATGCAAATTTTTTGGGAATTCAATTGACTAAAAGAAGTTAAGTGGCAGTATATAAATATTCTTGTCCAGTGAAGCAAGTCTAATATTCTGGGATATTTTGGTTTTCTCTTTTAATTTAATTCATTATTTTTTGATTTTTTAAATGAAGGGTAATTTAGTCTTTTTATATTTTTTATCAATCTTAACCAACAAAACAAACACAAAATGTAAATTAAACTCACTTTTGTAAACTCATAATCATTCAAACCAAACATAAAATTTAACTCAAACCTACCCCAAAACCTACATATCAAACACCAAAAAAGTGTTATTTTGTCTTCAATGAACAGTAAAAGCCCACAATTCTTAACCCACCTAAACAATCCCGACCATTGAACCAAACGGGCCCTTAGTATGTAATAGAGTTGTACATTCTAAGTTTGATATGTATTAAAACTGGTTAAAGTAACTCAATATTGTTTAGTTGATATTTCAAGTGATATATATGTTTGCAATTTTTTAAGGGTTAATTGCAGTAGCCACGTCAAATTATGAGCGATTTTGTATATAAACCATCAATTTTTTTTTGCACTGATATATATATATATATATATATATATATATAAATCTGACATATTTAAACCACCAAACTAATTTTCAAGTCACTTTTCACCGGATTTTAACATGTGACTTGCATGTGACATCAAGTTTGCAGCAATCCCACCAAACTATCAATGATTTTGCAGGGTTAATTTCATTTTTTGTCATATCCTAGAGGCATTGTCTGATTTTGGTCCTGTTATTTTTCGATTATCAATTTTAGTCCTGCAATTGAAATCCGTCCAATTTCAATCTTTTTTTTCGCCGGAATCCCAATTTTCTTACCACTTTTCGACGAGTGTCACACAATCGTTCCCAATTTCATGATTTCACTCACATTCGACTGATATGGCTATTTTTATCCCATGTGACATTTTTTTTGTGTTATTTTACAACAAAAAATTCCACATATTAATTGCATTAAAAAAATAATGATAAACAAAAATAAAAAATAATAAAAATAAAAAAGCACAAAATATACATTAACAAAAATAGAGATTGAAACTCAAAATTCTCCAAATCCCAAGAATCCTAAATCCCTTTTTCGATTTGGGGAAATCCCAGCTGAAGAAACCCACTTTACACCTCCAAAATAGAAAAAATGTAAAGTTTTTGATTTTTTTTTTTGCAATTATACCATTTTTTAGTATCTACATGGTGTCTTTTTGTAAAATTGAATAATTTTAAAATAGAAATAATAATAATAATAATAATAATAATATAATTGTTATTCAAAAAAATATTATTATGAAATAATATGTTTAAAAAATTTATTTTACTATTGGTGATTCCAAATAGTTATTTTACTATTATTTTAAAAAATAATATTAATACATGTTGATTCCCACGTACCGAACGGAGTTCCGGAACGCAAGAACAGTATTCTTCTTGAAATTACCCGAGCCATCATGTTTGATTCCCACGTACCAAAAATCTATTGGCCCGAGACAGTAGCCACGGCTACATACCTCATCAACCGACTTCCCACAAAAATACTCAACTTAAAAACAACCATTGCCACACTAGCCAACTATACTAAAGTCCCTCCTACACTAACCCTTCAGCCTCGTGTCTTTGGTTGCACCGTCTACGTGCACATTCCCAAAATTAACCGCACCAAACTAGACCCTTGTGCCATCAAATGTGTCTTTCTGGGATACGGGATTCATCAAAAGGGGTATCGATGTTTTGATCCTGTAAACAGTCGTATGTATACCACAATGGACTGTGATTTCCTAGAAACCGAATACTACTTTCAATCCCAACCAAGTGGCCAGGGGGAGAATCATACCATAAGCCCACTCAGTTGGTTCTCAAGTCCGACTTTGCCAGAAACTGTCCCAGAGCAAACAGGACAAGAAGGTGGAGCCAACGAGCCCACATCCGAAAACGTAGGAGATGATGCTGTGCCAGAACAGTCTCCGCCTTCCCCACCGGATACTCCTGAAATACCCGAGGTAAGCCCATCTGATGAAAATTCAAATACTTCTGCTATCAATGTTAACAACTCTGCAGAACCAGTGGCAAGATATGTACTACCACCACGGGCTAATCGGGGGATACCTGCTAAGCGGTATGACCCAGAGTATGAACCTCGGAGCTCCAGATATCCAGTAGCTAATTTAGCCCGGGGGAGTTTAGCTAAAGTAGCACAAGCATTTCAAACATCACTTTACTCGGAGCAAATTCCCAGAACAATTGAAGAGGCACAACTAAGCAAGGAATGGAGGCAAGCCATGCAAGTGGAGATGGATGCACTTGAAAAGAACGGTACATGGGACAAATGTAAGCTTCCCAACGGAAAAAGGCCGGTTGGTTGCAGTTGGTCTTCACAATTAAACACAGGGCTGATGGAACCATAAAACGCTACAAGGCAAGATTAGTCGCCAAAGGATATACACAAACCTATGGCATTGACTACTCGGAGACTTTTTCTCCAGTAGCCAAAATTGACACTATTCGAGTCTTGTTTTCTATTGCAGCAAATCAGGATTGGCCACTACACCAATTTGATGTGAAGAATGCCTTCTTACATGGAGATCTGAAAGAAGAAGTCTACATGGAAGCTCCTCCGGGATTTGCAGATGGGTTCAAAATCGGGGAAGGGTGCCGACTGAAGAAAGCATTATATGGTCTAAAACAGTCTCCCAGAGCTTGGTTCGGGAGGTTTACAATGGCCATGAGGAAGTACGGATACCGTCAAAGCAATTCGGATCACACTCTATTTCTCAAGAGAAGAGGAGAATTGGTGACATGCCTCATTATATATGTAGATGACATGATCATTACCGGAAGTGACAAAGAAGAAATTGTGGTACTAAAAAGGAAGTTGTTCGCTGAGTTCGAGATGAAAGATTTGGGACGGCTGAAGTATTTCTAGGGAATTGAAGTGCTTAGATCAAACAAGGGAATCTTCATCTCTCAAAGAAAGTATATATTAGATCTCCTTGCCGAAGTTGGGATGTTGGATTGCAAACCGGCATAAACTCCAATGATGATCAATCATGGCCTCAAGATTGTTGAAGGAGCTGAGCTTGCTGATAGATCGCAGTACCAAAGGTTGGTAGGGAAGCTTATATATCTCTCACATACCAGGCCAGATATCGCCTATGCAGTGGGAGTAATCAGCCAATTTATGCACAAGCCACAAGTAGATCACATGGAAGCGGCCCTTAGAGTTATACGCTATTTGAAGGGTTCTCCAGGAAAAGGAGTTTTGTTCCAGAAAAATGGTCACTTGGAGATCCAAGCCTATACTGATGTTGACTGGCAGGCAATCCAGTGAACAGAAGATCGACCTCAGGATACTTCACTTTGGTCGGAGGAAACTTGGTCACTTGGAAAAGCAAGAAACAAAAGGTGGTGGCTCTTTCAAGTGCAGAAGCTGAATTTCGAGGAATTGCTCGTGGACTAGCAGAAATCTTGTGGTTGAGGAAGTTGTTAAAAGAAGTTGGGTTTCCACCGAAGGATACTTGTGAGCTAAGATGTGATAACAAGGCTGCAATCAACATTTCCGAAAACCCAGTGCAACATGACAGAACCAAGCATGTGGAGGTAGACAGACACTTCATCAAGGAAAAGCTTGAAGAAGGAGTTATACGTCTTCCCTTTGTACGGTCAGAAGAACAGTTGGCTGATATATTGACCAAGGCAATACCATCAGGACCGTTTAATGAAGCATTGGGCAAGTTGGGCGTTGGAGATCCTATGACTCAACTTGAGGGGGAGTGTGAAAATAGCACATGTCAAAAATACAAAAAGGAAAGAACGTGATTGTAGGGTTGACCAAGAGCACCTTGTATGTAGCCTTGATCATAGCTAACGGATTAATTACAATTATTGTAATTGATTATTATCCTAGTATTCTTGTACTATAAAATACTGTACACAAGCTTTGTACGATGATATGAGAAAAAAAACTTATTTTTTGTCCAAGTCTAAGAAAGACAACCCTGTTTATTCATTCTTGTTGGAACGGGTTGTTTGAAAAAATACGTTGTGGGTTTGAAGGGCCTAATCAGACATCAATCTGCTTCCTTTAGTTTTCTACGTCGTATTCACTATCTTTGTTGTTTTAAAAATGCCAAAAACGCTTTGAAAGTAACGAACAGGACAAGGCTCCATCCACAGTTGTGTAAGTCCTCTGTCTCATTATTTTCTCATTTGCAAAGCAATCTTTTTCTGCAGATTTACATTTCGAGGATTTGTTGAAAGATGTCTAGAAATTATGACAACTGGGAAAGGTTGGTTGCTGCTGTGCTGCGAAGAGAGCACGACTGGGAAACCTGCCATCAACATCAGTAACCACGACCTCCCGATCCTCAATTTTTTCTGATTTCGGTTCAACTTATTCATTTTCGGTTCAAATTCTGACAGCTTTTAATCAGTTATTTAAACTGAAAAAGTAAGGGGCAGCCTGCTTTTGACAGCTTAAGCTGTTAGAATTTTTTGAAAACACCCCCTAAGATTAACATTCATGGTTTTAAGGAGTTGAAAATGTCTGCTATTTACGACAACTGGGAGAGGTTGGTGGCAGCAGTGCTGAAGAGAGAGCAGTTTTTGGATCTGTGTCGTCAACACTCAAGAACTCCTAGCATCTGCTCTGAATCATCAGATCATAGTTCAACTAGTTATTGATCGAGTGATGATCATGTGAAGTTAGAGACGAAGGATGAATCCGTTGCCAAACCATTTGCAAAGCTTGTATTTCTTGGGGGATCTGGTCCTGGCTATAGCCTAAAGGATACGTTGAGTCTGGTGAAAGAAGTAGGAAAGGGAAGATTTGGGACTTCGATTCTGTCTGAGTTATTGCAGGATGTCCATGTTTCAGACCAAGAGTTTTTACCCAAGGGAACTCGAATGGTAATGAAGTTGCTGAAGCAAGTCAATGTGACAGCAGATAAATATATAGAGCAGATGATGATTTTCCGAGAATGTAGGCATGAAAACGTGGCAGCACCAGAGGCATACTACTTTTCCAACTACGCCAATGGAAAGCTCATCTTGTATGATTACTATAGCCAGGGAAGCGTTTTTGACATGCTTCAAGGTACAATCAATTACAATTTTCATTTTTCATGAATTTTAGAGTTTTGAGAATTTTCTGCCCATACATCATTGAAAATGAAAATATAAAATCGTGTTATCTGATCCGTGATTGTTGATCGTGTTATCTGATATGCACAGGATTTACGGATAGTCTGAGTTGGGAAAGTCGAGTCAAAGTTGCAATAGGAACAGCTCGAGGCATTGCTCATATTCACAGGCAATGTGGAGGGAAGATGGCCCATGGAAACATAAAATCCTCCAATATATTTCTCAACTCCCAACACTATGGCTGTGTTTCTGATTTTGGTTTCAAGAATGCATCTCAAGAAGGTGATGTGTACAGTTTTGGAATTGTGTTGCTCGAACTTCTTACTGGTAAATCGCCCATGGACATAGCCGCATGGGTTCGTTCTGACAAACGGATTTCAAATTTGTTTGGTCAAGGATTTCGAGGAATAATTGTAGACGAAAAGGATAGGCTAGAAATGGTACTAGAAACAGAGATTCAAGGTGGCAATTCAGCTACAAGTTTAAAGGGATTGAGATCGTTTCTTCAATCAGTGGTCGTTGAGAAGATAGAGATGTTGCAAGTTGCGATGAGATGTCTGTTTATGTTTCCAAAAGACCGGCCTAAGATGCATGCTGTAGAGTTGATGCTAGAGAAGATTGAAGGATATCAAAGTGTAAGAATATTTGTACCAACATATGTTTTGGTTATAAGCTAATAGATAATGGATATGAACTTGATATGGCATCTATCAATCAATATCTACTACATACTTTTAATTGATTGCATTTAATTTGCAGGCTAATGTTGTTCCAAAACTTGGTGAATGGGATGCGAATGATTCTCGATCGGCTGAAAATTACACTCATATATTTAACAGAGTGCGGGAGGAGAGGAATACAGGGACGAGAAGGGCAAATGATACTCGAAAGGATCCATCTTTGTGGGAGAGAAAGGCACCACAGAACAACTCGAACTCCCCTGATGAGAAAAAGCAAGTGTGGAGTAGAATTTTCGGATTCGGAAGATGATAAGTGAGAGGTATATATTTGTATGTAGTAATTCAGGAATCTTGAATCAAACGCAGCCAGTTTGGCTATTTCATGTAATTAATCAACTAATGTAACTCTCAACACTCTATTCTTCAAAAGCTTTTTCTAGTTTCCTCTGGTTTCAGGTTTAAATCTTCATTTTCTAATGCATATTTAGATTTCCAGAATCAAAAACATGTTATGGAAATTCTTATGAGCTCCCATTTTGGATTCAATCTCAAGGGGCCATAGATGCTTGTATTTTATGATCATGACTTTCTTCTAAGTATTGAAGTGTCACTTGGTTTAAAGAGCCTGATTGTTATCTTGAGTCAAAGTTCTCAATCAAGTTCATGATCTAGTTCAACCAATATCGTGCAACATGGCACCCTACCCCATTGAGCATCGTTCCAAATCTTCTATTACATTTTATTTACATTTTATATTTCATGTATTTAATACACGCCACGTGTTAATTAATAATGTCATTTGATACACAAGACGTGTAGTACTTAGATGTAACACCAAACTGAAATCAGACACACTGCCATTCTGCATCGAGTTGAGCAAAATATTCGAAGATTTTATGTTTCCATGAGCCAACTTCCCTCCACATTGTGTGTGATATAAGCAATACCCTGTGCGTCAATATTATAACAATTAAAGTATTAATTCATAAGGTCGAACTAAAAAAAAAAAAAAAATCTTAAAAACATTTACCAGCCATTGGGTTGGCCCGAGCTTGACGGGCCAAATTAGCCCAATTCCATCAGGCCCGGGTCACTTGGGCCAAGTAAAATGGACCTGATTTTTTTTCAAGGCACTATAGTTAGAGTTCAGTTCAACAGATCCTTATTTGCGAACTGTTCGGACTGACCTATCTAACGAGCTTAAATTGTCAATTGTAATGCTTTCACGATATTCTCCATGTCATCATTCTATATAGACAATTATATTTATTTTAATATTAACACGCATTACCTCATCAATCCACTTTAGTTATTAGTACTTTATATCAATTAAACAATTTTTTTTTATCTAATTTTATAATAAATAAGATTATTTTAATAATTAGTATCTTAAAAAATATGTGAGTCCTAATTACTCATGAATTGAACTTATTTTCACAAATTATTATATAAATTGTTAAGTGTGGGTTACGGATTGACCTATCTCATATAAGACCTACCCTAAAATTATTACATCTTTAAGTTAATTCAATTTATTTATATTTTACATTAAATAATATATTTATTTTTTATTTATGATATTAAATGATTATTCTCTTAAACATTAATAATTATAGTATATTATTATAAGTATATTTCTTAGTAAAACTATTTCATTACTAAAATAAAATAGTCTAGAATAAAAAATTTCAGAAAATTAAATTTGCATGCAAATTTCAGAACAATTAGAAAATGAATTGTTACCAACAAAATTTGAACAAGCTTATAAATAATAGGCTGCCGAATCTCCGTCCTACAATCATACGTGATGTGTAATATAGTTTTGTTTCTTCAAGGAACATTGCTGACAATACTTGGTTCAACAACTTAGTAATGATTCGAATGAGACGAATAATCATTAAGCTAGACTTAAATACTTGTTTAAGTATTTACTCAAAAGTAGAAAATGAGGGAAAAATATATTTTCTTATGAAGTATTTATTCAAAAGTAGAAAATCCTCCTATAATTAAAGTGTCCTTGGTAAGTGGATTAGATTTGTGTGTAGAAGGAGTCAGCATCCAACATTTGAAGTCAAGTAGTTATTATGGTGGTCACAAATTTAAATTGTGAAAACATTATTTTTTTCTTTGCAGAAGGCAAGAAGAATGATGATCATCACTCAAAATCTGCTTCTCCTCATTTTACTACAACTTTTCCTTCAAACATGTGATGCAAAGCATGATAATTGTAGCTCCTCTGCGTGTGGTGTTATTCGCAATATTAGCTTCCCTTTCCGGCTCAAACATGATCCCAAACACTGTGGTTATCCCCAATATGAATTAGCATGCGAAAACAATGTCACCACCATTTCTCTCAAATCCCAGAAATTCCATGTCAAAGCAATCAATTACCACAACAAAACCATCAGGCTCGCTTACGTTTCCATCAACAATTACAGCTTTTCTTTTCCAAGCTATTCTTTATATGCCTACAACTTCAGTCGTAAAGGGATTTATTTCAGTCTAAAAGATCCTTATGACATCAAAGATTTTAATTATTATTACGGCAAAGATCCTCCTTCTGAAGTAGCTTGGCCCATTAATTTTATGAGCTGCCCATATTCGTTGAAGAATTCTTCACTCCTTACTGAGATTAGTGAGAGAGACGGTTTCTTCAATGCCTCTAATCTGCTCAACAGTAAAAGGCATAGTTATATAAAGGTTGGGCACATGAACGCCTCAGATGTAAGTGAAGATATGTGTGGAATAGACAAGATAGTGCTGACATCTTGGAAATTTAAGGATTCCAACAATGTTTCGCTTTCTGAAATCCACGAATCTCTCTTGTATGGATATGAACTCTCTTGGTTCATCTATTCCTGCGTCGTCAAGTGTAAACCAAGATCATATTGTCAGATTAATCAAGACTATACAGCCACTTGCTCACAAGGAGCATCTGCAATAACTATCCTGATCTGTGTGCTGGTCATAGGTGCGCAAATAACTCATGCTGCACTAAATATTTCACTTCTAACAAATATGAGCTTTAGGGTCAACTTTGGTCAATGCAAAAGATGTGGTTGCAAAAACATCTTTTTCTTGTTGTTTTTATACTTCAGTTTTGCTGTAAATATTCTTGTGTCTGATAATTATACATCTGCAAGAAAAGCATGGAGTAAATTCTAATTTTGTGTACAACGTTCCAGTTGTTGTATTTGCAGGGATAAGCATACCTGCAAAGATCATCTTTGGACTCACCTCTTTATGTGGACTTTCGTACTTAATTTACTGGGAATGGGAATGGGAATGGTATTTCGGCGTAAATGAATGTAAGAAATCTTATACTCCCCTGTCTCATTTTCTGTGTATAAAGCAAGAAACAAAGAAAACAAGTAACGCAATAAGTAGGTTAAGGAGATGCATTTCACGTAGTTGCTCTGAATTTCATCATGTTTGTAATATAGTCCTCTTAACTTAAACTTTTTTGTGGTGTAATTGCAGGGGATCTCTTCAGACTTCTGTTTCTTATAGGTGTGCTCTTAATTCATGCTGCAGTAAATATTTCAAGAAGTGATCATTATAATAATAATTTCTGATGAGAAGACTAATAAGTTTAAGAAACAAAACCATCATTCCTTTGACCTTTTTCCTCATTTTTCCTTGTTTTGTTAATTTTTCTTCTGTTGCAGCGATCCTGTGTGGACTAAGGTTGTTAATTGTATTTCCTTGTGTGATGGGGCTTTTGATCTACAAGTACCGAAGAAGGCATTTGTCGACGTTTGATGCAATAGAACGCTTCCTACAAAGTGACAACCAACTCATGCCCATCAGGTACTCCTATTCCGACATTAAAAGGATGACTAGAGGTTTCCAAGAAAAATTAGGCCAAGGAGGTTACGGTTCTGTTTACAAAGGAAAGCAACGAAGTGGCCATGATGTGGCCGTAAAATTACTTAAAAAGCCTGGGGGAAACGGCCAAGACTTCATGAATGAAATCGCAACCATTGGAAGGATCCATCATGTTAATGTTGTCAAGCTTGTTGGATTTTGTGCAGAAGGATCTAAGCGTGCTCTTATCTTCGATTTCATGCCTAACGGTTCCCTTGAAAAATATATCTTTAGTCGAGAAAATATGAATTCCTTAAGTTGGGAGAAAAAGTATGAGATTGCAGTTGGAGTGGCTCGAGGGATCGAGTATTTGCATCGAGGTTGTGACATCCAAATCTTGCATTTCGACATAAAGCCTCACAATATACTTCTTGATGATAAGTTCATCCCAAAAATCTCTGATTTTGGGCTAGCTAAAGTGTGCTCCACTAATAAAAACACAGTGACCCTGACAGCTGCAAGAGGAACCATAGGGTATGTTGCTCCAGAACTCATCAACAGAGGCATTGGTGGAGTCTCTTACAAAGCTGACGTGTATAGCTTTGGGATGATGCTTATGGAAATGGTTGGCTTAAACAGAGACTCGAGAGGAAGTGTTGCAAGTTCTAGCCAATATTTCCCATGTTGGATATACGACTGCTTTGAACAAGGCAAAGACATTGAAATAGGAAAAACTAATGATGATGACGACGACAATGATGGTGCGAGGATGATTGTAAGGAAAATGACAATAGTGGCATTGTGGTGCATACAGATGAGCCCAGATGCTCGACCTTCAATGAATAAAGTATTGGAAATGCTTGAAGGTGAAGTCGAACGTCTGCAAATTCCTCATCGAAATTCTCAATCAGCCCAGGTTACAGTGAATGTGGATCAAAGCTGGACAACTACATATTCAACTGATTCTGCATCCTTGCTCTATCATCATGATACTCCTCCCAATGTCGAGATTACGGTTGAAATGACCTGAAAAACCCCTACAGTGTTTATATATTAATAGAGTTCATTGATGCATTAATTAGTATAGGTTTGTCATCACCCAGACAGACTGTGGTTAGTAGATATTTTAGTTTTGTTAGTAAAGAAAATAAGTGTTGGAGTTGATTCAAATACGGAGTCTTTTTTCATATTATAAAATCAGTTTGATCGATTCTGTTTAGTAGATCATTTTAGTTGATAAGTATTTTTATTCAAATCTTGAATATAATCAGAATCATCCCACTATTAATTATCACTTAGCATTAACTAATTCGAAATCTTTAGATAGGAAATGTGGTACGAATAAGATGCAGCATCTCTACAACATATCCTTCATTCCTTGCTTCACCAAAGAATGCTTTAGAAGCTCTCTATCAAACACTATCATTGTTCGTTCATTGCGAACATAATGAAGAGCCCAATCACCAAAAGTTTCATACCTCGATTCGTTACTATAACGCATAGGTGACCTTCCACTCAGAATTTCTATCAGCACTACTCCAAAACTGTAAACGTCACCAGCCTTGGAGAACTGACATCCATGGCATGCTATAGCCGATTTTTATAAGATATTTCAGATTCTGATTTTATATCTACACACCCATGCTCTTCTTAGTTGACGAAAATATTTGAAGACTTTACGCTTCCATGTACCAAATTCACAAGCCTAATATGTCTGATGTCGTGTTGATGTTAGAGAATATAGCAATTAGTGATGAGGATCCAGAGTACGTAGAAGAACAACTTGAACCACCCTTGACAAGAAAATGCAAGTTTAGAATAGAATTTCCTATTGATTGAATGCTGTAAGATTTCCTGGTTCTCTTTTCATCTCAATTGTAATGCATAACAGGATATGTGGTAGGAATAAGTTGCAACATCTCTACAACATGTTTCATATCTGGTCTCTCTTCTGGAATCTTTTTCACACAACACAATGCTACTCCCATAGTCTGAAAAATCGCGATATTAAATCGCCGAAATATCGCGAATTTCTCACCACCGAGATAAAAAATGGGTGTCATCAATTTTCGTTAGCTTATCGGCGATTTATCGGCGATAAATCGCCGATTTTTCGATATCGGAGGCGCGGTAGTCAAATTTGTCATCTTTTCGCGATTTATCGGCGATTTATCGCCATTATATCGCCGAAATATCTGGTCTTTCACCCAGACTCAACCCTCTTTGTGGGTCTTTCACTCAACTGCTGCCCACTTAAATTAGTAGAGAGGGGGGAAGAAGGAGAGTGGTGCGCAGGATAAGGAGGAGGGGGGGTGCATAGGGAAGGAGGGTAGTAGTCCATGGGGTGGAGGGGTTGGGGGTAGGGGTGGGTGGGGGCTCTTCTCCTGGGGGTGGTGCTGAAAGAAATCCCCATTTTTGGTTGACAACAATTGGGGGAAAGTAGAGATGGAGATGGTGGGTTTCTCTCTCTTGCACAAAGTCCAACAAATGTAAATCAAATTTCATGTTTTTTCATTCGAAAATTTGTGTCTTTTTCAATTTATGTGTTAAAGAATCAGGGTCGCCTACATATCAACACACAATCTGTATATATTTATTTTATTATTAATTTAATTTAAATATTAATTCATTGAGATTTTGTAGTATGTCTATTAATTTATTACTACAAATTACCTCTATTTAATTAATTTTTTCAAAATAAATATCTTATTTTTGGAAATTAGTATTATATATATATATATATATATATATGCATAATATTACCTTTTGAATATATAAAATTATGAACACATGTCATATAAGTGGTGTTGATACACAACATGAGAAAATATTATAAAATTTCATAAATTTGAGACTTAATCAAATATTTTATTTTATTATTATATATATTAGTACAACAATTTAATAAACATATCTTTTTATTTGAAATTTAAGTTCAATATATGTATTAATATTACTTATAATATTATGTAAAGTACTAGATATTTTTTTCAAATTTTTTTACAAGTTTTTAAATTTTTTTGCGTAAAAAACCGATATATCCACCGATATCGATATATCCGTCGATATATCCGTAAAATCAAGGTACCGATATATCCGTCGATACCGATATTTTAGTCCTTGCATGTCACCCATCGCTTGCTTCGCCAAAGAATACTTCATAAGCTCTCTATCAAACACCATTGTCGTCCATTCATCACCAGCATTGCGAATAGCCCAATCAGCAAAAGTTCCCCGCTTTTCATTGTAATGAAAATGCCAAGGGGACCTTCCAGTAAGAAGTTCGATCAGCACCAATCCAAAGCTATACACATCACTCGCCTGAGAGAACTTCTTCCTAATCTGGACCTCCGGAGGATGGTACAGACGATCTTTATTATAATAAGATATTGCAATTTCAGGTTTTATATCTACACATCCATACTCTTCTCTGTTGAGAAAATATTTGAAGTCTTTACGCTTCCATGTACAAAATTCCCACCCTGTCTGTGGATATGAAGAAGACCCTTTGCTGCACCAATTGCAATCCTGATCCGCCCTTCCCAATCTAAATGGACTGATCCTTTTTCGCCTTTTTTCCCTGGAAATTAATTGATCAGAAAACAGATAGATAAACTTGGATACTTTACTAGTTATTATTGATATAACATACCATGTAACATTGTGTGTACATTCCCCTGATGAAAGTAGTCGTAAAACCCGAAGCTTTCCTTCTCATAGAAAATGTAACCCCACAACCTAACAACATTCTCATGCTCCATAGACTGAACGGTCTTCAACCGTAGCTCCAACGCCTCGAGTTTAGCTTTAGTTATTCTAAATCTCTTCACCACAGCCATGGTACCTTCATTTAAGCTTACGGCATAAGTGTTGGTAAATGTCCCCAACTCCTCTCCAAGAGGAAAGGAAGGCGCCATTAACCATTCTCCGATGCTAAATGCAAAAGGTGAATCCTTAAAATGAGTTAGCTTCCCTACTTTTTTCCTACTCTCTAAACTAGTTACACGAGTATCTATGATGCCAGCCACAGTTTGGAATCGAAGAGGCTGAGCTGATTTTAAAAACAATCCATCCTTGGGATTCCCGAAATCAAAAGACAAATCGGAAAATGAATAAGTTGAACGGAAATCAGAAGAAATCGAGTATCGGGAGCTGGTGGTTACTGATTGTTGATGGCAGGTTTCCCAGTCGTGCTCTCTGCGCAGCACAGCAGCAACCAACCTTTCCCAGTTGTCATAATTTCTAGACATCTTTCAACAAATCCTCTGAATTGAAATCTGCAGAAAGAGAGGAATTTATAAAATTGTTCCCGGATGCATGGGCCCTCTGCATTCATTACTATCAACGCGTTGTTGGACTTAGATTAGATTGTTGACCATGTATAGAATTTTTTGACACCATCCTATAAATCTAATTTCATTAGACGGTTCATCTACAATTCATAACTCACAAATTGATCAAATTTGAAGAGGCAAAGTTACATATCCTACTACTGATTAACAATAGAGTGATATGTGGACTTTTAGAACTCATGTACTATTTTTTTTTACTGAAACTTCACAAAAGACATCTTCAGTCGTGCATTGTTTTCTTATATTTAAAAAACAAATTTCACTCTAATGTCAACGGCTAATTTTACCTTGGTCTGACGTGGGTCAAATCCTGTGATAATATTGTTTTTAATTTCTCATTTATTTTAGTTTTCTTTAAATTTTGATTGTTGTTAAATGTTATAAATTTATTTATATCACCATTAATTTATTAGAATTTTTATTTAATATACTTTATTTACATACAATTAAAATGTTAAATAATACTCCCTTCATTTCTTTTTAAGTGACGTTTTGAAACTTTAAAATTTTTCCTATTTAATTGACGTTTTGTGCATTATTTCCATATATACCCCTATGATTAATTAATGCCTAAATTAAATACATTGTATAGTAACCATTGTATAAATGGTCAAAAAAAGCTTAATTAATGATGAATATATTAAAAAAATAAAATTATTCTTAATTTGTGTGTAGAGTTGTAGGACGTTACTTAAAATGGAATGGAGGGAGTACCATATTTTATTTGAACAATAATTAAATTCATGGTTATTATAAATACCGATAAGTTAAATTTCAGACATATGAATGTCGCAAGTGATATCTCAATGACATTATTGAAAACGTCTTGGTAAAAGTGGATCAATTTATTTTGAATTTATAGGAAAATGACTATATAACTTTGATCCTAGGACAATCATTCATAGCCACGGAAATAACATTGATTGACGTAGAAAAGGTGAGTTCACACTTAGAAATTTACAAGCAATCGAAGTCTCACGATGATGTGGAAAAGTGCAATTTTATTGACATTCTGAATGTTCATGTGGAAGAACAAAGGTCTCGAATTTCATGCCTGTCAAAACCATCACAACGGTTATCAAATTATCATTTATCGTGACAACTCCTGCTTACCCGAAGAAAAAAGGAAAACTTGTATAGTTATGTAGTGTCTCTATGCACTCACAACTGCTCCTTGACTTTGGAGTCATTCTTCTAATAGATATGATTCACAATGGTTGTGATCAATTATTGTGGGCACACTTAACTTCTCATTAATATAAAAATACACTTACTACTGAGGTATTATTTTCACTTAACCAATTATTTTCTCTTCTTTCTCTCTTCTTTCTCTCCTATCTCCTCTCTCCCCCTTTCTCACACATACTATCAAGGTATTATTAATTTTTTTTTTCGTAAAACATACACAAAAACACCTAAAAACATACATTAAAACCTACTCATATTGGTTAACTAAATTGTGTTTTTAGTAAATCACACCCACGAAAACATTGTTGTGGGTGGGTCCAGAAAGAGCAAGCTGGAATAAAATTCTTCCGATTGGGAAGATCATAAGTGAGAGATTGTTATATTTAGTGTTACGTGGACTTTAGTTGACTAAATAGTCAATATTTTTAATTAGCAATTTTGTTAATTATATTGCTGTCCAGAAACCAAATGTTGGTTGGAATGTTGCCCAACATCCATTGCAACATTTTTTACTGTTTTGTCTTCCTTCACAATTCTCCACGTGTTTTGCATTTGTATTTTGTTTATACTCTTTTGCAGGTCATAGACTAAGTAAACAAAGAGTGTGGACTGAGTCAAGAGAACAAGTAACAACCTAGCAACTAACTAGAGAAAAAGTCTCAAGGGGTGTATGTGTGGACTAAGTCAAATGAGCCTGAACAATAAAGTAACAACCTGAAGAAAAGTGCTCGTGCACTTTACAAGACCTTGCTGAGCAAGAATCCACGTTTTTGTATGTGGCTACTTTTTAGGATAGTAGTTTAGTTGGTTGTCTTGGAAGGAGTCTATAAATAGGAGAGTTACTTTGTCTTGTAACTTATCCTTAGAATCATAACTATCTTGCAATATTCTAAGTATCCAAGAATCATTCCAAGAGTGGTTTGAGTGAGCTGTTTGATATAGTATATTCAAAGAGTTTTTTTTTATCTTTTTCGATCTCTTGTGAGTTCTAGTTTTGTAGGTTTTTCCTATTTTTTGGAATTCACTTGTATTCACTTTTCTTGTGAATAATATTTTGCCTAAGGCACCTCAAGATATATATTTATATATCTTGAAAAGTTATATCTTTGAGTATCTTTTAATTTCCGCTGCAAACTCTTTTTAAAGTAAGTGTTGTGTCAAGTGTTGTGGCAACATCTTCAGTGTCATCTACCACTGTTTACTTACTTTTGCCTTAAACCAGATCCCACTTTTCAACAAGTGGTATCAGAGCCAACCCTCGATACACTGAGTGGTTGGGTCTGGTTAGCTTGATCATGGATCCTGCAAATCCTAATCTTGGGAAACTTCCCGTTCTTGATGGTTCAAACTATGCTTTTTGAAAAATCCGCTTACGTGCGCACATCAAATCAATTGATTATCGTGCATGGAAGACGGTAATTAATGGTTATACTGTCCCAAAAACTACTCGAGATGAGGATGGTGATGTCGCGGACAAACCAGAATCGGAATGGACTCAAACCGAACTCAATGACGCCAGTTGCAATGAGAAGGCTCTCAACGCCATTTTTTCATGGGTTGATATACATATGTTCAAACTTATTCAAAACTGTGCTACTTCTAAACAGGCTTGGGATATCTTGCAAAGACATTGTGAAGGTGATGCAAGTGTGAAAGAGACAAGACTGAGGATACTTTCCAGTCAATTCAAAAGGCTCCGGATGGAAGACAATGAGGACATCACATCTTACTTCGAGAAGGTAATAGACATTGCTAATGAATGTCAAATGCTTGGTGAGCCCATAAACAACAAGCATTTGGTGTACAAAATCATTCGTACATTACCTGAAAGGTATAATCTCAAAGTCTCTGCTATAGAAGAAGCTCATCATCTTGCTTCCATGGACCTCAATACTCTTATGAATATTTTAAAAAATTATGAGGTTAATATGTTGTCCCAAAAGGATAATTTTAAGGGCAAGGGTGTAGCTCTTCAAGCTCAATCCTCCGATGGTGATCCAGAGGAAGAGGATGAGAACTTGGAAGAGATTAAAGAAGGAGCTAGTGTAGCTTTAATTACTCGTAAGTACAATGCCATGGTAAGAAAAATTAATAAAGAAAAAATGTTTTTCAAGCCTAAGGAACAGTATACCAAAAATGTTTTCCAAAATCAAAAGAAAACTTTTCAATCTCAAAAGGAATGTGTCATTAGAAGAAATTCTGATGTCTCAAAGTTTGATCTCAAACATCTTGAAAAAATTCAATGTCATGCATGTTCCGGTTGGGGTTATTATGCTAATGAATGTGCAAATACTCTGAGGAAACATGATAAGACTTTATGGGTTTCTTTAAGTGATGATGAATCAGATGATGAAGAGGTTGAAAAGAGTTCAACAACAATGATGGCCACAATACATGAGCAATCTTTGTCAGATAGTGAAGATGTTGGATGGGATGTTGGCACATATCCTCCAACATTTGCTACTGCAGAAACTGAAAGGTTTGTGTTCTTTGATTACTTAGATGTAAATTGTTTTCATGGGTCCGTTGGTATTGATACAGGTGATTAAGATATGGAAGACTTGGAGAGTGATGATTTACTTAGAGAAATGCAAGAACTCTACGCGGCCTTACTGAAAGAATGGAAAAAAGAGAAGAAGAGTGTAGAGAAATTATCCAAGGAGAACATTGAACTTAAAGAAACTCTTACCAGACTTGAGGTAATGCTTACTAAGAAAGATATTGAAATTTCAAATCTCATGTCTAAGGTAGAGTCAGCCGAACCACATTTTCTAAGTTAAACAAAGGAACAACAAAATTGAATGAAGTTCTTAACTTGGATCAGACTGATACTTTTGGTTTAGGTTACCAAAGCTTTGCAAACAAATTTGTGCCAGCATGTGATAAACCTTTGGATTCTAGCACTTCAAAAGATAAAAAATGTTCTAAAGAATCTTTAAAAGAAGAGTTTATCTGTGATTACTGTTCTAAACCTGGTCACATTAAGCCTTACTGTTTTAAGTATAAAAGAAATCTGTTAAAGCAACGGATGTTGCCCAAAGTGTTGTCAAACACTTCGGACAACATCTTAGAATAGAAAAGAACTAAGGTTGTCTGCAAAAAATCCTGGGTGCCTAAATCTGATGAAACCTATTTTGTTGTATATACTGCTTTAAAAACTAACGTTTCAGGTTCATGGTACTTTGATAGTGGATGTTCACGTCACATGACGGGAACGAAGAACTTTCTGAAAG
The DNA here is from genome assembly GCA_946896805.1 of Scutellaria galericulata. NCBI lineage: Eukaryota > Viridiplantae > Streptophyta > Magnoliopsida > Lamiales > Lamiaceae > Scutellaria > Scutellaria galericulata. The sequence goes on from OX335788.1 coordinate 3,376,363, forward strand.
ATTATGTTTCTTTGATTGGTGGAATGGTCACTTATGGAGGAGGTTCTCAGGGAAAGATCATTGGAAAAAGGAAGACTTAATGTACCTGGGTTTCCTTCCTTAAATAATGTTCTTCATGTGAATGGTCTTACGGCTAATCTGATTAGCATAAGCCAACTTTGTGATGATAATTTACAGGTAAGATTCAATAAAAGTTCATGTGAAGTGTTTGCTAATGATGGTGTCTGTGTCATGACAGGAACTAGATCAAAAGACAATTGTTATTTAGTTGAAGAACAAATGGCTTGTCTGCATTCAAAAATGGATGACACTTCTTTGTGGCATAAGAAATTAGGTCATGTGAACTATCGAAATCTTAAAAGGCTGATCAAGTATGAAGCTGTTAGAGGTCTTCCCAAATTAAATAAGGCAGGTACAATAGTGTGAAAATTGTCTTAAAGGTAAACAAACTCGTATCTCACACAATACAACACATCCTGATGGTAAAAAATCAGGTACAACGCATTGCTTTCAATTGTTACACATTGATTTTATGGGTCCAATTGAGGTAGATAGCATGGGAGGTAAGAGATACTCTTATATTATTGTAGATGATTTTTCTAGATATACTTGGATATATTTTTTGAAAGAAAAGTCTGAAACTTTTGACATGTTTAAGGTGTTACATGCTAGGATTAGGAATTTATTTTCCTCACCTATTTTCCGCATTAGGTCTGATCATGGTAGAGAATTTGAGAATAGTTCTTTCTCTAACTTTTGTGAAAAGAAAGGAATTTTTCAAGAATTTTCAGTCCCCAAAACTCCACAACAAAATGGAGTAGCTGAATGGAAAAATAAAACCTTGCAAGAAATGGCTAGAGTTATGCTAAGTTCAAAAAGTCTTTCTAAAAGGTTTTGGGCTGAAGCCTTCATGTCACATTTCAAATAGAGTATATTTAAGGTCAGGTACCTCTATGACTCCATATGAAATCTTGAATGGGAAGAAGCCTAACTTAGCTTATTTTCACATATTTGGTTGTATCTGTTACATCTTAAATGATAGAGATCAACTGAATAAGTTTGATTCTAAAAGTGATAAGGGAGTGTTTCTTGGTTATTCTCAAAACAGTCATGCTTATAGAGTCTATAATTTGAGATTAAAGACTGTCCAAGAAACAGTCAATATTGTTTTTGATGATTTACTTGATATTACAGGCAAGGAAGATGATAGCAAAATACTGGACATAGTTGAGAAAACTGAAGAAACAACAGTGACAGATGTTGTCCAAAATGTTGAGGAAACATCTGTTCCAACATCCGTCACTGGAATTTCAGAAGAGTCCAGTGATCAAGAAACTGAACAGCAGCAAACTGTGCTCAATCCAGTAAGAAGGGATCCTCCCTCAAGGATAATAAATGTTTATCCAAGCTCACAAGTAATTGGACAAGTAAATGAAGGTATAAGAACTCGAGGTAAAATGAGAGATTACCAAGAGATGGTAAGTCATGTTTGTATGTCAACAATATTCTCCGAGGTAAAATTTATTTGTTTTGTGTCTAACTTTGAACCTAAGAATGCTAATGAAGCTTTAAAAGATAATTTTTGGATAATGGCTATGCAAGAAGAGTTAGAACAATTTGCCAAAAATAATATTTGGTCCCTTGTTCCTAGACCTTCAAATACGAATGTAATAGGAACCAAGTGGATTTTTAAGAACAAAACTGATGAAAATAGCATTATTGTTCGAAATAAAGCTAGACTAGTAACTCAAGGCTATACACAAGTTGAAGGGGTTGACTTTGATGAAACCTTTGCTCCTGTGGCTAGGATTGAGTCTATTAGACTTTTACTTGCAATTGCTTGTTATCTAAAACTTACCTTGCATCAAATGGATGTTAAAGATGCATTCTTGAATGGTTACTTGGATAAAGAGATATATGTTGAACAACCTAAAGGGTTTGAAGATCCTTTTAACCCGGATCATGTCTATAAGCTTGATAAAGCACTATATGGCTTGAAACAAGCTCCTAGAGCATGGTATGCAAGGTTAACTGATTTTCTACTCCAATTTGGGTTCATTAGAGGTGAGGTTGATCGTACTCTTTTTATTAAAAAGTCAGGGACTGATACATGTATAGCTCAAATTTTTGTTGATGACATTGTCTTTGGTGCTACATCAAAAACAATGTTAAATAATTTTGTTGAAGCTATGTCCTCTACTTTTGAAATGAGTATGATTGGTGAATTAACTTTCTTTTTGGGTTTGCAAGTGAAACAGAAGGACGATAGGATTTTTATTACCCAAAGCAAATATGCCAGAAGTTTAATCAAGAAATATGGATTAGAAAATTCGAAGCATATGAAAACTCCTATGGGTTCATCTCAAAAGATATGCTTAGAAAGTATGGGAGAAGATGTTGATCCTACCCTATACAGGTCCATGACTGGTAGTTTGCTTTATCTTTCTTCTAGTCGTCCTGACATTATGTTTAGTGTATGTGTGTGTGCTCGTTACCAAGCTAGCCCTAAAGCAGCACATTTAAATGCAGTTAAACGTATAATTAGATACGTAGCTGGTACACTCGATTTAGGTCTATGGTACACAAAGGATACTAACACCAATCTTGTTGGTTTTAGTGATTCTGACTGGGCCGAAGATCTTGATGATAGAAAAAGTACTAGCGGAGGGTGTTTTTACTTGGGTAACAATTTGGTTTCATGGTATAGTCGCAAGCAAAATTGTGTGTCACTCTTTACTGCAGAATCTGAATATGTAGCGGCTGGGAGTTGTTGTGCTCAACTTATTTGGTTAAAACACATGCTTGATGACTATGGTTTGCACACTAGCACATTGGTCATGTTTTGTGATAATTTGAGTGCCATTAATATTTCTAAGAATCCAGTTCAGCACTCTAGAACAAAACATATTGATATTCGACATCATTTTCTTAGGGATATGGTTGAAAAAGAACTTATTCATTTAGAGTATGTGGAAACAAATAATCAGCTTGCTGACATCTTTACAAAAGCTCTAAACAATGAGAGATTTTCCAATCTTAAAAAATCTCTCAGTCTGTGCATCATGTAGAAGTGTTTTTGGAGATGTTGCCACATTCTGGGCAACATCTGCGTCTGCATTAATTCTTTTTGCATCTTTCTGGTCTTTTTTGTTCTTACACGTGCTATAGTGATGTTATCTTCTTCAGCTATATTATACTATAAGTTAATTAGACAGCTCTTAATCTTTCAAAAGCGACTTTTATTCCTCTTATATTTTGACGGGAAAGCTGAGGTGTACGGAGTTCGCTACCACGATACATTTAGTTGTGCCTGACTCGTCTATAATTGCACAAAGAGATAAGATGAGAAAGTTGGGGTACATGGGGTTCGTTACCACATTGTATTCAGTTGTGACTGTACTCATCCTAAAAGAATGTTTCATATTTAAAGATAGAGAAGCTGGGGTACACAGGGCTCCCAACCATGTTGTATTCAGGTGTGCTGTATCTATCTATGCTATTTTATTAAGGATGGGAAAGTTGGAACACACAGGGCTCGCAACCATGTTGTGTTCAGTTGTGTCTATACCTATCTCGTTTAAGTTTTATTGAGGAATTGTATGTGTGCTATTTTTTTCTTTATAAGAGCTTATAATTAATATATTGTATAAATTGGCTGAATTTTATAGATTGCATCATATCCACAACGTGTTATATTTTGTTTGAGTCTGCATTTTTTTTTTTTTTGTGTTTGTTTCTTTTAGTTGCATGGTTTTAGGGGGGGAGTTGTGTTTTTTTTTTTGATTTGGTCTTATCTTTTTGATTTGTTTTGGATTTGATCTCATCTTTTTTATATGTTTTGAATCCAAATAAATCTTTAATCTCTAAAAAAAAAAAAGGGGCACTATATATATCTAGGTTTACTTCGTGCTTCTCACCATTCTTCATTCTCAGTTTCTGTTCCTAGCATCAAAATCCCCAAATTTTTGAAAAATCCTAACCCCCAATTTCATCTCTGAGCCATGGATTCAAAGGCAAAAGCTACAACAAGTGTTCCCACATCTCCCACAACATCTGACTCCATCTCATCTCCAGCGCCGTCTTCGCTCTCCCTCTCTACTGATGTGCAACCAAAGCCTCTGAAGATAATGTATCCTGGCGAGGCTGAAAATCCTATCGAGCTTGATGAAGTGGCTGACATCTCCAATCTAGCTAAGTGACAAGAAACTACTCCATCACATTGCTCTTCCAATCGCTTGTACCGAAAGAAGGTTTTGTCTAAAAACCCTCATTCAACCTCTACTGTGTTGGGTGATGTTGTTGAGGAGGAGGAGTCTGGTTTCGATGATTCAAGTGATGAAGATTTTCAGGCTACAAAGGATGCCGAAACCACATCTGAAGACGTATCTCTTGAAGCTGAGACACCCAAAAATTCAAAGGTACAAACTGCTACTCCAAATTCACCTAATTCTGATGATGTACCTTTGGCCAAATTTATAGCTGAGAGGAAAGACACTATGAAATGAAAAAGAAAGGAGAAGGAGTTGGTTGAGGCTGAGGTTACACTGAAACGAACAAGAATGGAGAAGGAATCTGTTGTGGCTGAGGAAGAAATTAGACAGAAGTCTACTCCTTGTGTTGATTCTGAGGCTATAATTGATCAGATGTTCGATGATCTGTTCACTGTTTTGAATGAGCAAATGCATGCAAGGTCTGACCAAGAAGAACCTGCACCTGTATCTCCTGAAGCTTCACCAATCCCTGAGGAAAATGTGTCTGATTGTGAGGATATCCAAGTAGAAGAGAATGTTGAGCCAAATGTTGAAGAAGATGATCACTTATCCGAGGGCTCTGATTATGGGGTAAAACCTTTCTCTTCTAAATTCTTTACAAAGGATAATAAATCTATGTGGACACATGTTCTAAATAGGTATTGTAGAAATGAGAAAGGGATTGATGTGAATAATTTGAAAGCTTATGGTGTTTATCAGTTTTTGGAGGATAGAAACTTCCTAGGTACTGTGATTTCTGTTAATTCATTCTCTGTTGTTGTGGTGGAAGAATTTTATGTCAATTTGTCTAAGAAGGTGTTTGATCCTATGTCTAAGAAGTTTGGCAAAATTTTTCTGAGGTCAAAGGTATATGATTTTAGTCCTTCCCTTATCAACACTGTGTTGGGCATGCCTAATGAGATTGATGATGGTTGTTGTGTTGATAAGCATGAATTAGCTCGCTTCATTACTCAAGGAAAAATTGATGATTGGCCTGCTCACCCTCAGAAATTAGTTGCATCTTCTTTGTCTTCTATGTATGTTGTCTTGCATAAATTGGACATTCATAACTGGTTGCCTATTAGGAATGAGAATGTAGTAACTTTGGATCAGGCTATGTTGCTATATAAGCTCAGTTCTAAGTGCAAGATTAATTTTGGGCAGTTAGTTTTTGGTCAAATTAAGAAAGAAGCTGAGAAAATTCACCAAGGGTGTTTACCCTATTCTTCTCTGATTTATTTGGTTCTAAGGTATCAAGGTTTCACACCTACTAGGTCAGATCATATTGGTTCTATTCCTGAACTCTTCACAGTGAACACGAATCTGCTACTTGGTGGTAGAGTGGTGGATCTGTCCTGGGGTTCTGCTGCTCCAATGCCAGATGTTGCCCATTCTGTTGGCAACATCTCGAACAACACCCTTCAATCTGTTTTTACTCCTTCCTACTTGAGATCACAGGTCCAGCAGCTCAGTACTCAAATCAAGGAATTGACTGCCTTAAGAGATGTCTTTCAGAATTTGCTTTCTTCACAAAAAGGGGGAGATGATGAAGGTGATGAGGATCAAGGGGGAGATGAGGAGGATGATGAAGACGAGACTGCTGCAGGTTTGGTAGAGTTGAGGAAAAATGCTACAAGCACATTTGGATCTGGATCTAGGCTTGATGTTGAAGATGATTGAATTGCTGATTTGTTGTTTCTATTAGTTCTTTTGTTGATTTCAAACTAGATTATTTTTTATGTCAAACTTTAGTTTTTGATCTCAAACTTGGTTTGGATATTTGTTTGACTTATTTTTTGTATTTGATAATCTGTTTGGCATTGGTTTGTTAATCTGATTGGCATTGGGTTTCAGTTTTGCAAATCTGCAGGGGGAGTTAGTTCTTTTGATTTTGCAGGGGGAGTTTGTTTGTTTTGACTTACAAATGCTGATTTTCATAGGTTTTGTGAAGAAAGACAAAAGGAGGGAGATTGTTAGATGGACTTTAATTGACTAAATAATCAACATTTTTAATTAGCAATTTTGTTAATTATATTGTTGTCCAGAAACCAAATGTTGGTTGGAATGTTGCCCAACATCCGTTGCAACATTCTTGACTGTTTTGTCTTCCTTCACAATTCTCCACGTGTTTTGCATTTGTATTTTGTTTATACTCTTTTGCAGGTCATAAACTAAGTAAACGAAGAGTGTGGACTGAGTCAAGAAAACAAGCAACAACCTAGCAACTAACTAGAGAAAAAGTCTCAAGGGGTGTATGTGTGGACTAAGTCAAATGAGCCTGAACAATGAAGTAACAACCTGGAGAAAAGTGTTCGTGCACTTTACAAGACCTTGCTGAGCAAGGATCCACGTTTTTGTATGTGGCTACTTTTTAGGATAGTAGTTTAGTTGGTTATCTTGGAAGGAGTCTATAAATAGGTGAGTTACTTTGTCTTGTAACTTATCCTTGGAATCATAACTATCTTGCAATATTCTGAGTGAGCTGTTTGATATAGTATACTCAAAGAGTTTTTTTTTTGATCTTTTTCGATCTTTTGTGAGTTTTAGTTTTATAGGTTTTTTCTATTTTTTGGAATTCACGTGTATTCACTTTTCTTGTGAATAATATTTTGCCTAAGGCACCTCAAGATATATATTTATATATATCTTGAAAAGATATATCTTAGAGTATCTTTTAATTTCCGCTGCAAACTCTTTTTAAAGTAAGTGTTGTGTCAAGTATTATGGCAACATCTTCAGTATCATCTGCCACTGTTTACTTACTTTTGTCTTAAACCAGATCCCACTTTTCAACATTTAGAAATTTCCTACTTCCACTTCTCTTTTCCGTTTCAATATATTTGATACAAAATGTTGATTCACCTGTCTCCAGATAAATCTGTTTCTTTCGAAATAAAATGAGATGAAAACACCAGTTTTCAAAACGATGGTTCAACACTTGTAAGCTTTGAGCTCAAATAATTCAATCAAGTCACAATTAATTTACAATTTCCTGGCCCGGAAAAAGAATGGAATTGGGGGAGGAACTCAATTAATTGTTGAAGTTTGGTGGGCAAGTAGGCCCTTCTGCTGTTTGATATATATGTCCACGACAAGGTTGACCAAGTAAATGTAGCATGTAAGAAAGTCATATATTGACTTAGTCTAGGCCTCATCCATATATGGATATATAAGCTCAGCCATACAATCTTGATTCTTGAACATGTGTAATGCACATAACTTGTTGGATTTTGAAGAGAAGATGTCAGCCAAGTATGACAACTGGGAGAGGCTGGTGGCGGCGGTGCTGAAGAGGGAAGAGATTTGGCAACTCTGTCATCAGAACTCTAGAAGCTCGAGCTTCTGCTCTGAATCATCCGATTTCAGTTCAACCAGTTTCCGATTGAGTGATGTGAGTATGTTAGAGAAGAAAGAAGAATCTGTTCAGCCACCAGTTCCTAAGCTCATCCTCCTTGGCATTCGCCTAAACGATGCTTTCAAGAGCAGTACTACTCAAAAGCTGGAAAATGGAAGATTTGGGACTTCAATTCTCATTGAGTTATTGAAGGTGTTCAACTTTCGGATCATGAATTCTTGGCTAAGGGAACCCAACTCGTAATGAAGAATTTGGTGAATGAAAACGCGACAGAAGAAGACATTAAGCAGAAGATGATGGTTCTTGGAAATTGTAGGCATGAAAATGTGGCTTCACCAAGGGCTTACTATTTTTCCGACAAGCCCAATGGACAGTTTATACTCAATGATTACCATAGCCAGGGAAGCCTATCTGATATGTTACATGGTACAATTTGATTTTTTTGTTTGTTTGTTTAATGGTCTAAATTATTGTCTGGATTATATGATCCGTGATTGTTGATCGTGTTATCTGATATGCACAGGATTTACGGATAGTCTGAGTTGGGAAAGTCGAGTCAAAGTTGCAATAGGAGCAGCTCGAGGCATTGCTCATATTCACGGCAATATGGAGGGAAGATGGCCCATGGAAACATAAAATCCTCCAATATATTTCTCAAACACTATGGCTGTGTTTCTGATTTTGGTTTCAAGAATGCATCTCAAGAAGATGATGTGTACAGTTTTGGAATTGTGTTGCTCGAACTTCTTACTGGTAAATCGCCCATGGACATAGCCGCATGGGTTCGTTCTGACAAACGGATTTCAAATTTGTTTGGACAAGGATTTCGAGGAATGATTGTAGACGAAAAGGATAGGCTAGAAATGGTACTAGAAACAGAGATTCAAGGTGGCAATTCAGCTACACTTTTAAAGGGATTGCGACCGTTTAGGGTACTAGAAACAGAGATTCAAGGTGGCAATTCAGCTACAAGTTTAAAGGGATTGCGACCATTTCTTCAATCAGTGGTCGTTGAGATAAAGATGTTGCAAGTTGCTTTGAGATGTCTGTTTATGTTTCCAAATGACCGGCCTAAGATGCATGCTGTAGAGTTGATGCTAGAGAAGATTGAGGAATATCAAAGTGTAAGAATATTTGTACCAACATATGTTTTGGTTATAAGCTAATAGATAATGGATATGAACTTGATATAGCATCTATCAATCAATATCTACTACAAACTTTTAATTGATTGCATTTAATTTGCAGGCTGATGTTGTTCCAAAATATGGTGAATGGAATGAGAATGATCGGCTGAAGATTACACTCACATATTTAACAGAGTGCGGGAGGAGAGGAATACAGGGACGAGAAGGGCAAATGATACTCGAAAGGATCCATCTTTGTGGGAGAGAAAGGCACAACAGAACAACTCGAAAAAAATATGTGAGTCCTAATTTCTCATGAATTGATCTCACACAACAAAATCTGTGAGACGGTCTCACATAAAACCTACCCTAAAATTATTACATCTTTAAGTTGAGTAAGTCTCTTGTGAGACCGTCTCACGAAATTCTTATGAAGTATTAATTGTGATAGTAGAAAATCCTCCTATAATTAAATTGTCCTTGGTAAGTGGATGAGATTTGTGTGTAGGAGGAGAAAGGTGAGACTTGGAAGGAGTCAAGTCAATGCATCCAACATTTGAAGACAAGTCGTGTGGGAGCAGTGTAGTTAATAGTTATTATGGTGGTCACAAATTTAAATTGTGACAACATTTTTATTTTCTTTGCAGAAAGAAAGAAGAATGATGATCATCACTCAAAATCTGCTTCTCCTCATTTTACTACAACTTTTCCTTCAAACATGTGATGCAAAGCATGATAATTGTAGCTCCTCCTCTGAGTGTGGTGTTATTCGCAATATTAGCTTCCCTTTCCGGCTCAAAGATGATCCCAAACACTGTGGTTATCCCCAATATGAATTAGCATGTGAAAACAATATCACCACCATTTCTCTCAAATCCCAGAAATTCCATGTCAAAGCTATCAATTACCACAACAATACCATCAGGCTTGCTTACGTTTCCATCAACAATTACAGCTTTTCTTTTCCTAGCTATTCTTTATATGCCTACAACTTCAGTGATCAAGATCCTTATCACACCAAAGATCCTTATTATTATTATTATTATTACGGCAAAGGTCCTCCTTATGAAGTAGTAGCTTGGCCCATTAATTTTATGAGCTGCCCATATTCGTTGAAGAATTCTTCACTCCTTACTGAGATTAGTGAGAGAGACGGTTTCTTCAATGCCTCAAATCTGTTCAACAGCAAAAGGCATACTTATATAAAAGTTGGGCACATGAATGCCTCAGATGTAAGTGAAGATATGTGTGGAATAGACAAGATAGTGCTGACATCTTGGAAATTTAAGGATTCCAACAATGTTTCGCTTTCTGAAATCCACGAATCTCTCTTGTATGGATATGAACTCTCTTGGTTCAGCTATCCCTGCGTCGTCAAGTGTAAACCAAGATCATATTGTAATATTAATCAAGACCATACAGCCACTTGCTCACAAGGAGCATCTGCAATAGCTCTCCTGATCTTTGTGCTGGTCATAGGTGCGCACATAACTCATGTTGCACGAAATATTTCACTTCTAACAAATATGTGCGTTAGGGTCAACTTTGGTCAATGCAAAAGATGTGGTTACAAAAACATCTTTTTCTTGTTGTTTTTATACTTCAGTTTTGCTGTAAATATTCTTGTGTCTGATAATTATACATCTGCAAGAAAAGAATGGAGTAAATTCTTATTTTGTGTACAACGTTCCAGTTGTTGTATTTGCAGGGATAAGCATACCTGCAAAGATCATCTTTGGACTCACCTCTTTATGTGGATTTATGTACTTAAATGGCTGGGAATGGTATTTCGGCCTAAATGAATGTAAGAATTCTTATACTCCCGTCTCATTTTCTGTGTATAGAGCAAGAAACAAAGAAAACAAGTAAGGCAATAAGTAGGTTAAGGAGATGCATTGTACGTAGTTGCTCTGAATTTCATCATGTTTGTAATATAGTCCTCTTAACTTAACTTTTTTGTGGTGTAGTTGCAGTGGAGCTCCTCAGCCTTCTGATTTATATAGGTGTGCTCTTAATCCATGCTGCAGTAAATATTTCAAGAAGTGATCATTATAAAAATAATTTCTGATGAGAAGACTAATAAGTTTAAGAAACAAAACCATCATTCCTTTGAACTTTTTCCTCATTTTTCCTTGTTTTGTTATTTTTTCTTCTGTTGCAGCGATCCTGTGTGGAGTAAGGTTCGTAATTCTATTTCCTTGTGTGATGGGGATTTTGATCTACAAGTTCCGAAGAAGACATTTGTCAACCTTTGATGCAATAGAACGCTTCCTACAAAGTGACAACCAACTCATGCCCATCAGGTACTCCTATTCCGACATTAAAAGGATGACTAGAGGTTTCCAAGAAAAATTAGGCCAAGGAGGTTACGGTTCTGTTTACAAAGGAAAGCAACGAAGTGGCCATGATGTGGCCGTAAAATTACTTAAAAAGCCTGGGGGAAACGGCCAAGACTTCATGAATGAAATCGCAACCATTGGAAGGATCCATCATGTTAATGTTGTCAAGCTTGTTGGATTTTGTGCAGAAGGATCCAAGCGTGCTCTTATCTTCGATTTCATGCCTAACGGTTCCCTTGAAAAATACATCTTTAGTCGAGAAAATATGAATTCCTTAAGTTGGGAGAAAAAGTATGAGATTGCAGTTGGAGTGGCTCGAGGGATCGAGTATTTGCATCGAGGTTGTGACATCCAAATCTTGCATTTCGACATAAAGCCTCACAATATACTTCTTGATGATAAGTTCATCCCAAAAATCTCTGATTTTGGGCTAGCTAAAGTGTGCTCCACTAATAAAAACACAGTGACCCTAACAGCTGCAAGAGGAACCATAGGGTATGTTGCTCCAGAACTCATCAACAGAGGCATTGGTGGAGTCTCTTACAAAGCCGACGTGTATAGCTTTGGGATGATGCTTATGGAAATGGTGGGCTTAAACAGAGACTCGAGAGGAAGTGTTGCAAGTTCTAGCCAATATTTCCCATGTTGGATATACGATTGCTTTGACCAAGGCAAAGACATTGAAATAGGAAAAACTAATGATGATGACGACGACAATGATGGTGCGAGGATGATTGTAAGGAAGATGACAATCATGGCATTGTGGTGCATACAGATGAGCCCAGATGCTCGACCTTCAATGAATAAAGTATTGGAAATGCTTGAAGGTGAAGTCGAACGCCTGAAAATTCCTCATCGGCCCTCTCAATCAGCTCAGGTTGTAGTGAATGTGGATCAAAGCTGGACAACTACGTATTCAACTGATTCTGCATCCTTGCTCTATCATCATGATACTCCTCCCAACGTCGAGATTACGGTTGAAATGACCTGAAAAGCCCCTACAGTGTTTATATATTAATAGAGTTAATTGATGCATTAATTAGTATAGGTTTGTCATCACCCAGACAGACTGTGGTTAGTAGATGTTTTAGTTTTGTTAGTAATGAAAATAAGTGTTGGAGTTAATTCAAATACGGTCTTTTTTCATATTATAAAATCAGTTTGATCGATTCTGTTTAGTAGATCATTTTAGTTGATAAGTATTTTTATTCAAATCCTGAATATAATCAGAATCATCCCACTATTAATTACCACTTGGCATTAACTAAATAGAAATATTTAGATAGGAATAAGATGCAGCATCTCTACATCATGTTTCATATCTGGTCTGTCTTCTGGTTTCCGTTTCATACCTGACAATGCTACTTCCAACATATCCTTCATTCCTTTCGAAGCTCTCTATCAAACACTATCATTGTCCATTCATCGCAAACACCTATCATTAAAACACACAAATTGGTTAACTAAATTGTGTTTTAGTAAATCACACCCACGAAAACATTGTTGTGGGTGGGTCCAGAAAGAGCAAGCTGGAATAAAATTATTCCGATAGGGAAGATCATAAGTGAGAGATTGTTATACTTAGTAAATTTCCCACTTCTCTTTTTCGTTTCAATATATTTGATACAAAATGATGATTCTCCTGTCTCCGGATAAATCCGTTTCTTTCGAAATGTAATAAGATGAAAACACCAGTTTTGAAAACGATGGTTTAACACTTGTAAGCTTTGAGCTCAAATAATTCAATCAATTCACAATTAAATAAGAAATTCCAGGCCCAGAAAAATTATGGAATTGGGGGAGGAACTCAATTAATTGTTGAAGTTTGGTGGGCAAGTATGCCCTTCTGCTGTTTGATATAAACGTCCTATGGGGGCAGTAGAACACGACAAGGTTGACCAAGTAAATGTAGCATGTAAGAATGTCATATATTGACTTAGTCAAGGCCTCATCCATATATGGATATATAAGTTCGTACTCATACAATCTTGTTCGATTTTAAAGATAAGATGTCAGCCAAGTATGACAACTGGGAGAGGCTGGTGGCGGAGGTGCTGAAGAAGGCAGAGATTTGGCAACTGTGTCATCAACACTCAAGAAACACGAGCATCTGCTCTGAATCATCGGATTTCAGTTCAATTAGTTTCCGATTAAGTGATGTGAGTTGTTAGACAAGTATGAAGAATCTGTTCAGCTACCAGTTCCTAAGCTTATTTTAGTTGGCATTCGCCTAAAAGATGCTTTGAAGAGCACTCAAGAGCTGGGAAAGGGAAGATTTGGGACTTCAATTCTCACTCAGCTATTGCTGGATGTTAAACTTTCGGATCATGAATTATTGGATCATGGAACTCAACTTGTAATGAAGAAGCTGCTGAATGAAAAAGTGACAGAAGAAGAAATTAAGCAGAAGACGACGGTTCTTGGAAATTGTAAGCATGAAAATGTGGATTCACCAAGGGCATACTACTTTTCTGACAAGCCCAATGCAAAGTTTATACTCAATGATTACCATAGCCAGCGAAGCCTATCTGATATGTTACACGGTACAATTTGAATTTCCTGTTTTTTGTTTATGGTTAAATATAAAAACCAACCTAAACTATTGGTTTTTTTTCATATTTAACCTTTTTTTTTTTTTAATAAGATTGCAACCTGAACTAATAAAACTTATCGAATTGCAACTTCCGACCCAATTCCCACAAAAAATGTGAACATGTGACCTATTTGAATTTCTTGTTCTTGTTTAATGGTCTAAATTATTGTCAAGATTATATGATCCATGATTGTTGATCGAGTCATCTTGTCTGATATTGTAACGATTAAATGTTAATCGTAGCTCACAAACACACCAACTCAGCTCCTCAATTGCAGCTCCAAGATCGCAGAACCAAAACTTCAAAGTTGCAGGATAATCGAAATCGAAAAACAGAAGAATAAAGCAATCAACACTCAAAGATTTACGTGGTTCGACTCTATCCACTTGAGTCTACATCCACGGCAAAGATCTCAAACACTTTTATTCAGAAATCAACAAAGAAACGAACAATACAAAGAATCGCGCAGACTAGGGTTTTTAGTGTACAAAATAAGAACCCTAACAATCTGATCTCACAATCCTAACGACGAAACTCTCTCAAAGTAAAGTGGATTATGCATGACTATATATAGAGTAAAACCCCTCTATCAATTAAGTTGATTAACAACTGAATCTCCACAACATTGATCGATTGTAGCTGCCCATGCGATGAAAACCCTAAATTGCCATAGGATCCGTTTTCTTCCCATGCACAGCAGTGTCTGATCAATTGGCAGGTGTAACTGATCAATTATTCCTCCCAGCTAGTTTGTTACTGAGTCGAGCTAACTTCCACGTCATCTTGCATAGTATTTTCCACGTCATCATTCCAGATTTTCTTCATTTCAATTCTCCACCAAAATCTTGAATGCCAATGCTTGAGATCCTGCAAAACAGACATGCTTATACAGAGCTAAGGTTAGTGTTACAACATTGTAATACATTAATCAGCCACATACAATGTAATAACTTTGAACTTCCAACATATTTAGTTAACATATCTGATGGATTATCAGATGAATCAACTTTCTTGACTTTGATCAGCCCTCTATCAACAATATCTCTTACAAAATGTAATATTACATCAATGTGTTTACTTCGTTCATGAAACACTTGGTGCTTTGTCAGGTGAATTGCACTTTGATTGTCACAAAACACCTGCACCTCTCTTTGCTTAACACCAAATTCTGATAGTATACCTTTCAACCATATGGCCTCCTTGATTGCTTCGGTCATTGCCATATATTCAACTTCTGTTGTTGAGAGATCCATCATGGATTGCTGAACACATTTCCAGCTGATAGCAGTACCATATAGTGAGAATATGTAACCAGTTAGAGATTTCCTGCTATCTTTATTTCCTGCAAAATCTGAGTCTACATATCCAAGTAGGAAATCAGTATTTTCAGATTTAGTTTGCTTCTGAAACACAAGTCCCTTTCCTGCAAAGCCATTCAAGTACCTCATCATCCATTTCAGAGCTTCCCAGTGAAATTTCCCAAGATTGGCCATGAATCTACTAACCTAACTTATTCCATAAGCAAGATCTGACCTACTGCAGATCATAGCATACATCAAGCTTCCTACTCCACTAGCATAAGGTACTCTTTCCATCAATTTTCTTTCCTCTGCAGTTGTTGGGCTTTGACTGATGGATAAGCCATTATACTGTCCCAATGGTGTCACTGATGGTTTTGATTGATGCATGAAGAATCTTTTCAGTACCTTTGTAATATAGTGTGTCTGATCAAGGGATAAAATTCCAGAGGCTCTATCTCTTTTAATATCCATTCCAAGAATTCTTCTAGCATCTCCCAAATCCTTCATCTCAAATTGAGACTTCAGTTTGCTCTTGCTAGCAATCAACATATCATCCACATATATCAACAAATAAGTGTGAATCAAATTTCCATCCTTTCCAAAATAAACACAACTGTCATATGAGCATCTCACCATTCCTAGGCTTAGAACATAATCATTAAATCTTTTATACCACTGTCTAGGACTTTGCTTTAATCCATATAATGACTTTTGCAGCTTGCAAACTTTGTTTTCATTTCCAGGAAGTATGAAACCCTCTGGTTGTTTCATATATATTGTTTCTTCCAGAAAACCATGAAGGAAAGCAGTCTTTACATCCAATTGTTGAAGCTCCATATCCCATTGAGCTACAATAGCTAGCATTAATCTGATAGAACAGTGTTTCACCACAGGAGAAAAGATTTCATTAAAATCTACTCCTTTTTGAGTAAACCCTCGGGAAACTAACCTCGCTTTAAACCTGATATGTTCAGTGTCTACAACCTCAAGTTTTTTCTTAAAAATCCATTTGCTGCCAACTATCTTCTTGTTTTCTGGTTTATTTACCAAAATCCAGGTGTGATTCTTCTCCAATGACATGAGTTCTTCATTCATGGCTTCAATCCACCTGTCATTTTCCTTTGATAGCATTGCTGATTTGAAATCTTGAGGTTCATCATAGTTGATGTCCTGAGCAACAGTTAGTGCATATGAGACTAGATTTGCTTATCCAAATCTAGTTGGTGGATGAACTCTCCTTCTCTCCCAATCTCTAGCTAGACTGTAGTTCCTCAAATCTCTTTGATTTCCATCTTTTAAATCAGTCAGATTTTCCCTTTCTTGAATTTCAACTTGATCTCCTTGATTTGTTTCATCTGTAGGTTGTGTGATGTCTTCAGATTCCTCAGATAAATTCTCCACCTCGAATGGTATTTCATTATCTTTTTCAGTGATATTGTCAGTTGAACTCCTTGGATATCCCATTACTTTTTCATTGAATATCACATCTCTACTCACAAGACATTTTTGATATCCAGTTTCCAAACACCAAAGCTTATATCTTTTAGTTCCAATTGGATAACCAATAAAGATACACCTTATTGCTCTAGGTTCCAATTTATCTTATTTTATATGAGCAAAGGCTAAACAACCAAAGATCTTGAGATGTGAGTATGAAGGTGGATTACCATACCATATTTCATCAGGAGATTTGAAATCAATAGAAGATGAGGGAGATTTGTTTACCAAATAGGCTGCTGTTGTAACAGCCTCACCCCAAAAGGATTTAGGTAGATTTGCATCCAAGAGCATGTATCTAACTCTTTCTAGAAGGGTCCTATTCATTCTCTCTGTCACTCCATTTTGTTGGGGATTGTTTGCAACAGTCTTGATAAGATGGGTTTTGTGCGTGTTTTACATGTGTTATGCGACAGTTATTATAGTTAATTGTTCGCTATTTTATTGCATTTACCCGATCTTTATCATATTCATCTCGTTGGCTTTGATTTCGCATTTTCCATGAATTTCAGGTTGTTTACATACTATATGATGATCGGTGAGACAAGCCAAGTGAGAGGATACGAATGGTGCAAGTCGAACGGGCCGGAAGTAAAGAAGAAGCCCAATACTGAGGGGATCAGTGTTGGGAATGTGGATGCTAAATTATCACTTACGTGATTAAAAGTCCATTAGACTAGGCCCATTAGCTTCTTAATTATATCTTAGGGCTTATGTGTATATATGGGGGCGCCGTTTTTAGTAGGAGAGAAATTTTTTTGACAAGGAATTCTCTTTAGACTTCTGTGATTTTCCATGGCTATGCTTAGAGGCTAATTTCTCTTTTTCTAGTCCAAGGAGACGCCAGAACCTTGAATGTTTCAACCATTGATTAAGTAGTAACGATTTCTCACTCTATCTCGATTTCCTTGTTATTTGGTTTCTGCTATGCATGGGATATTTATTAATTCTGTAAGCCTGATCACCTTACTTGATTGATTTATTATTCATCGCTAGATTACACGTATAATCCGTAATTTTTATATTGTGTGATCATAGTAGCTTGGGATAACAAGGTCTAGGTTGCATGATTCGGACATTCCGCTTTCATGGTCTAGTTTACCCTATTATTTTGGATCATTAATGCATCATATGAATTGAATCTTGAATACATGTTTTGGGGTTATTCATAGGGTAGATTAATTGGGGGTCGTACCTGCTGATTAATTAAACTTAAGAAATAATTCGAACTAATTTGGTCGTACCACTGGTTTAGGGGCAAGATTCGAGATAGGGACGAGTTAATCGGGATTGCTAATTAATTGAGAAGAATCATTCTAGGGGAGGCTATCCAAGGGTTAGATCATTTTATCAATCTGATTATTCAATCTATTGTTTTCCGCAATCTTTTTGTTGCATGATCATTCTACAAACCAAACCATCCCCCCCCCATTTTATTGCTTTCATACATGAATTTATTTAATTGAATTACGCTATTCTCTGTGGGTTCGACCCCTTACTTATCCTTCTACAGGTTAGTTAAGGTGAATATTTATTTTTGGGTGCCGGCGACAGCACACCAAGTCTTGTGCCTTGTTATTCCTCTTAATTTGCAAAATTCCTGAAATTCTAAAGACAAAAACTCTAAACCATTGTCAGTTCTCAAGTGTTTAAGAGTTGTACCTGTCTTGTTTTCCACTTGGGTTAGCCAATCCTTGAAGGTCTGGAAAACATCACTTTTTTGCTTTAATGTGTATACCCAAACTTTCCTTGAGTAATCATCTATGAATGTGATGAAATATCTAGCTCCACCATGAGTAGTAGTTCGAGCTGGTCCCCATATGTCAGAGTGGACATATTCCAGTGGTTTACTTAAGTTATGCTTTCCCACTCCATATGGCAGCTTCTTTGCTTTTCCCATCACACATTGTTCACAGAACCTTTTCTTGTTTGATATGGCTTTTCCTAGCAAATTCTTCTTTGAGAGTTCATAGAGTCCCTTCTCTCTAATGTGCCCCAAACGTTTATGCCATAACACAGTTTCATCCTCACTCATCACTGCAGCAAGTTCACCTTCTAGAGTTGATCCAAGCAATATGTATAAACCATTGTTCTTCTTTCCCTTTAAGATCACTCTTTCATTCTTGATTATCTCCATCATGCCTTGTTTGGTTCTAAAATCATAGCCTGCAGAGTTCAAATAGCCAAGTGAAATTAGATTTCTTTTAAGCTCAGAAATATACCTCACCTCTGATAATTTCTTGATGCTTCCATCTTGTAACTTTAGAGTGATGGTGCATGTTCCTCTCACTTTACAAGCCTGATCATTTCCCAAGAGCACTGACCCTCCATCTCCTTCTTTGAAATCCTGAAACCATTGTTTGATTGGACACATATGGAAACTGCAACCTGAGTCAAGAACCCATTCAGATGATAATTTTGAAGTTACAATGCATTGCATTTCAGCTTTATCATAATCAGTTTCAGCTACTGCAGCCTCAGGTGTTTTGCAGCCTCAGGTGTTTTGGATTGAGTGTTTTTCTTGGTTTTCTCTGGACAATTCTTTTTCAAATGTCCAACCTTATGGCATGAGAAACATTTTCCAGTTTCTCCAGTTTGTTGACCATTTCCCTGGTTTTTCTTCTTTTCTGGAAATTTCTTGGGCTTTCTTTCTTTTACACTCAAACCCTCTCCCAATATCTGATTCTTGGGGTTTGAGTTGCTTGAGAGCACCTTGGATTTGATTGAATTCATAACCTGATCCAATTTCAAGGCTTCTAACCTTCCATAGATCAAAGCATCCTTAAAGGAGTCTAGAGATTTTAGCAGGGAGTTTAGAAGGATAAGAGCCTTATCTTCATTCTTGATCTCTTCACCTATGTTGCACAGATTATCAAGGATCTTATTGAATTCATCCAATTTTTCTGAAATATGTTTCTCATCTTGAATCTTGAAATTCAAAAGCTTTTGTTTCAGATAGATTCGATTGGCTAGAGACTTGGTTAGATACAATTCATCCAACTTTTCGAATATCCCAAATGCAGTGGTCTCTTTGCAAACCTCTCTTAGAGCTTTATCAGCCAAGCACAAGATAATCGTGTTTCTTGCTTTCCGTTGAACTTGTGTCTTCTTCTCCTCTGTCAATCCTGAAGCAGCATCTTCATCTAGAGTAGCATCGAGATTATTCTGAATCAGTAGTGCTTCCATGTGAACCTTCCAAAGCCCATAATCTCTTTTTCCATCGAACTTTCACACTTCTAACTTCATAGCAGCCATGATTCGATCAGGTGATATGACTTTCCCACAGACGACGCCACTTGTAACGATTAAATGTTAATCGTAGCTCACAAACACACCAACTCAGCTCCTCAATCGCAGCTCCAAGATCGCAGAACCAAAACTTCAAAGTTGCAGGATAATCGAAATCGAAAAACAGAAGAATAAAGCAATCAACACTCAAAGATTAACGTGGTTCGACTCTATCCACTTGAGTCTACATCCACGACAAAGATCTCAAACACTTTTATTCAGAAATCAACAAAGAAACGAACAATACAAAGAATCGCGCAGACTAGGGTTTTTAGTGTACAAAATAAGAACCCTAACAATCTGATCTCACAATCCTAACGATGAAACTCTCTCAAAGTAAAGTGGATTATGCATGACTATATATAGAGTAAAACCCCTCTATCAATTAAGCTGATTAACAACTGAATCTCCACAACATTGATCAATTGTAACTGTCCATGCGCTGAAAACCCTAAATTGCCATAGGATCCGTTTTCTTCCCATACACAGCAGTTTCTGATCAATTGGCAGGTGTAACTAATCAGTTATTCCTCCCAGCTAGTTTGTTACTGAGTCGAGCTAACTTCCACGTCATCTTGCATAGTATTTTACACGTCATCATTCCAGATTTTCTTCATTTCAGATATGTACAGGATTTATGGATAGTTTGAGTTGGGAAAGTCGTGTGAAAGTTGCAATAGGAGCAACTCGAGGCATTGCTCATATTCACAGGCAATATGGAGGGAAGATTGCTCGTGGAAACATAAAATCCTCAAATATATTTCTCAACTCCCAACAGTATGGTTGTGTGTCTGATTTCGGTTTGGCTGGCATAATGGTAAAGCCGCAAAAGCGGGGGGTTTACAATGCTTCAAAATATGAATTCAAGAATGCATCCCAAGATGATGTGTACTGACCGTGCGTCGTTACACGATAAAATTATTAATTTCTTTCTTAACCTAATCAACTAGTAGTTAGGGCAAGTAAGAGTCAATCCCAGGAGGAGTGATGATAAGTAAGAGTCGATCCTACGAGGTGTGATGATTAACTATGCCACCTATGTTCAATTCAATCAAATAACAAATTATGAGGGTTTTGAGATTGATAAACTATCACTAAATAAAATAAAATAAATCTAGAAAGCAAATCAAACAAGTAACCAATAGATGCAGATCATATTCCAGTTAACAATTCAATTATCCCCCGATATCAATTATTTCTTAATCAATGTATTACCCCTCTCTCAGATTATCATGGAATTATCATCCCACAATTCAATTATCCCCCAATATCAATTATTTCATAATCGATGTATTACCCCTCTCTCAGATTATCATGGAATTATCATCCCTAGCCTAACACTACGCGTCATTAAACTGTATCGTCTCTTAAGATTAGTTAAATTAGGATACGCTCGCTAATTAACCCTGAAAGTGTATCCGATCATCTTTTAAGATTAGTTAAATTAGGATACGCTCGCTAATTAACCCTGAAAGTGTATCCGATCATCTTTTAAGATTAGTTAAATT
The DNA here is from genome assembly GCA_946896805.1 of Scutellaria galericulata. Taxonomy (NCBI): domain Eukaryota; kingdom Viridiplantae; phylum Streptophyta; class Magnoliopsida; order Lamiales; family Lamiaceae; genus Scutellaria; species Scutellaria galericulata. Next base: position 3,397,622 of record OX335788.1, read on the forward strand.
AGGATACGCTCGCTAATTAACCCTGAAAGTGTATCCGAATGCTCCTGTACAAGAAAAACACAAACTATAGAAAATATTAGAGACATAGTGTTGTCTATGATGTTAACAATACTATCGATAACACAGCGGAAAACTGAAAAGATAAAAAGACAAGAGAATTATCCATGAAAATATAATGATATTCGTGGAACGTCTACAGAGCAAAATATGTTTTATTGATTTATCTTGTAAGTACAAAGACACAAAGAGATCTTTTGAAGAAGAATCTCTTTAAAAACACTCAACACGTCCTATATATGTATCTAAGCAAAGCTAAGGACGTTTACACTCAATTGATCACTCAAAGACACTCTATCTAAGAAAAGAAGATTAGAGTATGCAAACTCTAAGGAGGTGTTTGGACTGGACTTAAGATGGCTTTAGCAAATCTGGATTTAGGTTTGAGAAGGATTTTGTGAGTTTGAATTTTGAGTAGAATTATAGTTAAAATGTCATTTTCACATAGGGAATTGTAAAAAAAGTAAATATTTTTTGTTGGGAGTTGTAGAAAAAATAAATGTTTTTATTGAGAATTGTAAAAAGTAGATGTTTTTATTGGGAATTGTAGAAAAAGTAGGATTTTGCAAATCCTTGTCCAAACATGGACTGGACTGAGTACATTCAAAATCCGGATGTACCAAGTCCAGTCCAAACATCCCCTAAGTCTTTTATGAAAACAGACAGAGGTGTTGTACACTATGTGACCAACACACAAGACAACATGCACATACTGTATAAGACTTGAATATATCTCTTTTCTTGCTCTTTGGTTTTTTGTCGAATCTGTGTCTTTTTCAAGAATGAATCCATCTATTTATAAATCTCATGAACCTCCATGATCTTGTAGTGCTCCATGATCTCCACTTTAATGTTCAATCATCTTGAACTCCAATAACTCCATGAACTCCACTTCATGCCTCTTCTTCCATGATCTCTTCTTCACACATTCTCTATTTCTTTCTCTCATAAGTCACGTTCCCTTTCTTCCAATACAAGTTAAGAATATGACTTAGCAACTTATCCCTATAAAATAGGAATAAGTTGATTGAAAGAGTCAAATCTTCTTTCCTTACTTAAGTCTGCAAATAACATGGTTAAAAGAAAACAAATCTTAACAAATCTTCCTAGACAAGGTTAGAAGATCTCTTAAGATAACAACTCTCCTATTATATCTCAAACCTAGTTAAAAGAAGATAATTGATTTAATTTAGAAAAAGGAAAAATTAAATATGTTTACAAATTCAACATTAAAAAACCCTATTTAATTGAACAACCTATGATACGCTCTCTAAATTTAATTCATCAAATGCATTAATCACCAAGACGATATGATGAACTAGACCCCAATTTAACACGTGTGATTCGATAATTTTAGGATTATGTTACCCTAGAGATGCACGACCTCTAGTTTACCACTTTATGAAAATTAAACCACAACGATTAGGATTCATGATTTAAGATTCTAGCAATCAATTATCAAACACTTAATCTAGGTGGTCAATCCAAATCAAGCAATAATAATTGAAAATATTATGCACAGATAACATAATCAATTTCAATCAAACATCGAGAGGAAAATACGAGATTAATTAGAAAATAAATAGATATAATAGTTCAAACATTCCTGTTAACCGAAATTGAGAAATTAGCCGAACATCTTCGAAATTGAATCCACAATAGTTGTTGAGAAATCCATCATCAAATTAATCTCTAAAATAAAAGAACAATGAATAAAACCTAACTCTATTTCTCTCTCTAAAATTCTCTTCTAATCTCTCCCTAATCTCTACGTGAATCGTCCAAATATGCCCAGGAAAAGTTAAAAGGTTATTGTGGCTTGGGGAGCACTCCAAATTCTGTTATTCTAGGCATGTGGGCGAGTTCTAAACCTAAGGAGATGGACTTTCTTCATTTTTAGGCCCGAAAACTCGTTCAGGATTTCGTTGGGCCGCGATGGGCTTCACACTAGCAGACTGGGTTGACACTGGGTTTCCCAGTGTATTGGGTGTTTGGGCCCAAATTGACCCAACTTTATTCCGACTTCATTTCTCGGCCCACGAACACCTCTCTTGGCTCGAAAATACTCCAAAACTCCTCAAATAATCAAGAAAATAATATATAAAGTGATTGAGGGCCGAAAACACATATGGGTACAAAAACAGTACATTCAATTATTTAAAAGATTATAAAATCACAAATATATTCACAATAAAATGCACCTATTTTATATCTATCATGTACAACTTTGGAGTTGTACATAAAAGATGTTTCTAAGTTAAAAGATGTTTTAAATCACCTACGGACATGGTCGCATGGACTGGAGGAATTTCAAAGTTGTTTGATAAAAGATTTGGAGCGGTAGATGAAAAGGATAAGCTAGAGATGGTACTATAAATAGAGATTCAAGGTGGCGATTCAGCCATAATCTTAGAGGGATTTAGCCCATTTCTTCAATCAACGGTCATTGAGAATGTAGAGATGTTGCAAGTTGGGATGAGGTGCCTGTCTATGTTTCCGAAAGACAGGCCTAAGATGTCTGATGCCGTGTTGATTTAGCAATAAGTGATGAGGATCCAGAGTACGTAGAAGAAGAACTCGAATCACCCAACCAAGAAAATGCAAGTTTAGAATAGAATTTCTTATTTATTGAATGATGTAAGAGATTGTTGTTTAATAATCAATTGTAACAGTGAGAAGTGCATCATCAAGATCCTGGTTCTCTTTTCATCTCAACTGTAATGCATAACAGGAAATGTGGTAGGAATAAGTTGCAACATTTCTACAACATGTTTCATATCTGGTCTCTCTTCTGGACTCTTTTTCACACAACACAATGCTACTCCTAACATACCACTCATAGCTTGCTTCGCCAAAGAATACTTTAGAAGATCTTTATCAAATACCATTGTTGTCCATTCATCAACAGCATTGTGAATAGCCCAATCAACAAAAGTTCCACGCTTTTCATTGTAACGAAAATGCCAAGGGGATCTTCCACTCAGAAGTTCAATCAGCTCCACTCCAAAGCTATACACGTCGCTGGCCTGAGAGAACTGATGCCTTATCTGGACCTCCGGGGGATGGTACGGACGATCTTTATTATAATAAGATATTGCAATTTCAGGTTTTATATCTACACAGCCATACTCTTCTGAGTTGACGAAAATATTTGAAGACTTAATGCTTCCATGTACGAAATTTCCACCCTGTTTGTGGACATGAAGAAGACCCTTTGCTGCACCAATTGCAATCCTCATTCGCCCTTCCCAATCTAAATTGACTGATCCTTTTTTGCCTTTTTTCCCTAGAAATTAATTGATCAAAAAACAGATAGATAAACTTGGAAACTTTACTAGCTATGATTGATATAACATACCATGTAACATTGTGTGTACACTCCCCTGATGAAAGTACTCATAAAACCCGAAGTTTTCGTTCTCATTGAAGAAGTAACCCCACAAGCTAACAACATTCTCATGCTCCATAGACTGAATGATATTCAACCCTAACTCCAACACCATGCGTTGATTGCGTTCAACTTTAGTTATTCCATATCTCTTTACCACAACCATGGTACCTTCATTAAAGCTTACAACATATGTGTTGGTAAATGTCCCAAACTCCTCTCCAAGAGTAAACGAAGGAGCCATCAACAATTCTTCGAGGCTAAATGCAAAAGGTGAATCCTTAAAATGAATTAGCTTCCCACCTTTTTCATTGCTCTCTGCCCTGATTACACTAGTGTTTTTTTATACCAGCCACAGTTTTGAATGGAAGAGGCTGAGCAGATCTTAAAAACAATCCATGTTTCGGGTTTTCATAATCAAAAGACAGATCGGAAAATGAATAATTTGAACCGAAATCAGAAGAAATTGAGGATCGGGAGCTGGTGGTTAGTGATTTTTTATGGCAGGTTTCCCAGTCGTGCTCTCTGCGCAGCACAGCAGCAACCAACCTTTCCCAGTTGTCATAATTTCTAGACATATTTGATCAAATCGATCCTTAATGGAAATATCCAGAAAATATATGATTGATGCAGATGATAGAACGAAGAGAGAGAGAGAGGAATTTATAAAATGGTTGGAATTTTCCGCCCTTATATGGAACTAAAGGAAGGTTCGTTAACTTAGGGCGTAAGCAGATGATGTGGCGTTAAGTTGGACTAGCTTCTCAGGAAAATTTTATGCTACTCCTATTATGTATTAACATTTGAAAAAAAAAAAAGATGAAACATGAAATTGTTGGGGTGGTTTTATTTTATAACTACCAGTGGAATAAAAAATTCTTTTTTTACAACAAAATCTGCTTCTCTTCATTTTACTACAACTTTTCCTTCAAACATGTGATGCAAAGCATGATAATTGTAGCTCCTCTGCGTGTGGTGTTATTCGCAATATTAGCTTCCCTTTTCGGCTTAAAGATGATCCCAAACACTGCGGTTCTCCCCAATATGAATTAGTATGCGAAAACAATGTCACCACCATTTCTCTCAAATCCCAGAAATTCCATGTCAAAGCTATCAATTACAACAATTACTTTTTTTCTAGTCAAAATTTGATACTTTATGGGTTGCAACTTGCAAGCTGGGTAACTTGCACAATATAAGCAATTGCAAGAGTTTATTACTTTTTTTGTCCAGTAAATTAGGGGGTCTAACAATTTCGAACTTTAAGTTTTTTGGCCGGTAATTTAGAACAATAATTTTTTGGGTTTGTCGCCAAAATCAGAGCGACGGAACTAGCCGGAGATGGGTGATGCTCGCCGGCGATTTGGATGCTTGTTGGTGGTGTCGAGCGAAGATGGAGCAGTAGTAGATTTAGGGGCGCAGATTGATCCACATAAGATATTTTATTCAAAAAGGACAGCCACACATGTGCAAGTATGTCCCACATAAATGTAAAATAAATTTCAGATCAACAAATTGTGTCGAACATTCTGAAAATTAAGGGCTCACATGCAATCTCGGCCCAATTGAACGATTCGAATTGAAATTGGACAAAATTCACGAAGTTTGAAAAATTATTATCATAAATTGCCGACTCGAAAACTTAAATTGCGAAATTGCCAGACCCTCTAATTTATTGGGCAAAAAAAATAATATACTCTAATAGTAACCTTCATTTTTAACCAGCTCCCATGAGAATTTTTTTTTCTAATATCTTATTTATTTTTGTTTTTTAGTTAGTTTAGTCTATTATACCTTTAAGCCTCGTTTGGTTGAGTGGTTTGGGCTAGTTTAGACTTTTTACCCAGCCCAAACCCATGTTTGGTTGAATTGTTTGGAGTCCGATTTTACTTTTTGGCCCGGTTATAATTTTGGGTTTAGACTATGTTTTAGTGGGCTTGGAAGATGTTTTATAAACCCAAAAAAAAGATGGTTCCTAAACCCAAGTGTTAGCCCAATAGTAAAAAAATTGTGATCTTCCAAGTATGCCCCACTGTTCACTTTGAAAAGACCATAACACCCCTTCATTATCAACAAATAACAAATCTGCCATTACCCCTATGAAATTGGGGATTTCAAGTGAACCCAAACCCCAGCCCGATCTTCTCCCTCAATTCACCATGCCTTAGCCCTAGCCCTTCATCTTCCAAATTGTCGAACGATTTCCCCCTACCACCATACTTCCCAACGCTCATCCAACCTGCTTTTCATACATTTCCGCCACTTCTTCTTCCGGTGGTGTCAATCGGAAGCGAAGAATTCACATTGTGCAAACCCTGAGGAGGTCGCGACCTGGTCTTCAGCCTCCGTTGAAGTGCTCCGAAACCGCAGTCATCAGCACTTGTAGTTCAGCTCCTCTTAAGGTCAGTCTTGTTATCCTCATTTGTCGTCGCCATAGAAATTGTGAGCATAGTGAGTTTTCGAAATTATTTTGGCTTTCAAACCAGATTTGTTTTCATACGGGGATTTGTTGAAATTGATCCCAAATATTGACATACATTGTTTAGGTTTAATTTGAGAAGAGTGAGGGTTATTTGAGAACTTTACAGTGATTGAAATAAAGTGTTTTATCGATGGTTTTAGTATGAAGTTATGAACACGCAATTTTTTGACAAATTGATGTGGACAGAAGAAAAGATATTGAATTCGTGGTTGATTTTTCGCTTAAAATGTCTGTTTCAGAAATGGGAGAAGAATAATGATGTATTAGCTTATTTTTGAATTTCTTGTTTAAATATTTGTTGATGCTGGATTCTTGGTGTATTACTGTAAGAATTACATTATCAGATACCTTAGTAGATTATGCTGTTTAAGGAATTTTATGAGCTCAAATCTGTCATGGCAGGGGAATGAACCACCTTTATCATCTTCATTAAGAGGTGATAACTTGGATAGGTTTGTAAAAGGAGAATCTGCCAGGTTTGTAAAAGGAGAATCTGCCAAGAATGAAGGAAGAGAAGCAGAGGCGAAGGTTTTGATTGATGGTGCTTTTGATTTGTTCAAGAACGTTGAAAGGGGCAAAAGCGAGAGCAAGAATTCTTATTCGACCAATGAGACAGAGATAATCGACATTGATGACTATGATGATATCCAGCAAACGAGAAAAAGAAAATTTCTGTTTGAAGGTTTGTAGATTCCATGTGCCATTTCTTTGTTCAATTGAAGTCATTTCTTTACCATAATTTATCATCTTGTAGTCTAAGTTTGATATAAACTGCAAATCTATGCTATAATTTATCGCCAAGTGTGTAAGCGTATTAGATGGTGTTAAGTTTGATCCACATTGAAAGTTGGACTCAATGTGTTTGTGTCAATTGTTGTTTGCAAACTTTTGGTTCAGTTCTAAAGTAAGTTTGAGCATTCAACATTTCTCATTTCATTTTAGATCCTCTTTCACTTAATGTTTTTTAGCTGTACTAATAATCTTTCATGAGGAACTGACACTACAAATTGTTAGTTTTTATGAAGCCATCTAAGTGTTAAAAAGTTTTACATGGCCTCTATCCTGTATATAATCAGAAAGTATCTACAATATAACACTAAAACGTATTTGTTTTCCATCTGAATTATCAGGTAATGATGATAAGCCGACTCCTCGAAAGCGGGTAGTGGTTCTTGGAGAGGATTCAAAACCAATGCAATGTTCAAGAAGGAAGAGTTTTGCCAGAGAGGAGGCTAGACCCATTTTCAATCATTGTGAGCCACATTACCTTCTCAAAACCACTGATTCTAGTATTAAACCGACCCCATTTTTGTACAATACTTGTATGCATTTACCTATGAGCTTGGTTATTGCTGCTTAAACTGAAGCTAAAGCTGTGTTCTTGACATACGATGTAGACAAGAATGGTGGCGGGTGGCGGAACGAGGATATGGAAGGGGTCGACAATGAAGAAGTTGGTTGCAACGACGCCTGGGAAGGAGTCGGGTGCACCTCACTAGGGGGGATTGAATGGCATTAGGTAAATGAAGATAAATCTTCTTTGCAGTATGAGATTATTCTTGGTAGGATCTTTTGAACAGGTTTTGAGAAGTGTAATGTACATGGTTTTAACTATGGCTTCTTGAGTCATTCTAAGCTGTTAAAGAGACAACCTTCTCAATATTTAGGTTTGGTCAATTTCCAACTTTTAGATACATATATTATCTCTGTAGTAAAATGTCAAAAATCAAAACTTATAAATGCACTTGTAAAGTTTGAAGCTTTAAATATGAATGGAATCATCTTCTCTTTGGTGAGGTTTTTATTCATTTCAAATCTTGGTGAAATTTTAAGTGTTCAAGGTTAATTAGAATAAGGCTTGAAATTGAAAGATGCCTTTTGAATGACATTAGGTAGTGTTAGTTATGCATAAGTTTGTACATTAGCTGCAGATGATATTTTCCAGAACAAGTTCTTATGGAATTGATTAAAAACTGTGGATATCAATTATCAAACAATCTCATGTAAATGATGATTAATAAAGCACAAGATTTATCAGAGAATGCAACAAGGGGCACAGAATGGGTGCTCAAATGAAACAAAATTTCCCTTTAATCATCAGCAAATCCATGTAAAATGATGCAAATTTTTTCGGAATTCAATTATCTAAAAGAAGTTAAAAGAAGTTAAGTGGCAGTACATAAATATTCTTGCCCAGTGAAGCAAGTCTAATATTCTGGGATATTTTGGTTCTCTTTTAATTTAATTCATTATTTTTTGATTTTAAATGAAGGGTAATTTAGTCTTTTTATGTTTTTTTATCAATCTTAACCAACAAAACAAACATAAAATGTAAATTAAACCCACTTTTGTAAACTCATAATCATTCAAACCAAACATAAAATTTAACTCAAACCTACCCCAAAACCTACATACCAAACACCTAAAAAGTGTTATTTTGTCTTTAATGAACAGTAAAGCCCATAATTCTTAACCCACCTAAACAATCTCGATCATCGAACCAAATGGGCCCTTAGTATGTAATAGAGTTGTACATTCTAAGTTTGATATGTATTAAAACTGGTTAAAGTAACTCAATATTGTTTAGTTGATATTTCAAGTGATATATATGTTTGCAATTTTTTTAAGGGTTAATTACAGTAGCCACGTCAAATTATGAGTGATTTTGTATATAAACCATCAATTTTTTTTTTTTTGCACTGATATATATATATATATAAAAGTTTGACATATTTAAACCACCAAACTAATTTTCAAGTCAATTTTCACTGGATTTTAACATGTGACTTGCGTGTGACATCAAGTTTGCAGCAATCCCACCAAACTATCAATGATTTTGCAGGGATAATTTCATTTTTTGTCATATCCTAAAGGCATTGTCTGATTTTGGTCCTGTTATTTTTCGATTATCAATTTTAGTCCTGCAATTGAAATATGTCCAATTTCAATCTTTTTTTTCCCCGGAATCCCAATTTTCTAACCACTTTTCGACGAGTGTCACACAATCGTTCCCAATTTCATGATTTCACTCACATTCAACTGATGTGGCTATTTTTATCCCATGTGACTTTTTTTTTTTGTGTTATTTTACAACAAAAAATTCCACATGTGCAACCATATCATTAATTGCATTAAAAAAAATAATGATAAACAAAAATTAAAAATAATAAAAATAAAAAAGCACAAAATATACATTAACAAAAAAAGAGATTGAAACTCAAAATTCTCCAAATCCCAAGAATCCTAAATCCCTTTTTTGATTTGGGGAAATCCCAGCTGAAGAAACCCACTTTACACCTCCAAAATAGAAAAAATGTAAAGTTTTTGATTTTTTTGCAATTATACCATTTTTTTAGTATCTACATGGTGTCTTTTTGTAAAATTGAATAATTTTAAAATAGAAATAATAATAATAATAATAATAATAATATAATTGTTATTTAAAAAAATGTTATTATGAAATAATATGTTTAAAAAATTTATTTTACTATTGGTGAGTTAATGTGTTTTACTCACAATATTTTTTTATAATTATTTAAGAAATTTATTTATTCATTATATATAGTTTGGAAATAAAAAAAAAAGCTATCATATAAAAGAAAAAAATTAACGCTTTTAAAATTACTAGCAGTGCACCCGTGTGATGCACAAGATTAAATATAAAATCTGTCTATTTTATTATCATTATATTTATATTATTTTAATTTATATCTAGAGCCATTAATCCGTTTCGATTTATGAAAAACCAAATGAAATAAATGGTTATCAAACTAAAGTAATTGATTAGTTGCATAATACGATAAATTGAGTGTAATGTACAAGTTGTAATAATATTTTAGATAGTGAATAATTATACAAAATTCTATCCATTTCACATCATGAGATCATGATAATTTCAAGATGTTGGTTATGATGTGACATCATATATTGTCTCACCAAAAAAAAAATTAAATTACAGCGGTTTCATTTAATACCGTTCAGAAATGATTATGATAAAATATATAACAACATGTAACCATTATGAGATATCTATATTGAAGTAAAATAATTGGAATGAAAATCTGTATTTTATTAATTATGAGATATCTTATGCCACGAATAATTAAATCAAATGAATGGACTAAATAATATGCAGAAATCAGATGATAGTGATCACAAAAAATCAAACTAAATCATATGAAACAATGCAATTTTAAAAATTAAATAAAATTTATAACAATGTATGCTTTAAAAATTTATAACATACCATGTAACATTGTGTGTACACTTCCAGTGGCGGCCGCAGTAAGGGGCAAGGGGTGGCACGTGCCACCCCTTTCTTTTCCATATAAATTATCTAAAATTATTTTAAAATTTAAAAAAAATTCCATAACTATATACATAACATAGTTTCTTTCTCATTTTCAAATTAACTCTTTTCAACTCTTATTCAGTACTATTTCCTTCAAATCAAGTCTTCCTTATCATATTTGTTGCTACGGCGAAAGCCCAACAAATTTAACATGTATCAACGGCTATCGATGGATGGTGGTTCTCACTGCTAGCACTAGGTAAAAGATAAAAATAAATGTATAATAAATCCTAAGTTAAAATTTTTATTTGTTTTATTAATTTGGACATTATCAAATTGACATTGAGATTTTGATTAGTTGTTAGATAACTTAGATGAATTTCTCATTTGTGGTGAATGAATTTTAAAACTTTGATTTGCGTATTGAGTTACAGAAGTTAACAAATGATCGTGAAAACACAGCTTCGCAATCGAATGAGTGACTAATAGATGAATGATAATTTGATGGTTTATCTTGAAAATGATATATTCGAGCATAATGAAGCTATCATTTACAACGTTTTAAAATATGGCGAACTGTCGGGATAAATTGTAAACGAGATCTTTTCGTTCATTTTTTGATTCAAATGAAATGTATAAACTGAATCTTCGAAATCACTTGTAAGTTACATTTTTTTATGGAAATTTAAATTTTTGTATATTATTTTTAATGGTGCCACCTCTTTGGAAAATTTCTGCGTCCGCCACTGTACACTTCCCTGATGAAAGTACTCATAAAACCCGAAGTTTTCGTTCTCATTGAAGAAGTAACCCCACAAGCTAACAATATTCTCATGCTCCATAGACTGAATGATATTCAACCCTAACCCTAATTCAAGGCATCCGAGTCCATTAAGTTATTGAACTCTTTACTACGCCCATTACACCATTATGAGGAGCCAAATGCCAACAAATATGAGCTTCAAATTGGGCTTCGTTGTTGCGTTGGGCTTTGCCAAACTACCTGGGTCATACCAAGACAATGGGCCACCAACTTAAAATTGGGCCAAGCCTATTTCCAACCCAAAGTTCCCAAAGCTCAAGACCCACGACCAAGCCCACGCCCACTCTTGAAGCCAGACTGAGTCGAGTGGACGCGCGTGTGTAGTCCCTTAAGGCTTAAACCTTGGTCAACATTATGATTAACATACCATACAACATTGTCTGATAACCAATTAGATGACAGGATAATCATGTTGAGATCAAGTGGAGATACACATATATTGTATGTTGGATAGACATACTTATGGTTAGTAAGTATAACTTTGTGTGTCTCTATGAATTTTATGCATTAATAATTTGCTCATAGAAATATAGCGAATTGATACGATTAGTAATATGTTACTAGACGTAGGTTAAAAGTGAATAAAACATCATCATATTATACAGTAAACATTAAATAATCCGAAACTTTTAGACAGCAAATGTTGTAGGAATAAGTTGCAGCATCTCCACTACATCTTTCATCTCTGGTCTCTCTTCTGGAATCTTTTTCACACAACAGAATGCTACTTCTAACATATCACTCATAGCTCGCTTCGCCAAAGAATACTTTAGAAGTTCTCTATCAAACACCATTGTTGTCCATTCATCACCAGCATTGTGAAGAGCCCAATCAGCAAAAGTTCCACGCCTTTTATTATAATGAAAATGCGAAGGGGACCTTCCAGTGAGAAGTTCAATCAGCACCACTCCAAAGCAATACACATCACTTGCCTGAGAGAACTGATCTGGCCATTGATATGGTCGAACTAAGACGAACCGATTCTTTCTCTTAAAAGACCGAACCTAGTCGAACCAAGTCGAACCGAGTCCTTGTCTTAGAAGCCGAACTGAGACCAAAATCAAGGCTGCTGAAGTATTGAGAAACAAGTTGTTCGGCCATCTTCTGATCGAACTAAGGAAGCTCGAGCTAGTGTGGGAAATACGATGACGTACTAACTTAGTTATAAGATACGAGGGAAAACTGGTATGCGGCGAAGCTAAGCGAACTGAGTTACAGCCCTATGATCGAACTAATGAAAAAGGAACTGATTTAGTTCGATGTCATAACAGCGGACTGATTAACATGGAATGTGGCGGACAGACTTTGAGCCTAACTAACCGCTATTTCAGCGGATCTGTTAGTCCGTATCCCATATTTTGTGGGATGAATCCTAACCAACTCATATCCCAGGGAGTCTATATATACTCTTGTTCTCATTCTTTATTTTTTCTTATGCACACTTAAATTCAAAATACACACACGTACACTTGCACAAGGATCTTCTTCCTTTTTTCTGACTTGAGCGTCGGAGTCCCATCGCCGGGAACCCCTCCCGGTGTTTTTTGCAGGTTTTCGTGTTCAAGATCATCAGTTTTTGGATCGAGAAGTTGGAGAATCGAATCGGAGCAACATCCAAGGTTCAAGATTTCGAGTTTTGGGTTGAAGAACCGGAGTTTTGGATCGGAGCAACATCAATTGGCGTCGTCTGTGGGAAAAATAATCTGAGTTTTAAGGCGTTGAGATAACAAGCATGGTGAATACCAGGGGATCAAAAAGAAGGATGGAAGTCGGTGATTCATCTAGGAGGCCTGAAAATCGAGAGGGTGACCGGAGTCCTACCCCGGTGGATCCCCCCGTACCATTACTTTAACGGCAGAGGAATTGGCAGACTTGATGGAAGCAGCTGTCCAGAAAGCTATGGGGAAACAAAGAGCTGAGTCACATCAGGATAATATGGACACTCATCGGGAGAAAGAAGCCAGTGATTATAGGTCACAAACGGATGAGAGGGAAAGCCAGTTTGATTGCTCTCGGGGACAGAAACGAGGCCGCGATGAGTTATCGGATAGGGTTGATGAACTGAAAAGAGAGATGAAAGAAGTTCGGCGTAATATTCGACGAGTCCCAAAGGGTTCAAGGGGGAATCCCTTTTCGGAGGAAGTGATGGAAGACGAATTACCGGCATCTTTTCGACCGGTGAATTTTGATTACGATGGTACTGCTGATCCGTGGGATCACTTGTGTCGATTTGAAAATACCGCTCTCTTACACCGGTATTCAGATGGCATCAAGTGTAGGGTGTTTGCTACTACCCTCACCAAGGCTGTTCAGACCTGGTTCAGCCAATTGACTGATGGAACTATTCATGACTTCAAACAATTATCAGAGTTATTCCTACACCAGTTCGTCAGTGCCAGAAGACAGCGGCGGTCTACTCAAACTCTGTTCGGGGTAAAACAGAAAGGGGATGAGATGTTGAGAGAGTACGTTGGAAAGTTTACAGATGCAGCTCGGGAGGCTCCTGGGGCTTCGGATGACTTAATAGTCAATGCCTTCATACAGGGTCTGAAAGAGGGTGATCTTCATACTTCTTTGGTTAAGAAGATGCCGAGGAATTTTGATGTCATAACTAATGAAAAAGGAACTGATTTAGTTCGATGTCATAACAACGGACTGATTAACATGGAATGTGGCGGACAGACTTTGAGCCTAACTAACCGCTATTTCAGCGGATCTGTTAGTCCGTATCCCATATTTTGTGGGATGAATCCTAACCAACTCATATCCCAGGGAGTCTATATATACTCTTGTTCTCATTCTTTATTTTTTCTTATGCACACTTAAATTCAAAATACACACACGTACACTTGCACAAGGATCTTCTTCCTTTTTTCTGACTTGAGCGTCGGAGTCCCATCGCCGGGAACCCCTCCCGGTGTTTTTTGCAGGTTTTCGTGTTCAAGATCATCAGTTTTTGGATCGAGAAGTTGGAGAATCGAATCGGAGCAACATCCAAGGTTCAAGATTTCGAGTTTTGGGTTGAAGAACCGGAGTTTTGGATCGGAGCAACATCAATTGGCGCCGTCTGTGGGAAAAATAATCTGAGTTTTAAGGCGTTGAGATAACAAGCATGGTGAATACCAGGGGATCAAAAAGAAGGATGGAAGTCGGTGTTTCATCCAGGAGGCCTGAAAATCGAGAGGGTGACCGGAGTCCTACCCCGGTGGATCCCCCCCGTACCATTACTTTAACGGCAGAGGAATTGGCAGACTTGATGGAAGCAGCTGTCCAGAAAGCTATGGGGAAACAAAGAGCTGAGTCACATCAGGATAATATGGACACTCATCGGGAGAAAGAAGCCAGTGATTATAGGTCACAAACGGATGAGAGGGAAAACCAGTTTGATTGCTCTCGGGGACAGAAACGAGGCCGCGATGAGTTATCGGATAGGGTTGATGAACTGAAAAGAGAGATGAAAAAAGTTCGGCGTAATATTCGACGAGTCCCAAAGGGTTCAAGGGGGAATCCCTTTTCGGAGGAAGTGATGGAAGACGAATTACCGGTATCTTTTCGACCGGTGAATTTTGATTACGATGGTACTGCTGATCCGTGGGATCACTTGTGTCGATTTGAAAATACCGCTCTCTTACACCAGTATTCAGATGGCATCAAGTGTAGGGTGTTTGCTACTACCCTCACCAAGGCTGTTCAGACCTGGTTCAGCCAATTGACTAATGGAACTATTCATGACTTCAAACAATTATCAGAGTTATTCCTACACCAGTTCGTCAGTGCCAGAAGACAGCGGCGGTCTACTCAAACTCTGTTCGGGGTAAAACAGAAAGGGGATGAGATGTTGAGAGAGTACGTTGGAAGGTTTACAGATGCAGCTCGGGAAGCTCCTGGGGCTTCGGATGACTTAATAGTCAATGCCTTCATACAGGGTCTGAAAGAGGGTGATCTTCATACTTCTTTGGTTAAGAAGATGCCGAGGAATTTTGATGATTTATTGTAGAGATCCACCAAGTACATCAACCTGGAAGAGGCAGTGCGGATTAAGAAGGGTGAGGGCTCTAACCGAGCTAGTAAGTCACAGGAACAGGAGCCTACAAGAAGAAAGGAGACGGGAGAATCTCGAGCGAGGTTCGCGCCCCCGCCGTTGCGAGAGAACAAAGCTGGTAGGAGGTATGACCAATATACCCCCCTGAATATTTCTCCTGGACAGGTATTGATGGAGATTTGGAATCTGCCCCAACTGAAATGGTCGGCGACCTGGAGCCCGAATCCCAAAAAGCCATCCACCTTCGGGAATGGCAAGCTTTGTCGGTTTCATAACGAATATGGACACGACACTGATGAATGCCTGCACCTTAGAGACGAACTAGAGAGATTAGTTCGGGAAAATAGGCTTGCTCGGTATGTTCGTCCTCGCCGACAAGATAACAGAGAGCAGAGGAATGCTCGGGAGGAGCCTAGAAGAGAAAGGGGACAACATCGTCCTGAACTACCTCCCCCTCCGCCGCTTCCGCCGCAAAACAGGCCTGAAAGGGAGGAAAAGCCCACTATACACATGATTATAGGAGGACCAACGGATGGAGATTCGAATAGAGCTCGCAAGGCGAGATTGAATTCAGTTCGACAGAAAGGCGATGAGGTTCAAACGATTTTCGACGAGGTAGTAGTGCAGTTTGGGGCTCAAGATAAAGTAGCTCTCCAGAGTCCGCAGTTCGATGCTATGGTGATTGCGGCCGAGATTGGGGGTTTCAACGTAGAAAGGATATTCGTTGATACCGGCAGTTCGGTGGACATTATGTTCATGGACTGTTTTCGAAAGATGAGATCGACAGTCGAAGTGAAGTCGGTGGAGACTTCTCTTTATGGGTTTTCTGGAGAGGCCGTGACAGTGTTTGGCAAGGTCCAGTTACCCATGGTTCTGGGAGAAAAGGAATGGAGGCAAAATAAGACAATAACTTTCCTATTGGTGGACGCGCCTTCGCAGTACAACGTGATTTTAGGGCGTTCTTCGTTGAGTACTTATGCAGCTGTTATCTCACCTGCTCATTTGATGATGAAATTTCCAGTGGAAGATGAGGAAGGACGAACTGTGAGAGTGGGAGTAGTCCACGGCAATCAGCAGACAGCTCGACGTTGTTACGTAGCTGCAGTTCGCCAGTCCGAATCCCAAAAACGGAAGGCCGAACAGAAAACTGAGATTGATAGAGAAAGAGATCAGAGTCGAAAGAAAGGACGAGAGGCGAACACAGCGGAGTTTGAAGAGGGAGAATTGATGAGCATTGAGTTGATCTCCGAACAACCGGGACATGTAGTTCGCATTGGCAGTCATTTGGCCGAACCGAACCGTAGTGAGATTGTGCAGGTATTGAGAGAGAACGTGGATTTGTTCGCATGGAAGCCGGAAGATATGAAGGGTATAAACCCGAACATAGCAGTTTATCAGTTGGATACTAAGCCCGAGGTTCGACCGATCAAGCAGAAATTGAGGCACTTTGGTGACGAACAAAACGAGATAATAGAAAGGGAAGTTCAGAAGTTGTTGGAGATAGGGCATATTGAGAAGATCCAATACCCTCAGTGGCTGGCTAATGTAGTGTTGGTGCCTAAACCTGGAAACAAATAGTGAATGTGTATCGATTTCCGAGATTTGAACAAAGCTTCTCCAAAGGATCATTACCCACTCCCTCGAATCGATAAATTGGTAGACTCAACGGCCGGCTGCGAACTGCTCAGCATGATGGATGCTGCACAAGGGTATCATCAGATCCTGCTACATCCGAAGGACAAACCCAAAGTTTCTTTCATCACTTCGTCAGGTACCTATTGTTACACTGTGATGCCATTTGGATTAAAGAATGCGGGAGCTACTTACCAGAGGATGGTGGATAAGATGTTCAAGCATCAGTTAGGTCGTAATATGGAAGCTTATGTGGATGACATGTTGGTGAAAAGTATTCAGGCGAACACTCATGCGGCAGATTTGAGAGAAACAATGACAACTATTCGAAGATATGGGATGCGGTTGAATCCATCCAAGTGCTCATTCGGAGTAAAAGCGGGGAAATTTCTGGGATATATGGTTACTGAGAGGGGAATCGAAGTTAATCCAAGCAAGATTCGAGCTATCCAAGATATGGCTCCCCCGCGAACCATAAAAGAGGTACAAGTTCTAACTGGTCGAGTTGTTGCTCTAAGCAGGTTTATATCAAGATTGGCGGATAAAAGATTGCCTTTCTTCAAAGTCTTTAGAAAGAATAGTCAGTTCGGATGGAACGAACAATGTCAGAAGGCTTTTGACGACTTAAAAGTGTTCCTTTCTTCACTTCCATTATTGAAGCAGCCAATTCAAGGAGGAGCGCTGCTGGTATATTTGGCGATTGGTGAAGAATCTGTTAGTTCGGTTCTTGTGCGAGAAGAAGGGAAGGACCAGTTCCCTGTCTACTTCATCAGTAAAGTTCTTCAAGGAGCCGAAGTGCGATATACTGAGATCGAAAAGGTGGCATATGCTTTGGTTACTGCTGCCAGGAGATTACGGCCATACTTTTTGAGTTATGAGATAACAGTGCGAACAGATCATCCGTTGAGCACCATTCTGGGAAAGCCTGAGGCATCAGGGAGATTGGTCAAATGGGCCATCGAACTGGGTCAGTTTGACATCAAGTACGAACCTCGAACAACTATCAAAGGTCAGGCCTTGGCGGACTTCATCCAAGAAACAACCAAAGCACAAAAAAAGAAGGAGTGAGAGTTGTTTGTAGATGGATCCCCATCTCATCGAGGAGCCGGAGCTGGAATATTGCTGATTAGTCCAGAAAAGGATGAATTACAGTTTGCCATAAAATTCTTGTTCAAAGCATCTAACAATGAAGCAGAATATGAAGCCTTTTTGCAGGGTTTGAAGATAGCCGAACAGGCTGGAGCGCGCCACTTAACAGTGAAATCAGATTCACAGTTGGTAACACAACAACTCCGAAATGAGTGTGAAGTCAAAGAAGATAGGATGATTTCCTATGTGGACAAAATCAAAGATATGGAGAACAGATTTGAAAAGCTTCAAATTGAACAGATCCCCAGAAGTGAAAATGAAAAGGCGGACTTTCTATCGAAGATAGGCAGTTCGTTGCAAGACTGTTCGCAGAGAAGTATTACTGTGATGGGCATTGGAAGAGAAAGTGAAGTTATGAATATCGACGAGGCAGAGACCGATTGGAGAACCCCTTTCTTACATTTTTTGGAGGGTAAAAGGGAAGGAACAGCGAAGGAGTTAGATAGGTTAGAAAGGCAAGTTCGTTTCTACTATGTTATTGACGGATTATTATACAGAAAAACCTTTTTACCAACGGATGCAAGATGCTTATCTCAAGAAGAAGGGATTAAGGTGTTAAAAGAAGCTCATGAAGGAGGATGTGCCGAACATTCTGGAGCAAGAGCTTTAGCTCGGAAGGTGGTACGAGTTGGGTTTTATTGGCCCACGTTGAAGAATGATGCTGAGGAGCTTGTTAGAAAGTGTGAATCTTGTCAGAAATATGGATGGCGGATCCACACGCCAGCCGCAGATATGCTAACTACTTGTTCGCCTTGTCTCTTCGCTAGATGGGGAATCGACATAGTTGGTCCGTTTGTGAAAACCAGGGGAAGCAAACAATTTTTGGTAGTAGCAGTAGATTACTTCACTAAGTGGGTCGAAGCCGAACCTCTAGTCAAAATTACAGAAGCTGACATGATACACTTTGTTTGGAAGAATATTTGTTGCCGATTTGGTTTGCCAAGAGTTTTGGTGTCAGACAACGGAGCTCAGTTTCGAGGAAAGAAAATCACGGGATGGTGCGAAGAGATGAAAATTGTGCAAGTGTTTACTGCAGTTGCACATCCACAAGCAAATGACCAAGTCGAAGTAGTAAACCGAATCATAGTGGATGGACTCAAAAAGCGGCTCGAATCTGAGAAGTCGAACTGGGTGGATGAACTACCATCAGTATTGTGGGCATATCGAACAACGACTAGGACGACGACGGGAGAGAGTCCTTTCAATTTGGCGTTTGGGATGGAAGCAGTAGTTCCAACAGAAATTCAAGGAGAAGCTTTGCGGATCACCAATTTTGAACCGCAAGAAAACGAGGAGTTGATTAGAACTGACCTAATGTTTCTGGACGAATTGAGGGATGAAGCCCGAGTTCGACACGAGCTCTATGAAAGACGCATTCAAGCTGCGTTTCGCAAAAGAGTTCGAAGAAGGGAATTCCAAGTAGGAGATCTGGTACTAAGGCAAGCTGACGCCCTGGTTGAAATTGGAAAGTTGGATGCTACTTGGGAAGGTCCGTACATAGTTTCCAAGATTCTTTCGGGAGGATCTTACGAACTGACGGATGAAGATGGTAAGAGGTTACCCAGACCTTGGCATGTGAGTCATTTGAAGAAGTTCTATGCTTGAAGATTCATGTATATATAGGTTGTTTATTACTTTTTAAATTCCTGCTATTTTATGAAATAAGAAACATTTACCTCGTGGACGTAGGTCGATTTGACCGAACCACGTTATATCATTGTGTCATTTTTCTACTTTACTACTATCATGCTTGACGATTAAGCGAACTTCAACATTCCCTCGGAATGTAAACACTCCCTCGGAGTGTCTCGATTAAGCGAACTTCAACATTCCCTCGGAATGTAAACACTCCCTCGGAGTGTCTCGATTAACCAAACTTCAACATTCCCTCGGAATGTAAACACTCCCTCGGAGTGTCCCGATTAACCGAACTTCAACATTCCCTCGGAATGTAAACACTCCCTCCGAGTGCCCCGATTAACCGAACTTACAAAGTGTTGATTATTCGAACTAAGGCTTGCATATCTTATGGTCCATTCGCTTATTAATAAAGTTTGTGACGTGAATAACTTGTAATAGGAATGGACAAAATTATAATAGGAAATTCAATAGATTGATCATAAAAGATACAGAATAGTTCTAGATAAAAAATGTGAATTTTTTTTACAAAGTATCATCAGAAAGCTTTTTGGAAGAAGGTTCAGCAACGGAGGTCGGTGGTGCAGAAGGATCGAACATCTCATCAGGAAGATCCACCATAAGATTCGAAGTATCTTCCTCGAGTTGAATAGTTGAACTGGTACTTGGAAGGACTTCAGAAATGGCTTGCTGAAGAAATCCAGCCCACCATCTGGCATCAACATCCTCGTTCGGATCCCCTTGCCAACCGGGAGGAATCGGGAAGGACTGCTCCAATTTCTTACCAAGCGAAGGAAGACGGAATCGGAGCTGGGACTCGGGCTGAGCTTCCTTCACCTCTTCTTGACACAGCCGAACACCTTCCCTGAAATAGGCTTCGGCCATGGGAGCAGCCTTGGAGAGGAAAAGCATGGAACTCCACAAGCGACTAAAGAGTCTCTCGCGAAACTCTTCAGCTATTAGCTCCATCTCCGAGCTTTGAGCGAATTGATGGAAGCCTTCTGTAATCCCAGCTCGGAATCCCTCTATCCTCGAATTTTCCGCGAACTGAATCCGCGCACTCTGCTCCCGCTCTAAATCCTCCCGCAGCTTCCGAACCTCCGCTTCAACAGTCAGGAGCTGCTCCTGTTTTTCCGTGGCGAACTTCTCCTTCTCCAACAGCAAGTCATCCCTTTTCGATACCTCCGACCGAGCCATTGCGAGTTCGACCTGGCACTGCTCCAATTCAGCGGACAACTTGTTCGTCTGGTCAGAATGGATCGCCAGGTCGCTCTCCAGCGCCTTTTTCTCCTCATCCTTTTCTTCCGCTACATGGCGGTATTCTAAAGCTTTGTCCCGGCGACGAAGAGCCCTCTTGCTTAACCCTTCAAAAAACTTCATCGCGTTCGCCAGGCGAGCAAGATTTAACCTTATGTCTCTGGCCTCAGCATCCTCCTCAACCTCCGCCGCTTTCCCCTTCTGAACGACCACATCCCTCGAGACCTCCGAACTAACGGGGGGCGCCTCAGCTGTTTTCTGCTTCTTGTCCGCGGATTTCCGCGAACTAGTAGGCCCCCTCTTCTTCCTTTGGAGAGAAGGCGTAGCCTTCGCCGCGTCTTCTGCGACCTCCTCGGTCAGATCGACATGATCAGACGAGGGAACAGTGGGCGGAGTCAAACTGAAAGGGGCTTCAGCAGTGGGCAGTGTAACCAGCGAAGCAGATTCTGATCTCTCGGGGAGAACGCCCTCTTGCATCACATGATCAGTTGGGCCTGGAGTCCTTTTAGCTAGCTCGGCGAGGCGAGTTTCTTCCGCCTGTTTGAAGGACGCAACTAAGACAGTATTCACGCAACTCTGAGAAGGCAAATAGGGAGTCCTCTCCTCCTCAGGGACCTCATCGGCGAAGCTGAAAAATCGATTCATTTTCCTATATGCAAAAAGGCGTGGGTAAGCCAATATGCACCCAAGCAGTTCGTATTAGCACGATAAATGACATGAATTAAAAGGATTGACCTAGATTAAATCGAGAAGGAACGTGGATGTTCGGGCAGAACCCCCAGAATGCCAGCAACGATTCACAAGAACTTAGTTGGACCACGTCGAACCACCCTTTGTCAAAAATTTTATTCAAAACAGAGATTTGATAATCAGGAGATGGAGGAGGATCAGATTGGGTAGAAGTTTGGACCCAGGGAAGAGAATTGAAAGGTTGGTTCGCTGGTCCGCGAATGAAAAAATAATACCTCTCCCAGGAACTGACCTTTTCGTCCCCAGGAGATAGAAAAGTAGCTCGTCTTTCCCCCTGCGAGGGCTCAAGTAAAAACGGAAAGGATTTGCGTTTTTCAAAACAAAGCAAGACCGAAATCGTTCGAAAGTAGGATCGACCCCCATCCATTTACATACCATATAAAACGATACAATATAACTTATTGAATTGGGATGTAATTGGTTCGGACATACGCCGAAACCCGAACCAATTTCTAAAAAGAAGGGATGAACAGGGGGAACTAAGCCGAGTGAGACATGTTTAAGGAACCACGTCTGATGACCGATTGGAGCTCGATGGGGTCGGTCTTCTGGGCTAGGAATTGCCACAGAATAACCGCCCACCAAGAGTGAGCTTAGTAAGGTTAGATGGGTCTGGGTGGTTTTTGTGGAAGAAAATATTGTATCTACGGTTTTTCGTCTTGAGTTTTTAGAAGCCTGTACCATTGAACTGGAGGTGGCCATTTGAAAAATAACGACAAGGGAAGAGGAGAAGATGGGTACCTGTAACAATCGAAGAAACCTAGAGATCGGAGACGAAAACCCTTGATGAAAGAAAGAAAACTTGAAGAAGATAAGCTACAGTGATTTGTGGCGTAAAGGTTTTTCAACCTAATGAAGGGCGTATTTATAGAGAGATTTTATCGGTTTTTGGGGAGAAAAGGTGAAAAGTCGCGCACTTCCAGCCGTTAGATGCGACGAAATCCAACGGTGGAAGACAAAAAGGCGCTGGGCGGGAATCCAATCGGGCCACGTGTCGCAAAGATGGGACAGAAGCGGCTGAAAAGACGTTTCGTCTTGGGAAGGCGCGCTAAGTGTTCGGCTAATAAGTTGTCGAACTCCGATAGTGCGTGTAAACACGCACTTCGAAGGGGGGGAGTACTTGATATGGTCGAACTAAGACGAACCGATTCTTTCTCTTAAAAGACCGAACCTAGTCGAACCAAGTCGAACCGAGTCCTTGTCTTAGAAGCCGAACTGAGACCAAAATCAAGGCTGCTGAAGTATTGAGAAACAAGCTGTTCGGCCATCTTCTGATCGAACTAAGGAAGCTCGAGCTAGTGTGGGAAATACGATGACGTACTAACTTAGTTATAAGATACGAGGGAAAACTAGTATGCGGCGAAGCTAAGCGAACTGAGTTACAGCCCTATGATCGAACTAATGAAAAAGGAACTGATTTAGTTCGATGTCATAACAGCAGACTGATTAACATGGAATGTGGCGGACAGACTTTGAGCCTAACTAACCGCTATTTCAGCGGATCTGTTAGTCCGTATCCCATATTTTGTGGGATGAATCCTAACCAACTCATATCCCAGGGAGTCTATATATACTCTTGTTCTCATTCTTTATTTTTTCTTATGCACACTTAAATTCAAAATACACACACGTACACTTGCACAAGGATCTTCTTCTTTTTTTCTGACTTGAGCGTCGGAGTCCCATCGCCGGGAACCCCTCCCGGTGTTTTTTGCAGGTTTTTCGTGTTCAAGATCATCAGTTTTTGGATCGAGAAGTTGGAGAATCAAATCGGAGCAACATCCAAGGTTCAAGATTTCGAGTTTTGGGTTGAAGAACCGGAGTTTTGGATCGTAGCAACATCAGCCATATATGGACCTCGGGAGGATGGTACAACCGATCTTTATTATAAAACGATATAGCAATCTCAGGTTTTATATCTAAGCAGCCATACTCTTGTGAGTTGACAAAAATATTTGAAGTCTTTATGCTTCCATGTACAAAAGTATTCCCATTCTGTTTGTGGATATGAAGAAGACCCTTTGCCGCACCAATTGCAATCCTGATTCGACCTTCCCAATCCAAACATAATGATCCCTTCTCGCCTTTCTTCCCTGCAGGAAATTAATCGATCAGAAAACCTATAGATAAACTTGGAAACTATACAAGTTATGATTGACATAACATACCATGTAACATTGTGTGTAGATTCCCTTGATGAAAGTAATCGTAAAACCCGAAGCTGTCATCCTCATTGAATAAGTAACCTCTCAAACTAACAACATTCTCATGCTCCATGGACTGAATGGTCTTCAACCTTTGCTCAAACACCTGGCGCGTGGCATTACCTCTTCCCCATCTCTTCACCACAACAATGCTATCTTCTTTAAACCTTACTGCGTATGTGCTTCTAAATGTTTGTACCTTCTCTCCAAGAGCAAAGGAAGGAGCCATTAACAATTCTTCCAGGCTAAAAGCAAAAGGCGAACGCTTAAACAGTACAAACAGCTCACCTTTTTCTTTACTATCTTCCCTAATTACACTACTATTCCTGATACCAGCCACTATTTTGAATGTAAGAGGCTGAGCAGATACTAAACATGAATCATCTTTCGGATTTGCAAAATAATTGGAAAATGAATAATTTGAACCGAAATCAGAAGAAATTGAGGATGGGGAGCTGGTGGTTAGTGATTTTTCATGGCAAGTTTTCCAATCGTGCTCTCTACGCAGCACAGCAACTACCAATCTTTCCCAGTTGTCATAATTTCTAGACATCTATCACCGAATTCTCAATATGGAAATCTTCAAAAAATAGATTGATTCAGATGAGAGAGACTTAGATTGTTGACCAAATGTAAAACAGTAAGAATTGTCTAAAATCGTCTCCGAATATAATTTCGTGAACCAATCAATCTTCAATTCATAACTCACAATTCTAATTAATATCAGATTAGAAGAGGCAAAGTGTACAGATCCTATATACTACTAATAAACAACAGAGTGATTAAGTCAACTTAGAGATGAATTGACACTTAAAATAGCTGAGGATCATGAACGTCGAACTCTACGCAGAAAAAGATGCAAAAGAAACTACATTGAAGCTTCCTTCAGTTTACTAAGTAATATTTTATTTGGTTAACCTAATTGTTATTCAAATGCCACTATAGAGTAAATTGCACCTTTCTTTGAAGCTTCAATTATTTATTTGCGTCAACTTTTATTCTTAGGCTTTGCAAATTTGATCAAAGATTTAATTTGAATACGAAAAGGAATTCTCACCAAAAATTTTCTCGAATTTTGATTTCCAAATAGGCCAATTTATTTTTAATAATGGGGTTTCAGGCTTATGTCGCTAATTTAAGGATAACAATCCGACTTTTATAATTACAGTTAATTAATTTGGGATAACAACACGACCTCTCAAAATTGCGATAATAATGTAAAGCACAATTCCCAGAAATGAGTAGATTTACTCCTTCCTAAGATTTAAACCCACCGTTAGCCTCTAAAGTGATTAACAAATAACAATCACTTCATTTGTGATTGAATTATGCCCTGAAGACTCAAAATGAGCTACTCAATTCGATGTTTGTTATATATAAGCAAAAATTTAGTAGTTTATTGTGCGATAAAGAGCCGAAATGTAATGAACAACTACCAACATTTGATGTCAATGATAGGTATTACTATTACTTCTTGCAAATCTTTTCAATTATTCTATAAGAATATTACAAATTTGAATTATTTTCATATGAAGTAGGTCTCATTAGATCTTCTTACGGATTTCATTTTGTAAGAAGCCGACCCAACCTAGTCAACAAAGGATAGTGTTTTTAATCCAAAAGTATTACATAATACATAAAAATTATGTGTGTATCATTTGATATATGATTTCAAAAGTAATATAATATATATATATATATATATATATATCTAATATTATGAGAATAAAAATAGTGTTTGTCAAATTACAATTTCTCAAATTAATTCATTAGTTTCAAGTTAAAGAACCAAAAATAATAATTTATACAAACAAAAGTATTATATAGTAATATTTATCAAATTATAATTTTTCAAAAGTACCACATGATGAACATGATAATATTTTATGACCAGAATAAAAGTACAACTTGCAAAATTATAATTTCTCAAATTAATTATAAATTTAGAATCTTGAAAGCAAATATATTATATGATATATGATACATGATATTTACAAAAATATTACATGATAGTTATAAAAGTATCATCTAACACAAACATTGTAATTCCTCAAAAATATTAAATAATACAAAAAAACTATCTAATATACATAAAAATATTACATTTAATTTCATTGACCATATTAACCAATGTGCTGACTGTTAACCGGAATGTTGACTCCTGTTGATCCGATCGTTGATCAGATAAACTCACCCGTCTCAAGGAATGGAGGAATGGATTTTGTTAGACGAGTTTATCCAAAAATTTGTCTTTGAATATAAACTTTATTTAACCACTAGTACACATCTCGTTAGTTGGAAAATTTAAAAACAAAATGAAAAGAGAAGTACCTAATTGTACGATTGTACCCCTCCATTTTAAATTAAATTATGTCACTTTCTAGTTTAAAAACATGAAGCACCACAGGCCACACTCTCCTACTGGTGGATTTTGACGGGTCGTTTAAAATTCAGCAAAAACCAAAAAGTGTATAAGAATCAACAATGAGAAAATAAGTTTTTTTTATTCTTTTAATTTTATCTTTTTGTATTTTTAGTTATTTATCTTTTTATATTTGTAGTTATTTATCTATTTATTTTTTATTTTAGTCATATAATATTTAAAATATTCAATTTTTACTCAAATTACCTCTAACATGTTAAAGTAACATGTCGTTAAACACTAGAAGCTTTTTCTCTAAAATACGGACATATTCTAATTAATGCTCAAGTAACAAAGATGTGTCATTATTTGTATATATTTTATCATCATAATTATCCTTGGTTATAGTCAATCTATATTTTAATTGATTTAATTATTATTGTTATTTGTAGGAATGAATTTTGAGGAAAATTGAGCTTTTAAAAGGATTAAATTATGCTTAAATTGTGAAGATGGACTCAATTGGTTTAAAGAAGACTATGTTTAATGGGCTTGAAGGAGACTACATCAAATGCTTAAGTGACTTTGTGGGAAAGAAAGGACAAAAAAGAGATTTATTTCTTATTTTTGTAATAGACTTTTATGTCCTTAGAATTTTAGTTTCATAAGTTTTATTTAGGGGTAGAAAAAATACTTTTATGTAATCTTCTCTCCTCTTTCTCTCTTTAGGGGCCAAAACACATAATCAATCTCTCATTCTCTACATTTACACATTCTAAGCTTTTCTCTTTCTAGTTTTTCTCTCAATTTTAAGAAGAATGTTGAAGATTACATTGGAGATGATTAATCAAAGCATGAGTGGCTAAATTCTCTCTCTGATTCAAGGGTCGTTTAATTCGATTGTTATCATTGTGAAGTTTTGTGCTTAATTTGATTTCTTACTTTATTTTAAGTATTTGTTAATTCATGATCTAATTCCATATAGTGATATATAGTTTTGGTTGATCTGACAATTTGATTTGAATTATATATCTTATGTTATCTATAAGTTCTCTTTTATATGTTATTGGGATGTATGATTATTGAATGAGTACTACTTAGTAGCAATAGGTTGATTATGTTTTTGTTGAAATTGTATATTATATATTTTTAAATATATAATATATATACATATATATATTATATATTTAAAAATTTTGGGGCCCACGGGGAACGGGGTAGGGAATACAATCCCCATCCTTGCCCCACTATAAAGTTAACATTAGCTTCGAAATTTTTAGACACGAATAAGTTGCAACATTTCTACTACATGTTTCATCTTTGGTGTCTCTTCTGGTTTCTTTTTCACACAAGACAATGCTACTCCTAACACATCACTCATAGCTTGTTTTGCCATAGAAGACTTTAGAAGCTCTCTATCAAACACCATTGTTGTCCATTCTTCAGGAGCATTGAGAAGAGCCCATCCAACAATAGTTCCACGCTTTGTATCGTTACCGAAATGCTTAGGTGACCTTCCAGTGACAAGTTCAATAAGCACTACGCCAAAACTGTACACATCCAGGGCCTGAGAGAACCCCCAATCTGTTTCATAATTTATAGCCTCAGGATTTATATATATACAGCCATAGTACTTTGTCTGTGAATTGACAAATATATTTGAAGATTTTACACTTCCATGTACGAAAGTATTCCCACTCTGTTTGTGGATATGAAGAAGACCCTTTGCTGCACCAATTGCAATCTTGATTCGCCCTTCCCAATCTAAACGAACAGATCCCTTCTTGCCTTTTTCCCCTGGAAATATGATCAGAAAACACATTGATTTGCATTTGTTATTATATTATAAACTAGAAACACTTAATAGTCATGATTGATTTAACATACCATGTAAGATTGATTTTAGATTCCCATGATGAAAGTAATCGTAGTACCCGAAGCTTTCATACTCGGTGAAGAAGTAACCCCACAACCTAACAACATTCTCATGCTCCATAGACTGTATGGTCTTCCTCCTTTTCTCCAATCTTTCATACTCATTGAAGAAGTAACCCCAATACCGAGCAACATTGCCATGCTCCATAGACTGAATGTGCTTCATCCAGTTCTCCAACGCCTCGCGTGTAGCACAACCTTTTCTTAATATCTTCACCACAACCATACTACCTTCATTAAAGCTTACGGCATATGTTCTCTCTCCAATAGCAAATGAAGAAGCCATTAACAATTCTCCGAGGTTAAATGCAAAAGGTGAATCCTCAAAATGAATTAGCTTTGCAGTTTCTTCCTTAATCTCTGCCTTAATTACACTAGTATCTCTCATACCAAGCACAGTTTTGAATGGAAGCGCCTGAGCTAATTTTAGAAACAATTCCTCTTTCGCATTTTCAAAATCAAAATACAAATCGGAAAATGAATAAGTTGGACCGCAATCAGAAGAAATCGAGGATGGGGAGCTGGGGGTTATCGATTCTGCATAGCAGATTTGCCGGTACTCCTCTCTGCGCAGCACAGCAACAACCAATCTTTCCCACTTTTCAGAAACTCGATACATCTTTCAACAAATCCTCCAAATGGAAATCTGCAGAAAAAGAGTGATGTAGATGATAAAATTATGATGAGAGAGAGAGAGGAATTTATCATATTGCTGCATCGGCCCTTCTGCATTCATTGCTATCAACGCGTTGTTGGACTTAATTAGATTGTTGACCATCTCACAAATCTAACTTCATGTAAAACGGATTAATCCACGACTCATAACCCACTACTTGATTAAATTTGAAGAGGCAAAGTTACAGATCTCACTGCATAAACAACAGTGATTGTGTTGACTTTTAGAGATGAATTGACACTTAAAATAGCTGCGGATAATGAACGAACTCTACCCAGAAAAGGGTGCGAAAATGTTTGGTTTAATATGACCTCAAACCGCTTACATAAACACGCTAAAATAAACTACCCTGAAGCTTTCTTCAGGAGTGTTTGACTAAATTTATTACTTTTTTTTTTTTTTTTGTTTAAAGAAGTAGATCTTATTCATGATCAATATTTGAACAAAAATTGATAAGACGTGCATCTACAAAATCTGGAGGTTCTGTCCAAATAAATGGGCTAGCATAGTAATGAGATGACGTAGCAATAACATGAGCTATCTCATTCGCTTGCCTACGAACAAAACAAATAGTTGCTTGAGAAAATAAAGCTAAAATATTCCTACAACTCAAAATAATTGATCCAAATTCTGAAATAGACTCCACATATCCATTCATAGCATCGACCACCTTCTTTGCATCCATTTCAAAAATCACTTTTGAAATATTCAAACTTTTAATTCAGGATAATGCTTCCCAAAAGCCCATAGCTTCACCCTCGCCGACGTCGTACATACCAACAAAAGTACATGATCTGGACACTACAAAATTCCCGATATCATCTCTCAAAATAATACCCACACCAGTTTCATTTGTCTCTAAAAAAAACTGCATCAATATTGCATTTGAAAAAGTTTTCAATCGGCTTATGCCAAAGCAAGCATGAAGGTTGCTAGTTAATTCCCTCTTGGTATCCCAAATGTGTTCTCGAAGCACGCCAATCACATAAGAAGGTTTTAGCACTAAACACAGTGGCAACAGACGTGGCATGTTGATTATTCCAAAAGAAATTATTTCTTTTTTTCCAAATGTTCCAGGCTACTACACAAAACAAACCAAAGCCAAACCCTTTGAGTGTTTGTATCATATTAAAAATCCATTCTCCAACCGACACCGATCGATCAACCCAATATTTAACAAATTTATTTTGTTAAAGCTTATAAGCTCTTGTATCTTATAAGATGTTTTTAGAGTTTAGAAAATGTTTAATTTAAATTAGAAATAAGTTGTTGAAGTGTTTGGATAAATAAAATGGTAGAGTTTATAAAATGTTAATAATAACATTTGTGAAATTTTAATAATCAAAATTGAAGGTGTTGTAAAAAATAAGCTCTTATTTTAAAAATAGTGATTTTATCGATCCAGACCCCGAAAGATAAGTTAACTATCGATGTGATCAATGATAAATCTTATCAATTCAGGGCTTGAAAGATTAGAAACTATCAAATAAAAATTCCTAAATAAAACTCCGTACTATTGTCTGTAAATAGTGCATGTTTGATTACATCCATAAATCAATTTTCTTCCCTATGAGTTCTATTCACAATAAGAATGCTATTTCTTATATATTGTTCATATTAATATGAATATACCACACCAATTCATTATATATGGATGATGAGATTCCATTGATACAAAGCCAATTCAATAAACAGTTCCATTGGCATGCATCTTTATTAAAAAGTTATCTTATTCTCTTCCCCTAGCTGACGTGGACTTATCATTTCTTTCATTCTAAACGTGGACTTTAACATATTTATATTATCTTAGCATCTTTATTAAAAAGTTATCTCATTCTCTTCCCCTGACTGACGTGGACTTATTATTTCTTTCATTCTGAATGTGGACGTTAATATATCTATTATCTTTACTTAAACGTTATTTCATTCTCTTCCACTAGCTGACCCAGGACATTAACATTTCTCTCATTCTCTAATTCTCTTCAAGTTGATTGATGTGTGAATTGAAAAATGAATATTAGAGTGTAAAATTTTAAATTATAATTTAATTAGTTATAATATTTGATAAAATATCCAATTTAATACAAAATTTAATTTTGTTTTGTTTTTATATACTTTAAATATATACTCCAATCTAATTACTATTAGATGTATTTAAACAATAATAAGCAAACACAAAATATTGCATGCACTATGAATTCATTACACTTGTAATAATATCAATATTATCATAAAAATATTTGTTCGATATTTACATAGGCAAACCGAGGAGCCCCACGAGCAAGGCGATGATGGAATGATAGGTAACCTAATCACCATATTAAAAAGCCTAACAGAACTGTTGGATGCGGCACAAACAACACTGTCCCCATCGACATCAAGAAGCGAGGTGAATCAAGTAATAAAACAATTTCGACGCTTTAAACCGCCAACTTTCAACGGAAAGGGGAAATTGCGGATGTTGAAGAATGGATGAGAAACTTAGACGGACTTTTCGCTCACCACATTTGTACCAATACGCAGGAGATTTAGCCTGCTGATGCAACAGGGATGGATGGTGGCCTACGCGTCAAGACAACTAAGAAAGTGGTTACGCCTCCGAGTAGTATTAAAGCTCGAATCACGACCCTAATGATTAAGTCCACACCTTGAGAATAGGTAGTCCGAGCTCAGAAGAAGGATAAATTCTTACAAATGATAAAGACACGTATGGAGAAAGAAGCTGTAGAGGGGTTCGTGATATCAACGGATGGGGCCCTAACTTTTAGAGGAAGACTCTGCGTACCAAAAGATGACACGCTAAGAAGAAGAGTCCTGAAAGAAGTGCATAACATGCCGTATACAGCACACCCTGAAGTAAAGTCTTTTGAAGATATCGCCCACGAAAGGAGTTTATCGCTTCGGAAAAAGAGAAAAGGCTAAAACCAAGATATATCAGACCGTTTGAAATTCTCAAGCGAGTTGGTGAAATAGCGTACAGGCTAGCTCTGCCACCAGACTTTACAAGAATTCACGACGTTTTCCACGTGTCCATGCTACGAAAGTACATATTCGACTCCGGCCACATCATCAATCGACAAGATATTAGACTCGAGCAAGATTTATTGTACGAGGAGGTTCCAGTGGCTATCCTGGACAAAAGAATTCACAAACTGAGGAATCGTGAAGTCGTCATAATCAAAGATCTTTAGAGCCGTCACGACATCAAAGAGGCGATCGACTTGGGAAAAAGAAGAAGAGATTTTGACAAGATCCCCAAAACTACCATATTCTGATACGTATCTAAATTTCGAGGACGAAATTTCTTTGAAAGAGGGAAAAATATAACACCCCATTAAAATAAATAAGGAGTCATGTCTTAATTTTTGTTTATTAAATAAAGATATGCATAAGTGGGTTAGTCAGCACCCTTAACATGCAACATGACATATGGCCTTTTCTCTCACTTCACTCTATGTGGACAACTCATCTAACCTATAGTACATGGTTCGCTGTAACGGTCGCGGTTACTGTCGCGGTGACCACCGTTAATGTTACATTGCAATTTCACGGAGATTTTGCGGCTGTAACGGACAATTTAAAAAAAAACTCTAAAATTTCTAGAACTTCATGAACATTATTTATAAACATGTTTTTACTAAATTAACGTAAAAAAAACAATATTACAACTAGAATTAACATATAAAATATACAATTCCATATATTATTAATATCACGTGGAATGTCGAGATGGTTCAAAATCATTATTATCTTCCCTTTCAGGATGAATAGGAAAATGTGCATAATCATAATGAGTTGGACGAGATATAGGTTGTTCACATGGATACTCATGATATGCATTGGATAAATCTCCAAAGCAGTACACATCACTCGCCTGAGATATCTCTTGCTTTTTATTCACCTCCGGGGGATGGTAAGGTTGATCTTTGTAATAAAAAGTTATTGCAGTCTTAGGTTTTATATCTACGCAACCATACTCTTGTGAGTTGACAAATATATTTGAAGTCTTTACACTTCCATGTACCAAATTCCCACTCTGTTCATGTATATGAAGAAGACCCTTTGCTGCACCAATTGCAATCCTCATTCTGCCTTCCCAATCTAAACGAACTGATCCCTTCTCGCCTTTCTTCCCTGGAAATTAATCGATCAGAAAACCGATAGATAAACTTGGGAACATTAATTGTTATGAATGGTATAATAACATACCATGTAACATTGTGTGTACATTCCCCTGATGAAAGTAATCGTAAAACCCGAAGCTTTCATCCTCATTGAAGAAGTAACCTCTCAGCCTAACAACGTTCTCATGTTCCATAGACTGAATGGCCTTCAACCTTTGCTCCAACGCCTCGCGTTTAGCATGAGCTCCTCTTCCCCATCTCTTCACCACAACCATACTATCTTCTTTAAATCTTACTGCGTATGTGCTTCTAAATGTCTCTACCTTCTCTCCAAGAGCAAACGAAGGAGCCATTAACAACTCTTCCAAGTCAAATGCAATAGGGGAACTCTCAAAGAGTACAAACTGCCCACCTTTTTCCTTACTCTCTGCCCTAATTACACTACTATTCCTGATACCAGCCACTGTTTGGAATGTAAGTGGCTGAGCAGATTTCAAACATAAATCATCTTTCGGATTTTCGAAATCATTAGAAAATGAATTATTTGAATCGAGATCAGAAGAAATCGAGGATCGGGAGCTGGTGGTTTGTGATTTTTGATGGCAGGTTTCCCAGTCGTGCTCTCTGCGCAGCACAGCAGCAACCAACCTTTCCCAGTTGTCATAAATTCTAGACATATTTGATCAAATCGATCCTTAATGGAAATATCCAGAAAATATATGATTGATGCAGATGAGAGAACGAAGAGAGAGAGAGAGGAATTTATGAAATGGTTGGAATTTTCCGCCCTTATATGGGACATTATGCTATTTGTTAGTGTCAACGTGTCATTGATGACATTAGAACTAAGACTACCCACATCGCGGAGGTCGGCAACCTCAAATGAGGAATAAGACAAAAAAAAGAAAAAGAAAAAAAATGGAAATAAATTCCAGCTTGGCAACCGGTTGTGTCCAAGGTTGAAATATCAACCTTATCAACCAACTCCTCAATTTAGGTTATCCAATTAGATCTTGACACATGTCATTTTCTTATTTGTTTAATTAGATTTTATATGGATAAAATTTATATTGTAAATATTGTGGATAATATGTATTTAAAAAATATATATATATATATATATATATATATCAAAATTCGTATTTTTTAATTCTCTATAAATAGACACCAATATTCACATATTTTGGAACACCATCTAAAATTCTCTATTTTCTCCTCTATTTTTTTATCATTCATCTCAAAATTATCCAAACTCTCAAAATTATCCAAGCTTTGAATCAATTCTTAACTCTCAGTCTTTTTTTATTTCATGCATCTACTTGTAGTTTGATTTATTTCTTTTTCAATTTCGTCTTTCAACTCTTGTAATTGTAATTTCGTTATTGTATCTTATTCTAAATGTGTTTTAAATTATTTTTGTATTATAATTATAAATTTAGAATATTAAATTATTTAATGTAATTTTTATACATTTTAAATATAATAAATATTGATTATAAAATATATGTAATTAATATATTATTTTAGGTTGGGTTGGGTTGGGTTGGGTTGTGGATGTGGATAAAAAAAGATAAAGTTAATTTGAGTTGTGGGTTGAATAGGGGGATAAGAGAGAAATTAATATTTTATTTTAGATTGGGTTGAGAGAGAGCTGTGAGTGTGGGTAGTCTAAAGGAAGGTTCGTTAACTTAAGGCGTAAGCAGATGATGTGGCGTTACGTTGGACTAGCTTCTCAGGAAAATTTTATATTGTTGGGGTGGTTTTATTTTATAACTACCAGTGGAATAAAAAATTCTTTTTTTTTACAACAATTTTAAATTACTTTTTTTCTAGTCAAAATTTGATATTTTTTACATTTTTCACTTGTACCACCTGCACTATGGGTTGCAACTTGCAAGCTGGGTAGCTTGCAGAATATAAATAATAGTAAGAGTTTATTAATTTTTTTTCTCCAGTAAATTAGGGGTTTAGTAATTTCGAATTTTAAGTTTTCGAGCCGACAATTTAGGACAATCATTTTTTGGGTTTTGCAAATTTTGCCCAATTTCAGCCCGAAATTTTGACCGAAATCACACGTGAATTGCACGTAAGCCCTTAATTTCGGGCTTTATGGTCCAATATCACTCAAATTTGTATATGTGTAATATAATTATACAGGTGGCAATCCAAGTGGCATTAAAATTTACACATCATTGTGTCACATAGGATTAAAAACAGGAAAATAAAAAATAAATATCTTAAAATTGAAAATAACAAAAATAGAAAAATAAATAAATAAAAATAAAACAGAAAAAAAATTAAAATCATCATTAACACAAAATCATCACTAACAGAAAAGTAAAATAAAATGATAAATTTCATAACAAGACTCAATTTATAAATTAGTTCTCAATTTTAAACCCAATTTTTAATTGATTAACCAGATGAACTCCCTGATGAGAAAAAGCAAGTGTGGAGTAGAATTTTCGGATTCGGAAGATGATATGTGAGAGGTATATATTTGTATGTAGTAATTCAGGAATCTTGATTCAAAGGCAGCCAGTTTGGCTATTTCATGTAATTAATCAACTAATGTAACTCTCAACACTCTATTCTTCAAAAGCTTTTTTAGTTTCCTCTGGTTTCAGGTTTAAATCTTCATTTTCTAATGCATCTTTTGATTTCCAGAATCAAAAAACATGTTTTGGAAATTCTTATGAGCTCCCATTTTGGATTCAATCTCAAGGGGCCATAGATGCTTGTATTTTATGATCATTACTTTCTTCTAAGTATTGAAGTGTCACTTGGTTTAAAGAGCCTGATTGTTATCTTGAGTCAAAGTTCTCAACCAAGTTCATGATCTAGTTCAACCAATATTGTGGAGCATGGTATCCTAACCCATTGAGTATCGTTTCTGATCTTCTATTACATTTGATTTACATTTTATATTCCATGTATTTAATACACATCACGTGTTAATTAATAATATCATTTGATACATTTTATATTCCATATATTTAATACACATCACATGTTAATTAATAATATCATTTGATACAGAAGACATGTGGTACTTAGATGTAACACCAAACTGAAATCGGACACACTGTCATACTGCATCGAGTTGAGCAAAATATTCGAAGATTTTATGTTTCCATGAGAATATAAGCAATGCCCAGTGCGTCAATATTATAACTATTACTTCATAATGTCAAAATAAAAAATAAAAAATAGAAAAATTATTTTAAAAAAATAACAGGCCATTGAGTTGGCCCGAGCTTGACGGGCCAAATAGCCCAAGTCCATCAGGCCCGTCGGGTCATTTGGGCCAGGCAAAATGGACCTGATCTTTTTTCAGGGTACTATAGTTAAAGTTCAGTCCAACTGAACCTTATTTACGGGTTGTTCGGAATGACCGAGTTCCAATTGTTTACTGTAATGCTTCCACACATACTCCATGTCATCATTCTATATAGACACTTATATTTCTTGTAATATTAATACTCATTACCTCATCAATCCACTTTAATTATTTGCACTTTATATCAATTAAACATTTTTTTTTATCTAATTTCATAATAAATAAGATTATTTTAATGATTAGTACCTAAGAATATAGACACATTTAAAATTAGTACATCTTTAAGTTAACTCAATTTATTTATATTTTACATTAATAATATATTTATAATAAATGATTATTCTCTTAAAAATTAATAACTATAATTATATTATTATAAGTATATTTCTTACTATAACTATTTCATTACTAAAATAAAATAATCTAGAATAAAAAATTTCAGAAAACTAAATTTGCTATATTTAAAACATTAATAAACACTTGGGCAAATTTCAGACCAATAAGCATATGAATTGCTACAACAAATTAAACAAGCTTATAAATAATAGGTTGTGGAATCTCCTTCCTACAATCATACGCGATGTGTAATATAGTTTTGTTTCTTCAAGGAACATTGCTGACAATATTATAATGGTTCAAGTTCAACAACTTATTAATGATTTAGATGAAAACTAAAAGAAGACGAATAATCACGAAGCTAGACTTAAAATACTTGTTTAAGCTGTATTTATTCAAAAGTAGAAAATGAGTGAAAAATATATTTTCTTATGAAGTACCCCCTCGTCCCTTAAAACTCTGCACATTTTCCTTTTTAATTTGTCCCCAAATACTTTGCACACCAAAAAATGACAAATTTTATCACAATTATTACACTCCCAATACACATGTATTTACACACAATGTCATTACTTTTTCTCTCTCAACACTTTATTACTTTTTTCTTTTTCTCACATAATTGACCCTTATATCCTCAATCATAAAACAAATATTTTTTTTTTCTTAAAAACTGTGCCCAAATTAGTGTGCAGAGTTTTGTGGGACGGAGGGAGTATTAATTCAAACATGTGATGCAAAGCATGATAATTGTAGCTCCTCTGCGTGTGGTGTTATTCGCAATATTAGCTTCCCTTTTCGGCTTAAAGATGATCCCAAACACTGCGGTTCTCCCCAATATGAATTAGTATGCGAAAACAATGTCACCACCATTTCTCTCAAATCCCAGAAATTCCATGTTAAAGCAATCAATTACCACAACAAAACCATCAGGCTCGCTTACGTTTCCATC
The DNA here is from genome assembly GCA_946896805.1 of Scutellaria galericulata. Lineage (NCBI taxonomy): Eukaryota > Viridiplantae > Streptophyta > Magnoliopsida > Lamiales > Lamiaceae > Scutellaria > Scutellaria galericulata. Next base: position 3,435,057 of record OX335788.1, read on the forward strand.
AACAATTACAGCTTTTCTTTTCCTAGCTATTCTTTATATGCCTACAACTTCAGTCATAAAGGGATTTATTTCATTCAAAAAGATCCCTATCACACCAAATTTCTTAATTATTACAGCAAATATCCTCCTTATGAAGTAGTAGCTTGGCCCATTAATTTTATGAGCTGCCCATATTCGTTGAAGAATTCTTCACTCCTTACTGAGATTAGTGGTTTCATCAATGCCTCAAATCTGTCCAACAGCAAAAGGCATACATATATAAAGGGTGGGCACATGAATGCCTCAGATGTAAGTGAAGATATGTGCGGAATAGACAAGATAGTGCTGACATCTTGGAAATTTAAGGATTCCAACAATGTTTCGCTTTCTGAAATCCACGAATCTCTCTTGTATGGATATGAACTCTCTTGGTTCAACTATCCCTGCGTCGTCAAGTGCAAACGAAGATCATATTGTATAATTAATCAAGACGATAAAGCCACTTGCTGGGATGGGAAAATGACTGCAGCGGCTATCTTGATCTTTGTGCTGCTCACAGGTGCGCACATAATTCATGTTGCACTAAATATTTCACTTCTAGCAAAATATAAGCTTTAGGGTCAACTTTGGTCATTGCAAAAGACGTGGTTGCGAATACATTTTTTTCTTGTTGTTTTTATTCTTCAGTTTTGCTGTAAATATTCTTGTGTCTGATAATTATACATCTGCAATAAAAGCATGGAGTAAATTCTAATTTTGTGTACAACGTTTTAGTTGTTGTATTAGCAGGGATAAGCATACCTGCAAAGATCATCTTTGGACTCACCTCTTTATGTGGACTTGTGTACTTAAATGGCTGGAAATGGTATTTCGGCCAAAATGGATGTAAGAATTCTTATACTCCCCTGTCTCATTTTCTGTGTATAAAGCAAGAAACAAAGAAAACAAGTAACGGAATAAGTAGGTTAAGGAGATGCATTGCACGTAGTTGCTCTGAATTTCATCATGTTTGTAATATAGTCCTCTTAACTTAAACTTTTTTGTGGTGTAATTGCAGGGTATCTCCTCATCAGCCTTCTGAGTCATATAGGTGTGCTCTTAATCCATGCTCAGTAAATATTTCAAGAAGTTATCATTATAAAAATAATTTCTAATGAGAAGACTTGTACATTTAAGAAACAAAACCATCATTCCTTTGAAATTTTTCCTTGTTTTGTTATTGTTTCTACTGTTGCAGTGTACCTGTGTGGAATAAGGTTAGTAATTGTATTTCCTTGTGTGATGGGGCTTTTGATCTACAAGTACCGAAGAAGGCATTTGTCGACGTTTGATGCAATAGAACGCTTCCTACAAAGTGACAACCAACTCATGCCCATCAGGTACTCCTATTCCGACATTAAAAGGATGACTAGAGGTTTCCAAGAAAAATTAGGCCAAGGAGGTTACGGTTCTGTTTACAAAGGAAAGCAACGAAGTGGTCATGATGTGGCCGTAAAATTACTTAGAAAGCCTGGGGGAAACGGCCAAGACTTCATGAATGAAATCGCAACCATTGGAAGGATCCATCATGTTAATGTCGTCAAGCTTGTTGGATTTTGTGCAGAAGGATCTAAGCGTGCTCTTATCTTCGATTTCATGCCTAACGGTTCCCTTGAAAAATACATCTTTAGTCGAGAAAATATGAATTACTTAAGTTGGGAGAAAAAGTATGAGATTGCAGTTGGAGTGGCTCGAGGGATCGAGTATTTGCATCGAGGTTGTGACATCCAAATCTTGCATTTCGACATAAAGCCTCACAATATACTTCTTGATGATAAGTTCATCCCAAAAATCTCTGATTTTGGGCTAGCTAAGGTGTGCTCCACTAATAAAAACACAGTGACCCTAACAGCTGCAAGAAGAACCATAGGGTATGTTGCTCCAGAACTCATCAACAGAGGCATTGGTGGAGTCTCTTACAAAGCCGACGTGTATAGCTTTGGGATGATGCTTATGGAAATGGTGGGCTTAAACAGAGACTCAAGAGGAAGTGTTGCAAGTTCTAGCCAATATTTCTCATGTTGGATATACGATTGCTTTGAACAAGGCAAAGACATTGAAATAGGAAAAACTAATGATGATGATGACGACAATGATGGTGCGAGGATGATTGTAAGGAAGATGACAATAGTGGCATTGTGGTGCATACAGATGAGCCCAGATGCTCGACCTTCAATGAATAAAGTATTGGAAATGCTTGAAGGTGAAGTCGAACGCCTGAAAATTCCTCATCGGCCCTCTCAATCAGCCCAGGTTGTAGTGAATGTGGATCAAAGCTGGACAACTACGTATTCAACTGATTCTGCATCCTTGCTCTATCATCATGATACTCCTCCCAACTTTGAGATTACTGTTGAAATGACCTGAAAAGCCCCTACAGTGTTTATATATTAACAGAGTTAATTGATGCATTAATAAGTATATGTTTGTCATCACCCAGACAGACTGAGGTTAGTAGATATTTTAGTTTTGTTGGTAATGAAAATAAGTGTTGGGAGTTAATTCAAATACGGAGTCTTTTTTCATATTATAAAATCAGTTTGATCGATTCTGTTTAGTAGATCATTTTAGTTGATAAGTATTTTTATTCAAATCCTGAATATAATCAGAATCATCCCACTATTACCACTTAGCATTAACTAAACCGAAATATTTAGATAGGAAATGTGGTAGGAATAAGATGCAGCATCTCTACAACATGTTTCATATCTGGTCTGTCTTCTGGTTTCCGTTTCATACCTGACAATGCTATTTCCAACATATCCTTCATTCCTTTCGAAGCTCTCTATCAAACACTATCATTGTTCATTCATCGCAAACACATATCATTAAAACACACAAATTGGTTAACTAAATTGTGTTTTAGTAAATCAACCCACGAAAACATTGTTGTGGGTGGGTCCAGAAAGAGCAAGCTGGAATAAAATTCTTCCGATTGGGAAGATCATAAGTGAGAGATTGTTATATTTAGTAAATTTCCCACTTCTCTTTTTCGTTTCAATATATTTGATACAAAATGTTGATTCTCCTGTCTCCGGATAAATCCGTTTCTTTCGAAATGTAATAAGATGAAAACACCAGTTTTGAAAACGATGGTTTAACACTAGTAAGCTTTGAGCTCAAATAATTCAATCAATTCACAATTAATTAAGAAATTCCAGGCCCGGAAAAATTATGGAATTGGGGGAGGAACTCAATTAATTGTTGAAGTTTGGTGGGCAAGTAGGCCCTTCTGCTGTTTGATATAAATGTCCTATGGGGGCAGAAGAACACGACAAGGTTGACCAAGTAAATGTAGCATGTAAGAATGTCATATATTGACTTAGTCAAGGCCTCATCCATATATGGATATATAAGTTGCAATAGGAGCAGCTCGAGGCATTGCTCATATTCACAGGCAATGTGGAGGGAAGATTGCCCATGGAAACATAAAATCCTCAAATATATTTCTCAACTCCCAACAGTATGGTTGTGTGTCTGATTTCGGTTTGGCTGGCATAATGGTAAAGCCGCAAAAGCGGGGTGCTCTGGTTTACAATGCTTCAAAATATGAATTCAAGAATGCATCCCAAGAAGGTGATGTGTACAACTTCTGAGTTGTGTTGCTCGAACTTCTTACTGGTAAATCACCTACGGACATAGTCGCATGGGCTGGAGGAATTTCAAAGTTGTTTGATAAAAGATTTGGAGCGGTAGACGAAAAGGATAGGCTAGAAATGGTACTAGAAATAGAGATTCAAGGTGGCGATTCAGCCATAATCTTAGAGGGATTTAGCCCATTTCTTCGATCAACGGTCATCAAGTTGGAATGAGGTGCCTGCCTATGTTTCCGAAAGACAGGCCTAAGATGTGTGATATCGTGTTGATGTTAGAGAATATAGCAATAAGTGATGAGGATCCAGAGTACGTAGAAGAAGAACTCGAATCACCCTACCAAGAAAATGCAAGTTTAGAATAGAATTTCTTATTGATTGAATGCTGTAAGATTTCCTGGTTCTCTTTTCATCTCAATTGTAATGCAACATCACTACAACATGTTTCATATCTGGTCTCTCTTCTGGAATCTTTTTAACACAACACAATGCTACTTCTAACATATCACTCATCGCTGGCTTTGCCAAAAATACTTTAGAAGCTCTTTATCAAACACCATTGTCGTCCATTCATCACGAGCATTGTGAATAGCCCAATCAGCAAAAGATCCACGCTTTTCATTGTAACGAAAATGCCAGGGGGACCTTCCAGTAAGAAGTTCAATCAGCACCACTCCAAAGCTATACACGTCACTGGCCTGAGAGAACTTCTTCCTAAACTGGACCTCCGGGGGATGGTACAGACGATCTTTATTATAATAAGATATAGCAATTTCAGGTTTTATATCTACGCATCCATACTCTTCTGAGTTGATGAAAATATTTCAAGTCTTTATGCTTCCATGTACGAAAAAATTCCCTCTCTGTTTGTGGATATGAAGAAGACCCTTTGCTGCACCAATTGCAATCCTGATCCGCCCTTCCCAATCTAACTGAACTAATCCTTTTTCGCCTTTTTTCCCTGCAAATATGATCATAAAACGCATTGATTCACACTTGTCATCATAAACAAACCGGAAACATTACTAGTTATGATTGATTTAACGTACCATGTAACATTGTGTGTACATTCTCCTGATGAAAGTAGTCGTAAAACCCGAAGCTTTCCTTCTCATTGAAGAAGTAAACCCACAACCTAACAACATTCTCATGCTCCATAGACTGAGTGGTCTTTAACCTTGGCTCCAACGCCTCGCGATTAGCTTTAGTTATTCCATATCTCTTTACCACAACCAGGGTACCTTCATTAAAGCTTACAACATATGTGTTGGTAAATTTCCCAAACTCCTCTCCAAGAATAAACGAAGGAGCCATTAACAATTCTTCGAGGCTAAATGCAAAAGGTGAATCCTTAAAATGAATTAGCTTCCCACATTTTTCATTGCTCTCTGCCCTGATTACACTAGTGTTTCTGATACCAGCCACAGTTTTGAATGGAAGAGGCTGAGCAGATCTTAAAAACAATCCATGTGTCGGGTTTTCATAATCAAAAGACAGATCGGAAAATGAATAATTTGAACCGAAATCAGAAGAAATTGAGGATCGGAAGCTGGTGGTTACTGATTGTTCATGGCAGGTTTTCCAGTCATGCTCCCTACGTAGCACAGCAGCAACTAACCTTTCCCAGTTGTCATAATTTCTAGACATATTTTCATAAAATCCTCAACGTGAAAATCTGCAGAAAAAGATTGATGCAGATGAGAACATGTAGAGAGAGAATTTAGCAAATGGTCAACGTGTTATTGGCGTTGGATAACAACCAAAATATTCAACTGAGGACATTACAAAGAAAATCATAAAGGAAGCTTCATGTAATTCACCATAAAGGTAAGGCATAAGTAAAAAACACAAAAACTAATATGAGATCGTCACACATAACGTCGTCTCATGCGGGACCATATTGACTTTGTTGAATAGGTTGTCCCGCTTTTATTGATTTATATAAACTCCGTTTTTCATAAATTAAGATTAACTAATTGGAATAGACAGACCTGTCTATTTCATATCAGGAAATGTGGTAGGAATAAGATGTAGCATCTCTACTACATGTTTCATCTCCAGTCTCTTCTCTGGTTTCTTTATCACACAACACAATGCTACTTCTAACATATCCTTCATTCCTTGCTTCACCAAAGAATACTTTAGAAGATCTCTGTCAAACACAATTGTCGTCCATTCATCACGAGCATTGCAAAGAGCCCAATCAGCAAAAGTCTCAATGCATACATTGTAATGACGATGCAAAGGGGACCTTCCAGTGAGAAGTTCAATCAGCACTACTCCAAAGCAGTACACATCACTCGCCTGAGATATCTCTTGCTTTTTATTCACCTCCGGGGGATGGTAAGGTTGATCTTTGTAATAAAAAGTTATTGCAGTCTTAGGTTTTATATCTACGCAACCATACTCTTGTGAGTTGACAAATATATTTGAAGTCTTTACACTTCCATGTACCAAATTCCCACTCTGTTCATGTATATGAAGAAGACCCTTTGCTGCACCAATTGCAATCCTCATTCTGCCTTCCCAATCTAAACGAACTGATCCCTTCTCGCCTTTCTTCCCTGGAAATTAATCGATCAGAAAACCGATAGATAAACTTGGGAACATTAATTGTTATGAATGGTATAATAACATACCATGTAACATTGTGTGTACATTCCCCTGATGAAAGTAATCGTAAAACCCGAAGCTTTCATCCTCATTGAAGAAGTAACCTCTCAGCCTAACAACGTTCTCATGTTCCATAGACTGAATGGCCTTCAACCTTTGCTCCAACGCCTCGCGTTTAGCATGAGCTCCTCTTCCCCATCTCTTCACCACAACCATACTATCTTCTTTAAATCTTACTGCGTATGTGCTTCTAAATGTCTCTACCTTCTCTCCAAGAGCAAACGAAGGAGCCATTAACAACTCTTCCAAGTCAAATGCAATAGGGGAACTCTCAAAGAGTACAAACTGCCCACCTTTTTCCTTACTCTCTGCCCTAATTACACTACTATTCCTGATACCAGCCACTGTTTGGAATGTAAGTGGCTGAGCAGATTTCAAACATAAATCATCTTTCGGATTTTCGAAATCATTAGAAAATGAATTATTTGAATCGAGATCAGAAGAAATCGAGGATCGGGAGCTGGTGGTTTGTGATTTTTGATGGCAGGTTTCCCAGTCGTGCTCTCTGCGCAGCACAGCAGCAACCAACCTTTCTCAGTTGTCATAAATTCTAGACATATTTGATCAAATCGATCCTTAATGGAAATATCCAGAAAATATATGATTGATGCAGATGAGAGAATGAAGAGAGAGAGAGAGAGACCGAGGAATTTATGAAATGGTTGGAATTTTCCGCCGTTATATGGGACATTATGCTATTTGTTAGTGTCAACGCGTCATTGATGACATTGGAACTAAAGGAAGGTTCGTTAACTTAAGGCGTACGCAGATGATGTGGCGTTACGTTGGACTAGCTTCTGAAGGAAAATTTTATGCTACTCCTATTATGTATTAACATTTGAAAAAAAGATGAAACATGAAATTGTTGGGGTGGTTTTATTTTATAACTACCAGTGGAATAAAAAATGCTTTTTTTTACAACAATTTTAAATTACTTTTTTTCTAGTCAAAATTTGATATTTTTTACATTTTTCACTTGTACCGCCTACACTATGGGTTGCAACTTGCAAGCTGGGTAACTTGCAGAATATAAATAACAGTAAGAGTTTATTAATTTTTTTCCCCAGAAAATTAGGGGTCTAGCAATTTCAAACTTTAAGTTTTCGAGCCGACAATTTAGAACAATCATTTTTTGGGTTTTGCGAATTTTGCCCAATTTCAACCCAAAATTTGACCGAAATCGCATGTGAATTGCACGTAAGCCCTTAATTTCGGGCTTTATGGTCCAATTTCACTCAAATTTGCATATGTATAATATAATTATACAGTGGCAATCCATGTGGCATTAAAATTTACACATCATCAAGTCACATAGGATTAAAAATAGGAAAATAAAAAATAAATATCTTAAAATTGAAAATAAAAAAATAAAAAAAAATAAAAAAGAAAAAAAATTAAAATCATCATTAACACAAAATCATCACTAACAGAAAAGTAAAATAAAATGATAAATTTCAACCCAATTTATAAATTAGTTCTCAATTTTAAACCCAATTTTTAAAGTTTCTCAATAAGTAACTCAATATTATTTAGTTGATATTTGAATTGATATATATGTTTGCAATTTTTTTAGGGTTAGTTGTAGTAGCCACATCAAATTATGAGCAATTTTGTATATAAACTATCAAAAAAAATATTTGGCATCGATATATATATATATATATATGACATATTTAAACCACCAAACTAATTTTCAAGTCATTTTTCACTGGATTTTAACATGTGACTTACACGTGACATCAAGTTCACAGCAACCCCACCAAACTATCAATGATTTTGCTGGGTTAGTTTCATTTTTTGTCATGTCCTAGAGGCATTGTCTGATTTTGGTCCGGTTATTTTTCGATTATCAATTTTAGAAATCTTTTTTTTTTTGCTGAAATCCCTATTTTCTGACAACTTTTTGGCGAGTGTCACACAATCACCCCTAATTTCATGATTTCACTCACATTCGGCTAACGTGACTATTTTTTATCTCATGTGACCTTTTTTTTTTTTTATGTTATTTTACAACCAAAAATTCCACATGTGCAACCATATCATTAATTGCATTTAAAAAAACAAAATAATGATAAACAAAAATTTAAAATAATAAACATCAAAAAACACAAAATATATATTAACAAAAAAGAGATTGAAACTCAAAATTCTCCAAATCCCCAACAATCCTAAATTCCTTTTTCGTTTGGGGAAATCCCAGAAGAAACCTACTTTACACCTCCAAAATAGAAAAAATGTAAAGTTTTGGATTTTTTTTTTTTTTTTTGCAATTATGCTTTTCTTTAGTATCTACATGGTGTCTTTTTGTAAATTTGAATAATCTTAAAATAGAATTAATAATAATAATAATAATAATAATAATAATAATAATAATAATAATAATAATAATAATAATAATAATATAATTGTTATGTAAAAAAAATGTTATTATGAAATAATATGTTTAAAAAATTTATTTTACTATTGGTGAGTTAATGTGTTTTACTCATCCATAATTTTTCATAATTATTTTAGAAATTTATTTATTCATAATATATAGTTTGGAAATTAAAAAAAAAAGTCATATAAAAGAAAAAAAATCATCAACGTTTTTAAAATTATCGGACTAAAACAAAAGGATGAATATATAAATGGCTAAAAATCAAAAAAGTTATAAGACCAAATAAAAATTATTTTCTCATTTTTAGTTTCAGTGTCCACTAATCTTCTGAATTTTAAGCACTCGCAAGTAAAAATCCACAATGTAGGAGTGTGGCCTTTGGTGCTTCTAGTGTTATTTAGACTAGCAAGTTTATTGGAGGGGTACTACCGTACTATTAGGTACTTCTATTTCTCCTTTTCAACTAACACGTGTACTGGTGGTTCGTAACGTTTATATTAAAATAAGTCTCAATTTTTAAATATCCCTACAAAATAATTGAAAAGATTGCATGCAACTAGCAGTAGTTATAATACCTATACTTGACACCAAACGTTGATAGTTTTGATGAATGATGATACTTGGGCTCTTTGTCGAACAATAAACTACTCAATTTTTGTTTATATATAACGGAGATTGAATCAAATGGCTCATTTTGATATCAAAATTGGATAACTTTTTTGGATTGAAAATTTTCATTTTCGTATTCAAATTAAATCTTTGATCATTTGCAAATCCTAAGAATAAAAGTTGATGCAAATTTCGAGGATGAGAGATATCATGGGAAGGAACTCTATAATAAATAGTTGAAACTAAGCCATGAAAGGGTGTTTATTTACTCTATATTGGCATTTGAATTACAAGTAGGAGGAAAGGGTGCTTTTTAGTCTATATATTGGCATTTGAATTACAACTAGGTTAACCAATTAAAATAAGACTTAGTAAACTGAAGGAAGCTTCAATGTAGTTTCTTTTAGCTTTGTTTAAGTAAGCAGATTGATGTCATATTAAACTACCATTTTTACACCCTTTTCTGCATAGAGTTGGTGCTTAATCCTCGGCTGAGTCAGCTCTTTTAAGTATCAATGCATCTCTTAAGTCGATCCACAATTCTATGTGTGTATATAGGTTGAGTCAACCAATCAAGAACATCTGCAAAATCTTGATTAGTTTTCAAAGGAAGATGTCAAAGATCTATGACAACTGGGAGAGGCTGGTGGGAGCGGTGCTGAAGAGAGAGGAGATTTGGCAACTCTGTCATCAACAATCGATAAGCCCGAGTGTGCATTCTGAATCATCAGATTTGAGTTCAAGTTCGCGGATGAGGACTGTCGAAGGAGATCAAATTAGTGTAAGAAGAATATTAGTAGCAACATATATATGTGTTGGTTATAAGCTAATAGATAATTGATTGCATTTAATTTGCAGGCTGATGTTGTTCCAAAATTTGGTGAATGGGATGCGAATGATCCTCGATCACCTGAAAATTACACTTATATATTTAACAGGGTGCGGGAGGAGAGGAATACAGGGACGAGAAGGGCAAATGATACTCCAATGTACCAACAGATGAACTCCCCTGATGAGAAAAAGCAAGTGTGGAGTAGAATTTTCGGATTCGGAAGATGATAAGTGAGAGGTATATATTTGTATGTAGTAATTCAGGAATCTTGATTCAAACGCAGCCAGTTTGGCTATTTCATGTAATTAATCAACTAATGTATCTCTCAACACTCTATTCTTCAAAAGCTTTTTTAGTTTCCTCTGGTTTCAGGTTTAAATCTTCATTTTCTAATGCATCTTTTGATTTCCAGAATCAAAAAACATGTTTTGGAAATTCTTATGAGCTCCCATTTTGGATTCAATCTCAAGGGGCCATAGATGCTTGTATTTTATGATCATTACTTTCTTCTAAGTATTGAAGTGTCACTTGGTTTAAAGAGCTTGATTGTTATCTTGAGTCAAACTTCTCAACCAAGTTCATGATCTAGTTCAACCAATATCGTGGAGCATGGTACCCTACCTCATTGAGCATCGTTCCAGATCTTCTATTACATTTGATTTACATTTTATATTTCATGTATTTAATACACATCACGTGTTAATTAATAATATCATTTGATACATAAGATGCGTGGTACTTAGATGTAACACCAAACTGAAATCGGACACACTGCCATACTACATCGAATTGAGCAAAATATTCGAAGATTTTATGTTTCCATGAGAAATATAAGCAATGGCCAGTGCGTCAATATTATAACTATTACTTCATAATGTCAAAATGAAAAATAAAAAAATTATTTAAAAAAATATTTAACAGGCCATTGAGTTGGCCCGAGCTTGATGGGCCAAATAGCCCAAGTCCATCAGGCCCGTCGGGTCATTTGGGCCAGACAAAATGGACCTGATCTTTTTTCAGGGTACTATAGTTAAAGTTCAGTCCAACTGATCCTTATTTACGGGTTGTTCGGAATGACATGTCCAACCGAGCTCCAATTGTCTACTGTGATGCTTCCACACATACAGACATACTCCATGTCATCATTAATCTATATAGACAATTATATTTCTTGTGATATTAATAATCATTACCTCATCAATCCACTTTAGTTATTTGTACTTTATATCAATTAAACAATTTTTTTTTATCTAATTTCATAATAAATAAGATTATTTTAATGATTAGTATCTAAGAATATAGACACATTTAAAATTAGTACATCTTTAAGTTAACTCAATTTATTTATATTTTATAGACACATTTAAAATTAGTACATCTTTAAGTTAACTCAATTTATTTATATTTTATAGACACATTTAAAATTAGTACATCTTTAAGTTAACTCAATTTATTTATATTTTACATTAATAATATATTTATTTTTTATTTATAATATTAAATGATTATTCTCTTAAAAATTAATAACTATAATTATATTATTATAAGTATATTTCTTACTAAAACTATTTCATTACTAAAATAAAATAATCTAGAATAAAAAATTTCAGAAAACTAAATTTGCTTTTTTTAAAACATTAATAAACACTTGGGCAAATTTCAGACCAATAAGCATATGAATTGCTACCAACAAATTAAACAAGCTTATAAATAATAGGTTGTGGAATTTCCTTCCTACAATCATACGTGATGTGTAATATAGTTTTGTTTCTTCAAGGAACATTGCTGACAATATTATAACGGTTCAAGTTCAACAACTTATTAATGATTTAGATGAAAACTAAAAGAAGAAGAATAATCACGAAGCTAGACTTAAAATACTTGTTTAAGTTGTATTTATTCAAAAGTAGAAATGAGGGAAAAATATATTTTCTTATGAAGTATTAATTGTATGAGTAGAAAATCCTCCTATAATTAATTTGTCCTTTGGTAAGTAGATTAGATTTGTGTGCAGGAGGAGAAAGGTGAGACTTGGATGGAGTCTACGCATCCAACATTTGAAGTCAAAGTCGTGTGGGAGCAGTGTTGTTATTATGGTGGTCACAAATTTAAATTGTGAAAACATTATTTTTTTCTTTGCAGAAAGCAAGAAGAATGATGATCATCACTCAAAATCTGCTTCTCCTCATTTTACTACAACTTTTCCTTCAAACATGTGATGCAAACCACGATAATTGTAGCTCCTCCTCTGCGTGTGGTGTTATTCGCAATATTAGCTTCCCTTTCTGGCTCAAAGATGATCCCAAACACTGTGGGATTCCCCAATATGAATTAGCATGCGAAAACAATGTCACCACCATTTCTCTCAAATCCCAGAAATTCCATGTCAAAGCAATCAATTACCACAACAAAACCATCAGGCTCGCTTACGTTTCCATCAACAATTACAGCTTTTCTTTACCAAGCTATTCTTTATATCCTTATCACACCAAAGATCCTTATTATTACGGCAAAGATCCTCCTTCTGAAGTAGCTTGGCCCATTAATTTTATGAGCTGCCCATATTCGTTGAAGAATTCTTCACTCCTTACTGAGATTAGTGAGAGAGACGGTTTCTTCAATGCCTCTAATCTGCTCAACAGTAAAAGGTGTTAATGTTGAATTTTTCAACATATGATTATTTTTCTTTTTTCTTATTATTAAATCAATTATCTTATTTGTTGGATAACTAGGAGAGATTTAAGGGATATTGTTACTAAAAGATCTTCTATTCTATTTAGGAGATTTGGTTCTTTTTATCACGTGATTTTCAGGTTGAAGCAAGGAAAGAAGATTTGACTTATTCATCAACTTATTCCTAGTTTATAGGAAAGGGTTGCTAAGTCATCTCTTTATTTGAAAGGTGGAAACATGTTCATGAGAAAGAAAGTGAGAGAACGTGGAGTGTGAGAGAGATATGGAGATCATGGAAGAAGGATCAAGAAGTGGACTTCATAGAGATCAAGATAAAAGCATGAATTAGAAGATCATGGAAGATGGAAGAAGTGGACTTCATGGAAGGAGTGGAGATCAAGGAAGAAGTGGAGATCATGGAGCATGCACCTACATGAGACATGGAAGGCTCCTGACGTCTATAAATAGAGAACTCCATTCCAGAGGAAAGATCACGAAGACAAGAGAGCATAAAAGCAAGTAGAGTGATATTTCGAGTCATACAGTTAGTCAGTGTTGTCTTCTTTGTTGATCACATTACACATAACATCTCTGTCTCTTTTCTTTAAAGGCTTAGAGTTTTCATACTCAAGTCTTCTTTTCATAGACAGAGGGTTTTTGAGTGGTCATTGAGTTGTACACGTCAATAGGATCCTTAGATACGTTTAGGACGTGTTGGTTTGTCGAAGAGTTTCTTCTCCAAAAGAACTCTTCGTGTTTTACAAGATTCTCTCCAAAGGATCTTTATTTGTCTTTGTACTCATCGAATACATCAATAAGACATCTTTGCCCTGAAGGCGTTCCACGAGTATCATTATATACTCGTGGATATTTCTTGTTTTGTTTATCTGTTTTAATTAGTTCCGCTGTGTTATCCGTAGTGTTGTCAACATCACAGACAACATTACGTCTCTGATACTTTTACAGTTTGTATCTTCGTGTGCAGGAGCATCCGGACACTTTCAAGTGGTATCAGAGCCACCCACCTGATATACTAGGTGGTTGGTTCTGTTGCTCATGCAAGAGATGGACTGGTGCAATCCACAAGGGAAGTTACCAGTATTAGATGGACAGAATTATGCGTACTGGAAGATTCGTACTCGTTCACAGATCAAGTCCATAGATTCAAATGCCTGGACCGTAGTTGAGGAAGGCTTTGAACATCCCATAAAAATTGATAAAGGTGATATTGTTCTTAAACCAAGGAGTGAATGGACAACTACTGAAGTAGCAAATGCAAGTTTTAATGATAAAGCAATCAACATCATTTTCGGCTCTACTGATCTCAGAGTTTTCAAACTTATACAAAATTGCACATCAGCGAAGGAAGCTTGGGACATTCTTGAGAGACGATATGAAGGTGATAGTACCGTTAGAGAAGCAAAACTCCGCAACTTGATGTCGCAATTCGAGGTTATGCGAATGGAAGAATCTGAGGACATTGGTGACTATTTTGAACGACTACGGGATATCTCAAATCAGTTTTCTGTCCTTGGAGATGCCTTGTCTCACAAGCATTTGGTGGCTAAGGCAATTCGTACTTTAACTCCCAAGTACAACATCAAAGTTTCAGCAGTTGAGGAAGCTCACAATCTCTCAAAGATGGATATCGACACGCTTCAAAGCATCATGCAGACATATGAAATAAATTTGAAGACTCAAGGAGGTGTCCAAAAGGAGAAGAATGTTGCATTTCAAGCCCAACCTGAGGTAGAAAGTGATCAAGATGATGATGGGCCGCTAGAAGAGGTTCCCGAAGGACAAAACGTTGTTATGCTCGCCAAAAAATACAACTCAATGGTGAGGAAGATGAACAAGAAGGTGTTTTATCCAAAAGGAAAGGAGAAACTCAACAAGGCTGCTGCTCATCCTCAGTGGAAGCCGCCTGGTTCTTCATCACAACCATATAAGAAACCAAGTTCTGAGCATGGTCGAAACGATCCTAAACATCTCGAATCCATTCAATGTCGTGCATGTTCGGGATGGGGTCACTATGCAAATGAGTGTGCAAACACTTTAAGGAAATATGGGAAGAAGAACCTCTGGGTATCGTTAAGTGATGATGAAGACGATTTTGAAGAAGCTGTTCAAGATCAACTTCTGTTATTTGCAAATGTTACCTCAGATGTTACTGCAGATGTTACCACATTGATCGACACATCAGAGAGGTATGACCTTTTTAACTTCTCTAAAATAACTTGTCTGAATGTTGTGCTTGACAATGATGCAGAAGCAGAAAGTGGTGAAGATGACACAGATGATGAGTCTATCTTAGAAGAACTCAAGAAACTCTATACTTCATTACTTAAAGATTGGAAAAAGAAGTGCAAACAAGTTGAGATTCTCTCTAAAGAGAATGATGTACTGAAGCAGTCCATGGCCAGACTCGAAGTAGCTCTTACACAAAAGGACATTGAGCTCGAAAAGGCTCAAACTCAAATGGAGATTGACAAAGCTACTCTCACCAAGTGGAACACAAGTTCAAGCAAGTTGAATGAGACTCTTGAATCTGGTAATAACGACAGGTCAGGTCTTGGTTTTAAGTCTAAGGAATCTGTTTTTCCAAGTCTATTTAATGATCAAAAATCGAAAACTGTTTTTGTGAAAGAATCGGCTAAGTCTACAGAAAAAATTTCTAGAAAGAGGAAGTATGTTTGCCATTATTGCTTTCGACCAGGGCATATTAGACCTTTTTGCTATAAGTGGAAAAATGATTTATCCAGTGGACAAATGTTGCCTCAGATGTTGCCTAACATTTCTCGTAACATTTCGCCCAGAAAAGTTCAAAAGCAAATTTGGGTCCCTAAAACCCCTATACTCTGCAATGTTGTTTTTACTGCTTTAAAGACTAACATTACAGGATCTTGGTACTTTGATAGTGGTTGTTCACGCCACATGACGGGAACCAAAGATTGTTTAGAGGACTTTACACCTCTTAAGGACGGATGTGTTACCTATGGGGGTGGTGCTAAAGGTAAAATCATTGGTAAAGGAACCTTGAATGTGCCTGGTTTTCCAAAGTTGAAAAATGTACTACTTGTTGATGGCCTCATGGCTAACTTAATCAGTATAAGTCAACTTTGTGATGATGACTTGGAGGTAAAGTTCAATAAGGACTCTTGTGAAGTTTTTAATAAGTCTAACATATGCATCATGACAGGTTCCAGGTCACATGATAATTGTTATCTTGTGGGAGAGAAAGTCACATGCAACAAAACTCATTTTGATGAAACAATGTTGTGGCATCAAAAGTTAGGCCATGTAAATTTTCGCACTCTTGAAAAGTTGAGGAGTTTCGAAGCTGTTAGAGGACTACCAGCATTGAATCACAAAAGTAAGATTGTGTGCGGAGACTGTTTAAAAGGTAAACAAACCCGTGTGCCGCATAATGTTACGTCACATCAGGGACAACACTCAGGTACAACTCACTGTTTTCAGCTTTTACACATGGATCTTATGGGTCCAGTAGAGGTAGAGAGTCTTGGAGGTAAGAGATACTCGTTTGTGATAGTTGATGATTTTTCTCGATTCACATGGATTTATTTTCTTAGTGAAAAATCTGAAACTTTCACATATTTTAAAGTTTTGTACATGCGAATTAAAACCTCTTTTGATTCGAAAATCTCGAGTATAAGATCTGACCATGGTAGAGAATTTGAAAACAGCATGTTTACCTCGTTTTGTGAAAAGAAAGGGATTTATCATGAATTTTCAGCACCTAAAACTCCTCAACAAAACGGGATTGCCGAAAGAAAAAATCGAACCTTGCAAGAAATGGCTCGTGTTATGTTAAGTTCAAAGAAGTTGTCAAAACGTTTTTGGACTGAAGCTTTAAACACAGCATGTCATATAGGAAATCGTGTCTATCTTAGACCCGGAAGTAAAATGACCCCATATGAAATTTTAAAAGGGAAGAAGCCAAATCTGAAATATTTTCATGTGTTTGGGTGTGTTTGCTATATCCTAAATGATAGAGAAAATCTTGCCAAGTTTGATTCGAAGAGTGATAAGGCTATATTTCTTGGATATTCGTCTAATAGTCATGCGTATCGTGTATACAATTTATGACTAAGAAATATTCAAGAGTCTGTCAACATTGTTTTTGATGATTTTTCTGATCTCACATGTAAAACATATGAAGATACAGCTTTGGACTTTGTTGAAATGCCTGCAGTTCCAGATGTGCCCCCTGATGTTGGCACATCCGACATAACACCAGTCGCTGATTCTGAATCTGATGAAAGTAACGATGAAGCACATGATCCAGTAAGGAAAGACCCACCAGCTCATATCAGAAAGGACCACCCTACCACACAGGTGATAGGGGGAGTGAACGAAGGGGTAAGGACACGAAGAAAGGAACCCGTGAACTACAAAGAAATGGTAAGACATGTGTGTATGTCAACCACATTTGCTGAGGTACATTCCTACTGTTTTGTGTCTCTCATTGAACCTAAAAATGTTCATGAAGCTCCCAAAGATAATTTTTGGATACAAGCAATGCATGAGGAATTAGAACAATTCACTAGAAATGATGTTTGGTTTCTTGTTCCTAGACCCATCAATACTAATGTTATTGGCACGAAATGGATTTTCAAAAATAAATCTGATGAGTCTGGAAATGTAGTGAGAAATAAGGCACGTCTTGTAGCTCAAGGGTATACGCAAGTTGAGGGTATTGACTACGATGAAACTTTTGCACCCGTTGCTAGGATAGAGTCTATAAGATTGCTTTTTGCTATTGCTTGTTACTTAAAAATCACATTGCATCAGATGGATGTGAAATGAGCTTTTTTAAATGGAATTTTGAATGAGGAAGTATATGTTGAGCAACCCAAAGGCTTTGAAGATCCTTACTTACCTACTCATGTTTTTAAACTCAAAAAGGCTTTGTATGGTTTGAAACAAGCTCCACGAGCTTGGTATGGTCGATTGACTACCTTTTTGCTTGAGTTTGGTTTTACACGAGGTGAGGCTGATCGTACACTCTTTATTAAGAATAGTGATCATGATTTTGTTATTGCTCAAATTTATGTAGATGACATTGTTTTCGGTTCAACTTCTAAAGTTGAACTTGATAAATTTGTGAATGCTATGTCATCTACATTTGAGATGAGCATGATTGGGGAGCTAACATTTTTCCTAGGTCTACAGGTTAAGCAAATGGATGATGGAATTTTTGTCTCGCAGAGTAAATATGCCAAAAATCTTGTGTCTCGTTTTGGGTTAGAATGTTCTAAACCCATGCGAACTCCTATGGGTTCGACTCAAAAACTGTGCAGGGACAATGTTGCTGAGAATGTGGACAACACGCTGTACAGATCCATGATAGGCAGTCTCTTATACTTAACTGCAAGTCGTCCAGACATCATGTATAGTGTTGGTGTATGTGCCCGATACCAAGCTGAACCTAAAGTATCACATCTTCAAGCTGTTAAGCGGATCATAAGGTATGTTTCGGGTACAATTGATTTGGGAATTTGGTACACCAAAGACACGAATTTGAACTTAGTTGGGTACACCGACTCGGATTGGGCCGGGGACCTGGACGATCGGAAGAGTACGAGTGGAGGCTGCTTCTATCTAGGTAACAACCTTGTTTCTTGGCACAGTAGAAAACAGAATTGTGTTTCCCTATCAACGGCTGAATCGGAATATGTGGCCGCGGGTAGTGGTTGTACGCAATTACTTTGGTTGAGGCAAATGTTAGATGACTATGGTTTTAAAACTAAATACTTGAGCCTATACTGTGGTAACTCTAGTGCGATAGACATTTCAAAAAATCCTGTTCAACATTCTCGCACCAAACATATAGATATAAGGCATCACTTCATTCGAGATTTAGTAGAAAAAGATATTATACATCTTGAATATGTGTCCACTGAAAACCAAAATGCTGATATTTTTACCAAGGCCCTTGATCTTGAGAGATTTTCTCACCTAAAGAAATCTCTTGGGTTATGTGTTATATGAATATATATACACAGTTTACGGATGTTACAGTACATGTTGCTCACATCTTGCATAACATCCATTTTTTTTTTGGCCTTCTTCACTTATATGCATGTTGCTTGTCTGGAATATGTGTTCTTTTGAGAGGATATTTGCTTGGACAATTTAAGGAATCTTTTGTGGCTCATTTTAATGTGTACTATGCTTAAAAATTTTGATTATACGATCACAAAGCACTTGGAGCACGGCGTTCGCTGCGACGATGCTTTTCAAGCAGCTAAGTGATCATGTTTAAAAGGGTTGTGTGACCTAACACTGAGTACTCGGGGCACGGCACTCGCTATGACGATGCTTCCTTATCACAAAGTGAATGGAGATACCATAACCCACTTATAAAAAGTCAATCTCACAATTGAGTAACTAGATGCACGGCGCTCGCTACGACGATGCACTCTCTTAAAAAGGTTGGTTGAGATTGACGTGCACAATTTGGTTGAAAAAGTACGCTGTTGTTCTTGAGCTTGTTCGCTGATTTCAGGATTTTGTCCTTGCAAATATTCTCAACATTAACGAACACATTATCTGGATATGTTTTATGCATTCTGTGATTTTTTTTTATTCGTGGATAAAAATTCAAGGTTGGATAAGTCTTGCTCTATTTTAAATTTTGAATTTACTGACTTCATATATCTCTCTGTTTGTTTTAACTAACCATGATCTAATTTGGCTATTTTTGTGGAGGGTTTATATCCTTTTTCTGTTAAGGCTCACTTATTTATTTTGAAATCCATAAGTCTCCCACGCCTCCCAAGGTTTTTTTTTTCTCTCTCCAAAGCCATTTTCTCTCTCCATTGCTTCTCGCCCTAATTTCCTCTCACCCCCAAATTTCCTTCCTCTCCAAATTCGAAGCTCCAATGGACTCAAATCAACAGAAAATTGCCGAGCTTTTTGCCCAACTCCAAGCTCTTATGCCCAATTTTGGTTCAAGTTCTCAAGCACCTCCATCCACATCTCAAACCCCATCATCTGAACTGCCATCTGCATCGACAATACCAACTCCGCCAACTTTTGCTAAGAAACCTCCAGCCTCCTCCGATGATTTTCAACCACCACAGCCCGATGTGCCATCAGATGTGGGCGACAATACTGAATACCCCGAGCCTCTCAAAGTTGCATACCCAGGTACAGTTTCCGATGATCCATTTGAGGTGGATAACTACCCTGACCCGGATCCAGAGAAGGTGGGTCATGGTAATCTTGGTGGAGAGTCGACCTCAGTTCGTCGATCAAAGAGGGTTCTTGATCATTTCTTCCCCCCCTCAACAAAGAAATCCAAAGTGTCGACATCTCCATCCACCCAACCAATTCAGGTCCCTTTTGCCTTAGTCGAGCCAACAGAGATGGTCGACACGGATGATTCCTCAGATGACTCATATGATCCTGCTTTTTTGTATGATTCATCCACTGATTTTGACGATTCATCCGATGAAGACTTTCTCTTTCCAGAAGGGGATATAGCATCTGATGATGAGGTTCCTATTTCTGAGATTCTTGCTTCTATGAAGAAGAGTGTTGCTAGCGATGTTGAGCAAGATGTTGCCACTGAAGGGGCCACATCGGAGAAAACATCATCAGTTGCTGAAGAAGAAATTCCCCCTGTTTCTCCTACCAAGGCTGATCAGACTGGTTCAGACTCCGAAGACGACCTGGTCTTCTCTCCGAAGGGTTCTCCCTTTCAGGTATCCTCTGCTCGATCCTCAAAGTTTTATTTTGATATGCCTCAGGCTTCGTGGCGTTCATTGTGTCTACGCAATATTTTGTCTGAGAAGAGAATAAATATGGGAGTTTTTACTGATTTTGGGTTGGTTTCTTATCTGAATGAAAGAGGGCTTCTCCAGTCTGTATCTTATGTCCAACCTTATCCCCCATCAGTTGTTTATGAATTCTATGCTAATCTGCACAAGTCGTTAGTGGATTCTTGTGATAAAAAGTTTGGGGAACTATTCTTGAGGGGGAGGATTTTTTCCTTCAAGTCAGGTGATATTAACTCTATTTTTGGTCTGTCTGATGGAGTTCATGATGATTTGATCCCTGATCTTAATGTTGTGGTTTCTGAATTGACTGGTGGCATGATTTCGGTATGGCCTAAAAAGCTTTCGAGCTCTGCTCTTACTTCTCTTTTTGCTGTGTTGCACAAGATTTGTGTGCATAACTGGCTACCATCAACTAACACCACTTCTGTGACAGAGGAGCAAGCCTCCTTGTTGTTTCGTATTGGTAAGAATTTGCCCTTCAACCTTGGAAGAGTAGTGTTGATGAATTTGGTTCGGTTTGCGGGCAAGTATACCGAGAGTGGTATTCTTCCCTATCCTTCGTTGATATACTCAGTTCTTCAAGCTCAAGGGTTCAAGAAACGCAGTAATGATGCTCTCACTCAAGAGGTTTCCCCTCTCACCATTGCAAAAGCACTTCTCACGGGTTCTCGTGTGCTGGATCTGCCCTATACTCAGAATGTTGCCCCGTCTGGTAGCAACATTTCTCCCAACATTCCTTTGGCTTTTTTCGAGCAGCAGTTACGCGTATTGAATGTGCACATTGATGGATTGTTACGTGTTCGAGACTCCTTAGAGGAATTTATTTCTGCTCAAAAAGGGGGAGTAGGATCAAGTGGATTTGCCGGTGGTGGCAGTGAAGCTGCAAAAGAAGCTGAAGCTGAAGTTGAAGCTGATGAAGAATGATTTTTGACTTTATTGTGTTTTTTCAGGGGGAGACTTGATGATTGTAATCTATTCTGCATGGTTGAATTTTTGTTGTTATTTTTCGGATAATTCTTGAATTATGTTCTGGTTGGTTTATCTAATTAAATTCATGATTATCTTGTTTTTGATATGCAGATTTTGAGGGGGAGATATTGATTTAATGTTTTGAGCAGAAAAAGCAAAAAAGGGGGAGATTGTTAATGTTGAATTTTTCAACATATGATTATTTTTCTTTTTTCTTATTATTAAATCAATTATCTTATTTGTTGGATAACTAGGAGAGATTTAAGGGATATTGTTACTAAAAGATCTTCTATTCTATTTAGGAGATTTGGTTCTTTTTATCACGTGATTTTCAGGTTGAAGCAAGGAAAGAAGATTTGACTTATTCATCAACTTATTCCTAGTTTATAGGAAAGGGTTGCTAAGTCATCTCTTTATTTGAAAGGTGGAAACATGTTCATGAGAAAGAAAGTGAGAGAACGTGGAGTGTGAGAGAGATATGGAGATCATGGAAGAAGGATCAAGAAGTGGACTTCATAGAGATCAAGATAAAAGCATGAATTAGAAGATCATGGAAGATGGAAGAAGTGGACTTCATGGAAGGAGTGGAGATCAAGGAAGAAGTGGAGATCATGGAGCATGCACCTACATGAGACATGGAAGGCTCCTGACGTCTATAAATAGAGAACTCCATTCCAGAGGAAAGATCACGAAGACAAGAGAGCATAAAAGCAAGTAGAGTGATATTTCGAGTCATACAGTTAGTCAGTGTTGTCTTCTTTGTTGATCACATTACACATAACATCTCTGTCTCTTTTCTTTAAAGGCTTAGAGTTTTCATACTCAAGTCTTCTTTTCATAGACAGAGGGTTTTTGAGTGGTCATTGAGTTGTACACGTCAATAGGATCCTTAGATACGTTTAGGACGTGTTGGTTTGTCGAAGAGTTTCTTCTTCAAAAGAACTCTTCGTGTTTTACAAGATTCTCTCCAAAGGATCTTTATTTGTCTTTGTACTCATCGAATACATCAATAAGACATCTTTGCCCTGAAGGCGTTCCACGAGTATCATTATATACTCGTGGATATTTCTTGTTTTGTTTATCTGTTTTAATTAGTTCCGCTGTGTTATCCGTAGTGTTGTCAACATCACAGACAACATTACGTCTCTGATACTTTTACAGTTTGTATCTTCGTGTGCAAGAGCATCCGGACACTTTCAAAAGGCATAGTTATATAAAGGTTGGGCACATGAACGCCTCAGATGTAAGTGAAGATATGTGTGGAATAGACAAGATAGTGCTGACATCTTGGAAATTTAAGGATTCCAACAATGTTTCGCTTTCTGAAATCCACGAATCTCTCTTGTATGGATATGAACTCTCTTGGTTCATCTATTCCTGCGTCGTCAAGTGTAAACCAAGATCATATTGTCAGATTAATCAAGACTATACAGCCACTTGCTCACAAGGAGCATGTGCAATAACTATCCTGATCTGTGTGCTGGTCATAGGTGCGCAAATAACTCATGCTGCACTAAATATTTCACTTCTAACAAATATGAGCTTTAGGGTCAACTTTGGTCAATGCAAAAGATGTGGTTGCAAAAACATCTTTTTCTTGTTGTTTTTATACTTCAGTTTTGCTGTAAATATTCTTGTGTCTGATAATTATACATCTGCAAGAAAAGCATGGAGTAAATTCTAATTTTGTGTACAACGTTCCAGTTGTTGTATTTGCAGGGATAAGCATACCTACAAAGATCATCTTTGGACTCACCTCTTTATGTGGACTTTCGTACTTAATTTACTGGGAATGGGAATGGGAATGGGAATGGGAATGGTATTTCGGCGTAAATGAATGTAAGAAATCTTATACTCCCCTGTCTCATTTTCTGTGTATAAAGCAAGAAACAAAGAAAACAAGTAACGCAATAAGTAGGTTAAGGAGATGCATTTCACGTAGTTGCTCTGAATTTCATCATGTTTGTATTATAGTCCTCTTAACTTAAACTTTTTTGTGGTGTAATTGCAGGGGATCTCTTCAGACTTCTGTTTCTTATAGGTGTGCTCTTAATTCATGCTGCAGTAAATATTTCAAGAAGTGATCATTATAATAATAATTTCTGATGAGAAGACTAATAAGTTTAAGAAACAAAACCATCATTCCTTTGACCTTTTTCCTCATTTTTCCTTGTTTTGTTAATTTTTCTTCTGTTGCAGCGATCCTGTGTGGACTAAGGTTGTTAATTGTATTTCCTTGTGTGATGGGGCTTTTGATCTACAAGTACCGAAGAAGGCATTTGTCGACGTTTGATGCAATAGAACGCTTCCTACAAAGTGACAACCAACTCATGCCCATCAGGTACTCCTATTCCGACATTAAAAGGATGACTAGAGGTTTCCAAGAAAAATTAGGCCAAGGAGGTTACGGTTCTGTTTACAAAGGAAAGCAACGAAGTGGCCATGATGTGGCCGTAAAATTACTTAAAAAGCCTGGGGGAAACGGCCAAGACTTCATGAATGAAATCGCAACCATTGGAAGGATCCATCATGTTAATGTTGTCAAGCTTGTTGGATTTTGTGCAGAAGGATCCAAGCGTGCTCTTATCTTCGATTTCATGCCTAAAGGTTCCCTTGAAAAATACATCTTTAGTCGAGAAAATATGAATTCCTTAAGTTGGGAGAAAAAGTATGAGATTGCAGTTGGAGTGGCTCAAGGGATCGAGTATTTGCATCGAGGTTGTGACATCCAAATCTTGCATTTCGACATAAAGCCTCACAATATACTTCTTGATGATAAGTTCATCCCAAAAATCTCTGATTTTGGGTTAGCTAAAGTGTGCTCCACTGATAAAAACACAGTGACCCTAACTGCTGCAAGAGGAACCATAGGGTATGTTGCTCCAGAACTCATCAACAGAGGCATTGGTGGAGTCTCCTACAAAGCCAATGTGTATAGTTTTGGGATGATGCTTATGGAAATTGTGGGCTTAAACAAAGACTTGAGAGGAAGTGTTGCAAGTTCTAGTCAATATTTCCCATGTTGGATATACGACTGCTTTGAACAAGGCAAAAACATTGAAATGGGTAAAAGTGATGGTGATGATAATGATGGTATGAACATAATTGCAAAGAAGATGGTAATTGTGGCATTATGGTGCATACAGATGAGTCCAGATGCTCGACCTTCAATGAATAAAGTGGTGGAGATGCTTGAAGCTAAAATTGAACGCTTGCAAATTCCTCATCGGCCCTCTCAATCAGCCCAGGTTGTAGTGAATGTGGATCAAAGCTGGACGACTACATATTCAACTGATTCGGTATCCTTGCTTTATCATGATACTCCTCCCAATGTCGAGATTACGGTTGAAATGACCTGAAAAGCCCCTATAGTGTTTATGTACTAATACAGTAAAATTGATGCAATAATTAGTAATAGGTATGTCATGTCTCAGAGCGAAGTTAGTAGATATTTCATATGACGATAATAAGTGTTCAAGTTAATTCAAATACAGTCTCTTTCATATTTTAAAATCAGTTTTATTAATCATAGTTATTATCTTTTTCTTCATAATCGATTCTGTTATTTTCATTCAAATTCCAAAAATAATCAGAATCATTGCAATTTGCAATATTAGTACTGCCAAATCCTCATGATCATAATTATCACTTAAACATAAACCAATTGGAAATCTTTAGACAGGAAATGTGGTAGGAATAAGTTGCAGCATCTCTACAACATGTTTCATATCTGGTCTCTCTTCTGGTTTCTTTTTCAAACAAGACAATGCTACTCCCAACATATCCTTCATTCCTTGCTTCACCAAAGAATACTTTAGAAGCTCTCTATCAAACACTATCGTTGTCCATTCATCGCGAACACAATGAAGAGCCCAATCACCAAAAGTTTCATGCCTTGATTCGTTACTATAACGCATAGGGGACTTTCCACTGAGAAGTTCAATCAGCACTACTCCAAAACTATAAACGTCACCGGCCCTGGAGAACTCCTTTGTTATAAAGACCTCCCGGGCGTGGTACAACCGATTTTTATGAGAGATTTCAGGTTCAGGTTTTATATCTACACAGCCATACTCTTCTGAGTAGGAGAAAATATTTGAAGACTTGATGCTTCCATGTACGAAATTCCTCCCACTCTGTTTGTGGATATGAAGAAGACCCTTTGCTGCACCAATTGCAATCCGGATCCTCCCTTCCCAATCTAAATGGACCGATCCTTTTTCGCCTTTTTTCCCTGAAAATATGATCAGAAAACGGATTGATTTACATTTGTTATTTCAAACATGGACACATTAGTAGCTATGATTGATCTAACATACCGTGTAACATTGTGTGTAGACTCCCTCGATGAAAGTAATCATAAAACCAGAAGCATTGACCATCATGGAAGAAATATCCCCTCAACCCAACAACATTCTGATGCTCGATCGACAGAATGGTCCTCAACCTTTGCTCCGATGCCTTGTATCTCTTCACCACAGCCACTGTGCCTTCTTTAAAGCGTACGGCGTAAGTGTTGGTAAAGGTGCCTACATCCTCTCCAAGAGCAAAGGAAGGAGCCATTAATAACTCTTCTGGGCCAAAACTAAAAGGCGAACCCTTATGATGTACAAGCTCCTGTGGCCTAAATACATTAGTATATCCTATACCAGCCAGGGTTTGGAATGGAAGAGTCTGAGCAGATCTTAAAACCAAACCATCTTTCTGATTTTCAAAATCGAAAGATGCATCGGAAAATGAAGCACTATAACTGAAATCAGAAGAAATTGAGGATCGGAAGCTCGTGGCTATTGATTGCTCGTAGCAGGTTTTCCGATCCTGCTCTCTGCGCAGCACAGCAGCAACTAACCTTTCCCAGTTGTCATAATTTCTAGACATCTTTCATCAAATTCACAAACGTCAAATCTGCACAAAATGGATGATGAGAAAATGATGAGAATGGAATTTTAAAGAATGGTATTGATAAAGAACAAAAATAGTCAAATGAAATACTACAAAGAAAACTATAAAGGAAGCTTCTTGTAAATTGTGTTAAGGTAAAGGCGTAAGCAGAATGATGTCACGTTAGACTAGTTTCACGTGAAATTTTATATTATCAATATTTCATTTATGAATTTTTTAATTGAGAAATTTTGATTTTTTTTTTCCCTAATTGGCAAATTACTAGGGATGTTATCGAAAAAAAAAAAAAGTTAAGGTTGAATATTTCTAGTCCGTTTAAACTTATCCATTTAGTTCGAAGTTTGTTTAGTCCGAAACCCGTTAGGGCCAACCGACAATTAATCGGTTGGCCCACTAGTCGGTATTGTTTTAATTTTTTTTATATCAGATTAATTTTAGGAGATTAAGACCTATTTATCAATAATTTATTAAAAAAATACCCCTATTTACTCCCACCATTGTTAAGAGAAAAGAAAAAAAAAACTCTCAAAATAACTATAAAGGTAAGATTTATTTTTTATCTTGCCCGAGAGGCGGTGTATGATTTTGATCATGTTATTTTTCGATTATTAATTTTAGTCCTACAATTGAAAATTTTGTCCAACTTAAGTCATTAATTTTTTCATCGATATTTGTAATTTCCGGTCAATTTTTGGCGAGTGATATACACTCACCCAAAATTTCATGATTTCCAACAACTGATGCTTATGTGTCAGTTTTTTTTCGCATGTGGCGTTTCTTTTTATATTATTTTCCTACCTAAAATGCCAAATCATCCTCAAATCATTTAATTGCATTAAAAAAATGATAAGATAACAAAAAAAATAAAGGAACAGAATTAAAAGAAAAATGAAAAACCCAAAAAACACACCTTAAAAAAAAAAAAACGAGACCTTAGATCACCAAATCAATCAAAAATCCTAAATCCCCAGATCAAAATGAGTTGATAAAAAGTAATATAATTGAAGAAAAGCTTACCAAAACAATAGAAAATTTACCAAAAAGATATGAATTACCTAAAGTTTGGTAAGTGGGAAGAGGGGTCTCCTCTCGAAACGGAAAAACTTATTGAAGAAAGAAGCTGCAGAGAAGCTGTTAGGAAGGAGGAATACAGATAGCAGCACCTCATTAATGTTTCTTGAAATGGGCTTCGAATTTCAAATGCTTTCTACTTTGCTGAATGGAAAAGTTCTTTATGCCTTCAACTCAAACTAACTGGTATTTGCTGAATCGTGAATGGAGAGTGTACAGTTTTCAAATCTTTAAGTCATTTATTTTTTGTTTAGTTAGATGAAGAAACTCGAATTTCAAATCTTATACGGTCTGGATTGCAATTGTACTTGTATGTTACTCGTTGAAAATTGATTGGAGAATACAAATTCCGGCGGAAAAATTATTGAAATTGGATAAATTTTTCAATTACAAAACTAAAATTGATAATCGAAAAATGATATGACCATAATCGAACATTACCTATAGGCAGGATCAAAAATGAATTTTTCACATAACTATAGTTAAGTAGAGGTAGATGGATTGTTATATCATCTTTTTTAATATGTGTGAGAATAACTAAAACAATATTTATTTTGGGACGGATGAAGTATTATTTAATTAATATATGTTGTATAATTATAAGGGTAAAATAGTAATATTAAGATGTGTTTAAAAATTGATAATATTAAATATTTTAAAGTGAGTATTTGAAAATTGAGATGTGTTTGGTACAATGACCCAGGTAGGGGCCAAGGGGCGCACTGGGCCCCCCGAAATTTTCCAAAAAATATAGGGGTATTTTAGTAATTTCATGTTTTAATTAAAAAATAAATAAATAAATATTAATTTTCATGATTTAATTTAACATTTTCATCCATTCACCTATTTCTTTTTAACTTTTATTTGTATTTGTATGTGGATATTTTTGTCATTAGTTAAGTATTTTCTTGCTCAATCCCCCTTTATAAATTAATTTAAGCACAAAATTAATCTTATTATTTTGTTTAATTTAACTGAAATTTGTTTTATTTTTTATTGTTAGATTTCGTCAATTTATTTATCCCGTTAGTTGCCAACAATATACTATTGATTATTGAGGGTTTCCATTTTACTTTATCAAAAAATTCAGTGATTTAGGATAATTTTTTTGAGTTTGATAAGATTTTTTAATTGATATCGTGTGAGCATTTCAGTATTAAGAATAAATTAGAAAATGTAGATATGTGTTCTTCTTCTTCATCTTTTTTTTTTTTCTTTCATTGAGCTTACACAAATCTAATTTTAAGGATCTCTTTTACATTATTTACCTCTCTCTCTCTCTCTCTTAATTCATTCTTCATCTAATTCCAATCTATACTGTGTTAGCAATGAAAATATCATGCACCAATTTCAAAACAGAAAAAATATAAGAAAAATGTTGTAATGTGTTAGTTTAATTAATTAATTTTTTTACGTTGATGTTATCATGTTGGGTTGTAATTAAATTACTAATTTGGATGTTATTATAATTTTATAAAATAATATATTAACTCTATCAAATTTTGATAAATTTATATTTTTAATTTAAAATTATCGTATTTTTTTTATTAGTCAAACTCGTGGATCGACATTTGAATTTAACAACTAAGTTGACAAAATAAAATATAGTATTAGTTTAGTAATTTGAAGGAAGCCTCGGAGTAGTTTCATTTAGCTTTGTTTATATATGCATTGCTGTTTGATATCATATTGAACTACTCTTTTACATCCTTTTCTGCATAATCCTCAGCTCTTTCAAGTAACAAATGCAAAAGGGCCCATGCATTTTCTCTCTCATCATTTTCTCTTCTTCATCAATGTTTTTCTGCAGATTTCCGAGTTTGAGAATTTGATGAAAAATGTCTAGAAATTATGACAACTGGGAAAGATTGGTTGCTGTTGTGCTGCGAAGAGAGCAAGACCGGAAAACCTGTTATGAGCAATCAATAACGACGAGCTTCCGATCCTCAATTTCTTCTGATTTCAGTTATAGTGCTTCATTTTCCGATGCATCTTTCGATTTTGAAAATGGAAAAGATGGATTGGTTTTAAGATCTGCTCAGACTCTTCCATTCCAAACTCTGGCTGGTATCAGAAATAGAAATGTAGTTGGGCCAGATAAGCTTGTACATCTTAATGGTTCGCCTTTTGGTTTTGGCCCAGAAGAATTGTTAACGGCACCTTCCTTTGCTCTTGGAGAGGATGTAGGAACCTTTACCAACACTTATGCCGTACGCTTTAAAGAAGGCACAATGGTTGTGGTGAAGAGATTGAGACGAGTTTCAGCTACATACGAGGCATCGGAGCAAAGGTTGAGGACCATTATGTCGACCGAGCATCAGAATGTTGTTGGGTTGAGGGGATGTTTCTTCCATGATGGTCAATGCTTCGGGTTTTATGATTACTTTCATCGAGGGAGTCTACACACAATGTTACATGGTATGTTATATCAATCATAACTAGTTTGTTTTCATGTTTGTAATAACAAATGTAAATCAATTTGTTTTCTTGATCATGTTTCCAGGGAAAAGAGGTGAAAGAGGATTAGTCCATTTAGATTGGGAGGGGAGGATCCGGATTGCAATTGGGTTGGCAAAGGGTCTTCTTCATATCCACAAACAGAGTGGGAATACTTTCGTACATGGAAGCGTAAAGTCTTCAAATATTTTTGTCAATTCACAGGCAGAGTACTATGGTTGTATAGATATAAAACCAGAGATTGCAATATCTCATTATAATAAAGATCGGTCAAGCCATCCCCCGGAAGTCCATATATTTAAGCAGTTCTCTCAGGCGAGTGATGTGTATAGTTTTGGAGTGGTGCTGATTGAACTTCTTACTGGAAGGTCCCCTTCGCATTTTCATTACAATAAAAAGAGCGCAACTTTTGCTGATTGGGCTAATCGCAATGCTGGTGATGAATGGACGACAATGGTGTTTGATAGAGAGCTTCTAAAGTATTCTTTGGCGAAGCAAGCTATGAGTGATATGTTAGGAGTAGCATTGTGTTGTGTGAAAAAGATTCCAGAAGAGAGACCAGATATGAAACATGTCGTGGAGATGCTGCAACTTATTCCTACCACATTTCCTGTCTATTCCTATTAGTTACTCTTAAGATGGGCAAAAGATTTTAGCAAAGGTCATGAAGCAAACATCTATACAAGTCATATTTATGTGTGCTAATTCAGGAATCTTGAAACAACAGGCAGCTGCCAGATTGGCTATTTATTTAATCAATCAATTGTAATAGTGACCATTATATACGGCCACCCCTTTGGGGTTCACGAGAGATGCTTGTATTTTATGATTTATTAATTCCCTCCAAAAATTGATGTGTCACTTGGTTGAAAAATCTTATGTGCTATCGAGTCAATGTTCTCAACAAGGTCAATGATCTAGTTGGAACAGCCGGAAAAAATGAATAACTATGTCTGCAAATTTTCTTGAATAATTTTAAATTTTTTATTATAGTCATGCAATTTGCAAAGATGTTCATATTGGGTTCAATTTATGCTGCAAATTGAAAAATTATTCGGAAGAGGTGGCGTGAAACACACGTAATCTCAAATTCCAAGACAAATTTCTCAGATTAGCTGTCACGCAACTGCTACCAATCTCTCCAAATTGTCGTAATAGTTGCAAATCAACTTAGACAAAATGTCTTGAAATACCACTGAATCAAATGAAAAAACTTACTTACCACACAATTTAAGTTCTTACTTTTCTATCATGATTTGATGAATTTTCAAAAATAGCTCTTGCTATGAAATAATGCAAAAATGATTGATGTGATGGTGTCATAATTCATAAATTTGAGGATAAATTATCATTTTTCTGTAATAAAAAAAATTATTATTTTTCTTACGTGGTACAAAAATAAACCACTGTGCAAAAAATTATTATTTTTCAGAAACTCGAGACATCTTTCAACAAATCCTCCAAATGGAAATCTGCAGAAAAAGATTGATGTAGATGATAAAATTATGAAGAGATAGAGAGAGGAATTTATCAGATTGCTGCATGGGCCCTTCTGCATTCATTGCTATCAACGCGTTGTTGGACTTAATTAGATTGTTGACCATCTCACAAATCTAACACCATATCAGTCACTTCTATCTATATTTTTTTCAACTAAAAAGTAATACGTGTAGAGTATAATGGTACTTCATAATTAATTTCACCATATCCATATGAATTTTATCCGTACATTTAGATGTGTGATATGTGATATAGTTTGAAAAAAATCAATAATCAACATTTTTTTTTTTATTATGTGACATATATCATATATTTTTTGGTTTATGGTATTACTGGTAGGGTGGACAAAACCTATTCATAGAATTTATATTAAAATAAAGCTCAATTTTTAAATAATTAAAAAGATTGCAAAAGTAAAAGTAATATCCATCATTGATACCAAATGAGGGTTCTAGACTTGGGCTCTTTGTGGATCCAAAAACTACTCAATTTTTGCTTATTTATAATGGTATACCCATTTGTATTCAAAGTAAATTGCTTATCAAATTTGCGACCCTGCAAATCCAAACAATAAAAGTTGGGGCTATAGACGTAACACACCTAACCCATTATTAACACGCCTCATAAAAAAATAAGTTAAAAATAAATACATATCAAAAAATATAAATATTCTTACTATTTATTATTTATTTAATTATATATTGTATAATTTTAAGAGTAAAAATATAATATTATAGAATATGTTTAGAAATTTGATAATATTAATTATTTTAGAAATTGAGATCTGTTGGGATGTGTATAGTCATATGCAAATTTGGAGGATGAGAAATCATGGGAAGGAACTTAATAATAAATAGTTGAAGCTTCCAGGATAGGGTGCTATTTATACATTGTCAAAATAGTATTGCCATTTGACTAACGACTAAGTTGACCAAAAAAAATATATTAGTATTACTTTAGTAAGGTGAAGGAAGCCTCGGAGTAGTTTCATTTAGCTTTGTTTATGTATGCAGATTGATGTCATATTATACACCCTTTTCTGCATAATCCTCAGCTCTTTTATGTGTGAATACATCTCTTAATTGGCAAAAACTTTTGTGCACAAGGTGCACGGATCCAAATCTGTGCACAACAATACTGTTATATTATATGAAGTAATACTGTTATATTATATGAGTGATACTGTTAATATGAAGTAATACTGTTATATTATATGAGTGATACTGTTATATTATATGAAGTAATACGGTTATATTATATGAAGTGATACTGTTATATTAATATAACAGTATCACTTCATATAATATAACAGTATTGTTGCACCTTATGCACAGGAGTGTCACTCCTCTTAATTAGTCGATCCACAACTTTAATATATCTAACTCCAACAACGCATTGATAGTAACATATGCAAAAGGGCCCCTGCATTTTCTCTCTTATCATTTTCTCATCAATGCACCAATCTTTTTCTGCAGGTTCCTATGTTTGAGAATTTGATGAAAGATGTCTAGAAATTATGACAACTGGGAAAGATTGGTTGCTGCGAAGAGAGCAGGATCGGAAAACCTGCTATGAGCAATCAATAGCCACGAGCTTCCGATCCTCAATTTCTTCTGATTTCAGTTATAGTGCTTCATTTTCCGATGCATCTTTCGATTTTGAAATTCGGAAAAGATGGATTGGTTTTAAGATCTGCTCAGACTCTTCTATTCCAAACTCTGGCTGGTATAAGATATACTAATGTATTTAGGCCACAGGAGCTTGTACATCATAAGGGTTCGCCTTTTAGTTTTGGCCCAGAAGAGTTATTAATGGCTCCTTCCTTTGCTCTTGGAGAGGATGTAGGCACCTTTACGGACACTTATGCCGTACGCTTTAAAGAAGGCACAATGGTTGTGGTGAAGAGATTGAGACGAGCTTCAGCTACATACGAGGCATCGGAGCAAAGGTTGAGGACCATTCTGTCGATCGAGCATCAGAATGTTGTTGGGTTGAGGGGATATTTCTTCCATGATGGTCAATGCTTCGGGTTTTATGATTACTTTCATCGAGGGGGTCTACACACAATGTTACACGGTATGTTAGATCAATCATAGCTACTGATATGGTCGAACTAAGTCGGACCAAGTCCTCTTATAAACCGAGCTTAGTCGAACCAGGTCGAACCGAGTCCTTTGAAACCAAACTGAGGCCAAAGTCAAGGCACCTGAAGCACGGAGAAACAAGCTGTTCGGCCATCTTCGGATCGAACTAAGGAAGTGCAAGTCAATGCAGTTGGGAAATATGATGACGAACTAAAATTAGCTACAAGATATGACGATAAACTAGTATGCGGCGAAGCTAAACGAACTGACTTATAACCCTATGATCGAACTTACGATAGAGGAACTGATTCAGTTCGGAGTCATAACGGCGAACTAATTAACAAGGAAAGTGACGAACAAACTTTGAGCCTAACTAACCGCTATTTCAGCGGAACTGTTAGTTCATATCCCATACTTTGTGGGATGAATCTCGACCAACTCATATTCCAGGGAGTCTATATATACCTCTTGTATTCATCCTTTATTTTTTCCTTAGGCACACTTATAGTCAAAATACACACACGTATACTTGCAAAAAATATCCTCTTCCTTTTTCTGACTTGAGCGTCGGAGTCCCATCGCCGGGAACCCCTCCCCGGCGTTTGTTTTGCAGGTTTCCAGGTTCGAGATCATTGGTTTTTAGATCGAGAAATTAGAGAATCGAATTGGTGCGACATCAAGGTTCAAGATTTCGAGTTTTTGGGTTGAAGAACCGGAGTTTCGGATCGGGGCAATATCAATTGGCGCCGTCTGTGGGAAACAATCTGAGTTTTTAAGGCGTTGAGATAACAAGCATGGTGAATACCAGAGGATCAAGGAGAAGGATGGAAGTCAGTGATTCATCCAAAAGGCCTGAAAATCGAGAGGGTGACCGGAGTCCTACCCCGGTGGATCCCCCTCGTACCATTACTTTAACGGCAGAGGAATTGGCAGATTTGATGAAAGCAGCTGTCCAGAAGGCTATGGGGAAACAAAGAGCTGAGTCACATCAGGATAATGTGGATACTCATCGGGAGAAAGAAGCCAGTGATTATAGGTCACAAACGGATGAGAGGGAAAACCAATTTGATTGCTCTCAGGGACCGAAATGCGGCCGCGATGAGTTATCGGATAGGGTTGACGAACTGAAAAGAGAGATGAAAGAAGTTCAGCGTAATATCCGACGAGTCCCGAAAGGTTCAAGGGGGAATCCCTCGGAGGAAGTGATGGAAGATGAATTACCGGCATCTTTTCGACCGGTGAATTTCGATTACGATGGTACTGCGGATCCGTGGGATCATTTGTGCCGATTTGAGAATACTGTTCTTTTACATCGGTATTCTGATGGCATTAAGTGCAGGGTGTTTGCTACTACCCTCACCAAGGCTGCTCAGACCTGGTTCAGCCAATTAACTGATGGAACTATCCATGACTTCGAACAATTATCAGAGCTATTCTTACACCAGTTCGTCAGTGCCAGAAGACAGCGGCGATCTACTCAAACTCTGTTCGGGGTAAAACAGAAAGGGGATGAGATGTTGAGAGAATACGTTGGAAGGTTTACAGATACGGTCCGGGAAGCTCTTGAGGCTTCAGATGACTTAATAGTCAACGCCTTTATACAGGGCTTGAAAGAGGGTGATCTTCATACCTCTCTGGTTAAGAAGATGCCGAAGAATTTTGATGACTTATTGCAGAGATCCACCAAGTATATCAACCTAGAAGAGGCAGTTCGGATTAAGAAAGACGAGAGCTCCAGCCGAGCTAATAAGTCGCAGGAACAGGAATCTATAAGGAGGAAGGAGACGGGAGAATCTCGAGCAAGGTTCGCACCCCCCCCGTTGCGAGATAACAAGGTTGGTAGGAGGTATGACCAATATACTCCATTGACTATTTCTCACGGGCAAGTATTAATAGAGATCTGGAATCTGCCCCAACTGAAATGGCCGGCGACCTGGAGTCCGACACCCAAGAAGCCATCCACCTTCGGGAATGGCAAGCTTTATCAGTTTCATAACGAGTATGGACACGGTACTGATGAATGCCTGCACCTCAGAGACGAACTAGAAAGATTAGTTCGGGAAAACAGGCTAACTCGGTATGTTTGCCCTCGCCGACAAAAGAACATAGAACAGAGGAATGCTCGAGAAGAACCCAGAAGAGAAAGGAGACAAGAGCGACCTGAACTACCTCCCTCTCCGCCACTTCCGCCGCGAAACAGGCCTGAGAGGGAGGAAAGGCCCACTATACACATGATCATAGGAGGACCAACGGATGAAGATTCAAACAGAGCTCGCAAGGCGAGACTGAATTCAGTTCGACAAAAGGGGGACGAGGTTCAGACGATTTTCGATGAAGTAATAGTACAGTTTGGGGCTCAGGACAAAGTAGCCCTTCAGAGTCCACAGTTCGATGCTATGGTGATCGCGGCTGAGATTGGAGGTTTTAACGTCGAGAGGATATTTGTTGATACAGGCAGTTCGGTGGACATCATGTTCATGGACTGTTTTAGAAAGATGAGATCTGCAGTCGAAGTAAAATCGGTGGAAACTTCTCTTTATGGGTTTTCGGGAGAAGCTGTGACAGTGTTTGGCAAGATACAGTTACCTATGGTTTTAGGAGAAAGTGAATGGAGGCAGAACAAGACAATAACTTTTCTATTGGTGGACGCACCCTCGCAGTACAACGTGATTTTAGGACGTCCTTTATTGAGCACTTATGCAGCTGTTATCTCACCTGCTCATTTGATGATGAAGTTCCCAATAGAGAATGAGGAAGGACGAACTGTGGGAGTCGGAGTAGTCCATGGCAATCAGCAGACAGCTCGGCGCTGCTATATTGCCGCTGTCCGCCAATCTGAGTCTCAAAAACGAAAAGCCGAACAGAAAACTGAGGTTGATAGAGAAAGAGATCACAGTCGAAAGAAAGGGCGAGAGACAAACACAGCGGAGTTTGAAGAAGGGGAATTGATGAGCATCGAGTTGATTTCAGAGCAACCGGGACATGTGGTTCGCATTGGCAGTCATTTGGCCGAACCAAACCGCAGTGAGATTGTGCAGGTATTGAAAGAGAACGTGGATTTGTTCGCATGGAAGCCGGAAGATATGAAGGGTATAAACCCAGATATCGCAGTTCATCAGTTGGATACTAAGCCGGAGGTTCGACCAATCAAACAGAAGTTGAGGCACTTTGGTGATGAGCAAAACGAGATAATAGAAAGGGAAGTTCAGAAGTTGTTGGAGATAGGGCATATTGAGAAGATCCAATACCCGCAGTGGCTGGCTAACGTGGTGTTGGTACCTAAACCTGGAAACAAATGGCGAATGTGTATCGATTTTCGAGATCTGAACAAAGCTTCTCCAAAGGATCATTACCCACTCCCTCGAATTGATAAATTGGTAGACTCAACTGCCGGTTGTGAACTGCTCAGCATGATGGATGCTGCACAAGGATATCATCAGATCCTGTTACATCCGAAAGATAAGCCCAAAGTTTCTTTCATCACTTCATCAGGTACTTATTGTTACACTGTGATGCCGTTTGGATTAAAGAATGCGGGAGCTACTTATCAGAGGATGGTGGATAAGATGTTCAAGCACCAGTTAGGTCGTAATATGGAAGCCTATGTGGATGATATGTTGGTGAAAAGTATTCAGGCGAACACCCATGCGTCAGACTTGAGAGAAACAATGACAACTATTCGAAGACATGAGATGCGGTTGAATCCATCAAAATGCTCGTTCGGAGTAAAGACAGGGAAATTTCTGGGATATATGGTTACTGAAAGGGGAATCGAAGTTAATCCAAGCAAGATTCGAGCTATCCAAGATATGGCTCCTCCGCGAACCATAAAAGAGGTACAGGTTCTAACTGGCCGAATTGTGGCTTTAAGCAGGTTTACATCAAGGTTGGCGGATAAAGGATTGCCCTTCTTCAAAGTCCTTAGAAAAAGTAATCAGTTCGGATGGAACGAACAATGCCAGAAGGCTTTTGACGATTTAAAAGTTTTCATTTCTTCACTTCCGTTGCTGAAGCAGCCGATTCAAGGAGGAGCGCTGCTGGTATACTTGGCGATTGGTGAAGAATCTGTCAGTTCGGTTTTTGTGCAGGAGGAAAGAAAGGATCAGTTCCCTGTCTACTTCGTCAGTAAAGTTCTTCAAGGCGCCGAAGTGCGATATACTGAGATCGAAAAGGTGGCCTATGCCTTGGTTACTGCTGCCAGGAGATTACGGCCATACTTTTTGAGTTATGCGATAACCGTGCGAACAGATCATCCGTTGAACACCATTCTGGGAAAGCCTGAGGCATCAGGGAAATTGGTCAAATGGGCCATCGAACTGGGTCAATTTGACATCAAGTATGAACCTCGAACAGCTATTAAAGGTCAGGCCTTGGCAGACTTCATTCAAGAAACAACCAGAGCGCAAGAAAATAAGGAATGAGAGTTGTTTGTAGATGGATCCTCATCTCGTCAAGGAGCTGGGGCCGGAATCTTGTTAATCAACCCGGAAAAAGATGAGTTACAGTTTGCCATAAAATTCTTGTTCAAAGCATCTAACAATGAAACAGAATATGAAGCCTTTTTGCAGGGTTTGAAGATAGCCGAACAGGCGGGAGCGCGCCACTTAATAGTGAAATCAGATTCACAGTTGGTAACACAACAACTTCGAAATGAGTGTGAAGTCAAAGAAGATAGGATGATTTCCTACGTAGACAAAATCAAAGATATGGAGAACAGATTTGAGAAGCTCCAGATTGAACAGATTCCCAGAAGTGAAAATGAAAAGACGGATTTTTTTATCAAAAATAGGCAGTTTGTTGCGAGACTGTTCGCAAAGAAGTATAACTGTAATGGGTGTTAGGAGAGAAGGTGCAATTATGAATATTGACAAGGCAGAGCCCGATTAGAGAACTCCTTTTTTACATTTTTTGGAAGGCAGAAGGGAAGGAACAACAAAAGAATTGGAAAGGTTAGAGAGGAAAGTTCGTTTTTACTATGTCATTGACGGACTATTATACAGAAAAACCTTTTTACCAACGGATGCAAGATGCGTATCTCAAGAAGAAAGGATCAAGGTGTTGAAAGAAACTCATGAAGGAGGATGTGCCGAACACTCTAGGGCCAGAGCTTTAGCTCGGAAGGTGGTACGAGCTGGTTTTGATTGGCCCACATTGAAGAATGATACCGATGAGCTAGTCAGAAAATGTGAATCTTGTCAGAAGCATGGATGGCGGATCCACGCGCCAGCCGCAGATATGCTAACCACTTGTTCGCCTTGTCCCTTCGCCAGATGGGGAATCGACATAGTTGGTCCATTTGTGAAAACCAGGGGAAGCAAACAATTTTTGGTAGTAGCAGTGGATTACTTCACCAAGTGGGTCGAAGCCGAACCTTTAGTTAAAATTACAGAAGCTGACATGATCCACTTCGTTTGGAAGAATATTTGTTGCAGATTTGGTCTGCCAAGAATTTTGGTGTCGGACAACGGAGCCCAGTTCCGAGGAAAGAAGATCACGGGATGGTGCGAAGAAAGGAAAATTGTTCAAGTATTTACTGCAGTTGCACACCCGCAAGCAAATGACCAAGTTGAAGTGGTAAATCGAATTATAGTGGATGGACTCAAAAAGCGGCTCGAATCTGAGAAGTCGAACTGGGTAGATGAACTACCATCAGTATTATGGGCTTACCGAACAACAGCTAGGTCGACAACAGGAGAAAGCCCTTTCAGTTTGGCCTTCGGGATGGAAGCGGTAGTTCCAACAAAAATTCAAGGAGAAGCGTTGCGAATCACCAATTTTGAACCACAAGAAAACGAGGAGTTGATTAGAACTGATCTAATATTTCTGGACAAACTGAGGGATGAAGCCCGAGTTCGACACGAGCTCTATAAAAGACGCATTCAAGCTGCGTTTCACAAAAGAGTTCGAAGAAGGGAATTCCAAGTAGGAGATATGGTGCTAAGGCAAGCTGACGCCCTGGTTGAAATTGGAAAGTTGGATGCTACTTGGGAAGGGCCATATGTTGTTTCCAAGATTCTTTCGGGAGGATCTTACGAACTGGCGGATGAAGATGGAAAAAGGTTGCCAAGACCATGGCATGTGAGTCATTTGAAGAAATTTTATGCTTGAAGCAACACCTTCCTGTATGTTATTTGTTACTTTTTTAATTTATGTTGCTTAATAAAATGAGAAACATTTACTCTCCGTGGACGTAGGTCAATTTGACCGAACCACGTTACATCGTTGTATCACTCTTTTTCTGTTTTATTTCATACTACTATTATACTTGATGATTAAGCGAACTGCAACATTCCCTCGGAATGTAAACACTCCCTCGGAGTGTCCTGATTAAGCGAACTACAACATTCCCTTGGAATGTAAACACTCCCTCGGAGTGTCCTGATTAAGCGAACTGCAACATTCCCTCGGAATGTAAACACTCCCTCAGAGTGTCCTGATTAAGCGAACTCCCACATTCCCTCGGAATGTAAACACTCCCTCGGAGTGTTCTAACTAAGCGAATTACAACATTTCCTCGGAATGTTCTGAATACTCCCCGAAACATACCAACCAAGCGGACTGAAATATTAATAAAGTTCATTTGATTATTAATAAAATTTTGATAGTGTAAGTACCTTATACTTGCAAACAAGCAAATGAAAGATAAATATATGTGTGCGAAAAGTTATAAAAGGAAATTCGATAGATTGTGCATAGAAGATACAGAATAGTTCTAGATAAAAAATATGAAAAAATTTACAAAATATCATCAGATGGTTTTTTAGAAGAAGAGGGAAGAACTGATAGATCGGCAGTGGAGGTCGGCGGTGCAGAAAGATCGAACATCTCGTCGGGAAGATCCATCATTAGATTTGAAGTCGCTTCCTTGAGTTGGATAGTCGAACTGGCACTTGGAAGGACTTCTGAAATGGCTTGCTGTAGAAATCCTGCCTACCATTTGGCGTCAACATCTTCGCTCGGATCTCCTTGCCAACCGGGAGAAATCGGGAAGGATTGCTGCAACTTTTTACCAAGCGAGGAGAGACGAAATCGAAGCTGGGACTCGGGCTGAGCTTCCTTCACCTCTTCTTGGCACAGTCGAACCCCTTCTTTGAAATAGGCTTCGGCCATGGGAGCAGCCTTGGAGAGAAAAATGACTGAATTCCACAAGAGACTAAAAAACCTCTCACAAAACTCTTCAGCTATTAGTTCCATCTCCGAGCTCTGAGCGAATTGATGAAAGCCTTCTGTAACTCCAGCTCGGAATCCCTCCGTCCTCATATCCTCCGCGAGTCGAATCCGCACGTTCTGCTCCCGTTCTAAATCCTCTCTTAATTTCCGAACCTCCGCTTCGGCTGCAAGGAGCTCTTTTTGTTTCTCCGTAGCAAACTTCTCATTCGCCAACAACAACTCGTCTCTCTTCGACACTTTTGACCGAGCCATCGCCAGCTCAACCTGACACTGCTCTAGCTGAGCAGACAGCTTATTAGCCTGGTCGGAGTGGATCGCTAGGTCGTTCTCCAGGGCTTTTTTCTCATCTTCCTTCTCTTCCGCTACATGGCGGTATTCCAAAGCTTTGTCCCGGCGGTGAAGAGCTCTCTTGCTTAAGCCTTCAAAGAATTTCCTCGCGTTCGCCAAGCGAGCAAGGTTTAGACGTATGTCTCTTTCCTCAGCATCCTCCCCAATCTCCGTTGATTTCCCCTTCTGAACGGCCACATCCTTTGAGACCGCCGAACTAGCTAGGGGCCCCTCAACCGTCCTCTGCTTCTTGTCGGTGGACTTCCGCGAACTAGTTGACCCCCTTTTCTTCATCTGGAGGGAAGACGTAGTCTCCGCCACCTCCCATGTGATCTCCTCACTCAGATCGACAAGTTCAGATGGGCGAGAGGGAGATGGAGTTGAATGGGAAGGAACTTCAGCCGCTGGCAGCGCGATCAGCAAAGCAGATTCTGATCTCTCGGGAAGAACACCCTCTTCCCCCTGAATCACGTGTTCAGTTGAGATTGGAGTCCTCTGGGTTAGCTCGGCAAGACGAGTTTCCTCCACTTGTTTGAAGGACGTGGCCAAATCAGTGTTCACGCAATGATGGGAAGACGAGTAGGGAGTCCTCTCCTCATCAGGGACCTCATCAGCGAAGCTGAAGAATCGGTTCATTTTCTTATCTGCAAAAAGAAAGCGTGGATAAGTCAATATGCACCCAAGCAGTTCGTATTAGCGCAATAAATGGCAGGAATTAAAAAAGATCGACCTAGATTGAATCGAAAAGGAACGTGGCTGTTCGGGTAGAACCCCCAGAATGCCAGCAACGATTCACAAGAACTTAGCTGAATAATATCGAACCACCTCTTATCAAAAATCTTATTCAAAACGGAGATTTGATAGTCAGGGGATGGAGGAGGATCAGAGTGAGTAGAGGTTTGGACCCAGGGAAGAGAATTGAAGGGTTGGTTC
This sequence comes from Scutellaria galericulata, assembly GCA_946896805.1. Taxonomy (NCBI): domain Eukaryota; kingdom Viridiplantae; phylum Streptophyta; class Magnoliopsida; order Lamiales; family Lamiaceae; genus Scutellaria; species Scutellaria galericulata. Next base: position 3,477,053 of record OX335788.1, read on the forward strand.
GCTGGTCCGCGAATGAAAAAATAGTATTTCTCCCAGGAACTGACCTTTTCGTCCCCGGGAGATAGAAATGTAGCTCGTCTTTCCCCCCTCCGAGGGCTCAAGTAGAAACGGAAAGGATTCGCGTTCTTTAAAACGAAGCAAGATCGAAATCGGTCGAAAGTAGGTTCGACTCCCATCCATTTACATATCATGTAAAACGATACTATATAACTTATAGAATTCAGGTGTAATTGATTCGGACATACGCCAAAACCCGAACCAATTTCTGAAAAGAAGGGGTGAACAGGGGGAACTAATCCCAGGGTGACATGTTTTAGAAACCATGTCTGATGACCAATCGGAGCTCGATGGGGTCGATCTTCGGGGCTAGGAATGGCCACAGAATAACCGCCCACCAAAAATGAACTTAACAAGGTCAGATGGGTTTGGGTGGTTTTCGTGGAAGAAAACACTGTATCTACGGTTTTTCGTCTAGATTTTTTAGGAACATCAACCACTGGACTGGAGGTGGCCATTTGAAAAATAACGACAAGGGAAGAGGGAAGAGAAGAAGATGGGTACCTGGAACAATTGAAGAAACCTAGAGATCGGAGAAGAAAACCCTTGATGGATGAGAAGAAATTTGGAGAAAAGAAGCTTACAGTGATTGGTGGCGTAAAGATTTTTTAACCTAATGAGGGACATATATATAGAGAGAGATTTCATTGGTTTTTGGGGGGAAAAGGTGAAGAGTCGCGAACTCCCAGCCGTTAGATCCGACGAAATCCAACGGTGGAAGACAAAAAGGCACTGGGCAGGAATCCTATCTGGCCACGTGTTGATTGGATGTGACAAGAAGCGGCTGAAGAGACGTTTCGCCTCGGAAAGACGCGTTAAGTGTTCGACTAATTTGATAGCGGACTACGTTCGTGCGTGTAAACACGCACTTCGAAGGGAGGGAGTACTTGATATGGTCGAACTAAGTCGGACCGAGTCCTCTTATAAATCGAGCTTAGTCGAACCAGGTCGAACCGAGTCCTTTGAAGCCAAACTGAGGCCAAAGTCAAGGCACCTGAAGCACGGAGAAACAAGCTGTTCGGCCATCTTCGGATCGAACTAAGGAAGTGCAAGTCAATGCAGTTGGGAAATATGATGACGAACTAAAATTAGCTACAAGATATGACGATAAACTGGTATGCGGCGAAGCTAAACGAACTGACTTATAACCCTATGATCGAACTTACGATAGAGAAATTGATTCAGTTCGGAGTCATAACGGCGAACTAATTAACAAGGAAAGTGACGAACAAACTTTGAGCCTAACTAACAGCTATTTCAGCGGAACTGTTAGTCCATATCCCATACTTTGTGGGATGAATCTCAACCAACTCATATTCCAGGGAGTCTATATATACCTCTTGTATTCATCCTTTATTTTTTCCTTAGGCACACTTATAGTCAAAATACACACACGTATACTTGCAAAAAATATCCTCTTCCTTTTTCTGACTTGAGCGTCGGAGTCCCATCGCCGGGAACCCTCCCCGGCGTTTGTTTTGCAGGTTTCCAGGTTCGAGATCATTGGTTTTTGGATCGGGAAATTAGAGAATCGAATTGGTGCGACATCAAGGTTCAAGATTTTGAGTTTTTGGGTTGAAGAACCGGAGTTTCGGATCGGGGCAATATCAGCTACTAATGTGTCCATGTTTGAAATAACAAATGTAAATCAATCCGTTTTCTGATCATATTTTCAGGGAAAAAAGGCGAAAAAGGATTGGTCCATTTAGATTGGGAAGGGAGGATCCGGATTGCAATTGGTGCAGCAAAGGGTCTTCTTCATATCCACAGAGTGGGAGGAATTTCGTACATGGAAGCATCAAGTCTTCAAATATTTTCTCCTACTCAGAAGAGTATGGCTGTGTAGATATAAAACCTGAAATTGCAATATCTTATTATAATAAAAGATCGTATGTACCATCCCCCGGAGGTCAAGATAAGGCATCAGTTCTCTCAGGCCAGCGACGTGTATAGCTTTGGAGTGGTGCTGATTGAACTTCTGAGTGGAAGATCCCCTTGGCATTTTCGTTACAAGGAAAAGCGTGGAACTTTTACTGATTGGGCTATTCACAATGCTCGTGATGAATGGACGACAATGGTGTTTGATAAAGAGCTTCTAAAGTATTCTTTGGCGAAGCAAGCGATGAGTGATATGTTAGGAGTAGCATTGTGTTGTGTGAAAAAGATTCCAGAAGAGAGACCAGATATGAAACATGTCGTGGAGATGCTGCAACTTATTCCTACCACATTTCCTGTCTATTCCTATTAGTTACTCTTAAGATGGGCAAAAGATTTTAGCAAAGATCATGAAGCAAACATCCATACAAGTCATTTATGTGTGCTAATTCAAGAATCTTGAAGCAACAGGCAGCTGTCAGATTGGCTATTTATTTAATCAATCAATTGTAATAGTGACCATTATATACGGCCATCCCTTTTGGGTTCACGAGAGATGCTTGTATTTTATGATTTATTAATTCCCTCCAAGAATTGATGTGTCACTTGGTTGAAAAATCTTTTGTGCTATCGAGTCAATGTTCTCAACAAGGTCAATAATCTAGTTGGAACAGCCGGAAAAAATGAATAACTATGTCTGCAAATTTTCTTGAATAATTTTAAATTTTTTATTATAGTCATGCAATTTGCAAAGATGTTCATATTGGGTTCAATTTATGCTGCAAATTGAAAAATTGTTCGGAAAAGGTGGCGTTTGAAACACACGTGATCTCAAATTTCAAGGCAAATTTCTCAGATCAGCTGTCACGTAGCTGCTACCAATCTCTCCAAATTATCGTAATAGTTGCAAATCAACTTAGACAAAATGTCTTGAAATACCACTGAATCAAATGAAAATACCTTTTTAGCACACAAATTAGTTTTTTTATTTTTCTATCATAATTTGATGAATTTTCAAAAATAGTCCTTGCACTCACGTATTGAATAATGCAAAAATGATTGATATGATGGTGTCATGACACAAATTTAAGGGTAAATTGTCATTTTATTGAACTGTGATAAAAAAATAAAAATAAAAACTATTAATTATCTTATATGGTAGAAAAATAAACAACTGCAGAAAGCAAATAGGATCAAATAATGGAATATTAAATCAAACATAATCTTAAAATAAATGATCCAGTTCTGGTAGAAAGGGGTGATGTTTCAATAAACTTATTACAATGAACTCTTGACCAAGTCAACATCTTTAGAATCTTCAAGTCAGCTTGCTTTATATTTATTGTTATCCAACGCTACTAACGCGTTGACTGTAATAAGTAGCAAAGAAACTCACCATTTCACAAAGTTTCTCTCTCTCTCTCTCTCTCTCTCTCTCTCTCCATTTTCTCATCTACACCAATCATTTTCTGGATATTTCCATGTTAGAAAATTTATTGAAAGATGTCTAGATATTATGACAACTGGGAAAGATTGGTTGCTGCTGTGCTGCGCAGAGAGCACGACTGGGAAACCTGCCATCTACAGTCAGTAACCACCAGCTTCAGATCCTCAGTTTCTTCTGATTTTGGTTCAAGTTATTCATTTTCCGATTATTTCGAAAATCCAAAAGATAATTTATGTTTGAAATCTGCTCAGCCTCTTGCATTTCAAATAGTGGCTGGTATAAAAAATAGTAGTGTAATTAGGACAAAGATTAAGGAAAAAGGTGAGCAGCTAGTACTCTTTAAGGGTTCCCCTTTTGTATTTGGCTTGGAAGAACTGTTAATGGCTCCTTCATTTGCTCTTGGAGCGAAGGTAGAGACATTTAGAGGCACATACGCAGTAAGATTTAAAGAAGATACCATTGTTGTGGCGAAGAGATGGGGAAGAGGTAATGCCACGCGCCAGGTTTTGGAGCAGAGGTTGAAGACCATTCAGTCTATGGAACATGAGAATGTTGTTAGGTTGAGAGGCTACTTCTTCAATAAGGATGACAGCTTCGGGTTTTACGATTACTTTCATCAAGGGAGTCTACACACAATGTTACATGGTATGTTATATCAATCATAACTATTAATGTTTCCCAGTTTATAACAAGAGATAATTTCAATTTGGTTTTATATGTAAGACATTTTCCAATTTTTTAGAACTATCAATATTTCCCGATTTTGATTCTATATGTTTTTAATTTCTTTCAATTTCAGTCTATTTTTGTTGGAATTTTCAAACACATGATCACCGGAAATTTCAGATGTGGCCATTGGAAAATCCAACGTGGCAGCCAAATACCAACAGTCACGTCAACGATTTTGAAAATTCTAACAAAAAAAAGGACTGAAATTAGAAAAACTTAAAACATAAAGGACAAAAATTAGAAAACAGATATTTGGTTGTCAAAAAATAGAAAGTGTTTCATGTAAGACCAAAATTAACATTAACCCTTGTAATAACAAATGTAAGTTTGTCTGTTTTCTGATCGATTAAATTCCAGGGAAGAAAGTCGAAAAAGGATCGGTCAATTTAGATTGGGAAGGGCGAATTAGGATTGCGATTGGTGCAGCAAAGGGTCTTCTTTATATCCACAAACAGAGTGGGAATATTGTACATGGAAGGGTAGAGACTTCAAATATTTTTGTCAACTCGGAAGAGTATGGCTGCGTAGATATACAACCTGAGACTGCTATATCTTTTGATTATAAAGATCAACGGTACCATGCCCCGGAGCTCAGTATAACGAAGAAGTTATCTCAGGCGAGCGATGTGTACTGCTTTGGAGTGGTACTGATTGAACTTCTCACTGGAAGGTCCCCTTTGCATTATCATTACAATATATGCATTGAAACTTTTGCTGATTGGGCTGTTCGTAATGCTCGTGATGAATGGCCAACGATGGTGTTTGATAGAGATCTTCTGAAGTATTCCATGGCGAAGGAAGCCATGAGTGATATGTTAGAAGTAGCATTGTGTTGTGTGAGAAAGAAACCAGAAGAGAGACCAGAGATGAAAAGTGTAGTAGAAATGCTGCAACGTATTCCTACCTCATTTCCTGTCTATTCCTATTAGTTACTCTTAAGATGGGCTAAAGATTTTAGCAACGATCATGAAGCAAACATCTATACAAGTCATATATTTCTCAAAGATATCATTCACGATTTAGATTTCTTACACCTATTTTGCATACAACAACTTGGAATAAGTATGAAAGTGATTGGCTAACTCTTGGTTAAGTATGAAAGTGACTTGAGTTGCAATGAACAAAGTCAACATACTCGTCTCATTCTGATAATTCCATGTGTGTGTGCATAAGTAGGTTGAACATCTGCAATCTTGATTAGTTTTCAAAGGAAGATACCTAAGATCTACGACAACTGGGAGAGACTGGTGGGGACGGTGCTGAAGAGAGAGGAGATCTGGCAACTATGTCATCAACAATCAAGAAACCGAGTGTGTGTTCTGATTCATCAGATTTGAGTTCTAGTTCACGGATGAAACGATTTGAAGGAGATCAAAGTGTAAAGAATATTTCACATTCTGTTCACGTTTAATTTTCTTTGTTGCTTTCCCATTCAATGAGTGTCAGCAGCTAAGTAAGTACCTATGATTTCTTAAATAGGGACGGGAAAGGCGAAGTAAAATTTTCACAAGTTATGTAAATAAGAACTTATGAAGTGTCTTCAAGACAAAAGATTCATATCTGATATTTTGGAAGAATTCCAAAAGATGATTCCTTTATGAAAGTGAAACACTAGAAATCCTAACGTCTCTAAGACGGGTAAATATGCTGAATAAACAAAGGACTAAAAACAACATCGATACAAAATACCTCCACTTTCTTGGCAGATTCTTTAGATCAACTGTCAACGCAACAGCCACCTAGGCGTCTTTTTTAATCAAAATTTCAAACCTCGCTAATAAAAAATTAACAAAAATTCAATATCTTTTTCAAATGAATCACACGGTTAATACACAGACATACCGTCAAACTAGTCTAACGTGACATGATTCCGCTTTCCCCTTAACCGTGTACTAGACTACTAGCCGAAGCTTCCATTATATTTCTTCCTAGTATTATATGATCATTTCACCATCTTTACAACGTGTTGACCATTTGATAAATCCCCTTGCTCTCTCATCATTTTCTCATCTGCATCGCTCTTTGGTGAAACATGTCTAGATATTACGACAACTGGGAAAGGCTGGTGACTGCTGTGCTTCGCAGAGAGCACGACTGGAAAACCTGCCACGAACAATCAATAACCACCATCTCCCGATCCTCATTTTCTTCTGATTTCGGTTCAAATTATTCATTTTCCGATGATTTTGAAAACCCAAACGATGATTCATGTTTGAAGTCTGCTCAGCCTCTTGCATTCCAAATAGTGGCTAGTATCAGGAACAGTAGTGTAATTAGTGCAGAGAATAAAGAAAAAGGTGGGCAGCTAGTACTCTTTAAGGGTTCGCCTTTTGCATTTGACTTGGAAGAGTTGTTAATGGCTCCTTCCTTTGCTCTTGGAGAGAAGGTACTGACGTTTAGAAGCACATACGCAGTAAGGTTTAAAGATGATACTATGGTTGTGGTAAAGAGATGGGGAAGAGGTAATGCCACGCGCCAGGTGTTGGAGCAGAGGCTGAAGACCATTCAGTCTATGGAACATGAGAATGTTGTTAGTTTGAGGGGATACTTCTTCAATGACGATGACAGCTTCGGGTTTTACGATTACTTTCATCAGGGGAATCTACACACAATGTTACGTGGTATGTTAGTTCAATCATAACTAGTAATGTTTCTGTGTTTATCTATCGATTTTCTGATCGATTAATTTCCAGGGAAGAAAGGCGAGAAAGGATCGGTTCGTTTAGATTGGGAAGGGCGAATCAGGATTGCAGTTGGTGCAGCAAAGGGTCTTCTTCACATCCACAGACAGAGTGGGAATATTTTCGTACATGGAAGTGTAAAGACTTCAAATATATTTGTCAACTCACAAGAGTATGGTTGTGTAGATATAAACCCGGAAATTGCAATATCTTACTTTTTTAAAGATCAGCCTTATCATCCCCCGGAGGTGAATACAACGAAGAAGTTATCCCAGGCGAGCGATGTGTACTGCTTTGGAGTGGTGCTGATTGAACTTCTCACTGGAAGGTCTCCTTTGCATTTTCATTACAATATATGCATTGAGACTTTTGCTGATTGGGCTATTCGCAATGCTCGTGATGAATGGACGACAATTGTGTTTGATAGAGAGCTTCTAAAGTATTCTTTGGCGAAGCAAGCGATGAGTGATATGTTAGAAGTAGCATTGTGTTGTGTGAAAAAGAAACCAGAAGAGAGACCGGAGATGAAACATGTTGTGGAAATGCTGCAACTTATTCCTACCTCATTTCCTGTCTTTTCCGATTAGTTATTCTTAATTAGTTTCCTTTTAACATAATAGGCGAAAGATTTTAGCAACGGCCATGAAACAAACAAAATTATACGAGGCATATATGATCATCCTATTTTGTATATAACAACTTGGAATTTCATCCTAGTGCATTTTTCCGAAAACTAAAAGTAAGAACTTGTCAGAACAGATGCTGTGTTGTTTTTATCAACTTGTAACAATTAATGCCATATAAGGCCATGATATTAGTGAACAACAGAACCCAGGAAGCATCATCAATTTACTAAGTTCCCTTCTTTGATTTTCTTATCGTCGAAATTTCCATCCAACTTCTTGTTAATACATGATCAAAACTTTTTTTTTTTTTTTTTAAAGAAAAGGGTCAAATACACCCTTTATGTCGATTGTTACAATTGATAACAAAAAAATTAGGCATCGGCCAAACTTTCTATATTCTTTAGCATGGACACTACATCAGACATTTTAGGCCTGTCTTTTGGAAAGACAGCCAAGCATCTCATTGCAACGCGCAACATCTCTACCATCTCCAGCAAGTCCTGAGCCCGGAAATAGCCAGCTGGAACACGGGCCATCGACTGAAAATGGGACCCGAGAAACTCCCTCAATGCCTCCAAATCCATGTCTGAATCCCCAAGCAGTGAATCAAAACCTGGAATCTCTGTTTTCATCATTTCAATCAGATCCTTCTCATTCCTAAAAGGACTTCTAAGCCTTTGATCAAACAGCTTAGATACCCAATGTTCCTCGGATTTTACAGAACGAACCCACACGACTAGTTCCAGATCTTTCCCGAAACCTTGTGCCTCCAGAGGTGATTTACCAGTAAGAAGTTCAGGCAACAAGTTTCCAAAGTTGTACACATCCATTTCCTGTGAAACACTTTTAAAAAATGCAGCAGCAGAGCACTGGTGGCTTTTTCATGATGCCTGCCAAACTGAAGTCCGACACACAGCCATACTGCTTCGAGTTTAGGAAAATATTCGAAGATTTTATGCTTCCATGTGCCAAATTCCCTCCACATTGTGTGTGGATATGAGCAATACCTTGTGCTGCTCCAATTGCAATTTTAACACGGCTTTTCCAATCAGGGCTAGAGTTCAAAGCCCCTTTTCCTGAGATGATCTCGACAAGAGTTAACTTGTAAGACACGGTCAAAATTTATGATATGTTTGTACTATGTAGTTCAAACCTTTTTTTCTCCGATTGCAAGCTAATGCTTATATGTTTTTTATTTTGCAACCTATGATTATTTTCCAATCACTTTTTCAGCCAAAACTGAATTTCATATCCTGATTTTGTAAAACAAAATAAGTGAAACACACAGCTAAAAACTCTCAACTCAAACCAAATGAAAGATACAAATCTTTTTTTTACATTCATTTCGAGCTCAATTTGAGTAAAAATGAATGAAATTTTCGATTTTGACAGCAAAAGTGATTGGAAAATGATCATGGATTGCAAAGTGACTTTTGGATCAATGCAACCAGAGAAAAAATAAAATTGCCAAGTGTAAGAAATTGTATACTTGAGATTGATTGTTTATTCTAATCCTAGAATTAATGTTGATTGTACCATGTAACATATCAGATAAGCTTCCCTGGCTATGGTAACCATACACGATTATCTTCCCATCAGACTTGTCGGAAAAGTAGTACGCCATTGGTGCTGCGACATTTACATGCCTACAATATCCGAAGACCATCATCTGCTGCTTAAATTCTTCTTCTGTCACTTTGACTTCATTCAGAAACTTCATTACAAGTTGAGTTCCCATGCCTAAAAACTCTTGGTCTGAAATTTGGACACCTTTCACTAACTGAGTGAGAATTGAAGTCCAAAATCTTCCTTTTCCTAGCTCTAGACCGCCCTTCAACGCGTCTTTAGGGGGAATTCCAGGATTCGAGCCCCCAACGAAAACGAGCTTTGCAACTGGTTTCTCAACAGATTCATCTTTCGTCTCTAACTTCCAATCATGATCACTCGTGGAACTGAAATCCGATGATTCAGAACAGATGCTGGGAGTTCTTGAGGGTTGATGACAAAGTTGCCAAATCTCCTCTCTTTTCACCACTGCTGCCACCAACCTTTCCCAGTTGTCGTAGATTGCAGGCATCTTAATTATCTTCAAAATCAATCGAGACTAAGGAATAACTTCATCTATGTATACATGGAACTTCAGAATTGAGATCACTGTACATCGAATACACTATTAATTATGATCATAAACAAGATTAGGCTGTACAAAAAAATTTAAATGCATGATCGGATCAGAATAGAGTTGTCAATTAGTTATGGTTAGATGTCAACGGTTGACTTTCTGGTTTTATTCTATTTTGATGTTTCATGTAGTATTTTAAAATAAATATTATATTTAATATATATATATATATATATATATATAACATCATTAATTAACACGTGGAACATATGGTTACGTTAATCATGAAAATTTGATCATTGCCCTACAATAACCAGTTATACATGAAAATTTGGCAAAAAAAATATTGTAAGTTTAACAAGATTAAATTTCGAACTGGTTTTTTTGGTAATTGGAACACTGACGTTGGTGGTTCAACAATCATTTAATTCTATATTAGTAATCACTCATAAAACTTACTTCCCAAGACAATGGGTGGTATTTATATCTATTTTATAGGTGAAAGGGTACAATATACATTTCTCCTATTTTGAGTAAAACTCTAATAGAAATATGAGCTCATTGGGCTTGTTCTCTTTTTTGTTACTTCTTCATGGAATGGGCCGAGCCCTCCTCTTTACTTTGGGTTGGACCTTCTCCTCAATTGGGCTTTCAAGATTGGATTGGGCTTCTTTCTTCCTGGTATTTCGAGCCTACTGATTCATCTCAGCCTCTAGATTCTCCACTTCTTCGGTCTTTTGCTGGAACTCTTTTTACTAAGAGTTTAATTGGTCTCTCAGGTCATGGGCCTTGAGCCCACCCACACCTACGAAGCATCCACATCAAATTAGATGAACTAAACCCTTAGAATCCGTTTCACCGTCTTGTTTCATTTTTTCATTTTTTCATCTTCATTTACGATTGCACTATGTTGATAGTTAATTACATATTGTTTGATTTTAGATTGTTTAAATAAATTTGAGATTACTATAATCATAATATTTAGTACTCATTATTTTGTTTAGTTAATTAAAGAAAGTGAAAGGGAGGAAATAAAAACTTGAATTATGAGTATGTTTATTTACATTAAATAAACTTGTTATGTTTATTTTTTTAAATAAAATTGTTTATAAAAGTAGGGTTCCACTTAATAAAATTCAACACGCTTGGTTATTTACTTATTTGTTGTTGATCATTAATATTCTTTATGAAATCCAACATTACTCACCACTTCTATTGTTCATGTCTTGCACTTGATTATTAAAAGAAATATAGTAAACAATATCAATAGTATCAATTATGTTATTATTTTACCAATAGAAGAAAACGAAAATAAGTAGCCAATAAACAAAAGAAATTAAGCTAGTTTCACACAAACGGGCTGAAGCTTCCTTCAGTTTTCCTAAGTAATATTCGACTTTGTCGTTATTAAATGTCAATAATGGACTGACAATGAATGAACAACAAAAGGCCTTCCACATAAAATTCAACAATTTATTGTATTCCTCTAATGTCCACAGATTTGAGGCACAATTAGCTTCTCAGAAATTATGATCTTAAGAAGAATCAACAAAAGGAACCTGGAAAGAATAAATAAGTAATTATAATATCATCCAACAGGATACTCATTATTTGACTTAATTATGATTGTGTATGAAGATATTGAAATTTAGATATATTCGAAAAATGTTATTGATCCCGTAAATATAAGAGTATAGCAAAACTAATTTTGTTCATCGTAAAATTAGCATTTAGCTTCATAATTTTCAATTCTTTGCAAACCTAGTCACATATTCCCCTATTTCGCCAGAAATTGTTACACCTATATTTCCACCTTAATATTGATTGGAACTCAAAAAATCCCTAAAGAATAATTGCATTTGCGTGCTTTTTTTTTTTTTTTTCCTTCTTCTTTCAAAACATTAATAGATACTATTAATTCTAAGAAGTAGAATTCAAATCGACGTCAACTAACTGATTGATTCATCTTGAGAACATAAGTTGTTGACGTCAAATTTTGTAGAACACAAAATCCTAGCCAAACACCAAAAATCTCGATCCGGCTCAAGTAAATCGAACCGAACAAATAATATGAAAATCGAATAAAATAAGAGAAAGTTGGTGTCCGGTGCCTATTCGGGCAAATTAATTAGGCTTATTCTGGTCAGTCGGTTTTGGCCGGCCAGAACGTTTTTAATATATGAATTGAGAGAAAAAGGTTCTCTAATTGCTTGAATACAAAGAATTCCGAACCCTTTGACTATGATCCAAGATTCAAAACTTGGTAACTAAGATACAAATCTCCCGATTTTAGGGTTTAGATCAGGAAAAAATCAGGTTCAATACTATCTAAATCGGGTATGATTTAATCTTAATTTGTTTCCTTTCTTATGGATCCTTCCATGAAATTATCCAACTCTTTTCTGCTCATCTAGCGAGAATATCATCAGCCTCCGATCGGAGAAATGTCTTTGAATGACTTCCATGCTTGAGACCGGAACCTGGTCGGTACGACCCTGGTTAACTTCACCCTGGTCGGATTGGTCCAGATCAAATCGCTCCTGGCCGGATCTCTCTGGTCGGGTCGGACGAACCTGAACTGGTTCGGCCTCTGGTCGTTCTCTGGTCTACTCGATTAACGAGCAGACAGCTTGACTGAGTAGACTAAGCAGGGGATCAACAGAAGGTGTTCGTCCACATAGATAAAAAATCAAACGAAGTGACAAAAGAAACTTAACAATAATGATTAAAAAAAATACAAAATCGAATAGGAATTCTATGATATTAATTAATTTCACCGGCTATTGTAATCTAAGTAATGAACTTGTGAAAGATGGAAATTAAGCAAATTAAATAGCTTGGAAAAGGCTCAACTAGATATATTAAAAAATCCCTAAATGAATCTCAAGTTTTGACAATAAACCATATTATTAACCTCTGTTAATTCTCCCAAGCCACCTTCAATTAATCACGGGTGCAAGCAAAGAACACACCCTACGTACCACAAATCCTAGCACCTAAAAAGAAAATGATAATGCAAAAATAATAATTCACATTCATCAAAAGCTTTATATTCCTACAACTCCACAAAGAGATAAAAATAACCAAATGGGGAATTTGAGTTTTCACATATTTCACACATGACAATTTCGGATAAAATGTGGGAATTCGAAACTCGATTTGCAAAAATTAAAATATGCGAGACTAAATTGCAACTTTTAAAATAAAAAATGTACCTAATTTTGATTTCATGAGACCCCAATAATTAAATGACAAAATTTTATATTTTTCTCGTTTCTTATTTGAATCCAGATGCACCATTTCATCTTTTAACCTAAAAAAATAAAAAATAATAATAATAAAAAAACCATGTCCGAGAATAACATTCCTTAACTTAAAGGCATTTCTGGCATGAGACAACACTAACTACACTTAGGATGGACACTCTTTTATGCCCTCCATCATTTTCACAACGTAAGACGAGTTTGGTCTCCGGTCCGGTTTTTCTTGGAGGCACATCATCGCCACGGCCAACATCTTCCACATTTCGATCAGCTCCCCAGCATTTCTCACAGGAACAAAGTCGAAGACTATGAGTGTTCCTGCCTTGATAAACTTGTCATTAACTCGCCTGACCAACTGTTTTATATCATCGATATTTCCAATATTCATGGGGAATGCCCCGGTCAGAAGTTCTAGCAGCAACACTCCAAAGCTGTAGATATCAGATGATTGAGACGAGGGACGACCATAGTCGGCTTCAGGAGCATGGTAGCCTACAGTGGGGACGACAATCGTTACTTTTTCCATCTCCTCCAAGCCAAGATCGGAGAAGCCATCGTCTGAGGTTTTTGTCTCTGTTGGGACATGATTGCTGTTGTATCGTGAGTGGGTATTTGCCATAGCCTTGGCTACACAAATTGCAATTCTTACACGAGATTCCCACTGTAACTTATATATGCCATCATTCTTCTTCCCTGCAAAGACACACAAGTCATTAGATTAGATCATTAATTGTTTACTTGGCATGTGGTGATTATTTTGGAACATCAGATAAAACATAAAAGTGCAATAGATGATCTTGCTTGCAGAATATGAGAGCATTGAGCATACCATGCTGCAAAAAGACGGAAACACCACTCTGGCTCTCGTACTCGTATATTATGAGCACCTCGTCTTCGCAACAGAAAAAGACTTTATTCGGAGCCACATCAACGACTCCTGCACCCCTCAATCTCTTCACAACCGTAGTAGTTTTTCCATTGTCCACCATTGATGATCTATAAGGAATTGCAAATCTCTCCTTTCTGAGCGTTTCAAGTACCTCGCTTTGCAACACAACCTCATCGGAAGAGGACTTCATAGCTTCATAGTCGAGGAAAAGACTATGACATCGAGGATATTGATGATCAATGACAACGCCTTTCTCATCATATACTTCACCCTTTCTTCTCACTACATCAGAGGAAACAACTGCAGACAAACTCTTTGTTTGATGATACGGTGAATCAGATTTTGAAATCCATGAACTGGTATGACGATCACTAGTTTGTAAACTCGAATTGGAATAGGTGCTGATCGAATCAGTGTGAAAGAGTTGCCAAAGCTGCTCTCTCTTCACAACAGCTGCCACCAACCTCTCCCAGTTACCGTAGATTGCAGACATCTCTGAATAGTGTGATACGACCCAAATGTGGATCAAATTAATATCTGATCCCCTTGGTTTTTAGATTTGACTAATCTGTCGGGATAGAGTGATACGAACTAAGCACAAGCCCAACTGTGGATAAAAAAAAAAAAAAAAAAAGGTTTATCTTTGAAATCAGAATGATAAGGAAATTATTGTAACTGAATAAGTCTTTAAAAGCTTCTTACATCCTTGTATTGGGTTATTGAATACAACAACTTACTTGAAATCTGTCACCACCATAATAAATACACTGCTCCCACACGACTTGACTTCAAAGGTTGGATGCATTGACTAGTCTCACCTTTGTCCTCCTACACACATATCTCATCCACTTACCAAGGATACATTAATTATAGGAGGATTTACCAATTAAGGATGCATTGACTTGACTCCTTCCAAGTCTTACCTTTGTCCTCCTACACACATATCTCAAATATACTTGACATATACACGAGTCTTGAAAATTAATGAATGAAATAAAATCATCCAATTAATTCACATCCAGCTACTCCAAATCTTGAAAGGTCTGGATATTATACTATCCAACATCAACAAAACATCACCCATCTTAGTCCTGCACATTCTATGCACTTCTAAGCATCTCATCGCAACGCACAACACTTCCACCATCTCCAACCTATCATCTTCATCGTATCGAAGACCTGGATCGAACAACTTTTCACTAAATTCCTCGTACTTGATCGAACGAACCCATGTGAGTATGTGCACATCCGAGCCCAAACCTCTATCACCATTCCTACGAGGTTTTCCTGTAAGAAGCTCGAGCAGCAGGATTCCGAAGCTGTATACATCGCAATCTTGCGACAAATTTCTGGATGTGAGTATTCTGTCTTGGTGAGGTGGATTGAGTTTGAGTGATCGGGTTCGTGTTCGTGTTCGTGTCAATCCGAAGTCGGAAACAGAGCCATAGTGGTGAGAGTTGAGAAAGATGTTGGAGGATTTGATGTTTCCATGGGCCATCTTGCCATTGCCTTGCTTGTGGATATGAGCAATGCCTCTTGCTGCTCCTATTGCAACTTTTACACGCCTTTCCCAGCTCCCAAGATGCTTCTTTCCTGCATTTTCAGATTATGAGTGATTCGTTTTAGTGTGATATCAATTCACACATTAATTTTCTGCAAATTGTAGTCATCATCTAATTATCATGGTCATATGAAAATTTCTATGAATTTGGGGATTTGAAATGAAATTTGCGAAAAATTATCGAGAGGGAAAAAGAAAAAAAAGAAAAAAAAAAAACAACAACAAAGGGATTCACTTGCCAATTTGATATTTGAACATGATCAGTTCTGCCATACTTGTATTTAATATTTACTAGACCAATTTTTGTCGGCCTCATAATATCTAGGGTTAATTACATAAAAATGCACGAACTTTGGGTTGAATTTCAATTGCAACATGAACTTTTGACTGTAACATAAAAAACGTTCAATTTAACTCTTGTTTCAATTGGGACACATTTGGATATAATTATTGATAACATTGATGTTTCAATGTTTAAAAATAGAATTTTATAAAATTGATGCATATAAAATTTTATATGCATTATGTTATAATTTTATATGCATTAAAATTATATAAATTTTTTTGTATTTTAATTTAATAAAATTAAACATTTTACAATAAAATTATAAAATTCAACAAAATTTATATAATTTTAATGCATATAAAATTATAACATAATGCATATAATATATTATATGCATCAATCTTATAGAATTATATTTTTAAACATTGAAACATTAATGTTATCAATAATTATATCCAAACATGTCCCAATTGAAACAAGCATTAAATTGAACGTTTTTTATGTTACAATCAAAAGTTCATGTTGCAATTGAAATTCAACCCAAAGTTCGTGCATTTTTATGTAATTAACCCTAATATTTATCAAGAGAAAAAAATCTTGCTTCTGGGCCTCATAATGTAGGCTTGGGCCGGTGCCTTAAGTGTTCACTAAACAAGGGCCCTCACTGCATGTGGGGTCCGGTCCGATTATTCACATTCTAATCTTGAAAGATTTTAAATTTGGTTTAAAAAAAAAAAGAAAAAAACTAACTTGAAGCATGGTTTTTTACAATTGCAAACTACAGTTTTGTTTTCTTTTCTTTTTATTACACTTCAAAGTTCATAATTTTTTCAAATTGCAACAATTGAGA
This sequence comes from Scutellaria galericulata, assembly GCA_946896805.1. Taxonomy (NCBI): domain Eukaryota; kingdom Viridiplantae; phylum Streptophyta; class Magnoliopsida; order Lamiales; family Lamiaceae; genus Scutellaria; species Scutellaria galericulata. The sequence continues at coordinate 3,493,439 of OX335788.1, forward strand.
TTATTTTCAGGCTATTTTTCCATCAAAAATGAAATTTTAGTTTGTATTTTTGAGCTTGAATTAAATGAGAATCAAAAAAATGGATTTAAGACTTTTGTTTGATTTGTAAAGTATAGTGTTTCGGCATAGGTTTTATATATTTTGGTTAAAAAAAAGGTAAGACATCAAATTCAATTGTGATTCAGTAGGTGAACCTTGGAATGCACTCAGAAAAAAATAATAATAATAATTAGTTTGCAAATCAAAAAAACAATCACACTTCAAATTGGTTTTTTATACCAACCCTTTAAAATTACTATAAGCATAATGCATGTATTGGTAATATGAAATCTGGGATATATATACATTACGAACTAGTAAGGAAATAAAAATAAAAATAAAAGGGTGTTAATTGTGTACCATGTAACATGTCAAAAACGCTTCCCTGGCAATGGTAATCATAGACAATGAGCTTCCCATTTGGCTTGTTGGAAAAGTAATATGCCTTTGGTGCTCCCACATTTTCATGTCTGCAATTTCCAAAAACCATCATCCTTTCTTTAAACTCATCTTCAGACACTCTCCATCTCACTTCCTTCACTAATTTGGTCACCATTTTAGTACCTTTCTCCACCAATTCTTGGTCCCAAACATACACATCATGTAATAACTGCGTAAGAATTGTAGTCCCACAAGCTCCCTTGCCCAACTCCTTAATGCCCTTCAACGTGGTTTTTAGGCGAAATCGAGGTGGACTCGAGCCCCCAAGGAAAACAAGCTTGGGAACCGGTTTATGGTCCGGTTCTAGTTCATCACTTGATTTGGATTCGGATGACCCGGAGCTTAGGCTTGGGCTTAGGCTCGGGGATTTAGCATGGCATAGTTGCCATATCTCCTGGCGCTTTAGCACGGCTGCCACCAGTCTCTCCCAGTTGTCGTAGATCGTAGACATCTTAAATTCAAAATGAATCTAGATTAATTGATATTACTTGAATGAGTACTGATTGGAAATCAAATTGATGAATTTATATAAAGATAAACAAGTGACATTGACTTTGTGATTTCATCTAGCAGTTGTTGGATTGGTATTTGATAAAGATTATATATGTTGTTTTCGGTGTAGTCATAAGTTATGTATGTCGTTCCAAAATATATTGGATTTAATTTGTTGAAGTTGAAATATGCACCTAACATCAGGTTAAGACAATGAGAATAGTGGAATTAAATGGTCCATTGTTTGACTTAAAATAATGGTAATTGTTTTTAATCATTATGTTAGCTAAAACCCATGATTAATATGCACCTTTTAACAGATGAAAGGGCAAACAAACAAATCAAAATTCCGACACTCAACGAAGCCCTTCTATCCATTTTCCGTGAAATTGTAAACACAAAATAATCAACAAAACCTGAAAAACAAAATTAATCTAATATAACTGATAAATAATGATCACCAACCCACCGTGGACTTATCACCAATCCACAGTTGATATGTAAAAATTTTATCCTTTTAAATATTGTGATTTGAAATTAATGATTATATTGGATTTGTGACACATCAACAATTGACACATTAATATGTGTTCATGGTAGGTAGGATAACAAACCTGACTGAGGATATTTAAGAAGGAAAATGGAAAAGAACCACATATAATGATAAGAGAGGAGAGAAAATAAGAAATATAATCTAAAAAACAAATGTTAAAGAAAATTTTGGATGTTTATATTTTTGATCCCATATTCATTAGAAATTGAAAGTAATTGGGAAGAACCGTAATATAAAACATGTTAAAATGAAATCATGTTGTCCTCACAATTATTAAAACTATTGTTAGAGAATTTGTTTCTCTAACTTCCTTTTAATTGCCATAGATAGGAAATATTATTTTTTAGCTCACAGTGTATTGTAGTTTTTTTCCCTTGTCTTTATTTTATGTATGTGTAATTTATATTTCTACAATTTAAATAAATAAAAAAGGTCAAGGTATTATTAGAAGTTGCAGTTTCTATGGTGTGTCACGATTATAAAGTTAAATAAAAAATATATTAATTAGTAGAAAATAAAATTACAAATAATTATGAATGAAAGAGAAAAAGGATAATGTTTAAACTAGCTTATATATTATCATGGTGACCTCAAGTTAAACCTCTGTGAAGATCAGAAGGGCCCATTTTTACATCATCTAGTAATGCATATTAGGTTTTGACTCCATTTATTAACATGCATCATACACACACACCCTTTATTTAAGAGAAATAAATAATATGCTTATTGATAGAATAATTATTGAGTAGGTAACGGGTAACCAAAAAACTTTGAATATATTTAAATATTTTTGTCGTGATTTCTTTGCACACTTGGGATTACACTTCATGGAAATTGTACAAGAGTTCCGGTTTCTCCATACTTTTTTTAAAAAATGAAAAGACTTTGACATACCAAGTCTTTAAAAAATACTCTATTATTGAAGTATAGAATTAATATACAAAAAAATATCCACCTAAGCTCTACCAATTACTATAATTAAGTGAAGGTATCCACTCAATTAAAAGTATAAAAAATTCATGAAAATTCATATAAAATGGTCTTGTAATACTTACAAGATGAAATCTCACTAATTTATAAATTAAAATTAAAACTTATGTATGATGAGACAGTTTCACATAATTCGTCTTATAAAAATACTAATCGTGATTCAATAATCAAACGTTAGGATATCGTGTTTTTTTTTTTCCTTTTTTTATGAGCCCAAATTTGATTCAATATTAAGGGCTAGTCTGATCTTACAAAGATTAGTCCATTACCTCACTTTGGGCCTCCAGCCCAATACTTGGAAGAGTATTCGAACCACAATCCAAACATCTATCTAAATTTTCAAATATATATTTCGTATTTTGAATTAAATAGTTAGATGAATGTATGTTTATGAGGACAATTTTATAAAACTAGAAAAACTGTAATATTTTTATATGCTAAATTAGTTTTGAGTTTTTAATTAAGTTTTTTTTTTTATAAAAGTAATGTTTTAAATGAGTATAATATATACACAAGAGATACTAAACAGTAAACATGATAACCTATTTTAATGATTTAAATATAAAAGTAAGTATGAATTATTTGGTCTCACTCACTGTTTTCTAATGGAATATAAATCATAAAAAATTAACACGAGTAAATCTCATGAATATAAATTTATAAAACAATTCTTCATTATCCAAAATCCAAATCTATTATTATAAATTGATACGTGGACGTAAATTATAGGTTAACCCATATCACAGAAATAATCCAATGAGAAGCTTTCATAATAGAAAGGGTTAATTAAAAATACATGAACTTAGAGTCTAATTTCAATTACAACATGAACTTTTGACTGTAGCATAAAAAAAAACGTTCAATTTAACACTTGTTTCAATTTAAGACATGTTTTGAGATTTTCGGGCTCCAATTGATGATGTGGAACCCTAAATGTTAAATTGAAGTCATGTCATCAAATAATGTGGCGGTGCCGTCGTCGAACCACCGTCGGACTACTATCGCCGGAAAATTCAAGAAAAATCTCATCTATTACTAAATTCTACAAAATGAAACCCAATTATTTTTCTTTGAAAATTTCAGAAAACAGCCCTTAAATCTATTTATAAACTCCCTATCTACCGCCACGTCTCACCGGAAAACTCCATTGATGATCTCCAAGCTTTCAAAATTCAATTTCTTTCATTTCTCAACCAAATTACACCAAATTTGTATCAAAACGATCCTCTACTTAAGACCAAACACATAATCATATCAATTTACATAAACCGTTCGACTTTTAGTAATTTTCGAAAGAAAATTTTATTTGAAATTTCATTTGTTTTAACTCTTGCGATTTTCATCTTTATTTTTAAAATTTGATTTTGAGATTGGGAGGGGAAGGTGGTGACAGTGGCGAGAGGAGAAGGAAGATGGCTAGAAGGAAAAGACCGGAAGGTTGTGACGGTGGCGAGGGGATTGGGAAGGCAGAAGAGTAGGGAAAGAAGGTTGGGGAAATATACGTAATTTTTTTTTTTTACTTTTAATTTTTTTTCTTTTTCCACTTGTTTTTTTTTTCCTTTCTAAATTCCACATTTGTTGATGACATGACTTCAATTTAACATTTCGGGCTCCACATCATCAATTGGAGTCCGAAAATCTCAAAACATGTCTCAAATTGAAACAAGTGTTAGATTGAACGTTTTTTATGTTACAATCAAAAGTTCATGGTGTAATTGAAATTAGACTCTAAATTCATGTATTTTTATGTAATTAACCCTAATAGAAATACCCTAAATAAATAAGTATATCTCCTTTTGTATTTAGTTACTTTGTTTTAAAATTGAACATATTTTATTTCAACATTTTCACTTTAAAAAAGTTTTTCAATATAAAAATAAAGATAAAAATAGTTATAAAAAAAACTTGTAATAATAACAATTATGAGATTATTTCACATAATGCAATTTTGAGATCCCATGAAAATCCAAAAAGAAGGTTAGGTATCATATGAGTTGTTACAAGAATATTATTCTATTCCATGATATTGATATCCACTCGTTGAATAAACTAAAGATAGAAATGAAGTCATAATCAAGGGATTTGAGTAAGTTAAAAAACAAATCTGACTTTTGACGTTTGACTTTCTATCAATCTAGGTGGGCTAACAATTTCCTAATCACCACAAGCAACTTGTCAAGACACAAACCTAAACAAATAACAAAACATGTGGAAAACAATAGCAAATCATCATACAATTTCCAAAAAAAATATAGCATTTAATTATCTAAGTTTGATCATCATCAAGAACCTAGTTGTTGTAAGCTGAAGAGGATCCAATCTCATTCACATGTGGTGTTTGATTAGGACTTGAACCTGGAGATCTTGTTCCACCATATGAGCTATTCCCTGTATTAACACCCCTTATTTCCTCCACCATTTTCACCACTTCCCCCATCTTAGGCCTCTGCTCGGGCATTCGTCCCACGCAGCTCAACCCGATCTGCAACATCGACACCATCTCTTCCTCTATGTTTGTGTACCTCAAAAGCTCCACATCGAACACTTCCCCGGTCCACTCCTCACGAACCACCGACTGAACCCATCTCACGAGGTGGATCACCTCTTCCCCACCCGATGCGTGGACGGGGGACTTTCCGGTGAGCAGCTCTAGTAGGACTACTCCGTAGCTGTATACATCTGTGGCTTGTGAGGCTTTCCTCGTGTCTGTCACTTCCGGGGCCCGGTACCCTGATCGGACCCCTGGTGGTGAAGCGGGGCTCATCAATGTCGCTAGGCCGAGATCCGAGACACAGCCGTAGAGCTGGGAGTTGAGAAATATGTTTGAAGCTTTTATGTTTCCATGGACTAGCTTCCCACCACTTTGTGTGTGGATGTGAGCAATGCCCCTTGCAACACCGATTGCAATCTTTAGTCGCGTCTCCCAGTCTAAAGGGATCGCGTTTTCTCCTCTTTTCGCTGCAAAAATGGCGAATGTATCAAGATTTAAACAAACACATCAAGACTATATTTGTAATGAGAAAGATTCAAACAAAAATATACCATGAAGCAACGAGGAAACGCTTCCCTGATTGTAGTAATCATACACCATGAGCTTTTCATCCTTGGAATAGAAATAAGCCCTCAATGGAGCGACATTGTCGTGCTTAATATTTCCGACAATCTCCATTTGCTGCTCGAAGTCCTTTTTCCCTACAACGACCTCCTTCAATCGCTTCACTGCAACTGTGGTTGCGTCCTCTAAAGCCGCCTTATACGTGGTTCCAAATGTGCCCTTCCCAAGCACCTCGGCAGAAGCCCTCAACAAATCCTCGAGGTCAAACACAAGATTACAATCCTCAAAAAATACTATCTTGCCATTGCCATCTTGTTGCTCGGAGGCCATTCGCCTTGTTGATTTCTCTTTCTTATGTGATTTACCAGTGATCGACTCATCCACTTTCTTCTTCCTATTGGTTAAAATCAAGAGCAGGGCAATTGCCACGAAAGCTGCTACACAACTACCAATAACAATACCAAGAATGGCAGATTCACTAATTTTTGAAGAATGCTTCTTTCTTAAAGCTTTGGGTGCAGAAACAGGAGGCAACGGGTTTTGCAATGAAAGATCATTGCCCGAAAAGGCTGAACTAGGAAATCTCGAAAGAGATTGAGGCACGATTCCAGATAAACGATTGTTCGACAAATCTAAGAGTTGCAAACTAGGGATGCCAAGATCAGGAACACCACCTGAAAGTGAGTTATTAGCAAGATCCAAAGCTATCAAATGAGTCAAATTTGAGATCGAAGATGGGATGCTCCCATTAAAACTGTTGTTCGACAGGTTTAACACCGAAAGATTTTCCCAAACCGAGAAGTCCAATGGCAATGGACCCTGAAAATGATTGAACTGAAGATAAAGACCAGTCAAATTCCTTAGCTTCGAAAGATCAGATGGAAAAGGACCACTAATACCATTAGATCTCAGACTCAAGATCTGAAGAGCCGATAATCGGCCTAAAGTGTTGCTACGAATTCTTCCTTTGAATCCAATACCGGGCAATCTAACAGCTATGACTCTGGATTGATCATGATTGCAAGTGACACCAATCCAGCTATTACAAACCGAAGTTCTCGCATCCCAGTTGAGATTCCTCGACCGGTTTATGCTACCGATGAAATCGAGCAAAGCCCGTTTATCCTCAACGGGCTCTGCAGCTACTACTAAGCAAATAATACCATACACTAGAATTGCTGAAAGAATTAACTTTATGGCCATTTCTCCCTTTATTCTCAAAACTCCTCAATCAGTGTACATACTCTCTGCCATCTATATGAACAAAAGGAACCAAAAATTACAGAAAGAAAAGGAATCCACTTTTGCTAATAGTTTCCAACGACTAGCAATCAAGAGTTTTTAGCCATTTATCTGAATATTCTAAAAAAAGTTAGGCTAACAACCAAATTGAATAATTGGTTCTATATAATAAAACAAAAAAAGCAGCCTAATTTAAATCAATTTTTTTCTTCCCACCATCACTGACTATCATCACCTGTTTATATTTAACATTCTTTTTTTTCTTGTGACAAAGAAATATAATTTAATAAATTCTGGGTTTTCCAAATCTTCAACATATTCAGGAATTCCATGCATGAAATCCAAAAAAAAAAAAAACCCATGATTTAGCTCGAAAACAATCACTCTCACCTCTTATTCAGAGATCAAACATCTTTCAATCTCAGCCAGCCCACCAACCAATATTCTGAGAATAGAAGAAAAAATAACCGACAGTTACAATTGCAGTTTAATAAGTTCCAAAAAAAGAAGAATATAAAAACACAGAAAAAATGTGCGTTATTAAAATTTGAGAAGAAAAGTACACTCTCAGTCAGAAACAAGAATCCAAACGCAGAGTGGTTGGTGGTGTTGATGAATGGAAAGTGAGATTTCTTGCTTGCGGGAGCGGAAAACTGGGGGGGGGGGGGGGAGAGTGATGAGAGAAGAAGAATAATAAATGATTGAAAAGTGGTTTTTGTTTCTCTGTTTGCTCTTTTGCTTTAATGGCGCGGGAAGAGGGGAACTGCACGTGTTGTAGCGTAAATAGTACAGCTACTGCAGAGAAGAAAATTTTATTTAATTTAGCCAATAATTGTTATTGACAAATGAGACCCCATAATGATCAATTAATTTTATTTATTTTTTAATATTTTGGTAGACTATTTGTATGGAAAATTCAAGTTACCTTAATATAGTATTTGAGGGGAAAAAATAATAATAACTTAGGCTCCATTGGAATATGGTAATTTGAAATACATTTATATTGCTAAAAAATTAATTCAAAATAAAAGTGATTGATTTTAAAATAGTGTTTATTCAAACAATATCTATAGATTTTCAATTACAATTTTCAAATCTTTTTTCAATCTCTCCATCCAAATATAGTCTTAACTATTTTTATTTAAAGCTATCAACTGTGCTAATAATCATGGATGACATTTAAAAAATATTTGATGATTATTTTTGTAAATATAGGATGTTAAAGACTTGAAGTGGCATCTATCTACATTTCTCTAATAATATTCATTATGTAGTAATTAATAGCCATTATGTGGTTTCCTTAAGAAAAGATTAATTTGAATTGAATGTGAACTGTTATTTTCATTACTTTTCCATACTATATACAATATTAAGGTTCATATAAATATATTTAAAAGTATGGCACCAACAAAGTCATAGCGCACCCGACATATTACATTGAATATACGTAGGGATGGATTTGGGATTGTGTTTTAGGTGGAGCAAAAATTTTCATGTTGTAATTTAAAATAGGTCGAGTACTCAAAGGGTCTAAATTTTATGCAATAATATAGAACTTTTCTCTTATAAATTAATGATATAAAAAAATTACATTAAAAAAACATTTCATAAAGTTCAAGGGGCAATCGCTAAATTCATCCTGAACGTACATTGTCACATAATTCATCTAAAAAGATTTTAAACACATATGAGTTTGAGTAGATTCTATATCGTAGAATGTAAAATAGATATTCAGTTTGTATATTCACATTATGGATATAAAAGATGGATAATGATTCAGTATTTTATATATATATAGGGTGGATTAAGTCACGTAAACGGCACTTCTTTGCACCATTCTTTGCAGTGCCAAAACCTGCAATTCCTTCTTTTGCGCTAAGGCTTGCCAGAATACAAAATTACAGATCAGAGTTCATAATACATTTTTGGACAATTAATAATTATAAGTTGATCTTGCATGCACATGCAATCCGGATCGATCTAGTTTTGACCCGAATCCGTGTATTTTCAATTTTAACTTTTTTTTTCCCTTTCAGATTGTTACATTTATATTGTAGTAGTGTGACATTTATATATAAACGTGTGACTTTTATATACAAATATCATGATTTTTATGTACTGTAACTTAAAAAAAAAATAAAGATTTTCAACACAATTTGTACTGTATACCTTTATATGATTTCAATGTGACTTTTATGTTATATTATGTCACATATATGTACAAATGTTTTGACTTTTATGTAATATATAAAGATGCATAAAAGTCAGAATATTTTTACATAAATGTGACATATTTCATTTTTTTTCTAAGTTACAGTATATAAAGGTAGGGATATTTGTATATAAATGTCACACGTTTATAACATAAAAGTATCAAAGTTATAATATAAAGGTATACATATTTCCCCAAAAAATGCAAAAAATAGTCTAAGTGTTAGGTGACCTCTCCTCGACACGTCGGCATGTGAATGGCGATGTCGTATCAGGTTGACCCGCATTGCACAGATTTAAGATCCGTGCACCAGTTTCACAGAAGAGTTTGTGAATAATTATTATAGGACTTGGCGAAAAAATTTCTTTAATTGTTGATATTAGAATTTAGAAGCTGTTTTATTATTTTTTTTTTTAAGGTAAAGAACTATGCATGTGCCGTTATTGGAAAAATTTTCAATTTACTTCTATGATCAAAACTTTCCTCATTTTCTGTAGCGCAAAATTGTTGACGTGTAAATTTGCATGAACGTTCGATTGTGTTTTGATGATGTGTTTGGCAATTTTGGCAAGCCAATCGATTTTATTGTTGAATATCAGAGAATAATAAATCAGATTTGATTCTATCTTTAATTTATCGACTTTATTACCGAATAACAGAGAATAATAGATCGGATTCGATTCTATATTTAATTTATTTCTTTTTTCCGTATCTTGAACTTAAGTAAGTCTTCTCGAGGTAAACATTTTGGAGCACTCGAATCATGCTGAGGAGGTGGACATCAGTCCGAAGTCTGACAAACAAACTCTCCCACCACATGTAGGCTCTAGCCGGTCGGCTCAACCCTGGTCGGCCCCTTAGTTGGCCATTATGTTCCAGCTCGACGGCTTGAGTCCAAGGGTGCGATGATAACCCTTTGGATTAAATTTTCACAAATTGCATTATGTGAAAATTTGGGAAAATAGCCACTTTAATAACTGTTTTTTTTTTTTTTTTTATCAGTTAGTAATTTGTATAGTTTGTATATCATATGCAAGTATACAACATATCATGTATCATCCACTAGCCCATCTTGTAAGATATATTTAGATTGGAGCGGAGCTGAGTTTTGCAAGTTTGGATTTATGATTTAATGGATTTTGAAAATATTATATTTATTTTGAAATTTTATAGGGTATGATTTGAGTTTTGCAAGTTTGGATTTATGATTTAAATGGATTTTGAAAATATTGTGTATATTTTGACATTTTATAGAGTATGATTATGATTAAGATGTCATACATCATATTGAGAATTGCAGAAAAGTAGATGTCGTATTATTTTATTTTGAAAAATAAATATTTTTATTGGGTATTGTAAAAAAAAAGACAAAAAAAAAAAAAAATAGAATAGTGGATTAAATGATTTCACTCATACTATATATCAAGATTCAAGATTTCATGCTCAATTTTATATTCAATAAATTTGTCTGCATATTTTATCATTTGATCATCAAATTGAACTAAATTATTTTACATCATAAATGAGTCATTTATAAGTCAAAATTGAATAAATGTTGAGCTTTATCACAATTCACATCGCATTTGAGATCAGTGCACAACTCAAACAAGCTAGACTTGAGTTTATTATGAGACGGACTTGATTCACTTTGAGTACACTGAAGATAGATTAGAAATCTCGTAAACCTAAATAAGTTATTATTTCATTGTCTTATGAGACGAAATTAATCCAATATTAATATATATACACCTAAAATGTTCCCTTTTTTTTTAATTGTTTATCTCCATTTATTTCCTCACCGATATATACATATACTAAGGACTAAAATAGAAGAATCGCAATAATTTGGAATCTTCATATATATAATTATATTCAAGATAAAAAATGAGTGAGTATTCATGTAGGTGGTATCACATCACATGGTGTTTAGGTAAAATCCAGCCAACTATGCCAACCATTAATAGAATCAAATAATTTTATTCAATCATAATCTGCATTTTCAACACTTATCTGCACTCAAATCACATTCACATTTTCCCCGAAATTGCATCACTATTTTATCAACTTTATACTTTTAAATTGGCTCTTACTATCAAATTTGAATTCGAGTCAACAAAACTGATATGTTCTATTTACATTATTAAGTACGTATCATTCAAACTTAGATCGTATAATTCTATGTCGTATTCTCTTAAAAAAAATTCTATGTCGTATTAATTAAGAATGTAATTGACTAAAAGATATAGGGATTCCTCGTTTGAGGAACATAATCACTTTGAGGACTCGGATTTTCAAGGAACTAAATTTATAGATGTTCACTTCTACAATATAATTAGTATCAATTTTATCACCGAATCATTCTTTTATACATCATTCCATGAATCTTGATATATAGATAACTCGTTTGACTTAAAAAAAATATGATGGAATAAATTACATGAGATTTTGTCTCACAAAATATGATTCATTGAAACAATCTCAATCCAAATCATGTCTTCATCCATTGGGGCTCTTACTGCTGTAAATTGGTGAAAAAAAAGTTTTTTTTTTTTTCTCTAACTTCAGTTTCAGTTGATGTTACTTTTTTTTTTAAGTGTAATTTTAATCAACTATCTACTTAATGTAATTTCAAATATAACTAAAGACGAAATTGATTTTTTTTTTTATAATTAAGCAAACATGATGAATGATTTATTTTGACAGAAAGCAAATAATGAAATTATTCAAACCAACCATATAATTCCATAAATTCAAAATAAGACTAGATTTAGGGTTACCCACAACGAGAAAATTCATAAAAAGAAAAAAAATGTTTCCTTAATTTTCTAAACAAGAAAAAAAAAAAAAAAGAATAAAAAGGTGAGAGGCGGGTTAAAAACTGATAACCCAAAATATCGCGAGACGAGTCTCTCCGGATCTGAAAACTTCCATCCATCATCTCTCCTGTGAGTTTTCTTCTTCTTCTTCTCCTCGTTTTATCACTGTCTTTTCCTTTCTCCTTTTTCTTTTTTCTCTTAATTTTTCGTCGGAGCATAAAATTCAAATTTGCAGTTTTCCTGCTTAGCAAAAAACCTATACTTTTACTGCTTGATTCATAAAATTTAGCGAACAGGAAAGTATGATTAGCATTGAATTGTTGAAGAAAGAAACGCGACGGATATCTGAAACTCGATTAATTCTTTTCGGGTGGATTGGGGCTGGGATGGCGGTTGGGTGGGGGGTTAGTTGAAAATTTATGAAATTGGTGAAGGTGATTATTAGAGCAATAAACTATGAAATTGTGAGTAAGAAGCGTATATGTTTGATGCAGTTAAAAGATTTATGTTAGCGCTTGAAATTTATGATTAATTCACTGTGTTGTTCATTGGTTTTTGCTGAATTTAATTTTTTGCTTATTTTCCTTTTTTGTTTATTGTGTTGTTGTAGGCAAGCGTTGAGGTCAGTGAATCATTGTCTGACTAAGAGAGTTCTATTGCAGTTCTTCACTAAGTGAGTATTAATGTGATATTTTTTCCCCTTTTACTTCAATATTTTTCATAATTGTCATTTCATATTCCCATAGTTGATTGCCACTGTGGTATACTGTGGCTTGTTGCTTTGAAAGCAAATGAAAATGAAATTGAGCTTATCTTGATTGCAACTGCGTAAACAAGATGTCCGGTGTGGATTTTGGGATTGATTAGTTAGATATTAATGACATTCAAGTTGTTTTTTGATAGCATTCTATGCATGAAACAGTTAATGTGCATGCTTTACACGTGTTATGTATTTGCGAAGTTTGAACTTCTCTAGCGTAGTTTTTTTAATCCATTACATTGAATTTCCACTCGTATATTGCTTAGTTTCCTTATCATACAACGCTACACATTCTGATTATGTAGGCATGTAATGTAAGAAATTGGTTTTGTTCATTGTCTGGCAGTGGTCCGAGAGAAAGATGCTTGCTGGGAATATGCTGATAGGTTAGAAGGAAATAAGGTGAGGTGCAAATTCTGTGATAGAATTCTTAATGGTGGCATTAGCAGGTTAAAACATCATTTATCTAGACTTCCCAGTAAAGGTGTAAATCCATGCACCAAAGTAAGAGATGATGTGGCGGATAGGGTGAGAGAACTCATAGCCTCGAAGGAGGATGGTAAGGAAACTCAAATTATAAAGAGACAAAAGTTGCCTGAAGTTAGATCTCCTATGGCTGTAAGCATATCCCCCATTAAGTCTCTCGTTTGTGTGGAAGCGACACCTGTATCAGGAAAAGTGTTTTCATCTATCACAACTTTGAGTTCTTCATCCAGAGTGGACGAAGAAAATGCAGAGAGAAGTATAGCTCTCTTCTTTTTTGAAAATAAATTGGACTTCAGTGTAGCCCGTTCTTCATCCTATCAGCAAATGATTGATGCAGTTAAAAAAAGTGGTACTGAATTTGTGGGACCATCTGCGGAAACTCTGAAAACAACATGGTTGGAGAAGATCAAATCTGAAGTGAGTTTACATGCAAAAGATACTGAAAAGGAGTGGGCTATGACTGGTTGCTCAATCATTGCAGAAACGTGGACAGACAACAAATCGAGAGCTCTTATAAATTTCTTAGTTTCATCCCCTTCAAGAACCTTCTTCCACAAATCTGTCGATGCATCTTCATATTATAAAAATATAAAGTACCTCCCCGATTTGTTTGACTCCATCATTCATGATTTCGGTCCTGAAAACATAGTTCAGATTGTTATGGACAATGAGCTAAACTGCTCTGGCCTAGCAAATCATATCCTCCAGAATCATGGCTCTATTTTTGTCACCCCTTGTGCTTCACAATGCATGAATGGGATCTTAGAGGAGTTTTGTAAGGTGGATTGGATTAATAGGTGCATTTTACAGGCACAAGTTGTGACGAAGTTTATTTACAACAATATGGCAATGCTTGATATGATGAAAAAGTTTACAGGAGGACAGGAAATCATTAGGAGTGGCGTTACGAAGTCTGTTTCCAATTTTCTTTCTTTGCAATGTATGCTGAAACAGAAATTAAGATTGAAACACATGTTCAATAGTCCCGAGTTTTCTACAATTTCAGCTTTAGCAAACAAGCCTCATGCAGCATCTTGCATGGGCATTCTTGAGGATAACGAATTTTGGAGAGCAGTAGAAGAAAGTGTTGCTGTATCCGAGCCATTCTTGAAAGTAATAAGGGAAGTTTCGGGAGGGAAGCCTGCCGTGGGGTTCATTTATGAACTGATGACTAGAGCGAAGGACTCTATAAGGACGTACTACATTATGGATGAGATGAAATGCAACACGTTCTTGGATATTGTAGATAAGAAGTGGCAGAACAATCTTCACTCTCCTCTACATTCTGCTGCAGCTTTTCTGAATCCAAGCATCCAGTATAATCCAGAGATTAAATTTCTTGGATCCATTAAGGAAGAATTTTACAGAGTTCTGGAGAAGCTTCTTCCAACAACGGAACTAAGGCGTGATTTAACCAACCAAATTCTGTTGTTTTCGAGGGGAAGTGGGATGTTTGGCTGTAACCTTGCAAAGGAGGCAATTGATACCGTTTCACCTGGTAAGTCGTCTCTGATTGAAGCTACATTCTTGGCTTGAGTCTGCTTTTGTTTTGAGAAGACAAATTACTGAGAAGAATTCCCATAAAATACTAATTATGATAATCATTCTCCTAGGCATACTCAGATTGTTGATAACCCCTTCTTGTAAGATCATTTGATTCATCTGACTGTCTTTTGATGTTTATCATCACAAAATAAGTGATTGGGTTCTGAATACAACAAATATAGTTCTGCTTGCAATTTTGTTTATTCTTTCCTTTATGATGCATTACAGGCATTTGGTGGGAACAATTTGGTGACCCTGCTCCCACACTGCAACGAGTGGCAATTCGAATACTCAGCCAAGTATGCAGCACTTCTACATTCGAGAGGCAATGGAGCACCTTTCAACAAATCCATTCAGAGAAGCGCAACAAGATCGACAAGGAAACACTCAACGACTTACTTTACATCAATTACAACCTCAGAGTAGAGAGATCTCTGAAATCAAATTCTTCAGAAGCTGACCCCCTTCAACTGGATGAGATAGACATGACTTCAGAGTGGGTGGAGGAGGCTGAAAATCCGAGCCCTGTACAGTGGCTTGACCGATTCGGTTCTGCTCTCGAAGGTGGAGATTTGAACACAAGGCAATTTAATGCCACTATGTTTGGTGCAAACGACCATATATTCAATTTGTAACCAGGCAAACGCTGTGTGGTATCGTAGCTGTTTTCTGGAATCAATCGATTTGGCAAAGCGAAAATGGCATTTTGGCTCTCAATAAGGAGGCAATGCACAAGTTTATTATCAGTATCAGCAGTGAGGAGGCATATCCATCACCGTTGACAGCTTACATTCTTGATAGAAGAAATTAACATGCTGTAAAATTTTTAAAACATTGTTTTTTAAGAAATAGTATCTTTCATGGTAAGTTGGTAACCCGTTGGGGTTTTGGCTTCCCATGATCCAACCCGCCCCGTAACCCGTTGGGATTTAATCTACACCGCTACATCAACTTATTTTGCAATTTTTTTTTGTTTTCAATATTGTCATTAGGTGTTAGAATTGAAATATAGCATGGAAAATTAAAAGAAAAAT
This sequence comes from Scutellaria galericulata, assembly GCA_946896805.1. NCBI lineage: Eukaryota > Viridiplantae > Streptophyta > Magnoliopsida > Lamiales > Lamiaceae > Scutellaria > Scutellaria galericulata. The sequence continues at coordinate 3,509,104 of OX335788.1, forward strand.
ATCAGAAAGTGAACCCTACAATTCAATTTTTTATTATAGATTGTTGTCATAACTAGTGATATAGATATTAGGGAAAAAAACGTTTTTTAATCCTTTATATTTGACTCCTTAAATTTTTAGTCTCTTATCTTTCACTTTTTAATTTTTAATTTTTAGTCATGTATGTTTACAATATATTAATGTTAATTATGTTAGGGTGAGGCTAAATACAGTCCCTTATTATATGAATACACTCATTTTACTTTATACATTTCTACTGCGGTTCTTTTTCCTGCATTTCCTCTCTTTCCCATAATTTTCTACGTTTTTAGTTCTTCCGCCGCAAACCATCAGCAGCACCATCTTGTAATTATTGATGATATCTCAGTGGCCGGCTATCCACACCTCAATTTCTTTTAAACACATTCCATTTTTTATATTTTTTATTCAAAAAATTCAAAAAATAGTAAAATTTCAATTTTACCCTTTTGAATTAAAAAAAAAAAAAACTGATTTTTTTTTCATATTTCTTCCTTGCCCGTGCTTGCTTCTCTCTCTCTTTTTTTTTTTCTCCCTTCAATCCTCGGTGTGTTCGACAAATCAGGGTCGAACGGATTCCAAATTTATTGTTATTTTTTTCGTTCTTTTTTCACGATTTCACACGATTATATATATTTTGGTAACTCATAAAATAGTTTTTCATACATTATCCCCTTACAAATTCAAGGTTTGAGGATTGAAGGGGAAAACAAAAAAAAAGAAGGGAGAAGCAAGCACGGGCAGGGAAGAAATATGAAAAAAATTCAGTTTTTTTTTGTAATTCAAAAGGGTAAAATTGAAATTTTACTATTTTTTAAATTTTTTAAATCATTTTTTTTAAATGAGGTGTGTTTAGAAGAAATAGGGGTGCAGATAATCGGACCCTATCTCAATATGTCAAGAGCCAGCCTCCTTTATATTCATTGTTGGAATTAGTTAGTTTTGTTCAATTACAAATTACTTTGCAAAACAAATGGAGATAATTTTATAAATTAATGGTCGAACCAAAAAGTTTTCCCAAAGTTTTGAATCTTATTCAAAAGTTTAAATTTTTAGAAAAAATCTCAATCGAACACTCAGCCATGCCCACGTCAAATGCAGCCCGACAGTCGTGAGTACTGTTGAACACCAAACACAATTTTTTCACAATTTAATTATGGTTTAATGAAATAAATAGATATGATTGAGATATTTATACTAATCGAAAATTCGGGCTTTAATATGATTATAATTTAAATAATAATGGATATGTTTTAATTTTATCAATTTATATATAAAAAAAAGGATATTTTAGTCAATTTTTTAAAGATTATTTCTTTAAAAAAATTAGGGGGTGTATTGTTTGTGTGTACTAGTTGCATGGTGCAACTAGATGCGACACTCATTTTTTTTTTTTTTTTCAATTCATACAATAACGTTTACGTAATACTAGTATAATCTTTTTGTTATAGTGATATAACATTTCTATACAAATATCATAACCTTGAAGTGATGTTACTTAACTTTTCTATCAACATAAAAATTCATATACCTTTATGATATAATAATTTAACATTTATATTATCATTTATGTACAAATATGATAACTTTTATATAATACTTTAACTTTTAAAAAAAACATAAAAATTATATTATTATAATATAGAGGTTCAAGTATTATAACATAAATGTTTAAAATATTTATGTCTGTAATATAATATAAATGTTAAACTAAATTGACATAAAAATTATACAAACATAACATAAAGGTTATACGAGCATAACAGAAAGATTATGCTCGTGGATAAGGGATTGGGTTCAGACTTAGGGGAGCGTGGGGTGTGTGGGAACGGATGAAAGTCACCTGACTTGGGTTGCACTGGTCAGGATCCGTGCACCAGTGCACCAGGTGCACAAAATTATTTGTGTATATATATGTAGGTACGGGGCAGGATTACAAAACCAATATCCATCCAATTAACATGGCTAAAGTAAACAATTAATAAAAAGAAAGAAAGAGTCAAAATAGATTGTATTGGATTTATTTAATTTTATCATTTTGTATCTATTAAGCCTTTTTTTTTTTTTTTTTTATGAGACATCAACTATATAATGCTCTAATCAAACGTTAAGCTGCAAACTATCAAGTGGTCAGTTATGAATCAACAGAGCTTTCATATACATGCTTGACATCTTTTCCATGGTAACTAAACAATAAGACCAAATAAGTCAAATAACATCCAAGGTTGTAATCTTGAAGCCCAATAAAACAAAAATTGTCATTACATAGAGGAAGTTACTATACAACCATATGATATCTTAGCAAACAAACCTTTACAAAGAAAACGAATTAATGTTGATGATACTCCCAAATTTCATATAACAAGGCATAATATTCAAATACTATTAATTCAGGATGCATTATTGAGAAAATGCGCTTCTAATGCCTTGTCCGTATCATTGTCATACATCAACAAGGCTTCCGCAACATTGTTTGATGGGAATCCCATTTCTCGCAAAAGGGCAAATCCTTTGGCAAATTCCTTCACCTAAAAATATGCAGAGTTTTTTTATCAGACTCCCCTTCTAAATTTCTTTCCTTTACCCTTTTTTTCATTTTCTCTATATTTATCAGAGTAGTGGATTGATACGAAAGCCTATTCATTATAAATGCAACATAAAATAGTAGTAGGCTTCTCCTACTATCAGATGGAAAACCAGGGCAGGATATACCATATAGAGAGTGTTCTCTGTCTCCCATTTTTTGTTGATTTTTTTGCCACAAGTGTGTTCATATGCTTGAATATGAAGATTAAAGATTTCAAAAGAACAGAGAGAGATATAACCTTGGAGGGATTGTCTCCATAATTTGCAACTGCAAGCGGCACAGCCTCTCTGTTGAGACCTGCTGATATATATTTGCTTACAACGGGATCTGTGGTAGGACCCTGCATCCAAAAGCCAACTTACGACATGATCAGGGATCAGTACACAAATTCATTTTTGTGTTCCAAGTTAATATAGTAATAGGCGTGGAGAGGGTTCAAAGTTAAACACCATAATGCTGAGCAGAATGTTCATTTTGTAAGCTCAGTAGGCAATCACAGTACACATATCAAATGGAAAATGAGTGAAATGAAAAGCATAATTATCCATAGATAACAATTAGCACATAAAATGAATGATATTTAGACCAAATTATCAGACAGAAAACGTACATAAGATGGTGTTGTTTCAGTTGCCTTTGGCAGCCCGTTTTCAATTCCAAGCCTGCTCCAATTAGGGTTTTCCTTGACTGCTTCCGTTAAAACATTCCTCTCGAATTCGAAATCAAATTGGAAATTGCTTCGCGGAATTTCTCCCAAATATGGTAACAATGGAGGCTACAAATTCCAAATCAAACAACTTTCTAGTTCAGGAAAGACAATAGACAATTAGAAAATCACATCTAGCGAAAAATTATCAAATAAAAACAAATACCGTTGGAGTAATTCGATATTGTTGATAACAAGTGTCTGATTCACAAACGATGACATCGAGGGTACCTTCAGCCATAAAGGAGTGGATTTTTCTTTATAGTTTTATCTGTTATTCACTTTCACAAATTAAATATACCATACAGAGAAACAAATCATTGGCAAGCAAATTTAGCACCTTGTCTGAAACAAATCCAGCCAAAGTGGTAGAAAGAATCAAAATTTACTTACATTAAAAATAAGCTGCACAAATGAACAAAAAAAATAAAAAAATATGAATAAGATATGAAAATTTGAACTAGATGCTACCTAATTCAGTTGAGATGAGATCCAGATCAGCTATTTTTATCCCACTACCAGTAAAAGCAGTAATTCTCAAGAAATTGAAAATTTTGAAAATTAAAAATTACCTGACCAGTTATCCTGTCAAGCTCTTTAGCTAAATAAACCCTATTTTCTGCATCCTGCCACTACCTGATTCCAAATTCAACACATCAATTTACATTTTCATTTTCCCCTACTCATGTCAGGCAAGCTTCTTCCCCATTTTCATGATAAAAAGGGGGAAAAAATAAATCAAAGATTTGAATCTGATAGTTGATATAATGCAACTCTGGCTCCAAAAACCACGAATTGAAGAATTATTTAAACTTTTATATATTCATTAAATGAAAACAAAAAATTAGGTAAATAGGTTCAAATCACAGGTGGATGATTAGAACGCGAACTCCAGAAATCAATCAACAAATTCTACAAATACAGTTAACTGATGAAGTCTCACTCTCACAAGGTACAAACTGAGAAACTAATAAACTCAACCAAAAAAAAAAAACAGAAACAAAAATGAGCGAAACTGCATATAAGCTCAAAAAATAGAGATTAGAGCTTACCGTCCGGCGACGTAGAGAGAGGCGAAGGTTGCAAACATGGAAAACATTAGAGTTGAAATTCGGGACCGAATCACCATTCCCATGAATCGCACACTCGATCCCTTGCTCTGCATTTGCTTTGTCTTTTATTGATTTCCTTCAACTTATTTTCCTATTCGATTCAATTTCGATCCAAAGAAATTAAGTAATCAGCAACAACCAATTCACCATTGACGATTTAGAGAGAGAAACTTGGATTTGAGATTGCAGTGATAAAATCTGGTATAATGGATTTCAGTGCCAAAGAGAAAGGAAAAAGTGGTGACAAAATATTTGGAACTTCCTCTTCCTGGGAAACTGTTAATTATTCATAAATTCATAACAGTTTCTATTAAAGGTGACAAAAAGAATAATATATTGCTCATTGATAAAGATGGACCCGTTTTGCATTATTGGGCCCCTTTAAATGGGCTTGCTTCACATAGGGCCCAATTATATTTATAACAGCTAATATTATGTTACAATTCTTAGATTATATTTTGTGACTTGAGATCCATCAATTAATCCTCTTCAGATATTAATTGCTACCTTTTTTGTTTATAGTTTACCTTTATATGAGTTTTTGTATATGGCTTTTAATAGCAATTTCGATTATATTTTTGTGATTTCAGATTTATTAAATATTTTTCAGACTTTATTTAGTATCCTTTAAATATTTTATGTTTTACTGGTTTTATATCTGTAATTTTTAATGTTTACATATTTTTTGGCCATTGTAAGACGAAACCGTTCATAAAGATTAAGGATTTAATGACAGAGGAAGTGACTGAATAGATAAATAGCAGTGTAAAGCACAAGAGTTAATGGTCTTTTCATGATATACCATAAATTTGCACATATACATATTTATATGAATGAAAATCTATATATATATTTATAATAGATTCATTAAGTTATATATCGATATATAAACTTGAAATTGAGGAGTATTATATATATTTAAAATATCATTTACTACAATATATATTTAATTCCATCAAATAGTTATAAATCTAAATGTTGAGTCAGTTTAAATACCTAAAATTGCAAAAGAAGAGTTAATCCGTTTTTATTGATTTATATGAATTATGTCTTACATAAGGTTTCATGTGAGACCATCTCATATAAGACTTACACATATTATTATTATTATTTTTTTTTAATTTATCATATATTTACTAATATCCATAAATGTTATTAATTCATAAATTTTTTTATCATTATAAACTTAAAAAAATATGTATACTCTTAAATTTTACACATATTATTATTATTATTATTATTATTATTATTATTATTATTATTTATTTTTCATAGACTTAATAATATTCATAAATGCTATTAATTTATCAAAATTTTTATCATTATAATTTTATAACTTAAAAGAATATATATGTATACTATTAAATCTTATTCAATATAACTATTTAATATAATATAATGTTTGAGCTCATTACATATTTTTACATCAATCAAGTTTTATAAAATATATGAAAGTTTCTATCATTCTCCTCCCAATAAAGAGTTCACTTTCAGTGCCAGCGATCCTCAGACTGAGCAGCTGACCTTGATCTTCCAATCGTTCGTCTACATCGATAGGATTTGAGATAAAATATCTCAAAGTACATGAAAATAATTAGTGTAAAGTAATAATAGTGAGAGATTAGTTGTATGAATTAGAATATCATTCCACAAATGATCAAATTCTAAATATTACATATAATTTTAATAATATATATCATTTGCATAGTATTTAATATTTTATGATACATTTAAATAATCATATTTTTATTATTATTCAAATAATATATGATATTATTTAACATTGTAAATACATATAATTAAAATACCTTAAATATTAATATATGACAGATTAATCGTGAAATATAATAAAAAAAAAAAAAAAAACTATGGCTTGCACAAAAGAGATGAACATCCTGAGATCATAACATCCTGAGATCTAAAAATATGAGGAGTATAATGAAAAAGCTCCTTATACTTGTTATCAACAAAACTGTAAGACACTATGGACACTATCTTTCCAGGGTCGATGATAATCACCAATGTGCTCGTCTCGTCTCCTCCGATAAATCCCAATATACGAGTCCCCTCCCATTCCGGATATGATGGATAATGCTGGACACGAACACGATCACAGTACAAGGAACAACGTAAATTTGAGGAAACATACATCTAGGCATTATGGAAACATACAACGTTGTAAGTGCTGTGATTGAGAATGAGCTCTCTCGATTGCTTAGTAGCAACATTGTAGACATAGTAGTCAAAATCATTACTTTGCAGTAGCATGTGCCCGTTGCAAGAACTCATGATTTTAGGATCTCCCTCAAAACGTTTTTCGTTCAAGGCGTCGATGGTCGTGCCACTATCCATGGAGAATTAAAGTTTCGATTATGAGAGGTGTTGGCGTTTGTATCATATATACAAGAGTTATTATTTAGGGTATGTTTGTTTCGAGTTTCACAGATCTGGATTTGGGATTACGGGCTTAGGTTAATGATTATGAAATCTACCAAAAGCCTACTTTATTTAAAAAAAACACAATAATTAACTATATATTCTAACGTATTACATCAACTAATAATATAATATTACACTTACTAACTTTTCCAGCATTGATTTGACATCTACAGTAATAATCCAGAACATTAAAATCTCATAACAAATTAACATAGATTTTAACTATTCACCTTTATTTACAAATCTCAAGATTTCAAAATTGAATTTCCCCAATCCTACATAATCCCGAAACAAACATACCCTTAGGTGATGTTTGGATTAATGTTGGCTGGTCGGGATTTGGGATTTTAAAATCTCAAATCCTTGATGTAAATCCTTAAACAAATAAGGATTATGAAATCTATCAAAATCCTACTCTATTTAATCATTACATCAACTAATAATATAATATTATATTTACTAACTTTTCCAGCATTGATTTGACATTTACAGTAATAATCCTACCTTATAAAATCTCATAACAAACACAGATTTTAACTATTCACCTTTATTTACAAATCCCAAGATTTCAAGATTCGAATTTCCCCAATCCTACATAAACCCGAAACAAACAAACCCTTGGGTTTTAATGGGATTTGGTTTCTAGATACTGTTAGTAATAGGATTCCCAATCCTGAATCAACTCAAACTCTTCTGTGGATAAATATTATAAAGTATTGTTCACATTTATTTGGTGATTGTTTCAAATTTAACAAGTTTTTTGTTTTTGTTTTTTTACCTTCATCTATTAATTTTTTGAATTTTGATGTAATTTATGGATTTTTTATGATAAAATTTAGATTTATTAATGCCTAGATGTATGTTTCCTCAAATTTTTATTTCATTTTCTATTTTATTATTTTTAATTTAGATCTTTTGTTAATTAAGGACATCATCTTTGCACTTGGTGTATAAGTTAAATAGAAAATGATGTATATATGTTGAAATTGCAAAGAAGAATTAATGCTTGAAATTAGAGTCTAAAAAGTTGGTAATCTAACAATAAATTTTTTTTACTACAACCCCTAATAAAATTTTATACATATGAACTACAGTTTTAACCCATGCATTACATGTGAATATGTTGAGGTTCCCACTTTAAAATATATTATTAGTTTACAATTATTTTTGAATAATGTTTAAATTGATGACATTTTAAAGATATAATATAAAGAAATTACTTAATAAATAACACTATAATTCTTAGTTTAGAAAATTAAATTTAAATATAAAAAGAATCTTATCTTTCTATAAGCAAATGAATAAAAGTAAAATAATTAAGTATTAATTACCCTTATTTTTCAAACTTAATAATAATATTATGACATTGTTAAAATTGATCGAAACTTGAATTCAATTAAGAAGGGTTGTGCAAAAGAGCTTGCATTGGCATCTCATGCAATAGGTAGCAAACATAAAATTTTGAAGAGAATAGATAATATTTTGAGGAGAATAGACAGTGATTGCCAATAGGTAGCAAACAGAAAAGTTTGAAAAGAATAGATAGTGATTGAATTGGAAAAGACACATTGGGAAAAAGTGCAATATTTAATATAATATTTGACCTCTTTTTTTTTTTTTTTTTTACATCAGTCAAGTTTTATCAAATATCTCAAAATTCAAAGTACATGAAAATAATGTAAACTAATAATATTGGGAGATTAGTTCTGTGAATTAGAATATCGTTCCACAAATGATCAAATTCTAAACATTACATATAATTTTAATAATATGTATCATTTGCATAGTATTTAATATTTTATGATACATTTAAATAATCATAATTTTTATTATTATTCAAATAATATATTGTATTATTTACATTTTAAATACATATAAATAAAATAAATATATGATAGATTAATAGTGAAATAGAATAATAATAATAATAATAATAATAATAATAATAATAATAATAATAATAATAATAATAATAATAATCAAATTTTCTTTTTAAAATGATGAAAAAAAAAGATAATTAGAAAGAAAAAAAAAATCGCTAACCCATCCAACGCAAAAGCTGGCTAGGGTTGCAGAAAAGAGAGATGAACATTTTGATACCTAAAGATATGAGGAGTATAATGAATAAGCTCCTTATACTTTTTGTCCACAAAACTATAAGACACTATCTTTCCAGGGTCGACGATGATCACCAACGTGCTCGTCTCGTCTCCGATAAATCCCAATAGACGAGTCCCGTGCCATTGCGAATATGGATCATCCCAATCCGAATATGGATAACTCTCAACATAAGGTAGATCCCCAACACGATCACAGTACTTGAACAACCAATTATCCTTTTGCAACTCCCACAATGCTAATGATCCGCCTTCCTCGTCCCAAACCTCGGCTGCATAGTAGAGACAACCCTCGTATTCTCGGAGTATATTGGACCGACGACACGCTGCGCCTCCATGCTCGGTTCTCGGAGTCCGAGGCTGAGGCAAACACCTTATCGCATTCTTCTTCTCAATGTCCAAGTAGTAAATGGAACCGGAACCGTAAAAGGTTCTGAAATAGATTCTGTTCTTGCAGTATACGCCATTGTCCAAGTCTAAATCTTTAATACCTACGTGTAGAGCCTCACAATGGCTCCAAGTACGACTCACTGAGTCGTACAAATCGGTATGATACAAGTGAGTTTTGTAATCCTCCTTAATAATACATAGAATCTTGTAATGGGGTGATGTTAGAGGATCATATGCTAAGTGAAGCCCAACAACACTGTAAGTGCTGTGATTGAGAATGAGATGTATTGATTGCTTGGCGCTGTGATTGAGAATGAGATGTATTGATTGCTTGGTAAAGGTATTGTAGACATAGTAATCAAAATCATTACTTCGCAGTAGCATGAGCCCGTTGCAACAACTCATGATTGTAGGGTATGGAGAACAAGGGAAACAGTAAGGTACCATGTCGCCGTTGATGCAGAGTGGATTGAGAAGAGAGTAATCGCAGGCGTTGGTCGTCCGGATGACGAAAGAGTGCGGGTGGCGGCGCCGGTAGAGGCAGCGGAATCCGTCGCCGGAGACATGGGTGAGCCACCGTTTGCATGCCAATTTGGCTCTGATTAGGTCTTCTGGCGGCAGCAAGAGGAGGATCTCCCTCAAAACATCGTCGTTCAAGGCGTCGATGGTCGTGCCACTATCCATGGAGAATTAAAGCTTCGATTATGAGAGGTGTTGGTGTTTGTATCTATGAGAGTGATTTGTATCACCGTTAATGAGGTGATTTGAGAAAGATCCACTATATAAAGATGTGTTACAAAGGATAAGTACAACAATTAATCAAAGAAAATAATCTAAAAGATATACAAAGATACATTCCATATTTACAAAGATATGATTGACTATTCCTTATTAGTATCATATATACAAGAGTTATTATTTCATTTTATATTTTATTATTTTTAATTCAGATCTTTTGTTAATTGAGGATATCATCTTTGCACTTGGTGTATAAGTTAAATAGAAAATGATGTATATATGTTGCGTTAGAGTTTAATTTTTTAAACTCTTATTTTGCATTTCTTACAAAGCATAATATTTGATATTTTTATCCAAAACAAATTAATATTTCAATTGATTTGTTTGGAGCGATTTTAGGAGATTTGATTTTTCTCATATACGTTGTTTTCTTGTAGAAATGAAGATTTGACTATATTTTAGGAATTAATTTGTTTTTGATATATGATTTGATGGTTGAGATATTTAAAGGATTGGATGATTTGAAGTGTATCTAACAAGATTTAGTTGTTGAAGAAGTCCAAAGGAGTCTAATGTTTCTTTTCCTAGATAATAGGAGAATTTGTTAAGAAATAGTATCTTTCATGGTAATCGGGTGGGTTTTGGCTTCCCATGATCCAACCCGCCCCGTAACCCGTTGGGGTTTAATCTACACCGCTCCATCAACTTATTTTGCAATTTTTTTTGTTTTCAATATTGTCATTAGGTGTTAGAATTGAAATATAGCATGGAAAATTAAAAGAAAAATATCAGAAAGTGAACCCTACAATTCATTTTTTTATAATAGATTGTTGTCATACCTAGTGATATAGATATTAGGGAAAAAAGTTTTTTAATCATTTATGTTTGACTCCTTAAATGTTTAGTTGTTTATTTTTCATCTTTTGATTTTTAGTTATTTAGGTTCACAATGTATAAATTTTTAGTCCATTATGTTTGAATTATTAGAATTTTAATCCTCTATTTTTCACCTTTCTGAAACGCACCATCTTGTAATTATTGATGATATCACAATATGTCAAGAGCCAGCCTCCTTTATATTAATTGTTGGAATTAGTTAGTTTTGTTCAATTACAAATTACTTTGCAAAACAAATATAGATAATTTTGTAAATTAATGGTCGAACCAAAAAGTTTTCCCAAAGTTTTGAATCTTATTCAAAAGTTTAAATTTTTTGAAAAAATCTCAATCGAACACTCAGCCATGCCCTCCGTCAATGCAGCCAGACAGTCGTGAGTACTGTTGAACACCAAACACAAATTTTCACAATTTAATTATGGTTTAATGAAATAAATTTATACTAATAGAAAGAATTAGGGCTTATAATTTAAATAATAATGGATATGTTTTAATTTTATCAATATATATAAAGGATATTTTAGTCAATTTCTTAAAGATTATTTCTTTAAAAAATTTAGGGGGTGTATTGTTTATGTGCACTAGTTGCATGGTGCAACTAGACGCGACGCTCATATATATATATTTTTTTCAATTCATACAATAACGTTTACGTAATATTAGTATAATCTTTCTGTTATATTGATACAACATTTCTATACAAATATCATAACCTTGAAGTGATATTACTTAACTTTTCTATCAACATAAAAATTCATGTACTTTTATGTTATAATAATTTAACATTTATATTATATAAATATAACATTTATGTACAAATATGATAACTTTTATGTAGTACTTTAATTTTTTTTTTTAAAACATAAAAGTTATATTATTATAACATAGAGGTTCAAGTATTATAACATAAATGTTTAAAATATTTATGTTTGTAATATAATGTAAATGTTAAACTAACCTGACATAAAGATTGAGCGAACATAACATAAAAGGTTATGCAAATATAATAAAAAGGTTATGCGAACATAACAGAATTTATGTGAATATAATAGAAAGGTTACACAAACATAACAGAAAGGTTATGCTCGTGGATAAGGGTTTGGGTTCAAACTTAGGGGAGCATGGGGTGCATGGAAACGCATGAAAGTCACCTGGGGTTGCACTGCTCAGGATCCGTGCACCTGGTGCACGGAATTATTTGTGTATATATATGTAGGTACGGGGCAGGATTACAAAACCAATATCCATCCAATTAACATGGCTAAACTAAACAATTAATAAAAAGAAAGAAAGAGTCAAAATAGATTGTATTGGATTTATTTAATTATTTAATTTTATCATTTTGTATCTATTAAGCCTTTTTTTTTTTTTTTTTATGAAACATCAACTATATAATGCTCTAATCAAACGTTAAGCTGCAAACTATCAAGTGGTCAGTTATGAATCAACAGAGCTTTCATATACATGCTTGACATCTTTTCCATGGTAACTAAACAATAAGACCAAATAAGTCAAATAACATCCAAGGTTGTAATCTTGAAGCCCAATAAAACAAAAATTGTCATTACATAGAGGAAGTTACTATACAACCATATGATATCTTAGCAAACAAACCTTTACAAAGAAAACGAATTAATGTTGATGATACTCCCAAATTTCATATTCAAATACTATTAATTCAGGATGTATTATTGAGAAAATGCGCTAATGCCTTGTCCGTATCATTGTCATACATCAGCAAGGCTTCCGCAACATTGTTTGATGGGAATCCCATTTCTCGCAAAAGGGCAAATCCTTTGGCAAATTCCTTCACCTAAAAATATGCAGAGTTTTTTTATCAGACTCCCCTTCTAAATTTCTTTCCTTTACCCTTTTTTTCATTTTCTCTATATTTATCAGAGTAGTGGATTGATACGATGACACGAAAGCCTATTCATTATAAATGCAACATAAAATAGTAGTAGGCTTCTCCTACTATCAGATGGAAAACCAGGGCAGGATATACCATATAGAGAGTGTTCTCTTTCTCCCATTTTTTGTTGATTTTGTTGCCACAAGTGTGTTCATATGCTTGAATATGAAGATTAAAGATTTCAAAAGAACAGAGAGAGATATAACCTTGGTGGGATTGTCTCCGTAATTTGCAACTGCAAGCGGCACAGCCTCTCTGTTGAGACCTGCTGATATATATTTGCTTACAACGGGATCTGTGGTAGGACCCTGCATCCAAAAGCCAACTTACGACATGATCAGGGATCAGTACACAAATTCTTTTTAGTGTTCCAAGTTAAACAAAATATAGTAATAGGCGTGGAGAGGGTTCAAAGTTAAAACACCATAATGCTGAGCAGAATGTTCATTTTGTAAGCTCAGTAAGCAATCACAGTACACATATCAAATGGAAAATGAGTGAAATGAAAAGCATAATTATCCATAGATAACAATTAGCACATAAAATGAATGATATTTAGACCAAATTATCAAAGAAAACGTACATAAGATGGTGTTGTTTCAGTTGCCTTTGGCAGCCCGTTTTCAATTCCAAGCCTGCTCCAATTAGGGTTTTCCTTGACTGCTTCCGTTAAAACATTCCTCTCGAATTCGAAATCAAATTGGAAATTGCTTCGCGGAATTTCTCCCAAATATGGTAACAATGGAGGCTACAAATTCCAAATCAAACAACTTTCTAGTTCAGGAATGTTGACGTCGATTTACGGCTGGTTCGTAATCTCAGTCAAACACTCGAATTAATCGTTCTTTTAGCCCAACCTAATTAGCCGAGTTAAAAGAGCTAGGTCAAATGAGAGAGGAAGTTCAAGAAAATGTAAAACACTTGTCTTTTTTCCTTCCAAAAATCAATCCCCCTCCAAATGTTTGAAGGGTCTTATTTATAGACCCTTCACCTGGACAGCATTCCCCGAGTTAGGGGATCTTGTCCCTATAGGGCCAGGGCTAGATGCTCCCTGTCCCATACTATTACAAACCGAGCCGAGCTCTTTTTATATTCTAATTTCTAGACATATTCCTAGGTATGGAGATTCTATCAACCGCTATCCGAGCTGAAAATCAGGTCGGTTAGGTCAGGTCGGCTCTGCCTCTGATGGGATGCGGAAGGTCGGTCGTTCTGGCCGAGCCGGTCAAAGAAGGTCGGCTTTTGCTCACGTCGGCGTTTAGGAAGACTTGATTCGAGCTCTCCCTCCATTTTGAGTTCCAGGAAGCTGGTTTCATTGAAGTATCAACAGGTCGGTTAGGGGGTTCCTGGACGGCCATTTTCTGCTCGGCTCGGCCATGTCGTCTCTCCAATTCGTCCGAAACATAGGTTGGCGGAATAACCGAGCCGGGCTGGAAGACCGGTCACGGCTGCGGAACGGTCATATCAGTTCGAGCGGGGTCAGGCCGGGCCGAACTGGGTGACTGGACTGGGCTATCAGGTGACGGGGCCGGTCCTCCGCGGTGCATTAGGTCCGAACTCGATCCATGCGTGGGCGGCCTAATATTGAGGGCCCAACATTAGCCCCTCGGACCCGAGCAGAACAACGGAGGCTCGGGTTCGATCGATGGGCCCTAGTCTGTGCGGACACGTCCCGTGGTGATTTGAGACACGTGTGTCGCCACGTGGCGCATCTGGGTCCCACCACCTGTCCTTAATCCGATGGCTGGAAGGCGAACGGTTTCCTTAACCTATAAATAGTGGTCCCCTCCGCCATTTGTGCTCCATTCTTCTCTCCGCGCTCTCAACTCTCGCAACTTTCTCTCTGAATTCCGAGCTAAATCGCCCGAGCTGATTCCACCGCCCTCTCCATCCTTAGGTAATTATGTCTGCTGTAACCATTTCTTCATCTTCTGAAAATGACCAAGGTTCATCTGGGCGACTTGAACGACCGGCCTTTACTCCGAGCCCTAGCCCCAGCTCCTCTCCGTCCCCTGGCGACTCCTCGGGGTCTGCTTCGGAGCAGCGGCCTCTTCCGGATCTGGCGGATGGCGACGACCAAAGCGAGCCGAGCACTTCGGGCCGAGGCGATATCCCTATGGGGATTCCGATCATCACTTTGGGCGAGGAGGATTTGAGGCCGTTCCGTCCTTCAGTCGGTAAAGACGAGCTGTCTAAGTGGCGGGCGCGGTTCAAGATTCCGAGCTCGGTGACATTCAAGGAGCCGGTCAATCTTGCCCGACCAGATCAGCCCCCTCCTGGTCATGTTGCCGTGTCCCTCCGAGCTCTCGAGGGCGGGTTGAGGTTTCCGCTGGCACTGGCCATAACCTCATATCTGCTCCGTTGGGGGGTGGCCCCGGCCCAGATTCATCCAAACGGTTGGGCGTCCATCATAGGGCTGCTCAGTCTGTTTTGGGAGTTCGGCTTTGGAACGCCGAGCCCCGCGGACATGGAGTGGATCTTTGTGCTGAAGCAAGCGCCGGGCTCGCCTCTACCGATATATTATACATCGGTTCGGTCTCGGCGTCCGCAATTGGTCGTCGCCGCCCCGTCCTCCGTGAAGGAGTGGAAGACGAAGTGGTTCTGGGTGGGCGGAGATTGGCAGAGCCCTTTTGAGGTGGACGGCCAACTCACTCGGGTCGCCTGCCCGGTCATTTTTAAAGAGGCTCAACAAGGTGAGCTTTGTTCCGAACCGAACTCATTTTGCATTTTTCTGATCGTTGATTTCTTTTTATTTATTTCAGTTCGGCATCCTCGGGAGAGCCAGACATCCGGGCTCGTCTCTCGCCAGCTCGCCTACCTACGGGACCAGGTATCCGAGGAGGACCGGAATTTCAAACGGTTGGTGGCCCAGCGTCGTTTGGAACAGGTCGGACTTACCGTCCCATTTTGTCCCGTACCGAGCCCCCGAGCAGGTATGTTTTGATCAACCGGGCTCGTTTTCCTTGTGTATTATTTTTGGTGACTTTGTTTTTCTTGGCAGTCAGCAACCTCCCCGCTCTTGGATTGATGGCGGACCCAGCGAGCCGCTTTGAGGCAATGGGTGCTGCTCGGAAGAGGAAGCAGCCGCCGCCTAACCGATCTGAGCGGGCTGACCGGGCACCGACCCCCCGGGCTGAACAGCCACCGCGGCAAAGGATTCGGATCAGCCGATCCGGGTCATCTCGTGACCAGGAGGAGCCCCGCCGCGCTCCTTCCGACCGATCTGGGGCCGATGTTAGACCGGCGGTCTCCACCAGCCCGCCAGCTCGCCATGCTCCGCCGGCCTCTGACATTCCTGCCGGGCCCTCGCGTGTCTCCTCCATCCTTGGCGACGACCCGGAGAGGATGGAGGTGACTCGCCGCTATGAGGGGAGGAGGCCTCCTTTCCAGCTCGCCTTTGCCCGGGCACGGGAGCCGTTCACCGGCCAGGAGCTCCCGCCTCATGTGGCTGCCGCCCAGATCAACCTTCCCAAATCCTGGACCCAGGATTTGGAAGAGCACGTTCAGAGGATGACCAACCCGGTCGACCTCCAGTGCAGCGCCGCGGTGTTGGCTGCCCAGGCCAGCGTCCTCCAGTGGCAGTCTTATGCTGTCGCTGTCGAGACGGAAGAGCGGTTCCGGACTTGCCGGACCGAACTGGGTAAGTCCAGGGCCGAGGTGGACCGGTTGAAGGCCCAACTGGAGGCCGCCACTGCTAAACAGGAGGGTCTGGCCAAAGATGTCCAGAGCGCCCGGGCAGAGGTCGATCGGAAGAGGGACGAGCTGGGTCGGACCCGGGCTGAACGGGACGAGGCCCGGAAGACAATCACTTCCGCCCAAGCGGAGGCCGTCCGTCTTGGGAGGGAATTGGAGGCCGCCAGGAAGGCTACGTCGGCCTCGGCTTTTGGGGCTTATCTCCGGGCCTTCTTCCGGTCGGCGGAGTACAAGGCCAGGAGCTCGGTGGGGTACCTCTTCGCCTTCATGGACATCCTTGAGAAGGTGAAGGCGGATGAGAGGAACATCGCCCCCCTTCAGGACGCCCTGGCCACGTACCTCGCCCAGAACCCTCTTCCGCCGGACTTCCTGGACGTTCTAAGGGAGAGGCTGGAGGTAGGCTATATATGTATTTATACCTTTTTTCTTAAGTATTTTTACCTCGGCTCGGTTCTGACCATTCTTATTTCAGGCGGCTCTTCCTGCTGATCGCCATGATGTCCTTCAGCCCGGGCCGGAGATAGACATGCCCTCCGAGGCCGGTCTCGAGGATGAGGAGGAGGCCGCCGTGGAAGCAGATGGGGATGGGGTTCCTCAGGCCGCTGGCGAATCATCCGACCCTCCGCTCCCCTCATCTGAGGTCGGTCTGGAAGCTGGCGAGCTCCAGGCGGACGAGGTGGTGAATGTGGTGGATTGACCGCCCTCATTTTTTTGTTTTTAGATTTCTTTTTGTTTAATTCCGAGCAGGATTTGTTAATATCATCCCTGCTCGGGGCCCGAGCAGAGTTTTGCTCCACCATCTCTGCTCGGGTCATACACTATTTTGTAAGAGGTTCCGGCCTCCAAACCGGTTTTCTTCTTGAATTAATATATATTTTGTTCACTTCCAATATTCGTGCATTATTTCAGTTTGTGTATGCTTTGTGCTCGGATGTTTTCTAGCTCGGCCATTATGTCTGATTTCCTTGAACTTATTTTCCACAAAGTAATTTTAGATCGCCCTTTTCAGCCCATGTCTTTCAGGTCGGACCATTTGGTCGGCTCGGACTGTCCAGTCCTCCCCCCCTTTTTTTTTTTTTTTTTTTTAACGAGTCAAGGGGGTCAAAGCTCTATCTTTACCGAGACAAGATCGGGGGGTCGGAGCCCCATCCTTGCCGAGACAAGCTCGGGGGGTCGGAGCCCCATCGTTGGCCGAGACAAGCTCGGGGGGTCGGAGCCCCATCCTTTACCGAGACAAGCTCGGGGGGTCGGAGCCCCATCCTTGCCGAGACAAGCTCGGGGGGTCGGAGCCCCATCGTTGCCGAGACAAGCTCGGGGGATCGGAGCCCCATCGTTGCCGAGACAAGCTCGGGGGGTCGAAGCCCCATCCTTTGCCGAGACAAGCTCGGGGGGTCGGAGCCCCATCCTTGCCGAGACAAGCTCGGGGGGTCGGAGCCCCATCGTTGCCGAGACAATTCAAGATAGATATTTTTCATTTCACTGAAGTTTCTTGTACAAAAAGCACCTATTACAATTATCCTATAATTATCCTAGCTAACGAAAGTAACGTTTGAGGAGCTCGGCGTTCCATGGCTTGTCGAGCACCCTTCCGGCCAGGCTTTCCAGTTCATATGCCCCTCGGCTCAGTATCCGAGCTATTTTGTAGGGTCCTTCCCAGTTCGGTCCTAGGCACCCCGCGTTTGTCTCTCTGGTGTTGAGGACGACCTTGCGGAGGACCAGGTCGCCGACCTCAAACTTTCGGGCTCGGACTTTGGAGTTGTAATACCTCGCACTGCGCTGTTTGTACACCGCATTTCTGAGCTCCGATTCCAGCCTCTTTTCTTCCACGAGATCGAGGCAGGCCAGCATGGCGACCTCGTTTCCCTCCTCGTCCCGCTGTGTAGCTCTCCAGGTCGGTATTCCGACCTCTACTGGAATGACTGCTTCTGCCCCGAAGGCTAGGGAGAAAGGGGTTTCTCCAGTGGCCGACCTGGCTGTAGTTCGGTAGGACCACAGTACTCCGGGGAGTTCGTCCGCCCACGCACCTTTGAGCTCATCCAGCCTGGCCTTCAGGGTGTGCTTGATTATCTTATTGATGGCTTCTACCTGGTCATTGCCTTTGGGGTGGTATGGCGTGGAGAGCAACTTTTGTATCCCCAGGTTGGAGCAGAATTGTGCGAACTCCTCGCTATCGAATTGCCTCCCATTGTCGGTTACCAGGGACTGGGGGAGCCCGAACCGGCAAATGATTGACTTCCATACGAAGTCTGTGATTTTGGCCGAGGTGATTTTTGCAAGGGGTTCGGCCTCTGCCCACTTTGTAAAGTAGTCCACTGCGACTATAGCATGCTTTACACCTCCACGTCCCGTCGGCATGGGCCCAATTAGGTCTATGCCCCATTTTGCGAATGGCCATGGTGTGAGCACCATGTTCAGCTCTTCTGGCGGGGCCCTAGTGAATGGAGCATATCTTTGGCATTTGTCACATTTTCTGGCGAATTCTATTGCCTCTTTTTTTAAGCTCGGCCAGAAATAGCCCATCCTGATTATCTTGAAGGCCAGGGCCTGTCCTCCTGTATGATTTCCGCAAATTCCCTCGTGAACCTCCCTTAGTGCATATTCGGCCTCTCGCTCGCTCAGGCACCTCAACAAAGGTAAGGAAAAACCTCTTTTGTACAGAATGCCGTCCTTCAACGTGTACCTGGCCGCCCTGATTCTCAATCTCCGAGCCTCCACTGGGTCGTCTGGTCTTGTATCTTCTTGCAAGTATTTGATGATCGGGCTCATCCATGTGTCCTCCAGGTCGATCGTGCATATTGTTTGGCTCTCCAGGGCCGAGCTTTCCATAAGGCCAACATTAACCGACCCGATATCCTGGGCACCCTCGCTTGTGGATAGTTTGGCGAGCGCGTCGGCCTGGGCGTTTTGTATCCTAGGAACCTGTTCGGCCCGGGTGCTTCGGAAGCCGGCCAGGGTGACTTCCACGGCCTGGAGATATGCGGCCATTCTTTCGTCCCGGGCCTCGTACTCGCCCGAAATTTGGTTGACCATCAGTAGGGAGTCGCTGAAAATCTCGAGGTCATCGACGCCGAACTGCTTGGCCATCTCGAGTCCGGCCAGCAGGGCTTCATATTCGGCCTCGTTATTGGTGGCCTTGAATTTGAATCGGAGGGCCGAGCAGAAATGCTTGCCTGACGGGCTGATGAGGACGATTCCGGCCCCGGCTGCGGTGACGGTGGACGAGCCGTCCACGTACATTTTCCATGGCTTTTCCTGGCTTTCCTCCTGGATGGGCGTAGTGGGGGTGAACTCAACGATGAAATCGGCCAATGCTTGCCCCTTTATGGCCGTCCTGGGGGAGTATTGCACGTCGTACTGCCCTAACTCCACTGCCCACTTGAGAAGCCTTCCTGAAGCGTCAGGTCGGCCTAGGACCTGTCTCAATGGGAAATTGGTCAAGACCTCAATCCGATGGGCCAGGAAGTACGGTCGGAGCTTCCTGGCCGAGGTGACCAGAGCATAAGCCAACTTCTCCATTGGCGGGTATCTCAACTCTGCATCGTGGAGGGAATGGCTAACATAGTATATGGGCTGCTGGGAGCTCCTTTCCGTTCGTGTCAGGACGGCGCTTATCGCATAGCTGGACACGGCCAGGTATAGTTGTAGCTTCTCTCCCTGGAGGGGCTTGGCGAGGACAGGTGCGGTCATAAGGGACTTTTTCAATTCTTCTAGGGCCGCCCCACATTCCGAGGTCCATTCAAATTTTTTGTCCTTCCTGATGAGATCGAAAAACGGCCGACATTTGTCGGTTGACTTTGAAATGAATCTATTGAGGGCGGCCACCTTGCCTGTCAGGCACTGGATGTCCTTGACCCGCCTTGGTGGTGTCAGGTCGATGATGGCCTTGATTTTCTCAGGGTTGGCCTCAATTCCCCTCTGGCTAACCATATACCCGAGGAACTTGCCCGATCCGACCCCAAACGTGCACTTCTTCGGGTTGAGCTTCATTCGATACCTCCTCAAGATGCCGAACATTTCGGCCAGGTCGGCAACGTGGTCCTCCTTTCTTTTTGATTTGACCAACATGTCGTCCACATAGACCTCCATTGTTTTACCGATCTGGGCGGCGAACATCTTGTTAACCAACCGTTGGTATGTGGCTCCGGCGTTTTTTAGTCCAAACGGCATCGCCTTGTAGCAATATTGAGCTCGATCCGTCACGAAGGTGGTGTGCACCCGGTCTTGCTCGGCCATTGGGATTTGATGGTATCCTGAGTATGCGTCCATGAAGCTCATCAGTTCGTGGCCGGCCGTGGTGTCCACGAGCTGGTCAATGTTGGGGAGTGGGAAACAATCCTTCGGGCATGCTTTGTTGAGGTCGGTGAAGTCGATGCACATTCTCCACGACCCACTCGATTTTTTCACCAAGACCGGGTTGGCCACCCATTTCGCGTATTGGGTCTCCTCGATGAAACCATTGGCCAGGAGCTTCTGGACTTCCATCTCCAGGCCCTCGTACCTATCAGGGCTGAGCCGCCTCCTTTTCTGGACTACGGGTTTCGCGGATGGGCTGAGGTGGAGGTGATGACAGGCGTCTTCAGGTCGGATGCCCTCCATGTCCTCGTGGGTCCAGGCGAACACGTCTGTATTGGAGCCGAGGAATTGGATGAGCTCGGCTCGGATCGGTTCCTCAAGTGTCCGCCCTATGTTGAAGGTCACGTCTGGGCGACTCGGATCCGGGCTGATGAGGTCGAGCTCCTCCACTGGCGAGGCCCGGACCTCGTGTTCCCCTCGTGGGTCTAAGGTCTCCAATTCCTGGAAGGGTTGTTCCTGGTCGTTTTGGGCAAGCTCATCGCTTTGGGATTGGCTAGCCTCTCCAACCTGGTTGATCTCCCTCGGTCTAAGCCCGGCCTCGCACTCTCTTGCGGCGAGCTGGTTGCCCTCGATGACAAATATTTTCTCCCCAACGGGAAATTTGATGGCCTGGTGGTAGATAGACACTACGGCCTTGAGTTTGGCCAGGAGGGGTCGGCCCCATATGGCGTTGTACGTTGAATGTGCATCTACCACCCTGAATTCCGTCAGGGTATATACTTTCTCTCCTTCCATCTCGAAGGCCACCTTCAGCAGGCACTTGCCTAGTACCTTTGTGGTCTGCCCTCCGAACCCTACCGCGACCTCCGACGTGGGCTCGAGGTCGGCTTCTCTGAGCCCCATCCTCCTGTACGTGTTGAGATATAACACGTTGGCGTAGCTTCCCGTATCCACCAGGACCCTATGTACCCTGATGTCCTGGATGTCCAGGACAGCGATCAGTGGGTCTTCGTGGGGGTGCACCAGGCCCTCCGCCCCCATACTATAGAAAGTGATAGCGTGCCCCTCCGCGGTACGTTTGGGCGGGTCGCACCTTTGGTAGGCATTTCTGGCCTCCCGAATGTATCGCCGCCGGGCTCGCTTGGATCGCCGGTCATCCTCGGAGTTGTGATTGATCAGTGTGTTGATCTCCCTTATCGGAGGGTTCCCGATGGGGGGAGGGGGTAACCGCTGTGCTGGCGGAGCTACTTGTTCCTTAGGGGGGCCGGGTCTCTTCACGAATTGGTCGAGGTGCCCTCTCTCAATAAGCTTCATGAGCTCGGCCAATAAGTGTCGGCATGCGTCAGTACCGTGGCCGGAAGCTCGGTGGTACTCACAGTATTTTTTGGAGTTGGTCCAGCTCGGGGATGGCCTCTGAGGGCGCGGTTCTGGCAACAAATTTTGGTCATGTATGGCGGCCAGGATCTGTCGAGGAGATACTGTTAGGATGGTTCTCACTCGCTCGGCTGAGTCGGGCTGCTTGGGCCGGTCTCGGCTTGGTTCGGTCGCCTGGTATGGCCTGAAATTGCCGGGCGGCCGGAAGCTTGGCTGGCGCCTCGAACCTTCCTTCTCCTTCTCCCTCCTCTCTGGGTGTTCCCTTGCCCCTTGTTCCTCCTGGATGGCCTCCTCGGCGTCCACATACATTTCTGTCTGTCGGAGGAACTCGTGGTAGGTTTTTGGTTTGAATTCCCGAACTGACCACCACACCTTTGAATTGACCCGGAGACCTGCCATGGCGGTCATGAGTTTGGTCTCATCATGGACATATTCCATGCCGAGGATTAGCTTGTTGAACCGCTCGAGGTAAGCTTTTAGGGACTCGCCCTTGTTTTGTTTGAAATTCAACAATTTTTCCTTCGGCGTCCTCCTTTTCTTCGACCCCATGAATTGTGTGAGGAAGAGCTCCGACAACTCCTTCCATCCGCTAATGGAGTAGTTCGGCAGATTGCTGAACCAACTTTTAGCCAGGTCTCCCAATGTCAAGGGGAATGCCTGGCACATGAACATTTCATCGGCCTTTTGGAGGCGCATCCAGGACACGTAGTTGTCTAGGTGGTATGCGGGGTCGGTCTCTCCGTTGTAGGTGCCGATCGGTGGTATTTTAAATTTGGTCGGCAGATCGGCATCACTTATCTTTTTGGAAAACGGGGTCGGTCCGGCCCAATCATCAACGGAATTCTGATTGTCGTCCTCACCTTCGTTTTCTTGGGCCTCTAGTTCGGCGAGCCTTCTTCTCAGGCATCGAGCCTCGTCTTCCTTCCTGGTTCGTTGCCGAGTGGATTCACTTCTCTCGGCTGGCTCATCATGATAGTCGAGCCGCTTGGCCAACCTCGATGCCTCCTTCGCCTGTTCAGACCCGAGCTTGGTGAAGACGCTTCCCACTTTCCTTTGTCCTTGTGGGGCTGCGGTCCTCGGGCGCTTCCTTAGCCGGCTCGGCCAGTCCAGGTCGGCCGATATGTCCGTGGATGACTCATCGTCGACTTCGAGTTCGGCTCGGGATTTCTCCGAGGCCCTCTGGTCGGCTCGGCGATTCACGGCTTCCTCGCGGGGGGTCCCTTCCTGTAACTCTGCCTGGCCACGCTGTCGAGCCTGGTTGAGCTGTTCCGTCAGCTGGTGGATCGCGGCTTGTATCATCTCGGGGGAGAGGGTCGTGGTGCCGCCCTCCATGACCATTTGGTAGGTCATGTCCCCCCCTGTTGATGTGCCCCCTGTTAGGTTTCTATTTTCGTTACCCGTGCTCCTTCCTCCCTTGGAGTTTTCGCTTCCTGTCATTAATTGATAGCTGAGTAGAGCTGAATGTGTCCCCTCCTTCTAGCGCCAAAATGTTGACGTCGATTTACGGCTGGTTCGTAATCTCAGTCAAACACTCGAATTAATCGTTCTTTTAGCCCAACCTAATTAGCCGAGTTAAAAGAGCTAGGTCAAATGAGAGAGGAAGTTCAAGAAAATGTAAAACACTTGTCTTTTTTCCTTCCAAAAATCAATCCCCCTCCAAATGTTTGAAGGGTCTTATTTATAGACCCTTCACCTGGACAGCATTCCCCGAGTTAGGGGATCTTGTCCCTATAGGGCCAGGGCTAGATGCTCCCTGTCCCATACTATTACAAACCGAGCCGAGCTCTTTTTATATTCTAATTTCTAGACATATTCCTAGGTATGGAGATTCTATCAACCGCTATCCGAGCTGAAAATCAGGTCGGTTAGGTCAGGTCGGCTCTGCCTCTGATGGGATGCGGAAGGTCGGTCGTTCTGGCCGAGCCGGTCAAAGAAGGTCGGCTTTTGCTCACGTCGGCGTTTAGGAAGACTTGATTCGAGCTCTCCCTCCATTTTGAGTTCCAGGAAGCTGGTTTCATTGAAGTATCAACAGGTCGGTTAGGGGGTTCCTGGACGGCCATTTTCTGCTCGGCTCGGCCATGTCGTCTCTCCAATTCGTCCGAAACATAGGTCGGCGGAATAACCGAGCCGGGCTGGAAGACCGGTCACGGCTGCGGAACGGTCATATCAGTTCGAGCGGGGTCAGGCCGGGCCGAACTGGGTGACTGGACTGGGCTATCAGGTGACGGGGTCGGTCCTCCGCGGTGCATTGGGTTCGAACTCGATCCATGCGTGGGCGGCCTAATATTGAGGGCCCAACAAAGAAGACAATAGACAATTAGAAAATCACATCTAGCGAAAAATTATCAAATATAAACAAATACCGGTGGAGTAATTCGATATTCTGGTTTGATAGCAACCCTAATTCCTATCCCAGCTGCGAATCAAATACCAAAAATCGAACACGACAAAAATCAATATCATCAAATACAGTTGGAAAAGTAGTGCGCAGAGGAGAAAAACGCAATTAACAGGAAAGGAAGCGGCGTACAATTAGTCGGAGGTGGCGGCGCTTGGTGAAAAGGGGGATTTCGGACATGTGTGGTGGTGGAGTGAGCGGCGGTGCTGCCGATCTTAGGGTAGAGTGAAGGTGGTTGTTGACCGTAGACCGGGCCGGCAGATGACGTGGCGGTGGTGGGAGGCCGACCATATGACGGCGCGTTGGACTCATAGGAGGAGCCGGTTCGTTTTCTGAAATCGTACTCCATTTTCAGAGGAAATTGATGCTGTTATTGATCGATTTTGATCGAAGACTAACGATTTCTTGGATGCGTTTTTATATTTGGAGAGCGATGGAGAAAAAAAAAAAAACCAATGAAATAAAAGACGAAATTTGGAGGTAATTTCGTAGATGATATATTTAAGATGTGATCAAAAAAAAATAAAAAAATCGTTTCATATAATTATGTACTCTGACTTCAATAGTTTTTTGTGATTAAAAATTGAAAGTGGACTCTGATTTGATTTCTTAAATCAGGTTTAGTCGATTATCAAAACTAATCAGATTTAATATATTTTTATTTTAGGAGATAATCGCGTTTTATATCGATAAGTGATAACAACATATCGAATATTAAATATTTTTATTATTTTAAAGTTTTGATTAATGTTTTGACTTTTAGAAGTTTCGGATTTCGACATATTGGCGTATTTTTTTCTGCTTTTTTTTTTTTTTTTTTTTTTTCCGTTACAAACATTGCAATGCATTTTAGTTATAGTATGTCTGGTTTGCTGGGATTTTGATTCCACCATTTTTAGTGCATAAAAGAATGTTCAAATTCTTTCAATCTTAATCCTTAAAAATATTTATGATACTCACATTCATCGTTTCAATAAAATTAATGATATGGGGAAAAGATATAAAACATAGAGAAATTAAAAGAATGACACATTTATCGTTTCGATAAATATAAAATAAATGTTGTCTCAATTATTACAAAAATCACATGCACATAGTAACTAAAATCTTGTAGGAACAAATGCAAAAGATTCCCTTCACAATTTTACATTCACAATATAACACAATTTTACAAAATGTCTCAATATTCTAACTCAAATTCCAGCTCTTCTAATGATATGGAAGATGATCGACAGGCTAATGATCGGAAGGTAGAATAGATATCAAGGATAGTTCGATGAATCAACAAAAATGCTTCAAATATGTATACAAGAAAACGAGATGCAACAGAGGAGAAGGTATATTAGACGAGATCGTGAAGCCGAACATGACAGACTAGTGATTACTTCACTGAGGTCCCTGTGTATCCCGATAACCAGTTTCGTAGTTGATTCCGAACAGGAAGAGAATTATTCCTTCGCATCATGAATGCACATGAAAATCACTCAACATATTTTCAACGAAAAATTGATGTTGTGGGAAGAGCTTATTTATCACCATTACTGAAATGCATTGTGGCTTGAAATTGATGAAATATTGAATGGATGAAAAATAGTGTGGTAAGTGATTAAATGGATTGTAATTTTTGTTAAAGGGTTTTGGATGCTCTTAGTATATAATCCATCAAAATCATAGGAATAGTTATCAAGAATTCAAAATTATTTTATTTTCCTTGTTTTTCTTTGTAACCTAGGAACCCACAATCACTATAAGGTAAATTTAACTCTAGTACAATAACATTCAAACATTCAAAATTTCAAACCACATAGAAGAGGTAAACCCCACTAGTCAAACTCCGTGGACAGGCTCGTCTAAGTAATGCATTTGGGGTCGTTAAGGAATAGGGTCGATTCATCAACCTCCCCTCAAAAAAACAAAAGCAAAATACAACACAACACGATAGGGTCATCAAACACATAAAATGATCATGTATTTTCTAGTGCATCCATCTAGCACTATAACCTATATTGGGTACTCGATTAAGTATACTAACCAAAGAGGAAATGCAAAAGATAGGTAAATGAACCTTAAAGAAATGTAAGAAATGCTCGAACATAGAATGATACTCAACCACAGTGTACAAAGAATGGTACATTCGATAAATTGCTACATCTCCATGTAAATATAATACAGGGAGGTATATTTGTACGAGATATTTAAGCTGTAAGGGGGGAAAGAATGCCTCTCGAGATCAATTCGTCCTATGTGCAATAGATTTGTCAGTGCCGCTATAAAGAATGGAAGAAACTCTGTTTGCATTTTCTAATCTCGCGATCTGATACAAGATTATACACTTGAACATAAAGCTCCTGAAAACAAAACGCCGTGATTCACTCTAGTTAGATGCTGTAAAGTCGAGGGAGAGCAGGGATAGAGATATTTAAGGGTTTAGAGAGAGAAAGAGGAGACCTGAGGACCAAGATGAGCAGCAAAACTTCCTCTCGTCAACATGCTTGACATCTGCACCAATAAACCAGGAACCTACACTGATGTCATCGTGGGCATATGTGCGAAGAACATGTCTGCCAAGACAAAAATAGAGGTCAGTTTTGAGAATTCATAATTTAAGCATTCAAAGACACTCAATGCAATCCATATAAAACTTACCTGTTGATCGATATGAACTTGGCCAAAGCCTGGGATATCACGAACAACTCCCCTGAAGCATGGCGGAAGTAACTGTTCAAAGCAGCAGAAATTGTTATAGAGAGGCTAACGAGGCAGATTAATGCATCAAGAATATATTTCTGTAAGTATTAAGTACTATTCTTACGTTTTCCCATCCCCGAATTTCCACCAATCTGGTTCATACCATTTCTTGCCCCTGCCAAGATACAACCAAAGATAAGCCTCATTAAAGCAACTTATATTATATGACACCAAAAGAGATAATGGCATTTTTACTCAAAAGGTTCGGTCAAATGTAAGATTTTACGCCAAAAGAATTGTTAATACCCAATTTTACCATGATTGTCATTTCATCAGGAAGATTTTTGAACAATAAAACTGTACAATTTTCCCAAACTATTTTTATCAAGGGGAATATTATAATTTTAAATTCACATACAGTTATATGAAATACTGTTTAACTGAAGGTAAATTATTGATTAATTGAGGTATTGTAAAAACTATTAGGCTAAAATTGACATTAGACCAAACATTTTGGGTATCATGACCGTGGCCCACATAAAAAATGTACTCCAAACTGCTTTAAGATTTATCACTAGATTGGAGTTTGGTCAGACTCACTCTTCAGAGAAAACTTCTCCTGATTTCATACACCCAATATATGCACGAGGCTTATCCAAATGAGTAGCAAGTGTATCTGCCAAACCATCTGCAAAGAAGATATGAATAACAATTTAATCATTCATAATGCTTTGACAATTTTGGGGCAAACTCAAGATGCGAAACAAAGCAAAGGTGTTCTCAAATAAGATGAATCACCAGTCATATAGAAATATGAGCACATAATTGAACTTTGGACTAACCAATGTTTACATAGACATCATCATTGACTTTCGCATAGTAGTCTGCATCCCATTTTTCTGCAGCATGAGCAAAGAATAATTTTGTCTTGTTTGGTAGTTCCTCAGGTGCCTCTACATGATTATCCTGATGGAAAACTTCATCTATTATAGTTGCAAGAATGAATGTAAATCGAACAGTAGCCATATCTTATGTGGAAAACAAAAATATGCAACTTGGCCCCAACTCTAAAGTAATTGTTCTGAATACCAAACAACTTCAAGACATCAATTTGCATCATAAAGCTCAAATATTTCATAAATTACCTTTCAAGCGGCAACATCAAGACTACAAGAAAATTACAAATAAAGAGATATACTAAATTAAATAAACATATCAATTCTACGAAGAGACATCGCATTCACAGTAGAGTATGCATAAAATAGAAACCCCAATTACATGATGGAATCAACCAACTTACAAGAATGAAAAAATCATTTGTTTGTTTATTTTCGTTATCAATGCTCCTGTCCAAGCTGTCTCCTCCTCTATTGGAACTGCAATACACCATAGAATTAGATAGAACATTACCTTAGAGATCTACTACATATGGAAATGGAGAGAGGGACACAGACAGACAGACACACACACACACACACTCACACATACACAGAGCAGGAAAAGCATACCTTCTGCCAATTACAAAACGAATAACAATTCCCTTCTTTTCTTCCATCTTCTTACCTGTTTATTATAAAATTTTGACTTGGATGTGATCATTTGATTATAAGAAAGTGCAAAGAACAAATTTTACTTCGCGGATAAATAAGGAAGACTTGCCATAGAGCAAAAACAAGAAATAAAAAAAGGAAACATATGAAAGTTCAAATGAACAACTCTATATAAAAACAGTTACCAGCATGAATATTGGTAACATACCAGTGCCTATCCATGCTTTCCGTATAGCATCTCTGTTGCTCCTAAGACCAAATCCCGTAAGTATTCCTATCACTACGAGTGGCCTCCTCTTAGGGGTTTTATTAATTTCAGCTGAAAGCTTTGAAACAAAACCTTCCTGTCTGGCAGCTGCAAGTTCCATCTCCAGACTTGATAATTTCTTCTGCTGTTCCCTGATCAGAATTTGATTTTAACAAAAGTTGCATACACAAACACTCAAATACAAAGTAGTGCAATTATGAGTGAGAAAAAGAATAAAAAACCAATCACCTGCAGTCTAAGATTTTCCATGAATCATCAACAGACATTACAGTTTTTCCCTGCGTATAAAAAAAGAATATGAGGTCCCTGATAATGAACAAAGCACCCAAACCCCTCGACAAAATCTACTTATGTCTCTGAGTATTTTCAACAGAAAAGAAAAGCATTTGAGAAACTTAAACCATCACTCTGTTAACTCAGACACATGGAACATATCAAGCGCATGAACAGAAAAGAAAAGTAATTTTCACATTGAACGCATGAAACTGAAATGAATGAAAAGTATTTTTTTCACATCAAACACATGGAATGAAGAAGAAAAATATTTTTGTCGTCAAACATATGGAGCAACAAAGAGAAGTATTTTTCACATCAAACACATGGAACTCAATGCTTGGTCAGGTCATAAAGTTTGTGACATAAGTTTGAACAAAATCAATGACTGATTTTAATTTATGCAGAATGTAGCCGTAAATTCAGTCCATAAGACCATTAATAACAATGTGAAGTTCTTCAATACTGGAGCACCACACCAAATATTTCTAAGAAATATTACTATAAATTTAAATTGTCTGCGAAGTGTCTGATTCACAAACGATGACATCGAGGGTACCTTCAGCCATAAAGGAGTGGATTTTTCTTTATAGTTGTATCTGTTATTCACTTTCACAAATTAAATATACCATATAGAGAAACAAATCCTTGGCAAGTAAATTTAGCACCTTGCCTGAAACAAATCCAGCCAAAGTGGTAGAAAGAATCAAAATTTACTTACATTGAAAATAAGCTGCACAAATGAACAAAAAAATAAAAAAATATGCATAAGATATGAAAATTTGAACTAGATGCTACCTAATTCAGTTGAGATGAGATCCAGATCAGCTGTTTTTATCCCACTACCAGTAAAAGCAGTAATTCTCAAGAAATTGAAAATTTTGAAAATTAAAAATTACCTGACCAGTTATCCTGTCAAGCTCTTTAGCTAAATAAACCCTATTTTCTGCATCCTGCCACAACCTGATTCCAAATTCAACACATCAATTTACATTGTCGTTTTCCCCTACTCATGTCAGGCAAGCTTCTTTCCCATTTTTATGATAAAAAGGGGGAAAAAATAAATCGAAGATTTGAATCTGATAGTTGATATAATGCAACTCTGGCTCCAAAAACCACGAATTGAAGAATTATTTAAACTTTTATATATTCATTAAATGAAAACAAAAAATGAGGTAAATAGGTTCAAATCACAGGTGGATGATTAGAACGCCAACTCCAGAAATCAATCAACAAATTCTACAAGTACAGTTAACTGATGAAGTCTCACAAGGTACAAACTGAGAAACTAATAAACTCAACCAAAAAAAAAAAAAACAGAAACAAAAATGAGCGAACCATATAAGCTCAAAAAATAGAGATTAGAGCTTACCGTCCGGCGACGTAGAGAGAGGCAAAGGTTGCAAACATGGAAAACATTAAAGTTGAAATTCGGGACCGAATCACCATTCCCATGAATCGCACACTCGATCCCTTGCTCTGCATTTGCTTTGTCTTTTATTGATTTCCTTCAACTTATTTTCCTATGCGATTCAATTACTGAGAAGAATTCAATCGATCCAAAGGAGTAATCAGCAGCAACCACTTCACCATTGACGATTTAGAGAGAGAAACTTGGATTTGAGATTGCAGTGATAAAATCTGGTATAATGGATTACAGTGCCAAGAGTAAAGGAAAAAGTGGTGACAAAATATTTGGAACTTCCTCTTCCTGGGAAACTGTTAATTATTCATAAATTCATAACAGTTTCTATTAAAGGTCACAAAAAGAATAATATAT
This sequence comes from Scutellaria galericulata, assembly GCA_946896805.1. Taxonomy (NCBI): domain Eukaryota; kingdom Viridiplantae; phylum Streptophyta; class Magnoliopsida; order Lamiales; family Lamiaceae; genus Scutellaria; species Scutellaria galericulata. The sequence continues at coordinate 3,540,337 of OX335788.1, forward strand.
TGCTCATTGATAAAGATGAACCCGTTCTGCATTATTGGGCCCCTTTAAATGGGCTTGCTTCACATAGGGCCCAATTATATTTATAACAGCTAATATTATGTCACAATTCTTAGATTATATTTTGTGACTTGAGATCCATCAATTAATCCTCTTCAGATATTATTTGCTACCTTTTTTGTTTATAGTTTACCTTTATATGAGTTTTTGTATATGGCTTTTAATAGCAATTGCGATTATATTTTTGTGATTTCAGATTCATTAAATATTTTTCAGACTTTATTTAGTATCCTTTAAATATTTTATGTTTTACTGGTTTTATATCTGTAATTTTTAATGTTTATACAGAATTGTTGCAAGTAGTGCCGAATCCTAAAGATGGTGATAGTATAACAATTAGCTGCCGGAAAAAAATATCAGTGGTGGTTTGTTTTTTATATCACTTACCCAAGATTATATAAGGTTTGCCAACAAAACATTTGCAAACAAAAGACAGTAATATATAATTAACATATTTATAGCATGTAAATCCAACATATTTATAATTAACATCTTTAACATGCAAAACAAGTTACAAATCTTTCATATTTATGACATCTTTATTATATTATAAAGGAAAATCCAACATTGATACTTGTGGTTCAATTCCAAAGAATAAATTAATTATATATAACCATACATGTGCGCGCACCTAATTTATCTATTTGTAAATATCTATATCGAACATTTTTCTACATAAAATTTAAATCTTTCCTCTTTGTCATATACAATTTTTATTAATTTGATGCATTTTATTATATCACATAAATTCTAATACTATCTTAATATAGTTGAGATAAATACAAAAGGATATGCTCAATTTTGTCCTCAATTTAATAATCAAGTTCACATATTTTTTGGCCATTGTAAGACGAAACCGTTCATAAAGATTAAGGATTTAATGACAGAGGAAGTGACTGAATAGATAAATGGCAGTGTAAAGCACAAGAGTTAATGGTCTTTTCATGATATACCATAAATTTGCACATATACATATTTATATGAATGAAAATCTATATATATTTATAATAGATTCATTAAGTTATATATCGATATATAAACTTGAAATTGAGGAGTATAATATATATTTAAAATATCATTTACTACAATATATATTTAATTCCATCAAATAGTTATAAATCTAAATGTTGAGTCAGTTTAAATACCTAAAATTGCAAAAGATCGAGTTAATCCGTTTTTACGGATTCATATGAATTATGTCTTACATAAGCCCGTTGCAAGAACTCATGATTTTAGGATCTCCCTCAAAACGTTTTTCGTTCAAGGCGTCGATGGTCGTGCCACTATCCATGGAGAATTAAAGCTTCGATTATGAGAGGTGTTGGCGTTTGTATCATATATACAAGAGTTATTATTTAGGGTTTTAATGGGATTTGGTTTCTAGATATTGTTAGTAATAGGATTCCCAATCCTGAATCAACTCAAACTCTTCTGTGGATAAATATTACTCCCTCCGTCCCGTTCAGATTTGCACACTTTTCGTTTTCGTCCGTCCCAATCAGATTTGCACACTCCAAAAATGACAAATAAAATCTACAAAATTGTCCTTTATTATTCAAAAAAGTGTCCTTTACACTCCAAAAAATAATTTTTTCTTAACCTCCATGCCCGCCCCTACGTGCAAATTTGTTGAGCGGGACAGAGGGAGTATAAAGTATTGTTCACATTTATTTGGTGATTATTTCAAATTTCACAAGTTTTTTTTTTTAACCTTGATCTATTAATTTTTTGAATTTTGATGTAATTTATGGATTTTTTATGATAAAATTTAGATTTATTAATGCCTAGATGTATGTTTCCTCAAATTTTTATTTCATTTTATATTTTATTATTTTTAATTTAGATCTTTTGTTAATTATGGACATCATCTTTGCACTTGCTGTATAAGTTAAATAGAAAATGATGTATATATGTTGAAATTGCAAAGAAGAATTAATGCTTGAAATTAGAGTCTAAAAAGTTGGTAATCTAACAATATAGAAAATTTACTACAACCCCTAATAAAATTTTATACATATGAACTACAGTTTTAACACATGCATTACATGTGAATATGTTGAGGTTCCCACTTTAAAATATATTATTATTTTACAATTAATTTTGAATAATGTTTAAATTGATGACATTTTAAAGATATAATATAAAGAAATTACTTAATAAATAACACTATAATACTTAGTTTAGAAAATTAAATTTAAATATAAAAAGAATCTTATCTTCTATAAGCAAATGAATAGAAGTAAAATAATTAAGTATTACTTACCCTTATTTTTCAAACTTAATAATGATATTATGACATTGTTAAAATTGATCGAAACTTGAATTCAATTAAGAAGGGTTGTGCAAAAGAGGTTGCATTGGCATCTCATGCTAGCAAACAGAAAATTTTGAATAGAATAGATAGTGATTGGAAAACTTTTCGAGTTTAGACACCTATTGAAAAAAAGTGCAATATTTAATATAATATTTGACCTCTTTTTTTTTTTTACATCAATCAAGTTTTATCAAATATCTCAAAATTCAGAGATAATATATCTCAAAGTACATGAAAATAATGTAAACTAATAATATTGGGAGATTAGTTCTGTGAATTAGAATATCGTTCCACAAATGATCAAATTCTAAACATTACATATAATTTTAATAATAAACATTACATATAATTTTAATAATAAACATTACATATAAATTTTAATAATATGTATCATTTGCATAGTATTTAATATTTTATGATACATTTAAATAATCATAATTTTTATTATTATTCAAATAATATATTGTATTATTTACATTTTAAATACATATAAATAAAATAAATATATGATAGATTAATAGTGAAATAGAATAATAATAATAATAATAATAATAATAATCAAATTTTCTTTTTAAAATGATGAAAAAAAAAGATAATTAGAAAGAAAAAAAAAAATCGCTAACCCATCCAACGCAAAAGCTGGCTAGGGTTGCAGAAAAGAGAGATGAACATTTTGATACCTAAAGATATGAGGAGTATAATGAATAAGCTCCTTATACTTTTTGTCCACAAAACTATAAGACACTATCTTTCCAGGGTCGACGATGATCACCAACGTGCTCGTCTCGTCTCCGATAAATCCCAATAGACGAGTCCCGTGCCATTGCGAATATGGATCATCCCAATCCGAATATGGATAACTCTCAACATAAGGTAGATCCCCAACACGATCACAGTACTTGAACAACCAATTATCCTTTTGCAACTCCCACAATGCTAATGATCCGCCTTCCTCGTCCCAAACCTCGGCTGCATAGTAGAGACAACCCTCGTATTCTCGGAGTATATTGGACCGACGACACGCTGCGCCTCCATGCTCGGTTCTCGGAGTCCGAGGCTGAGGCAAACACCTTATCGCATTCTTCTTCTCAATGTCCAAGTAGTAAATGGAACCGGAACCGTAAAAGGTTCTGAAATAGATTCTGTTCTTGCAGTATACGCCATTGTCCAAGTCTAAATCTTTAATACCTACGTGTAGAGCCTCACAATGGCTCCAAGTACGACTCACTGAGTCGTACAAATCGGTATGATACAAGTGAGTTTTGTAATCCTCCTTAATAATACATAGAATCTTGTAATGGGGTGATGTTAGAGGATCATATGCTAAGTGAAGCCCAACAACACTGTAAGTGCTGTGATTGAGAATGAGATGTATTGATTGCTTGGCGCTGTGATTGAGAATGAGATGTATTGATTGCTTGGTAAAGGTATTGTAGACATAGTAATCAAAATCATTACTTCGCAGTAGCATGAGCCCGTTGCAACAACTCATGATTGTAGGGTATGGAGAACAAGGGAAACAGTAAGGTACCATGTCGCCGTTGATGCAGAGTGGATTGAGAAGAGAGTAATCGCAGGCGTTGGTCGTCCGGATGACGAAAGAGTGCGGGTGGCGGCGCCGGTAGAGGCAGCGGAATCCGTCGCCGGAGACATGGGTGAGCCACCGTTTGCATGCCAATTTGGCTCTGATTAGGTCTTCTGGCGGCAGCAAGAGGAGGATCTCCCTCAAAACATCGTCGTTCAAGGCGTCGATGGTCGTGCCACTATCCATGGAGAATTAAAGCTTCGATTATGAGAGGTGTTGGTGTTTGTATCTATGAGAGTGATTTGTATCACCGTTAATGAGGTGATTTGAGAAAGATCCACTATATAAAGATGTGTTACAAAGGATAAGTACAACAATTAATCAAAGAAAATAATCTAAAAGATATACAAAGATACATTCCATATTTACAAAGATATGATTGACTATTCCTTATTAGTATCATATATACAAGAGTTATTATTTCATTTTATATTTTATTATTTTTAATTCAGATCTTTTGTTAATTGAGGATATCATCTTTGCACTTGGTGTATAAGTTAAATAGAAAATGATGTATATATGTTGCGTTAGAGTTTAATTTTTTAAACTCTTATTTTGCATTTCTTACAAAGCATAATATTTGATATTTTTATCCAAAACAAATTAATATTTCAATTGATTTGTTTGGAGCGATTTTAGGAGATTTGATTTTTCTCATATACGTTGTTTTCTTGTAGAAATGAAGATTTGACTATATTTTAGGAATTAATTTGTTTTTGATATATGATTTGATGGTTGAGATATTTAAAGGATTGGATGATTTGAAGTGTATCTAACAAGATTTAGTTGTTGAAGAAGTCCAAAGGAGTCTAATGTTTCTTTTCCTAGATAATAGGAGAATTTGTTAAGAAATAGTATCTTTCATGGTAATCGGGTGGGTTTTGGCTTCCCATGATCCAACCCGCCCCGTAACCCGTTGGGGTTTAATCTACACCGCTCCATCAACTTATTTTGCAATTTTTTTTGTTTTCAATATTGTCATTAGGTGTTAGAATTGAAATATAGCATGGAAAATTAAAAGAAAAATATCAGAAAGTGAACCCTACAATTCATTTTTTTATAATAGATTGTTGTCATACCTAGTGATATAGATATTAGGGAAAAAAGTTTTTTAATCATTTATGTTTGACTCCTTAAATGTTTAGTTGTTTATTTTTCATCTTTTGATTTTTAGTTATTTAGGTTCACAATGTATAATTTTTAGTTATTTAGTCCATTATGTTTGAATTATTAGAATTTTAATCATCTATCTTTCACCTTTTAGTTTTTTATCCTCTATGTTTATAAATTATCATTTTTGTAGTCCTTATACCTATAATAGCAGATAACTTTTTTTTTCTTAATTATATTTAATTTTAACACTAAAAAAGTTTTATTCATCTAACATGTTTAAATTAATATTAATAATTAAAAATTATATTTTTCATCCCGATATGAGTGAGTTAGAGTTTTATGAGTATGAAAAATAAAATATTTTAGCATCAATGTTGATATTAAATAATTAATAAATTTATTTTTCACAAATTATACATTTTGTTTGGATAACACAAAAGTAAAAAAATGACATTAATCATATTCTACTGTGGTTCTTTTTCCTGCATTTCCTCTCTCTTTCACTTAATTCTACTGTGGTAGTTCTCTCCTGTTTTCCTGCATTTCCTCTCTCTTTCCCATAATTCTACGTTTTTAGTCCTTCTGCCGCAAACGCACCAACTTGTAATTATTGATGATATCACAATATGTCAAGAGCCAGCCTCCTTTATATTAATTGTTGGAATTAGTTAGTTTTGTTCAATTACAAATTACTTTGCAAAACAAATATAGATAATTTTGTAAATTAATGGTCGAACCAAAAAGTTTTCCCAAAGTTTTGAATCTTATTCAAACGTTTAAAGTTTTTGAAAAAATCTCAATCGAACACTCAGCCATGCCCTCCGTCAATGCAGCCCGACAGTCGTGAGTACTGTTGAACACCAAACACAAATTTTCACAATTTAATTATGGTTTAATGAAATAAATTTATACTAATAGAAAGAATTAGGGCTTATAATTTAAATAATAATGGATATGTTTTAATTTTATCAATATATATAAAGGATATTTTAGTCAATTTCTTAAAGATTATTTCTTTAAAAAATTTAGGGGGTGTATTGTTTATGTGCACTAGTTGCATGGTGCAACTAGACGCGACGCTCATATATATATTTTTTTTCAATTCATACAATAACGTTTACGTAATATTAGTATAATCTTTCTGTTATATTGATACAACATTTCTATACAAATATCATAACCTTGAAGTGATATTACTTAACTTTTCTATCAACATAAAAATTCATGTACCTTTATGTTATAATAATTTAACATTTATATTATATAAATATAACATTTATGTACAAATATGATAACTTTTATGTAGTACTTTAATTTTTTTTTTTTTAAAACATAAAAGTTATATTATTATAACATAGAGGTTCAAGTATTATAACATAAATGTTTAAAATATTTATGTCTGTAATATAATGTAAATGTTAAACTAACCTGACATAAAGATTGAGCGAACATAACATAAAAGATTATGCAAATATAATAGAAAAGTTATGCGAACATAACAGAATTTATGTGAATATAATAGAAAGGTTACACAAACATAACAGAAAGGTTATGCTCGTGAATAAGGGTTTGGGTTCAGACTTAAGGGAGCGTGGGGTGCATGGAAACGCATGAAAGTCACCTGGGGTTGCACTGCTCAGGATCCGTGCACTTGGTGCACGGAATTATTTGTGTATATATATGTAGGTACGGGGCAGGATTACAAAACCAATATCCATCCAATTAACATGGCTAAACTAAACAATTAATAAAAAGAAAGAAAGAGTCAAAATAGATTGTATTGGATTTATTTAATTTTATCATTTTGTATCTATTAAGCCCTTTATTTTTATTTTTATGAGACATCAACTATATAATGCTCTAATCAAACGTTAAGCTGCAAACTATCAAGTGGTCAGTTATGAATCAACAGAGCTTTCATATACATGCTTGCCATCTTTTCCATGGTAACTAAACAATAAGACCAAATAAGTCAAATAACATCCAAGGTTGTAATCTTGAAGCCCAATAAAACAAAAATTGTCATTACATAGAGGAAGTTACTATACAACCATATGATATCTTAGCAAACAAACCTTTACAAAGAAAACGAATTAATGTTGATGATACTCCCAAATTTCATATAACAAGGCATAATATTCAAATACTATTAATTCAGGATGCATTATTGAGAAAATGCGCTTCTAATGCCTTGTCCGTATCATTGTCATACATCAACAAGGCTTCCGCAACATTGTTTGATGGGAATCCCATTTCTCGCAAAAGGGCAAATCCTTTGGCAAATTCCTTCACCTAAAAATATGCAGAGTTTTTTTATCAGACTCCCCTTCTAAATTTCTTTCCTTTACCCTTTTTTTCATTTTCTCTATATTTATCAGAGTAGTGGATTGATACGAAAGCCTATTCATTATAAATGCAACATAAAATAGTAGTAGGCTTCTCCTACTATCAGATGGAAAACCAGGGCAGGATATACCATATAGAGAGTGTTCTCTGTCTCCCATTTTTTGTTGATTTTTTTGCCACAAGTGTGTTCATATGCTTGAATATGAAGATTAAAGATTTCAAAAGAACAGAGAGAGATATAACCTTGGAGGGATTGTCTCCATAATTTGCAACTGCAAGCGGCACAGCCTCTCTGTTGAGACCTGCTGATATATATTTGCTTACAACGGGATCTGTGGTAGGACCCTGCATCCAAAAGCCAACTTACGACATGATCAGGGATCAGTACACAAATTCATTTTTGTGTTCCAAGTTAATATAGTAATAGGCGTGGAGAGGGTTCAAAGTTAAACACCATAATGCTGAGCAGAATGTTCATTTTGTAAGCTCAGTAGGCAATCACAGTACACATATCAAATGGAAAATGAGTGAAATGAAAAGCATAATTATCCATAGATAACAATTAGCACATAAAATGAATGATATTTAGACCAAATTATCAGACAGAAAACGTACATAAGATGGTGTTGTTTCAGTTGCCTTTGGCAGCCCGTTTTCAATTCCAAGCCTGCTCCAATTAGGGTTTTCCTTGACTGCTTCCGTTAAAACATTCCTCTCGAATTCGAAATCAAATTGGAAATTGCTTCGCGGAATTTCTCCCAAATATGGTAACAATGGAGGCTACAAATTCCAAATCAAACAACTTACTAGTTCAGGAAGACAATAGACAATTAGAAAATCACATATAGCGAAAAATTATCAAATAAAAACAAATACCGGTGGAGTAATTCGATATTCTGGTTTGATAGCAACCCTAATTCCTATCCCAGCTGCGAATCAAATACCAAAAATCGAACACGACAAAAATCAATATCATCAAATACAGTTGGAAAAGTAGTGCGCAGAGGAGAAATACGCAATTAACAGGAAAGGAAGCGGCGTACAATTAGTCGGAGGTGGCGGCGCTTGGTGAAAAGGGGGATTTCGGACATGTGTGGTGGTGGAGTGAGCGGCGGTGCTGCCGATCTTAGGGTAGAGTGAAGGTGGTTGTTGACCGTAGACCGGGCCGGCAGATGACGCGGCGGTGGTGGGAGGCCGACCATACGACGGCGCGTTGGACTCATAGGAGGAGCCGGTTCGTTTTCTGAAATCGTACTCCATTTTCAGAGGAAATTGATGCTGTTATTGATCGAAGACTACGATTTCTTGGATGCGTTTTTATATTTAGAGAGATGGAGAAAAAAAAAACCAATGAAATAAAAGACGAAATTTGGAGGTAATTTCGTAGATGATATATTTAAGATGTGATCAAAAAAAATAAAAAAATCGTTTCATATAATTATGTACTCTGACTTCAATATTTTTTTGTGATTAAAAATTGAAAGTGGACTCTGATTTGATTTCTTAAATCATGTTTAGTCGATTATCAAAATAATCAGATTTACTATATTTTTATTTTAGGAGATAACCGCGTTTTATATCGATAACAACATATCGAATATTAAATATTTTTATTATTTTAAAGTTTTGATAAATGTTTTGACTTTTAGAAGTTTTGGATTTCGAAATATTAGCGTATTTTTTTCTGCTTTTTTTCCCCGTTACAAACATTGCAATGCATTTAGTTATAGTATGTCTGGTTTGCTGGGATTTAGATTCCACCATTTTTAGTGCATAAAAGAATGTTCAAATTCTTTCAATCTTAATCCTTAAAAATATGAAAAATCGAGATCTGGCGATATAACTCAGAGGCTTCCAAAAGTAGAACAGGTGTTAATTGCTTGATCTTAAAGGAGATCTTCTATAATTTCGCACGTGAGGGGTGATTTCAATATAAAATAAATGTTTTCTCAATTATTACAAGAATCACATGCACATAGTAACTAAAATCTTGTAGGAACAAATGGAAAAGATTTCCTTCACAATTTTACATTCACAATATAACACAATTTTACAAAATGTCTCAATATTCTAACTCAAATTCCAGCCCTTCTAATGATATGGAAGATGATCGACAAGCTAATGATCGGGAGGTAGAATAGATATCAAGGATAGTTCGATGAAGCAACAAAAATGCTTTAAATATGTATACAAGAAAATAAGATGCAGCAGAGGAGAAAGTATATTAGACGAGATCATGAAGCCGAACATGACAAACTAGTGATTACTTCTCTGAGGTCCCTATGTATCCTGATAATCAGTTTCATAGTCGATTCCGAACAGGAAGATAATTATTCCTTCACATCATGAATGCACATGAAAATCACCCAACATTTTTTCAACGAAAAATTGATGTTGTGGGAAGAGCTTATTTATCACCATTACTGAAATGCACGATGGCTTGAAATTGATGAAACATTGAATGGATGAAAAATAGTGTGGTAATTGAATAAATGGATTGTAATTTTTGTTAAAGGGTTTTGGATGCTCTTAGTATATAATCCATCAAAATTATAGGAATAGTTATGAAGAATTCAAAATTATTTTATTTTCCTTGTTTTTCTTTGTAACATAGGAACCCACAATCACTATAAGGTAAATTTCACTCTAGTACAATAACATTCAAAATTTCAAACCACATAGAAGAGGTAAACCCCACTAGGCAAACTCCGTGGGACAGGCTCGTCTAAGTAATGCTTTTGGGGTCGTTAAGGAATAGGGGTCATCGACCTCCCCTCAAAAAACAAAAGCAAAATACAACACAACACGATAGGGTCATCAAACACATAAAATGATCATGTATTTTCTAGTGCATCCATCTAGCACTAACCTATATTGGGTACTCGATTAAGTATACTAACCAAAGAGGAAATGCAAAAGAAAGGTAGATGAACCTTAAAGAAATGTGAGAAATGCTCGAACATAGAATGATACTCAACCGCAGGGTACAAAGAATGGTACATTCGATAAATTGCTACATCTCCATGTAAATATAATACAGGGAGGTATATTTGTACGAGATATTTAAGCTGTAAGGGGGGAAAGAATGCCTCGAGATCAATTCGTCCTATGTGCAATAGATTTGTCAGTGCCGCTGTAAAGAATGGAAGAAACTCTGTTTGCGTTTTCTAATCTCGTGATCTGATACAAGATTATACACTTGAACATAAAGCTCCTGAAAACAAAACGCCGTGATTCACTCTAGTTAGATGCTGTAAAGTCGAGGGAGAGCAGGAATAGAGACATTTAAGGGTTTAGAGAGAGAAAAAGGAGACCTGAGGACCAAGATGAGCAGCAAAACTTCCTCTCGTCAACGTGCTTGACATCTGCACCAATAAACCAGGAACCTACACTGATGTCATCGTGGGCATATGTGCGAAGAACATGTCTGCCAAGACAAAAATAGAGGTCAGTTTTGAGAATTCATAATTTAAGCATTCAAAGACACTCAATGCAATCTATATAAAACTTACCTGTTGATTGATATGAACTTGGCCAAAGCCTGGGATATCACGAACAACTCCCCTGAAGCATGGCGGAAGTAACTGTTCAAAGGAGCAGAAATTGTTATAGAGAAGCTAACGAGGCAGATTAATGCATCAAGAGTATATTTCTGTAAGTATTAAGTACTATTCTTACGTTTTCCCATCCCCGAATTTCCACCAATCTGGTTCATACCATTTCTTGCCCCTGCCAAGATACAACCAAAGATAAGCCTCATTAAAGCAACTTATATTATATGACACCAAAAGAGATAACGGCATTTTTACTCAAAAGGTTCAGTCAAATGTAAGATCTTAAGCCAAAAGAATTGTTAATACCCAAGTTTACCATGATTGTCATTTCACAGGAAGATATTTGAACAATAAAACTGTACAATTTTCCCAAACTATTTTTATCAAGGGGAATATTATAATTTTAAATTCACAACATTTATATGAAATACTGTTTAACTGAAAGTAAATTATTGATTAATTGAGGTATTGTAAAAACTATTAGGCTAAAATTGACATTAGACCAAACGTTTTGGGTATCATGACCTTGGCCCAGATCAAAAATGTACTCCAAACTGCTTTAAGATTTATCACTAGATTGGAGTTTGGTCAGACTCACTCTTCAGAGAAAACTTCTCCTGATTTCATACACCCAATATATGCACGAGGCTTATCCAAATGAGTAGCAAGTGTATCTGTCAAACCATCTGTAAAGAAGATATGAATAACAATTTAATCATTCATAATGCTTTGACAATTTTGGGGCAAACTCAAGATGCGAAACAAAGCTAAGGTGTTCTCAAATAAGAAGAATCACCAGTCATATAGAAATATGAGCACATAATTGTACTTTGGACTAACCAATGTTTACATAGACATCATCATTGACTTTCGCATAGTAGTCTGCATCCCATTTTTCTGCAGCATGAGCAAAGAATAATTTTGTCTTGTTTGGTAGTTCCTCAGGTGCCTCTACATGATTATCCTGATGGAAAATTTCATCTATTATAGTTGCAAGAATGAATGTAAATCGAACAGTAGCCATATCTTATGTGGAAAACAGAAATATGTAACTTGGCCCCAACTCTAAAGTAATTGTTCTGAATACCAAACAACTTCAAGACATCAATTTGCATCATAAAGCTCAAATATTTCATAAATTACCTTTCAAGCGGCAACATCAAGACTACAAGAAAATTACAAATGAAGAGATATACTAAATTAAATAAACATATCAATTCTACAAAGAGACATCACATTCACAGTAGAGTATGCATAAAATAGAAACCCCAATTACATGATGGAATCAACTAACTTACAAGAATGAAAATATCATTTGTTTGTTTATTTTCGTTATCAATGCTCCTGTCCAAGCTGTCTCCTCTATTGGAACTGCAATACACCATAGAATTAGATAGAACATTACCTTAGAGATCTACTACATATGGAAATGGAGAGAGGGACACAGATAGACAGACAGACAGACACACGCACACACACACACACACACACACACACACTCACACATACACAGAGCAGGAAAAGCATACCTTCTGCCAATTACAAAACGAATAACAATTCCCTTCTTTTCTTCCATCTTCTTACCTGTTTATTGTAAAATTTTGACTTGGATGTGATCATTTGATTATAAGAAAGTGCAAAGAACAAATTTTACTTCGCGGATAAATAAGGAAGAATTGCCATAGAGCAAAAACAAGAAGTAAGAAAAGGAAACATACGAAAGTTCAAATGAACAACTCTATACAAAAACAGTTACCAGCATGAATATTGGTAACATACCAGTGCCCATCCATGCTTTCCGTATAGCATCTCTGTTGCTCCTACGACCAAATCCCGTAAGAATTCCTATCACTACGAGTGGCCTCCTCTTAGGGGTTTTATTAATTTCAGCTGAAAGCTTTGAAACAAAACCTTCCTGTCTGGCAGCTGCAAGTTCCATCTCCAGACTTGATAATTTCTTCTGCTGTTCCCTGATCAGAATTTGATTTTAACAAAAGTTGCATACACAAACACTCAAATACAAAGTACTGCAATTATGAGTGAGAAAAAGAATAAAAAACCAATCACCTGCAGTCTAAGATTTTCCATGAATCATCAACAGACATTACAGTTTTTCCCTGCGTATAAAAAAAGAATATGAGGTTATCCCTGATAATGAACAAAGCACCCAAACCCCTCGACAAAATCTACTTATTTCTCTGAGTATTTTCAACAGAAAAGAAAAGCATTTGAGAAACTTAAACCATCACTCTGTCAACTCAGACACATGTAACATATCAAACGCATGAACAGAAAAGAAAAGTAATTTTCATGTTGAACACATGAAACTGAAATCAATGAAAAGTATTTTTTTCACATCAAACACATGGAACAAAGAAGAAAAATATTTTTGTTGTCAAACATATGGAGCAACAAAGAGAAGTATTTTTCACATCAAACACATGGAACTCAATGCTTGGTCAGGTCATAAAGTTTGTGACGTAAGTTTGAACAAAATCAATAACTGATTTTAATTTATGCAGAATGTAGCCGTAAATTCAGTCCATAAGACCATTAGTAACAATGTGAAGTTCTTCAATACTGGAGCACCACACCAAATATTTCTAAGAAATATTACTATAAATTTAAATAGTCTGCGAAGTGTCTGATTCACAAACGATGACATCGAGGGTACCTTCAGCCATAAAGGAGTGGATTTTTCTTTATAGTTTTATCTGTTATTCACTTTCACAAATTAAATATACCATATAGAGAAACAAATCCTTGGCAAGTAAATTTAGCACCTTGTCTGAAACAAATCCAGCCAAAGTGGTAGAAAGAATCAAAATTTACTTAAATTAAAAATAGGGGTGTGCTAAAGGCACACACCCTTTTCTAAGGGCACCATACTCTATTAGTGTGTGGGCCCCACACCAATACACTAATAGAGTGTGGTGCCCTTAGCACACACCTAAAAAGAAGCTGCACAAATGAACAAAAAAATAAAAAAATATGCATAAGATATGAAATTTTGAACTAGATGCTACCTAATTCAGTTGAGATGAGATCCAGATCAGCTGTTTTTATCCCACTACCAGTAAAAGCAGTAATTCTCAAGAAATTGAAAATTTTGAAAATTAAAAATTACCTGACCGGTTATCCTGTCAAGCTCTTTAGCTAAATAAACCCTATTTTCTGCATCCTGCCACAACCTGATTCCAAATTCAATACATCAATTTACATTTTCATTTTCCCCTACTCATGTCAGGCAAGCTTCTTTCCCATTTTTATGATAAAAAGGGGAAAAAAATAAATCAAAGATTTGAATCTGATAGTTGATATAATGCAACTTTGGCTCCAAAAACCACGAATTGAAGAATTATTTAAAAATTTATGTATTCATTAAATGAAAACAAAAAATTAGGTAAATAGGTTCAAATCACAGGTGGATGATTAGAACGCCAACTCCAGAAATCAATCAATAAATTCTACAAGTACATTTAACTGATGAGGTCTCACAAGGTACAAACTGATAAACTAATAAACTCAACCAAAAAAAAAAAAAGAAACAAAAATGAGCGAAACTGCGTATAAACTCAAAAAATAGAGATTAGAGCTTACCGTCCGGCGACGTAGAGAGAGGCGAAGGTTGCAAACATGGAAAACATTAGAGTTGAAATTCGGGACCGAATCACCATTCCCATGAATCGCACACTCGATCCCTTGCTCTGCATTTTCTTTGTCTTTTATTGATTTCCTTCAACTTATTTTCCTATTCGATTCAATTACTGAAAAGAATTCAATCGATCCAAAGGAATTAAGTAATCAGCAACAACCACTTCACCATTGACAATTTAGAGAGAGAACTTGGATTTGAGATTGCAGTGATAAAATCTGTTATAATGGATTTCAGTGCCAAAGAGAAAAGGAAAAAGTGGTGACAAAATATTTGGAACTTCCTCTTCCTGGGAAACTGTTATGAATTATTCATAAATTCGTAACAGTTTCTATTAAAGGTGACAAAAAGAATAATATATTGCTCATTGATAAAGATGAACCCGTTTTGCATTATTGGGCCCCTTTTAATGGGCTTGCTTCGCATAGGACCCAATTATATTTAGAACAGCTAATATTATTTCTAAAATTTCAACGCACAAGAACTTAGAAAAAAATAATATATGTGCAACGATTTCACAAAAGTCAAACTCTTTTAATATATATAAATTTAATATGAGATATATCTATCATTGAAATTGTATGTAAATTCTAAATTATTGTTGACAAATAATGTTATTGTACTTTTAAAAACTACTTTTAATTATAAATTGTCATTATCAATATTTTAATAATCTTATTTTATTCACACTCAAGAACTTAATCTTTATCTTTATCTTATACAAACAAAACCATCTTTTTGGAAAGAAAAAAAAATATCCACAATTCTTAGATTATATTTTGTGACTTGAGATCCATCAATTAATCCTCTTCAGATATTATTTGCTACCATTTTTGTTTACAGTTTACCTCTATATGAGTTTTTGTATATGGCTTTTAATAGCAATTTCGATTATATTTTTTGTGATTTCAGATTTATTAAATATTTTTCACACTTTATTTAGTATCCTTTAAATATTTTATGTTTTACTGGTTTTATATCTGTAATTTTTAATGCTTATACAGATTTGTTGCAAGTAGTGCCGAATCCTAAAGATGGTGATAGTATAACAATTAGTCTGTCAAATTAACATGCAAAACAAGTTACAAATCTTTCATATTTATAACATCTTTATTATATAATAAAGGAAAATCCAACATTGATACTTGTGGTTCAATTCCAAAGAATAAATTAATTATATATAACCATACATGTGCGCGCACCTAATTTATCTATTTGTAAATATCTATATCGAACATTTTTCTACATAAAATTTAAATCTTTCCACTTTGTCATATATAATTTTTATTAATTTAATACATTTTATTGTATCACATAAATTCTAATACTATCTTAATATAGTTGAGATAAATACAAAAGGATATGCTCAATTTTGTCCTCAATTTAATAATCAAGTTCACATATTTTTTGGCCATTGTAAGACGAAACCGTTCATAAAGATTACGGATTTAATGACAGAGGAAGTGACTGAATAGATAAATGGCAGTGTAAAGCACAAGAGTTAATGGTCTTTTCATGATATACCATAAATTTGCACATATACATATTTATATGAATGAAAATCTATATATATATTTATAATAGATTCATTAAGTTATATATCGATATATAAACTTGAAATTGAGGAGTATTATATATATTTAAAATATCATTTACTACAATATATATTTAATTCCATCAAATAGTTATAAATCTAAATGTTGAGTCAGTTTAAATACCTAAAATTGCAAAAGATCGAGTTAATCCGTTTTTACTGATTCATATGAACTATGTCTTACATAAGGTCTCATGTGAGACCGTCTCATATAAGACTTACACATATTATTATTATTATTATGATTTTTTATTTATCATATATTTACTAATATTCATAAATGTTATTAATTCATCAAAATTTTTATCATTATAAACTTTAAAAAATATGTATACTATTAAATCTTACACATCATATTATTATTATTTTTTTATTTTTCATAAACTTACTAATATTCATAAATGCTATTAATTCATCAAAAATTTTATCATTATAATTCTATAACTTAAAAGAATATATATGTATACTATTAAATCTTATTCAATATAACTATTTAATATAATATAATGTTTGACCTCATTACATATTTTTACATCAATCAAGTTTTATAAAATATATGAAAGTTTCTATCATTCTCCTCCCAATAAAAGCGTTCACTTTCAGTGCCAGCGATCCTCAGACTGATCAGCTGACCTTGTTCGTCTACATCGATAGGATTTGAGATAAAATATCTCAAAGTACATGAAAATAATTAATGTAAAGTAATAATAGTGAGAGATTAGTTGTATGAATTAGAATATCGATCCACAAATGATCAAACTCTAAATATTACATATAATTTTAATAATATGTATCATTTGCATAGTATTTAATATTTTATGATACATTTAAATAATCATATTTTTTATTATTATTCAAATAATATATAATATTATTTAACATTGTAAATACATATAATTAAAATTCCTTAAATATTAATATGTGACAGATTAATCGTGAAATATAATAAAATAAAAAATAAAAAAAAAAGTTGGCTACATGCACAAACTATGGCTTCCACAAAAGAGATGAACATCCTGAGACAACACTATCTTTTCAGGGTCGATGATAATCACCAAAGTGCTCGTCTCGTCTCCTCCGATAAATCCCAATATACGAGTCCCCTCCCATTCCGAATATGATGGATTCTGTTCTTGCAGTGTACGCCATACTCCCAGTCCAAATCTTTAATTCCACCTACGACTCACTGAGTCGTACAACTCGGTATCATACAAGCGAGTAGTCCTCCTAATAACACAGAGAATCTTGTAATGGGATGATGTTAGAGGATCATACGCTAAGTGAAGCCCAACAACGTTGTAAGTGCTATGATTGAGAATGAGCTCTCTCGATTGCTTAGTAGCAACATTGTAGACATAGTAATCAAAATCATTAAGTTGCAGTAGCATGAGCCCGTTGCAAGAACTCATGATTTTAGGATCTCCCTCAAAACGTTTTTCGTTCAAGGCGTCGATGGTCGTGCCACTATCCATGGAGAATTAAAGCTTCGATTATGAGAGGTGTTGGCGTTTGTATCATATATACAAGAGTTATTATTTAGGGTTTTAATGGGATTTGGTTTCTAGATATTGTTAGTAATAGGATTCCCAATCCTGAATCAACTCAAACTCTTCTTTGGATAAATATTACTCTCTCCGTCCCGCTCAGATTTGCACACTTTTCG
This sequence comes from Scutellaria galericulata, assembly GCA_946896805.1. Taxonomy (NCBI): domain Eukaryota; kingdom Viridiplantae; phylum Streptophyta; class Magnoliopsida; order Lamiales; family Lamiaceae; genus Scutellaria; species Scutellaria galericulata. Next base: position 3,558,218 of record OX335788.1, read on the forward strand.
TTTTCGTCCGTCCCAATCAGATTTGCACACTCCAAAAATGACAAATAAAATCTACAAAATTGTCTTTTATTATTCAAAAAAATGTCCTTTACACTCCAAAAAATAATTTTTTCTTAACCTCCGTGCCCGCCCCTACGTGCAAATTTGAGCGGGACGGAGGGAGTATAAAGTATTGTTCACATTTATTTGGTGATTATTTCAAATTTAACAAGTTTTTTTTTAACCTTGATCTATTAATTTTTTGAATTTTGATGTAATTTATGGATTTTTTATGATAAAATTTAGATTTATTAATGCCTAGATGTATGTTTCCTCAAATTTTTATTTCATTTTATATTTTATTATTTTTAATTTAGATCTTTTGTTAATTATGGACATCATCTTTGCACTTGGTGTATAAGTTAAATAGAAAATGATGTATATATGTTGAAATTGCAAAGAAGAATTAATGCTTGAAATTAGAGTCTAAAAAGTTGGTAATCTAACAATATAGAAAATTTACTACAACCCCTAATAAAATTTTATACATATGAACTACAGTTTTAACACATGCATTACATGTGAATATGTTGAGGTTCCCACTTTAAAATATATTATTATTTTACAATTAATTTTGAATAATGTTTAAATTGATGACATTTTAAAGATATAATATAAAGAAATTACTTAATAAATAACACTATAATACTTAGTTTAGAAAATTAAATTTAAATATAAAAAGAATCTTATCTTCTATAAGCAAATGAATAGAAGTAAAATAATTAAGTATTACTTACCCTTATTTTTCAAACTTAATAATGATATTATGACATTGTTAAAATTGATCGAAACTTGAATTCAATTAAGAAGGGTTGTGCAAAAGAGGTTGCATTGGCATCTCATGCTAGCAAACAGAAAATTTTGAATAGAATAGATAGTGATTGGAAAACTTTTCGAGTTTAGACACCTATTGAAAAAAAGTGCAATATTTAATATAATATTTGACCTCTTTTTTTTTTTTACATCAATCAAGTTTTATCAAATATCTCAAAATTCAGAGATAATATATCTCAAAGTACATGAAAATAATGTAAACTAATAATATTGGGAGATTAGTTCTGTGAATTAGAATATCGTTCCACAAATGATCAAATTCTAAACATTACATATAATTTTAATAATAAACATTACATATAATTTTAATAATAAACATTACATATAAATTTTAATAATATGTATCATTTGCATAGTATTTAATATTTTATGATACATTTAAATAATCATAATTTTTATTATTATTCAAATAATATATTGTATTATTTACATTTTAAATACATATAAATAAAATAAATATATGATAGATTAATAGTGAAATAGAATAATAATAATAATAATAATAATAATAATCAAATTTTCTTTTTAAAATGATGAAAAAAAAAGATAATTAGAAAGAAAAAAAAAAATCGCTAACCCATCCAACGCAAAAGCTGGCTAGGGTTGCAGAAAAGAGAGATGAACATTTTGATACCTAAAGATATGAGGAGTATAATGAATAAGCTCCTTATACTTTTTGTCCACAAAACTATAAGACACTATCTTTCCAGGGTCGACGATGATCACCAACGTGCTCGTCTCGTCTCCGATAAATCCCAATAGACGAGTCCCGTGCCATTGCGAATATGGATCATCCCAATCCGAATATGGATAACTCTCAACATAAGGTAGATCCCCAACACGATCACAGTACTTGAACAACCAATTATCCTTTTGCAACTCCCACAATGCTAATGATCCGCCTTCCTCGTCCCAAACCTCGGCTGCATAGTAGAGACAACCCTCGTATTCTCGGAGTATATTGGACCGACGACACGCTGCGCCTCCATGCTCGGTTCTCGGAGTCCGAGGCTGAGGCAAACACCTTATCGCATTCTTCTTCTCAATGTCCAAGTAGTAAATGGAACCGGAACCGTAAAAGGTTCTGAAATAGATTCTGTTCTTGCAGTATACGCCATTGTCCAAGTCTAAATCTTTAATACCTACGTGTAGAGCCTCACAATGGCTCCAAGTACGACTCACTGAGTCGTACAAATCGGTATGATACAAGTGAGTTTTGTAATCCTCCTTAATAATACATAGAATCTTGTAATGGGGTGATGTTAGAGGATCATATGCTAAGTGAAGCCCAACAACACTGTAAGTGCTGTGATTGAGAATGAGATGTATTGATTGCTTGGCGCTGTGATTGAGAATGAGATGTATTGATTGCTTGGTAAAGGTATTGTAGACATAGTAATCAAAATCATTACTTCGCAGTAGCATGAGCCCGTTGCAACAACTCATGATTGTAGGGTATGGAGAACAAGGGAAACAGTAAGGTACCATGTCGCCGTTGATGCAGAGTGGATTGAGAAGAGAGTAATCGCAGGCGTTGGTCGTCCGGATGACGAAAGAGTGCGGGTGGCGGCGCCGGTAGAGGCAGCGGAATCCGTCGCCGGAGACATGGGTGAGCCACCGTTTGCATGCCAATTTGGCTCTGATTAGGTCTTCTGGCGGCAGCAAGAGGAGGATCTCCCTCAAAACATCGTCGTTCAAGGCGTCGATGGTCGTGCCACTATCCATGGAGAATTAAAGCTTCGATTATGAGAGGTGTTGGTGTTTGTATCTATGAGAGTGATTTGTATCACCGTTAATGAGGTGATTTGAGAAAGATCCACTATATAAAGATGTGTTACAAAGGATAAGTACAACAATTAATCAAAGAAAATAATCTAAAAGATATACAAAGATACATTCCATATTTACAAAGATATGATTGACTATTCCTTATTAGTATCATATATACAAGAGTTATTATTTAGGGTTTTAATGGGATTTGGTTTCTAGATACTGTTAGTAATAGGATTCCCAATCCTGAATCAACTCAAACTCTTATGTGGATAAATATTACTCCCTCCGTCCCACCTCAACTTGTGTACTTGTCATTTTTGTTTGTTCCAACTCAACTTGCCAGCCCATAAATGGCAAAAAAAAATTTTATCTTAATATCCCTATATTTCAACATTATTACAAAAATGTCATCAAAAAGTGCATATCCACTTGATTTGATGTGCATATTATTACAAAAATGTCATCCAAAAGTGCATATCCACTTGAGTCAACTGTATTTTCTTAATCTCCGTATCCGGTCAACGTAGACAAGTTGAGTCGGGACGGAGGTAGTATAAAGTATTGTTCAAATTTATTTGGTGATTATTTCAAATTTAACAAGATTTTTTTTTTACCTTCATCTATTAATTTTTTGAATTTTGATGTAATTTATGGATTTTTTATGATAAAATTTAGATTTATTAACGCCTAGATGTATGTTTCCTTAAATTTTTATTTCATTTTATATTTTATTATTTTTAATTAAGATCTTTTGTTAATTGAGGATATCATCTTTGCACTTGGTATATAAGTTAAATAGAAAATGATGTATATATGTTGCATTAGAGTTTAATTTTTTAAACTCTTATTTTGCATTTCTCACAAGACATAATATTTGGTATTTTTATCCAAAACAAATTAATATTTCAATTGATTTGTTTGGAGCGATTTTAGGAGATTTGATTTTTCTCATATACGTTGTTTTCTTGTAGGAATGAAGATTTGACTAAATCTCAGGAATTAATTTATTTTTGATATATGATTTGATTGTTGAGATATTTAAGGGATTGGATGATTGGATGATTTGAAGTGTATCTAACAAGATTTACTTGTTGAAGAAGTCCAAAGGAGCCTAACGTTTCTTTTCCTAGATAATAGGAGAATTTGTTCTATGTGTATATGGGGTATATAGGTGATATATATGGATGATCTTCCACCAAGTAGAAGAGTCTGTCAATGCTCTATAAATAGAAGATTTGAAGACTGCAGATTTAAGCACTCAAGCAAGATAAGCAGCAAAACAATAGAGAGAGTAGAGAGAGTGAAGAACAGTTTTTAGTTTACAAAGTGATCTGCAAAGCAATAAAGAGAGTGAAGAACAGTTTTTAGTTTACAAAGTGATCTTGTAAACCATAGAGAGTTTGCCACATTCATAGAGCGTGAGAGAGAGTTCCACAAGTATTTTTATATACTTTGGATAATTTTTAAGTATTTTTATATACTTGTGGATAATTTCTCTGTTCTTTGCTTCGTTTGAAAAAGTTCTAATTCTACTGCGTTGTTATGTGTTGTTGTGGTTGATGTTGTGACATCTATATCTAAATATATATATATATATATATATATATATAATAACAATTACCCCTACAAATAGAAATGTAAAATTTTTCCCTGCTCATTTTCACTTAATAAATATGTAATATGTTAATAATTAATAATTGATAATTATTAAATATAGAAAATATATTTTGTGTGATCTTCTACATATATAAATTATACCTATCATTAATTATCTCATATTAACCAATCACACATTCTCTTTATTTAGTGGCAGTATTTCTAAATTTAAGCATTTTTTTCCACTAATTTATCATAATAATTACAATTAAATTCAATAAAAAACTCGACTTTTATACATAAAAAAGTAACTAAAAAAACATGATTAACAATATTAAAATAGCAATAAATTGATGATTATGATATAATTTATAATACATAGATTGGTAAACTTTAACTGCATAACTACATTTCAATACAAGAGATCAACAAATTCAAGATTTATATTAAATTAGTTGAAACATGTTTGATTGATACACTAAATAACAAAATAAATGATACATGTTTTTTATTTTCAAATATTTTAAATAAATTTGTATATGTCATTCGTAGACGTGTTCACGGTTCGCGAACCGCCAATCCCCAAACTGGAACCGAACCGTGGGGATCACGGTTTCGGTTTCGAACCGGCGGTTAAACCGGAACCACCGGTTCGGTTCCGGTTTTTTCAATTTTTTTTTTTTGGGTTTTACATCTCAGTACAGCGGTACCCATTCTGGATACCGCGGTATCGGCTTCAATTTTTTTTTGTTTTTTGGGTTCTGCATCTCAGTACCACGGTACCAGAATGGGTACCGCGGTATCGACTTCCAGGAGGTTCTCAGTACCGCGGTATCGGTTTGGATACCGCGGTACTTGTATTAATGAATTAAAAAAAATAGGGTGAACCGGCCGGTTGGAACCGCCGGTTCAGCGGTTTGTATTATTTGGAACCGAAACCAAACCACTTCTCCCCAGTTCCCGGAGGTTCTCAGTACCGCGGTATCGGTTTGGATACCGCGGTACTTGTATTAATGAATTAAAAAAAATAGGGTGAACCGGCCGGTTGGAACCGCCGGTTCAGCGGTTTGTATTATTTGGAACCGAAACCGAACCACTTCTCCCCAGTTCCCGGTTTCGGTTTGAACCGGCGGTTGGGTCAACGGTTCCCGGAACCGTTGACCGCTGGTTCGAACAAGCCGGTTCTGGTTCAAACCTAACCGGTTGAGCACGTCTAGTCATTCGCAACCAATTTTTGGAATAAAAACAACTTCTTTTTTATTTATTTTTTATCAAAAAATATTTTAAGTAATTTTTTTAGTCCATTTAATATTTTTAAATGTCACATATAAATGGAACTATAACAGAACAAACAACTTACCTATTTTTTTATTTTAATACATTAATTTTAATTTGTGATGTATATATAAACATAAATAAATTAAACAAATAAATTTGAAAAATTAATATGTTCTTCAGAAAATATCTTAATATTTGAAAAATGTAAAATAATTGAGTACACTTATGAACTTAAAAAAAAATTAATATTTGATGGAATCTAATAAAAAGACTAACTGTGAACTTTAAAAGAAATAATAATACATGATGGAATCTAATAAAACTGTGAACTTTAAAAGAAATAATAATACATGATGGAATCTAATAAAAAAATATACAAACTAAAAAAAAGTCAATATTAAAATTTAAGATACCCTTTTATATTTTGATTTAGGCAATTGTATAGCTCTAATTAGACTTTTAATAACGAAATCAACAAATATATTCTAATAGGGTTAATTACATTTTTCAACCTGTACTATGTACTTTTTTTAATTTTGCATCCTAAACTATTTTTTTTCTCCAATCACATCATAAATCATATATTTTGTTTACTTTTGCAACCTCCGGTCAATATTTTCCGGCGAGAAAACGCCCACGTGATTTTCATGTGCTAATTGAGGGTTATTTTCATCATTTTAATAAATAACACTATAATACTTAGTTTAGAAAATTAAATTTAAATATAAAAAGAATCTTATCTTCTATAAGCAAATGAATAAAAGTAAAATAATTAAGTATTACTTACCCTTATTTTTCAAACTTAATAATGATATTATGACATTGTTAAAATTGGTCGAAACTTAATTCACTTTTTCTGTTAAAAGATATAGATATTATATATTAGATGGGATTAAAATTATGAATTTTAATACACGTAGGACTAAAACTAGCTAGAAAAAAAAAATTTATATATATATATATATATATATATATATATATATATATATATATATATATATATATATATATAGTGATTGAATCAAGCTTAGTTAATCTATCAATAGTTTGAGTCGTGATTAACAAGCTTACCGAATTTAATCGAGTCCAAACAAACTTAATAAATATAAATTATAAATTCCACCAACTCATTAATAAAATCAATTATATAATCTAGATAATCTTTTCAGGGGAGTTTGGCTTATGGTAACTGGGTTGAAATCGATGAATGTAGATTTAGGGAATTTTTAATCTGAATCCCATTTTTGTTGAAAGTGTATTTTGTGTTTTTGATTTTCATTTATTTTTTATTTTTGTTTATCATTTTTTTTGTTTTTTAATGCAACTGATGACATGGCCATATATTTGGCATTTTTAGTTTTAGACTAACACAAAATTAAATGCCACATCAGATAAAAACAGCCACATCAGCTGAAGGTGAGTGAAATCATGAAATTGGGAGCGATTGTGTGACACTCGTCGAAAAGTGGTAGGAAAATATAGATTCTGGCAAAAAAATGACTGAAATTGGACACATTTTTCAATTGAGGGACTAAAATTGATGATCGAAAAATAAAAAGATCAAAATCGGACAATGTCTCTAGACCTAGACTAAAAATAATTTTTTCCCAATCAATATCAAATTAAATATTTAGAGAAAATATCAATTTTCGTCCTCTAACTTAGGCCCAATTCAATTGATGTAGTATATTTTGACTTTCCAATTTTTGTTCTTTAACTCTTAATTTTATCCAATTTAAGTCCAATTTTAGTCGAAAAATATTTTCGGGCTAACATGGCCACCGAATAGATTACGTGGTCCCAATCTGAAAATCCCCAATTTTTGGAGGGAAATTGTTGAGTTGGACTCTCTAAATACGCCCATCCTTAAAAAAAAAAATTAAAAAAAAAATTAAAAAAACAGAAACAATATTCAAATCATAAAAAAATTGATAAAATTTCAAAATATATATGAAAAATGAAAATGAATTTTTTTAACAAATAATTAAATTCAAAACTTAAAAATCAAATCAAAATCAAATGTAAAAAAAAAGAAAAAAGAAAGCCCTTCTTCACCACCGCCGAATGGCCCGAATCCACCAACATCGCCGAATTCCAATTTCTTTGAGTTTCTTCCATTTGCTGCTATCCGTTGTAATCGGAATCTCTGCTCCGATCTTTTTCTGTAAATTACGTCTATCAAGCTTGATGAATAGAATTGGGCATATTTTTGCAAGATATCCTTGGTGTGATGCTAAATAAAGATTTAGTATGTTTACTTTATTCCTCAACTATTTTAGTCTTTCTTGTCTTCTTTTCCCATTCCCAAAACTCATTGGAAAATCAAATTTAAAATTTCAAAAAAAAAAAAATTTCCATAAAAACATTATATTAAATCTCTTAATTTTAGCTAAATCAATGAGGATAATTTGGTGATAAAGTTTAATAAAAGTGTAAAATGACATTTAATTGAAATAAAATTTGACTTCTAAAGTTTCAACGACATTTAATTGGAGTTGGAGGGAGTATTACTTAATAAAAATTAATTTATTTTAATTTATATATTATTTTAAAATTATAAAAATTACATGCTACCTCTGTTTCATCATTACACAACATAAAAGTTGGACAGATTTATTCTTAACTAATTAAGGAATTTAGAACTTAAAATCGGAAAGAGAATCATAGTTCCATAAAAATATATCCTATTAAATCCCCAAATTTTAGATAATGAATATTGATAGGGATAATTTGAAAATAAAATTATATAAAAATCTAAAACATCACTTAATTTAAAACAAAATTTAAACGTTAGAATGATATTTATTATGAAAATGAGATAGTACATATTGAATTATGTACCAGTCTTTTATTTGTCACTTTTCATATTGAATTATTTTTCCAATATATTTTTCTAATTTGTTGGAAGTTGAAACTCTCGTCCTTTAAAGGTTTAAAAGATGTTAAAATTATTTTATACACAGTTATTAAACTTTAGGACACCAAACAAATATTTATCTCTCCTTTTGGCTTTATTTGGTATGGAACCGACCCCGTACTACGGTCGTCCATGTTTCCGTCTACTTTCTTGACGGCGATCGTGATAGTTAACAGAGTGAAGAAAGGAATTGTTTGGGAGATTGAAATTGAATGTGCCTTAGGATCAACTCTGCTACCCTACCAACAACGGACATGTTAAAGTGTATTAACGATTTATGTTTTAAAAATTTAAATATCTATTAATTTCATTTTTCATATAATGAAAAAATATAATCATTATATATTATTGATGGATATATTAAGAGTTGATCACGATGGACAAATATCATTTTATTTTTGAGGTAGCTAAATTTGAAAAGTAAATTTTATATTTCACTTATTTATAGAAGAAAAGACACCTTCTAAGTTTGGTAGAAGCCTAAATTGTATACTCATTAAAGATAGTTTATTGATTTGTTTCATATTAATTGTCTTTCTAGAGTTAAAATTTTATTTTATATTAATTGTTTTTTTGGCTATTTTGTCATTATTTTTCTAATTTTACCTTCAATCTCAATCTTTGAAAATTTTAAATTTATATTAAGTTAGAAAAATTATAATGAAATAAATAAAGAAAGAATTAATGTAATTTGGAATGGATAGGAGAGATAAATATTGTTTAAGGTTATATTTGTCCAAATCATATGTTCGTTAATCTATGAAAAAAACTTCAAAAAGACAATTAATATGAAACGGAGTAGTATTTATATTTATATTTCTAAAAAGTACGTCATTATACAGATTTGTTTGCCAGAAATATTTATAAATTACAAAATTTAGATAAATAGCTTCTACGGTTTAATCTTAAATTTTTTCTTGTTATAAATAGATTCTTACACCAAAATTTATTTTTGGAATATCATTAAAATATTTTCCTCACTATCCAATCCTTTCTCGAAGCCCAGCAAGGGGGAGGAAGATTCCCTACACGATCATTATACTTCAAGATCCAACTAAAACCTGATTCCTCTTCCTCGTCCTTTTTCAACTCCCACAAGGCCACTGATTCGCTTATATCGTCCAAAAACCTAGACAAATAGTGGAGATTGCCATTCGATTCTTGGATCAAAGGTGGACGACCAGGGACGGAACTAGGATTTATGCTTTGGGGGCGAACTTTCTTAAAACCCGAATTATGAAAATCGAATATAGCTATTTAACACCAATGCATATTTTTATCATATTACATACCTATTATACTCGAAATACATAATAAACGATTTAAAATATTTAAAGATATGTTACCTTACATCGAGAACAATCCATATCAAAATCTACAACTCTAAGTGGCATGTCATTACAATAGAATCAACTCTATAAAATCAAAGGAAAAATATTACTATCTCATATTTGTAAATTTACCATGAGATAATTATAAAATGTTAAAAAAAATTAAAAAATTAAAGTAATATAAAAGATAACATTCACTAACCTTATTAAGTTATGCTTTTTAAGTTGTACTCGTCGCTTCTTCATACCATCAAACTCATCAACAATCGAATCAACATCAAATTTTTCAGCAATTTCTTTTTCGATGTACATTAGTAATGATCTAGACAAAAAGTCGTCTTCCATTTTGTTTCGCAATCTTGTCTTGACAATCTTCATAGATGAGAATGCACGTTCCGTTGTTGCAGTAGAAATCGGAAGAGTTAGAGTAAGTCTAACTAGTCTATCAACAAGGTAGTAATTCATTGTCTTACCAGTCTTAGACAACAATTGACACAACTCTGAAAATGTTGATACCTTTTGGAAAAGCTCATTGCATCTGATATCAATTTCAAAATGTTCCAATTGATACTTTCATATGCAATTTCTCTTGGCTACTAAAATCATCAGGATAGAACTTCTCCATTAGTTCACAAATATTACCAATGTTGAAAGATTTGTATCCATCTCTCGAATCCAAAGCTAAGTTGAGCCTAAGTAGTTCAATTGTGTCATCATTAAATCGATTATTCATCTCCAAAAGTATAGAATCTAGTGTTTCCATGAATATATCAAATCGATAATGATGCCTCAAAGTAACTGGACTACCTTTAAGAACCCAACATCTACCTGAACAACGTTGAGCATTCATTTTTGGGATAATTATCTCATACTTCTCACAAAAACTTTTCACTTCATCAAGCAACTGATCATATTTATTGTCTCTGTATCTCTGAAGAAGTTCTTTTGTGATAAGAACCGCATCCATTGCATTGACAATATCTTGATTTTTGCATTGTAAAATCCGACAAAGATCATCTGTCATTTCAAGTAGCTCAATCATGAAATGCAAGATAAACACAAATTCAAATGATGTCATTATGTCATATGCTCCATCGGCTGTGGCTCTAAAAGACAAATTATTTTTCTCATTGACGATCACTTTTAAAACAAGAAGAATGGACTTGAACATATTGCGTACACTGTGATGAGACCTTAGATGAGAGCCCCATCGTATATTCCCTGGACATTGCAAGCTTCCAATTTGATTTTTTCCTTTCCCAGTGTCAAGTTCACTTGTGGAAGTTAATTCTGCAATTTGGATGGACTGAGCACTTTGTAGTTGATCATGGCGTTTGGAAGAAGAATCCACCAAATTCACAATAACAGTCTCATGTGAAAAGAAATGCTCAACCGGTATAACACTTTTAGCAACTGTCACTAAGACCAACTGTAGTTGATGAGCAAAATAATAGACATAGTATGCATATGAACACTCTTTCAAAAAGAGAGCTTGTAAACCATTTCACTCTCCTCACATAGTACTAGCACCATCATAACCTTGTCCTCTCATATTCTATATGATAAGATTATTGTGAGAAAAAACTGCAGAAATGTCTCTTTTTAAAGTAGTAGTTTTGGTATCTTTCACATGAACTATGTCAAGAAATCTCTCATGAATAAAACCATCTTTATCCACAAATCTTAACGCAATGGCCATTTGCTCCCTTTTTTATTCATCTCGAGATTCATCCACAATGATGCATTACTTAGCATCACCAATTTCTTATCTGATGTATCTTTGAATTTTACTCGTATAAAGTGACCAAATCTCTTTTTGAATCTGAGGAAAAGTATAAGAAGCATTTCCAGGAGCTTTTTCCAAGACAATTGAGCTCACCTCATCATTATAAGAAGTTGTATGTGTTGGGTCCCAAGATGGTGGTCAGAGGTTCAAAGGGGGGGTGAATGAACATCTATCGATTTTCACAAAATCTTTGTGAAGCTCTTTTTATGAACAGGTTCCTAATTCCAAAGAGAAACAGCAACCTGACTCGAGTCAGTAACCTGACACAATGCTGATCAGGTTCCTGTCTCGAATCCCAGTACGCAGCGGATTAAACTAAGATGGAGTTTCCTGTTATGCAAACACGTTTTCTTTTCGCAATATGATTTTAGCAAAGTAGTTTTGACCAGAATGTTTATGACTGATGCAACAAGATATATATGCGATAAACAAAGTAAAGCATGCAGTCAAAGCAAATAAACACTTATGGCTTATAGTGGTTAGAAGGTGGTGTAATCCTTCTACATCCACTCTACTCCTTCACTGAGGAGGAACTTCGTTAGGTCAGTTTGATTTATAAGTCTCGACTCTACAAACCTCTTCCTAACAAGCTATACCTACAGAATCTCAGATTCTTGGGTCACAACCCACACAGGGTACAAATCTCACACATGGCAAATAACCTACACAAGACTATATACTTAGCAAGGATATAATCCTATCAACTAAGTTACACCAAACACAACCTAACGCACACAACACAAATGGTTAAAAGAAAATAAAAGGTTCTTCAAATGGTGTGGAGCAATCTTGATCTATGAAGTCCTATGACTGTTGTATGTTGCTCCTTGAAGGTTGTGTGGCTTGAACATGCATGAGCTTTGAGGAGCTCTGGAGTATTTCTGATTTTCCTCTCAACACTATTCAGCACCTTTGTTAGTTCAACCATACCTTCAATTTATAAATCTTGACAATATATCCGTTGGAAATGTATCTGTTGAAGGTGAACACTTTCCCGTTCTGAATTGAAGCTTCTATTCTCCAAGATCTTCTTTGTGTTCGCATTAAATGCTTCTGAGATATTCCTGACATGTGCATTTAATGTGCCCACACTCTTTGACTTTTTATGCAACTGTTAGCTAGTCTGGTTGCCAGATAGTTTTCTTCCCGTTTAAGTTGCATGCTCTTCTTCGTACTGCATGGATGGACGTAACACTTGTCTTTCTGCAATAGATCTGTTAGCTACTTCCTACTTTCTTTGTAGATTGTTATAGCTCTTCCTTGCTTGCTTTGCTCTGGATGCTACTTTCTGTTCCGTGCTAGGATTCTGTTTCATAACAGCTTCTTGTTCCTGAAGCCTTCAGTCAGCTTCCTGTGCTGCGTCTATTTTCTGATTTGTACCAGCTTCTTATTCCAGCATCATGTTCTCTGCTACAGCAGCTTGTTGCTTCTTCCATGCTGCATCCTGTTTCGGAACAATCTTGTTCCCGAAATCTTTAGTCAGTTTCCTGACTTGCTGGTTCCTCCAGTTTGCTGCTCTTAGAAGATAACTTTCTGTTTTCTTCTAAGGCTGATTTTCCTTATTATTTGGAAAACCATTACATGATCTCATCTAATTTTCTAATCATGTAATACATGGAAACTTACTTCAGCAAACTATATTTTCTTATTATGCAATTTGTTATGTCTTATTAAGATAACTCTAGAAATATCCCAACAGTATGACTTATAATTTCTAAGAAATTTCCACGATTATCTGAATCTGGACATTGATCATGAGCCCTAAAAGATATACCTTGAAATGCACATAATTTTGCAACATCAATAGAAACTTTAAGTCTCAGACGATTTTTCTCAACCATCTCAAAGGATTGTTTGTCTATGATCCTCTCAATATGTTGCAGTGAATTCATTAGATCATGAGACTGTTGCATAACTATCTTGTGTGATGAATTTGGACATTATGAATCAAAAATGAGCAATTTTCGCCGTTACTTACTTTCTTCCAAGCTTGAAATCCATCCACATTAAATGCATTAGCCCATGGATGCGCGGATGGCTTGATAAAAAGAAAACACGGAAGACAATATGCAGCATTTTTTGTAGGTGAATATTCCAACCAATCAGAAATTTTTTTATACCAAGCTGGTAAAAACATTCTACGGTGCTTATCCACAAATTGAGAGGAATTTATGGAAACTCCCTGATATGGACAGACAATTAAATAAGCACGTCTAATCTCATCTCTTTTATTTATTGGGCAACTCCATATAGATATACGCAATCCAGGATCTCGTTCAATATGAAAACCATTAGAATCATGATCAAGCTTTTGTATGACTTTTGAAGAAGACTCATCAACACCATTTGTTGAAAGATCGGCTATTTCAACATTATCCACATCGACATCAACTCTTGAAGTTTCTAAAATATAAGAACTTTAACTCTCTTGAAAATTCCGTTTCTTGGAGAAAAACGAATCAAGTGTCTTATACTTCATAGTCAATCTACCTACATATGTATATAAAGATACAAGATTATATAAGTACAACAACAAGTAATTTCCCATTTCAAAAAATATCATTGTGTTTTCAAATGACTAAAAAATTAAAAATAATTTAAATAGATACTAATATACTAAGACATTTAAGGTTAAGATTCAAAAATACCACTAAAATTTTGAAATAAAGTTAAGGAAATACATGATTACATAAGAAATCTTATTAGGGTTTAAAACAAATAACTCAAAAATTAAAAATGCAAAACATAATAAGATTAAAGTAAACTATAAAAATAAAAGCATTAATGTTAGTATATTACCTTATAAGGTTTATGTTGGGATATTTCAGTAGTTATCTTGATAAGACAAAGCACATATAACACAATAAGAGAAGAACAGTTTGCCTAAGGTATTGATACCTAGTTTCCACATTACATGATCTCAAGCGTATTGACATTGAAGAAAAGATCATGTAATGGTTTTTCAAGATTTAAGGAAAACCAACGTTAGAAGAAGTGTGAACACTTCTAAGGGAAAGCTTACTGTAGGAAACAACAAGCTAAAAGAAGTATCCTTAGGAAGATGGAGATAGGATATATCGCGAAAGAAGAAGTCAGTAAGTTGAGAGAGCTGTTCTGAAAGAAGAATTTAGAAAGCAAGTAACTGCTGCAAGAAACCAACGATAGCTGTAAGAACTCATTCTTGCAGATACTATCAAGGTTACAGGACTGGCCAAGGGAACGGGGTCCCTGCTGAAGACCTCAAGCGAGGCTGTTGTTCTGACAACACTTCCTGATGAGAGGAGGAGAAGAAGACCTCTGAAGGGGTGGCTATTGAGACAATACCCTTAGAGGATAATCGATGAGAAGTTGAGGTAACCACTAAAACAGCTAGAGATACCTCAAGAGGAGGTTGATGCTGCTGCTGCAAGCTCAAACGAATCTATCCAGGTTACAGCAGCAGAGGTTACTAAGGAAGCTGAGTATGTTGGGTGCTGCAAGAAAGCAATTGCAGCATTACAGCAAAGGAAGAAGAAACGGCATGTAGAGTCACTGCAAGAAAAAGATTACAGGGATACTGTTGTAAGATACATCAGCGCTGTAAGAAGATACTGCAAGAAGGTCTATGTTACAGCAAGCACTGCAAAGAACAACAGCTGCAAGCAGACCTAGGATACAACGCGAAGCTCACTGCTCAGACAGCCAACAGCGCCAACGACAAACAACATAAGTATCCTGCTATCCGAAGAAATGATAGATGCAGTACGAGGAACGAAGACTCAAGCAAGAATAAATAGAGCCGTTCCAGATGAGAGTCAAAGTTGCAGACACGGAGCTAATACCAAGACGCCACGTGGACTGACGTGTCATAGAAAGCTGCGAGCTCCAACCACCGCATTTAATACTAGTCAAATCATATTAAATGTGGTTCATGCCGTTGATCAACGCTCAAATTCAAAATGGAAGATGTCTCCTTCAACAGATATCTTCTTTACAAGTATAAATAGAAGGTGTGACTGATTGAAGAAATGGCTGAACAAAGTTGAGAGGAAATTCACATATCATCCAAAAGCTTCTCAAGCTTTCACATGTTCAGCCACTCAACCTTCTAGGAAGCAGTCTACAACAACAGAGGAGCTCACGAAGATCAAGATTGCATCCCACCAGTTGAAGAACCCTTTTATTTTTATTTTTAACCGTGTTGTGTGTGAAGGTTGTCTTAGGTGTCGAACAGTTGACAGGAGAAATCCTTGCTGTTTGTATAGTTGTCTAAGTTTTAGACAGCTTCCCTGTGTGGGAGTGTGGAACCCTGTGTGGGTTAGCCTTTAGAGTTTGCAGTGTTGTGTGATCTCTGGACTCTAGTAGGTGGTCACTTTGTAAGTTGATAGATTGTTAGGAGGGTCCTGTAAATCAATCTTGCTTAACAAAGTTCCTACTCGAGGTAGCCGTAGAGTGGATGTAGAAGGCTTACACCACCTTCGAACCACTATAAGCCATAAGTGTTTTATTGTTTTCTTATCTGCGTTTTACATTTCATATCTTCATATATCATAAGCATAAAACGGTTTTGAAAGAGATCATATTTGAGAAAACCAGCCAGCCTTGTGTCACAATATATAATTTTCGCTGCGTATAAAACTCTAGGTTACAGCGTGCAGCACTGCATCCTAGTGTTGTAATCAGTAATTGGCTGGCGCTGTAAGTTCAAGTAACTTACAGAATAGTAAGTTTTAACAAGTTTTCAAAATCGACCAAGGTTCATTCACCCCCCTCTGAACCTCGGACACCACTTGGGACCAACAGTTTATATTCATCAAGAAAGGTGAATTTTGGATGATCAAAAAATGAAGAAAATGAAGTTCTGCTCTGCTACTCTTCGACACTTTAATGGCTTATTTGAAAATGAGATAAAAATAAATAAAATATAACTAAATGTGTGTATTATTGGTTGTAGTATTTTGGAAGTTGTTAATAGCCCATCATTTATTTTTTTATTCACTTGGGTTGACTTTCATATTCAATCACACATGGACACAGCCGCACATTAGCCCATTTATATATTATACATAATATATTATATTATGTATATATATGCAACTTTTTTCAGAATTTTGGGGGCGGCCGCCACCCTCAGTCCCCCGGACTCCGTCTCTGGAACCTAAACACCGCAGATGTTGGAGCTGGGATGAGGCAAAAACCATATAGCTTTGTTGGCAATATCCAAACAATAAATATGCCCATCTTGCGTAATGTCACAGATTTTCTTATCCATACAAGTTCCAAACCTGAACTTAATTCCTGCGGGGCCCACATATGGACCCATACCTCTATCCAATATGAGTGATTCCGAAGATCATCGGGACGAGGTTCGTATGTGATTGATAAAACCTTGTAATAAGGTGGCTGCAAATGAGTGGGTTTGTAGACAAGGTTTGTATGTGATTGATAAAACCTTGTAATAAGGTGACTGCAAATGAGTGGGTTTGTAGACGAGGTTCGTATGTGATTGATAAAACTACAAATGAGTGGGTTTGTAGACGTGGTAACCCTTGTTTTGAACGATAAAACCTCGTAATAAGGTGACTGCAAAGGAGTGGGTTTGTAGACGTGGTAACCCTCGCTTTGAACGACAAGCAATCGTTGCAAGAACTGAGAATGCCATGAACTGCAATACTAAAAAGATAAGACGAGCGTTG
The DNA here is from genome assembly GCA_946896805.1 of Scutellaria galericulata. Lineage (NCBI taxonomy): Eukaryota > Viridiplantae > Streptophyta > Magnoliopsida > Lamiales > Lamiaceae > Scutellaria > Scutellaria galericulata. The sequence continues at coordinate 3,575,447 of OX335788.1, forward strand.
CCATATTACCCTCGTCGACAAATGGATGGAATAAAGTATATCCTGCGCGGGATGATCCAAGAAGTAAGGAGGGTAGTGATGCCGGAAGAAATGGTTCCATCTCTTGCATACACATGAGGCTCTTGTAATTAGGTTCAATGGTAATTAGTTGCTCCTTAGGGTTTCTCTCTCCTAGCTGGCCATTGGCCACTGTCAGTTCATGGATGAAAATATTCGGAAATATCTCTGAATATTTCCCCAATATTTTTATTTTTTCACATGATGGGGTGCAATCGATATATCTCCGATATTTTTCATATTTCCGAATATTTTCATTTTTTTTCACGTGACGGGTGCAATCGATATATCTTCGATATTTTCATTTTTCCACATAACTAGTAAAAAAATGAGAAATTTGCCGATATTTTTATTTTTCCACATAACTAGTAAAAAATGAGAAATTTTATCAAAATATATATCGGTAAAATATCAACGAAATATCAATTTCATTATCGTTGACCTCATCTTACAATTTGTAGGAAAATAAGTGAAATATCAGAGAAATATCGGCAAAATATCGATTTCAATATCGATGAAATCATGGTACAATTTGTAGGAAAATAAGTAAAATATCGACGAAATATCGATAAATATCGTGGTAAAAATTATATAAAAATCCATGAAATATCATGGAAATATTGATAAATATTGGTAGAATGTCGGGGAAATATCGGTAAATATTGTTAAATATCTAAAAAATATCGATAAATTTATGACCGATATTTCCACCGATACCGATATTTTGACAATATTTTCGTAAAACTAAGATATATTTTCATCGAAATAGTAGAATTTTCAAGAATCAGTAATATTCATTTCTCTTTCTGGCATGCTTCCATTGATGCTCTTTATCATTGGGCGGATCCAAAATTTAATAGTGGGTTGGGCATCCAGAATTTAATAGTGGGGTGGGCTGAAAAGTAAGCGTCTTAACACATTAAAATTTATACATAACAAAATCTTTAGATATTTAATAGTGGGGTGGTGGGCTAAAAAGTACGTGCCTTGACACATTAAAATTTATACATAACAAAATCTTTAGATGTTCACTTAAATTGTGCCCTACAAGAAATACACTGGAGACTTAAACTTAAGTTTCTGCATGATTATAACCATATGAAAATAAAATTTTAATAACTAATTACAAATTTGAAGTAATATGTCAAATTTAATTCTTTGCACCTTAAATTAAATGAAGTGTTACCGGTAGTTGTATGTTGATTTAATAACTAATTAACTAACTAAAAGAATTTTTTAATTGAATTCAAAGTTCAAACCAAATCTTAATATTAATTGAAAATACTAATTGAATAACTAACTAAATTACTAATGAATTCAAATGATATAACAAATAAAAATTTATTATCCATACATATTTCAAGACACGAATATATGGGAGTCATAAGACATTATTCATAGATATTTCATAAAAATATTAAATGAATTAAAAAAAAATGACATTACTTTTAATAATGTGATGGAAGATGTCAACAAACTCACAACTGAAATTTGAAGAAAATCGATATTTGTCGTTAATGAAGATTATCCAATATTTATATTTCATGTTTGGAAAAAGAAAAAAATAAAAAGAAAAATTGGACATATTTATAAGAATTATAAATTTTGGGGTTGATTTTATTTTTTAGTGGGTTAATGTTATTTTAGGATTGACCTCACTTAAAATATAACTTTGGACTTATATACATATAAAGAAAAATATTTTGGGCTTGCACTGGGTTGGAGACCAATGCTGCCCATTAAAAGATCCGCCGTTAAAAGACGAGGAGCCTCATAAAAAATAAAGGGTCGAGAAGACTTAACCTATTAAAAGCAAGACAATCAGCAAGATTGTTAAATCTTTTATCAATTTAGGAACGATAAGTTAACAATTAATTTTGGACTTGAAAACCGTCAATATAAGATCTAATATATAAAAGGATGAGTTGGTTTCTTGTGAGACTGTCTCACATACGATATGATTCAAGTTTGTCTTTTACAGGTATAAGTATGTGTTTTTCAGCTATAAGTATATGATTTATAAATATGTTTTTTACAATATACGTATGAGTTATTCAAATATGTTTTTTACGGTTATAAGTATGCTTTTTTGTATTATAAATGTGACGGTTGCACATGAGTTTTTGCCTAAAATGATTCATTAAAGACTCACAAATTGAGGTTCTGTATGACATAAACTTATGATCTCAAATCTAGACTTTTAATTTTGTCTCTTATTAACACTGTTTTTACTGGAAATTGTGAAAAGTTAATGCATCATTTGAAGAAGTACAAACAATTAAGGGTATATTAGGAATTTATTTTATTTATTTTTTTGTTAATTTAGTGCAGCTATCCAAAACGTTATATAATTAGAATGGGTGGGGAGTGTGTCTTACTATGACTATAAAACACTCTCATACCTCATAATATTTGATGTTTAAGAAAATCATACACATATTAAACAGAATTGTATAAGATTTATCAACTCTTATTTAATAAACATATGACTTTTCATTGCTATAATTACTTTGAAAATATAAAAAGTATTTCATTAAAATGAAAAGGAAAGGTAAATTGGGCATACGTTGAAAAATTAATCATATATTTTTTTTTCAAATACACAAAACATCGATCATCACATGATATTTGATGTTTAGAGAATGGTATACATAGTAGAGACAATTTTGAATGATTTACCTATTTTGATTTTATAAATTATTAATTTTCATTACCACGATTACTTTAAAGATATAAATAAAAAATCATATCGGAAAAGGTAAATTAAGGTAATATTGAAATATTAATCATAATATTTGATGTTTATTACGAAGTATGGCAAATCTATTTAACCTATCTTATTTAATATGTAAATTAACTATAGTTACTAAAAAAGTGTTTCATTTGAAAATGTTAGATTAAGTTAATTTTGACACAAAAACTTTTATACACGGATCCTAAATCCATGCACTCGGGTCTGACACACTCTGACACGCAGCCACGTACCTAGATATCCATACACAAACTCGCTCTCAAATGTCATACATTTATGTTATGTTAGTCATACATTTTATGTAATGTTAACTAGTCATAAATTTTAGTTATGTTAGTCAAACATTTAGTAATGTTAAATGTACCTTAACATTTTAGATAAATATATGGTATTTGTATATAAAGATATGACTAATATAACATAAAGGTATGACTAACATAGTATAAATGTCAACGATTTTTTAAAGTAAAATATTGTACTAAGGTTATGATGCTTGAATATAAATGTATAACTAATATAATATAAAAATATGACTAATATAACATAAATGTTAGAGCAAAAAAAAAATTGCTCGGATTCAATCGGATCTGAACCGACCCCCAGTTACACATGAGATTTACTCTAATTTTGAAAGTAATAATAATTATTTCTGAATTCCATACATAAAAAGTATTTTATTTGGAAAAAAATGGTAAACTAATTTTGGGTAATATTGAAAGTTAAACATAATCTTTTCTCAGACTCCTGAAACAATATCATCATGATATTTTTTTGGGACAATTTCAATTTTGGTCATGTATGTAAGGTCCTTTCCATTTTCAAACAACCAAGTATACATTTTCCAATTTTGGTTCTATATGTTTCAATTTTTTCCAATTTTGGTCCTATATATTTCAATTTTTCCAAATTTCAGTTAAGTTTTCCAATATTGATCCTGTATATTTCATTTTTTTTTTCAATTTTAATCCAATTTTGATCGGATGGCCGCTAGGGAATCTCACGTAACATCGACGATTTTGGGAATTTCAATCAAAATTTGACTGAAATTGACAAAAATTGAAACATATAGGACCAAAATTGGAAAATTGAACTGAAATTAGAAAAAATTTAAACATACAAGACTAGAATTGGAAAACGTATATTTGGTTGTCAAAAAATGGAAATTGTCTTACATACAGGATAAAAAGAAATTAACCCTATTTAAATCTAACTGTGAATTTAATTTCCGTTCTAGGATAACATAGAATTAGATTAACTAGATATATGCGAATATTAATTTTTGTGTCTACGTAAAAAGGTATATATCTTTCTTTTTTTAATCAAGTATATATCTTTTTTGAAAATGTGAAAAAGATTAGATTTAATTCAATTCAATTAATCTTCTTGTTTTTTTTTTTTTTAATTCACTTTATATGGTGAATACTAACCAGTGTTTGGAATGTTTATGAGAATTTAGTGAAATCTTAATTTTGAAATCCCAGATTCTGTAGATAAATGTAAGTGAAAATCTATATCTATTGTGGCAGACTCTCGAATTTATTTGAGAGCACATAATTTGTTTGAATGTATACAATCTTTGTCAATGACAATTGACATGTGAACTATTTCCCACTTTAATCTTTAACTTCATTTAGTGGAAACAAGTTTTAGACATAATTGAATATGATGATTTCGTGAAGTTTGTATGATCTTCAATCATTTTTAGTAATGGCTCAAATTAAGTTTCAAATTTATGTAAAAAAAATTAGGCAAGACAGTCTCAAATATACATTTCATAATATAGCTCATCAAACTCATTTAACTATGTGAGATATAAAAGAATTTAGGGTTAAATTTGTGAAATTGTCTCATAATATACTATTTAAATTTTATTGAATAAGAAAAATTGTTTGAAATTTTTTACCCAGATTAATCTACTCAATTTCAAATCACTTATGCAACGGTTTAATTTTAAATCTTAATAATAAACATATCTAGTTAATCGTTAATTATTATTGTCTTTTGTTTCAAAATAAACATTTTTAAAATATCTAATTTATTTGAATTATTAAATTAAAATTAATTATTAAAGTATAGAACATATATAATGTTACAAATGGTAAATTAAAATCACAAAAATATTTTTAAAAAAATCTCCATAACTATTAAGAGCCTCAAATATATATTATTTTTTATAAAATATTTTTATAATTTCAATTCCAACATTCGAAATAAAATAGGATTTTTCTGTTTGAATATGAATATTTTAATTCAATTTCACTATCTCAAATAAAATAAAATTGTGAAAAATAATTGAACTATGTGGTGGAGATCCTTGGCACCAAACAAAGATGGTGAAACCATAAGGTAATGATGGACCTTATGTAAGGCGTGCGCCTACTATGAACAGTTGTTTTCAATAAGAAACCCACACACACACACACACACACACACACACACACACATATATATATATATATATCTATATATATCATATTAATATAGAGATAGAAAAAAATTCGACATTACATGGTGGATTCGAGTCCAATTATTTGTAATTTCAATTTTAAATTGAAGAGATGTAGTCCACTATGATATTTAGATACTGAAGAATATGATAGCATATAAGCTTTGGCCTTGAAATAAAAATTGATGGGACCTATAATGTTTCGGATTTCCCATGGAATTTTTTCAGCTTATTAAATAAATCTTTTATACGTCGATTATATATATACAGAGAGATTATGGATTGGATATATTATTAAGGGATAATTGCAATTTTGGTTCTGTAGAACACTTTTTTTCATTTTTTGTTAACTAAGTAATCGTTTTTCAATTATGGTCTTCTATATTTTAATTGTTCCCAATTTCAATTCAGTTGGATTGTAATTTATTTTCAAAATAGCTGGCGTGACAGTCAAATTGTGGCAGCCGAAATTTGGTTGCCACATTAAAATTTCCATCAGCCACATTAATAATTTGAAAATTTCCATCAAAATTAGATGAAACTTAGAAAATTTAAAACATAAAAGACCAAAATTAAAAAAATAAATATTCGATTGTTAAAAAATAAATGTATCTTACCAAAATTGAAAATAACCCTATTATTAATAGTATACGACTTTTCAAGCGGAAACTAACACCACATGTTACAAATTTAATAATAAAATAGAATGGTTTGACATAAATAGTGCAATATTTTAGCATAGTTAACATTTTAAATAGCATATAATATATACAAGGTGAAGAATTCAAAAGCTGCATACACATTACTATAGTGGAGGTATAAATTAATGATGAGGCTCAAAATGCGCCCTATCGTTTTTGTAGTGGTGGTGTTATTAGAATACCAAAAATGTGCAACTTTAGTCCCAAAATGAAGATGCATGGATGATATATATGGTCCAATTATTCCTACACTTGATTAAGCCCTTTTGCTTCCAAACACTTGGAGACAATGAAAAGCATCTTTTGTGTTGCATCCCACTAAACTATGAGTATCTATCAACATGTCATTTTCTCCCTCGTCTATACAATTTTCTATGTTCATCATCGATGTGATAAAATAATATTTAAAATAATTTTGGTGACTCGAATCAAGACTTAAATCTAGATAGCAACCACTTTTACCATTAAGCTACCATGCTTCGACCACGTATTATGGATTTCTAATAATGCAAATACAAAATAAACTACGTTACATTATAGGATGGGACAATTTTTCGGTATATCTAAATAGGATAAGTTTATAAGCCAGTCGTTTTTTATGTAAAAAAAAAATAAAATTGTCAAGACCAATCATATGTACTAAATTATATTACCATCGCAGAACACATATGCATTATTATCTTCATGTATGTAATGAAAACAACATATTTTACTAAGGAGTTAAAAAAAAAAGTGTTCAATATTGTCTAATCCCATTGTTCCGAATAGTCTCGCCTAGCACCTAAAGTGATTTAAATGAAAATTAAAATAAATTAATGTGTTTCCAAAGATCGTTCTAAGTCAACTTAGAGTTGAATAACTCTATCTAACCGTTCAGATTGTCTGACGCCTAAAGTAACCGAATAGATTAAAATTAATGTGTCGATATTAAGAAGATTTATATTTATGAAAGTATAAAATCTCGTAAAAAATATCATGGGGAAAATTGAAAGAAAAATTAAATCTTGTTGAAAATAAAAAATTACAAACATATTGAAATAAATTCGATTTTATAATTTCATATAATTTTGAGAGTAAACGGGATATTTTTGGGGTGACAAGTCATCAATCATGAATAGTGCACCAACAATTCAGAAATGAAGAGTAAAGTCATGTTCAAATCCAATTTAATGTCCTTTTTAACAGCTTTTTCATGTGGACCAAATCAATGTGCTCAATTATTTTCGTGCATGAAAGTTGAAACCCGTTCGTTATTATGCACGCCTACAACACTCACCTAGAAAGTAGGTAATACAGCTAAAATAACAAATAAGACTTTAATTTAATGTTTCATATAGTATTCTATTATTAAATTCATGTTATGTATTAATAATATCATTTTAACATTTGATGTATGATAATTATTTTGAAAAATCAAAATAGAATATAGGATTTTGCTTGTTAAAATAGAGGCACAATTTATGCCACATATTTCATGATGTCTTATCAATTACTCATTTGGTCTCAAAATAAATATTGTTTTAGGTATTTATATACATATTAAGAATGATAATATAAAGATTGATCTACCCATATTCAAATATAGTTATTGTAACGGTTTTCTCTCTTTCTTCTTAATAACTTTTTTTATTTATTTGATAGGAGTGAATGAATGTATTTTTTATAGATTACGATATTTATTTTTGGAGGGAGGGAGTGTATATTTACATTGATTAACCTATGACACGTAGAAGTTTGAGGAATATTTTTAAAATGACCACAAAAACTTGCGTGAGATGGATCATTTTTTAACCATAAACTAGACCAATTTTTACTAATTTACATGTGAATTGTGAAGGGTGAGTAGTGAATTGATCTGTCACATGTAACATGATCCGTGAGACGGTCTCACAGAAGATTCACTTAAAAATGATTCAGTGTTCAAGTGTTTTAGGTTAATGTATATTTATTCATCAATATTAATAACAATTGAAAAATATTTAAGAAATGATTCACTGTTCATGTTTTTAAGGTTAATGTATATTATTCATCAATATTAATAGCAATTGATGGAGAGAGAATGGAATCAACTACCCAATGCTAATGGAGCATGTGGCAGTGATGATTTTGTTTATTTATTTTGATAAACATTATGAATATATACATGGACAGAAGTAATATTAATTCTTCCTTATAATTTAAAAGGCGAGGGATTTCATAAATTTTATTTGGAATAAGTGGAGTTCTTTGTTTTTTAGGAGGATCAACAGATATCTAACATTTGTAGAACATGAGAGTGGTTTCATTTAATCCAATCATTAATATGTAAAGTATTATTGAATATGATACTAATATGTACATGATGTGAATTAAAAATATAATAAAATGAAATGAAATATTGTTTGCAACATAGTAATTTGACAAGCCAATTAGTCTATCATTAGAAAAGGACATTCTACACTCGATGCATTAATAATTTATACTTTTAGGCTTAAAAATAAACATTTCTTGATATTTTATAATTACATATAATTGTTAACTGAAGATGTTCTTAAAATTTAATTCAATTATCTTTTACCGGAAATAAAATTGGTATTCATTTTGGAAATGTTTTTAAAACTGTTAAAGATATTCTTATACAATGTTTATTAATTGGAGATATATTTTTTTATTTGAATATTTTAAATAAGAACATTTTACAAAGGTATTTCTGGATATAATAGAGTTGATAAGACAAAATGCAACTATATAAATATTTAGTGGATTATGTGCAATAAAATAAATTTGGATGAGTAAAAGTGTAGAACCTTGGATATCTTCATGAACTTAGTGCAATTAACCCTTAATGTTATATATTCATCATATTATTGTGATTGGAAAAATATATTTACATCCTCATGATATGTATAATGAATTTAGTTTTTTTTCAACACTATCATATTTATATAGTCACACCATTTTCTTTCGTAATATTTTTAATACTTTTAATAATTTCTAAATAATTTAATATAGTGGAAATATTTTTTCTAAATTTATATAGCAGTATAATAAAAAAAAGTACGTCTTACCTGCGTGAGATGGTCTCATGTAAGATCTAGTGTAAAATGGAATTCATATGGATCAATAAAAGCGGGTCAACTCTTTCAATATGTCAAATCGATCTTACATAACACTCTAAAAAGTCCCGTCTCACGTAAGACCTTATATAAGAAGATCTCACGTGAGTTTTTACATTTAAAGTTTTCTAAATATATTTTTCACTCAAAACGACCGTTCTTTTGCACCTTGTATTTATTTTTGTGTTTTATTAACTACAAGCGCAATCGTTAGTACATATATTATTTTATTCCTATATTAATTTGATCTATTGAAACTAATTTGCTAAAAAGACTAATTTACCAACAACATAAACTCAAATAACTCAAACAAGATAAGAGTCTACAGTCCACTTCCACATACCAAAACTTGTGGGATCTTTATATACCTAAACTGCTAAACATTAGCGTATGTTTGAACTATACAACCTTGTTCATTGTTTGAATTGAAACTTGCACAATCCAAAATTTCCCACAATCACCCACATGTGTATGTTAAGTAATACATACATGATACAACAATATGTGATAGTCACAACTCAAAGTTTTATAATAAAAATCTACATGATCATAAATGAATTAAACAATATCCGATGCGTTATTGATATTTTGATCATATAAAATCTCAAAACAATACAATATTTCCAAAATCAATATAAAGTTATTACTAATATAGTTTTTTTTAATAAAAATATAATATTAATTGCAATGGAAATGTGAAGCTGCCACTTGATTTGCATTTTGTGATCAGATTGTGACTACGAGATAAAAAGGAAACTACTTTATGGCATTATTAAAGAAAAAGTCCAGTCTCTTTTTATATGAGGTAGTAGCCTAGTACAATGTCATAAATACTGACAGAGTACATTAGGACAATGATTATTGTTCTTTCTTTCACTAGTTTTACTATACTTAATCACAATTAGCAAAATGATAATAATTATAATGACTAATTGCAATGATCACTTCAAACTATAAGTGATTTTGCATATAAATTATCTAATTTTTTTATTTAGCATTGATATACATAAAATGTAAGGATTTAACTCTTAAACCATCAAATTTATTTTTCAGCCATTTTTTTTATTGAATTTTGGCGCCTGACTTGTGCATGACATATTTTTAAGAGCTTTTTTATCCAAATATTTAAGTTTTTTATTTGAAAAAGCACTTAAATATGTAGTGAAAATACAATGATTGGATTGTTTGGACCAAAAAACCCTTATAAATATAACACGCGCAAGTTACATGTCAAATTCTAATATAAAATGATCGAAAAATTAGTTTGGTGATTTAAGTGTCAAATCTAAATAACTTTTATATATATATATATATATATATATATATATATATATCGATGCTATAAAAAAAATGGATAGTTTATATGCAAAATCGTTGATAGTTTGATGAGATTACTACGACTAACCCCAATAATAGTATTGAAAGAAAGTGGTTTTGTCATGAAGTCTCGAAGAAACATTGGCTATTCCAAATGAATCTGAGGGCGAGGTATACTTCTAAGATAAATTGTATGACTAATTAATATCATCAAAAAAACAAAAAAAGTCCAGGACTTAAAAAGATAATAATTTGATAATTTTAAGGATGAATTATAAAATGATATTACCAAAAAAAAAAAAAGCAATAAATCGATGATAAAAAACTTTTTTCATCAATCAAATATGGATAGTGATGATACAAATTGATCGAGCCCATAATAGAATATTTATTTGTATTAGGAATGTTGTACATTAATTACGTACTTTGGGTCTTAATTAATATAGCCCACTTATAATTATTGTTGTTGTTGACCATGCAATTCTTGTAAATTACTACCATAGAAATTATTAAGGAAAAACTCAAATTGTTTAGGAGACTCCAATATATATATATATATATATATATATATATATATATATATATATATATATATAATCACAGAAAAAAAAAACTCTGTTGGGGTAATCTCCACATTACATATAATTTGCATTGTCCTCTATAAACATTATATACAAAATATAGTTTACAGGCAATTTTAGGATTAAAAATTAAAATGATTCAAATAAATTCCTCGCTCCGATAATTTAATTTTGAAAAAAAAAAGTGCATTTCAATTGAAATATATTTAAATTGGTCTCATTCACTTAATGGAAAAGTTCAAAAGGGCAAAATTAAATTTGAAAACTACACCATATAACTCTCACAACCATAAAGTAAATGTCAAAACGACACCATATAACTCTCGACAACCATAAAGTAAATGTGAAAACTACATTATATGGTTTGACTAACAACCACCACATTTTTCTTTTCGTTGTGTGAACTGTGTGTTTTACTGTGTACAATTAATCAACACATGAATATATTTTCTAGACAAAAACATAGCTGACATCGAAACAAACTCAATCCAATATATTTTATTTTATTCTTAAGTTAAAATGAATTATCTACGTCTGAATTCATAAAATGATCTAATTAGAAAATAAAATGTTTTTTTTAAAAACTATATTTCCCTACTAAGGCAAAAACTTCCGTGCAACTGGTGCACCGTGCAATCCACACCTTTATGTTATAAATGTAGTACCTTTATGTTATAAATGTAACACCTTTATCCATGTTCATTTTAAAAGATATAAATATTTGTACATAAAGGTACTACATTTATAACATAAAGGTCTTCCGTGCAACTCTGTGCACCAGTTGCACGGAAGTGTTACTCCCCTACTAAACATGTGAATCTATTAACATTTTCTCTATTATTCCTTTTTTGTTATTTTTATCCTAAAATCATGTATCATCCAAGCGCATGCTTGTTCTCTTTTTTCTTATTTTTCTCCTATGTCTTCTTCTTCACCTATATTTATTGAAGCATTTTGATGATTTTGAAATTTCAAATTGGACATTATGTCTCTCTCGGTTTCTTTTTATATTCGCTTTCTTTGTAAAACTAGATGATTGATCTCAGACTGCTTTCTGTTGTTGAAGATTATTTTATTATAATGATTTAATTTCAAACATAAAAAATCAATTATCTCACCAAGAAAATTGGAATATTCAACACGATATTAGGAAGGGATGATGAAAAATTTTGAATTCTATTTTTTTAGTTATACATTTGATACATTTTAGTAAAACAAAATAATACGGTTCATGTAAACTATTTTTTGGAAATAACTCTCATCGTTTTAAAAATAGCACAATGACTTAACATAGAATATGATAGTTATTTTGAAATGGTGAGAGTTATTTTCAAAATAAATATATCTAGAATCTACTCGTTGGTCAAAATTACAAAAGATATGAAAATTTAAGTTATATTTATAGTGATATTCAAAAAGCTGGTTAAATTTACAAATTAAATACAATTCATAATTTTTTCATCAATTAACCCTATATTTTAATAAAATTCAGTAAATAGAACGTTAACGAGTAGGAGATGATTCATATGGTTGTGATTGCACATGAACAAATATATAAAACTATAGAAGCGTGGAACATTATTGAATTATAATACACGAATCCTTTATTAATGCACCAGATGTGGAAAAGTTTTCATGATTAGTAAATTCTTTCTCCAACAAAAGACGTGCACGAAGTTATGCTTATTTGGACTATAAGTGGAATTAATTTGTACATTATGTCTCACTTCCCATACGATATTTTTTATTTTAAAATTCTCATCAATTTCTTAGTAGGTCTTCTATATAAATATTTATTACTAGTTTTATGAATCTTTCAAGTAATATAACATTAATATTTGAGGGTTCCGTGGTCATTCAGTTCGAAATTTTTTATCCTATCAAAATTCATAATAGCATAATCAACATAATATCTCACACATGACATAAATTGGAAAAAAAAGTTAGTATTTATTTTTACTTTATCAAGATATGTCACATATTGATATTATGCTAATACCTACATGAATAGGGTTCAACTTATACACAGATATCTGTCATTCGAGTATATCTTTCGATTTACATCTCATTCAACTAAGAGGCCTATTCTTCATCTCTCCCTAATAAAAAAAAGTTCAAAATACTAAGTTGTGTATTATGTATATATGTGTATATATATGTTTGTATATATTGAAAATGGGCTATATTCATATTTATGTATATTATGTACATGAATAAACAATTTCAACCCAATTTAACATAGTTTTATTTTCTTTTTTAATCTAACTAATTTTTAATACAAAGGAAAATTACAATTACACTAAAAGTCGTATCAATTGACATAAATAATATTAAATATGTAAAATATGCTTATAAAGTGTAAAATGATAAAATAAAGATTAAAGAAAAATAATAAGAATTTAATACAGCTAATAAATACTTTTGTAGTGCATATATAGTTAGTTTGATACAAACTGGTTTACAACAAATTATGCATCAAAAAAATGCAAACCTGGCATTAAATTAGACACTTCATAGTTTGATTATTTATGCATTTCTTTCATTTATAGGATAATAATTTAAAGGAAGTAGATTGTTATCTCCAAATTATATATATATATATATATATATATATATATATATATATATATATATATATATATATATATATATAAACTGAATTTGAAAAAAAAAATTGAAACTAACATATTTGAGACGTCAGACGTGAGCCATGACGCCACTCCATAATATATCCTTAACGTATACACATTATAATAGATTTTAAATATGAACCACACAGTATAGTGTGTACGTGTGTGTCGCATTCGTTATGCCATATCTCAACCATATATATATATATATATATATATATATATATATATATATATATATATATATATATAAAATATGTATCGCATCTATTCATTATATTTGGTAAAGTTTCCGATATTTTTTTATTTTTAAATTTTGCATACAGCTTATTGGATGTTAAGTGTATTTTTCGACTCAAATTAAAATCATGGGTTAAAAACTAAATTACCACTTTAGATATAGTAAATATATTTCCTTACCCCCAATTAATATAATCAAACATCATTTTAATCATTTTAATTTAATGTACAAAAATACTCTTTCTCATTTGGATTGAAAATTTGAATAAATTGCATGATAATTTCAATAATAATAATAATAATAATAATAATAATCATACCACATAATATTTCAAAGATAGATATTGTAATTATACATAATAATAAGTGTAGAAGTGGGTTTCGGATTTGAATACATGAGGCAGGTCAACCCACAAGACCACAACCCACACTTCATATTTTTTATATAAATTGATGAAAAAAAAAATTTGGGTAATAAGGATCTAATGCAAGATAACTATTTATAAAATCAATTCATATAAATTTTTATATAATTTATACTATCAAGATATTTAGAAAGTAAGTGCGCATCGAATATGACATTTGATCTAAACTCAATAATTTATTCTGATTAAGTTTATATGTGGCGTCGACTGTCGAATAAGTTAGATTAAGAAAAAACTATATTGACGATCTATTGGAGATTTTGGATTTTATGAGAGTAAGATTCTATATAGGACGTGGATTATAGGTCCATTCACTTTTTCCATCACCTTTTTTGTGGAGAGATGGCGACAAAATTCTACTCGGAGGAGAATTAATTAATTTCTAAGGGAATTTGAATGTGAGATAGTGTGTGAGATTTTATAACTATTTTATGTATTTCACAAAAAATTATGTGGGATATTTTAATAAAATAATATACAAAAATTTATACAAGGATTTTGTGGATAATTATTGTGAGATAGATCATTAATACCTACTAACGTTGAAAAATGTGTGTGAAATTTAAATTTAATTTAAAATGAACTCTAAATCATAAAATAAAAAAGTTTTTATTTTTCAAAAGATGTTTCTTCGCTAATACAACTATATTATAAATGGAGTGAATAAACTACTATTATAGGAGACAATATAGGTATTAATGCAATACAACAAATTAATTCAACCAAGAAAGTATACACATAATTGACTGATGATAGTAACATGAAATCTGCCAACCAGGGATGATAACAAAATCATCAAATTAAAGTCAATAAATGAAGTATGAAAATGATGGCAACATTAATAAAAAACAACAATTTTGTAAGAAGAAAAATACTAATTTGTATTCTCAATCTCAATTCAGAAAAAAATAAAAAATTAGTTAATTGTAATTTAGTGAAGAATGGGAGCATGAAAAGGCCGTATGCACACACACACACTCTCTCTCTCTCTCTCTCTCTCTTGGAGTGACGTCATCGATGACGCCATTCTTCATCCCCATGACGTCACACAGGCATATCATCAAGCACTTCTTGCTCATAAATTAATTAACGTGGATATGTTGTCGGTCGGGCTTTTTTTAACCCATATATACATAAAAAAAGTCTTTTATTTATACATGTGTCTTGCAGGTAGATCGTGCCGGTGTAAACAAATTTATTTAAATATTCAATTAACTATAGTATAAAAGAAAATAATATACATATATAATTTTTTCATTTTAAATAAGTCGGTCATGTATAATATTTGATTTTTTTTATCATTTTAATTAATAGAGTTTATAGTATAAATATTAAATAGTGGATAACTTTTGACAATCTGAAATAGGTATGATAATTTACCTTTACATTTTGTAATAAATTTGTATTAATTAAAATTTTGATAACTAAAACGATAAGTGATACAACTCATACAAATGTAGTTTACATGTTTTAGTTTTTTAAAACCCTCACACTAATATTTTATATTTTAAATTAGTAACAATCATGTTAACTCAATATCTTATTAAAAAAATAATTTAATATATCATGTCATTTTTTTTCTATGCATTCGTTTACAAAAAAACTCTATAATTATAAAGTGCCACTGTAATTATTTAAAGTTACTTTTGTTCGTCTCCTTATCGACTTTTTCGTATTTTAATCTAATGAGTCTAATCGATTGATAAAAGCATATGGCTCTGAAAATTAAGTAAAATGGTTACTTAATCCATTTCAAAATAATCGGACCCTTTATTTAACACATTATCATACATATATAATTTTTATGAAATAACTTTAAATCACAATTATTTTAAAAGGGAAGAATTGATTAAACATATAAGATACAAATGAGATATAAAAAAAAATAGAATCGAAGATATAAGTATAAACACAAAAATTCATGTGCATCAGTTGCATGAACTTAAATCCATACAATCGTCAGCACGTACCTCCTCGCGCTCTAAAGGGATGCTCACACACTTAGTTTATTTTATGCATTTTTTGAAAAAAATAATATGTATACTATTATATTTTACAAACATGTAACATCTTTTACATTTTTTAGTTATATTAGTTATATCTTTTAGTTATCTAGTCAAACCATTTAGTTATGTGTTATACATTTATATATTATATAAAAGTATAACTATGTTGATATATTAATACAAGTAATATCACATAGGTATATATATGTACAAATTGTGTTGAATTTTTTTATTTTTTTAAATTAAAGTATTACATAAAAACTAGAATATTTGTATATAAATGTCATAATAATATAATATAAAAGTCACATTAATATAACAAATGTCAGTACAAGAATTTAAAAAAAAACCATGGATCTGGGTCGACTTGTGCACCAGTTGCACATGAGATTGACTCAAGTATAAAAATTGAGGACAATGCGCTTCCACATGATTTTCTATTACACTTATTTTTCCAACTAATAGATAATTGGATCAGAATGAGTCGTCTATAAGGCTGTTTCATGAATTTTATTAGGTGAGATAAATCAATTTACAATAAACTATATAATTAATATATTATTTGTGGATGATGAACTCCGTTCTATTACACTTATATTACACTTATTTTTCCAATTAATAGAAAATTGGATCAGAATGAATCGTCTATAAAGTTGTTTCATGAATTTTATTAGGTGAGACTAATCAATTTACAATAAACTATATAATTAATATATTATTTGTGGATGATGAGTTCCGTCTCATAGTAATCATCTGTGAGACCAACTCGCATAAGTTTTTGTGATCCAATCGATACTCATTTAACCCTATATATTCCCTCATTTTTTCATAGGGTGCGGCTATCCCCACCCTATATATTACTAAACACACCCCAATTGTGTTGTTACTGTTCACATGTGTGATGTGAACACTAACAACACAATTGAGGTATGTGAACAGTAACAACACAATTGGGGTGTGTTTAGTATTCCTTGGGGTGCGGATAGCCGCACCCTTTCTCATATTGCGAAAGCAACAAGGGTGGTGGCTTTCTCTGGTTATTCTCTCTCTATCGTTTTTAATTTCTCGAGTTTTCTTCGCCATAATGATTTCGAAGCATGAATAAAGGGTTTCAGTTAGTTATTTTCTGTTTTTGTGTGCATACGACATAATAGTCACAGCTTTGCTGAAAACTGGAATTGCAAATAACGCAGTTTGCGTGCTTATATATTCGAACCGTTGAGGCACATCAACTTCGTGAGTTTAGACTTTAGAGCACTATGATTATTAATTAATTTTGAAAAAGTTGGAGATGTTCCATGTTTGTATGACTCTGAATCAGAGAGCTGCAGAGGTGCATAATCCTTCTTCTTCAAATTTCTATTCCTGTAATGGGTGATTTATAGTTTGATAATCAGTGGATTGAGAGAGTGTTTGATGTATGATCATAGCTCAGTTGCAGTTGTTACTGAATATTTTATATTTTCATGTTTGTTTTTTTCTCAATTATTGCTTAATAATTGTCGTGGCTGAAGAGAATCTTTGTGTTTTATTTATTATTTAGTGCGTTTACTAATATGATTGCTGATGTGAGAATCTTATGTTTGTTTTTCTCAGTCATTAATTAATAGTTTTCATAGCTGGAGATAATCTTTGTGTTTTATTTGAAATGGTTATTTATTAGTGTTTTCACTTCTTATGGCATGCCCAATACTATTTTACACTGATGTGTGAAGGTTCTTTTACATGAAATTCAGGACTAAGAAGGCATAGGAAGTTAGAAGGAGAGAGATATGGGTAGTCTATGGACTATCTTTTGCGGTGAATCCGATTGTTCGCACGGCCATGAGACCTCTTGTGGTGCTGATTTGGCCTTCTTGACTCACCCTTCTTCTTGTGCCAATCATATCTTACTAGTTTGTTTCGATGTCCTTCTCTTGATCATGTTCTTATTCACCATAATTTCCAAGACATCATTCAAATTCTCTGCATCTTTTCGCGGTTTCTCAAGATTGCAGCTAGTATCAGCAGTTTATAATGGTCTTCTTGGGTTGTTTTATCTATTTTTCGGAGTGTGGATTTTAGAAGAGAAGCTGAGAAACGATCGAGCTGTTTTACCTCTGCATTGGTGGTTCCTAATCATCTTTCATGGATTAGTATGGTTGCTACTGGGCTTAACTGTAAGCCTCAGGGGACAGTGTTTTTCAAGAGCTCCATTGAGGCTGTTATCCATTCTTGTGTTCCTCTTTGCGGGAATTACTTGCGGGTTGTCAATTTCTGGTGTGGTTCTTGAAAAGGAGATGTCGGTCAAAATAGTTTTGGATGTATTATCCTTTGTGGGATCTAGTTTCTTGATCTTATGTGCTTATAAAGGTTATAGATATGTAGATGCTGATGAAAGTGGAATTCATGATCCACTGCTCAGTGCTGCCAATGGCAGCAGTAAAACTGAGTTTGTGGAAACCGTTACTCGATTCGCAAAAGCAGGCCTTTTGAGTAAGTATACATTTTGGTGGTTGAATCCATTGATGAAAGCAGGGAAGGAGAAAACTCTTGTGGATGAAGATATGCCCAAGTTGCGTGAGGATGATCGAGCGGAGTCATGCTACTTGCTGTTTATGGAGATTTATAACAGGCAGAAGCAATCCGATCCATCCGCCCGTCCCTCGATTTTGAAGACCATTCTGTTGTGCCATAAGAAAGAGATCCTCATATCGGGGCTTTTTGCATTCATGAAGGTAGTTACAATCTCTGCAGGTCCTATGCTACTCCAATCCTTCATAAAGGTTGCAGAAGGCAAAGAAAGTTTCGAATATGAGAAATATGCATTGGTTTTAGCACTTTTTTTTACGAAGATCTTGGAATCGATATCACAAAGACAGTGGTACTTTAGATCCAGATTAGTTGGTCTTAAGATAAGGTCACTACTCACAGCAGCCATATACCAGAAGCAGCTGAGATTATCGAATGCTGCTAAACTGGTGCATTCGAGTGGTGAGATAATGAACTATGTTACTGTGGATGCTTACAGAATTGGAGAATTTCCTTTCTGGTTCCATCAGATATGGACAACAATTGTCCAGCTCTGTTTTGCAGTCATCATTCTCTTCCAATCTGTAGGACTTGCAACAATTGCTTCCATAATAGTTATAGTTCTCACCGTTCTATGTAATATGCCTCTTGCAAAATTACAACATAAGTTCCAATCCAAACTCATGGTGGCGCAGGATGACAGGGTAAAAGCCATGACTGAGGCTCTTGTGAATATGAAGGTGTTGAAACTATATGCATGGGAAACACATTTCAGGCGTGTCATTGAAAATCTTAGGAGACTTGAAGATAAATGGTTGTCAGCTGTTCAACTGCGTAGAGCATACAATTCCTTCCTTTTCTGGTCTTCCCCTGTAATAGTCTCTGCAGCTACCTTTGGTGCCTGCTACATCCTTGGTGTTCCATTGTCTTCTAGCAATGTTTTCACATTTGTAGCAACATTACGCCTGGTTCAGGATCCTATTAGAACTATTCCTGATGTTATTGGTGTGTTCATTCAAGCTAAAGTAGCATTTTCTAGAATAGTGAAGTTTTTTGAGGCACCTGAGTTGGAAGCTTCACCAAACGTTCAGGTGCAATCTGGCGATACAGATCATAGTGTTTCCTTCAAGTCAGCCAATGTGTCATGGGACGAGAATCCAGAGAAACCCACACTTCGAAACATAAATATGGAAGTTAAGAAGAGTAACAAGATTGCAATTTGTGGAGAAGTGGGTTCGGGCAAGTCCACCCTTCTTGCAGCAATTCTTGGAGAGGTTCCAATGACCCAGGGAACTGTGAGTTACTCATCTTCTCTTCGTTCATTTGTGTTTTTAACCTATCATGTTACATACATTGAAAATGGCTCTTTAACTTTTCAGGTTCAAGTAAATGGAACCATAGCCTACGTATCCCAATCAGCATGGATTCAGACAGGTAGCATTCGTACCAACATTCTCTTTGGGTCTGCCATGGACAACGAGAGATATCAAGATACACTTGAGAGGTGTTCACTTGTAAAGGATCTTGAGCTGCTACCTTATGGGGATCTAACCGAGATAGGAGAGAGAGGAGTTAATCTTAGTGGTGGTCAAAAGCAACGTATTCAACTTGCTCGTGCTCTGTATAAGAATGCTGATATATATCTCTTGGATGATCCTTTTAGTGCTGTTGATGCGCACACTGCCATGAGCCTGTTTAATGTTAGTATTATCATTATCAGTTTATGTTTTGATTTCTCCTTATGATAACTTACGAGCTTACTCAAAAATGGACAGGAATATGTCATGGGAGCCCTTTTAGAGAAGACAGTGTTACTGGTGACTCATCAAGTTGATTTTCTTCCAGCATTTGATACTGTCTTGGTAAGTTTGTCTCAGGCATTTTATTTGTAAGCTTTTTTGTTTAATATGAAACTTATTTTCTTCTGAATAGGAAATCCGTTTAATCATGCATCCTCTTCAATAAAAATTTTACATGCAATACATTAAAATAGTTACTAATGTTGGCAACAAGAGCTGGTGCATATCATCAGTTTCATGGGGTGAAGTTTACTTACAGCATTAGCTTATACTATGTAAGAATTAGTAAATTATTGGGTAGAATTTTCGAGGACATGGGAGATGTTCGAGTTCTTGAAAAGTTTAAAATATTTCATGCCCTTTTGTAGGAGATAGACATTCAAATGATTGAGATGTCCATCCTTTAATACTCCCATTTGGAGACATACATTATAATGGTAAAGTTACAGTCAATAATGAGAAATTTAAGTATTCCTGCTATTTTAACAGTTGATGTCAGACGGAGAGATTTTGCATGCTGCTCCTTATTCTCAATTAGTGGCCTCAAGTCAAGAATTCCGGGATCTTATTCATGCACACAAAGAGATTGCTGGTTCCGAGAGGCTTTCAGAGGTAACCGTATCTCAAAAGGGTGAAGCTTCTTCAAGAGAGATTCTCAAGACTTGTGCAGAGAAGAAATCTACGACATCTGAGGGTGATCAGTTGATAAAAAAAGAAGAGAGAGAAGTCGGGGATACTGGATTTAAGCCGTATATCCTGTATCTAAATCAGAACAAAGGCTTCTTGACTTTCTCTGTGGCTGCTCTATGTCACTTAATATTTGTCATTGGTCAGATAATACAGAACTCCTGGATGGCAGCTAATGTTGATGATCCACATACCGATCAATTGAGATTGATTCTCGTATATTTGCTTATTGGGGTCGTATCAACAATATTCTTGCTCACAAGAACGCTAACCACCGTAGTTATGGGCATGCAGTCATCAAGAGCTTTATTTTCACAGCTACTCATTTCCTTATTTCGTGCACCAATGTCGTTTTATGATTCTACTCCTTTGGGAAGAATTCTGAGCCGGGTAATTTTTGCAATTCGGAATCCATTTTTACTTTTATGAAATGAAGATACATTTGAAACTAATGGTCTGCATACATGATTGCTATTGGCACAGGTCTCTTCTGACTTGAGTATTGTTGATCTTGATGTCCCCTTCAACTTGGTATTCACTGTTGGATCAACTACAAATTGTTATGCTAATCTTGCCGTGTTGGCTGTTATAACATGGCAAGTTTTATTTGTTTCCATACCAATGATCATTCTGGCTATTCAATTGCAGGTAATGGTTATGAGAATGTTAGATGTCGAAGTGAATTTGGTTTCATTATGGATATATATCTTATCGTTTAATACTCGTCATTCTTTTACTTCCATTCTGATTTAAATTTCCTCTTCTATAGAGGTACTACTTCTCGACTGCTAAAGAGTTGATGCGTATCAATGGAACCACAAAATCTTTTGTGGCAAACCATCTTGCTGAAACTATGGCTGGAGTTATTACCATAAAAGCTTTTAAAGAGGAAGATCGATTTTTTGCAAAGTATCTTGAACTGATTGACAGAAATGGGAGTCCTTTCTTCCACTATTTTGCATCAAATGAGTGGTTGATCCAGAGACTGGAAACCCTTAGTGCAACAGTTCTCTCCTTTGCTGGCCTCTGCATGGTTTTACTTCCTACCGGAACTTTTACTTCTGGTGAGTGATGATACTTAATTAATCTGGATATGTGTTAACTAAATATATTTGTCATGTTTCATTATCAATAACATTTCTTACATGAGTTCCCACATACAATTGTCGTTGGCAGGATTTATTGGAATGGCTTTGTCCTATGGTTTGTCGCTAAATATGTCCCTAGTGTTCTCCATTAACAACCAGTGCATGTTGGCAAACTATATAATTTCTGTAGAAAGACTTGATCAATATATGCACATAACAAGTGAGGCCCCAGAAGTGATAGAAGAGCATCGTCCCCCTATTACATGGCCGAATCAGGGTAAAGTAGAGATTCAAGATTTAAAGGTAACTTTCTTCTCATTAGTTGTCAGCCTAACAAAAAGTACGATTACTAATTAGTGTTGATTGAAACAGATTAAATATAGAGCAGATGCGCCACTTGTCCTACGTGGGATTAGTTGCACGTTTCAAGGAGGAGACAAAATTGGCATTGTTGGTCGAACTGGCAGTGGGAAGACTACTCTTATCAGTGCATTGTTTCGTCTGGTAGAGCCAGTAGGAGGTAGGATTGTGGTGGATGGAGTCGATATCTCAACAGTCGGGCTTCATGATTTGAGGTCTCATTTCGGGATTATACCTCAAGACCCTACTCTTTTCACTGGAACTGTGAGATACAATTTGGATCCATTGGGCCAACATACTGACAGAGAAATATGGGAGGTAATTTTAGGCTGCCTAGTCATGGTATTTTTTTTTTTTTTTAAATGAATATATGAATAAATCTTTTTATTGTTGAAATGTAAAGATTCTGGGGAAGTGCCAGCTCAAAGAGACTGTTGAGGAGAAAGAAGATGGATTAGATTCATCTGGTAAGATTTAAAAAGATGGTTAATGAATATGCTATTATCATCCATTTCAAATCAATGGATTTGACCAAACAAACATGTGGTTAACAGTTGTGCAAGATGGGTCAAACTGGAGCATGGGGCAACGACAATTGTTCTGTTTGGGCCGTGCTTTATTGAGAAGAAGCAAGGTTTTGGTTCTTGACGAAGCAACTGCATCAATCGACAATGCAACGGACATGATCTTGCAGAAAATTATAAGATCGGAATTTGAAGATTGTACTGTGATCACAGTTGCCCATAGAATACCAACAGTGATGGACTCTACAATGGTCTTAGCCATTAGTGATGGTGAGTGTTTCAACTGCTTCTCGTATACTCTGTACTGAAAAAATAAAAAAACAGCTAAGGATTAAGGATCCTTGTCTGTTTTCCAGACATAATTTGATGAATTGATCTTTGATTTGTTAAAACAGGAAAACTGGTGGAATTTGATGAACCAATGAAGCTAATGAAGAGAGAAGATTCATTGTTTGGGCAGCTTGTCAAGGAATACTGGTCTCATGATCAGTCAACACAATAGCAGTAAGTTAAACCATGATTCCCGTGACTCGTTTTCTTAAGTTGAGGTATGCTGCTATTTGCCAACTGAGCTACTCTTCTATGTACAGAGAAATAAGCTGCTTTTGACAGCAGCAAAGGAGTTCTGCTTTAGATATGGCAAAAATGCTCAACAGCATCAACATGGTGCCTCATTTTTGTAATCGATCAAACAATCCTACTCTAATGTATAGCTTAAGCTTTTGTGAAATGAATAAGTGGAGATGTTAATGAACTAAACGGCTCGTTTATTTGGATCTCAGTTTTCTATCAAGAAATGGTTAATGAATATGTACCATCCATTTCTAATCAATAGATTTGACCAAACAAACATGTGGCTACAGCTGTTCAAGGACAGTGTTCTGGTAAAATAAAATACAAGATTGAGGAAAGTAAACACTAGAGGATCTTGTATGTTTTAATTACATCTACATAACATGAGAGTTTCAGATATCAATGCACCCTGCAAGAAACATAAGTTACCCGGTTGATCTTTGATCCGTTAAACAGGGAAACTGGTGGAATTTGACGAACCAATGAAGCTAATGAAGAGAAAATACTCATTGTTTGGGCAGCTTGTCAAGGAATACTGGTCTCATAATCAGTCTGCACAATGACAAATCACTATAAATCAAACTGTAATTATTGTATATTCGTCTTCCTAAGTCAAGACATCAGACAGCCTCTACCATGTAAGAGAGAAAAGCCAGCATTGTCAGAAGAAAAGAGAGTGGAGAGCAATGGCCTGATGCCTCAGTTTTGTAAAACACTTCTTAATCCACCAATGTGGTTTTTGAGTGTGTGTGTAGCGAATGGGTTTGCTGCTATCTCTGGACATTGGCTCATGCGAATGTGGATGATAGAAATGTAAGAGAGCCATTAGTGTTATTCCAAAAGCTCTTGAGAACTCAGAGAAAGCATTCACCAAACTTTCCAATAAATGCAGACAAGATTCCAAAACAACATAGAAAGATTTTCCTTTACTGTTTCAGCTGTCTTTTCCAGAATTCAAGACTTGGTGCATGAGTTCTCAAAAAATAGGCACATTTTAAATTTCATCAATAACACCAATCCAACGTTCAATTCCCTACTTTGATGATTTTACATTAATATTCTCCATCAATAAAATATACGTGTCCTTATCAAGTGACAAAAATGACAGTCTAAAGAAAAGAGCATCATTCAGGTGGCAGAATATGTGGTGAACAATGTACAGCTCACCCAGTGTCCTTTATTGCAGGAGGCCACTGAGAAGAGACTCCATGCTTGCAAATGAATCACCAACGGGGTATCAGCTTCACGGTCCTCCAAGTATGGCATTTTCAATATCTTCTCTACTTAGTGCATAACTAAATCTCCTTTCAATGTCCTTCTCAAGATTGCCTGGTCCACTCTTCAGATACCTGCACTTGTTACCATGATGAAGACTTAAGTCAAGGAAGAAATAAGTGAAACTTAATGAAAACTGTTACGATATCCCACATCGGTTCCACATGAAAGTGTGGAAGGGTATATAAGTGGGAGCCAACCCTTTTACCTTTGACCATGGTTTTGGGTAAAGTTAGGGCTCCCTAGCTTATATGCCTAACAAAAACAATCAGTAGTAACATATGAACTGCACCTCCCAGTGTGATATCAAGCGAGAAAGGAGTGAAATTAAACTACATCCCAGCTTAGCAATTGATCCCAGAATTTTATGATTGGATCCGAGAAACAAGTCAACAGTGAACTACATTTTTGGACTTATGACTTTCTATAATGAAAGAAGAATCCCAATAACAAGAAGATAGTGACTGAGTCATTAATAGAGCTCCCTATTATGTATATTGGGTGGCTTTGTTACACAAAATCATGCCAACTTACTTTCACTACAATGAGGAGGAAATTACCATGATTGCCTATTGAGCAGAATGCTGCTATAATTGCTCAAAGATTGGACGCCCTATATCAACAGCAAAGGTGACCCTCACTAAGGATAGCCTCTCCTAAGCATAGCCTCTCCTAAGCAAGCGTTTTGAAGTTGATGCAGCAATAAAATATCCCCATTATCAGTAACATTCAAACCTTGAGAGATAATCATGTAAATCTGAATACTCAGTATTTGATTGATAAAAGTAGAATTAACTAGATAAATAAGAGATGAACAAAAAAAATAAAAGCAGGGATCAACCTACACAGAACAACATGTTCTAAATAGCACATTTCCATTCTCCTGTATGTTTGCTTTTACCAAACTAGGAACACAATTAAGTAGCTGCTATAGAGATTCAAATTGTGACTGCAATAGAAATTTAATTGGTGAAACCAATACAAACTTTGTATCTTACATGGGAGAAATGCCACTAGAAGGTAAGACAATATAGGGAAACGACTCATGAGAAAATTTTATCTGAAGCCATTTGTCACCGAATCTGAATAGATTTGTGTATTTGCATTTAATACTGATAAACTCAGCAGAAGCTCATAAGAATGGTCAGGGTATTCTGAAGAAACTGTCAACATAGCAAGGTTAAGATACTCCAAAGCTCAGCAACCAACTTCTAATTTAAATTTCACAAGTGTTGCCTTAAATATATGCAAATGAAGACTACTCCGCCTGTCACAATGTCTTATTGGAAGGGGTTCTCATAGATTAGCTGCTAACATCAAATATGCGCTTGAGGCTGAGAATTATGACAGATACTAAATTAACCGTGGGCAGGAAATAAAAAAGGCGAGAGATGATTACGCAAAGGATGAAGAGAAGACAAAATTTTAGAAAATGCAATATATTCTAAGAGTACAAGGTCTCAGACATGAATCCCCTGCTATGTCATGAATCACCAAAAGGATTAACGTCCACTGTATTATCCTATCCAACTGCATTTTTTGAGTTTTAATCATTAAGCAATCGCAGTAGCTACGTTATTCTCTCTGTTACAACTCTAGAATGTAACTTCTGTAGATAGAATCCCCCTAGACATAGGCTTGCCATTATTATCTATATACCATGAAATCATCCCTTACCAAAGCTCAGTTACTGATTGAACCAATACATACTTGCTTCACAAGTATTTCTAACTTCATTTACTTTCATCGTATTGTTAGCTTATTAAGCAAATACACTGTTTGATAGTATGAAAGCCTAACATAAACAACCACACACATAATCAAACACTAAACTAAAATAGCATCAATCTATTGAAAATGAAGAAAACCTTGAACAAGAAAATCTCAACAAAAAAAAGAAGTTCTAGAAAGCAATTATCAAGTCAATATATCTTCACTCATCAAATAAACTTAGTACCTACCAAATTCAATCGCACAGTACTCGAAGAAACCACAAAAAAAACTGAATAGTAGGATGCAGAGAAATGCAATCTATAAAAGAGCAAACCTTATGTACAAATCAGTGACATCAAGCGAAAGTTGCGCATGCCAATCAGGTTTCTCCACGAACCAAACAGCTCTATCATCTCTACTCTGAAGAAATCCTATACTTCTCAGCCATGCTTCAACGCAAGGCAAACTGTGGGAATATAAAGCCTTCTTTTTGTCGGGTAATTTCTGCATCCATTCATCCTCTGCTTCCGAAACATCCGCTTCCTTTTCAGATGACTTGGAGAGAAAACGAGTTCTCCTAGAACTGGAAACTGAGAAAAAATTGGGGCAATGTGGAAATTTTCTGAAAATCAAAGGGCTTGTGGGCGGAAATAATCTTGGAATAGAGAGTGGTGGAGGTTGAAGATTCGAAAATTTGATGGTGGAAACACAAGGCATTTTGTTGTTTCTTTGAGATGAAATTGAAGGCGTGTTCACAGCTCAGACTCCATGCAGAGAACAATGGAGAAGATGAAGATAGGGTTCAATACGGTGTCGTATGGCATCTTTCAGCTTTGATTATCAAATAACAACGCTTTTTAGCGTTATTGTAACGAAATGTCGAATTTAGCCCGCAAAAAGCACAGAAGCTATTTGAAAATTCGCCCGCCTATTTTTGTCATTTTCCCGCTCAGACACCCAAACCTGATCCGCGCAGCGCATATTAGCATTTCCCCTCGATCTGCTGTTCGCTTTAGCCCCTCGATGCCGGAAAAATATACATTCGCCGGAAATTAGCCGTGCTACCAAGCCTTCCTCCACCGATGGCGCCGCCGGTGAATCTGCAACCACTGAACTTCTCAAAAACCCAACGGTTAGTCCTCCTTGTTGACCTCGATCCACTTCTCACACTCCAAAACCCTTCCTCCTACCTCGCCGTGGTCAAATCCGCCGCAGATCGCCTCCTCCGCTTCCCACCGCTCTCCGCCTCCCTCTCCGCCTTCAAACTCTTCTTCTCCTCCCTCTCTCCCCTCCGCTCCGCCGCAGCTCTTCCCCGTCAAATCTCCACTTCCTCCCTCTCCTTCAATCTGCCGCCCCAGACTCTGGATTCCCTCTCCACCACCTTTAATTCCATTTCTGCCCTCACTGATCTGCCGAATTCACCTTGCCGCGCGCGTGCTTCAAATGCTACGAGCTCGTTGCTTCAGTTGATCCATGACTACTCCTGGGAGATAGACAAGGATAGCACATTAGGTGAGGATGATTTTGTGAAAATTCCTTCAAATTTGGTTATTTTGCTTTCACCTATTGGTCAATCGATTAATTGTTTGGTTGATTATTTGGAATTGCGTGAGTTTAATGAGGTGTTTTGTGTTGTGAGGGAGGCATTTGAGAAGAGGGATATTCATTTGTGCTGGGTTGATGTTAAGAGTGATCAATTGGAGATTGCAGAGGTTGATTATGTAAAGAAAAACGAATTCAAGGACAAATTAATACAAATGAAAGAGTGTGTTAGGAAAATAGGATGGGGGTTTTGTTCTAGCGATTTGATTGTCTTGGCCTCGGCTTTGTTGCCATTAGGATTAATCTATCCAAAAGTCGGGGTGGCGTTTGATTTCAATGATTTTGGTAAGAGAAAATACAGTGGAGAATTGAACCTTGAGATACTGGATGTAAATGGGATGCCTTTAGAATGCAAGTGTTGCAATCTTGAGTTTATGAACCTGAAGAGTTTGTCTTGTAACGTTGAAACTGATGATATTTTGAATGCATCAGAGTCTAGAGATTCACTTAGTTTGTGTGGTCTAGATGCACTTTTGATGCGCATAGGTGAAGGGAAATTGAAGCTACATGTTAAGACTGTCCATAGGTATGATGAGTGCGCGAAGACTAGAGGCTCGTCAGATATTGTTTTAGTAAGCGAGTGCTTTCAGGAGTCCCGAAAAACTATAAAGAAGAGGGGTGATGACTTGTTTCCGGATAGGGTTCTTGAAATGCTGCATGAAGAAATGGGTGGAGTCAGTTATCAGAATCAAATACCAACCTGGCAAATGTTTTTGAGTTTTCTTCATACGAAAGGTTTTTGGGCTTTGGTCTCCCTCTCGAGTAGCAATGGAGATAAATTGATGGGTAGTTTGACGCCTTTCACGGCTCATTTGGCAATCATGTGCATCTCAGATGCTGATCAACTTTCTGTTAGGGACCAAACTAGATTTAATTGTACAAGTCTTGCTGAGGACTTTAATGAGTCAAACATGTGTTCCAGTTCCCAAACTGATACTGCAACGACTAGTTGTTGTGAAAAGTATGGAGATGGAAAAAGGAAAAAGAGTCGAAGGCGTCTCTATCAGGAGATGACATGGAGTTCTTTCTCTAAAACGGCCTTTGGAGGATCTAATTTCGACATGTTTGAACTTTACACTACCAAGTATCTAGAAAAATCTAAGATGCTAAAGTTTCTTAAATGCTGGATGAAGCAAATTACCAGCATTGATCGATGTTTGTTAACAACATTGCCTGGATCCAAGTCTGTGGAGGAATCATCTGCTTGTAATGCAGTATCGTCTGAGCCATCTTTAGCAGATGAGGGAGTGATGCCCGTTTCAATATCAGAGACTTCAGAGACCTTTCTGAGCAATCTCTCTAAGAGAATCGAACATGGTATAGAATCAGGAATGGACTTGCAGAAGCTGGCAGCACGAGTTGTGAAATCATCCCTTCATTGGTTGCATTGTAAGTGTGAGATGGAAACTAATTCCGAGAGTCAACAAACTTCTGATGATTCTAGAAGTGAGACTGTGGTTGGTGAGAAATTAATAGAACTCCTCCTAAGGTCACCGAAGGAAATGAAGAAGATATATGAGGATCCGAGTCCCTCTCCATCATCAGAGCATATAGTTCAAGAGTATCCTTTCCTTGCATTTATATTTTCCTGTATTAGTAAAATGTAATTCCATTTCAATTTCTCTCACCTAGTTTTCCCTTAATTTGCACTAGATATGAATTGCAGGTTTTACTTCGAATGGAGATTCTGCGATCAGATGTTTCAGCAATGATGAGAGAATCAAGAAAACGGAAGCTGCTGAAGCAAATATGTTCCTTGTTGGAGATCATCCAGTACCTTGTAGCTGGAGGAATTCATGGTCATATTAGCCTATACGATTATGTTGAACGAACCATCAAAGCCAGGTGATCACTTGCCTTTTCTCTTTTGATGTATCAAAATATGAACAAGAAGAGGTGCATATCAAAGCACTGGTTTCTTGAATCTTATGCTACTTTGTTTACTTGCAATGCTTGACTAGGTATTCGGACGAACTAGAAGATATTGTGAAAAAGATATACACTAGAATGGATTTGCTGCCATTTGGTGAGGAGAATGAAACTCCATGTCTACTATTCAACAGTGAGGATAGCAATCAATCATGGAGGGATAAGCATGATAAAAATGACAAGGCCGAGGCCAACAGTGTTAATCAATCAGTCTCTACTGAAGGAGAGTCATCACAGCCTTGTGCAAATGCTTCAGAAAGCTTAGAGGAGAGAGGAAAGAACGATTACACACGTAGCCTAAATGAAGCCCGGGAGAGAAGGGAGAGAGCTAGAAGATTTGCGCCTTTTGTAAGCAAGGCCCTTGATTTGCAGAGAGTTTGGGCCCCGAAGCAAGCTAAGGCAACCAAGTGTAAGTTTGATCCTCTTCCAAAAAAATCGAAAAGGAAGGATAAGCAAACGCCCTATAGTGTAGTATGCGAGACTCCAATGACAGGAAATAAGCGTGCTTGCTCGAGAGCAGATAATAGCAAAGGAGAGAGTTCTAATAGTGATCTTGGTAACTCTTCATGCTCTGTGTCCAAGGCTTTGTTTCAAGATAACTGACCATTATTTACTCCAATGCTCATGCTTGCATTGGATTATCTTAAAGAAACTGCAGTGGATTTCAACCAATTGCTAATAAGTTGATAAAAAAGCATTTGTGTTCCAAAGATGTGTATCTTATTTACCTTGTTTAATTACGATGTTTAATGTGATGTTTAATTGTTGTATCATATATGACTCATTCTTTATAGAAGAGAAGATTCTTACTTTCTCACACAGCTGGAACGGGTTTTATGGTCACATTTGTAATCAATTTAAATCCTCTATATCCAAAATCACTTACCCATGTATCACATTGGATACCCACAAATACTGATATAAAAATGATAACTGTTATAATTGACTGATCAATTGGGGAAAAAAAAAATTGATTCAAAACTATCTTGTTTTGACGTGGTATATAAGTAGGATAGAAATCTTTATATATAAAAGACTCCATCTCGCCATTCCAACAGATCATTACCAAGTCTCTCCATCTCGCCAAGGCCTTCCAATTTATTTTGTGGGTTTGGATTTGCAGGTTGTTTACAATTGGGACACTGATAGGAGTAAAGGGTTTGGATTTGTATCGATGGCTACTGTGGAAGTAGCTGATAAAGCTGTGAGAATGTTTAATCGTTATGCAAGTTCGATTTGTTTTTGTTGTGTTTCGAAATGTAATATCTGGTTTTTTGTCCTATTTAAATCTGCTAATTTGTTTGATGTCACATGATAGTATAGTAATTTGAGAATCTGCTAAGAGAAACTAATGGCTCTCTGAATTTGTGTTGATGGAAGGTCTATCATAGTGTTTTGGCTAATGGTTTGGAGTTCAAATCTCAAACAATTTTCCACTCAAATTGTCTAATATGAGAAAATACTATGCTGTGTGGAGAACATTTTTTGTGTTATGGTTTTTCTTTTTACATATATTGTTTACTTTTGCATTTTGAGTTCACTACTTGTATTAGAGTGTAGCAGTAGATGTTATTCTTTTGGATTTCTTTCCATTTTGGTTCTTTCTTTTGAGCTGTAACTTTTGAATGTGCTGTGAAAGAAAAAAGTAGAGAAATGGATAAGAAGAAACTAATATGGTGTTCGAATTGTGATCCGAAACAAAGTTGGGTTCTAAAGAAATAGACAGATGTGGAAAAGAAGGAATGAGATTTTGCTGTTGGTGCTTATGACCACGGTGTTTATTATGATTTATAGAGGATTTAAGTTGTTGATTTTAGTATGCAAATCAGACTCTTAGTACATAGTGCTTAGAAATAGTTTGGTTAGCTAATTTGGGTTGATTTGACGTAGTTCGAGCTTATCATTTTAAATCTGTTTCCATGGCTGAATTAGTTTGAATTTTTTGAGGTTAAGTTATTTCTGGTTAGTATGGTGTAAGGTTCAACGATTAATCTAATTGAACTAGAATGTATGTTCTGCAGGCTGTTGATCTTCATGTTACAAAGAGTTAATGGTTCATTTGGTTTTCTATTTATTTGTCTGTGGAAATGGGAGTTTAGAACAAGGATAAATCTCACGAAAATAGGACTTCGTGTTGAGGCCTCTTGCTGCATTAACAGGAGGCTTTGTACACCTCATAGTTGCCAAACTGTGTTTAGTTAATCTTTGATTTTTAGCTACATATATTAAGATATCATGTACAGAATATCAATCATGTGAGGAAGTGGAGAACAACTCGTTATATTTTGGAGATATGATAATTATGCTACTTCAAATGTGGAGAAAAATAATGTAAGGTCTCTCAGTTTAAAAATTACCGGTAGATTGAACTAAAATTTTGATCAGAGTGCTATCATCTTCAAAATCAGTAGAATTTGGGATGTAATGACTCTTTCTTTAGACAGACATATATATTGGTGAAGTGAACCTTTTCAAATGGTATGCACTAATAAATAGATAAGTGAATATGAAATGTGTAAATTTATGGTGTGATTAAATATCAAGTTTCCATTATATTGTTGGCATCAGGTTTGACCTCTAAGGGAAAATTTATTTAGAAGACATTTTGACAACTCCCCAGACATTGTTTCAGGTCAACAATGCATACAAAATAGAGACATTGCTAAATGTATAGAAAGCAAATGAGACAACGGGTGATGTTGCTAAGTACACAAGTGGCCCCCTCTGGTCATGGTTCACATTTGATGTCCTTCAGATCTTCCCCTGCCTTTTAATTGTCCAAGGTGAGCATCTGCAAACAAAAATAATAGAATAAAAGGTTGGTCTTTTCTTTCCGGTAACTTACATAGCTTGCAGTATAAATATGCATTCAACTCCATCATCGCTTGTAGCTGTAGAAACTTTGAAATGGTCGTTTCTTAATGCCTAACAGAATCAAGGGCACTATAACTCCATTGTCCACTCTTTGAGGTGCTTCTATTCACCAATTCTTTCTTTGTGGAAATTTTGATTATTCTCCTGTTTATCAAAGCCTTCTAATAGCAATAAATTCGATCACAATATGGAACTTGTTTGGGCAGTTCAACTTTAAGTGACCGTTTCATATTCCTCTTTTCTTTCCTTGACCGTTTCTAATCAAATGATTGTTACATTTTCCCATCTATTTATTATATATTGATTGCTTGCCTTCATTTTTTAAAAATGACTCACAAAGACTAAGTATTGGTGAAGTTTATCTTTTGTGAACATCTTCGAGGATAAAGCAGAATAAGATCATGTTTATATAAAGTAAACTTCAAAATATGAAAATTCCCTCTATAAAGTTGAGGAAGAAATTCTGGAGGCTTCTGTTGGAATGTGGTTTTTCTCTCATCAATTACGCCTACTGAATTTCCAGCCATTTTTTAATGTGAAATAGGCGGTTCTTTACATGCTTGCAATTTTAGGTCTTCCTCCAAGGCTATGCATAAATTTCCAATACATGCTAGGTACAGTTTATTAGGTGATTGGGTTTGTAATTAGATGTGAAAACAATCCTTCCAGCTTAGTGTCTAGCTAACAGAGGTGAAATCTTGTCAACTTTTTCCAAGTTATTCATATGCAAGAATTGATGGGCATCATCGATTTTGATAATTACTAATGGGTCAATTTTCTTGATGCTGAATTTGTTAAATTACTACTTCTCTGGTCGCTGAATCATCTTTTCCCCAATTTCTGTCATGGGCTCAATTCACAAATATCATACTATGTCAATTTCATATTGCTATATAACTGCATGTCCAAGGATCAGATTAAAATTGGAGTTACAAATTTGCTACTATAATGGAAAAAGATGAATTTCTTGGGATGGGCAAACATGTCCCATTTATGCACAAACAAGAGAGAACAACCACCGATGAGTTGCTTGAGGTCGTATAATAGCTCATGGCGAAATTCATTTGTAAGAATTAATCATACATTTTTTTGAAGATTGAACCAACTTTGCTTGGTTCTGCTAAGCTTGCAAAGACTATTGCCATGTTACAGACACTTACTCTTGAGAATGACAAAATGCCTAAATATTCTTGATGAAGAATGCTTGCCAGTTACAACTTGATATTGTCTTAAATCGTATCTTCTTCATTAATCTTTATCCATTATTTTGTTTTGTGCTTATCATCTAAAGTTCGCAAATGATGTAATTTTTGGTTTCTTTCTTGTAAGATGGGGGTATTGTCAAAGCATTATAAGATTTCAAGCTTTCTGTATACAGAGAAAACATCAACGAGGAGAATGATTGGATTGGCAATTGACAAACAAGTGAAGGTAGTTGAGTTTCCAAATCTGAGTTCTATCAACTTAGATTATATGTTCAGAGTAACATTGACCCCATTTTTATTCATTGTTTTAATCGTTTACAGTCGTCGTTGTTATATCGAACTTATAGATATTTCTATCTTACTTTTGACCATTTGTCCTACAAAATATTTCATACAAGACTTTATGAAGCTCAAAATTGTGACATTTTTCCTCCACACTCGCAGATATTGTTGGATATAGAGCTAATTCTAGAAATTCTCTCTCTTTTTTTTTTTCATTAGTAAGATGCTCAACATTGCTTTATACAAATAATTATAACTGATGTTGAAGGCACCACTGTAATTGTTGAAAAGAAATATTGTGGTGGTGAAGATCAGGTATTTGATCTAATTTGGAATACTATTAGAATAGTTGTTATGTTCCTGGACTTGACAAGTTATTTATATGATTCTTCTGTAGTAATAGCTCATCATTTTATTAACATTTCCCCCAACATTTTATAAACTTCTCTTAATTCAGTCAAACAAGGTTTTAGCAATTGATTTGGATTTGATAATTGAATAGTTTGATTTGATTTGAGCTCCAGGCGGAGCAGCGAAGATCAATATATAATCCGATATGTGTTCTACAAAATATTGCATGTAATCTCTTACAGTTGATATGCTTTAATACAATATTTCAACTCGATCAACGTAGGAGATGATTTTTGTAATATTGATTTTAGCCTGGATCTTTTAGGAAATAACACCTTAAATTGAATATATATATATATTTGTGTTTTGTAAGGTTTTTGTAAACGTAGTTGATTGTTATACACATCAATTTCTAAACATGTTTTAGATAATGTCCAATATTAAGAATAAAATTTTTGATTTTAAATTTTGTACAAAGTTAAACATCAATTATATTAGATGCATGATGAATTGAGCATGCAATCAATTTGAAAAGGTTAAGTTGAAGTTAGCTAACTTTTTGCTTTTTTTTTTTAAAGTTACAAACAGAAGTATTCGACTTAGATAGTAGACATGGTGCGAGATTTATTCCACAAAAATATTGATCTACACTAAGTACTGCAATTATTATGATTTTTAGTTAGACGAAGTGACATTCAAGAGTTTATTTTACTATAAAATATCAATGAAAAAATACATAAATAAATAAAAAAACTAAAATATCAATGAAAAAAATATATAAATAACTATCCCGTGCGTTGCACGTGCATGGGTCAATCACTAGTTTTAGTATAAAGAATCTGATCTGATTTGTTTATCACTTATTTAAGATGAAAAAACAAGGGACAGACTGTTTTGACAGCTTAAATAAGCTGCCAAAATTTCTCTAAAACACCCCATATATCCAAGTGAAGTGGGTAATCAAGTCTTCAAGGTGACGATATGTTGCATCATATTTTAAATATTTGTGTTATTTAACAACATAATTCTCTAACAAACTTCATTGTTTATCAGTAAAAGCCTATTTTAAATATTAAATTCATGGAAGAATATCTACCCTGCTGTCACTTCAAAAATCAACACTCCCTTTTCTGACCATTTCAGGTCAAAATATTCTGGTTCACATAAGAGTTCGCTTTCCTAATTAATTTAAAAAAGAAAAAAAAAACATTGTCATAAAGAGCAGTGATATTAATATTTCGTATATATAACAGTGATTCCATTAAATTGATAAATCAACTAAAATGGAAACCAAATTTAAACTCTTACCTGAGTTACCTCCACTGCTCCTCCTCCTCCTCCTCCTCCACTCCGCCGTCGCCGCTGGTGCCGGCATCGCAGTGTACTGGGGCCAAAACGGCAACGAAGGCACTCTCGCAGAAACTTGCGCAACAGGCAGATTCTCCTACATTAACATCGCCTTCCTCAACAAATTCGGCGGCGGCCAAACCCCCGAGCTAAACCTTGCCGGCCACTGCAACCCCGCCGCCAATTCCTGCCGCGTCATCTCCGACGGAATCCGCGCTTGCCAGAGCCGCGGCATCAAGGTCATGCTCTCCATCGGTGGAGGCGTCGGGAACTACTCTCTCTCCTCCAGAGAAGACGCCCAGGGATTCTCCGCTTATCTATGGAACAATTTCCTCGGGGGCGGTGGCTCCGCCGCTCGCCCCCTCGGCGACGCCGTTCTAGACGGCGTCGACTTCGATATCGAGCTCGGATCGCCGCTGTACTACGATGATCTCGTTAGGTATTTGAAACGATTCAACAGAAAAGTGTACATAACAGGTGCGCCGCAATGCCCTTTCCCCGATCGATTATTGGGGGCGGCGCTGAATACGAGCCTTTTCAATTACGTTTGGGTACAGTTCTACAATAATCCTCCGTGCCAGTACACTCCGGCGAATTCGGATAATTTGAAGAATTCGTGGATTCGTTGGACGAGCTCAGTTGATGCCGGGATGATATTTCTGGGTCTGCCGGCGGCGCCGCAGGCCGCCGGAAGCGGATTTATTCCGGCGGATGTGCTGATGAAGGAGATTCTTCCGGTGATTCGGAGGTCGAGGAAGTATGGTGGGGTGATGCTGTGGTCAAAGTTCTGGGATGATCAAAGTGGTTATAGCACCGCCATTGTCAAAAGTGTGTGAATTTGGCAAGCTTTGATCCCACTATTTGATTTAGAAATTAATTACTTATAAAAGGGTAACTTTCATTTTAACCCCCTGTATTATTTAATGAGGTGGTATTTTGTGAGGCATCTCGATGTTATTGTGTAATCTTATAAAGGTTTGAGTTATATATTATATCCAACTCATTAAATTAATTAAAAAAATTGATTGAATTTGCAATTCATTCATTCGTATTATTCGTATTATGTTCATTCTTATCCTTCCTACATTTTAGTTGTTTTTGTTATTCATCAATGTGGTTTACTATTGTATTCTAAAATTCATATATTGGACTAGTTATTTCAAATTATTTTGGGTGTAATGGATATCGGTGATGGGTTGTAGTTGGATGTGTGAAAAAATTTTTTTGGAAGAGAATGAAAGGTCCTGAGCATTCAAGTTTTTTAAGAAATTTTCGTTATTTCTCAATTTTAACGTATTAAGTGATATTTCCGACTACAAATAGTGGTGAGAAACAAAATTAAGTATTTATATATGAATGTAAATATATTTTTCAATCATATCAATATAATGATTATACAATAATGAGGGTTAATTTCATTAAACCGTCTAAACTATCCAAATTTATGCATTTTACCATCACACTTTCTTTTATTAAAGATAACTCACCAAACTCTATGTAAATTGTTGTGGATTGCCTCATCGACTCTAAACTTTCACAAAATAATTTTAAAATATATTTTATTCATAAATTAATAATTGTAAAGATATATTTTAAAAAAAGTTATCTTATCCAATTATCAATTAAAATTAAAATTCTATTTTCAAATAATATATTAAATTTATTATTTTATATAGTAAAAATCAAATAATTACTGGATGAGGTGACATAACATAGTAAAATTATACAAATATTTTGAGTTTATTAAAAAAAAATGGATATCATAAATTCCGTGAAATACATGTGTCCACACTAATATTTCCTTATTAGTGGGTACCACGCGAAGAATAATGGCAACATTGCAACTCCATTTAAATTTTAAATAATGACATAGCTGGCGGTCAAAGTCAACTATTATTTGACTCTCTCTAGTTGGGTTGTGATGGGCTTTCAAGAGGCTTTCTTTCTTTATATGCTTTCATAACGGCCCAAACTATAAAATCTTCAATACAACTTTTTGTTGTTGTCTTATGACTTGTGCATGAGAATTGAGGAATAATAACTATATATATATATATATATATATATATATGTGTGTGTGTGTGTGTGTGTGTGTGTGTGTAGGGAGAGGGAGAGGGAGATATGTGTGATATCTAATAAAATGTAGTATTATTTAAGAATTCTGTAAATCAGATACAAATCTTAGTATATATCCTGCAATTTTCCTCTACGTCCAAAATATTAATTTTGACTTAAGAAATCTTTTTGCTTCAAAATGTATTGATTTTAGCTTGGAAAATTAAAAAAAAAAAATCGGGCGTCATCTCATAAATGAAAATCGATGAAACAGTTTTACAGAGAAACTCTCTAAATATACATCAGAGAGATTATATTAATAAACTAAATATTGACTTAGAAAAAGGGACCCCTTTTCACTATTAGTGATAGTGATTAAGTGATAATAATTAAAATGGAGTTTCTGAATATGCCTTTTTTTCCCTATCAAGACATCAAATCCTTTTAGCTTTTTTCACTTAAAAAGCAACTATTTTTTGCCACATAACTCCACAATATAATAAAGAATTGAATATTTAAAAGATAGATTAGAATTTGGAGAAGAATATTACAAGTAATATTCTCTCATTCGATCACGTCCTTCAAGTAGTGATTCTCACTCGTGAACTGATCATTAAAAAGAGAAATTTAAAGCTGCATGTTGCCTCTTTGTCTCCTTGTGGCTTTAAATAAATTATATCTTTCCAAATTTGCAGAATTCTTAATTGATAAATTTAGATTTTATTCTCTGTGTTTGCTCTTATAAAGAAATGTTGTATTATTAGTTATTTTAGACCTATATATGTTTATGCCATTCATATTCTACCTTGGAAAATGTGATCTTTAAATCATATTAATTCCACTCATATATTTAATGTCTTTTTAGAATTTTTGTCATATTTTAAGTAATATTAAAATTTGAGAAAAGATATTATTACTAAGAAATCTTAGATTTGAAGTAAAACCAAAGATGAATGTAGAATTTTATGGTGTGGAATGAATATAAAGGTGATTAATTAAAGTAAGTTAAAAATTAAGAAATCTCTTGGCAATAATGATTGGTAGAAATGGCAATGAGCGTTTTCGAGGGTGTTGTTGACAATATCGTTTCATACCAAAATATCACAACAAATATTATCCCGCTATCATCCCGGTTTCGAGAATTTGGTATGGGGATGAAGATTCCCTGCGGGGTATTTGGGTTCCTTAAATTAATTTCTCTACGAGCTAAAATTTATAATTTTTTTGGACAATTCTCAAGAAATAAATATCAAAAAAAAAAAAACAACTCAACAATGAAAATCCAACAATAATCCAACATCAAATATTATAAGTTATTTGAGGGGGAAATGCAAGTTATTTGAAAATATTTGGGATAAGTTATTAATTATTGAATATACACAATATTAAAACACGTGAACGGGGAACGTGGATATTAATATTGTTATAAAATTTTAAATTTATTTGGTATTCTAATCAATATTGCAAAATTAATAGTCTTTTTTGTCAAATTTTCTTTAATTGAACGCTACACGTGTCTATGTTAAATAAATACAAATTTAAAAAAAAAATCATTTTCTAAATCTCCATAGTTACAAGTGTCCGATATTAGAAACTGCGAGCCGCGAAATATTGCATCATCAATTACGTCATTTCCAATTTAGACTCATTTGGTTGGGATTACGTGTAGTGCTTCTTACAGTACAACCGCGGCCATTTGTCCACCACTTTATTTATTTAATAAACTATATATACCGATATTTAATCAATTTTATCAAACAGACTTCGAGATTCGTAATCGTCAATGATTAAATTTTCACTATACCACATTCTCAAAATTTAATGTATAATAGTATTAATATGATGTTGATAAAAATGACTAATTCCTTAATTATTTTATTTTATTGTAAAACAATCTTATAATCACAAAAACTCATGTGAGACCGTTGCACATGCAACGACCATACTTATATAACAGAAAAAAAACATATTTATAATTATAAAAGACATACTTGAATAACTCATATTTTTATCATAAAAACATACTTAAAAAAAATTTGACATTTATTACACTAATTAATGATATTTTTTTACTACAATTTTTATAACCCCTCATATGTTAACGGTGCGTCAAATGTGATAGGAGACTTATATGTCAGGGAATAATTGTCACATGATCTACAATTGAAACTTCCTCTATTTACACAAAAAAAAAAGCTCTAATTTTGCAAAAGCACTAAAATGCAGAAATTTTTATATAAGCCCTAAACTTTTAGAATTTTTGTGCAAACCCTAATTTTACAAAAGTTTCGTGTAAGTCCTAATTTTTGCAAAAGTTTCGTGTAAGCTCTAAATCTGCAGAATTTTCGTGTAAGCCTTATTTTTGTATAATTTTCGTGTTAGCCTAATTTTCTAAAATTTTCGCGAAACCCTACCTATTCATAAATTTTCGTGTGAACCCTAATTTTGCAGAATTTTCAATCATTATGTGTGATTTGATGTGCAGTAGTTATGGTCAATCAAATCTAATCAATTAAAATAAAATGGAGGTATAATTGTATTGTCCAAGAAATTGTGATAGTTTGGGCAGTTGGACCTAATTTTTTTTTAATGAGGTTGGGGATGTGGAAGGAAGAAAAAAGTGGGGCCTAAATTATAATAACATAACATATTATAGTTTCTGCGTGTATGCATATAACGAAATAACGAATGTCAAATGATAATCTATTCACGTTCAACTAAAATACCAGTATAACAAAATAACAAACAATAACATAACATTTGCTAATATAATTTAGTCCAATACCTCGATTTAGGTCGACATTCAAATTAGAAAAAGATACCAATGCAGTAACTCCTTTTTTGTGCGGCCATCTTTTAGACTTTCAAATTGCAAGAATTACGTCAATAAAAAAAAATTCCGCTCATTTCCTACAGTAATATTTTTTAATTATTTTTATATTATTATAGTTATTATTAATTATTGTAACAAATTATATACCACACTATTTTTACGATATGGAATATGTATATCACATTAAATTCTAAGTTTATAATTCTTCACATAAATAATATAACATTCTAATTTTCTTATAGTAAGCTCATACGATCGATTAGATCTAAAACTTTAATTTTAACAAATAAAATTTAAAAATTTTAAAAAATATATTAAATCCTAAAAATAACTTAAATTTATAAAAACATCAACATCTTATTACAATATACTCTTAATTATACAAAAAATTATATATATATATTGGACACATGTGGTAAAAGCACATTAGTTTTTTCTCAAAATTTTTTATATATACTTCTAATTAATTTAAATTTGAAAAACTATAGAAAAAATAACTAAAATAAATCCGTTGACTTTCAAACCTATTAATCAATGAAATTGAATAATTTTGACAATATACCGTGAAAATAATTGAAGAAGTTTTGATTTTAAATTATTTATCATATAATTGAAATGAAAAGAATCTCTATACATTTTAATATTTAAAACTAAAAAATAATAATAAAAAAGTTATAATATTGGTGGAAGGATTGAATTGTATGATAGACATGACATATATAATAGATAGAAAATGTTTATATTTCTTTATGAATATGAAGTATATAATATATTGATCATATCGTAGATATTAAAATTGATAAGTAGAACATAAAATCATAAAGATTTTTTCAATATAAATAATATTAAAAAATTTATAATTTAATTATATGTTTTATTTTAGACCGCATATTACATGACCCTATTCTAGTATTATATTTAATAGAACCACAAATTTAGTATAAATAACACTATATCTTGAAACTGAATTAATTTTTCTTACGACCTACCATACTCAACATCATATTCATTGCAAAATTGAAAAGAAAAAAAAAAGTAAAATAAAATAGTCCATGTGAAATAGAAAATTGACACAATCGTTGACCACATTACAAGGCCCATTGACCATGGGAGCGCACATTGGAATTAACGTGAGCCAGCACGTGGAGGATCGAAAATGTAATCACCTAAACATGCGCCTATTTCTTAACATGCGCCTCCTGTTCTACTATAAATCCCAACTCCTCCCCACTAATGATTTTAGCCTATCATTTTCCCTACCAGTATTTTGTCTCTCTCAAACGCTCTCGAATTTGACGGCACATCTATTGAACCCTAGTGACGGCGGCGCCTTTGTGCTGAGCTGCGCTTCAATTCTCTTAATTTATTGAGGTGATTTGATTTATTTTATTTTAAAAAACATGATTCTGTGCTTTCTGTTTTGTGAATGATTTGATTTAATTTCGTTTTTTTGTTGTTGCTATTTTTGGTTCGTGATTGAAGTATTTTAATTTCGTTAATGGGAAATTCTGTCGTTTTGAGTAATCGAATGGATAAAAAAAAAAAATTGGCTTGCTTTTGATTTTTCCCCCCATTTCTCTTGGCTTGAGATTAAAACTGAAGCATGAGAAAAAAATGGTTTTTTTTTTTTTTTTTTTTTAAAGTTATGAGGTGCTGGATTTGGTTGTGCTATGTTTTTCGATGTCAATGTAATTTTATGATTTTTTTTCGAGAATTATATTTTTTTAATGGTGAAATTGGCTGTTTATATGATTGAAACAGAAGTTGATGTTTTTGCTAAGTTATTATTATTATTTTTTAATCAGTGTATATATTTTGTATATTCTTAATCATGGAAGATTATTTTACCTTTTCTGGGTGTGGTTTAGGGATTGGCCAGGCGGGTTCAATTGGAGTGTTTGTATCTTTCTATGTTATTGAAAGAAACACATGCTATTTTTGAGTGAGAGAGAGAGAGAGAGACGCATGCTATTTAATGCCCCTCTTGTTGTCTGGTTGAAGCTAGTCTTAAGAGGAACAAACATGCTGCATTATGCACCTTTGGTGCTTGCGTGATCTTTATTTTCATTGATTGGAACACAAATTGCAATTGAAGTTCTCCTGTTTCATATTTACTTTCATGTTTATCTTTTCCTTCTCGGCAAAAAAGGGACTTTTTTAGGCGGTGGGTGGTGGAGTGTATATCACGAAATTTGACACGTCGCATGCATGCATCTCGTTGTGTTGGTTATAATTTATATTTAGTTCTTTATTTACCTAAAATGCCTATTGCTTGTGATTTAAAGATTCAACTTCTGAATTGTTAAAGAGTGGGTAAGTAACAATCTGTCAAAAATTACAACAAAAGAGTGGGTATAGCTGTTTTTCTATGAGATGTTAGCCTAAGCAAATTGTGTTACACTGGATGTAGAAAATTTGTAAATGCAATCAAAATAACATATGGCTTGGTGGTTGAGTATCTGATGTCTTTTGTCTGATGCACACTCCCTACTGTTCTGTCGTGTTTAGTGTCTGCATACAAAGCGCTGAATAAACATTGACTATGACCGACAACATTTCAAGTTAGTGCATTTGCTTATTTGCTCTACTGACATGTTTATCGCTGTCTCAATATTCTGTTGGAGTTCTTATGCGTATTATGGACGGGAAGTCACTTTCTAGTTTATAGCTGGTGAAATTATAGTGGAAAATTGTTCCTGAAGTTAGGTTACAAGAGGGTATCTGCTTACTACTTTGGAAACTTGAT
Source organism: Scutellaria galericulata (assembly GCA_946896805.1). Classification (NCBI taxonomy): domain Eukaryota; kingdom Viridiplantae; phylum Streptophyta; class Magnoliopsida; order Lamiales; family Lamiaceae; genus Scutellaria; species Scutellaria galericulata. The sequence continues at coordinate 3,619,451 of OX335788.1, forward strand.
CTGTGAGAGATGTATTATTCAGTCAATAGTTTATTTTATTTTTTCTTTATTTATGAATGAATGCGTGGTAAGGACACTTACAGAGTTTTTCTAAAATTGCTTAGGAATATGTGAATTGACATGATGATACAGTTAATTGACATCTAAATTAAGTTGCGCATTTAGTATTCTTGGCTTCATATGTCGATTGAGGATCTTGTTTAATATTAAATTTTATCAATTTTAGCTGGAAAAGTCTCGAGTCATAATGATTTGGATAGGTTTAACTTCAAATTGTCCTAGTTTATAACTGGAAACTCTTAGCAGATGATGAATTTTGATTGTTTAAAGCAGGATGACAGTAGTGGGTTCCATTCATCAGCAGATCTGAATGCTCCCCATATCGTCTTGCAACTTCTGAAGTGTTAGACTTACATCTTAGCTCCTAAAATGGATCGTAAAGATACATCAGGTTTCGTTAGTGGAGGTTGCTTCATGAGAAGCTTTGGGTAGATTTTCAGCTATTAGACTTTTCCTGCCCTTTCTTCCTGTATACCTCAGAGTCCCAACTATCTTTTCTTTTCATTCTTTTCCTGTTCATATAATTTTTTACTTTGGTTGGCTCAAGTCTCAAATTTCCCCGCATGGATGGAAACCCTGGTAATACTACTATGGCCTCTGCATCCGCTTCAGGAGATCGAGGCAAAGTTGTTGACTATGCAGTTGTTTCTGGTCTAGATTTGCATTCATCTGGTGGGTCTTTGGTTTCCAAGGGAATTGAGAGAAACTGTACAGTTGATAATTGGCCTATTCATTTGAAAGATGGATCTTCTCTGATTCTTGGATTGGGGCTTTCATCAAATTCATGCACTACCACATGCTCAAGGAAGGAAGTCGAAGAGGAGTCTTCTATAGAACATGGTTTAAGTATCAACATCAATGCCAGAGATAACATGTTATCCTATCCGAAGAAGGTATGTTCTGGGACATTGAATGCAGTTAAGGTGAAGAGACCTGTTTTAGACCTTCAGTTGAGTCTGTCCGTTGAACCTGCTGGATCTGATGTCACAACTGCCATCCAAGGGCTGATTTCTTATGAGAATTACTCTGAATCACCTGCTCTAATCCCAGCTACTCAATTAGTGGATGAAGGGTCTACATCATCTCGATGGAAACATGGTCCTCTTCTGCCGCCATTGGAATGTCTACCTGATATTTTGATCCCTTACAGTGATGACCAAGGTAGTGCAAATCATACTCCAACGGTTCAAAATATTTCACCAGCTGCAGTGACAACGCCAAGTTTAGCTGAAAGTGCATCCCATTTAGTTAATAAACGACCGCGCAAGACAAGTGTGAAAACTTGCCAGTTTGAAGGATGCACTAGGGGTGCAAGAGGTGCTTCTGGTCTCTGTATCGCCCATGGAGGTGGTAGGAGGTGCCAGAAAGCTGGTTGTCACAAGGGAGCTGAAGGGAGGACTGTTTTCTGTAAGGCACATGGCGGGGGTCGGCGTTGCCAGCATCTTGGGTGTACCAAGAGTGCCGAAGGTCGCACTGACTATTGCATAGGTCATGGTGGTGGTAGGAGGTGTAGTCATGAGGGTTGCAGTCGAGCAGCGAGAGGTAAGTCTGGTCTGTGCATTCGCCATGGAGGTGGTAAAAGGTGCAAAATCGAGAATTGTACCAAGAGTGCTGAGGGCATCATGGGCCTTTGTATATCTCATGGAGGTGGCCGTCGCTGCCAACACCCTGATTGTACTAAAGGTGCTCAAGGAAGCACAATGTTTTGTAAAGCCCACGGTGGAGGTAAAAGATGCATGTTTTTGGGGTGCACGAAAGGAGCAGAAGGGAGCACTCCGTTCTGTAAAGGCCATGGCGGTGGGAAAAGATGTACTTCAGAAGGATGCACCAAGAGCGTGCATGGGGGAACTTTGTTTTGCGTTAGTCATGGTGGGGGCAAGAGGTGTGCTGTGCCTGAATGTACCAAGAGTGCTAGGGGACGCACAAATTATTGTGTCCGACATGGTGGTGGAAAGAGGTGCAAGTTTGAAGGATGCCCGAAGAGTGCCCAAGGAAGCACAGATTATTGCAAGGTGCATGGTGGAGGAAAACGGTGCTCGTGGGGACAGTTGGGCTCCGGTTTTGGCAGTGACGGTTCCATTCCATGTGATAAGTTTGCTCGTGGAAAATCTGGCCTCTGTGCTTCCCACACTGCACAAGTGCAAGAAAAAGATACTCATGGTGACTTTGCATCGGTTTCTACACTACAGGGTTCCGAGTTCAGCACATCGACAGAGATGGATGGCACTTTTGGATCTGGAGGCAATATTTCTTACCATGAAAATTATGGGGCAACATCAATCCGTTCGATAGGTTATGGACATCCAACGACTCCTCTGCCATTTGCAACACAGGAAAATCGTGTAGTTGGAAATGCTCGTTTGGATCATCTCGCTCTTCCAGAAGGTAGGGTGCATGGAGGCAGCCTGATGGCAATGCTTGGAGGAGGCACAATCTTCGGTACAAGCAAAAGCAGTCGAGAAGGCGAAGGGTGGTCCAGGCCATGAAAATCTTTCATGTCTCATAGGTGGGTAAGATCAAGAATCCATTGCTCCATTAGATTATATTGTGTTTGTTAAAGTCTATATGTTTGGTCTATCTTTATTATGCTATGTTTTATTATTGATGAGTATGGTTTTGGTGGTCCTTAGTATAGATTTCGTTGAGTCGGGAACTTTTGAAGTCGGGTGTGTGTAAGCTACTGAGATAGAGTCTGCAGTATGGGTATTAGTTAGGTTGTCTGTGCTTGCTGTGAATACATTTTAAATTTATGAACATAATTGTTGCAACTATTATTTGTCTATTTTATGGTTAATGTGTGTGTACTTGAGTTTATTTTTTTCTTGTTCCAGATTTTAAATTTATGAACATATTGTGTGTTTGTATGTTGAGAACGTGATCTTCTTTCTCTTACTTGAAAAGAACCAAATAAAAGGTGGAGTTCACTTTAAGGTAAGGTATATGCATCTCCTTTGGAACTTGTATTTAAGAAATCAATTATGGTGATCTTTCTGCACATTTTGCTAGTCCAATATTGACTTGATCACAGTAATGTCAAATCCCACAATATGCTATTTCCAAATTCCAATACGAGTTTCAAGTTAGCCTGAGTAAAAAAATAATTTTCCCCATGCATAAATGTATTCATACATTTTTACTATGTTTGTATGTAAAAACAAGATAAGCCATAAGACAATACTTGATATTGTGTGATTGTTGCACCGAACAACTAACTAGGTGTGTTTGTCAAATCTTTCAATCAGATTTAGAAATCGAAAGGCTAACCGGTCATATATTTAATAAGGTTAAAATAAGAAAACAATGTGAGGTAGAATTTTTTGGTTTCTAATCTAAACTTTTTATTTATTTGATTGTATTCTAAAATCAACATAATTTTTCACTTAGTATGTCCAATTTGAGTTCTCTTTTCAGTTCATATAAATATAAGTTAAAACAGTTTTATATATATTTCTGATCAAATGATAATAAATTAGTAATTTCATATATCTATCTAATCTACTATAAGATCTTAATATATATATATATATATATATATATATATATATATATATATATATAAAATCATACTAGATTTTTAATATTTTATTCAATAAAGTTACTATGATTATTTAAGATGTCTACATTTAATTATAAAATCTAACTTATAATAAATAACCAAAGGTTATATTGTAATTTAAAATACACTTCTACAAAAACTAAAGACCAACAAATGAAGAAAAAACACAACAATATACGAAAAAGTCCACGAAATCAAAATTAATCTATCTTAAAAATAAAAAAAAGACATGACTAAGTGAAGTGAAAAAATACAAAATTAAAAAAAAATAAAGGTCTCCACCACGTGCTAATTAACGTATATGATATAAACCAGCTAGAAGTTTAAAAAAAATGGTCAAATTAATCGATATTGTCATAATTATTTATAAAGCACAAGAAATGGATATGAGACAAAATTAAGAGACAAATATTTTGCATAATCGGACCACTTTCAATTGATGAAAAAAGTCAGCTATTATAGTCGACAACATAAAGAGAATTGAGTAAGTTAATTTTACCATTCGTGACTCTACTCGATCATTAGGAATTGAGTAAGTTAATTTTACCATTCGTGACTCTACTCGATCATTAGTTGATATAATTGCTGTCAGCTACTGACTTTATTTAATAAATATGATAGACAAGCATGAATTAAGTGTTAAATTTGTGTCAACTCTTAACATAAATAAAAAAAAAAATAAAAATATATATATATATATATATATATATGAGTGATGATCAGGTACGCACTTGAAGAATGCGCACCGTGCGCACTCCTTTAAGATTTCTTTTTTTAATTTTTAATATTTCATATTATTTCTTTTCACACGCTACCACTTCACATACAAAATTTTCATCCCACATATCAGCATAAATTTATTTCTCAATTCTCATAATCAATGTACTTTTTAATATTTTATATTATTATACATAATTTCCTAAATCATAATCAATATAATTTTTAATATTTTATATTATTATACACATAATTTTTTCCCACCCTACCACTTCTCAATTCCCATCCGAAAGAAAAAAAATATAAATATCCAATTAATCAATTAAAGGAAACAATGAATAATATTTAAGTAATCAATTCTCAAGAAATTCTAAATCATAATCAATGAAATTTTAAATATTTTATATTATTATACACATAATTTTCTAAATCATAATCAATGTAATTTTTAATATTTTATATTATTATACACATAATTTTTTCTCATCCTACAACTTCATATACGGAATTCTCATCTCACACATCGACATAACCCCTCATCAATATCTTCACATACTTTATTTTCTTGTAAAATCATCAAAGGAAAAATCACAACAATTTCAAAAAAATTGTTTATGTGATTAAGAAATTGTACCCATATCACATCATTTTCTTATATTTTCTATGAAAGTTTTTACATTTAAAAAATTATGGTACTGATTTGTTTTAAAAAAAATTTACATGTTAGATCCATTACTTTACTTTCTTGTAAAATCATCAAAGGAAAAATCACAACAATTTCAAAAGTAAGAGTTTGTGGTTTTGTGATTAAGAAATTGTACCTGCATCACATCATTTTCTTATATTTTCTATGAAAGTTTTTACATTTAAAAAATTATGGTACTAATTTGTTTTAAAAAAATTTTACATGTTAGATCCATTATATTTGAAGACACAAAATACAAGTAATTAAAGAGACTTGGGGATTTTGAGGATTGATTGAAGATTTCTTGAAAATTGATGATTAAGTTGGATTATATTTGAAGACACAAAATACAAGTAATTAAAGAGACGGGGATTTTGAGGATTGTTTGAACACTTCTTGAAATTGATGATTGAGTTGGAGGATATGATTTGTTGATTTTGAAGATTTGTTAAGTTTGATTGGGTGTGATGATATGATTTGTTAAGAATTTATTCTTTTTTACTTAATTCATATTTCGATTTTTATTATTCATTTTGAGGATTTCATTTAAAAATAATTTTCATGATGTAGCATCTGTGAGATGAGAATTGGGAAGAAGATTTATATTGATATGAGATGAGAATTGAGAAGAAGATCTATATTGATATGTGGGATGCAAATTGTATATGTTGATGATAAGTTAGGTCTACATGTGAGATGAAAATTTTGTATGTGAAGTGGTAGCGAGGGAAAAGAAATAATATGAAATATTAAAAATTTAAAAAAAAAAATATCTTAGAGGGGTGCGCACGGTGCGCATTCTTCAGGTACGTGCCTGATCATCACTCTATATATATATATAAAGCAAGCTGAAAAGCCCAAAAAAAGAAAAACTAAAGCAAATAAATTTTGAAAAATGTTTAAAGGTACTAGAAAATTTCACGTGTTGCATAGTGTCCATTTTCTCTGAATTTTTTTTGTTCATTTGTATGTCTTAATTGAGTATGACTCTTTATATCATCTTATAGTTTCTTATTGGAAAACTTAAATTTATACAAATAACTTAAAATCAGAGTTTCTCTTCCCTAGCTGGCACAGTTGTTGGTTGTTAGCGTCAATTTTACTCAAGGATGAAAATTTCAATTTCGATAAAAATATCGGTATCTTAGTTTTACGAAAATATCGTGGAAATATCGATATTGGTGGAAATATCGGTACATAAATTTATCGATTTTTTTCGATATTTAACAATATTTAACGATATTTCACTCAAGGATGAAAATTTCGATTTCGATAAAAATATCGCTATCTTAATTTTACGAAAATAAATATCGTGGAAATATCGATATCGGTGGAAATATCAGTACATAAATTTATCGATATTTTCCCAACATTCCACCGATATTTATCAATATTTCACATTCCACCGATATTTATCAATATTTCCATGATATTTCACGGATTTTCATATAATTTGTATATTGATATTTCACGGATTTTCATATAATTTGTATCATGAAACCACCGATATCGAAATCGATACCGATATTTTGTCGATATTTCTCTGATATTTCACTTATTTTCCTACAACTTTTATCGATATTTCCCTAATATTTTACTTATTTTCCTATAAATTGTAGGATGAAGTCATCGATATTTTGTCGATATTTTTGTAGGATGAAGTCATTGAACGTATATTATAAAAAGATTATGAAATATTAAAAGTCTATAATGAATGCGACTATTTTTTTATGCTTGTAATACTATTACAATATTCTTAAAATCAGTATTAAAATAACTATTTTCTTATTTGATTGAGTAACATATAAATACACTCAAGCTATATGCATATATATATATATATATATTAGATAGTAATCTAATATATATATATATATATATATATATATATGATAAATTTATAGTAATCTAATAACATGACGTAAGTTTCTTGAATTAATTACCATTCTTTCAATGATACTTTTTATCCTCTCCCCAGTGAATATTGATAATTTGAATCTGATGATGATAACAAGTAAGTAATATCAACAAACTAAAGGGTTTCACAATACTGATGAACATCATCAGTATGAAGCAACTCTCGATACTCATTATCAACAAGTATGAAGCAGCTCTCGATACTCATTATCAACAAAACTGTAAGCCTACAATCTACAATCTTTCTCTCAGGCACCAAAATCATCAATGTGTTGGTCTCTTCACCATCCAATCCTCTGATAAACCCCATTGCGATTGCTGCTTTTTAGTATCATTAATCCATTGCAGGGAGCGGGTTTGGGAGATTGGGGAAAGTGTACGGTTCAATTGTTGGTGATTAGGTTGAAGTGAGAGTAGCCTGCGATCGTGCGGAAGAGGAACCGGAAGAGGAACGATGGCTGAGGTGGCGGCAGAAGAATTCGCCGGAAATGAGGGAGCGCCACCTTACGAATTTGGAGGTGCTTACGTCCAGGATGAAAATATCCCGATACACGTGCGATATATCCGTATTTTGAAGGTTGCGATATGGATATGGGGTAAAAAAAAATTTCCGGGATATTCCGGATATATCGTAAATATCCATATCCGTATCCATATCTGTCAGTGTAAAATTGAAAAAATATCGGGAAATATTGCGGATATATCACGGATATATCGCAAAATATCGGGATGTATCCAAAATATTACAAAAGGACCCGGCTATCCGCACCCCGAGCTTTACTTAACACACCCCAATTCAATTAGTTTTTAATTTAGAAAAATACAAAATAAGTAAATTCCCATATTGCCCTTTGAAATTTAAAAAAAAAAAATCATCCCCCATCCCCATTCCCTCCCGTCCACTGTTCTCTCTCTCCCTCTTTCTTTTTTTTTGTTGTCATTTTCTTCTTCAATATTTTAGGAGTAAAACAACAATATAGTGAAAATCATGATCAATTAAATATGTAAAAATCATGAAAAAATTGAATAAAAATCACATTAAGAAAAGCAAAAAATCGATAAAAAAAAACAGTTTCGTTCGACCCTGGTAGGCCGAACACATAGAGGTGTGTTCGGCCGGCCGACGTCAAACCCTTAAAAAAGAAACAGTTTCGTTCGACCTTAGTAGGCCGAACATGTCATAGTGTGTTCGACGTCTGGTGACCGAATACACCTCTATGCGTTCGGCCTATCAGGGTCGAACGGAACTGTTTTTTTTTTTTTGATTTTTTTACACGATTCCTACATTATATTCATGTATTTATTCAATCTGTAAAATGATTATTAATGTATTATTTGTTATTTCTCAAAATTTCAAGAAGAAAAGAGGAAAAAAAAAAAAAAGAGGAAGAGAAGGGTTTGGCGTGCTTGACGGGAGAGAGGGGAGAAGGTGAGAATTTTCCTTTTTTTTTTTTGAAATTTTCAAGGGCAAAATAGGAAATAAAATGATTTTGTATTTTTTAATTAAAATATGAAAATTTTGGGGTGTGTAAAGTAAAGTTTGGGGTGCGGATAGCCGGACCCATTGTAAAAATTTTCAATGAATGAAATTCGAATCCAAAAGTAGCAGCTATGGTTCGTGAGAGTGGTGTTGATGTGAATTAGGTGTTGCAACAAGAAGTTGGTAGTACCACTTTTGGTTCAGAGTCTTCAAATTCATTTACCAAAACGAATAGCTCAACTGATGATGGAGGAAATGGTGGAAACAATGATGGTGGTAATGGCGGACCAAACCAAGAAGATTATTTTTCAAATCAAAGACCATTGAGTCTATTCACAGGTGATGATGAGTTCACTCATGCAACACAAGACACAGATCATGAATCAAGAGAAGGAGGTCCGGGTATAGGTGCAATCGAAAAGGGTTATACAAGGAGACATATTTGACATGGAGATGAAAACTCAAATGCTGATATAGATCAATCACTTTCAATGAGCTTTGACTCAATAGGTATGAGCATCAACCAAATGACATGTCTCAATAATCATATACCCATGGGTCATGACACATACGAGAGTTCACAGTTTGATTGGAGTACTCAAAATGTATTTAATTATCCATTCCCTCAAATGTCCCATGGAAGCATGTACCAACAAAATCACTCAATCCACACTATCCAATTTATGGTGAAACCATTGGAAGAGATAGAGTAACGTACCAACATGTGCATAATTATATTCATAATTACTCAAATATGATGAGTTGGTACCAATATTATTTGGACAAAGATAAATTTGCACCTGTTATTTTTGAACCTCATAGATCATCATTTTGTATCAATCAGTTTTGAATAAATCTCAATTTTCGTAACACTTTTGTATGTTTATTATTTATATGTATGTTGTAAACATGTCATTTTGTTTATTGTTTATTTTCATCCTTGCTTACATCTTGTGCCGGCAAGAGGAGGAGGATTTCGGTCAGAATGTCGTTGTTTCCGGGGCCGATGCAGCCATTATCAGATTCCGCCATGGAAGAAGATGTTTAGAGCTTTGAATTCATGATCTGCAAATTTGATTATGAAAAGAAAATGATCTGCTGTGTGAAATCTGTATCTGGAATGTTCGTTGTGGTTTTTATAGAAGAAAAGAAGGGAGAGAAAAAAACTGACATGATGTGCCAGCTAGGAGAGAGAAACCCTAATCAGCAACTAACCGAAAACAGCAATTCCTAGTCGAACTCCATCATAATTCAAAGTTTCAAACTCTTATTCGCACAGATATATATGGTTTCCATTTCCTAATAGGAATCTAAAGTATGAATTATTTCAACTACTATATATTTCTTAATTCTAATAGGATCACAAGTACACCAGCTATATATATCCTCATCAAACAATCGGTTTTCCATAAATTTTCTTCGCATTGTGAGCAGAAGGAGAGAAGAGAGATAACTAGAATTCCATCAGTAATGGCGTCTAGGGTCGTTGAAGTTCGCCAAGTTTGGCAATGGAATCTTCAACATGAATTCTCCATCATTGATGAATGTCTGCCCCAATTCCCATTCGTATCAATAGTTACTGAATTTCCAGGTGCAATATTCAATCCTACCTATCCATCCACACTTCCTCTTTCTACCAAAATCTACAACACCATGAAACTTAACGTTGAATCGTTAAATATCATCCAACTGGGCCTCACCCTCTCCGATGCCAATGGCAATCTTCCTCAACTTGGCTCCAAAGAAGAGTTTGTTTGGCAATTCAACTTTCGCGATTTCGACATCGACCGTGATCTGAGTAACCCGGACTCCATTGCTCTTCTCCAACGTCAAGGTATGGACTTCTACAAGAACAAGAATGAGGGCATCCACTCATCCAACTTCGCCTTCTTGTTCAAGCTCTACGGGCTGGGCTCCGCACTTAGAGAAGACATTACATGGATTACTTTTCACGGGCTCTATCACTTTGGGTTCATGATTAAGATTCTCACGGGGAGGCCACTGCCCATGAATGTCCAGGATTTCATGATCATGGTGCAGTTCTATTTTGGGTTAACCGTTTATGAATTGAAGCCCATCGGGTTGGAGTTCGGGCTGCATGGCGGGCTTGATAACGTGGCGATGAGCTTGAACCTGAAGCGGCCTATGGGAAGGCGTCATCAAGCTGGCTCGGATAGTTTGGTGGCCATGCAGATATTCATCGAATTGATGAACAAGAATTACTTAACTCCTTCCCTACTGAAAAAATTCAATCACAAGTTTTATGGACTAACTGTTTAGTCATCCAATTCTGATTTTTTCTTATTCGTTATAATGTAAATTGGGTATATCAAATTGATAAATTCTTTTATATATTAATTAGTCAATGATATAAACAAGAAACTGACCGCCTTTGTTTCATGTTTGGTTCCATACTTTTTTGCTATAATCAGCAACTAACCGAAAACAGCAACTTTTCAATAAAGCGCTTTTGTGCATAATAAACCCGTCGCTCAATTACTTTGATCATTTTGGATTTTTTAATTGTGGATTTTCAAAAACAAAAAAAAAAAAGAAGAGAAAGAAACTAGTATAACCAATGATATGGTTGGACAAATTAAATTTTTTTTGTTATAATTAGTGGAATGATGAGGTGGATGAGCCAAGTTAGGTGGAGGAAAGATATCATGACTATAACCAAATCATTGTAAATGCTCTAAATTGTAACACCCAAAATTAAAATTTGACTATGTAAAATATAACAAGAATTTTCAATAATTGAAATGAGATTTAAATAATGATAATAATAATATAAATAAGTATAAACGATTAAAGAAATATAAAAAAAATTATTATATGTATATATAAGTACACACGCACACAACATATATATACACAGTAACAATGTAATTTGTTTAATTAAAAAAATAGTATGAATTAATTGCAAAATATAAAAGAAAAAAAATAAAAAAAATAAAAACTAAAATTCATTATATATAATTAAGTATCACACGCACGCACCAAGTATGACATATTACATGTTATATATCTATATATATAAGCATGCATAGGGGATGACAGTAATAAATTAATTACTAAGGATAATAATAATAAAAGGAAAAGAAAATTTAAGAGGTGTTAGGCTACACCCACATGTTTCCCTCTCTTGTGCACAGGTCTCCTACCCCTCTCTCTCTCTCTCTACCTTTCTTTATCTTCTCTTTCATCTCGCACTCTCTCTCTCTTCATTTCACTCTGTTGCTCTCCCCTCTCATGACCGCCCTCTCTCTCTCTTCTCTCACCATCTTAATCTCTCCCCCTTCCATCTCTAAGTTCAAAAGGTGAGCACTTTACTTTTATAATCAATATTATTTAGGTATTTAATTTTATTTCCATGATATAAAGTGTTTGATTAATTATTAATATAAGCAACTTTCAATTAATTAAGCTTAATAATGATAAAGGGTCTGATGTGAAAATTTAGTGATATGTATGTATCCTTGGCATTATTTTATAGAATTTAAGAAATTGTAAAATTAATTATGCATATGTTAAAGTTTTAAACAGTTTTTGTATGATAATTTGATTATGTAATAATCCAAGATTAATATACCCAAGCACCTATATATATGATTAAGTCTAATTTCTCATAATAGAATGTTATAATATATTTTATTGCAAGCAACAGAGTATAGTCGAACTTAAAATAAAGATAAGTATATGTTTGTTAGTTTATGATCTTCTAATACTTAATTCTTTTGATAATTAAAATATAAGTAATAGTTAAAATGAAATTTTAAGTTTCAGTTTGAGGAAATTTATATTGAACTGTTCTTCTATACTTATTATTCTTATCTATAATCTATGTCCTTGATAATAATGAGATTAATTAGGTTCAGTATTTTAAAACTTAATGTTTTCCTGATCATATTATTAAAGTTTTACTAATTAAATTTAAGGGGTGATTTGAATTTAGTTAATTAACAAGCCTAATATATTGATATTAAGTAGTCTGATCAATACCAAGACGATGCACATGTTATTTATTGTTCTAACTTTTGTTAAAAGTGTTTTATGAAGTATGCAAATAAATAATTAGTGTATACATAAAAAAATAACACTTTAATTGAGTTCATGAATGATTTTCCTGAAAAATAGTCTACTTATACTAACTTTATAAAATAAAAGGGTGGCGTGCTGTTACACTGCATATAAATTGCGATTGAATAAATAAATAAATGAAATAAACAAAATTATATTTTACTATCATGCTAAATTGTATTGATTGACTTTGATTGGTTATTATAGTGTAACACTTTCACAATCACATTATTGGGAGAAAGCAACTTTGTTGGTGATTTAGAATGTATCTCAAGTCATCATAATTCGTTGGAGAGTATTTTATGTGTTTACTTGTATTATATGATAATAGTGAATTTGGGTTTCTTGATATTGGCGATTACTTTTTATATGTGATTAAAGATGATGCGTTGGCATTGAATTTTGTACATATCATTCATGAGCATAGATAGGTGTATGCATATAAGACATGTTGAGTTTGTATGCACATCATATCATACAAAGAGCAAAGTTAAAGCAAAGTTGACCACTACTAGTACATCGAGGCCGGTAACGGCTTTCATAGTAAAAGTGTGCCTATGGCATGCGAGCCGTGGTTATGGTTTGAAGATATTGGGCCATAAACATGACTTTAAAGCAAAGTACAAAGTACAAAGATTATTGAGCTAGCTTCTTTCCGATGTACTGTAGATGGGTCAAGGGCCCAACATAGTAAAAGATATCAAAGTCATGCATTCACGATATTCTTAAAGTCCTTACAGCCATTTGTATGACAGTGCATGCATGATTTTTGCTTATTGAGTTTATTAGTTCATATAGTTCATGCATTATAGGTGAACCTGCTGATGTATAATCTCATGGATTTACTGACTGTGCTGTTGAGTTCCTACGGGTTCGGAGATGGTGTACATGGATGACGACCTGTTGGGCTACACTAGGGGCCTATTTTGCTTTAAACAATGTTTTGATAAAGTGCATGGACTTCTTTTGTTTGATTCTTTGATATATATAACTATGCGAAAGATAGAAGTGAGTGTGGTTTGACTTTATGGTATCCGCTGCAAAACGTATTATAGTCTTATCAGGTTTTTATGTGCAAGAAAAGTTATGTATGTTATTATATTAAAAAAAAAAAAAGTCACACACTCACATGCAGGTCTTTTAATATGAAAATCTATTACATGTCTGGCTATATTAGAAAAGTGGTCGTGACAAAAGTCATACTAGATTTATTTATAATATTTTATTCAATAAAATTATTATTATTATTATTATTATTTAAGATGTCTACATTTTGCTATAAAATTTAACTTATAGTAAATAACCAAAGGTTATATATATAATTTAAAACACACTTCAATAGAAACTAAAGACAAACAATAGAAATTAATTATAGTTTGCATATAATTGGACTACTTTCAAAGGTTTATATTAATTATAAAAAAATTGAAAGGTTAATATTATTAATCAAAAATATTATTTAAAGCAAAATTATAGTTATATTGAATCACCTTCTATTGATGAGTAAACTCAGCTATTATTATACATAGTCGAGATTTAACATAAATAGAAATGAGGAAATTATTTTGACCATTCGAGACTCTACTCGATCATCAATTAGTAACTTTATTTACTAAATATTATGATAGACAAGCATGAATTAAGTGTTAAAAAGAGTAATTTGCAATATCCTAGAAGATTCAAGAGATGCACTAGAATGGAAGATTCAAGAGATATTTGGAAATGCTAGAAGCATTAGAAGAATCAAGGACATTGGAAGACTAACAAGCATTGGAGAATGTAGAAATTATTAATTAAATATTTATCTATAGAATTCTAGAGAGATCCATGTACTAGTATAAATAGAGGGCTAGGCAATGTGTTGTGTATTAAGTGAGTGAAGTGAACAAAATATCATTATAAATTCAAGAGTGTGCTGTAGCAACTCTCCTAAGATACTATCAATAAAATCATCTTCTCTATCACACCATAACTATAACTTCAACTTCTGCCCATCCGATTGTTAGATCAAACCCCCAACCGATTCTTAGATCAAACCATCCGATTGTTAGATCAAACCCCCAACCGATTCTTAGATCAAACCCTCCTAAGATACTATCAATAAAATCATCTTCTCTATCACACCATAACTATAACTTCAACTTCTGCCCATCCGATTGTTAGATCAAACCCCCAACCGATTCTTAGATCAAACCATCCGATTGTTAGATCAAACCCCCAACCGATTCTTAGATCAAACCCCCCAACCACTATACGCATCTTCTCTATCACACCATACCATAACTATAACTTCAACTTCTGCCCATCCGATTCTTAGATCAAACCCCCCAACCGCTATACGCATCTTCCCTATCACACCATAACTATAACTTCAACTTCTGCCCATCCGATTCTTAGATCAAACCCCAAATGATTCTTAGATCAAACCCCCAACCGCTATACACTGCACTCGGATGCTGGGCTCTTGGGGTTGGGGGACGAGACAAAAACTTTATATCTTTCATGTTAATGTCAAAGTAATAGATTGAATCATACAGGTTGTGCCAAAGATCATGTCAAAGTAGTAGATTGAATCATACAGTTGTGTAGTAGATTGAATCATACAAGTTGTGCCAAAGATCATGTCAAAGTAGTAGATTGAATCATACAGGTTGTGCCAAAGATCTTGTTTTTCTAGTGTGCGCCATAATTGAAGTCGATTTGTACAGATCCCATGAATGGAGCCATGCAGAGGTCCAATCACGAATCTTTGAGTCGTAGAGCTTGATCCAGTACAATTGATTCCGGTTATCTCCGCACCCTAGTTGAATCCTAATGCAGGCAATCTTGTAATGGGGCGATTTCAGAGGATCGTATGCCAGCTGGAGCCAACGACGTGGTGATACTGTAAGTTGGGAGTGAGAGTGAGCTTTCGTAATTGCTGCAGCGTTGAAGACGTAGTAATCGAGGTTGCTTTGTATCACCATGAGGCCATTGCAGGAGCTGTTGATGCTAGGGTATGGGAGATTAGGGAAAACGTAGGGTGTCATGTCGGCGCCGTTGATGATTGGGTTGAAGGGAGAGTAGCCGGTGATCGTGCAGAAGAGGAAGGACGGCTGGAAGAGGGGGTGGCGGTGCCGGTGCCGGTTGAGGCGGGGGAGCGCCACCATCGACATACGGATTTGGAGTTCCTTGGGTCGTGCCGGCAGGAGGAGGAGGATATTCTTGAGAATGTGGTTGTTTCCGGTGGTGATGCAGCCATTATTAGATTCAAGTTGCTCAGATCTTTGAATTCATACTCTGCTTTGCTCAAGATTTGATTATGAGAACAAAATGATCTGCATTGTGAAATCTGTATCCGGAATGTTGTGGTTTTTATGGAAGTAAAGAAAAGAGAAGAAAAACTGATGCTAACAACCCCAACTGATTATATGCCAGCTAGGAGAGAGAAAGTCGGATCAGCAACGATCAAAAAGCGTGTAACTGAAAACAACAACTTTACAATAAAACACTTTTATGCATAATAAACCCATCTCAATTAAAAAATATTGCTTTGATCATTTTGGATTTTTATACATAAAATCGTGTTGAAATGTATTGCTTCTAATGAAAAATGTAACCCTTTTTTTATTAAAATACTTTGAATTTTGAACTAAATTTATTTAAATTATTAGTATAGATTTAAGGTTTTCCATTGAGATACTATAAGATAGAGATGCCCAAACGGTTTCCCGGTTCCGGTTTCGGTTCGAACCGCCGGTTCGACGGTTCCGAAATGGTGGAACCGAAACCGAACCGTGGAAGGAAAGGTTTTGGTTTCGGTTTGAAACCGCCGGTTCAACCGGAACCGGACGGTTCGGCCGGTTCGAACCGGCGGTTTTCGGTTTTCCTTTTTTTTTTTTTTTGGTTTTTTTTAATTTATGATTCTATGATCCAAATTTAAACTTTAATGTTTGTTTTGAAGTATAAAATATCATGAGAAAATACAATTCGGAATAAAAAATATATTTAAGAATTGTATTGATCAAACTTTTTCAATAAACTTGTCAATATAATATAACTTGGAAAATTATTACAAGTTGGAACTTGGAACACTTAGAACTATATATAATCTATGATCTAATGATTCTAATCTATTACAAATGTTTGTATATATTACAATTAAACTTGTCAATATAACTTGGAAAATTATTACAAGTTATAACTATATAGTTTATATCTAATTTATGATTGAATGATTCTAATCTATTACAAAAGTTTATACTATATATTACAATTACAAAAGTGAGCATAAAAAAAATTAAAGAGCTTGAGTTTCATTTTAAGTTTGGAATTGAAATTTCAAACTTAAAATGAAATTGCCTACGTATCCTTAATTGAAATCGAATTAAGGAATCAAAGCTCACGTAGTTCTCTTACCTCAACTTACCTTTTTCACTCGTCGAGGTTGACGCCACTTCCACCGGAGGATGTTGTGTTTGAGTCGTAGCCATACAAATCTTGTCCACCGTCCTCCATGTGTGACAAATCGAGGTTTTGTTGACGTTTGGCGGCTTTGACCCAATCGTCAAGAAGCATAAGGTTTTGGACATTTTCGACGGCCAAGTTTGCTCTCCTCTCACTCAAAGTGTGGCCCGATACGCTAAAGGCATGTTCAACCGAAACCGTGGAGGCGGGACATGCAAATATTTCCTTGGCAATAATTGTTAGTATAGGATATGTGGTGATCCTTCGTGACCACCACTTTAATAGATCCAAATTGTTCTCAAATGCAATTGATTCAAAAGTAACACTAAAATAAGAATCCAATTCTTGTGATGAATTAACACCTCTAGCTTTTTTTTGAGTTCTAATATCATAAAAATTATAAAATTGAGAAAAAGTATCATCAAAAGTAGACGAAGAACTACTAGAACCTACATTATGATGTCGAACTACATCTTCACTACTACATGATTCACCATACATTGTTTTATATTCTCTAAATAAATCATACAAATAATTTTTCGCCCGTTTAACCACTTCACTAGGATTAGGCACATAATCAACTTGATCATAATCACTAATATAGCCAAAGGGGAACAATGCATTATAGTACATAGTCAAAAGTTCTTCTAATCCATCTTCTCTAATCCTAGGATCTAATAATTTAGCACATAAATATAGGGGGGTATCTCATGATAATATTTTAACCATTTAGCTTTCATCATAATAATGGCATTACTTAAAATAGGATCATCTTTATAAGATTTCATTATCAAAGCAATTTTAACACATTGATCTAAAGCTAAAGGAGATGTAGGATAATAACATCCACTTATTTCTTTAATGCCTTCTTCAAAAAAATTTAGCATACCAATCATGTTTATACAAGAATCCCAAGAATGAGCAAATAACATGACATTACTATCTCCAAATTCCATAAAAAAAGCACATAAAAGTTCTCTATAATTATATGAATCTTGAAGCATGTAATAAGTAGAATTCCACCTATGTTCCACATCTTTCACAAATTTTTTTACTTCGAATCCATTCATTTTACAAAATCTAGCCCATCTTTTTCGCATTTGTATGGTATGACAAATTAAATTAATTGCAACTCTAATTTTTTCTATTTCCGTTTGTAAAGTTGTTAATCCATCTTGAACACATAAATTAAAAATATGACACATGCATCTAGTATGAAAAATATCACCATTTAATGAAGGTTTACAAAAATCAATTAACGTAGGCAAGCTCGCTTTATTATTAGTTGCATTATCTAAAGCTATAGCAAATACTTTTGTTAATATACCATAATCATTTAAGCTATGTATTATTTTTTGTGAAATATGTAAACCGGTATGACTTTCATTAAAATCAACAAAAGCAATTAAACGTTTTTGAACATCCCATGCATCATCAATCCAATGACAAGTAATGCCCATATAATCATTCTTTTTATAAGGATCTTTTCAACAATCAACACATATTGCAACTTTTTGTTTAAGGTTAGCTAAATCTTGCATAAGATTATATTTTTTTTCACGAACTCTTTTATCAATATCCCTAGTGGCCGTGTTCCTACTTATCATTCTAGCCGGTGGTTGCAAATATTGACTCACATAATCTTGATAATATTCATCGGAAGCCCATTGCAAAGGCAAATGTTTAGAAGCAATAAAATCGGCGGTGCCTTTCCTAAGTTCAAGTTGGCTAAATTTAAACATTAAAGAATCCATACCTTGTGAAGACCCGGTGAATCCTCGTAGTTGTGTTTGAGAAGGAGCCAATCCAACCTTGTCGGGATGCTTCTTCGTGACGTGGTTGTTGAACGTTCCATATCCTCCTTCATGCTTGAACTTGTATTGCTTCCCACAATGATTGCACGTTACTATGTAGTCAACGGCACTATTAGGCACGGCCTCCTTCTTGAAGTGAACGGAGAAGATATCACTTCGAAGTGAAGAAGGTGCTCTACTAGAGGGGGTACTCCCTTGTGTGTGTTGCACGGTTTCTTCCTCTTCAACATCATCGGCTAAGGCTTGGGCGATTTGTTCCCCCAAATCGACATCTTCATCAAGCTCGTCACACCATCGATCAATTAGCTCGTCTTCGTAGGATTGTGGAGGTGGCATGGGACTCTTTCCCCTAGCATGAGACGAGGAAGCGGAAGAACCTCTTCTAGACATGATGATAGCAAATTAAAAAAATCGAAGTGGAAGTAGCACTACAAGTAGATGATAATACGAACTAAAAAAAGAAATTTGAGAGCTTTTGAACTTGATATATTAAAGTGAGTAAGAATGCAAGATAATTGAGAGAGAGAGCTTGAGAATTGGTGTGAAAAAATACACCATTTGAACCCCTATTTATAGATCTCAAAAATTCAAAAAAAAAAATAGGCACGCTCCGGTTCGAACCGCCGGTTCCGGTTCGGTTGAACCGGCGGTTCGGCTGATCTCACCCGTCCATCTCCAACGTTCAACGGATCTCGGCCGCTCGATTCAAATTTGCTCCAAACCGCCGGTTCGAACCGGCGGTTCCGATTCGGTTCCGGTTCGGCCGGTTTCCAACGGCTATTTGATCTCCTCCGTTGATCCGCAACGGCTAGTTTAGTTTAAACGTGAGTCGTACACGTGTCCAAGGCAACAATTTAAAAAAAAAATTACATAAACCGGCGGTTATTTATATTTATTTTCGTTATGTAAAATAAAAAATATTTATAAATGCAATGCAAGCTAGATATCAATCATAAATTGTCTATACCTTCTTCATCTATCTTGTGAAAAAAATAAAAAAAATAAAGAAAAATCATTAATAAAAATAATATAAATAACTAAATAAAAATCAATATTGAAAAAAAAATTGAAATAAACAAAAGTAAAAAAGAAACATACCAACTGTTAGTATTAAAAACAATATAATAAATAACTATATATAAAACTAACATTATAAAAAAATTAATTGAAAAAAAAAAACAATACATAATTGTTAATGTAAAAAATCAGATTGAATGAAGTGTTTGCAATTGCAAGAAACCTCAAAAGAAAATTAATCTTTTAATATAGTCAAAATAAAGGTATATATATATATATCATTTTATAGCAAAAAACTAAAAAAAACACCAAAAAAACGCATGAAGAACGTGTGCATAACACTTCCGTTAACCTTAACGGAGTTGGGGATTTCGGGCTACATTTAGAAAATCATAAGGGGTTTCGCGCATTTTTAAAAGCACGAGGGTTTCACGCCGATTTCTCAAACCATAAGAGGATTTCGCGCAATTATCCCTAAGATTATATAAAGAAAGTTATACCGAACTATTTCAATTTTTAAACAAAATATTGTATTATTTTGTATTATATAAAATTATCAATACAAGTAGTAGAATAAATGTTTTGTTTGATATTGATTATCGTTGCATTCATAAAGGTTGTTTTATTTATATTTTTTTTCGTTACGTAAAATAAAAATATTTATAAGACAAAAACTTATATACACATTGTGCATGGATCTGTCACGCGCATTGTGCATCGTTGCACCACTTCCGACCCGACCCGTCACGCGCCTGCACGTGTCTTTAGGTCGCGGATAAAATCCGCCCAAACATGCTTCCAGGTGTCTGACATTTATGTTATGTTAAACATACATTTTAGTAGTGTTAGGCATATCTTTTAGTTATGTTAGACATACATTTTATGTTATGTTAACTATACTTTTTAGTTGTGTTAGACATACATTTTAGTTATGTTGGTCATACCTTTAGTGTTATGTTAAATATACCTTTTAGTAGTGTTAGACATACATTTTAGTTATGTTAGACATACCTTTTGTAAGGCTAGCTATACCTTAACATTTTTTTTAGATTTAGTTAAATATACATTTATGTGTTCATAAGATGACCATTATGTATTTTTAAGTATGTCTTTATAAGTCAACCATTTAAGGCACATTATGTATAAATTCCAAGACCTTTGTGTTAAGTTACTCATACCTTCTGTCTCAATAAGGTGACATTTATGTATTATTAAGAATCCCTTTTATAAACAATAAGGTGACCTTTATGTATTATTAAGAATACATTTTATAAACAATAATGTAACATTTATGTTTTATGTATTATTAAGATGACATTTATGTATGATTCAGAAGTTGTATCAATTGCATCGCAAATTCATCTTCCCCATCGATGGCGCCTCTGCAAATAAACTCAAACCAAACATCGAATTCTCATCAGAACTGACAATCCAAGCTTCAAGATTCTACCAAAACAAGATTGCATGCACTACATGCAACTCACTGAAATCAAGAATTCAATAGCAAAGAAAACCAAATGCAAACAACACTCAGTATATACGTGGTTCGGCTACAGGCCTACATCCACGGGAAAAATGGGGAGGGAGAGATTTTATTGATAGTGAATCAAGAATGCAATACAAAGAATCAAATTTGCAGAAAACCCTAATCTGCGACCCTAACTTCTAAGCTAAAAATCTCTCACTATACAACGAAATATGAAAACGATTACAACTGACAAAGTGTACTCTACTATATATAGAATCTCTGAGAGAAAACCGCTCGCAGTTTGGTTAAGTATCGATCAAGATATTCAGCTCGCGCAAGTTCACACACACGCGCGATCAGCCTGGGACTCAGCTTATGGCTTAACTGAAAAAACTGATTGAAGTCGCATTCTCAAAACACGCTTTTATAAGTGGCTTACGTTTTTTCTTTACTTAGACAAATTCTTGCTTTCCTTTCTTTCCAGCCTTATGCATGCTTATATATATCAAATCTCCACCTTAAGCATGCATAACTCTTCTTCTTCACCCTGGATCTTCAGGGATATTGGTTGCTGATTTTCCTCTCAAGTTGATGAGAGACATACACAACTTGAACTTGTCTGTTGGAAGTGCTTTAGTGAAAGCATCTGCTGGATTCTCTTCAGTGGGAATCTTCTTCACTTCAACAACTTCTTTCTCAATTATATCTCGAATAAAATACAGTCTAACATCAATATGTTTGGTCCTCTCATGATACCCTTGATGTTTAGAGAGATGTATGGCACTGTTGTTATCACAAAACACTTGAATTTTATCTTGATTGTACCCAAATTCTCCAAGAATCCCTTGTATCCATATGGCTTCTTTGATTGCTTCTGTGAGAGCCATAAATTCTGATTTTGTAGTTGATAATGCCACCACAGTTTGTTGAGTTGATTTCCAACTGATGGCAGTACCAAATAGAGTGAACACATACCCTATGAGTGACTTCCTTGTATCAATATTAGCAGCATAATCTGAATCAACATATCCTGCAAGTGGCTTGTCTGTAACTGAGGATTTCTTGAATATCAGACCATACTCTACTGTTCCATTTAGATACTTCATAACTCCTTTAGTTGTTTCCCAGTGAGCTAAACCAGGATCAGCCATATATCTGCTGATTACACTCATGCAATAAGTAAGATCAGGCCTACAACACACCATAGCATACATGATACTTCCCACTGCATTTGAATATGGTATTCTCCTCATTCTGTCAGCTTCATCTTGATCACTTGGACATTGATCTTTGGATAGCTTCACATGTTGACTGATAGGCACAATGCTACTCTTGCATTGATTCATTTGATATTTTATGAGCACCTTCTTAAGATAAGTACTCAAATCCAAGAACACCTCACCTTGTGCTCTATTTCTGCTTATATTCATACCAAGCATCCTCTTAGCTTCCCCTAAATCCTTCATCTCAAATTCAGAGCTAAGCAAATACTTTATAGTCTTCAAATTTTCAATAAAAGTGCTAGCAATTAACATATCATCAACATATAACAGTATGTAAGTGTGTGTAGTGTTATTCTCATGCTTGAAATAAACACATTGATCATGCTTGCTTCTAATAAAATCAATTCTTTTCATGTAATCATCAAACCTGAGATACCATTGTCTCGGACTTTGCTTGAGACCATATAATGATTTCTTTAGCAAGCAAGCCTTCCTTTCTTTGTTCTTCACACTCAAACCATCTGGTATAGTCATATATATCTGCTCATTTAGCTCACCATGTAGGAAGGCCGTGGTAACATCCATCTGATGAAGCTCCATATTGTATTGAGCCACCATTGCCAACAATATTCTGATGGAACAGTGTTTGACAACAGGAGAGAATATCTCTGTATAATCCACCCCTTCTTTTTGAGTGAAACCTCTAGCTACCAACCTAGCTTTATATCTGACTTTGTCTTTGTTGAATGCTTCAATTTTCCTTTTGAAAATCCATTTGCAGCCCACTAGTTTCTGATTTGCAGGCTTGTCTACTATTATCCAAGTAGAGTTCTTGTTTAGAGAGTTCAATTCTTCTTGTATAGCTTTGCCCCACTTATCCTTTTGATCACAGCTCATAGCTTCATTGTAGCTATTTGGCTCATGATGCTCAATGCTTTCTGCAGTAAGAAAAGCAAAGGAAACATTATCTACATGACCAAATCTGGAGGGTGGTTTTACCTGTCTTCTGGATCTGTCCCTAACTAATTGATAATTAGTTAGCTCTTGATCATTATCATCTGAAGACTCCTGGTTTAAGGCATCATCATTATCATCATCACCACTGTGATTTGGTGCCATTTGATCTTCTCTTGTCTTCTGATTCTCCTTATTAGCATTAGAAGTCTCCATCTCAAGCTGTGACCTATCATCCAAAGAAACAATTAGATCATTATTTTCATCCTTATATAAAGGCATTTTAAATTCATTGAATGTAACATCTCTGCTTATGATACACTTCATTTGATCTTTTTCGTAACACCATAGTTTGTATCCTTTTACTCCCTTTAGATAACCCAAAAATACACATTTAAGTGCTCTAGGTTCCAGCTTGTCTTGCTTTATATGAGCATAGGCTTGACAGCCAAATACTCTCAAATTTGAGTAATCTGCAGCCTTTCCAGTCCATCTTTCTTGGGGTGTTTTGAAACCAATTGCTGATGAAGGGCTCATGTTGATCAGATAAGCAGCAGTGGCTACAGCTTCTCCCAAAAAACCCTTGGATAAGCCAGAACTGAGGAGCATACATCTGACTTTATTCAAGATGGTTTGATTCATCCTTTCAGCCAAACCATTTTGTTGAGGAGTATTGGGTACAGTCCTATGCCTTGAAATTCCTCTTTCTTTGCAATAGGAGTTGAACTGCTCATTTACAAATTCAAGCCCATTATCAGTTCTAAGACATTTGAGATTCTTCCCAGTGGCATTCTCCACCTCCTTTAACCATTCTTTAAATCTGATAAAGGCTTCATCCTTACTTTTGAGGATTAGAACCCAAACTTTCCTTGAGAAGTCATCTATCAAAGACATAAAATACTTTCCTCCACTCCTGGTATTTATTTTAGCTGGTCCCCACAAGTCTGAGTGAATGTATTCCAGAGGGTTGGAGGTTGAGTGAGTTCCAGTTGGAAAACGTGTTCTCTTTGCTTTGCCAAGGATACAATGCTCACATATTTCTAAAGTAGAGATCCTATCCTTCCCAAAAATAGACTGTTTACTGAGCTCCTGCAATCCTTTTATACTCATATGGCCAAGTCTTCTATGCTACATCAAGGTTTTATCCATCTCCTTAGCTGAATAGGCTTCACCACTTGCAGTGCATCCATCCAAGTAATACAACTCATGTTTCTTGTAACCTCTGAGTACTACTTTGAAGTTTTTCTCCACTTCCATAATACCTCATTGAGCTTGAAGTGTGTATCCTTGGGAATCAAGCATTCCTAAAGATATCAAGTTCCTTTTCAGTTCTGGCACATATCTTACATTTGATAAGACTCTTATCACTCCATCATGCATTCTCAGACTTACTGATCCAATTCCATGAATCCTGCAGGTCCTGTTGTTTCCCAATAGTACTGCTCCTTCATCCTTTAAGATCAGATCATGAAACCATTGTTTGATTGGACTCATATGAAAGGAACATCCTGAGTCCAAGATCCAATCCTTTGATGTCTGATTTGTTGTGATAGCAAGCACCTCCGCAGATTCATATCCACTATTTGAGTTAGAAGCTTCAGCTGTTTGATTCACCTGTTTCCCATTTCCAGATCCTTTTTCTTGTTGAAGCTTCTTAAATTTGAAACAATCCTTCTTGAAGTGCCCCGGTTTATGGCAATGAAACATCTCTGCCCTTCAATGTCATCCTTAGTTTCTTGATTCTGAGATGATGACTTGTTGTTGAGAGGCTTTGATCCCTTCTTGAATGGTTGTTTCTTATGTGTTTTGTGCTTTGCTAGGAGACCTTCTCCTCCACCTACTGTCTTGGAATCAGGATCTTTAGATAATTCCTTTGTTTTCAGAGCAGTGATAACTTCATCTAGTGTGATAGAAAGTTTTCTTCCATACAAGATTGAATCGCAGAAGTTTTCAAATCTTTTTGGCAAAACACTTAATAACATGAGAGCTTTGTCTTCTTCCTCCAAGGTGACCTTTACATCTTCCAGATCATCTAGCATTTTGTTGAACTCCTCCAACTGATCAGTTAGTGATCTTTCTTCTTGAATCTTGAACGCATACAATCTCTTTTTGAGATACAGTCGATTTGCTAAAGTTTTCACCATGTAGAGGCTTTCCAGTTTTTCCCAAACTGCTTTTGCTGATTCCAATTTTGCAACTTCCCTCAAGACCTTATTCTCCAGACTGAGAATTATAGTGCTGTGGGCTTTTTCTATTAGAACAACCTTTTGTTCTGTTTTCATGGTCTTAGGGAGTGCCTCTATACCCTGCAGAGCCAATGCTAGACCTTGCTGAACAAGTAGTGCTTTCATTTTTATTCTCCATAACCCGAAATCTCCCAAACCATTGAACTTCTCGATGTCAAACCTTGTAGATCCCATTCTTGAACACTCTTCTTCGTGTTCCCACAGACGGCGCCAGTTGACAATCCAAGCTTCAAGATTCTACCAAAACAAGATTGCATGCACTACATGCAACTCACTGAAATCAAGAATTCAATAGCAAAGAAAACCAAATGCAAACAACACTCAGTATATACGTGGTTCGGCTACAGGCCTACATCCACGGGAAAAACGGGGAGGGAGAGATTTTATTGATAGTGAATCAAGAATGCAATACAAAGAATCAAATCTGCAGAAAACCCTAATCTGCGACCCTAACTTCTGAGCTAAAAATCTCTCACTATACAACGAAATATGAAAATGATTACAACTGACAAAGTGTATTCTACTATATATAGAATCTCTGAGAGAAAACCGCTCGCAGTTTGGTTAAGTATCGATCAAGATATTCAGCTCGCAAGTTCACACACACGCGCGATCAGCCTGGGACTCAGCTTATGGCTTAACTGAAAAAACTGATTGAAGTCGCATTCTCAAAACACGCTTTTATAAGTGGCTTACGTTTTTTCTTTACTTAGACAAATTCTTGCTTTCCTTTCTTTCCAGCCTTATGCATGCTTATATATATATCAAGAACTCATACCATGAACATCATCATCAAGCTTACCATCACATCCCATCTTCCTCGTCTCCTCACCATTCTCAAAACCCTCTTCGCAAAAGTCTGCGGTACTATTAATATCCAAAGTGAACAAATTCTCTAAAGGTTAGAATCATAGTTGTCCATGGAGATGATTGATTGAAGAGGTGAAGCTTAGAAAGGAAGTGAATGCACGATGGAAAACTGAGGAATTGCAGGAGAACTAAGCGATAGAGAACTGAGCAATGGAGCAATGGAAAACTAAGAAATTGCAGGAGAACTGAGCGATAGAGAACTGAGTAATGGAGAATTTACTTAGGGCACACAAAAAAAGTATATATATATATGTGTGTGTGTGTCTCTTATTGGGTCGGGTCGGGTCTGAGTTGCACAGATCTTAAAATCCGTGCAACAAATGCACATCAGCCCAACTCTATTTATAAATGCAATGCAAGCTAGATATCAATCATAAATTGTCTATACCTTCTTCATCTATCTTGTGAAAAAAATAAAATTCATGTTTCCAGTTTCCTAAAAAAAAAAAAAAAAATTCTCAAAAAATATGTCATATTACATCATATTTTATTTGAAACCCTATAATACATTTTACATTAGTAATTAACTTATGATTGGTTGTACTCAACTTTGAATAATGAATTTGAAAACATGGAAAATAAATAAATAAGACAGACAAATGAATAAAAAAATTTAGAGAAAATAGACGGCATGCAACACATGAAATTTTCTACTCCAGGGAAATGCCTTTAAACATTTTTCAAAATCTATTTGCTATAGTTTTTCTTTAATTTGTGATATATTTTTTTTTTCCACTTCCATCTACATTAATAGATAAACGAAGAAATAAGATATGGGAAGGCATATAGTGACAGAACTTTTCTACAATACAAAGCAACTTTTGTTCAACTACAAATTCATGACTGGCTCAAAGAGCCATGGAGAAAAAAAATTAATAATAATAAGCAAAAACTATTGAAAATATTGAATCACTGAAAGATAATTCAAATAATGAAGGTTCAGGTCCGAGCTACGTTGGACTGAAAAACGAAAAAAAAAAAAAAGAAGCATCAAAGAAGCAACAACTAATGTAAGCTATTCCTTTTCCCATCTATGCTTTGACAAGCTATGACATAGATCTGTAATCCCCTTTCCCATCTATACTTTCCTCACCTGAATATTGTGTGTGGATTGTGACCGCCAGATAGGCTGTTTGCCACTTTGGACGAGCGCTACCTCCTCGCCTTCTTTCACCATTCCTTGCTTCTATAAAATTGGAAAGGAATCAGTGTGAGAAGATAGATCCAGGTTATATAGAGAAGGTAGAGTTAAAGTTTTTTAGTAAGAACCAGCTTTGAAGTTTGAAATCGAGTGCGAATTATCAACTTTTGTTTTCTTATATGTTCTGTGATTGCTTTCATTTTGTAACTGATATAGAATACTAGATAGTCAAAAGCTAAGCATAAGAAAGTTTTACCTGTAACAAAGCCAAAGCATTTGCAAATGTCTCCTCGGAATCAGCAGAGAACTCCATGTGTATGGGGCAAACACCTTGGTATAAAGCCAATCTCTGCTGTATTCTCTTACTGTAACACAATACGAAATTGCCAAAAGATAAGAATTTGAATGCCCGTCACTCAGTTTCTCAAGTACTATACAGATCATAATGTTCGAGTATTCAACTATTTTTCTAGATCATTAGACAGCATGGACATCAGTATGAACTGAAATTTGGATGAGCTTAGACTCATACTCTCACATATCAAAAAGCAGTTGTTGAGCACAATATAATGTGATTCAATTGACTCACTCATTTGTGAAAGCAAAAATTGTGCCGGATGGTCGATAATGGCTCAGTAGAACGGCCATGAAGCCAGATCTAGTGAAGACAACAATCGAAGTTCCAAGTGTATTCGACATCATTGTTGCGTGGAATGCAAACATTTCACTCATATGATTCTGCAGAAAACAAAAATGAGAAGTCACATTTAGATAGTCAACAAGCATGTGCAACACAGCATGTATGCAGATAACACAGGTTAATCCATTTTCGACAAAAAACTACACTGACCTTGAAGGCTTGGCCCAGATTTGGGGGAGTTTCTGTACCAACAATTGTAGCTTCTGTCCGTAAGGAGACTGTGTGCATGACCTTGACTGCCTTCAACGGAAACCTAACATGGAACAAAAGTTGAATTAATCATCTACCCAAGCGAAGGCTTTATATGTAAATATTTTCAAGAGGAATGTTGGCCTCCTATCAAATCAAAGGTTACTTTACTTACTTCCCATGAGCAGTTTCTCCAGAGAGCATAACTGCATCAGCCCCTTCTCTAACAGCAATAGCAATATCTGATACCTCTGCTCGAGTAGGAGTTGGATGTACAATCATGCTTTCCAGCATATTTGTTGCCACTATAACTGCCTTCCCCATGCTACGACATAACCTTATAATTTCTTCCTGTGAATGTGATAATTACTTTTGTAATATAGGCTCTCAAGTGTTATCACCAGCATAGGAAAATCCTATCCATGGTTGCAACAGTCTAAACCAGCACCGAAGGCAGATTACAAACATGTGCTACTTAACACTACATAAATGATGTTACCTGCAACAAAGGAACCTCTTCAATTGGCAACTCTGCACCCAGATCCCCTCTGGCAACCATAGCCTAAATAGAATAGAGAAGTTAGTCATATGCAGTGTAGAGTTACTATTCATCTAATAAAAAAGATTAAAGGTAGTCATGAAAGAGATGGGCAACAGTTTATATACTGGAACATCCTTAACATTACTGCTGTTCCTGAAATTTCATCTGGCAAAGAAATTATCTGATTTTTCAATATTCTTCTTCAAGGTGATACTATATTTTTTTTAGTGAGTAAGAAGACCACCTCATCTTCCCATTACTAACTGTGAAATCACTCAATATTTGACCATCAACCAAATCAAGATGAAATTCTAACAAATCGAATTGGATTCTATGCAAAATCAGTTATTGATATAAATTAACAGTTCTCCTTCAATTAAGTGATACAATTACTGATGTTCTTACCCCATCAGATGCTGTTATGATTGAATGTAAATTTGGTATGGAATCTGCACTTTCAATTTTTACAATGACATGGATATCTGCACCAGCATCTGCAGGGAAAGACATTATGACATTGAAGTTAAAGATCCAACATTAGTTATGCCAAAGATTAAATAAACTCTGGTGAGCTGATATGATTACAATCCTCTGTACCTTTTAGATAATTCTTCAGTTCATGGACCACCGCTGCATCCTTGACAAAGGAAACAGCATAAAAGTCAACTTTGTTATCCACTCCAAATTTGATATCGTCCCAGTCCTTTTCTACAATAGATTAGTACAAGAAGTCATCTCATTTGTCGCCAAAAGGAATACAGGAGGAAATAATAATACCCAAAGCAAAAGCAAAAAGTATGTGTATGCGATATGGTTAATAAGTATGAGAAGTAGTATTGCAGAAATGAAAAGGTAAAATTGCTGATCTAACCAGTGATGGAGGGAAGTGTCGCGCTTTTCCCTCGAACATTCAGATGTCGTCGAGATTTAAGCTCTCCACCATCAACAACTTCACATTTCACCGAATTTTCAGTCTTTGATTTTACTAACAATGACATCATACCACCTGCATTGCAAGCAGTAGTCACTAACAGAGGGAAAAAAAAAAAGCATCTTCATAAAAAGTTTTTAGAATGGTCTGGACATAGTGATATTGAGATTCAGTTGACATGAACCTTTATTAGTGTACCCCCACCCATTTTCCCACCTTTTCCTCCCCACCCCCCACCCCCCAGGCCCAGGGTACAGGAATCTATAGAGAAGGTTACTGAACAGTTAGTACAATGGTAGAAGGGAAGTGCAAGCACGCACGTCCATGTACACAAAGATCATTGTGGATTCAGCAGGACATGCAAAGCCAAGTGGGAATTTTCAAGAATGATTATTTGACATAGAAGAAGTTCAGAATAATTTGATTTCTGAATGCAAAATATGTTCATGCTAATAATGAATGACAAAAATATCCGAGGTGCTGTAATCAAGTGAATGAAATAATATTATACCATCAACAAGAATCATGTCCCCCACTTCGACGTCATTAACAAAATCGTCATAGTTTACACTGACACAGTCTGCTGTACCAACTCCTCTTCGAATTGTGAAAGTGAATTCCTGACCAGTTTCCAGTGTGATGGGTTGGGGTAAATCACCACTCCTCACCTCAGGACCCTGTCATTAGACTTCACAAGACATTAGAGATCTATCCATCAAACACTGAGAAAGCATCATTAAATAGCTATTTTGGTCATGATTTGAAATCTCTATGATTGCAATCGCTCAATCTGTATACAATACTCACTTTTACTATATGTACAATGATTTCATTATTTCAAAGATAGTAATACAAACCAAAAACTACAACTAAATTGACCAACTAAAGCTGAAATAAGATAATATCTCTACTTATCCTCTACATTATCTAAAAGAAAGGGACTTGCCTTGGTATCAAGCATGATGGCAATGACATTATCTTTCACTTGAGCATTATACTCCTTAACCAAATCAATGACTTTCTGGTGAGATGCATGGTCTCCATGAGACATATTAAGACGGGCAACATTCATTCCAGCCTCTGCCAGCTTCCATATCATTTCCCTCGTGTCAGTCGAGGGACCGATCGTGCAAACAATCTTTGTCTTGCGCCTGACTGTAGGCTTAGTCCACATACCCAGTGGTGTGTCGCGAAGTTGTGGAATCACTTGTACATATTGATTTTGCTCTTCTGCCTGGTCAATAGAATACAAATGAAAATCTATTAGCAAAAGTATGTCAGTATACATGTGTGCTGAATAATTGGTTATTCAGACAATTGACATTCAAACGCCCCATAGAAAATTGATCTATCAGTTATTATCACTGTGGATATTGTTCAAGACAGAACACTTTAATTTATCAGTATATATATACTGATATTAACCCTAAATCATTTGTTCTTCTTTACCATAGAACACTTGGGCACAAATCATCAGCACAGTCCCCAAAATTGAAATCAAGTTTCAAAAATGTAACATTAGACGAATATTCCAGATAACTTCATAATGCCTAAAACAAAGTGGATCTCAAACACGTTCAAGTTTTTAAACTTACTTTTCCCCAACAATATCAACATATATAAAGCTGGAAACAAGCATTTGCTTCCTAAGCACACCACCATTCTCAAATTAAAAACCAAAACTCCCAAATTCGAACCTTGGGCACATCTTCAGGAGACACCGGAATCACTTGCGGCTCGGAGCGCGTAGAGCTCCTCGCCATAATCGGCGCGCTGAACTGCACACCTCTGCGGCGGCTCCTCTTCTCGGTTAGCGCAAAAACCTTCGTTTGAAAGCCAGAAGCCGGTCTCAGCTTCTCCGCTCGGCTCTGCAGAGATCCAGAGGCCGGACTGGCGACAGGCGTGCCGTGAATCAGCCGCGTCGCTACCACTTGCGCCATTGCTGCAGTGACCTCTTATGAAGAAAGAAGGAGAGATGGTGGAGATGAGTAGAGAGAGAAAGTGAGAAGAGTGTGTTAGTGTGTATTCTTCTTGTTTGTGTCGAAGAGAAATTGGAGGCTCGTTGGTTGACAACCTTTGACATGGGGTTTAAGTTTTTGGAATTTAACACGTGAGATTTCTATCTATGTTTTATCTTTAATTAACATTATAATATTCATCGTTAACTAATGGT
This sequence comes from Scutellaria galericulata, assembly GCA_946896805.1. Lineage (NCBI taxonomy): Eukaryota > Viridiplantae > Streptophyta > Magnoliopsida > Lamiales > Lamiaceae > Scutellaria > Scutellaria galericulata. The sequence goes on from OX335788.1 coordinate 3,651,659, forward strand.
AGATCATTAAAGTTATTTAGCATCGTTTTTCTTCAGTAAAGTCGGAAAATTATCACATCTAGATACATATTAATGTGTCAAAAACACAGAATTTTTATTTATTATTATTATTATTTTTTTTTTTTTTTTGCAAAAATGGATGTTTTAGTTATATTGTGAAAATGAAAAATTCAGAACGCCTCTTTAGATGATGTATTTTACAACATAAATAAAACTAAATAAATAATTGATTAAAACTCTTTGGGGATAAGGATGATAAAAGGAACTATGTTATTTTTATTAAGACCAGAACAAATAATAATAAAAATTTTACTCTTTAATAATTGAAAAATAAAAATGTTATTTATAAAAAGAGACAAATGAAAGAATTAAATGTTTTTTACTGTAAATATTAATTCATATTAACATTCATACTAATTCATATCTTTTAACATTCTGAATAATTAAACTATATATAATAAAATTTAATCTATCATTTAGTTCACTATACTTGCAAAAAAAAATTAAAACTCCTATTAAAAAACAAGAAACCCTATGCATTGCACACAGCACATTCCCTTATTTAATTAGAAAGAAAACAAAAAAAGTTGGGGGTCAAATGTACAATTTTTCGTATATGAAGGTCCGAACTGCAAAGTATAGAACTTGTACATACAATCCCGCCACTCTCTACAAAAGGCGGGAAAATTTTCTTATTGCTCAAAAGCCCTAAAACCAGAAATTCTCAGATCCAAATTCCCCTTAATTCAATCCACTGCTTCAGCCTTTTTCATATCATACTACTCGAAGTTTAGAGTTGTAGAATTCGATTGAAATGGAGGGACTATCTAGCATTTGCGCTGGCCTAGGAAACTTAGATGAAGATGACAATGGCAATCCCATCGGTTATGAAAAGGGAGCATATTGTTCAGGTACGCCATTTTGTTGATATTGTTGGTTTCTCCTTCTTCTTTTAAATGATGTATAACGAGAAGTTCATGTTGCTTATTCAGATGATTTTGATTCCATTTTATTTTGAATGTATTGGCAGATAGCTTGAAGGATTTGTTGAGGTATCTAAGGCGCGATGATCCGGAGAAACGAGATGTGTTCAAGCAAGTTTGTAAATGGAATATTGTGAGTAAAGATTTGATACCGATCATTGAGCATTTCCCAGAAGATCGTAATTTAGTGTTAAATTCAGGTAACACTGACTTGGAATTTCCGAAATGCAATATATGACGCACTTGATGAAATCCTTGATTCTTTGAGTTTGTACCTTTTTGTAGTGAAGGTGTTGGTGTTTCTTACGATGCCTGTTGAGCCTACATCCATTGATATATCCCAGCAGATTGAGTATCTGTGGAAATTGAAGTCTGCTATTGCGCTCAGTAATATCGTTCCAGTGATAGTGTCTCTTCTGGAAGGTCCACTAGAAAATCTGGAAAGGTAAGTGGTTTTGGTGATTATTATTATTATTTTTTGTTTGGGAGAAGTTTGATTTTATTGTTATTATTATGTTTTCCTATTGGTAATCACTGGAGATTAGTTGATGGGGCTCAATTATGATTTTTGTAACATTAGAGAATCGCATAGCAAAAGTTATGTGTGAGTTTCCTAGAGATTAGAAATGGAAGAGCTTGAAGGATAATGATTCTTGGGGAGACAATGCTAAAGTGTGAAAGATTAGTAATGTTATTTTTTAGCTGTGCAGACAAGTTTGATTATATATTCCCATATATACTTTGTTGTTAAGCATGGATCAGAGGCTCTAATCTGATGATTTGTTCCTTGCTTCACAGCGAATCTTTCACAGAGGATGACTGGAAATTGGTGCAGTTGGTTCTTACTTTATTCCGAAATATTCTAGCTATTCAAGATATATCAACTCAACAGAAAGCTGGAGGATCAGTCACTCAATTCCTATTTCTTCGAGACAGGTTTTTAGAATTGTTGTTCCAGGAGAATGTCATGGACTTGATGTTGGTATTCTCACAGCACACAGGTGGTTCTCAGGGCTACCTACGTCAAGATAACTTGCTTTTACTGGAAATTTTCTACAACATTTCTAAAGGTCAAGAGCCAGAGTTGATAGCTAAGGCACATTTGAATGACTCAAAGGTTTGTTTTTGTTGTTTTGTAAGCCATGTCCCTCCACCTTGTCCAAAATAAATAGCAATGAAATAAATCTAAATTGATTAAATAATTTAATTAGATTACATATTTGTCTGAAACTTTGCCCGCTTCATCGGGAACATATGTTTTCTTCTATTTGATTAAATGTTTTATTTGGATTTTTCTTTACTGCTTCAAAGCCTCCAAATACAGGTAGTTTTTCTCTAGTTATGCCTGTGTCTCTTTATGTTTCATAGTTCACTCAGCACCTACTTTACATTTAATGAAAACTTATTCGTTAGGTGGAGGAAGAAGCGGACAATTCTGTTACCAGTCTGCAATGTATTATGAAAGAGGAAAAAGAGAAAAGAAAGCTTGCTAAACTTCGAAGTCTCAGTTGCTATTCACAGTTCAGTGGAACATATACCCGGTTTACCTTGGTATGGCATGTGACCATTGTTGATATCCTCATAATTTTTTTTTTATGGCCAAGTCAACATTTTTTTTTTCACAATAGGATGGCTCCAAAGCACTTCTGAAAGGAAACCCTTCTGCTTCCAGTAATGGTTTGTTGAAAGCTCACAAAAATCCCCGCGGTCCATCAAAAAAAGAAGTCTGGGACCACAGAGAACTACCATCAACCAAAACTAAAATCCTGCAATTACTTGATGATTTCATAAGCCAGTTTCTGATGGGGGGATACAATGGTATTGTTTTTTTCATTTATTCGCAACCTTCTTTCTACATTTTAATATTTTCTTGGTATATAATTTCCTCTGAATTATGTGTTCCTCAGTCCTGATGCAGTCAATCCGTGAAGATATTGAAAAAGAACATCAGGAAATTCAGAGCAGTGATGTTGTGATGTTTTTTAAGGTTGCTCAGTTTGTTACATCATTTCAATATCACAGGTGTATAATTTCAAAGGTAAGATACTATAGTGGAACTAAAATGTTTAATCATGGCATTGTTGGCATTTCGTTACTATGGGTTTAAGATAGTTTTGCACAAGAACTGTCTCCTAGAGCGTCGAGTATTGGGCTCAACTTGGTTCCAATCAAAAGCAAGGAAGGGAGATTCTTTGAGTCATCGAGTATGAGTAGCTTTATATATTCCAATACCTTTTCTCCCTTCAGATGCAAAAAAGTATCAATCAGTGGGAAAAAAAGTCCTAAGCTATGTCTCTGACAGCAAGAAGCCAGTCACAAGAATTCATTAATTGCAACTTACATATGAAGACATGTGCCTTTAGACTGTGAATTTCAAGTCAGATCTTATTTATGAATGATTATAAAACTTTAATCTGTAGGGTGGCTGATCTTCGTTGAAATTGCCTCTGTTCGATGGAGAACATTATTCAAGACATTTTCAGTTGCTTTGTCTTATCATCTATCGAAACAGAAGTTTCTGAGCAATATTGAATATTGCTATTGTGAATACTGAGGATAAGAAAGTTAAGGTTGTGAGAGAAAAAAGTTAATGGAGTATCATCTATTCTATGTAATCTGAGATTTTTGTTAGAATATAGAAAAAGCAACCAATTTTATCTGCGTTCTAACTTTGCTAATTCAATCAAGAAGTTTCTTAAGTTCAGTTTGTTGGGTTTCCATACATTTTTCTATTTTCTTTCCTTTTTTGATTTTCTTAATCTATTTGATGAACTTTGGGATTTAGATCGGTCATCCTTCATCCCCATAGTTTGTGTCTCTCAGGAGATCTTACATATTTTGAGATGCAATTGATATGGCTGATGGACCTTGTTATCAGGATTTGGCTCTTTGACTGGTTAATCGAGTTCTAATTTATGCATTGTTGCATGGGATACACATCAAGTTACAAGTTTGAGATATAGGTTAAGGAGCAGGACAATGTTCTTTTAAGCACATTTAATAATCCTTTACAGGAGTTGCATGAGACCTAGGTAATTTGGAGAGAGATAAGAACTGTGCTAACTTCAACTGATTGACCTTGTCAGAGGATACACCATGCATCATTCAAGATAGGATATAGCATCTGTCTGGGAGAACACTCCTCAGAAACCAAATTCTTAATTTATTCTTATATTTTTTCACAATCAGTGATGTTATGAGGAGTGCATAGGAGATTTCAGGGTAGAGTGTAGTATTCCCATGTTAAGTGGATTTAGTTGATGCATCTCTTGTGTCTACTTCGATTATGTTCAATTTTCTGGTTCTTGCCTCAAGTATCAAAACTTATGTCTACTGCTCTCTGCAATGACAGCCAACTACTGATGTTGAAAATGAGGCATCAACGACATCTGATGATGACAACACTTTGTTTAAAGGTAGTATATGCGGGCCAATTGCTGAAACATTGAAAGAATCCATGTTTTCTATGGTCATTTCAAAATGGCGTTACGCATTTGAAGGCTTGAAACAAACAAACGACTATAAGTTTCTTTCAGCAGCAGGATCCCTTGCAAAAATTATGGTATTTTTTCTTTCATTTAGATTTACCATTTTTATTTTCAAATAGTTGATACCACCCTTCTTTTGCTGCTTTTGTATCTTAATATCAATGGTTTGTAATCTTTCCGGATCTGTCTCCTAACAAATTCATCCATGAATTTCTATTCCATATCTCCTTTCTTTTTTTTTCTTTTTTTTGTTTCATCACTACCACATCAAGCATGTCCTTTTGTGCTGTTTCTGACATATATACTTATGTCTTGTGAAGATTCGAATGCTGGATTTGGTGCTAAAGCAATCCTCAGACGATTCTAAGGAACATCAGACAGCTCGCATCCTTCTATACAAGTTATTCTATGATCAAACTGAGGAAGGAATGACTCAGTTTCTATTGAGCCTGATTAAATCCTTTGATACTCATAAACAATCAAAAAGGTTTTACCCTTATTTCCTTGCAATACCTCTTTAAAATTTTTAGCTTGACATTGTAGCTTGGCGTACACCCTTATGGCTTCCTACCGAGATATACATATTTATGACATATAAGAGCAATGTCATTTTATATAGAATCTGAGATTTGGGACAAGAAAGCCCAGGTGCTTAAATTCCATGTTCAAATATTTAATCCTTGCTGTCCTTGACAGAGTTGCAGTACTTGAATCTTGATGATATTTCAGATTTTGTCAAAAAAAAAAAAAAACTGCAGTACGGTGGTTTTAGTCAGTCTATTAATTCAGTGAATTGGATTATGATAATCCATGGGCGTATATGACCAGCACATCACACAGTTTCTTTTGCTGGGCATTACTTTTCTGTGAAATTTATCCCTTGGAATGCGGAAAATAATTCTCTTTACCTGGTTAAAAGCCGCGCTTTTATACAAGTGTGACTCATTAGATTTGAATATTAATTTATTTACTTGCAAAATGGAAGACATATCATATCCTATATGATTGATAATAAGTGTCTGGTATGAACTAGCAACTGCTCCTTCTGTTACTGTTACATATGATTTGAGGCTATTCTAGTTGGATTTTTCTTTGTATATATATGCTGGTGATGGCAGTTTGAAACAAATTATTTGTTGCTATGTGACATGATATTTATTTACTCTGGTTGGCACTCAATGAAATCATCTGCTTACATATATATCTAATTTGAGATCATTCTAAGATTGGCATTGTCATTTAGATGAAGGAACTAAATTATCGTCGGCCCAAGTTGAATCACATTTTACACTGCCAACATCAATTTGTAGTTCAATGTTGAATGGATAATTTGAACTTTACAATTCGGATCTTTTAATGCCTCAAATTCTTACGTCTTGACCCTGTTTATCCTATATTAGCATCTTCAGTATTTTACTTTAGGTCTGATGTTTAGATAAAGTAACCAGGGCTGTCAAAATTTTACTGGTATTTTACTGGATTTACAAGCTTAAGACATATCTGCGGCCAACTAATCATCCATTTGAGGAGGATTTGAATCAATTTCAGGCTGAGCTTTAGAATTACGTAGGCATATCTTTGGAAACTTGAATGTGCAATATACACATGGACAAGTTTAAGGGTGGGGTTACATTGACTTGAACGATTTAATTCCTTTCTTCTACTTCCATAATAAACATGATACATTTCTTACTTTGCTAACCCTGCTTATATGATGTTTCAAGCGATCTTGCCAACTTGGTGGAAACTATGCATGTGGTTATACGACTTCTGGAAAACCTTCAAGCACGTGGCACACTACGGGTAATTAAAGTTCACCTCGAGCAGTTTCTATTTACAGTAGCTTTTGATAGAATTCCTGTATTTTGGTTTTCAAGCTACACATAGAAGTTCCCTACCAAATCATTGGGATGAATGACCTCTGCAGTTTTCTACATGATAGTTATTTCATATTTTTGACTTATTTCTGGAGTTTTCTCCTACTACATTATTTCTATTGACTTTCTTATTCATGACCTTTGTCTCTATTTATTTCTAATGCCATTTAATTGCTTTCTAAACATTCTCCAACTTATTCAAATCAAATTGGATGTCTGAATTTTGCTTTGTTAACTAAAAACAAGAAAGGACTGCACCTGTGTGATTAACTCTTAATACAGATTGAAAATTCAATTGAAGAAGAAAAACTTCTCTTTAGAAAATAAAAAATGTCTGACATGTTAAATTCATTTCAACTCGATTTTCTTGATCATGTATAAATGTAGCAAACATTTCTGGAAGATACTTTGTTTTACTTTCTTTGAGATATAGAATTCAGTAAGTCTCGGAAAGAAATTTTCAACGAGAATGCATATATGGTGTACCCTTTTCTGTTACTTTTTTAATTCTTTAAGCTTGTAGCAAGCATATCCCTTTAAGGCTAACTGCATATTTGAAGGTGTCCTCAGAATAAAGACATATTCAACACTGGTTAAATGGATATGTAATGGGTATGTTGATTGTATTTCAAGTGCTGAATCTTTTTCTTAAATGCAGGTTTCCAAGAAGTCAAGGAAGAGAAAGAACCAGGCAATGACCAAAAACGAAAATGTTTGTGAACCAAGCACGGAGAATGTTGATCCTCAGAAAGAAGTTGGCATCTCTACTTCTGGAGAATCAGTTGATGTCAACATGTTAGAAAAGGAGACATTAAAAAGTCAGGATTTTGACATGGAGGCCGATGTAAGCATCAGAGGTTCCATTCAGGATAAACCTGTACCGAATCATGGTAATCTGGGGTGCGATGACTCAAAGGTGGATGACAGAAATATTGTTGATATTGATGGTCTTCATCCTGAAATGGGTGATTCTTCTGGGGATGAGCAGCTAGTATTGGCTGATGAAGTTGATTTTAGAGTATCTTCTTTGGTTTCTGCTCTTGCTAACAACAATATTATTCAGAAACTGTGTTGGTTGCTCAAGTTCTATAAGAGCAACTGTATCACTACAAATCATTACATATTGACCATGCTGCGGCGAATTTGTGATGATTTGGAACTATCTCCAATGCTATACCAGGTATTTGGCTGAGTATATTAGCTCCGTTCATTTGGAAAACATCATTTTAGATAAATAAAAGAATCTCACAATAATATCTTGAAAACTTCTACAGCTATCTCTCCTCACAATATTCAATGATATCCTGGAAGAGCAGAAAGCGAGGCCATGCAAGGAATATGAGAACATTGTTAATTTTTTGACAAGTTTGATACGAAGAATGTTAAGGAAAATGAAGACCTATCCTCTTCTTTTTGTAGAAGTTCTATTTCTGAAGACACGAAAAGAATGCCACTATATAAATTGTGGATCTATGCTGGATGAGCTAAAAGGTATTAAAAACAAAATTAGGGAAGACAGAAGTGGCACAGAAAATGGAGAAAATGGTATCTTCGAAGATAAAAAATGGGTTAGCAGGAGTATAGCAGATGCCCTAGGTGATGATGATTTTGAAATATCGCACCAAGACATCCAAGGGTAAGATATCATAAACCTTTATGATCACTCTCCTATCCAGTTTATTAGTATTGTTCTCTAAATGGGAACTAATTCAATTATGACAGTATTTTGTCATTTGGATTAGCTTACAGCATGGTGGTTTGTAGCAGCTATATGAGCCCAGGCATTTTGTTTCTGGATTTTGATTTATGTTTCTTCCTATGAACCACTGCATTTTTATTACTGGCATGTGTTTGAAGTCAAAGATTGTCTGTTGTCTAAATTCAAATGAACGATGTACAGGGAAAGGTTTAAGCAAAATTCGGGGGAAGGAAATGAGGCGAGCACATCAGTTCTAAACAAAGAGTTTGATGGGATTGGAATATCTGATAGGCATGGGCTCTATGATACTTTTTAGCTCTTTTGTGGTTTTTAATTTTGTCCTCACGTTTCTGTTTGCTTCTCTGGTTCAGGGAGGGACACTCTAAAGAAAAATCTAGCAGATCATCAAAAAGAGGAAAGGGCCTTGTTTTTAGTGACGAAGTCAGTGGAAGGCTCAAGGATCTCTATGAAAAGTTAGTTTCCTAAACTTGTTTGAAAAACCTCTTGGAGCATTAGAAAATGTGGGTGTCTTTTGTCTTGTTTCCTGTCGTCATACTAGAAGATCCTAGTGCTGTAGCATGAACCCTACTTTCAAACTCAATTTGAAAGTAATTTTTCGGGATCATGGTTTTGTTCTTATATTGCCTCCTACTTTTAATAATGCTTATAGATGCATTCATATTCAAAGTTGAAACCACTTTGCTCACATCTGTGGCATGCTAGGTATAAGGATAATCCAGATTGTTGTAAGCTCATTGCTGGAGAGCTCGATCCTGATGGAGATTTTTCAAAAATGCAAGTTTCTAAGATGCTTAAAAATCTTGGATTTAAAGTGCCAGCTAAGGCAAAATTGCTGAGGTCTGATATTTCAAAGTCTTCAACTGATCCCAATTCGATTCTTACAGAGAAAAGTTCATCCTTAAGGAAACCAATGTAAGTGTTTGCTTCAAGCATTTCCAATGCTTTCTCTGTGTTATCAATGGCTTGTATAGCCTGTTCCAGTGCAGTTAATCCAGGATTATTATGGGTCGTAGAACATGATTTACTGGCTTTTATTGTCTCGGTGGTGCAAGTTGACTGATGATTCTTCTCTTCCTTGTTAGGCACTCTAGAAAAAGAATACATGCTTTTAGTGTCGATCAGGAGCAGAAGATCAAAGAATTGTTTGAGCAGTAAGAGTTTTCTAATCGAGTTTGTCCTAGTTTACTTGTATGATTTTCTTATATTATTAGAATCTGAAGGCGAAGTATGCAACTTATTGAAGGTTTAAAGATCATAAGAGGTGCAGCTACATGATTGCTACTTCACTTGATGGCACTGGCATGATTTCTGCGGCACAGGTTTCTCGCAAACTCAAGCAACTTGGCCTTGTTGGGCCCAAAAAGAAGAGGTCCCCTACTAACATGAGTTTGAGGGACGAGGCTTTAAGTGACATTTCTTCAGAAGATGCAGAAAAATCTGACAATGAAACATTATCATCTATGAGAATTAGGTAATCTCAAATTATTGCACTTTTTTGGATGTGAATTGCATCTACATGGTTTAAATTCTCTTGTGCATCAATGTGTATCACAAGCCCTGAAATGAATTGGTAGGGTGAGTGTCTCAAATTTGAAAGGCTAGTCATTGAAGCGGCCTTTGGTTTGTAGATCTCCTGGATTTCAACATTTTGTGTCAAACTTAGACTTTCTTCAGTTTTTTAACTCAAGTTAAAATTAGAAAATAAAATTTCTTAATATTATTTGACAATGGTCTACCAATTTTCCCAAGTTGGCTTGTAGGGATTAGCTTTCCTAAACGTCAATACTTAGTTTTCACATTTTGAGCCATCTCTTGAGTCTATAGGCACTAATCTTTCAATTTCATGTAATCATGTTACTGGAATTTTCATGAACAGCCAATAGTGTCGTTAAAGAATTTCTTGTTCCTCTAAAGTCAGCACATCGTAGCACTAGCATCTGCACCATTTTATGTTACACCTATCCATTAGTGATGATTCACTTCCTATTTTTCTTGCCAAATAGAAAATAGATAATTACTGATATGATAGACATTTCGCACCTCCTATTTGTGTCTAGTGGCAAACAAAAACGAAATGCAAGCCCTGATCAAATGCTCAAGAAGAAAGTTGCACGAAAATCGCCTGAAGACATCTCTGATGATGAACCACTTATCTCTCTGTCGGGGTATGTCTCTCTCTCTCTCTCTCTCTCTCTCCATTAGTGATGATTCACTGCTTATTTTTCTTGTCAAATACAAAATAGATAATTACTGATATGGACATTTCACACCTCCTATTGTCTGTCTCAGTAGGGGCAAACAAAAACGAAATGCAAGTCCTGATCAAATGCTCAAGAAGAAAGTTGCACGAAAATCGCCTGAAGACATCTCTGATGATGAACCACTTATCTCTCTGTCGGGGTATCTCTCTCTCTCTCTCTCTCTCTCTCTCTCTCTCTCTCTCCCCATTAGTGATGATTCACTGCTTATTTTTCTTGCCAAATACAAAATAGATAATTACTGATATGATCGACATTTCACACCTCCTATTGTCTGTCTCAGTAGGGGCAAACAAAAACGAAATGCAAGTCCTGATGAAATGCTCAAGAAAAAAGTTGCACGGAAATTGCTTGAGGACTTATCTAATGATGAACCACTTATCTCTCTGTCAGGGTCTCTCTCTCTCTCTCTCTCTCTCTCTCTCTCACGCACACACACACAAGACAAATCATAGTCTTACATCCTAATGGAATTTATATCAGAGAAAAGCCTAGACAGGATATGCTTATTTGTATGTTTGGCTGTATATGGCATGATATCTCAGTTGGACATAATTAATTTGTTAACATTATTTGCATGATCTCCATGCATAGCATATATATACAGTACTTTGATCCTATGAGAAAACATGCACTGCTCCAAGATCATAAATATACATAGTTTGTTTATGAGTTTGTTATGACATGGATAGATGCACATATACTACTAACCCTCTTTCGCAAGATACAAAATTTGCACACTGAAAAATTATTAGTTTGCGTTTAAACAGAAGTTAATTGCTGTATCCACCTTTTCTCCACTCTTTTTAACATAGCCTATTAAAAAAGATTAAGTACTCTGGTTGCCATATGTATTCACTTGCCCAGATGAAGATTTACTTTGTAGTCATGGCATCATCTTATCTTTCTTCTTTTTTCTAGTCCGAGATTGAATCCCGTACACAAGTTCTATTAGAAATAATTTGTTCCTACAAGATCTTACATAGTTCCACACTGCTAAAATCAATTAGGAACTGAGAAGAGTTTCTCTATTTCAAGTTTGGTCAGCTCCAGTTCTTTCTGATTTGTTGTTTATTACTTGTAATACTATGTTTTTCAACTCAGGAAAACAAAGAAAATGTCTCTCAAGCATGATGCAGAGGAGCTTATAACTGATGCATTTGAGAAGAATTTAGCCGAAACTGACTTCATTAGCATGGATACTGAAATCTCAGAGAGGTAATGAATCGCTAAATCTCTAATCTGGTAGTTTTATCTCACAAATCCGATCTTTGAAATTGTGGCTTTCCATATGTAGCTTACAAAGTTATTATTGCATTGGTTTGTCCTTAAGCCTCTTGCAATTGTCATTTTGGCTGAAGAGTTTTATTTCAAAAGTACCATTATGCTTGTATTAATTACTGTTGTTTCCCAGGGATAAACCTTTGCAATCCGATCCTATGGATGCTGTAGAAATCAACTCTGCGATTCCTTACCATTCCAGCGACATAGAAACTGAACCGATTAGAGGGGGAAGTTTAAATGAATCGAATGCTAAGCCTTTCGAGGAAACTGAGAATGGGGAGCCTCCATTCATGGATGAGTTGGCTGATTTTGACGAAGAGATGGAGCCAATTAACGCCATACATGAAGATGGCATGTTAAAAAGGCGGAAGAGAATGGTAATAGACTCAGATGATGAGGAATGATAAATTTATGTAATGGATTTTGCAGGTAGATGTTGTGTATAGTGAGGTGGATTCAGAAATATACAAGAGCCTCTTTTGAAACTGCCTATTTTTCCCTTATTTATTTTCTGTATAAAATGTTTTAGTTCGATATAAAGTGAAATAGCTAGGTATTGGTGACTTTTGCATCATTTTTAATGTGCTTCTCTTCAAGTTTGCACGATTGCGATAAAACCACTGAGTTTTGGATATAAATAAAGGAGGGTCTACTGAGATAGATTTGGAAATAAGAAAAATAATCCACTCTAGGTTAGTTATAATTCAGTATTAGGGATGCAGTGGCAATGGGGTATGATTTACTTGTTCTGCCCTCAAAATGACATACAAAATGTTTTACCTTTATTCATTTGACAAAATAAAAAATAAATTCTATTTAGCATTAATTGTTATTAAATTATATTTATTTTTGAGACAGAAGGAATGCTAAATAAAAAATTTAGCTGGATAAAATTACGTTATCAAGATACAACACAGACCAAAGCTACCATGCTAGTCAAAAACTAAACAGGCCAACCATACTAGCGAAACCCATCTCACCCCAATAACTACTAATAATAGGACATGACTTGCACACAAATTAGGACTCCTAGTTACTACACTTTAATAGATTTTTTTTTCTTTTTGTATATACAATATAGGTATATACTTAGCTAGCTAGATAGATATAGATATTAATTAATTAAATTGATAGATGAGATCATGAAAAGTTTATTGTAATAAAAGTTAGCTGTTAAGTTGCTATTGTCATATGCAAATCTACTGTAGATCATATAGGTTGGTGTGTATGAGACTGCCCCATAGCCAAATTGCATGCACACTAGATCCAGTTTTGAAACATTGATCTCACACACAAGGACTTGGTAATTAGTAAGAATTCCAAACGAGAAATAAACAAACAAACAAATCCTAGCAAAAATGATCATTAACTTTTGAAAAATATCATCCACTTTAAAGAAAAATTCATGCTAATCATAGAGCACAAATCCACCAAACCCACCACAGGATCTCCTAGAACTATTAGATCTGAAAGAACAAGTATGAGAAGCAGCAGGTACAAGAGTAACAAGCAACAAGAGAAAATCATAATAAAGATGTGACCCTGACAGAGTGATCAGCTGAGCCTGTCAAGAAGATTGGCAAGCTTGGATGCCAATCTACTGTTGTGATAGATCCACTATGAGGGAGAGATTTCAACCCATTTCTTTGACCTCGGACCTGACCATAATAGTCAGAAAAACATCAAGCTCTTAATAACTATAACATGGGCAGTAATATCCAATGCTGTTCGAGCCGCCAAATGAAAGCACACAACCTGGTTAAGAAGTGAGCATCGAACAAAAAATGCCACGCATCTGTAGCGCAGTACTGTTTTAGTTACCTGGTATATTGGTGCTCGTAGTGAACTAGATGTCACCAGAAGTCTCCTCCCATCGGCATCTAAAGCCATTTGATGTCTCTGCTGTGATGAATTCTCAGGGTTGCAAAACCTGCATTAGATGATTCACCCATTGCAAAGTGCTTACTAAGGAATCTAGTTGATAATATGTTCAACAAAATCCTAAATGATCTTAATCTTAAACACCATTTCTAGAGTAAACTGAATCAAGGATAGATATTAACTTTCGAACACTATTGTGTTCAACCCCTATCTGGCACATCAAATTTTGGAGCAAGAATAATTTGATGAATAAATCCAGAACATGCATCTCTGGGTGATGGACAGGAACATTGGATCAAAGTATCACTTTGAATCCTCATCACAAAGGAAGAGGTCGGAGGCCAGAAGTCCAGAATTTCAAGGCTGTAGTAATTATTCCCCATGAGATTACCATTTCTACTTTCTAATCATCTCTCATGATTCCATTGACAAATGATAATTTCAATATAGAAATTACAAGCCCTGTATGCATATTATTGGGGTAAGGTGGGTAACTATTATAACCCAAACGAGAACATACAAGAAGATGCCCAATCAACAAATAACCTATTTCCATTTTCATGTTACTAAAACATAATAAAGAACAAACTCAAAAAGTATTGCAGGAGGTGCCAATCACCAAGAAAAAAGTTATGCTAAGAGTTTGTATGCTTGCAAGCTCGTGTGCAAATAATTGCAGATGCTTAATCTGTAGAAAGAACATAAATTAACAGTAAGTCACATAATAACTTCACACCTGTTGCAGTTTCCTGACCAGAGAATTTTTCCTTGATTGTGCAAGCTCCATTCAAATATCTGAGTGAAAACTTTCAGGTTAGAAAGATTCCCAAAATCTAAAAAGAAAAAAAAGAATATGTATTCATTTGAAGGGAACCAGATGTATTAGTAGATTAAATAATCACAGATACTTGCATTTCCATCAGTTCCCAAGCTAAATATGCTGGTCTCATCATGCCCAAAAAGAATTGAGCTAATTGCAGAATCATGGGCAGGCCATCCAGTAACTTGCTGTCCAGCAGACATATCTTTTTCCCAGTTAAGGTATATTTATTTGCTATAATTCTTGCTATATTGTTTATAGGATTAAGAGTGAGATAATTATAAAGAAGATGAAGGTACTGAGCAAAAAAAATTATATAGAAGATGAAGGTAAGGATACCAAATATATGGATCAATCCATCAGTTGCAGCAGCTGCTAAAATCTTTCCATTGTGATTAAAACTCAAAGAGGTTATTGCAGGTGGATCTTTACCAAGAGGAAGGACTGTCTTCAAAAAAGTTGAAAGAAGTGAGGACTTAAAAAATCTTTGTGAAGAAGGAACACATATAAGAGTGTTAAAGGACACTCGATTCACATACAACTTTATGACAAAGACAATTACGTACCATAGCCTTCCATGTCCTCATGTTCCAAACAGTTAATGAGGCGAAACCCAAGTTATCGAAGTAGCCAGAACCTTTTCTGCAAAGACAAAAATGTATATTTGCAATAAATTTGTCTGGAAGGAAAAAGGATCAAAATCCATTGTTTTGGGGGGGGGGGGGAGGCACTAAGTTGGACACACCATCTACAAGGTTGGTACAACATTTGAGTCAACGTATTTTCAGTTTTATAAATCCTGTTACAAAATTAAGTATCTATATTCCTTGTTCTATGTAGCTCAAATTAGAGCATAATGAATGCCCATGAATCCCAAATGTATGATCCAGAATATACAGACTACCGTTAAATGGATTCTAGAGCTCATTTGCACTATTAATTTTTATTAAAACTAATGGTATAATCACAAGGATAGTATTTTATGAGGGTGTTGGACCATAGTTAAATAGGTTGATACAAGGGCAGATGCAGGAGCCATTATGTACCAAAAAAGAGAATTACATGCTTCTGGAGGCAAAGGAAAAAATATTCAAAAGAATATAGCAAGTGCAAAAATACCTCCTCGATGCTGCTGCAGAAACAAAAATAGGCTCCACAGGACTGCATTTCATGTCCAAAATGCTGAATGACAGAAAAATAGGAAATCAAACACCAGTACAAGTGAGACTTGGATTACAATTCCCTTTTCTCAAAATGATGTTAAGGAAAGGAGAAAACAAGAGAAAAAGGTAATTGACTGCAGGGTAAAAATGAATAGACAAAGGGCAATGATGAGCACCTGGGGTATGCTTCAGTTGAGTTGAGATCACAAACAACTCGCTTAGAATCTACATTCCATGCTTTAATGCCTCCATCAGAGGTGCCTATCAGTAGCTTTAGTCAAATGGAATAAAATAAAGCATCAAATGCCAGTCTTCATTACTCAGAAATATTTCAAGATTAATTCAACAAGCAACATCACTAAATATAAACAAGTCTAAAAATAACACTCAGAAACATACCAAACGATCGGATTTGCAGTCCCACTCAAGAGACATGATTTCAGCTCCACAATAGATGGTTGCATTTCTTGATGTTGGTGCTGCTGAATCATAGGTCCATATCCTTCACCATAACACATGAAATCAGTAAAGGAAAGATAGGCCAACAAGAGAGTGAAGAAGTAGAAGAAAGGTTCACAATAAACCTTGGAATAGGACACAAAAGATTATGACAGATTTTTAGGCTCAGGTTCATAAGCAGTGCTCAATGATTTGACAAGCACGAGCATTATAGTTCAAGCAAAAAAGCCATGCAAAATGCAAAGTGAATAGGCAAGAAGGGAAGTATAATCAGATAGTTAAAGGAAAGCTCAATGTTTTGATTAGAGAAGAGACGAGTAAAATTGGAAGGAAAACAACCCCCCCCCCCCCCCCCCAGCCCGCATCATATTCATTGTAACAAACAAGGGACGAAAAATATCAATGTTCCTGAAAATTATCATACTTGTACTATGTAAAATGTATTTTTTGCTCTTTTCCTTTTCTTGTACCAAACGAAGCAGAGTAAAAAATAAAGTTAGCATGCCTATGACAGCTCTTCGGATTCTTATTCCTGCCTTTTGAGTTCTACATGACTAAACTGGTTTTGTTAGAGATCCATGCATTTCATTAAAGAATGTGGTGGGTTGACAGTAGATACCTGACTGTGCCATCTACAGAAGCACTAGCAATATTGTCGCCAGATGCAGAAAAGCGGCTACAACTGATTGGACTTGTGTGACCCAGGAATGTTTCCTACAGAAAAAGGATATGAATACGTTAATTCAAGAATATATGGGAAAAGGAATAGAAGACAAAAAAGGTTCACCTGAGACACTGATTTGACTTCAGGGAAATCTTCTTCACTCAGCAAATCTGAACTACTTCCTGTCATGGAAAAATACTTATACCATCAGCATGGCACTTGCAATCTGGGGGGCACAACTGCATATTGCATTAAGTATTCGCTATACCCTGTCCAACATTACCAGAAAATGACAACCCTCTCTAACTTGCTTCGACTGTGTAAAAAACCAGAAAATTCAGGCAGCAACTTACCTGCAACAGAGTCATCTCCACAACGTTGGTGAGTATCACCGCTCCTAATTTCATCAGCATTATTGTGAACATTAGCTTCAGAAGCACAAGATTTCACTACTTGAGCACTGTCAGCAATCAGATATTTTTCTCTTTCTTCCATATGTGATGCAGAATTAACATGGGTTTCAGAGGACATGCTAGCTGGAATGTTAGCTGCTTCAACACCACTGGAATACCAAAAAAAAAACTGCAGTTAGTTAGTAGATATAAGGGTCTATATGCTCCTTTCACTGAGATAACAAGGGCAATTAAGAATCAAGACCACCTCCTTAACTGACACAGCAGTGTGTCTTTTTCTTCCAACAAAGTTTGAGCTTGTGATAACTTTTGAGTAAGTTGCTCAATTTCTTGTTTCAGACGGTTCACAGTATCCCTTTCAGAACTGATCTTCAATAAGGCAGGGGTACGTGGATAAGCTAAGGAAAGATTCAAATCACACCTTGTAGCAATGTAATGCCGTTCATAGGAGAATCATTCCCCAGCAGTTGAGAAGTAACAAGTTGTATAAACATAACAATTTGCATTGGCATAGACTCACTTGTTCACTTTAGATTTAAAAGCTTCCATTTAAATAACCAGAAGGAAAGCTGGCAAATCTATTCTTAACATAAACACCATTATTTAGAGTCTAATAAAATTAAATACTGCAAGGGAATGTTAAGAAAGGGCTTAAGCATTATAGGAGAAATCCTAACTCGGAAATCCTGGGTTTTGGAAGTTCTGATGAATAGTGAAAATCCTTGTTGATTATGGGACTGTATAGGTTAATATTGTACTCTAGATGTTACATGGTGCTGGAAAAATTAGTGTTGTTGCATTATTATGTTGTGAAAAGTTGTGTTTGTATCGATGAAATGACTCTGTAATGATTGGTGTGTTATATTGGAAACTGTAAAATAAAAGAGAGAGAGAGAGAGAGAGAGAGAGAGAGAGAGAGGGAGAGAGAGAGAAGAGAGTTAAGATGAAAAAATGTGGTATGACTAGGAGTAGGGTTAGGGTTGAAACGTGTCAGGATTTTAAATCCTAGAACAAACAGATATTTGGGATTTAAAGACCAAAGTCTGGATTTTGCAAGTGCTTTCCAAACATACCCGAAAAGATGCTAGTGCTTATCTTCACCTTACTCTTTTATTTGTGATGAGTTTAAAAAATGTTCTAATCCTTGAGTTGGAAAAGTCAGCTCAACTCAACAAAGCAATGTCTCATAAAGAGCTTGATTGGTTTTATGTCTTCTCAAAGCCACGTTTGAGGATTTTAAGTGATGTTTCTCAACATGAAAACAAGTAGAATAATCCTGAATTGACTAGTCAATTGAACGATGCCATCCCATTCTTCTCAAGAATCTGGAAATTCTTAATTTGATTATGTATTTATCATAATATTTTCAGTAATACTTCAGCCACAAGCATGCTATAAGAAATATACAATCAAGATGATAGATTACTCCTAATACGAATCACGACCATGGAATTTTTAGTTCATAAGAATGCCCTTATACATGGTGCATGAGAATGGATAGTTAATGCAGCTAAGAGAACCAAAAAAAAAAAGTGGAAATAATTGTATCTTCTGTTTCTTTGATATTATCTCAAAACAGCAATCTTTTCATTTATATTGCATCACTATTGAGCATGCTCTTGCAGTTAGAAGCACAGAGTTAACACTATTACTCTACATCAACAAAATGAATCGGTTTACTAACTCATCATTCAAAATACTATGACGTAAATGAATCGAGTCTATCAACATGAGAAAGAATAAATGTTGATTAAAATCATCGAGTGCAAGGAAAACAAAAATCCAATCTTCATTAAGGATATGAGTACCATTAAGCATCTCACTCAAGAAATTCCTAACTGAGAGGTGCAAGGCACGAAACCACTCCTCAGAAAAGTACACACGAAACTGCGGTTCCAAATGTGGATTCTGCAAGTATGGAATTGCTGCAACGAGTCGAATTCAAATCAATCCCAGAAAACACACAAAAACAACTAAGAGAAGAAAAAATAGAAAAAAATTAACTCACCAAACCAGGAATTCCAACTTTCATCTCTTCGCATTAAATCTTTGCCAAAATTTGCAAAGAACTCCAACACTTTGTCCTTCCTACCACATTTGAAGGCATTGACAATGTAATAACGCAGAATTGACAGGTTCAGCTTCGATATAACATCAATCAGATTGGATTCAGGATACGAAAAACAGTTTCTGAAAAAGGTGAGGAGATCAACCAACTTGTCGGCCTCAAATTTGGGGATGTAAACAGAGAAAATTAGGTCTAAAATCTTGTTAACTTCAAATCCCCTGCCAATATCAGTTGCTAGCTCCTTCTCGAAAGCCTGGAGAGAGTTGGTGAATCCTCTGAATACGAGGAATTCTCGCACCACTTCCTCTGCGAATTTCATTTTCTCCATTTCCCTTTTCTCAGCTGCTTAATCACTAAATTAGGTTTCAATTTGACAGAGGGGTTTATGAATTCATATTCGATTAAATTTATATTTATAATCAGTATACCATATTTAATAGGGTTAATTATTAAAAACAATATGAATAACGACTATTTTTATACTTTGTAATGATTTATTTATTTATTATAACTCAAAGTCTACAGATTCTTTTCATTTTACGATCTAAAATCATTTAAAGTATGATCGTTTTTATCCTGTGTAATCTGAAAAAAAAAATTCTGATCTGTCCAAATATTAATTATCTCAAACCAAGCGAAAACTCCCAATTTTTTTTTTAATTTTATCATCATAGTATTATGAAGTTCAATTTGAACAAAAATATGTTTTTATTTTTGTTTTTAAAATTAACACCTACCTCATTGCAAATTGATATTCACTTAAGTTTTTTTCTTACAAAAATAACATTAGATAGTTAAGATTTGGTTTTTTTAAAGAAAATAAAAAAAATAAAAATTTTAAGAATGATACAAGTCCGTCTAAATGAATCGAATCTACTATTCCATAAATTATTTGTATTTTATTACATGAGCATACATCATATACACTGCATTAGTATCATCAATATACACATGACATGTATTAATGTAATGAAACACAAATTTATCGTAGAAAATTGCAAACTTACATTGGAATTTAGAACCAATCAACTGATCCTCTCTTTAGACCATTCCAATCACCAAAATTTCAAATGATCCTAAAATAAATAAATAAAAAGGTTTTATCTTGGTGACATAGAGGAATAACTACAAGTTGCACGAGATGAAGGAAGAGTAGTAGCAGTGTATGAACTGGAGTGATTGAAGTCTCTCTTCATAGCCCTATACACATGATCTAATCCTTCTTCAATCAACTCCAACACTGTTTGTGGCATTGGAGGCATGTTTATATCAACTGATCCTTCCAACATCTTCACAACTTCACCCATTGTTGGCCTCGTCCCGATCTCGTCTTGGATGCACCAAAATGCCGTTTTTAGAGCCCTCACTAGCTCCGTTTCCTCTAAAACCCCTTCAAGTCGTCGATCTGCAACTTTTCTTGGTGACCCTTTCGTCATTTCCTATAGAAACAAACTCGAATACTTCAATATTTTCTCTAAAGACGACAATATGAACCCCATAATAATTTTGAAAAATAACTGGATTTTGGCTCCGTATTTGATACATTGAAATTGAAATTGAGCCCATTTGACATGTTTTGAATGGTTTAACGGGATATAGATCGTTCTGATTTTTGACATTTGTTCAATAGTTTTTGTTATACGTTCGAAACTACAAGAAATTTGTGGAATAGAGACAAATTTAGTGACGGATAACATCTGACACAAAATAGTGACGAAATAAAAACATATCAATAGTAGAAAGTGGCATAACAAATTATTGTGTGTTAACTTGTAATTAGAGATGAAGTAGTGACATAATTTTACAAACATAATTCATCTACATTTTTTTAGGGACGAAAATTCGATCACTAAATTTAAACAAGAAATGTTTTCGAAATTTTAACAAACAACATTTTAGTGACTAACACTTTTGTTTCAAATCAGTTACTAATATACTTTAGAAATTAATATTTTATAAATAGAGAAGAATATTTTTGTCTCCATTTTGATATTTTCTTGTGGTGATATTTATTCAAAGACAGTTCTAGTTAGTTTAGTCCTGCCCGACTATACTACTTAGGGTTTAGCAATGCTAGATCTGATCGGATATCCCGATTTGTCAACTTTAATTTTCACATATAATCTAATTATACGTTATATATATATGAAATGAGTGGAAGTACCTTGAAAGCCCATCCAGGGTAGAAGAAATCCTCTGCATCATAACTCATATCAAGATTTCTCCTTCCACCAATGATCTCCAACAGAAGCATTCCATAGCTATAAACATCGGCTTTCACAGTAATCGGGCGATTGCTAATCCATTCAGGGGCTAAATACCCTCTCGTCCCTCTAACCATTGTGACCACATGTGACACTTCTCTCCCCATCAACTTAGCAAGCCCGAAATCCGAGACTTTTGGACAAAAATCATTGTCCAGAAGTATGTTTTCGGGCTTGATATCACAGTGTATTATTCTATTACGACACTGCTCGTGGAAATACGCAATCCCTTGAGCTGTACCAACAGCTACACAAAAACGTGTTCGCCAATCTAGCACCATGCTGTGAGCCTCTCGAAAGCCATATGTAGGAAATATCCACTTATCCAATGATCCATTTTTCATGTACTCATAAACCAAGAGCCTAAACATACATACATATCAAATGTTAGCACAATCAAATCATAACAAAAGGAGTGATCTTACTACCAATAGAATTGAGTTATTTCATTTACATCAATTAGTACCATCTAAAACTCAAATCGTACCATCATATCCAATACCAAGGGTATAATTGACAAAAAAGACTAAACAGAACAAAAGTAAAGAAGACAACGAATAAGAACTTTTTCTCATGAGAGTTGGTTGAGAATGACAATTACCACTACTAAAAAAAACACACCTTTGTGTACTCTCGGAGCAATATCCACAGAGACGAACCAAGTTCATATGATGCATCGAGCTAATGGTGTTCACCTCCGTAATAAACTCTTTCTCGCCATGGGGCAAAACTCTATCGAGCCTTTTCACTGCAATCAACGTTCCATCGCTTAGGCTTCCCTTATACACACTCCCAAATCCACCTACCAAAATCAAGAATCAGTCAAGCAACACTTTGATCAAAGATTCACACAAAAACAGGACCCAATTACCTGTTCCAAGCAACTGTGAAAAGTTAGCAGTCTTGCTCTGCAAATCCCTATAGCTGAATTTCACCAAAGCCCCAGACACAATCAAGGAGTTCTCAAGAGCCCTCTTTATAGTCCTCTTTCTATGAACATTGAAATACAACAATGAAACAAGAAGGCCTATAAGCACAGTCATGCTCAAAACAATAGGAAGCACTAAAACCTTCTTCCTTTTACTACTCATTCCATTCGAATCACCACCATCGTCGTCTCCTCTTCCACCATACCCATCCGACACAACCTTAACGAACAGAGTGGACCCCACGTCCTCGTACCCTCCGAACTCCAACCTCCTCAGAACCCAACAATAAGGCTTCTCTTCATTGAGACCATAAACCGAAGCAACACACTCACAATCCATCAAACAAGCGTCCCCACACTTAGACACCGTCCGAATATCACTGTAGTTTGCAATCACCGATGAATCCGAGAAGTAATAACTCGTCTGTTGGACCACCGAGACGTTATGAGCATTGCATTTGCCACTCGGTGAAGAAGGATCCCCCTTGCAACGGCCAGGCAAACACGAGCAAGAAGCATTAGTCTTGGACCTATCCAAGAAACATATCCCATCACCACATATCCCAGCTATGTCACAGGGCTTCGACACAGCAGCCCACTCCGGGACCCACTGGCTCGACCCATTGACATCGTTATCCCAACGGTACAGTCTGAGATTCCCATTGGTCTCCAGAATCAATCTCCGGATCACCAACGGCGCACCGTTGCCCGTCCTGTTCAAAGCAGAGGATAATACTCCACTGTCATTATCATTCTTGTGCACATACACCGCTCCATTGGAGGACGAGCCGTAGACAATTCCGAAACTGCCTCCGTCGTCCATGACCGCCACAACGTCACCTGTGACATTGGATATATCGGGTCCGTTCCAGTACGAGAAGTTCGACGAAGGCTCGGACGACGGCGTATTGTAGGTAAGGGCCAGGCTGAGTGAAGTTGGCTGTTGCAGCATTTTCAACGTGTAGTAGCCACCGTGGGATGGTGACTTGGATGATTTGAGCTCTAGGGAAACTGTCAATGGCTGGCCTGGTAAGAGTGTGTCCGAGGGATGGGAGAAGCTCTGCCACGCGATGCGTTGATCGGGGCCGTAGAGAATGAGGTTGCCATTGTCGGAGAGGACGGCGGCGTCGGCTCCTGAACTGGAGGAGTTGGATGTCCAGACGGCGGCGCCGCCGTCGGAGAGGACGAGGTTGCCGTTGGATTGGAACTCCAACATTGCGTCTTTGCTTACTGGAGAATTACTATTAAGATTTTTCAGACAAAATGAACCGTTGTTGGATATATTACATCTCATAATTCATATCATTTAATACATGTCACATATCATGTATTAATTAATAATTATTGAACACTTTACTTGAAAATAGGTATGAATTACTAAGCTATCTATAATGAGGACTTTGTTGTTTATTGTTTTTGTTTTTTAATTTGGTTTTTATATCAGAATCATACAATCAATAGATTAAGTCGATATATACTATTTTAAATTTTGTGCTTTATTGTGTATTTTCTTTTCATAGTAATGGATTGTTATTTATTCATCGGTCTAAGAATGATTCAAAACAAAATTGGGGATATTGTGGTCGCCTACAACTCTACAACTCATATCACATCTAATGATTCTATTAGGGTGTAATACTTGTTATTTATTTATATTCAATTCAATTGCTTATTTATGTTTAATAAATAATACATACTAAAAACCTTATATTATGTCTAAGTGGTGATTAAAAAAAAAAAAAGTACACAGAACATCTATTACATAATTCTTTATCTTATTTGTGTACCACTATAAAAACGATGAAATTTTAATAATTTAAACTGATATTAAAACTACATCATTTTGACACTAATACATAAAAAGAATTTGAGATTTTTAATATATAAAGTTATAAACAAATGGCTAAATCAAATGCAGAATAAATAATTTAAAAAAAAAAATCATACTTACATATCAGCCGACCAAACAAGAGTCTTATCACCAGGGAGTTGAGCAAACCATATCCCCAACTTAAATTGATCATTTCTTGTATCAATCGAGACAAATCCAAAAGCAAATGTTTCATTATTTGAAATCCATACCCGATTCTCATGTGCTAACAATCTCGATCCGAGATTGATCCGGTCCGCTATAATGGATCCAAAGAGCAGAAAAAATAATGCCAAAAATAGAGAAGAATAAGAATAAGTAACCATTTTATTGAGAGGTAAAATTAAATGAGTAGAGAAGTGAATGGAAATTGGGATTCATTTGGAATCGGAGCATTGTTCAAGTGTTTTGTTGCAATATTTAAAAGAGAGAGAGTGGAGGGAAAGAAGAAATTTTGGAATTAGTGTAGTGTGGGAATAGGAGTTGTGGGATTAGAACACGTGGACAATGGTGGGTGAACTACAATGTTGAAAAAGTGTAGTATGGTCGGCTGGACAATCTGCCACGTGTTTAATTGTAATTTCTCTTTTTGGGAGTTAAGTTGGTTGTTCTTGCAAGCTTTTCAAATCCTACAAAGCAATAATGTTTTTCTCCAAGTCTCTAACATATGAATTTTCAAATTTTCACACTTATAGGGTGACAACCAATGATGAAAATTTCAATAGAAATATCGGTATCTTAATTTTATAGAATTATTGTGGAAATATCGATATCGATGGAAATATTGGTATATAAATTTATCGATATTTTCCCGACATTCCACGATTTGATATTTCCATGACATTTCATGAATTTTCATATAATTTGTATCATGAAACCATTGATATCGAAATCGATACTGATATTTATCGAAATTTCATCGATATTTCCCCGATATTTCACCTATTTTCCTACCAATTGTACCATGAAGTCACCGATATTGAAATTGATATTTTGCCAATATTTTACCGATATTTTGACAAAATTTCTTGTTTCTTTACCGATTATGTAGAAAAATAAACATATTGGAGATATATCGATTGCATCTCGTTTCTGTATCGATCACGTAAAAAAATGAAAATATCAAAAATATTTCCGGATATTTTCTCCATGGTGACAGCATTTTTTTTATAACCGAATTTCAACTATATTTTATTGATCTGAAGGTAATGACTAAATAAAGTTTGTTTTGCTTCTTTAGGATTCCAACTCACGTTGCTAATTTTCAACATGATTTGTGTTATACCCCACTAATCTGACCCGACCAGGAAGGCAGAAGACCCGGCCAGGGTCCGACTAGAGATATCCGAGGGGCACGCCAAATTTAGTTTATTTCACGAAGAAGTCCACAAAAAGGAAACAAATCCTACACCAAATTCTATCCGATTTAGATAGGATTAAATCTAATTTTATCTTATTTAGACCCTAAATCTTAGGGATTTATTTCTTATTGTTCAAGTAATGTATCTTAGTTTTAGCCTATAAATAGAGCCTCAATTATCATTGGAGATCAAATTCTAGAGAAATATCAAAATTTAGAGAAAGATCAAATTCTAGAGAAATATCGAATTCTAGATTCGAAATCACTGTAATTAGAGAATTTATTTTCTCTCTTCTTTATATAGAACGAGCCGAAAAAATTTGCCCGAGTAGGCACCGGGCACAGTCTTTCTTTTACTTTATTTGATTTTCTAAATTCTATTCAGTCCGTTTCTTTTACTTTATTTGATTTTCTTACTTTATTTGATTTTCTAAATTCTATTCAGTCCGTTTCTTTTACTTTATTTGATTTTCTAAATTCTATTCAGTCCGATTCATTAAAGCCGTCAACTTCTTTTACTTTATTTGATTTTCTAAATTCTATTCAGTCTGATTCATTAAAGCCGTCAACTTCTTTGGTGTTTGGCTAGGATTTTGTGCTCTACAAAATCTTTCTTTTACTTTATTTGATTTTCTAAATTCTATTCAGTCCGATTCATTAAAGCCGTCAACTTCTTTGGTGTTTGGCTAGGATTTTGTGCTCTACAAAATCTGACGTCAACAATTTACAATCACCTCATTTGTCATTCAACTCTAAATAATACATTAGAGCATGTGTTTTATTTCTTATCCATACTATAACTCTAGTTGTACTTCATATATTAGAGAAGAGATTTAGAGTTTGAGTTATATCTCATTCTTACTTTCATGGAAAAAAAATTAATTGGAGTAAAAATTACTTTATAAAGTAAAGAGTTAATATCAAAATGCATCATGGATTTTAACATTTTTTTCAATTTGGTATCTAAACCAAAAAAAATTCAAAATTGCTACCTATATTTTTATTTTTCGAACTTTTCTAATTATTACCTGAACTTAATTTTTTATACATTTTTAACAAAACATTTGTCAAAAAACTTGAAAATGTAGTCCACGGCTGAGCATAATCCTAAATGCATGAATTGTATATTAAAATGATCTCATTTTAAAACCAAATTATAACATTAAACCAAATTCGTGATTCTCGAACGATTTGAGCCTCAATGAATGACTCATTCTAACCCAAAAATAATAATTTGAAAAAATCATAAAAAGTATGAGCAGCATTCAAGTTTGTTTTTCAGACACCAAATAGAAAAAAACCTCTAAAATTTAAGTTTCCCAATTCTAATAATTTACATGGTTGTATTATTTTAAAGTAGCCAACTTATTATCTCCAAATTAGACGTGTTTAACTGAATAATAATGAGGAAGAAGAAGAATACTCCATAATTAAACAATTCATTTAAATCTTGCAGAAATTTTAGACACTTAAAATAAAATAATTAAACAATTCATTAAACCTTGCTGAAATTTAGACACTTACATAATTGGAGTGGGACCACATTTCTTATTCGGACTATCAATGATTAGTTACATATATCATATATGCATAAATAGTCTACGTTGGACTATTTAATCTTATCTGCAATTTTGAATTTCAAGCAAAAGAGACACTTACATCTACCCTTTAATTCAACTGGGTTCTCCAATTCTTTCCTTGTTAATCAACAATTAATTAATGGAAGATCTTTGAAAATTTGTGTTTTATTTTCTTCTTAATTTGAAAAAAATGATGATAGTTATGACCATATTAGACACTGCCTTTAATTTTATCACCAATTTTCTGCTTACTTACAAGTTAGGTAGAATTTTGTTTTCTTTAAATTCTCAATTTAACCATGATTAGGCTAATCCAACCACACATAGTATGTTTTGTGTAATTTTACACTAATTTTATAGTTTTAGTAAACTCTTAAGAACTCTAATTTCATATCCCTAATTTTACACCTGTAGTGTAAACGATATCCAATTATGTTATACCAAATGAACAACATTTTCTTTTTGACTAATTAGATTTCATTTAATTAAAAAAAAAATTAAAGTTACTACCATAAACGTCATCTTAAAATAATTATAATATAATATTTCAAATTCCATAAGAGCTATGTAATAATTAAACTTTTCATAATAAATTCCACACGCATGAAGAGATAATATTATATTCATTAATAATATGCGTATTTTTAACACTTTTTTTTTCAATGTGATTGTGTTGTAAATTTTGTTAATTTTAAAATATTATGTTTGTATATTTGGTGGAAGTAATTTATTTATTTTCATACGTATTGATTATTTGCTAGATACTTTTAATATTCAAGAGTAATTAAAATAATATATTAATAAAATCAAGTATAAACTAAAAAAAAAAAAAAAACGTTGTAATAGCAAAATGTTGAAAGCTCTTTTTTTTTTTTTTTTTTTTTTCCCAAAGCCATAAATTGTTCTAGATGTAGGTGGGCCTCAAATAATTGGGCTCGAAATAGTCCCCAAGTCCTTTATCATTGCCCCAGTTTGGTTTCTAGCATTTTAAGCCCACGATCCGGCCGGTAGTCGGATCCAACCCGTTAGATTTTATTTTATTATTATTATTATTAAAAAAAAAATTATCAGTTTTAGCATTATGCAAGTAGATAAATATATATTTTCAAAAAAATATCAATTCGAGCCACTTTCACTTGAAAAAAGTCGAAAGATATATTTTTGTGAGTTTGTGATAGATATGCAAGAAAGTTTAATAGGGTCTTTGTTTAGCTTTCATAATTCAATTTTATTTAAAAAACGTATATTATGTGTAAATTCATAATCCTATATGTGCATATATAAAATGAAATCTAAAGTCGGAATATATAATATTTATTGTATTTTACTTTCATATATTAATAAAATAAAACATGAGAATGGAATATTGCAAATTTTCTATAAATTTCATTTTAATAATGCAAGCAATTCGTAATTCCATTGATGATGTATTATTATACACATGATATCCATTAATAAAAACAAAACACAAAATTAGGAAGTTTATACATAGGGAAAATGCATTTTAAAGTCCTTGAACTTTCATATTTTATCTTGCTGACCATTCACATATTTATATGAGCCATTGTATTTGTATTTTTGTTCACTTCGAAATTTTTTAATAACTTGATGAGAATGAAAATAAAATTCAATCACAAATAAAATAATATTTAATATATTCCACCTGATATAATATCAATACAACATTAATATACTACCATATTTCTTGTGGGTCTGCTGACCATGTTATTTGTTGTTTTAGCAGCTCAAGTGTTAATCATATAAAGACAACATTTTGATAAGATCATTTTACAGATCATATTTTAAGAGATAAAACTCATCAAATTTACTCGACCTCATTATTAAGTTAAAACGAGTCATTTATATCTAAATATTTGGGGTGCCTCTTAAAATAATTGTTAGTACCATACTTTTCTTTTGCATGGCATTATTGTACGTCACGTATTTGTGTGCCAACAATTCTTGTTTCTTTTTGTATGTGGTGTAGTTTTCATTCATTATTGCATTGCCATTGCCTCTGCTATATATCCACTGCACATTGAGTTATATATATCCTAGTACTTCTAGAATGAAATTATTCAATCTAATTTTATTACTTGGAAACATATTATCGTCTTATCGGCTCATCAATCATTATAACAAAACAACTAATAATAATAATAATAATATTAATAATAATAATAATTATTATTATTATTATTATTTTACAATTCAAAAAATATATATCTATTAATAGGAAATTCCAATTGAAATTCCAAAAGAAGTAGAGAACCATTGGAATCTAATATTTTTAAGGGGTGTTTGGATTGAGATGTACCCATTCGAATTTGGGATAATTCAAATGAACAAAATTCCAGTCATGTTTGTTATGAGATTTGCATAATCCTATAATTATACTCTATTTTTTTCTATTTTATCTACTTTTTTACAATTTTCAATAAAAAAATTTACCTTTTCAAAATAAAATAATACAAAATCATCAGTTTTTTCTACAAATCTCAATATGATGTGATATCTTAACAATAATCATACTATATAAAATCTCAAAACAAATAGCAGATTATCAAAATCCATTTATTTTTTAAATTCACTTAAAACCCAAATCCAAACTTGCAAAATCCACATATGCTCCAGTCTAAACATACTGTAACACCCTCTTCTTGTAGGGTAACTACTTATACTAAATTATGCCTAACCTTCAAACAATCATTGTGATTTTTTTTTTAAAACAGCGGAAATAACTTTGTTAAGAAACATATCAGAGTTTTAAAACGGTCTAAAGCATCCAAAAAGAAATAAATTGTTTCTGTAAAACTTCACGTCAAAAGAACTCAAAATAAAGTTTACTTTGCATGCAAT
Source organism: Scutellaria galericulata (assembly GCA_946896805.1). Taxonomy (NCBI): domain Eukaryota; kingdom Viridiplantae; phylum Streptophyta; class Magnoliopsida; order Lamiales; family Lamiaceae; genus Scutellaria; species Scutellaria galericulata. The sequence goes on from OX335788.1 coordinate 3,681,598, forward strand.
TTAGAAAGCTCTTAAACATCTTAAACCAATTCCGAGGCCGTCCCCACCAATCAATCTTCAGCGCTGCTACCTCCTCGTCTCACATCTTACCTTTGCCTTTATCTGCAGTATGAGGTAACACTATAAGCAAAAATGCTTAGCAAGTACATCACTTATCTCACAAAACATTTTACTTTGCAACTTTAGAAAACACTAGAAACATCACTCATAAAAAAAATAATAATATGCTCTTATACTTGAAAATAATATACTATGGGCCCAGACATGGTACCAATGCGCGCAACTCCGAAGAATCCGGGGTAGCTAGCCACCGAATCCAAACAGAGCAACTCAATACTCATAGGGCAACCTCAGGGCCCTTAACTCATCTCGTGGGCAATCTCGGTGCCCGGTACCAGTCTCTAAAAATATATAAAATAAACCATATACATATATACTCTATCTCAAAATACTTTTCTCACTTTCGTAGAACAAAAAAAAAACTTGCTTCTTGTATCAGATCAAACATATGGGATTACCACACATAACAAAACATCTCTTCACATTCACATAAATCATAAATAAAAACCCACCAAGAATTTAACTTAGCAACTCATTGAAGCATACCCACATAAAGTATAAATAAGCACTCACGTAATTTGCATAATCATTAAACAATATTCACTTAAACACAAATAAGCATTCACATAAATTATGCGTCGATATAAAACGATCAAAACAAAACTACTCATATTACAGGTGAGAGATGTACTTACCTGAAGCTCCCAAAGTTTAAAATATCTCAAGACTCTTAAACGCTTCTAAGTCTTCTCAAGCAAATCTAAAACATAATTAAAAATCAAGCCTTGAGAAGCAGATTTGCAATCAATCAATTAATAGCTAAATCACCATAGCTAACCTATTTTGATTACTTAACCAACAAACCTTTAGTACCATAGTAAATATTTAAGTTACTTTCTAACCTTTATTAATAAAACCTACTGCAACAGACCCGTAAACTAATAAAGCTAAATAAGGAATTAACTAAATATTCCTTTTTAATCAAATATATGTTGGTTTCAATTTGCTACTGTCACTTTTCTAAATAATCAAATTATCAACTCAAACATTATTTACTTACACTTTCCCGTTATACAAACTGTTGGTCACTTTATAAGAATTATGAAAGGTGTAAATATATTCTTAAACTAACCGTGAACTAAGTAATTAATTTAATCAATCATACCATAAATCAATGTTTCTATACTACTATGTAAATATTATCGGCACATTCATCCTCATTCCTGAAATTTGATTAATTATCGCGTAATCATTATCTTTATAATTGACATCATGAATTATGAAGAAACATCTAAAATAATACTAAATCATAAACATCATCAATTTATTAATTATCTACCTAATATAATAATACATGGCCGCAGTGGAATTATGGCTAGCCTTAATTAATATTAGCCTCAGCAACAGAAGACAAGTCCTGAAACTAATTAATGAACCAAATGAATTTAATTATGTTTATTCAAATAATTATGAGATCTCATTTCTTTGTGCAGTGCGTGATATCGACTCTCCTAAACTAAGCAGATTAAACAAAAGGTTTTTGTCTAATAATTAATTACTTAAAAGAGCCGAACACATCTCCCAATTCTCAGTTCTACAAAATGAATAAATTAACTAACCAATCTATTTGCATTATTGAAGATAAGGGATTTTCCAGTAAATTTCATTACATTAACAATCATAATGGAATTCATCTTCCATAACAGTTTTAACATCAAAACAATATAATTAATCTGCTATTTTAGAACCTTATATGCATACTTAGGTATCTTATTAATATTCTCCACCAACAACAAAATCAAAAGTCATAGACGTACATACTCTATTTTTCAAACAAAGGCCATAGATATAAACTATCACATGAAGAATTTATGGAACGAAAGCTTACAAAATAAATGCGCCGCTTCTAACTTCAATTATCCTTTGTTCTTGCTTTTTTCAAAAATTCACTCGGTAGAACCAACGATGATGGCATATATATATATATATATATAGAGAGAGAGAGGGAGAGGGTTTAGATCACCCTTGCTTTTAGGAGATACTAAGTGGACTCCTAAGTTATCTCAACTACCTAAGTTTTTTTTTTTCTTTGGAAAACGTGGTTCCTATTATGTACCAACAACTTAATTCCTTATCTCAATAAATAAATTTAAATTCTAAATTCTTATATCTAATTTAATATGATTATAGGTCCACTAATTATTTAAGGATCCTAATCACATAAGGTATAAGGTGTGATATTTAATTTATCACATAACTAACTGCACATTAATTTTATTAGGAGACCATGATAAATAATAAAAAGTCTATTATTCATAAAAGAGATTTAATTAGAAATTTGGGGTATTACACATACTAAAGTCATTGGAATTTTTTTTTCTGATTTTTTTTAAAACGGCCATTTGAGTTTTTTTTTTCTTCCAGCAATTGATTATTCAAACAAATCAGGACCGTTGGAATCAAAACATTCCAACATTTTTTTTTCCATTGGAATTTCATTAATTTCTCACAAAGACTCATGTGAGACGGTCTCACTGATGGTTTTCGTGAGACGGGGCCCCATCATCTACAAATAACATATGAATTGTAGGGTTTGGGTGGTCCCGTCTCACACAATGCATTAAAATTTCGTGAGACGGTCTCACAAGAGACTTTCTCTTAATATCTAGCACAGTGACCGTCTATGTAATATCATAATCAGAATCAATAATGAGTACACGAAGGATCCAAATCGAAGACGATATATCTTGAATATTAAAGCCATGTATTTTATGGATTTAGTATAGTTAAAGTAGGGAGTACATGATCTCTAGAGTTAGATCATGTCCCCCTTATAATTCCTTTACATCCTTGGACAACTAACATACTAGTGTTTTTGAGAATCACATATATTGCTAGGTGCCTTATAATAATATATAGGAAGGAACATTAAGAGGGGACCAATGGGGTTTGAAGTGACTTGAAGCTCTGGTTTTTGGTTCCAAATAGCAACATTCATGTCTAGCTTTTTGTGAGACAACAAGGGGGGACCTTTGTCTGGTATTTTTGTTGCTCTAACTTGTCCTAAAGCACCCTAATAATAGCTGGACTTTAAACGAAAACGACAACTCGTTTCGCATTGTAATACCAACAAGTAGAAATCACCTCCACCTCTGCTTCTTCGTGGATGTTATGACCTGAGGTTTTCCTACCAATAGTATTTCTTGATATTTTCTTCCCTAGATTAATTCTAACTTATGTTTTTCAAATGATCATGGGATGTTGATAAAGGGTTTTTTAATTTATTGTAACAAGTTATTTCTCTGTTTGGATACTAGCTTTTGTGGCCCTTTTATTATCTAGGGGAAATGAGGTGCAGCATGGTTGGTTGATTGATTGATCCATCATTTGGCTTCATTTGAATCTTATCCGGGTTCTTAATGTTTATTTGCTCTGTGAATTATTTACATATTGTTGGATCTGGAATGCAGGACATATCTAGATATTTTTTCCATAATTAGCCAAGATGAACTCATTAGAATGTTTCATTTCCTGTTATAGCTTTGTTGTTGCAACTTGAAGTTGTGTTTGTTTAATGTTGTTGGTAGCTCTCCCTGTCTCTTTCTTCTATGAGAGAGTGAGAGAGATTTTGAAGCATTATATATGAAGATGTTGGATTAATATGATAAAGGTTGTTTCTTGATTAAGCATTATTATGTAAGTGTGTATTTTTGTAGTGTTTTAAAAAATGTAATTAAAAAATGTAGAGTAAACTTAATTTAATGCCAAAATTGCTAGTAGTCGCTCCATCATTAGACATGTTGACGGCTAGCGGTGTGAGTTTAATAACAATATTAGATATTGTTACTCAAATAAATATATACAATCTTAAAATCGGATGATTAGAACAAATCCTTCAATTTACATGATAGCAACTATTTTGAAAAGTTGAGACAATTATTCCCACATTAATTGGGGTTCTGAAAAAAGGCTAGTAGTAGTGGGTACTAATAATATATATATTCCCTCTCCCATTTCTTTCCTTGTCAATTATTAATTATACTTGTCTGAAGTGAGACCACCACAAATATAATTGTGAGCATAGCAAGAGAAAAACACAATATAACATATGCATTATTATGTTACAAGAACAACCACCCTCTCATACCTTAAAATCTCCAAAACAACTAAACTCCTACATAACCTATCAAACACTTTCCTTCCATGGATCAAACCACCCTTCAATCTCCCTCCATTGAGAGTTTTTCCTATAGTTGGCTAGCCAACTTAAAGCCCTCGTCATACGAGGACTCGTTAATAGCCTCGTACGACACATCCGATCCCGATGAAGCTGGATCCAGCTTTATCGAGATGGATCCAAGGCTACCACCATCTAAGAGATTTATCCGAGTCTCGTCCGATTTCGGCTTCGACTTCCCCGTCACCGAGTCCCCATTAGGGCTTGTCCACGCGGACGAGCTCATCTCCAATGGATTTCTCGTGCCTCGTTTTGTTAAGGAGATGAAAATGGACGACGAATACTACACTCCGGCCGGCACTTCCGCCTCAATGACGGCAACGCATACGGCCCGTTCGGACCGTGTGCGTTGCGCGTCGTTGAGGAGATGCCAGAGATTGTCTAAGAGGTTCTTTGAGAAGTATTTGAAGTTTCTATTGAGGCCAATATTGTTCTATAGAAGGTGTGGAGGGGATAAGTTTGAGTGTGGTGAAATGAGACTGAGCATAAACAGGAATTGGGAATTATCTGCTGCAACGTCGCCTAGGACAAGCGTAGCGTGTTCCCTAGATGATAATTGGAGGAGATCGTGTGATTCTGAGAGTTCTATCTATGAAGCTGTGCTCCACTGTAAAAGAACTCAAGGTTTTTTTTTTTTTAATAATCATATTTTTTTAAAGAATTTTTAAGAACTCAAAATTTTTATACTTTTAAAACTTATGTTGATTAATTTGGAAACTTTCAGGCAAATTAATTAACAAGGATGTCTGAGGCAAAAGAGAAATTCAGGAGAGATGGGACAAGAAGACGATGATGGAAAAGACATAAGAAAATTCAAATTCTTTGATTTTTTTTCTTTCTTTTGTCTTTTCATTTACAAAATCTGATGGTGAAACCTGTTTTTTCAGGAAAAGAATTATCTGCATAGAAAACCATGTAAGTATTATTATAATACCATGATATGTGATATATGACACAAATTGAAAAAATTAAATAGTTATTTTTTTTTCTTTTCAAAATATGTCATATATTACGTATTGTGTGTTATGATAATACCCACCTTACAATTTCCTGAAACACTTGTACCATTTCACAACTACACTATAGTGTGTTTTGTGTGTGTGTGTGTGTTTTTTTTAACTCCTTTTTCCAACTCAGAAGAGATGGAGGTTTTCTTCTTTGTGAATGAAGTGTAGTGAAATAATAATCCTAACTTTTTTTCTGTCAATATTATATTACTTAATTGGGATGATTAGTTTAGTTCTGCATCATTATAGTTTGTAACTTACTTTAATTAAGTGTATAGCTCAAGCTTTCATGTCCAATCAGTTAAATCATGAATGATGATTTTAAGGAGGGACACTTTGTTGGGAAACATATAGATTACCATAATTTTAAGCAGTTATTTAATGTTTTCAACTAAGGAAAGGAAAAAAAAGCAGCAATTATCTGTGGATTATATTGGATGTAATATCTATTATTTATCAATATATTTTATATTAGAATGGGTAAAATAAAAGGTCAATATTATATTAGTAATGCTTGATGGATTTTTATTTATTTTTAATTCTTTTTTGGTTTCATAAAAGAATTCATCGAGCATAGCGAAGATTTTACAGTTTGCAAAATAATTGTAAATTCATCATTAAATATAAGGTAATTTACATTTTGTACCTATTTGATCGACATAGTTAGTTGCATTTCACAAATTTTACATCGTTTATTTATAAAAATAAATACATAGAAACATTCGAATAAAAAAAAGGGATTTACAGTTTATAAATGTATAAGAGCACTTTCTGCAAACAGACAAAATATCAATGGTAATTTTTGTGATCAATCCTAAATACCAATATAGATAAACCTGCAAAGAAAATCTAAAAAACTGTAAAATACTTTAATGTAGAACTCTTCTAAAACCTTCTCATACATCTAATTTCATTTCATGGTTAATTTTTAATCCACAAAATAAAAATATACTTATCAAAATTGATTTGAATCATGATTAGTAGGACTTCTTCATATGTCTCACAGAATATAAATGTAAAATGACCTCATATGAATTTCTTTAATCTTTTATTAGAGTTCTTCATTTAGCAAACTCTTCTTTTGAATTTTTGTAATTTTCTTTTGCAATTGTTTTTAAATATTTTTTAAATATTTTTCTTATAACCAAAAAAAAAAAGATATATTTTGGAGGGTGGGTCTTTAATTAAATTAGTAGTTGTAATCATATACGAGAAAAATAATTAATGTGGGGGCCATAATTAATTGTTGAGTATATTTCTTGAGAATAACATCACTTTATTAAGGCTGGGTTCCATAATTATTTCAATGTCATCAATATCTTTGAATGGAAATAATCAAATAATGTGGACAAAGCTGAGCAATGCCTTTAAAAAAAAAAAAAAAAATCTATTAATTAATGCATTTAATTTTTCTTCTCACATAGTCAGATTGACCACAAAAAGAGAGAAAATAAACTAACGCTAAAATGCCTACTTTTTAATGGTCATCAGATGATTACTTAAATACAAAAGCTTTATATAAAATCGTTTAATAAATATAATTTTTGTGAAATCAAAGCAAAATCGAAGTATATTATCTACAATCCAAATTAATTTTCTCAAATCAATTATCATTTATTGGATTATAAAATATATGTCGATACATCTCACAAAATTGAATTCAATCTCATGAAAGTGATTTTGTTCAAACTTATTCGAAATTAATGAAAAATACTCATAGTAGTAAAATATATACTAATATGGATTGAATCATTTATGTTTCTCGCACTTGTGAAATATTATAATTCAAATTCAACACAAATAAATTAAAGAAATTTCTGATCCACATTGAATACCTCGATAGGAGTATATACTTGACCAAAAATATTACAAGTATTTTAGTACTTTAGCCTTTTTCATGCTCGAAAATCGAAAATGTTTTCCGCATGCTCTCTTTATAGGATCGTATAAACAAAGTATTTATGAAATGGTTTATTGCAAATTTGCAATTCAATTCTAATGCAAAACCTTATAATCGATGCATATTCTATTTTTTCCCTACAAATGCCCTTCTTCTTTTTTTGTATATATTTTGAAAAAAATAAATAAATATTAATTGAGACATTAAAATAGAAAACGTGAAAATTAAGGGTAAAGCTGCAGGGTATTGATTTCATGCCCAGCAGAAATGGTTGGAAGTTGGAACCCTTATTTAATTAAATCTCTTCTTTAACTTTTGTTCTGCGCGTGCTCTAACAACACTGCTACACATTATCTTTTCTTTTTCTTTTTTTTCTCATTGTTCAATTAATTTTATTATTCAGATATATATTGCCTCCTCAATCAATCATTCATTACTCAAGATTTTTTTATTTATTTTTATTTTAAAATTGATCAACCTTGGTTGAATTTGAATTTTTTTCTTGGGTCTTTAAATGATTCAGCAAATGATGTGAACTGTGATATCAATTTAATTAGTGGGATTGTAAATTCCATTTGGTGGGAAATATTATTCAAATTTACTAAAGCATATTTATTTTCTACTATGCTATTAGTTTGGTTTGATGTGGGTGAAATGAGAAAACGATCTGATCTTGTTTTTTACATTGGTTCTTCTTTTATACAAATATAGATATCAGTAAATAAAAAAAATGTATGAATTATATTATGATTTCAAGATATTACAAAGAGTAAATGTTTCCCCACATCATGAAGATCATGCAAGTTAAGTAGGTATGGTTTAGAGTTGGATTCAAGTGTATAAACACAAGATTTTGTATGGACATTTCGACCACACAAATTCAAGTTCATTGGAGTCTACTCTCACTATAGTAGAGACATCCTCCCTTGATACAAAAATTAGACCAAGTTTTCAAGATTCTAAAACCTTAGTATTGGAAACAGAGGAATCTTGGTTTTTATTAGGAGATGGAGAAGCAACAGAAGAAGCTTCGATATCTTTGTCATCTGAATTTCCATACTTAAGATACTGCTCAATGCTGCTACTATCTGAGCTGCTACCTCTCCTATGATACCATCTGCTCCTCGTTTTAGGTCTCCTTTCACTTATCGCGATGGCGATGTCGTTAGGAAACAAATCTCGAAGCACAAAGGCATGGACAATGGTTATGACAAGCAGTACTGTCACTGTAAGAGTAGCAACAATACAAAGAACTAGAGTCAAGCATTTGGTCACAATGCTTGTCACCGCCATTGAGTACTTGATCGTAGCAACCGCAGCAGCTGTCATGGGGAACGTATAAGCCCACCACGCCAACGAGAACCTAAAGCCTCGGAAGAAATTGACACGAACGGCCAATGAGACGTAAAGGAACAAGGCGATGAAATAGGCCATCCGTGATCCATAGTCGAACGAGCCATTAATTTTAGCCCACGCCATCGAAGCCACACTAGGTGCAGCGACGAAGAGGAAGAAAACCGGGTGGAGCTCCTTTGGGAGCGTCGCGTTCGTTGGAAGTCTCTGATAAAGAGTCACGAACAAGACCATATAATGGGCGATTCCAACCGCGAAGAAGAAGAGAGGCCCTTCTTTAAGCCCCATTGATGCTCCAAGCAATGCACCAACAAAGTTCCCAACCACTGATAAGTGATTTGATGGGTTCGCCACTTTGGACAGCCTCCTTTGTCCACCAGATATCCACTGTCCGTAAATCTTGAGCTCGAGGCAGAGAATTGGGGCCATAAGAACGTACCATAGAGACGAGTGCAGAGTATGGCAAAGTGATGGAGGCAGAGCATGAGCTAAGAAGAGGAGAGCGATCCATGGCGCGAAGAAGAAGTTTACGCGTATTGGATGGTAATACTCACGACGAACAGCTTCATAGTAGAAGATTATTTTGAGTGTGTAAATGGTGGAGATGATTAAAAAGAGAGCAACCGATATGAACCAGAGGACGAGGTTCATATCGGGGCCCACATGGAGGAACTTCGTCGAGGGGGAGGAGGCCAAGGCCTTCCACATTATAGCTTGGCTGCCAACACCGAGACAGATACCGAATGAAGTGATGGGGAAACGTAGAAGAAACGGCCATTTCTTGTCGTCCGGAAGCACTATTTCTTCTGAAGCCTATACAAAGCAAAAAAATCATAAGCAAAACCAGGAAACAATAATATTTATCATCTGAACTATACGTGATTTGACCTTTTTTTTTTAAAATAAAATTTGAATCGTTACATTTTGCTGGTCAAGAGAAGATGTCGAGCACAATACACCTAATCGATTATAATTGAGAAAATTGTGCTAATATTGTTACAAATATATGATTTATGAGGACATAAAGAATAGATCAGAACCATGTTTGTGTTATCCTTAAAGGGGGAAATTGACATTATACAGTACATATTAAAATAAATTTTACTGTAGCAAACAAGTTCTGGCCATACATGTGTCGAAAAAATCAATGATTATAATTTGTTTGATACAGTAAAATGCATCAAATTTACGATAAACATTATAAGGGAAGACATACGCGTAGAGTATCCAATTCAGGTCCCTCTAAAGCATCAAAGTAACGACCCACAGGCATGGTTTCGAAATCCACATGATGATGAATCGGGGATTGTTGATCGTCGTCTCGATGTTTGCCTCGTAGGTTCGACAATTGCCTCTCGAGTTTGCCCGACCATGTCTTGAAAGAGTCGAATCTTGTATCAATCCTTCGCGGATCGCTAGAGGAGTTCCCATTCCCACCACTGATGTCCTTATTAAGTGAACATCCTTTAGGCATTGGTTGAGAGTAAAATTTGCCAAGAATTGCAGTACTTGGTTGACCAACAGGAGGAGGAGGAGGCATGTTAATCGAAATAGGAAGCTTTTGTTGATGCTCGTTTTCGTTCGCCATCGATGATGCTTCAATCCGTTCCACGTAAGCCTGAAACTGAGTCATTAGATATTACATATATATATATTGCCTTATCATGATTCATGCATAGCATATGTGAAAGAGAAGGAGTGGAACTTACAAAAGCTGGGGTGCTCAAATCAATTTGCTCATTAAAACTATCAAAACCAGTAACTTCATTTGCAGAAATAGCTTTGATCAATGATGGGAGTGCTCCTTGGGAATCTTCTAGATTTTGCTTCATTCTTTCCATAGTGAATTTGGAGGATTAATCAGTTGAAGAAAACGTGAGGAATTATACAGATATTTATTGTGTGATTGAGCAATCAATATTGCTGGTGGAAACAGTATGTCATCCACCATTATACGAGGAAACAGCTGCCAAAGTTGATGACTCGAAACAAAGCTCAATGTTTCGAGACTCGTGTGTGTCTACAATTATATAACAATAACCGTGGGCCCCTCAAATGAGTGAGATGTAAATCGAGGAATATGTACAAGTGACATATATTCTGGAAAGAGAGTAAACATGCTACAAACTCAATATAAATCTTCATAATATTTCAATGCACTTGTGTTGTCGGAGGATTTATTCTAACATCACCGCAGGCATTACCAACTCGATTGTGTGCTTGGGGCAGAATAGTCTTTTTTTCCTTTGAACATTTGGTTGTACTAGTAATAAGCAGAATAGCATATATCAAGTTGTTTAATGATAAACCATAAGGTAGTGATTTGGAAAGGAAGAAATTCAAAACCAAACAAGACTAAAAAGAGAAAAAGACCTAACTTTAATAAGTACGGCATACAATATTGTGCCCACATCTTTTCTATAGCCCAAAAAATTGACTCTACTAATGCAATGTTTTTGTTTTTATTATTTTTTATTATACTTAGAACATATTAGCGAGAATTGGTTTGTTGAATTTTTATCGAATTTTTTAACTAATTTTTCAGATATTTATATAATTAGTGCTCACATTTAGATATGGAGATTTTAATTTTTTTTATTTTTAAATAATATTCATATTCATATTCTTTGTATTTTAAATAATATTAAGAATTTGTATGCATTTTTTCTTCATTTTAATTATTTAATGTCAAATCATCAACATTTTTTATGACACATAGCACAATTTTCGCCACATCAATTAAGCTCACCAACAAGTGTACTTAAATCAGCGAAAAAAAACTCAAATTGTCCTCAAATTGCTTAATTTTTTTAAATTACGTGACTAGATAAATATACCCCTTTCTGTGAGACTTGAAATGCTACCCTAAACTGTGGGACGTGATTTGCCATTTACCCCATCTTTTTATGATATCAGAGAATAGACATTTCCAAATGTTCCAAACAAATGAATTATTGCTCAAACAATTTCCTAAAGATTATGATGATGATAAATTGGTCTGATCAATCTGATTATATGATGAATAACTCATAATATATAATTCACATGAGTTTATAAAAATATATTTGATTTGTTTATTATAAAATTCTACCTCATAATGTTAATTAATAAATGAAACTGCCTTATATGAATTTTTTTTTTTCTAAATAGATCGAAACAATGATTCTTACTTAATTTTAAGGATATCATACATGATAGAAACAACAAATAGATTGATGGTACCTAACAATATTCCATATTAATTCCCAAATATTAAATTATTTGCTTCTATACAATATCATTTAAATAAAAATTAAAAAATATATTTAGGTAGGAAATAGGACGATCACAAAATAAATGAGGCAGTCATAAGTAATATTTAGGATCACTTATTTTTAATCCACATTGAAAGCTACACTCAAATCAAGAAAAATCTTCCAAATTCGAATGAGAACAAAACTGCATATATATCAATCTATAAAAAAAAAGGAAAAAACATGCCACATTTATATTATACAAAATGGAAAACTATACATATGTTGTTAATATATATATATATATATATATGTATGTATATGTATATATATATATCATCAACATCTTCATCTTCAACCACATCGTGGTTAAATTGAGGTCAAATCTGTAATCATTCACAGTGTGTGAGTGTGTGTTGCATGTATATATCAAGTTTCTATAGAAAAGAAACAAAAGGTCCCCACATACAGGGAATTAGGTTTGAATAGGTGTACATAATAAATTCTCTGGAAATGTATAAAAAATCATCAGTTGATTTGCTAGTTTGAAAATTTTAAATATCTAAAAAAAAAAATCATCAGTTGATTTAATAGTTTGAATTTTTTTTTTTTTAACAAAATTAAGTTTTTGGAGTAACATATTGTTAAATTTGTTATACGTGTGACTTCTTGATCCAGTTGACAATTTATGTAAGATGTACAATACCCTTTTTAATTGATTTTCAATTTTGAATTATTTTCTTTTTTAATTTCTTTAAAATTTCATTACTTCATTGCCGACAATTTTTTCCATTTTCAAATAAGTGAGACCCAGATTAAATAAAAAAAATCAATAATTGAAAATCATAAATGAGTATGTATTTGTTGTGTTTTATTAATTCTTTTTTATAATTACTAGAGATTTCACATTATATTTATTGAATAAAAGAATCACCTGTCATGCAAATCAAATTTAATTTGTTAAATACTGAAAGTGCATACATTTTTTTATCTGAAAATATAACACATATCTCTAATTGTTAAATTATTATATTTTTCCCCAAAATTTTATCACCATCAAACATAAGTGAGATGGTCTATGACGCAACTTTCATTTCTTAAAATTAAAGAAAATTAATTTATTATTTTCCAAATAATCCTAATTAAGTAGCCTTCCATTTCTGACATTTTAGAAGTTGTTATCCAATTCAAAGGTACTTTGGTGGATAAACATCCACCAAAAAAAGGAGCCCTCCAAGGATTACTCGAGCATTATTAAAAATTGTGAAATGACTAACCATATATATATGATATATACCCTCTAGATTTGTCAAGATCTTTTTTTTTTTTAATGCTATTGAATTTTAAAACTTCATCATCTCAATTTTGTCATTTATACATTTTATCATTTAAATCTATCTTGGGCACATGTGTGTCTAATATTTTGAACACATTGGATAGTTTGATATGCAAAAGTGCAAAGTCCTGAAATTGTTGAATTTCCAAAATTTTGGAGGCTAAAATTGTAACAATTCTTGAAATTTCGTGCAATTTTTTATCACTAGATCAAGTCAAAAGTCAAGCACAACAATCTTTTTTAAGCGATAACTTTATCCATTCGTCTCAAATATACTAGTTGATCTTTTTAATGCCCCAAACTAATAACTTAATTTCCGTACATAACGATATTATCTCAATTCATTTACTTATATATGTACCCCTATTTAAGATTAAGTATTATACAATAACCAATGTTCTTTGCTAGACACTAATCGGGTGTTTGACTAGCGAATAGGATGTTTAGTTGGCATTTGGGTGGCACATAGACATGGTGTATACATACATTAAATAACTTTTTGTTAATTTTAATTTGTTACTTTCATAATTATTTAATCTTTAAATAATATTTTTAAACTCTTAAACAATTTTATTTTTGAGTTTACGTTGAAGGATATATAAGCAAAAACTCAATATCTCATTTGAAGTATATTTTTATATAACTTATTATTCAATGAATATATTTTTTTCTTACTTATATTTTTAAAATTTTTAATTTTCTAACTAAATTTAAATAATAATAATTCGATATAAGCTTATAATACAATTAGTACATTACCATTTCTCTAAAAGGTTTTTAAAAAAAGTGGGGCCTAGTAGTCTAGGGTGATCACGGTTCGGTTTTACGTTTTTTTTTATATTTAAATTGTCTTGCTATATGCGGTTAGGTTAATTTTTTCGAATTTAAACCGTGGTTTTTTGACTAAACTTGATTATGCGGTTTTTGAGCGGTTTCAGTCAGTTACAATCGATTTTTTAAACTTATAAATTCAACACCAAACATAATTACTCTTTCAAAACGTTCCCCATGACAACACACTAACAGTCTAACTTCTCCATGTGAATTGGTTATCCATATCAAACTAAAAGGATAACTTTTATTAAACCAAATACTCATTCAGTCCCACAAAGATATGCTTGTATACTATTTTCATCCGTCCAACAAAGATAGGCTTGTTACTATATTAATTTGGTTTTTTAATTTGTAATTTCATATATGTCCTTAATTAAATGTATTTTAAATCATCACACTTTAACTCCCTATGTACTTTTTGATCAAAAAATTATTTCATTCAATGCTATAATTAATGAAAGATAAGGATACAATTGGAATTTCAAATATTTTCTTAATTTATGTGAAAATACAAGTAAACCTATTTTTGTGGGATGAAGGGAGAATAAAACAACAATATTCTAGTATTGATAATTCATGATAGTCCAAAATGTATTTCGTAGATTAATTATGTTATTTGATTAGCAATAGCTCAAATACATTGAATGTAGATCTACTTGATATCATTTCTAAATCACATAGACTTCATACATTAAGAAATAATAAAACATGTTTTCATTTTATAATATAACTATATGATCAAATAACATTCAAGTTGGAATTATATACATACATAAATATATACATATACAATTGCTAGTGTGGTTGGTGCGGTTTTGAACAGATCATGTAAATTGCACCGTTTGAGCCGTGCGGTTTCCTTAGAAAAAAATTAAACGACAGTTTATCAGAAAAATTTACAAATGATGATGCAGTTTCAATATGGTTCGGGCGTTTCAGACTGTTTAGTTATTTTTTGCTCAACCCTACCTTGCACCGCCTACGGTTGAATTGCTCTTTCTAGTCTGTTTATGACCGTCTAGTGTTTAAAGTGATCAAATAGGCTAAAATCGATGTGGCTAGAGTGTAGTGCTTAAGCATCATCTAGGCAACCGAGCCACCTAGTCCAATTTTTATAATACTTATAATAATACAAAAATTTATATAAGACCATCTTATAGATATATAATTCTGTAGGACAAATCTGTTATGAGTTGTGGTTAGCCCGTGTCATATAATTCTATGAGTTGTAAGGAAGGTAGACCATTCACAGCAAAAGACAAGTGATAGTGAGCTGTAATAAAGGTAGATAAGCACTATTAACCATCCACGAAGCTTCAAATCAGCAATTCAAAGAAAACTTTAATTTTTCTTCTTGTTGATGAAAGTGAAACAGAGACAAATATGTACCTACAACTGCACTGACGGAAGAGAGAAAAGGAAAAAGGAAGTGGGATTCTTAGTTTCTCAATGGATTTGTGGGCCTAAACGGGCCGGGCTGACGATGCAAGAACGACAAAAACTCTTTATTACCTAAAATGTGCAACAACTTGCATGGGCATCATCAGTGGGATTTCTCAGTGTGAAAAGAAATTACATACACAAAAAGCTGCTGATGAGACAAATTTAGGATCTTGTAAAGTAAGGTAGGTGAAAATTACAATTCAAAAGTGTAATGTTCATCCTTACATTAGACTTGTATATATATTAGTTGAGGACATGTATGTTACACGTAATGCACTAATTTTCAATTAGGACATGTTCGTTAAGGTGGTTAGTGATAATTTGGGTTGGAAATCTATTTATTTATTTTGAAATAAAGAAATCTAATACCTAGAGATTGTCAAACTAACAAACGTGATCTAAAAACCTACAAACTAGGATTTATTAAACAGAAAACAAGAAAGATCAAGTCATAAAAAGATACTTCATAACAGAGATTAGATTTGATCTTGTTTTGTATTGTAAACTTAGGAGGGGGATAATTAATAATTAAAGTGTTTTGTTAATATGTAAAATATGATGAGTCACATAACATGAGATGAGGGTTGGAAAATACAAAAATATCCCCACCAATCAATCTCATAACGCAAAATATTTTGTTGCAAGTGTACCAAATATCTTGATTACGAACCTTATCCATGTCTATTGCGCAGATAAGAAAAACAGATCAGGCAAACGAGAAGGGATACATTTGCTGAAGAGGAACAATAAAAATAACCACTAACAAACATGCCCTTAATATTTTCTTATTTAGTACTACTAATATTTTTTCCTCTTTTGATTTTGTTGTTTTTCTGTATACCATTTGTGAATATCAATTGGAATAGTAAATATAGGGATAAATTCATTTTTTTATCCTTCTTTAGGTACGTTTTCCATTTTTTATCGTCTTATTTTTTTATCATCAATTTTAGTTCTCCTATCTCAAATTTTGTCCAATTTTAATCCGATTTTCGCCGAAATCTCGATTACTTGGATAAAATTTTGTAATCTTGCAACAATTCAATAAAATTCATTACTTAGATATCTGCAGAATATAATTCGTGTTCTTCCCTTTCAATTTTTTAATGTAATTGAGTTACACATACACATATTCAAAATTAGGGTTCTTGATTGAATTGGAGATTGGTGTTTTTTTTTCTTTCTATTTCACGTTTTTTAATTGAGTATATTCTATTTTTGTTTCAATTTTAATTTAGTTTATTATGATTAAGTTTAAAAAATTGCATGGCATATGTTTTGGCATTTTAGATGGAAATAAATAAATAAATAAATGTCACGTTTGAAAAAATACACTATATCAGTATAAGTTTAATGGCCATTTCAAATTGACTCGGTGGAAATTGATTAGGAAATTAAGATTCCGATGAAAAAATGACTCAAATTGGACATATTTTTTAATTGCAGAACTAAAATTGATGATCGGAAAATAATAGGACAAAAAGGGACAATGTTTCTATGGCAGAATTAAAAATGAATTTATCCCAATAAATATATGGTTGGTGTGAACTCATTACTTACAACTAATTAAAATTATATTGAATAGAATATGGGAGAAATTTCAGGAAAACAAACATATGATTGCTGAATTTTTTTATTCAAAAAATGTCCATCTACCTTTATTTTTTGGACTATTTTAAAATCTTTGAGCCCGAGCCCGTAATCAAATGGCTCAATTAGTTTAGGCCCAAATACTTTTATAAATGCAAAGTAACGTTAGTGAACCTGTTATCTAATGGATTTCAAATATTTGAATTTTACAAAAATGGGCATATTGGGCTTCTATGCGACTGCAGGTTCAATGGACCAATGGGCCCAAGCCCAAGTCATCATACATCTCTTAAGTATGAAAACGAGAAGTACAGATATAAAAGAAGAAAATAAATAAAGTTAAAATAAATATATTGGTGTGGTGTAATATTGAGATTAAAGATTAATGTATTGAGAAAATCGTTAGTGAGAGTTTTGGTTAATAGTAAAATTAATGTATGATGTAAATTTGAGAAAGTGAACTTTTTTTAAAATCATTTTTGAAAAAGTCGATGTTGTATTATTATATTAATTGAATGTAATATTAAATTCTACGTATGTGCATCCTTTGGTGATAGTAATAGGTTAAACCCATTAAATGATGTTGTATTGATATATTAATTAGATGATTGAGAAAGGTTATATTTGAAGATTATATGCTGGACCCACATATAGTTTAAGAGATTAAAAAAAGAAGAAGAAACTTATAATGAGAATTCTTGTACAACATAAATTTGGGTCTGAAATACAGTCCAAACAAGGGGTAAGAGTTATGAGTTGTCCAAAATTAGAAGAATAACTGATTTGTTAAATTAATTGCATACATTTTAAATGGGAATGGAGTAAACATGTACAAGTAAACATAGCATGACTTGCAAAGCCTTTTAGTGTGAGTTGGAATCTCACACTATGATGTAAGACTAAAATATTGTCATGAGATATTTTTTCATGAGACTTTTAAAAAATTCAGATATAGGTAATATATTTTGAGTTAATAATATAACATAATAAATCGAGTCTCACCGAAATGACTTGTGAGACAAGTTCACCCAAAATTTTGTCTTAACTAATTTGAAGAATTTTAATTACTAAAAGTTAGGTTAGGGCTTAGAAATGGAATTGATTTTCAAGAATAGGAATATCCTTGAAAGAAGATTGAGAATGTCACTTCAATTCCAACTTAATTATTGTTGAGACCAAACAAGCCCTACTAACGATTTACAAAAAGCAATGAGAATGGGATATGAGTCTTGAAGCATGGCATGTCCTAATCAAATTCACATAATTAACAAGTCAAGTTTAAAACAGTGTGAAAATCTATTGTGATTACTAAAGCATGATTAAAGGTTAGAAACTTGGGAAAAATAGAGAAATAAAGAAAATGTGTCATTTTCATGCAAAATGTGGCTTTCATGTGGCCATTATTAACCTTTTGGTTTTATTCTACTTTTTTTTGGACCATTGCTCCCTCTAAAGCATTAACTTATATAGTTTCTATAACATGCTTTCCTAGCTTTTTACCTACGTCATTCAATAGACCATTATTTGGGTTCTTTATATTTCATTTCAGAAATGTATACTTAAATAACTAAGGAATTTTCATATATTTGAATTTATGAGTTCGCAAAGATTTGCATATATTAGTATATTAAAAGACAAGCGTTATTAGTTTGACGTTTTTTTTTTTTTTGTTTAAGAAATTGTTTACTTTGTATTTACTATTTGAATGAGTTTTTTGTGAGACCGTCTCACGAAATTTTAATGCATTGTATGAGGCAGGTCAACCTACAATTCAATTACCCACGGAAACTTTCCATGAAACCCTCATACATGAGTTTTTGTGTTACTATTTTGTGGGATCTTAACAGCTTTAAGGAATTATGTTGAAACAATAAATAATTCAATTTTTTTTATATATTATTTTATAAACATACTATAATATATTAATGATGTAATTTTATATACTCATATGTCCAAATGATTGAAATTGAAATGCAAATGCAAAATTTCAACAAGTGATTCCAAACCCCCCCCCCCCCCCCATTTTGTATTTTAGTTCACTAACATGGCCTTGATGTAAACCAAGTGGAGCAAAGAAAACAGTGTTCAACTTTATTTTGCATAATTGTTTATTTTGGCTTTTTTTGTTTTTCCTTTTGTTTTCTAAAATTTTATTCTCAAGTAATGATGCTTCCTACATGTCAATAATTTAGTGGGTGGGTAAATGGATATCTAAAGGTGTAAATTAAATGGGGCTTTTGGTGGAGGATCTGTTATTGTAAGATCCTCCAAGATCCACATACTTATTATTAATTTAATTCCCCATCAAAAAAATAAATTAATATCATTGAAAAAATAATAAAAATAACGTTATTGTCTTTTAAAAGATTTCGCTTTACCCGGAAATTATTTATTAGCTTTACCAGACATCATGGTTCCATTTTTTTATTAGATTAAGACTAGTGAAGTTCAAATGCCCATTTAACTATAATATGAACACCTTTTATAGATGTCTCAAAAGAGGAGTTTAGCTTGCGCACAAATCAAGATTTATTTTATAAATATATATATATATATATATATGGCATTATTATTATAGTAAAAAGAAAAAGGCTGATAAAAAATCAAATAAGTATTTAAAGTCTTTTTTTTCCTTACCAAGTCTTATTTTTCAAACGAAACAAGTTACTTATCTTTCTTTTTCAATTCTAACATGCTAGTCCTTCTGCAAACCCTAGATTTAACAAAGATTGTTTTTATATGGATAAATGGAACATACTCTTTAATTGCCTGTTAAAAAAATATATATGTTTCATTAAAACTTTACATCACAAACATATATAATGGTTTTTGTTATTAGAAAAACAAAAGTTTCCGTTTTCAATAATTGACATAAATAATATATAATATGCTTAAAAAGTAATTATTTTTGGTTTGTCATACCAACATTTGTATATAGGTTAATTACAAAAGGATATATGAACTATCCTCCTTTTTCCAAGTTAATTATCACAAAATATAAATTAAAAGACCCGAAATATATGTATTGTGACTGGTGTGGTTAAGTTTACTTAAAAAAAAAAAAAAAAATTCGTTGGTTCATTTCAATTTCTGATTTACTATCATAAAAATATAATACATTTCATGCTCTATGTATATAGATTAATATAAGTTTATGATATATTCATGACATAAATATTATTAATTATATGTTTCGATATAATAATATGAGAGGAAATCATATATTGGAATAGAAGACCAAACCAGCAGTGGTCTCCGCAGAAAAACTCCCTAGTTAAGTAAATAAAACTTTTCAAAATTAATAATAAACAATAAATAAAATAACATTTTTCATCTTTTTTTGGTATACGGGATTCTCTATTCCAATTTGTGTTTCATTGAATATTTTAAAATAAACATTATATATCACTTGTATAAATAACATCATTAATAAATATGATATGATGTAAATTGAAAATAATGAAATTTAAGATGAAATGTGATATATAACAAACATATAATTGAAATACTTTTAGAAAGTGTTTTGAAAATTTAGTTGAAAAATGACACGTGTAAAAGGGTAAGTCAAAGTTAAGTGGTGCTTGCGTGTAATCCCACAAATGATAGTGAGGCTGATTTGGAAGATATCTCATTATTTTCTTTTTAACAAAAACTTGTTGGATACATGCAAGATATCTAATCTAATTCGAGTAAAAAGGTAATGTTTTTTAGCACGTGAATTATTTTTTCCAAGATGTAATATAATATTTTATGTAAAATCCAAATATTCAGATTACATTTTATTAAAAAGTAATACGTTTTAGCATTCAAAATAATATATTTTTGCATGTAAATACAAAATCAAAATAAAAAATGTGACATGTTAAGTAATATCTTTCATAAATAAGATAATATGTCTTTTATATTTTTCTTCATCCTGTCTCTCTCATCTCATTAATTAAGAAAATTATATTTCATAACTCTCACTAATTCTTTTTATTATTTTTATTAAGAGAGATTGCTATTATTTACTACTTTGGATTATTAGGCTAAAAGAAACAGGAGGCATGGGTCTATTATATTCCAATACAACTACATTTAGTAGCTGTCCCATTTATTTGTCCAAAGACTCCAAACTAGATGCATACAGTATAAACTAATGTTTTATTACATAATATATATATATATATATATATATATATATATATATATATTTCTTCGAAACGATATATCCTTTTATTATTATGTTCACTTAACTTTAATCATATTTCCTTACCAATAAGTCGATTATAAATTAGTATTTCCATTCACAATATACATATATGGATAATTTCAATTTTAGTCTTATATATATAAAACATTTTTCATTTTTTAACAATTAAGCATCTGTTTTTCCATTTTGGTCTTTTATATTTAAAAATTGGAAAACAAATATGAAACTGTTTCGCATATATATTCCATGAGACAAAACCTCATTACCCACCAACCAAACCAATTTTTACATATGAATTATAAGTCATGGATTGTGTGGGTTGATCAGTCTCACAAAAAAATTCATGAAACGGTTTCACATGAATCTCACCCCTCATTTAATCCTTTTACTCCTTTATTGATGTACCAATATTAGGTCAATCTAATTGTACACTTTGAGTAGAAGTTTTCTTGTTAGATTATATACTTTTCTAATTTCATTTAGAGAAGGCTTTTAAATTTTTAATCATCAAAATATTTATGTACGTGGGACATGTGTGTTTTCTTTTAAATTAAGTTGGTATGGTCAAAAATGGTGAAGAAATGGAGAGGTCAAGAATTGTTGAAGACCTTTTCTCTTATTTCCCAAAGGTGATCAATTAAGGCAAAGACCAAGAGACATGAAAGTTGGGAGTTTAGTGTAATTTCCCTTTCCAAATGGGATATCCACATGCTAACAAACATTGAGGCAATGCATAGATCCCCACTCACCCATCAATAAAGCTACTTATATAATCCCAATCTAACTACACTTTTGCAAATTCAAATGGAAGCATGTATAATGCCTTTTTCTTGCCACTATCAATTGTTTTATTTTCACCAACACATTCTTAATTCGCTAAAATGAAACTCACTTTAAAATAACAATCACAAACATCAATTCAACTCAACTTTCTTTAAAGTATGATTGATCAACTTATACAAGTAATAATATCTCACGTATCAACAACTCTCTATTTTCACTACTTGGATAATGGGATAATGGATCATACTCATGAACCGAACATCAGATCATAGTAATCATGTATCTCCGAATTAGTATTTGACCTAATACCTTGAACTTGAGTTCAATCAATTCCTAATCTCACATTCATTTAAGATCTCATGCCTTTTAAATACATCATATATATATATATATATATATATATAGTTTTATTTGTTGTACATAATTAAACACGTAGCGTTATATTAATAGGAATATATTTTAAATAAATTTTAAAGTATAATAATATATTGATATATACGATTTTGGAATGGATGGTTCAACTTTATGTCCTATAAAAGTTGGGAATGTCTCCAATTTTAATTTGCCCATTGCAATCCGACCCCCACCCATCATTATTTTGAAACATAAATAAATAAATGAAGAACTTCTTTGTGGTTAGGTGATATTGGAAAGTTAGTTAAATTGAAAAAGAAGATATAATGTGGCCAATATATGTACAAAAATAAATGTATGCATTCGTACATATGTGCAAGTTGATGGACCTAATGTTGTTCATGAAAGTGACTTATTTTGTATGGCTGCTCTTAAATGGTTGGAAAAGCATTATTAGTTCATATTCAACTTTAGCAATACACAAAGCTCTGTTTGCCTTTCCCCATTCTTTCTCAACTCTCAACATTGCATTTCCAATTAACTAATTAACTAATTATCACATTCATGGAAATATAATTGATAGAATAATATCATCCAAATATTATTCATGCAGTGTAGCATTTAAGCTAGTATGAACTTTTTTTTTTTTATCGAATTTCATTAATTATATTTGATAATTAATCAAATCAAGTTTTAAAAGCTTTAATCCGACTGAATATAGTTGATCTATAATAGTTTAATATTTTTACATTTGTTTATCTTTTTATACTTATCTAGTTCGAGTTCAAATCAAACTTCATATTTCATCAAACTTAAAAATATATTCAAACTCATTTGATATATCTATTGAATTGAGCTAAAATAAATTGCTATCAAAACATTTTGAAATCAAGTAGTTTGGTTTTGATTTTGAATTTTATGGCCAAAACATATGAATGGCCTTTTAATTACGCCGCCTCTTGTTTTCTTTTTCATGTTGCAATTGAAGTGGGCAGTAACGTGTAAAGCGTAATCAAAATAAATAAATAATTTTCTTTTAAGAAAAGTGTTAGTTATATATTTAATTGATAGTAAACACGTGCAATGGACCCTTTTGGGGCCGTCCACGTAAAGTTTAACAGCTGGTAAATTAATCTCTATTTACATCTCAATTTTTGCTGTTCAATACACAAGTAAGGACAAATTTAATTATGTCGACAGCCTTGCAAGTTGCAATTATTTAGGTCTTCGACTTTACAACAATTCTTATGTAAATTATAACTTGAGAACATGTTTTTTTTTCTTAGTCATCACTCATCAAAGTGGATTAAATATCATATTGTATTGGATTAATTGTTGGAAAAATCATAACTTTTACTAAAATTATCATTTTGATAAAATTTTCATTATTGATCAAAATAACATAATCTTATATATATAGTATGTTTTTTGACTGGAATAGTAAAGACAAAAATGTATCATATCAATATACAATTTTTTACTTAAGTTTTTAGTCTTTTTTGTCTTCATCCTCTCAACTTTTAAAAAAATATACGACTTTTACAAAACTGATTTTAGTTATAAAACATATTACGTTATGTTATTTTGACCAATAATGAAAATTTTGATTAAAATGATAATTCGAGTAAAGGTTGTGATTCTTCCGTCAATTTACCCTATTATATTATAAAAGATTTGAATTGAACCGAACAAAATGATAGCTTTTTATTTGGTTTTAGAAATGAGTAAGTCTCATGTGAGATTTTATGTAAGACGGAGTTCATATGGAATAATAAAAATAGGTCAATTTATTCAATACGGTCAATTAGTCTCATATAAGACCATTCAAGTTCAACTCATGTAGGGTCATATATGAGACGGTCTCATATAGATTTTTGCATTTGAAAATTATGTTTAAACTTGTTTGATCATCAATTATATTGCATTTCAAATTGAATTGAATATCAGTTCATATTGTATAATTGGGCTTTTTGATACATAGTATTTAGTTTTTTTTTTAATTATAAATTCAGATTCTAAATCTCATCTTATATTTATTGAATAGAAATCAAACAGTATTTAGTAAGACAAAGTCTTGCATAAAACGGTTCCACGGACTCCATTCCGTGAGACGGGTCGTATTTGACTCGGTCAATGTGTCAAAGTCAAAAGTCAACGGTTAAAGTCAATGGTCAAAGTCAACACCGGTCAACAAAAGTCAAATGTAATACTTTTTGAAAGTATCATATTATAGAAATTATCACCATGTAATACTTTTATGTATATCATGTAGTACGTTTTAAAAGTATCACATAATACACATAAAAGTATCATGTGATACTTTTATGTAAATGAGGTAATATTTTATGTGTATCATGTAATACTTTTTGAAAAATATTACATGATATACATTAAAGTAGTACATGATATACATAAAACTATTACATGATATTTTATTCTCATAATATAATACTTTTATGTATATGAGAATAAAATATCATGTAATAGTTTTATGTATATCATGTAATACTTTTTGAAAATATCAAATAATACACATAAAAGTATCATGTAATACTTTTATGTATATGAGGTAATACTTTTATGTGTATCATATAATACTTTTGAGTTAACGGTGTTGACTGACCGTTGATCGGCAAGTTGATCGTTGATTTTTGACCGTTGAAGATTGACTTTGATCGTTGACCGGGTCACGTTAACCAATCTCACGAATCTCATTCCGTGAGACGATCTCGCACAAAACCTACTCATTTAGTAATTGATTTTTCAGTTAATTAATACCTCATGTTTATCGAATCAAATCCAGGCAATTTTAGTGCGTGTTTTAGGGGCACATTTGAAAAGGTCCATCTTTACCATGAATCTTTTATATATGGACTTAAAAAAATTGGTGTTTGGTAAAATGCATTTAAAATTTCTCATTTTCTAGAAGTGCAAGAAAAGAATTCTAGAACACAAATTTGCAATTCTTTCATATAGAGACTTTCAGATAGCTACTTATTGTAAAAGTCCATTTAAATATATTCATCAAGCATAAAATTTCACAATTTGACTTTTATGTCCAAAGTTCAATTCTAGTGGCTTTTTAGTACAATTCTGTAAAATTATCTCATAGATTTAATTATATGATAACCGATTTTTTAAATTTGTTTAGTGATCGACTTTTTTTAATGATGCAGTTTGATTTATTTGTTTGAATCTTTTTGACTAAATAAAGCAAGAATCAAGGAGTATACTGTATATTTTCAAATACTTGAATAAGAAGTAAATGGAATTGAATAAAAAAAACCAAGAAATATAAAAAGAAATTGAAAAGGGAAAAGTAATAAAGACAAAAGCAATATAATAAAAGATGCCAGCCAATAGAGGTAGATTATTGTGAGTTCTGACAAATCAAAGGGTACTTTTAACAAAAACCAACTGCAACTGCCTAACCGACAAAAACATCCACAACAATATGACCCTAATCAAATGGACCTTCGCTGCCACTATTTTAACGGGAGAGTCTCCTGTGAGATCGTTTTATAAATTTTTATTGTATTATGTGAACTGAGTCAATTTATAACCCAATTATTTATAATTCAAAATTTACAATTTACATGTTGTATATGGATGTTGGAATTCCGTCTCATGATAACTATTTATGAGACCGTCTCACATGAATTTTTGTGTATTTTAATAACATATGTTATTTTATATATAGTAAATTATATTAATGTATACATTGTTAATGTATTAAAAATAATTATTAATTTCAAATCAAAATATTTAATGTGATGAAATATTTACATATTAATTGTAGATATTTTAAGACATGTATATGGTGGGTAGGAGAGCATTACTTTTATAACTGATTACTTTTTTTTTTTTTAGATATTTGATCATTGTATTAATGTCAAACAAAAGCTAGAATTTTATTGACATGTGGATGATATATTTTTGCATTAGTGATGTTTTTAAAAAAAATTATTTTATTGAGTTTTTTTTTTAAGTTTGAAATTGGGTAGCCAAAAAAAAAAATATATATATATATATAGTGTTAATAGTAAAATGTTAAGGGCACGCAACTAAGTTCATACTAGTAATTCACTCATACTAAAGTCAATTGAAGAAGCCAATAATAATAGTTAAAGTTGATAACCCTCAAGGGCTTATATTATTATAGTGTACTTAAAAGAATTTAAATCATATATTTAATTAATGATGGTATAAATTATTTATTGAGTCTAATGTATTTGATTTCAGTGGCCACTTAATTTATGTTTTTAGGACTTATCAATTTGTCTGAATTAATATCCAAGTTGACTATTTCAATTGACCTTAAAATCAGCACATGTTCGACTCATCAGAATTTATGTTGCTCAAATTTAGTTGGAGGACTTTAGTAAAGTTTATTTATGCTGGCAGAATGCATTTTTTTAATAGGTCTCTATTAAAATAAATAAATAAAAGGAAAGTTAAGGGCCCTCAGATAAAAACAAAAAACTTAGTAACCAAACTAAAATATTGTTTGTGCCATTTTTTAACCACTCATACTATCAAGAGTTGAATATAATATTTAACAAATTCTAAAGTAGAATGTTTATAGTGATACAGTGGACCCTACATCAGTGCACACGGGTCGACCCGACCCGTCACGCGCTCGTATGCGCCCGCATGTGCTTCTAGGTCGCGGACAAAATCCGCCCAAACATGCTCTTAGGTGTCTAACCTTTATGTTATATTAAGCATACATTTTAGTAGTGTTAGACATACCTTTTAGTTATGTTAGACATACCTTTTATATTATGTTAACTATACTTTTTAGTTGTGTTAGACAGACCTTCAAATTATGTTAGTCATACCTTTAGTGTTATGTTAAGTATAATTTTAGTAATGTTAGACATACATTTTAGTTATGTTAGACATATCTTTTGTAAGACTAGCTGTACCTTAACATTTTTTTTAGATTTAGTTAAATATACATTTATGTGTTCATAAGATGACCATTATGTATTTTTAAGTATACCTTTATAAGTCAACCATTTAAGACACATTATGTATAAATTCCAAGACCTTTATGTTAAGTTACTTGTAACTTTTGTTTCAATAAGGTGACCTTTATTTTTATAAACAATAAGGTGACCTTTATATATTATTAAAAATACCTTTGATAAATAATAAAGTGACCTTTATATATTATTAAAAATACCTTTTATAAACAGAACTAAAATAAGTCAGTTATATATACAAGACATTCACATCAATAAATTCATCTTCATCGGTAGATAACTCAACTATTTCATGTGTATTTGAATGATCATCTATCATAAAACATTAACATGAAATCAGATACAATTTTATATTTTTCGAACTGATAAAGATGGATTTTTAACTTTTAAAATAATAGCCTCACATCGCGATATGGAGAAGATGAGGTTTGAGAGAAATAGAGAACGTCGTGCTTCGAGAAAGAAAGACAAAAAACGAAGAAGAAGGGGAGAAGAGATGAGAAGAAGAAGAGATCGAGAAAGAAAGACAAAAAATGAAGAAGAAGTAGAGAGGCGCACTTGAAGAGAGATCAAAACCTAGCGTGTAAGAGTGAAGGAAAAAAAAAAAGAAAAATTATTTATATTTTCCATATTAATCCTGATTCGGGTTGGACAGCCTAGTTGCAGATCCGTGCAACTGGTGTACACCAGCCCAACTTTATAAAAAAAAGAATGATGATTAATTGGCTATCTAGGAAAATTCAAATTCTAACCAACCCAGTTTAATTAATCATGTGATTACTGTACTTATTTTTGTTAAAAAATCATTTTCGTTGAAGAATGGACTAATTATCTCCCAACATGTTGTTTGGTTTAGTCACTGATATGGTCGAATTTAGCGAACCGGATTTTCTTATCTAAATTTGATCAAGTTTATGAGTTGTCAGTGCGAACAGTTTAAAGAAGATGAATAGAAGTTTTCTTTGAATGAGCGAGCTATACTATAACACAGTTTAAGCGAACTTTTCCATATTTGAGAAGAGTTCGCAGTTAATATAGCCGAAGAGTTCGAACTTGTTAGGTTTTGAGTCAAGATGACGAACTAGTTAAACGAACTGATTCAAATGCAGGTAACTGCCCATTTCGTGGACCACTAAACCACTTCCCCCATTTTTCGGATATCTTCAACCGACGCAAACTTCAGGAAGTATATATACTTAAGATATTCTTTCTTTCATTTTTTTAGGCACAATTACATTAAAAAAACATACATATTATCTCTTTTTTCTGACTTGAGCGTCGGAGTTCCTTCGCCGGGAATCTCTCCCGGTGTTTGTTTTGCAGGTATACTTATCCAAGATATCAGTTTTCTACTTAGGGAAGAAGAGTGCTCGTTCGGAGCAAGATCAGTCACAGATGACACTCAGTTGGACTAAAAGTCGTATAATAACAATAACAATAATAATAATAATAATAATAATAATAATAATAATAATAATAATTTACCTAGAATGCTATGAAATATTGAAATGTATTATTATCAAGATTTGGAGTAGCCACATAAATTTTGAAATTTTAATATCATCACTACAAGGAATAAAAAGTAAATTAATTATTTGATGCTTGATTAAAATTAAAATTTAAAGAAAGAATATATTTATTTTTTCGTTTAATAAATTTAGGGTTGTATTCTAGTTCAACTCAATTAACATAGGATCTTAAAAAAAAATGTTCAAGAAAACCACATATATAGCTCAGTTTATTGGTTTAGATTAAGATTTAAATATATAAATCAGTAATAAAATCAAGCCACATATAAATTTAAAATCTCAACAAACATTTAAACAAACCAGTGTTGTAGAATTTGTATGAAATAGGATTTACAATGAGTTCTAAGCCATCGAAATTTGTTATCTTTTAAATAATGTATCTCCTTTAATAATAAACTTAAAATGGAGTAACTTTAAATAAATTAATGATGTCAAAGAAGAAAAACGAGAATTATGTAAAAAAAAAAAAAAATTCTATAAACTATTATCCAACAACTCGAACACAACGTTATTGGACTTAATTTTGGTAAAAAAAAAAAAAAAAACCCTTTATTTAGAAGCAGAAGAAAATGATAGGACTTTTTTGGTAAATAGCAAAAGTTGAAAAGTCAATATAAGTAAATTTCCTTGTCTCCTCTCTCTCCACCACCATTTGTTGGAGCTCCGCCCGCTTATATATAGCGGTCCCGCCCCTGTTACGCCACCCCCAACACCGGCGCGCGCTCTCTCTCTCATCAAATCTTTCCTCTAAGCCATAAATCGAACAATCAACCAATCAGCCAACCTCTCGTTCCAATATGTACTCATTTCCCTTCTCTTCAAACTCTTAGAAACGAAGGAAAAAGAGATATATCGATAAATCAAGGATAGCCAATCACCCGCCCACCTGCATCCCCACATTTTCCTGCAGATCTTTGCTGGAATTGGGGGGTGTTTGGGGACGAGTGAGTGAACGTTTGAGAATCTCCTTCGTTTTCTGCGTGATGATAATGTGATGGAGCAGAAACACGTGCTTTTGTCCGCATTGGGCGTTGGGGTTGGCGTGGGTGTCGGTTTGGGCTTGGCCTCCGGTTCTCCCGTCGGAAAATGGGCCGGAGCTGCGAGCTGCACGGCCGCCGATGGCATCTCCGCCGAGCAATTGGAGGTTGAGCTTCTCAGATTGGTCGTTGATGGAAAGGACTGCAAAGTTAGCTTTGAGGACTTTCCCTATTATCTCAGGTGATTTTAGACAGAGAAAATTACAAAAGCAGTTGGATCCTTTTTCGATTTTTCTCAACCTTTTTTCATTGTTGTCATTTTTTTGGATTCTCTCTTTCTCTGTTTTTTTTTTTTTGCTTTAGTTGTGAAATGGATTTGCATCTAAGATGAATATTCAACAAATGGAGAAAAATAACTGTTGACATCAGCTAAATGATTGGTTTCTGAATGCTCTGAAAAGATTCAGAACATTCTTGATGCTTACTTTTGTTAAGGATTCATGGCAATCTAGTGATCTGATTGGATAATTCTTGAATTACTGGTTTTCTTGGTTAACAATCTTTGTGTTCATGTTTATGTTTTTAGAGATTTGATTATTGATTATTAGCAGATAATGCAGTATATCCACATAAAAGCTCGTTCACCATAGCCGACTCTAGTATAATTCCCTTCAAATAATAGAGATAGAGATTGAATTTTCGCTTAAAAGGGTCAAAGACTTGCAAACAATCAGATAGAGTGATGAGTGTTATGTTTGAGTGAATCTTTTAGGCCAAGGGATAAAAGCCCTTTCTTCAAGTTTACGATTCCGAATTCCATGTTCTTGTTTTTTAATATCATGAAATTAGTTAAGTTATTATGTGATGGCTAATCCGTGTTCTTGCCTCTTTTGATGGCATTTACAGTGAGCGGACACGTATGTTATTGACAAGTGCAGCATATGTTCATCTAAAGCACTTGGATGTATCCAAGCACACTCGAAATCTGTCTCCTGCAAGTCGGGCTATATTGCTTTCAGGACCTGCAGGTATGGCCAACTTCTGTCCATAGTATAATGAAGTTTAAAACTTATCATTTGTTTCGTTTTCATGTTGCTTTTGTCTTATTAAATTTGTTCCTATATGCTAGAACTATACCAGCAAGTGCTTGCCAAAGCTCTAGCACGTCATTTTGAAGCAAAGTTGCTGTTGCTGGATCTAAATGACTTTTCACTTAAGGTGGTTCTGTTTGATACCGATATATTTTTTCTGCACCTTTCTGAATACTTATTTATACTCACAAATTTCTTGTTTCCTTTGATTGATGATTACAGATGCAGAGCAAGTATGGTATCACCAAGAAAGACTCTGTAAGCACTATTTCTGTATTTTGCCATAGATCAAAATAATGGTCCACTTATAAGCATGCATGCTCTATGCTGTTTGAATCAGTTTATCAAATATTCATCGCATATGTTATTCGTTTCTGAGATAATATACACAAATTTTCTTAAAGTGAATGGTATATTGATCTGTTACATTTTTTTTTTTTGGTGTAGTCTCTCAAGAGGTCTATCTCAGAAGTGACGTTGGAAAGGGTGTCCAGTTTCTTTGGTTCCTTTTCTGCTCTTCCCTATAAAGATGATAACAGAGGTATGGATATAATGCATGATGTACTTTTATATTTCTAGTGAATGCCATGTTTTACAGATTTTGGGTGGGTGGGGTTATATGTATTGACAACGATCAGTAGGCTGCTCCGCTGCTTAGAATTTTTGAAGCAGGAGAAAAAAGATAAACTTGGTCGTTATTCGGAACATTAACATGGAGTTACTTTTTCAATTCATTTCTTTTTTGTTTCCAGAGTGGCCATATTTATATTAGCATATAACTGTTTTGAATTTTGCTCTATCTTAGCAACTGATGTAATGTGGTTTGTTAAATATTTAAATGAAGGGACACCATCAGCGCGAAGAAGTGGATCGGATTCTAATATAAGGTATGCATTAGCTAAATTCTGAACAGAACATCCGAATTCCAATTTAGACAAAATGTTTATATGCCCTCTATTCTGCTTTTTGAAGGAACACTGAAGGGCTCAACAATTCTCTAAGGCCTCGCAGAATCTCCTCAGTCTCTTCAGATCTGAGTAGCATAAGTTCCCAGTCATCCTCTTGTAATCCAGGTTCACAGAATTCTCCTCAACTGTACTGTTTGATATACTACTACTTATTAGTTGCTAGTTTCGAGTTTTCCAGTCAGATCTTCTAGTGTGAGTGAGCATTAATTTTGAATAATTTATACCATGTACTTCCAAGCAGTGTTGAGCGCTTATATCTACAGGAACTGCAAAACAGAATGCAACGTCTCACTGATTTTTGTTTTTAACTTTGTTAGCTCGTTCCAAGCGCATTAGCAGCTGGTCTTTTGATGAGAAATTTCTCTTACAGTCACTTTACAAGGTAATCACATCATCAACTAATGATTTATGTCAATAAATAGCACGAATCTGTCTGCAAATTTCTCTTGATTATCCTTCTCTGGTATCCTTGATTCTGCTGATAGTCAATCTTGCAGATTTTCTGTGATATTAATGAAAAAGATGTCGCTTTCAGGTGTTGGTTTCAGTTTCTCAAACAAGCTCCATCATTCTCTACATCCGTGATGTTGATCGACTTTTTCTTCAATCCCCGAGACTCTACAAATTGTATGACAGAATGTTGAAGAAATTAACGGGATCGGTTTTGGTTCTTGGTTCTCGGATGTTGGACATTGATTATGATACTGGGGAATTGGACGAGAAGCTAAGTGCTTTATTTCCTTACAACATCGATATTAGGCCACCAGAAGATGAAACTCATCTTGTAAGCTGGAAAAGCCAACTGGAAGAAGATATGAGAAAGATCCAGTTGCAGGATAACAAAAATCATATAGCTGAGGTACTTGCTGCCAACGATATCGAGTGTGATGATCTAGGAGCAATATGCCATGCTGACACCATGGTTCTAAGCGACTACATCGAGGAAATTGTAGTTTCTGCTATATCATATCATTTGATGAATAACAAGGATCCAGAGTATCGCAATGGGAAGCTTGTTATATCATCGATCAGGTAGATATTGAATACTTCTTTCGTCTGTTTATTATTCATTTCTGTCTTATTTACTCTTTTTGCTGCCCTTGAACTGGATTTGATGCAGTTTAACCCAAGGACTAAGCATATTTCAAGAAGGTCAAAATGGTGGCAAAGACACCCTTAAAATGGAGACTAATGCTGAATGTTTTAAGGTTTGTGTTTGTACAATTCCACTTTTATAACATTTTTGACAAATCTCCTCGAACTGTCAGGACTAATATTCTTGTTTGATCAATATTAGGGTGGTGAAACCAAAGAGACTGCAGGATCAAAACCCGAGTCAAAGTCGGAAACAGCACCTGAGAACAAAAACGAGGCAGAAAAGTCGATTTCTTCAACAAAGCCAGATGGTGAGAATGCAGTGATCCCAAAGCCCCCGGTAAGAAAAATGTGCTTTCTTGGCAGTTTGGAAAAGAAATTTCTGTCAGCTTTCTACCTTTCATGACAATACTCTGTCTTTTTACTCATTTAGTCTTGATTGACTATTTGCTTATACCAGGAACTTCCTCCTGACAATGAATTCGAAAAGCGCATCAGGCCAGAAGTTATCCCCGCAAGCGAAATTGGAGTGACGTTTGCTGATATTGGAGCTCTTGATGAAACTAAAGAATCCCTTCAAGAGCTGGTCATGCTTCCTCTTAGAAGGCCAGACCTTTTCAATGGAGGGCTTCTGAAGCCTTGCAGAGGCATACTACTCTTTGGTCCACCTGGCACTGGAAAAACAATGCTTGCTAAGGCCATTGCCAATGAGGCTGGGGCTAGCTTTATAAATGTCTCGATGTCAACTATCACTTCGAAATGGTTCGGAGAAGATGAAAAGAATGTTCGAGCCCTTTTCACCCTTGCTGCAAAGGTTTCTCCGACAATCATTTTTGTAGATGAGGTTGATAGTATGCTTGGGCAAAGGACGAGAGTAGGCGAGCACGAGGCAATGAGAAAAATAAAAAATGAATTCATGACACACTGGGATGGGCTATTAACGAAACCCGGAGAACGCATTCTAGTTCTTGCAGCCACAAACAGACCTTTTGACCTCGATGAAGCAATCATTAGGCGTTTCGAGCGCAGGTATATTTCTTAATTCCAATTCAAGTAGCCCCTCAATACCGATTAAAACATCATCTTGACTATACAGCCATACTGAGATTTACTTTGGTTTAAACAGAATCATGGTTGATCTTCCATCTGTGGAGAGCAGAGAAAAGATCATGAGAACTCTGCTTTCGAAAGAAAAAGTGGAAGATCTAGATTTCAAAGAGCTTGCACAAATGACAGAAGGATATAGTGGAAGTGATCTCAAGGTCTTTAACTTTTATACTTAATCTATGTTTATACGATTTGTAAGTCTCATATATCTGTGCCTGACTTGCCATAGTAACTATTGGAAACAGAATCTGTGTGTAACAGCAGCATATCGGCCAGTGAGAGAACTATTGCAACAAGAGAGAAAGAAGGATATGGTATGCTAACAATTTGATCTACTGATCTACTAATATATGAATCCCATAACATATTTAACATATGATGTTGATCACTTTGTCTATATAGGCAAAGAAACAGAAAGATGAAGATGACGATATCTCTGAAGATGCTTCGACCTTAGATGAAACAAAAGAGGAAAAAGTAATTTCGTTGAGGTCCTTAAACATGGAAGATATGAGGCAGGCAAAGAACCAGGTACAACCTGACTTTCTTTTTTCTTTTTCTTGACTATTTATCGACTAAATATTCTTGTTCTACTTCTACTTGAATTGGCTTTAGATCCCATTTTCTGAGTCGTTTTCTAAGTGCAGGTTGCTGCAAGTTTTGCCTCAGAGGGATCGGTAATGGCTGAGCTAAAGCAGTGGAACGAGCTATATGGAGAAGGAGGTTCGAGAAAGAAACAACAGTTATCTTACTTCCTTTAAAAGATGCATTTCTAGACATCCACCATGAGTTCTATTCTATCGCAAATGTGGGCAGAAAAACGGGAAACAAAAACCTGCCCTGATACTCATCAGAGCTCGTTTAGGTCACCGAGTCGACTACATGAGCTGTTTCATTTCTGAGTTTAAATGAAGCAAGTAATTATTAGTTCATAATGGAGTGCATTGTGTGCATGATTATTTAGAGATTGGTCGATTGATATATTAGAAACCAGATAGAAAGTTGTGTCCGGTCAATATCTGAAACCTTATAGCAAGCAATCAAATTCAAAATCTGTTTGTTTTATTGAATTTGTTCTGTGTATTTAGTAGCTCCATGGATTGATCATCATATTGTATATTCATCATGCTTCATTTTTTTTCAATAACATTTTTTAGTCAATTCATTATTTTCACTTCCCTCCCTTATATAATGTCTGGAATATGCTCATGGAATTTCATACAATTCTGCATAAACTAAGTTATGGTAACTAATGAGCATTTTCAACTAAACTAAAAAACAGCTGGATGATCCCTTTTAATTTAAGAATAAGACTTAATGTTGTTCTTGAGCTCTTTAATCACCTCTTATTTAATTTTAACAATGTTCAACTATCTTGGATGAATAAATTTATGATTAATTTGGAGAGACTAGGTAAGTAAAACTCGTAATTAAAATTCGAGTTCATCAATTTGAAGGGACAATAGTATTTAGGGGTATTTTAGACATTTACTCTAATAACATCAAATGAAAATAATAAAATTACCTTTTTGTTGGCCCAATTCTTGACATACATAAATTTATGTGAATTACCCTCACACCACGTGTACCAAAACTAAATAGTGAAAATGATGGTTTTATTATTTTTATACCATAAATCAAAAAAAAATTTAATAAAGTTGTTTTTTTTTTTTATGAAAGTAAAAAAAAAAAAAGAAAAAGAAAAAAATAGTTGATTAGTTGGAGTTCACATGATATATCTGTTTTATAAAATTACACGATGTGATATATCACATCGCAATCATATTATTTAACCTCTATGAGATTAAATGATATGTCCATATAATTTCATTGAGATTAAACAATATGTATTTTTCCATATGATTATATGATATGATCATATGGTGTAACTTTATGAAAAACACATATATTGTAAAATTTGACAAAAAAACGACTTTTTTACTTTTATTAGAAGGATAATTTTATTTATTTTCTTGATTTGTAACAAAAAAAATAACAAAACTATACGGTAGAAAAATAATACCATATATGAAATGTGAATTTTCATTCACCGAACTCTATAGCTTTACCTTATTGTAATTCTCCCTTATAAAAAAATTATTTCCTATCTACTATTTTGATTTTTCATTTTATTTGAATATTTTGAACCTATCATATTTTCACCCTCAACTTCGTATTACAAAGTCTTTTTTTACGAATAATGTAGGATCGAAGTTTGGGATTGCAAATTGAGATTTGCCCTAATTTTGAAGAAATCCCAATTATTCCCTCCAATCCAAGCATTTCTCTCTGAATTTCTTTTTCTAACCTGACAAATTACAACTCTTCAATGGAACCTCAAAATCGGAAAATCAGCAGTTTCACAGTTGATAGATACAATGACCCAAACGATCGATACAAATCCTTAACGCTTAAAGAATCCCTCTCCAAATCCTCCAAATACACATTGGCCTGTAGAGAATTGAGCTTTCTTCTCAAAAACGCTTTCTCCAAATTCCCTAAAAATCTTCAATCTCTCATTTTTCAGGATACCCTTTTCGCCTTCACCCTCCTCCCTCAGTAAGCCAATTAACCCACTTTTTTTTCCCCAGAATTTTGGGATGTTTTTTGAGATGTGTTGTGTATTGATTGATAATCTAGGATGCAGACGCAGTCGGCGATTTCAGCTGCAAATTCTCTTCTGCAAAGTGCGGAATTTGCTTTGCCGAAGCAAAAGCGAGCATTGGCTGTTACAGAGTTCAAGCATGCAGTTGTTGCGAGCAAGAGAAAATCCAAGGCAAATAAACAAGAACAAGGTTTTTTACTTTTTTTTTTTCCTGTTAATTGGATGTTGGTTTAATTTGCTTTAGGTTGCTGAATTTTAATGGAAGATGAAGGGATCATATGCCAACTTTACAATCTTTAGGTTAAACTGATAGCTTCATGGGTAGATACAAGTTCGATTTTGATTCATTCATAGTGGCATTTTCTGGTTATCATGTGGTAGTAGTCTTCACTT
Organism: Scutellaria galericulata; assembly: GCA_946896805.1. Lineage (NCBI taxonomy): Eukaryota > Viridiplantae > Streptophyta > Magnoliopsida > Lamiales > Lamiaceae > Scutellaria > Scutellaria galericulata. The sequence goes on from OX335788.1 coordinate 3,718,673, forward strand.
CTAAGGGGAAAGATGATGGATTTAGTTCTTGTATTTACTTTATTTTTTGTGGTTTGATCGCAATGGTAACCAGTGACTTGTTTCGTGTGCTAGAACATAAAGAATAAGCTAATCTTTCATGTAGCTATTATGAAAGAAATTATGGCCTATGATCATCGCTTTTTTTGTACGTCTATGGTTTTCGTTGTTCTGATTCAATTCAATTTTCTTTTCTTTGTTTTCCAGGTTTGGCTCGGCTTCCACAGGATGTTCTTGTACACGTATTTAGCTTCTTAGACTTGCAGTCTCTGCTTTCTGCCTCTTCCGTCTGCCAGTACTTTCTTTCCTTATTTCTTAGTTTACTTCTTATTTTAACGCCTCGTTTTCAGAATGTATTTTCTGTTCTTTTTTTTCTCTGCATCACATAAGCTAGACATTCTGAATCTGTACAGGTCATGGAATGCTGCAGCTAGTGAGAATCATCTGTGGAAATTGTTATACAATACTTACTTTTGCAATTCTGACAATGTTAAAAAGAATAATGGACATAGAACTATTGGAGTGGCTAGAGATGAGAACAAGATTCATGTGGAAGATGATATCATTAGTGGGGATGGCATTGACTTTAGATTTGCGTTCAAAGCAGCTTATCGAGGTATGTTAGGACTTTCCAGATTCTGCTTATGGCTGATTACATCTCTGTATATTATGCTTAGTAATTTCTTATGCATTCTATGCTTAGGCAGCATTTCTCAGCAGTGTATGTAATAGCCTTTATCCAAAAATTTAGCTATTGCAATTATGCCTTGTCCAGCAATTCACTCATCACACAGCACACACTCATCCACTTCTTATGTGTATATATTGATAACCTGGGATATTGTATCTCAATATAACATGCTAAACTCAAGCTATTTGTCTTTGCATGATGAGTGGTTTGGTATTTAACGCAGATGCTTGCTATAGAAAATTCAAATCTTATAGAGGATACTGTTCGAGTTGCTGTTTAGTTGTTTGGCTAAATAGCTACAAATGTTGTAATGAAATCAATACGAGGGATGACAGAACCCACCAAATCAAGCCTATATCTATACAACAGGTAACTTCAATCAACTATTTTGTTCTCCAATATTGGGTTTGCTATTTAGTTTTGATACACCTTCGTCTTGTGAGTTCTCATCACACCCACTTTTCATTTTTTAACTTCACAATATATATTCAACCAAGTGCAATATCTTAAGTTGTTCATATGGCATTGCCAGATTGTTGAATTTGTTTTAGATGGCTTTCCGTCATCAGAATCTTCTTCGGATAGTGACAGTGATTCCGAAGACACCTCCGTATTCAGGCTATGGGCCTATCCTCGACAGAATAGGTAATACTTCTACGGTGGAAATGATGTTGTAAAATGTGTGCCTATGAAGGGCCTTAGGTTCGTTAAGCTTTGTTTTCTTTTTTCTTTTTCCAATTTGCAATGTTAGTGTTACCAAAATATGTTTTGATGTGCCACCCATAGACCGCAGTGGTCTGGTGGTTGATGCATCAAGTAGGGTTTCAGGTTGGAGTCGTTACTCTCAAATGCTATATATATATATATATATATATATATATATATATATATATTCCTACAATTATCACTTGTTCAAAAAGAAAGTAATTACAAACATCCCTAAATTGTGAGCATCTGTATTGTTTGGTGGTGTCGTTTTGATCGATGTTATTAACCTTACAGAATACGGTTAAATAGTATTTCAATAATTAGTTCATTAATAGTGTCTCAAGAATATCATATCTGAGTAACAAGGCCATAAAATTCATCTAAATGCTAAGTGCTGATAATACATTCTTTATAATTAAATGGTGGAAAATTGCGTGCAATGTGGGAAGTTTGTCACATGTTGTTCGTCAATCCATGTCACTTGCACTCCAAAATTAAGACTTGCAACTTTTTTTTTTTTTTTTTTCGGGTTGAATTTGGAAAATTGGAGGATTCGAAATTGAGTTTTTAACTTTTTATTAGAACTGAGAAAAGTACCTAACATCAAACTAATTATAAGTAACCAGTATATATCTTATCTTTTAAACATCAAACTAATTATAAGTAACCAATATATATCTTATCTTTTAAAAGTGAGGTGAGGGTTCAAATCTTATCCTTTTATTTTCAAGATTACTAACATTTTCTAATTCAAATTATATGTGATTTGATATTTCTTTTTTTTATAAATTTTAAATCATTTTATTTTATAATATGAATTTTAAATTTGATATATTTTATCCTTAAAAACTAATTCTAGTAATTGATTTCTAGCGTTCAACAGCGAAGTCAGCATGGTACAGGCGGTAACACTAACCCAAATAGAAAAAAAGTAATTATATATTATAGTTAAAAAATTCTTCCTTCTTTTAATTTGGCAGCAAGGTTTCTTCTTTATGCTTTATTTCTTTTGTTATCAAATCATGCCCATGAAAACTTTAGGTGATGTATGGATTAGTGTTTGCTAGTTGGGATCTGGGATTTCAATTCATTCAAATTCTTGTTTGTTTTTATGTTAAAAGAGGATTATATGATCTATCAAAATCCTATTTTATTTAAATAAAAACACAATCATTAACTCTATACTATAACCTATTAATACACAAATTTCAATACACACTTAAATTTCTACTATTACAATCATTCAATCATTACCATTACATCAATTCATAATATAATATTACATAATAACATTTTTTCCAGCATTGATTTGACATCTACAGTGCTAATCCTACCCTACAAAATCTCTAAACAAACACAGATTTTAACTATTCACATTTATTTCAAAAACCCAGGATTTCAAAGTCGGATTTCCCCAATCCTACATAACACCAATCCAAACATCACCTTAAGAATTATTAAAATTTATTGTTAGATTCAGTTATTAATTACTACCTTCGTCCCGTTCAAATTTGCAAACTCCAAAAATGGCAAATAAAATGTACAAAATTGCCCTTTACTATTCAACATTAACACTAAAAAATGGTTTTTTTTTTAACCTCTGTGCCCAAAAACAGTTTTTTCTTAACCTTCGTGCCCATCCCTACGTGCAAATTTGAGCGGGACGGAAGAAGTAGTTAATTTGGTGTGTGTTGAAAAATAAGTTTGTGTTTTTCTCCGTATGTTTTTGTTATTTATTAGTAATTTAACTAGAAAATGAGCAGTGATACTTATAAATCAAAGAAAACCAAGACAATGAGAAATAACTTGATAATTCAACAATATTTGTTTAAAAAGACAAAATCAAGAAAAAATTATTTGTAAAAAATGAAGACTCGACTAATCAAATATTAGTTTGTGATTGTAACTTTTACTTGAATATTTTGTAATATATTATGAATTTGCATATTTTGGTTGTACAAAATATTAAACAATGTTTATGAAAGAAAATCTATTACATATAATTTATTTGCTTGTACCTGATTTCAAAATCCTGGATCGATTCAAAAATTTATAAAAATATTAAATTAAGTACAGTTCAGATAAGAAAATATAATGTCAATATGTATAATAGTGTAAGTCAAAATATTCTTTTTATTCAGCATACTGAATAGTAACGGAAGTGTTGCTAATATGGCCAGAAACAAGCATGTGAGATTGAATTTCACCTGGGTGAAAAAAACAAATTAAAAAAAAAAAAGGGTGGGAACTGTGAAACTTGATGCAGGGTAGTGAAATATTTTATGATTAATATCCAGAATAGGAAATGATGAAGACTTTGATTTGAAGTAGAACTAACACAAACAAACAACATCTCCAAAATTATATTCCAAGAAACCCACTTCTCATTCTCAATTTTCAAAATATTGAATCACACGATACATGTTTTTAATCATTAAAATTTCCCTCCATTTAATTTCTTTTTCCATTTTTCCATTCATTAAAATTGGCAGACACTGTTACTGCCACTGCTACACTAGTTTCAAACAAAACCCCATCAATTACTGTTTATACACAACAGATGAAATCAAACTCTACCATTTTCTACTCATTGCCCATTCACACTAGCCACCCCACTATTTTCTGATTTTTCAAAATTTACAAAAAGAGGATCCTATTAAATCCTATTCCCATCATGCCCCCTGGATTTACCACGTCACGCTCACCTCACCCTTTTGGATATTCCCGCTGCTTCTGTTGAGATTCAAATGCTGCATCGTTTTTGCTCCTCCACTGAATTTCTCCATGGATGTCTATGGTTCTCGTGGGATGGATCGCTTGCAGCACGGAATAATTGTGAATATTCTGAGATTTGATCCAAGGAGTCAACTGTTAGGGATCTGGATTAGCTAAAAATATGAATGTGTGAATCAGTGAATGTGAATGTACCTTGTGATGAAGAATTGTAGGAATTTTTGCAGTGAAGAATGGCGCCTTGTATTCCGTCGTGTTGTTCCAGCAACGAATCGTCTCTCCGGCGGATCGACGGCGGCGCGGCTCCCACCGCCGCCGAAGCCGATCGGCTTTTTCCGAAATTACTCGTCACGATCTTAAAGCTTCCCACTCTGCTCCCCTCGGAAAACTTTCGCGGCGAAAAATTCACCGGCGCGTTTACCGGAGAAGAGGATGGTGTTGAGGAATCCATCGATTTCGTCTTACTCGAAGCCTTCACGTAGAAAGGTTTAATCAGCTTCAGATACTTCGGCACCGATTTCTCCGTCAAAACGACGTCGGAAGAGGTTTCGTAGTCGGAGCTTTCTCTCAGCATTTTGCTTCTCAAGCTGTTGTCTCTAGCGAACACCGGAGCAGCCGCCACTCTGCATTTAACAGAGAAACGGTTGCTCTGTTCGAGTTTCGACGATTTCGACAACTGATTCAACGGACTCGCCTTCAGCTCGGTGTTGGACTCAGTTTTCTCGCACTTGGACGATTTTCTGAAACCTAACATGAAGACCTTAAACTTCGGAGCTGATCGAAGGATAGTCACCGGCGACAAAGGCTTCGAATTCGAGAAATCATTTTTGCGCTGCAAAACATCTCTCGGAGATTCAATAAACCGAAAATCCTTCTTCGAAGCTTCATCGCATCCTTTACCGCCGTTCTTATTAGGCGACTTGAAAACCAAATCGAAGAACGAGTCTTCGTCGTCGGTTTCCTCCTCGTCGCGCACGTCATCCCCGACGGAGCTGACGTCAGCTCCGGCGACCGCATTCCGCCAGAATTTCAGAACTTCCATCATAGAGCAAGAAAGAAAGGAAGAGCGAAAACGTGGTAAGAGAGAGAGAGAGTGGAGGTTAGATGTGAGAAGAAACAGAGTAGAGAGAGAGGAGGTAATATAGAGGGAGGAATAGGTAAGGACATGTATGGAGAGAGAAAAAAAGAAGAGTGAAAATAAAGTGAAAAAGGGAGGTAAAAAAGATGATGCCAAACACAGTGTTAGGCAGGGGGGTGCAGTGCAGTGCAGTAGGGGTCAGAGCAGAGAGTAGGCTCAGGCTTTTGAAATTCGGACCATTTGCTGAATGGTCCGCGCCACTGGGTCGAACCCCCCCACCCTACCTCTCAACCTAATCTAAAACTGAACAAACTACTCTGGATAAGGACTTTATAAGATTTTTTTAATTCTTTTTTTTTTTCAAAACATATTTATTCAAAGAGAGATGAATGAAGAACTCCCCAATATAATATATGATGTTAGACAGGTTAATGGATCTGAATCTTTGTTGTTGGAGGATTCCAACTCGACTATTAATTGTAAAATTGAAATTGAAAATTATGTGTATTTTATTATAATTTTTTGTTTTGTATAATTTTTCTGCATTTATAGTGATCTTTTAAGTACTTTTATTTTGTTAATGATAGATGATTTGTGATGTTTTTGTATTGTGTATTTAATATTTTTCTTTTTAAGGATGTACAATCTTATCGGTGTTTCATATTATGCTATTGAATCACGTGATATTGATACATAATATGATATATATATATATATATATATATATAATCAAGTAATTAAGATATTCATGCTATGTAGTTCTAATTAAGATATTCAAATGTTATTCATTTGAATGAAGCAAAACTAAAGTGAATCGACAATTTATTATAATCATCATATATTCAACATGGAAAATTGATAAAAATACTTTTTACATTATAATCATCATATATTAATGTCATTTATATTTAAAAATAGTGTTCCCAAAAAAAAAAAAAAAAAGGCCTTGATAGCGGTTTTAGCCTAATGTGGTGGTTTATTTGTTTATTGGTGACCTTTTCATTTAATTAGATTAAAAGATTATAGAACACTCCAAAAAGAAAATTTTAAAATAATTTATCTTAAATGAGTTGAAAGATCAAATCCAAATGAACAAATAAACCGCCATATTAGTGATGATCAGCTGGGTATTACGGCTGCAACTGATATCGAGATAGTTTTAGCAACATTTTTTAAGATAAAAGATATTATATTAATGCAAAATTATAAATTATCAAGCATGATCATCAATATAATCAATACTATTGATTCAATAGTTCAAAGTTAGAAAGGTATTAAATATCTGTTTGCCCCCTCTCTTAGTTAGCATGTCTTTTTTTTTTTTCCTCAGATTCAAAAATTTTCTTTTACCAAGATAATTTTAATATATTAACCACTTATTATGATGGATGTGGATAGTAACACATCACTTAGTTTTTTTTTTAAGTGCAAAGTATAATAAAAGCTGACAATATCAAGTCCTTATTTGTTGGTAATTGTTTAATACTAGAATATAAATTGTTTTTTGTTTGCACTCTTGTATTGAGTTTCAGTTGATCTTTTTACCTAATCTCACAATACTTAGATCCTTGATTTGATTAATTATATTTTACAAGGCAATCTCATATAAATCATAAAAACCGAAACGAAAAGATGCTTTTAGTTTTCAACACCAGGAAAGTGAGATCAAATAACATCTGTACCACCAAATTATCCACAAAATAAGTCCCACAATTCATGCAAGGAAAATGATGGATCAAGAGAAGTGAGATGAGAAAGACAAAAAGGAATAATTCTGGTAAAAAAAAAAAAAAAAACACACTAGGATGGTGACGAGAAACTTCCAAAAAGAAAGTGAATAAAAAAATGAAGAAAAAGAATCCTAGAAAAATAAAATAAAAAGAAGAATTTTGTGATGTCTTTGTTGTATGAGGTTGAGCTTTCGCCTTTCAGCTTTTGCGGGTCAGACATCGGGCCTCGGGTTCCACAGATGGGCCACGCTTTCCTTTTTCACCGGGTCGGATTCTTTCAACCCGACCCTTTAGTTAAAGGTTTGACCTGATGGGCTTCAACGGTCCTGATTCGATAATCTCTCAGTCCTACGAAAAAGTTCGTTTTTTTTTTCTTTTTCTTTTTTTGAAAGATGAAAAAAAAAAGTGCTTTAGCAAAAATTAATAAAGTTGGAAAACAACGTGGGAAACAAAAGAGAAAAAGAAATAAAGTCAAAAGACTGTAAAGGAGGTAAAAATTTGCAAAACTAATGCTTTTAGTTTCACTTATCCATATTATTAGATGATTACTATTATTATTAAATAATAAATTTATTTTTGGGGTGGGGGTTTATTATTTTATTTACTATATATATAATATAGGTGTTACTATCTAGGTGTTTCAAATTGTAAAAGGTCACATGCAGGGGCCAGGGGTACTAGGTTTGGTTCCTTGTCAACACAATCAAGATAATAATTTTTTTTAAATTAATTACACGAAATCCTCTAAACTATTCAATTTTTGCACTTCATAAACCAAACTCATTTTATTACACATAACCCACTAAACTATATAAATTACTATTACATTCTAACTCAAATTTTCCAAAATAACCCTCTTACTTTCTACCTTTTCTGCTATTGTCTTATGGTGATTAATGGAGGATTCTCTGATTATGCAACGTTTCCCTAGCAATTGTTTTTTTATATAAATATATGTATACTATATATATTTTAATTTTCGTACTATTATTATTAATTTATTTTACATATATCAGTTGTATTTAAAAAAAATGAGTTTGTAAATCACATGTAAAAAAAGACCTCACTTGATCAATAATAATATAAAAACAAAGGATTATGTTTAAATAACATGGTGATGAAAATATATAGTTTATTGTTTTATATGACTTAAAAATAATGTTAATATTATTTACTAAATTGTATATATTTAAACAAAAATTTAATTGTAACCTTTAAACTCCTAATTAATTATTATTGGTTAAGGATACTTACATGCATTATTTTTTGAGTTACACTCCTGTGCACAACAAATACTGTTATATTATATGAAGTAATACTGAGTGACACTCCTGTGCACAAGGTGCACAAATCCAGATTTGTGCACAACAATACTGTTATATTATATGAGTAATACTATTAAAACTATATATAATATAACAGTATCACTCATATAATATAACATTATTACTTCATATAATATAATAGTATTGTTGTGCACAAATTTGGATCCGTGCACCTTGTACACAAAAGTTTTTGCCAATTATTTATATATTAACTAAATTGATTGTAATAGTGATTTACCATATATTTCTCCAATATATATTTAATAAAAATAATAATATTTAAAGTTTGGGCGAGAAAACTTTTATTCCTTCAGGAGCGACACTTGGCACCGTTATTGCTTCTTTATAGTACTTGATTATGTGCCTCACGTAAAAAAATATAAAATTAATTACAAACTCTAATTAATTATATTATATTAACACCTAAAAATGATTACATCCATTAATCATCCATGATGAGAAATTATATTTAATATTATACTGAAACTATTGGGCCTGAAAGAGTCATGAGCCTTACAATTCTATATATATAAACTTATCGAGTACTCATCCTAAATATGCAAATTCTAAGCCTTATAAGCTTTATAGAACAAAATTAATTCCCTACAATAACCCAAACCATTGCTTCTTTTGGACTCATATACACCAATTTAGATTTTTTTTAGTCCTAATGTACAAGATAAAGAGTAAAAGATTCCATGTACACATGCATGTCAATCTAACAAAAATGCAATAATTTTATTATTTGGTGAAATAACATATAGATAAAACATCAGTTATGCTACATCTCTTTATAAAATTAGTCAAAGTTTTTTGTTTGATATATTTAATGGAGTAAATATAAGGATTTTATTTGTGGTTCACTATTCTACAATTAATATAAGATTATATATATGTAAAAGAAAAATCCTAATTAATGGGAGCACCATTATTTTTAAAATTCTAATATTTCTCAAGGGGATTAGAGTGGAAACGGGGAGCATGCATGCATCTTCATAATAATATTCAAATGCGAAATAATAAGTTATGGGAAATAATATGAGACAAAATAACAAGATTCACCAAAGTCAATATTGGGAAATGCAAAAAGAAATAGCTCGTGTTTCTTTCTTGAATTGGGCCCCTACAATGAATGTTGATGTCTCTACCTTTTTAAATTATAGATGAAAATTTGACATTTATGTTGTAGTCTTATTTGGGTACTAAGATATCATAATGTCAAACATAGAAATGGATTATTGGAAACACAATGAATTTCCTATCATACACGTGTAACGTGTATATCATATTGGATCTTAGATTTTAATCTCCTGTTATTAGATATCATGTGTATATATAAAAATAATATTTGAGAGAGATATAAATCATCTTAGAGATGAACCCCAGTTATACAATATATACTCCTAACTACTAGTTGAGCTTTTTAAGACAACTTGTCTGAACTGATTTAGAACACTATAGTACTGAGTTGAACTTGAATTATTAAGGTTACGTTTGTTTGGGGTTTAAGTGAGTTTGAAGAAATTCGATCTTAAAATCCTGAGTTTTCAAACTGAACGTGAATAGTTAAAATCTGTTAAGAGATTTTATAAGGTAGAATTTTTACGGTAGATGTCAAATCAATGCTGAAAAATATATATTTATGTAATATTATATTGTTAGTTGATGTAATAATGATGATTGTAATGATAGTAATTTAGAAGTCAGAAGAAACTTTGACCAATAAAAAAAAAAAAAACCACATACATTAAAGGGGCTTTTGAATTTAATAGGTACATGTTTAGATTTTGGAGAGTAGAACTTGATAATTTATATAGGCCCTAATATGAGAAAATATTAAGCATATGAAATATATTAAAAGTATATATAAAATTCAAATGAATGGTATGGAGACCAAATATGTTGCTCGGCTCATTTGCATGGTAATGAAGTTGTCTCATATGTGTTTTCCTTTATCCTAGAAAGGCTCCTAGGAATTGTACTTTAACAATTAGTTAACCCTTATGTTGGGGTCTTCATATTTATCTTTGTCTCTCCAACTCAAGGAAGACATGTTGCCTAAACCTTTGACATATTATTTAAAATTAAAGTGCTTCAAAAAGGGTCTCTTTGAATCATGCATGACGCTACAAGTGAATTTTTTGTTCATTTAATTAATTACACTGGTTTCATATATTAAAATATGAGTCTTCATTCATATATATGTACAATTAATTCTTAGACATTATGTTCAGAAGAGATAACTAGATTGGATGTTTTATCTTTTATTTTGGGTTCAAAAGAGATACAATCATAATCTTTTGTTACACTTGATATTTTATCTTGTATTATATTGTGTTAAATAGACATCATTATATTAATTACTGTGTCATTTAATATACATGTCATATGATAATTATTTGAAATATCAGATAAAATATAAAATGGAATAGAAGATCTCAAGTATTTTATGACACAATTATAAATCGATCAAACTCACTCTTATTGAAAACTTTAATTAACCCAACCTCACCTTAGACTATGGGAGAAATGTTGATTTTAAAAGTTGGATATATTTTAGTATTTAAATTAAAATTAAAAAAAATGTAGAAGCAGAAAGTGCAAAATAGAATAAGCAGATATTGAAGAATGATAGAAAAAGGATAAATTAAATGTTGGATTCATTGTACCAATTGAAGAAAGGTGGGACATCAATTCTTCATCCAAGGAACATTAGATTTTCACTGCTCCCATTGTTGATATTCTTCATAACTTGGAGTCTTATTGGACTATTATTTTTTATTATCATTTTTTATTGTGACCTACATTACATATGATTAATTAACGTCTAAAACTTAACTAAGATTCCGACAGGGGAATGCATGAGACAGATTTCTGATCAAGCCCAAATTTATCTTAGATTTTCAATCATGGAAGTCATGTTGTGTTTAAACCCTCCTCGATACATACACCTACTCATCACATTATTTACTATCTATACTACACGCAATTATAATATTATATAAATATAAATATGTTTAATTTGGTGCAAATGCAATTTAAATATATCTTTTAATTAACCTTGCTATTTGCAAGACAACACACATAAAATGGCATAAAATCACCACACTTCATCTCACAAAATCATGATCATTTTCGGCAAAGATGCAATATGGTATATACAAACACGTTATTGTTTAACTAAAAAATATAAAAGAGAACAACATATTATCCAAAAAAAAAAAAACCCCGAAAATCATTTTCTCAAAGAATCCTTATTTATAGAAATTTATGTGAACATGATCACATGTTATATACCACATGACTTCAATCACATCATAGACCTCTTCATATGATGCACATGAAGTGATCAAATGCAATTGAATTTGTGTCGGTTCAGATTAACATAGACTTAGGATTATTTAGTTTTGTTGTTTATTTATAATTAGCACAATGCTAAACGCTACATGTTAATTAGTTTCATGATTAAAGATCATAGGAAACAGAACCAATTATTAGAAGTAAGATAGATAGAGGTACAATGAATAGAGACAAAATGAGTATAGGAAACATAAAGAAGCATAGGTTTTGCATTGTCCCTTTGTTCATATTTTTGTCTCCTAAATTCCATGTTCTCATCCTTCCTTAACGGAGTGGCTAAGAACAAGTTGATGAAGGTTTTATTTTCTAATGTCGTGGGTTTTTATCTTTGGTGAATAGTAAGGAAATCAAGAATTCTTGCAATCTAGTAAGTTCAATGTATGCATCTCAACTTTTTAATTTCAATGGATATAAGCACCAATATGGGACTGAAAATCAAACCAAAATATATTCGATACTCAGTACGAGAATATTCTTTGTTAAAAATTCATTGGAGCTCAGTTTAAACATATTTCACGTTTCATAAAATCTAAATCTCAATTCGAACTCGAGCTCAATAAGTATAAAAAGACTAATAAAGTGTGAAAATATTAAACTATTCGAACCCCAATTCATATTCGGCTGGATTAAGCTCGTTCAAGTTCGACTTGATTAATTATTACACAAGCTCAAACAATTTCATGAAACTTGGTAAACATTTTGAACTAGTTTGAACAATTTTCCATTCGACTCGACTCGATTCAATTACAGTCTTACTATTTAATTGGATTAGAATTTTAGTCCCCTTTCAATTTTGTCTATCCTAATTATAGTACAATTTTATGTACTAAGAGTATTAACTTTTCTATAGTTGAAGCACCCTTATTCTACAAGCTTTAAAATTTGAAACTAACATTGAAATGAATAGGCGTTTCAATTGAGTATTAATTTGATCTCGATGTCATCACTACTGCATGAATAAAATATGAAGACCCTTGTGGGGTTCATCCTTTATAGAAAGATTTACTATAATTTTTTTTTTTAACTTGTGTGAAAATTTGTGGACAAAAGGAGTATTCAATAAGAACTTCTCATTTCAGTGCCATTTCTTTAAGGTTGCATTTGAAGACTATTTTGAAATATACCTTTGCTTCGTTCTGATAGCTTCATTAATTTTGTAATGAAGTTTAAAATTTATTATTATCATTTCAACTATTTTCGAATAATTTTGATGAATTTGAATTCCAGTTAAATTCCTCTATTTAAAACCCAAAATATGAGTCTTAATATCGCATGTGATTTTAATTTTGATGGCACACTAAATTACTTCAATTAAAGAATTAAAAAAAAAAAACCAAGTACAAAACTTGAGGAAGTACGTAGATGCTCCCCAGAATAGGGACTCATTATAGTGTCTCCTAAGACAAAAGATAGGTCCAAGAATAGGGCCCAAACTAGATCTTCATTTTTGTTGTATTTTAATCATGATTCCATATAAAGTTTTTTGGGTTGTTTGCTTTGGTTATTTTTGGTTAATATATCCAAAAGAAATAGTATCATGAAATTAATATTGAGAAACATAATGAATGATCTTATTCTATTATGAGGGAATAAATTAAGAAAGAGATCAAAATATTAGTTTGGGAATTGGAGCCAATGTAAATGGACAAGATTTGGATTTGAAATTATTTGGGCTTAATTTTGTGGTGAGCCCATTAACTTATTAATGCTAATAGAATCACAGATATTTATCTGTTTATGTACTACTGGGCTGGCCGCTAGCCCAATTCTCTCTCTCTCTCTCTCTCTCTCTCTCTCTCTCTCTCTCTCTCTCTCTCTCTCTCTCTCTCTCTCTCACTCATTTGTCTTATATTTATTCAATGTACATATAATATCTATTTAAATAAAGATGAAACCTCGTTTTTCAATAAAATAATTCTACGTATAAATATCTTTAAATATATCTTTTACAGTTATAAGTGTGTTTTTTCTACTATAAATATGATAATTTTTATGTTTTAAAAAATAATACAGGGGAGATGTGAAAAAGGACATTAGCGTTTTCCTTTTTTTTTTTTTTTTTGGTTGCACCTGGCTACATTTTTTTTATTCAATTTATGTAAATATATTATGATGGTGTAGGTTTTTTTTTAAGAGAGCCAAATAATTTCACTAAGGTGGTACAAGATCATTTATTTTAATTTATTTTCCATTTTATATTCTCGTATTACTATGTATCATACTGATGATTTAGTGGCTGATGACATGTAGGAATGATATGACTATTAGGTATTCTTGACTCATTAAGAATGAATATATTATATTGTTATTATATTATATATAAAATTATAATTACTATTAATTAGTCATGATTATTGATTATCAATTCTTTATGAATTATTATTTCTATAAATTAATCGATAACGAGAAGTCACTAAGAATGCTCAATATTCCTTTATACATCAATTAAATAATAATATTACATCAACATATGCAAAATATAAAGATTATAACAATGTCCGCCAACAAACACTGTGGCTTTTAGGAAAAATCAAATAATTCAAAAGCAACATTATTTATTCAGATACACATACACATAAACAATGAAATATCACGTTAAAAAAAACAAATTTCAAGAATCACTGCAATAAATAATAATCATCTGCATGACATAATCTGAAGCGTTCTAGACGAGGTATTAATTTCCATGGTGCAATTCATATTCGATGTCTTATTTTTCTTCACCATTTTCATAACCTCCACTTTCCCAGTCAACCTCGATTGACTGGTCAACGCAATCACGGGCCGGGCCCGGAAGTCACTCCCCAGCTCCGCCGCTGGCACGCTGGCCGATGACAGCTCCACCGTGACGTTGAACTTTCTGGTGGCTCGAGCCTTAGCACGACGCCTAGGCACGATGGCTTCACCCACTCTGTAAACCCCTTTATAGAAAAACTCAATAGTGGTATTTTGGTACTTATATTGACCAAAATTGGTGTTCTTAACTCCCAATTCAGCATTCATCACCACATTGAAAGAAGGGTTCGTGTCCAACGTGGCAATGTCAAACCTGTCGAACGAGGCTGACCTGACACGAAACTTAGGTGTCCGAATTTTCATGACCGTTAAACCAAAAAGCATGAAAATCCCGGCTTGCAAAACGAGGAACACAACGAGGAATACGATGCAGTTCTTTCGTTTCTTGCGTTTTTGAGTCCTTTCGGCTACTGATGACACTGCTTCGTCCACTCGGCCATATGGATTGACCTGTGGAGAAGTGTAGGATTTCGTTGCTACGTGTGGATTTTCGCCCATGTTGATGATAAATATATTTTTCTAGAATTAGGATAGTGGTTTTTGTTTTCGCTAAGGGATTGAAGTTTGAAGGGAAATTAAAGAAAAATGGTGATTATGATTTGATGAAAAGATGTTTGGCAAAACTTGTTTATATATAGGGTTTTGGGGGAGTTAAAATATGAACACCTTTGTTGAAATTTATAATTTTAATGTAATAGATAATGACTTAGATTTTTCTCATGTGGAATTAGTTTAATTTACTGTTGTCTAAAGCTATACATGTTACGCGCTTCATGGCATTGGTTTATTGACTTTTGAGATGATTTGCACAAAAAATTCTAGCATAACATACAATAGTTAAAACCATTAACCATGTCAAATATATATCAGATGCTTCTATTAGGAAAATTTTTGCCACGACAATTTTCCACGAGATTGTTTCAATTTGGTGACAAAATATCTTAGTGTTATAATTATATAACTCGGTGTAATAGGTCAAATAACTTTTTTTTTTTTTTTAATAATTGGTCTGAGGTCAAGTAATATTTTTGTGGAAGTTTTTGAAACTTTTTTTAGAAAGCTTATGTGATTCATGTTCGAAACTGATCATTACAATTTGCATCTTTATAAAGATGGTGTACCACTTAAGTTACTAGGTTCGCGGTGGAAGATTTGAAACTTATAGATATAGATTATTTTTATCAATCATCCAATCGGTACAAGAGGAATTTTTTTATTCATTTTCCTTGCATTGCAGCAATACTAGGAGTCATAAATAATGTTACAAGTCAAAATAGCTGACCTAATAAAGAAAAATTTCCATGTAAATTTTTTTTTTTTTGAACTTTCAAAATAATCAAAATTATAACTTAGGACTTGCACAAAACTGATCATGTTATTTCATAATTTTCAATTTCAGTTTTTTGTATTGTATTACAAAAATGTCGGATTTTTATTTCATTGAAAGTTACAAGAGTTGTTGGGATAAATTGTTGTTTTTCACAATTATTTTTTATTTAAGGTCTTCTTTCTTGACTCCCAACCATTTGTATTGACTTTAAGATAAAATGATTATTTACGTTATTTATAATTAACGGCAACGGGAAGCACTCTTTTGGTTTGATAATTTAGAGGCTTCCATGAAGACTTTTGAAGTTGGTTTGGATTGTTTAATCATACATGTGAATGCAAGTGTGCCTATTCTTAACTACTTTGTTATTCAAAGTAACAGGCAAAAAAAAAGAAAAAAAAAAAGATAAATTGTGTAATTTCAATGAGATGGAGCATATATATTCTAACATTCATTGTGGTTCTATTTTTTTTTTTCATATAGTTCATAATTTCAAATCCTTGCCCAAAAGGTTACTCTATTTCTAGATCATGGGTGTATACGTTCCAATTAATGGATTGAACCTTTCTCTCTTATCCTTAAAAAAAAAAAAATTTCGATTTGTTTTCTTATTCGATGCATGAAAAATCATTTAGGTATTAAAATATATAAAACATGAAGTCACTTATCTGGGTCTTCAGTTAAATAAATTGAGAATTATACACACATTTGCAGGGTGATGAATTACCCTAACATAAATTTACTAAAGTGAAAAAGGTAAGTGTATCAATACCCAAATATATTATAGAATTACCCTAAAATGAAATATGGAATCTAAAAATATTAATGAAACTACTTTATCTTGCATGTAGAGTGGAGTATGCTTTACTTGACTTCCCAAAGGTACCTATGTCCTTAGCTTTCATGGCCCCCATTGACATTCCGACTTTGCCTCTCCATTTCTTTGACTTTCTTTTTTCCTTTCTTTTGTCGCATATAACTCCCATATATATATTTATGGCAAAAACTTCTGTGCACCAGTTGCACCGTGCAATTCACACATTTATGTTATAAATGTAATACATTTATGTTATAAATGTAACACATTTATGCATGTTCATTTTAAAAGATACGAATATTTGTACATAAAGGTATTACATTTATAACATAAAGGTCTTTCGTGCAACTCTGTGCACCAGTTGCACGGAAGTGTTACTCTATATTTATTGTCCTATATTGTACTCTAAAATAATACTCATTTTTATGTTATATTTCATCAATTTATATTATTAATTAATTGAAAACGTAGCAGCACAAATTATATATCATTTCACAGGAAAAAAAATTTCACATGAAATCTTTTATCACATTTGATGTTACATTTTTTATTTAAAAATAATCATCATACACACACTAACAATATTACTATTTAATTAACACAAGTCATTTATTAAATATTATAAAATATAAAATATAACATCAAATGTAGTAAATTGAAAAACTCCAATGGTTGGATCGCATGCTGGAGGTGGCCAAATATTTAATATTGTCTCCTTTTCTTTTCTAAATGCGGGTATTATTGAAAAAAGGCGTATAATGCAAGACCAAAGACTAGTAGGTTGTCAACTGGTCAAACCTTGCTAAAATTCAACATATTTACCAAATTTCCACATTAACAAATATTTTTTAGTATATAGCACTATAGTCATTCCATATATAGCAGTCATTTGGAAATAAAAAGTGGAAAATTATTTATTCGAAAACGTGGAATATTATATTATGTATACAAATAATACATAAAAACAGAATAAATAAATAAATCATTTGCAAGCAATATCACTAATCAGCTGGGTCCCAGTGAGAATTTGCATGGTACAGTTCATATCAGTAGACCTGTTCTTCTTGAACACGAAGAGCAGCTCCACTCTTCCTCTCATCTTAGCCTCACTCGTGATCGGCACGATCCCCGCGTTCAAATCGCTGCTGAGCTGAGAATCCATGGCCCCGTTTCCCAGGTTCAGATCCACGTCAACGCTGAACACTCTGGTGGACCTCCAGTTGGCCCGTGATCGGGGCACGTCGACCTCGCCCACCGGCGTCCCCCGGTACTTGAACACCACGGTGGTGTTGCGGTACTTGTAGCGCCCGAAGTTGGCGTTCTTGACGGAGAACCTGAGGCTCAGCCGGGCCCGCAGAGAGGGGGTCGCCGGAGCTCCGGCGTTGAAGGTGGTCACGGCGGCTTCGCGGATGCGGAACCTGGGGGTACGGACCTTCATGATGGTGAGGGTGAAGATGGCGATGATGGCGCTTTGGATGATGATGAATAGGAGGATGTAGAGTATGCATTTCGTGCGCTTCTTCTTGCGTTGCTGTCTGGCGGCGCCGCCGTGGGCGACGGAGGACTCGGTGTCGGTGGTGCCGGCGTGGCGGGTCGATGGTGCTAGTGGATGTGGTGACTCTTGCTCCTTTTCACCCATCTGGTTTTCACGAAAATTGAGAGGAAATTGGAAATTCTTTGGCAATAGAATTTTCGATCTTGTTTTGCTTTTCTTGCTTGCTTTGAGAGGTTAGAAAGGAGCGTCGACTTTGGAGTGGGGTGTGCTGTATGCCCACCTCGTATATATATATATATATATATATATATATATATATATGAGAGAGAGAGAGAGGTGTTAATTAAAGTTTGGTTACTAGAAGGAGTGTTACTAAATTAATCTTGTTATTGTTATCATTATAATAAGGTTTAAATAGTTAAACGTGTGGACATTCACATGTATAGTTTAGGACTATGAACAGTTAAAATAAGTGTCCGTGTTGGGAATATGAAAGTTTGACAAGTATACTCTTAATTGATCAAGAAATTTAGGGTTTAAATTTTTGAAATGAGAATCAATTTAATTCCATAGAAAGTATCATACTAAATTCTTGAATTTTAGCTAAGAAGTATTTATAGGGATATTTTGGGAATAAACTTGCATAAAAGTCTAAAAGGACACTTAATTTGAAACAAAATTTAAACTCTAAAACGACACTCAATTATTTTGAAATGGAAGGAGTATTATTTAAGTTTTTGTGAATTATTATTGAGCTTACTTATATGAATTATTTGTTGTATGTTTTAGCAATAATTGGTGTTAATTTTCGATCCAGCAACAATTATTATTATGTTTGTAGAAGTAAATTAAAAATGCAGAACAAGTGTTGTATAAAAGTTTCAAATCTTTAATTTTTGTGTACGAATTTGTTTGATTATTATTGAATCAAAGTTGATCGAACGAGTACGAAACCAATTGACTTCAAATTTATAAACAAAATTTTATTCATCAGTTTCTTTGATCTTATCAAATATTCTAAAATCTAAAAATATATTTAAATTTATAAGATTCTATCCAACTTGAACAAAAATAATCTCAAATCATGTTAGCTTAATTTGCATTTCAATCCTAGCTAAAAAAATAGTGTCACAAAATTTAATATATTTATCTAATTTAGTGTTAATAGTTATTATTATTATCACTTTTTTCTGGTTTGGTAAACGCGTGAGGAGTTTACTTTGACCAATACTTGATTGATTAGTGGAGGCACAAAAAAGTATAAGAATGCTGATATCATCAGAAGCTTCTACTTGGAAGTGATACAACGTCAGCGACTCCAAGTGATTAAAGGACCAATGCCTGTTTGACAACTGGATTTATTCGAATTTTATGTTTTTTTACCAATAAATTAATTATTAAATTTACGCTGTCTTCTAGATGGATAGAGTTTGCTTCGATAATTTAAAATCTTTTCTCATGAATAACCTGAAAATATGTGTACTAAAAATATACTCAATCTTCTTTTTCTCCATTAAAAAAAAACACTCACCTTTTTTTTTTCTCTTTCTTTTTTGGCAATAACACACACACACACACATATATATATTAATTTAATTAATTGACTCTTGTCCTTCCTTGTGTCTAAAAGCTAGCAGCCCAAACCAGTATAAATCTTGGATTGGCACACCAAGATAAACATTCATTGTAGTTGGGAGTATATATCCTTTAAAAATAATTCAATTATATAATTCTGCAAAGATACGTATAGTATATAGTATTGTTTTTTGTTTTTTTCAGAAATGTTGTAGTATTGTACTTTATGTCACAAGCAGAATCAAGTTTGCCACTCATATACGATTTCGATTCACGGTTGCATTCATGTAATAATTTATATCTTTATTACACATGATTCGTTAATTATAATGTTATTTATACTAAAAAAAAAAGTAATATGTGGTTATAATTTTGAAGTGTTAGATGAATTAACACAACAAATAGAGTATCTGATCATTGGAGGTTTAACTTGTGAACTAGTATAATCACTTTTTGTACTTTTTCCAGCTTGTTCAATACATCGTAGTGCTTTAACACTGTAGCTTGTTCATCTTCTCTTTCACGTAATAGATTGTCACAATCAGAATTGTTTTATGCAGTGCTGTAAAAAGAAGTTTAAATAAATTTAAGGAGATAATTTCAATTTTAGTCTTGTATGTAAGGACATTTCCATTTTTGGACAATCAAGTATACGTTTCCAAAATTGATCCTATATGTTTTAATTTTTCCAATTTCAGTCAAGTTTTCCAATTTTGATCTTATAAGTTTCATTTTTTTCCAATTTCAATCCAATTTTGATCGAATGGTTGCCGGGAAATTTCACGTGACATTGACAATTTTGGGAATTCCGACCAAAATTGGACTGAAATTGAAATTTTTTGAAAAATACAGGACCAAAATTAGAAAAAGTTGAAACATATAGAATCAAAATTGGAAAACGTATACTTAGTTGTCAAAAAATGGAAAAGACCTTACATATATGACCAAAATGAAACTAGCCCTAAATTATACCTCTAACCCAAGATCTTCATTTAATCCCATTAATTTAAAGAATATACATGATGCTTTCAGAAAAATAAAATAAAAATTGTTTTTTTTTCTTTTTTAAATCGTGGTGACCCATTCTTAACAATTTTTTTTTTTTAAATTATGTTAACCCATGCATTCTTAATAATCTTTCTCAAACTAAGGTTTTTAGTTGTTTTCTTAATTCGCCTTTTGTTAAATCTTGCTATCTTTAGTCTTTATATATGGATAAGATCAAATTTTGGATGTTTCAAATTAATTAAAATGGAATAACTTAATTTAATTGAACGGAATGTAGTCGTACGACCTACATTTTGAATGGTACAACATAATCAATTTCAGATGGTACAAGTTTATGATCAAAATTAAATGACCAAAATCTATTAATATTAGGATAAATTTTAGTTAAGAAAGAATGAATTATGAGTCAAGTATAAAAAAAAGTATTTATTTATTTATTGATGCTGTGGGCTCAAAATTATGCGAAAATTTTGTTTAATTTCATTTTTTGAAGTTTTTTTATGAAAACATTTTTAAAAATGGCAAAAATTATGGGAAAAATGATTTTAATCCGATCACCATTGATCTTTTTGTTTTTATCATAGTGGATTTACATATGTATCATGAAAATCATTAACAACAAATCAACAAATCCAGTCTCCAGATATCATTAGAGTCGTACATTACTTGTAATCATATCCAAAGTAAAAACAATTTGAAAACAGAAATACTTCTATTTAAAAAAAAAAAAACAAATATAAATCTTAATTCTTAACTTGCAATTTCACTTGCATTGTAAGTTCTCAACCTGTCGAGTCCTCGTATTGACCTCCATAGTACAATTCATAGTTGCAGTTTTCTTCTTCTTTATAACATTAAGCAGATGAACTTTCCCCTTCAACGTTGCATGGCTAGTCAACGTTATCTTGCCGGAATTCAAGTCGCCGCCCAAACTGCCACCATTCTTGGAATCCGCCGCCACCTCCGCCGTCACGTTTAGCTTCTTACTCGACCGTGCTCCGGCCCTTGCTCCGGGGACCACGGCGGAGCCCACGGCGTTTCCCCCGTAAAGGATGGAAATCGTGCTTTCGGGGAATCTGAAGTGCCCGAAATTAGGGTTTTTCACCGTTACTTCGCCGTTAAGTCTAACGCTGAAAGACGGCGAGTTCGTGGAGTTTAAGGTTAGGTTTTCGAGGGCGAGGGATCGGAACCGGAATTTAGGACTTTTTGTTCGCATGAATATTAGAACGAAGGCTACGATGATTAGGGTTTGTAGTATAATTGCAGCTACCATGAAGGCAAGGCATTTTCCACGGTTTGCAGGGTTTGGTGGTCTGGTTTGGGGTGGCATTTTTTTTTTTTGGGTTAGGATTTAATTTGGGGAGATGGATATGAGAGATTATGGAAACATGAGATGATGAAATTGTTTGCTTTATGGTGAAAGAATGTTTGGAATAACATTGTTTAAGAAAGGGGCAACCAACTTTAGTTCTCGTGCGCTTTAGCTTTTTGATGGGAATATTAATAGGGGGAATACCCCTAAATACACTAAAATTTATAATAATATACAATAACTACACATTTTATTATAATATATATCAAAACTACACATTTTGGTGATTGAGTCACTGATTTGACATGCCAACAATATTGATTTGATGGGTGGTCTGTAGAAGTTGTTGAAAATGATTGTATGAGAATTTTCGTGTAAGCTCTAAAATTTGGAATTTTCGTGTAAACCTTAAATCTGAGAATTTTCGTATAAGCCTACAAACTGAGAATTTTCGTGTAAGCCCTAAATTTGAGAATTCTCGTGAAAGCCCTAAATCTGGGAATTCTCGTAAGCCCAAAAATTGAAAATTTTCGTGTAAGCCTAAAAATTGAGAATTTTCATATAAGCCCTAAATCTGGAAATTTTCGTGTAAGTTTAAAAATTAGAAATTTTTGTGTAAGCTCTAAATGTCGGAATTCTCGTGTAAGCCCAAAAATTGAGAATTTTCGTGTATTTCCTAAATATGAGAATTTTCATGTAAACCTTAAATTTGGGAATTTTCGTGTAAGTCGTGTAAGCCTCACTACACCTAATTTTCGTGTAAGTGAGTGGACCATTAATGTCAAATCAGGTAAAATTTGGGAACCATGTATTGAATCAGATATGGAGAGAAAGTATGGTTTTTAATTTCTGAATTGCTTCTGATATTAAGGATGCTTATATTTTATTATTCTTATATATTTGTAGTGAAAATCTCAAAATTTTCATATAATTTAGATTTAATTTAATCATTTTTTAATCACCAATAATCTTACGTATTGATCCTCTAACTAGCTAACTGTCACTTCTTCTTTTTTATTTTTCTTTCAATTTTAATCAAATTTTGTTTGAAATATCAATTTTTGCCTACATGAATATCTAAATTGCCGATATAGGCAAAAATTGAAATTTCAATCAAAATTAGATGAAAATTGAAAAAATAGTAAGAACAAAAGAAGAATGATTGTGGTAAAAAGATGGACAATAACTAAATTATAAGATACAAATTAAAAGTTAAAAAAAAAAAATCCAAATACACGCCATGAAGCTATTATAGAAGACAACTTAGGTAAGTTGTTGATTTTTAATGTGAAAATGTAATTGGGTTGATGTGTTGATTTTATCAAACTTGATAATAATTTATAATTTTAGTTTTATTAGTAAAGTTGTACGAGTAATTATTTATCACTCTTTTATGCTATTTAATTGAGACTATGTTCACCTTTGTGAAATATAAAGTTAAAAAAAAAAGGGTTAAATAGTCAAAAAAAATTCCAAAACTTTTCGAGTTTTTATTATCTTGACCAATTCTTTAACTTGTCAATCTTTAACTTTTGTCAAGTTATCCAAAAAACAAACATATCTGACAGATGAAGGAAGAAGAATCAGAACCCTATCTGCACAATAAGAGGAAAGGAAATGGAAAAGAAGATTGGAAGCCATCGGTTAGGAGGCATGGAAAGGAATCCAACAACTAATCAAAGAAGGAAGTGTTGGAAGAAGAAATTAAGGACTTCCCTCATCCTTGTCCACCTGTACTCTAGACAAGTTGATTAAGGTGATGTGGATTGAGGCCAGCTCATATAATTTTAACTCAAATCTTGATTTACCAAAATAACAATTAATTTTTAAAATCATAGATAAATTAATAAAGGTAAAAAAATTGGTTAAAATAACAAAAACCCGAAAAATTTTGGATTTTTTTACCATTTGGCCAAAAAATAATAATAAAATTCAAACATAATTTTAAATCTCATGTAGAGTTAAGTTATACTAAAGTAGAATATAATATAATATACTCATTTTGGTTACTATATTTTGATAGAAATCTCTAAGAAAATGGACCAATTAACTTCCAAGTCAATTTTGTACACTCCCATGATGTGACCTCAATATTTGTATTTTTTTGCTTCTTCTACACAGACTATATTATACAGACCATATGATGCAGAGAGAGAGAGAGAGAGAGAGAGAGAGAGAGAGAGAGAGAGAACATTAATTATATCACTATTCACTAATTAAGCTTTTTTTTTTTTTTTTTTTTTAACGTCAAAATTTGATCGTTATAACACATTAGCCACTAACTCAATATTTAAAACCGGCCCGATCGAATTTTTACCAAAGAAAATACACGAATTTAATTAAGAAAATAACTAAAAGTATGAAACCCCAATATTTAAAAATAAAGATATAAAGAGATCCCACTATAAAATCCTTGAGCATATAAAAATGGAAATATACTTTTTTTCCAAAACTAAACAATTAGATGATCAACTAAGTGGGTGCCAAGTTTGACATATTCCAATGTCTTGAAGACAAGTTTCGCATGAAGAAGTGATGCTCAGAAATTAAAAGGTTTATCGCCCACATTTCATTTTCTTCAAAAACACGGGCACTTGGTTTTGGCTGTCTCATAAACTTTTATTTTAGTACTATTAAATTAAAGAACAATAATTAGTAGAGTTTTATCATATTCATTTCTTTTTTTATTAATTAAGTCAATTAAAAGCTAATTCTTTAAATTAATGTGATTATATAATGATATCAAATTTAATGTTGATGATATACATTAATAAATAATATAGAAATTTAACTAAATTTGTTAAAATAACACATAGACTTCAAACATAGAATTGATTTATAAATTTGAAATTTGGTTAATTTAATTTTTTTTAGAGAAAACTATAAATAAATAAATAATGAAAAACTAAAATAAATTTGGGTTCATGATTAGAAAAGGATCAATTGTTTAAACTTTTCAAACTTATTGAATAATTTTTGCAAATATATATTTTTAAAAAAAAACTATGAATTTTAAAACAAAAACTATTCGGGATGGAAGGATTAAGAAGACACTTACACCCAAAGTATTCTTACAACCTGTTTACATTAGAGGCTTAGAGCAGAAATCTGATCAACATAACAAGCCATTAAATGTAATATAAAGAGCAACACCTAATCAATACAAGTTATTTATGAAATCTAAAGTTAGGTAGTTGTCAACTATCAACAATAACAAAACCTTTTAAATTATTACAAACTAAAATGTCCCAAAACTATGCAGAATGACGATTTAGTACAACAACATTGTCTTCTCTATGGATGTGAGGAATTTTGAAGTTGAAATTCTTTTTAAGATCAAGAATCTTTAAAGTGATGTGTTGATACTTTTAACTTCAAGATGATTTTGCTGCACTATGAAATTTATTTGAGAAATATTGATTTTTATTTTTTTCATTTGATTATAAAGAAATTTTGAGGGTTGAATAATATAATAGATATAACAATATATAAATTTTCAAAAAAATAAATAAATAAACTATTTATCTTCTTTAGCTAATGCAACATATATTTCAACAACTAGATATTATACTAATAAAATTGTGTTATATTTAATGCTAAATTAGACCATTTGTATTGCATAAAATCATAAATATATTTTCTTATAGAAATAATAATTAACTTTTCTAATTTTACTAAGTTTAATTAATTTTTTTTTAATCTTGTATATCACACGGACTCTAAACTAATTATTTAAACATATTAACTTATTATTTATACGTTTCATGACTTCTCAACTTTATTTATATTTTATTTCAAATAAATACATTTACTTGGAAAAAAATTATTTTAATTATGGACGATGTATCTATCATAAGCGGGGGCTCATTTGATTAGTAACTATCTTTCGTATCCTTTTTTTTTTCTCCTAAATCGGGCCTATCTGAGGCCCAAACTTTATTGACATCAAGTAAATTCTGGGCCCATAGTTTTACAGCTCAAAATGGTAAGAAGTCTACCACACACTTTTTTTTTTTGATTTAGGAATGTTACCTACACTGTTTTACTATAAAATAATAGTATATCAAAAATCATGTTTCGTTATACTTGACTCAAGATTTTAAATTCAGCAGACAGTATATTGAGCTTGTGAATTATTGGCAAGTTGTATTTCACTTTTATGAAATTAGTAATGTTCCAAAGCCATGCACGGTTTGTAACATTTATTACATGTTGTTGACGTCAGATTTTGTAGAGTACAAAATCCTAGCCAAACACAAAAAAATCTCGATCCGGCTTAAAGAAATCGAACCGAATAAGAAGTGCAAGAATCGAATAAAACAAGAAAAAGAATGGCCCGGTGCCTACTCGGGCAAATTTGCTAGGCTTATTCTGGTCGGTCAGTTTTGGCCGGCCAGAACGATTTTATATATAAGTATTGAGAGTAAATCACTCTTTTAATTGCCTGAATACCATGAATTTTTTCTCCCTCGAATGAGGTTTTTAATCCTATTTATAGACTAGAACTAGGATATGAAACTTGGAAAATAAGAATCAAATCCCTTGATCTTAAGGTATAGATAAGGGAAGAAAAGATTAAACCCTATCTAAATTGGATAAGATTTGGTCTTGATTTGTTTCCTTCTTGAACTCCTTGGAAAGAACAGACTCGGCTGCCTTACGCTGATCTCCTGGACGGGTCGTCCGATGGACTGCTCGGGTCAGCCGATGAGCTGGTTGGTTTCATGTAGACGCGGTCTTCCATTCTGGTCAGGTCGGGTTCGCTTGACTCGGTGGAGTCTTTGGCTCGGCGGCTCGGGTAGATTTTTGGTAGGGCACAACACTAGCCCCTTAGGCCGTGGCCAGTTATTGGTCTGGTCGGGGCCTAACCCCATTTAACCCTGCCACAACAAATTGCCCCCGAGCCGCTGCTCGTCTAAATTTCAAACTGGAGGACACGCGTCAAGATCTGGCCACGTGTCACAATCTCGGTGGCCGGAAGTCGAAAAGACATGATGCTCTACTATAAATAAGTGAGAAACAAACTCTTTTCTCCACTTCTCTTCTTCGCGATCTCCAAACTCTCGCTCTTTTTCACTTTCTGTCCGAGCAAGAAAGACCGACCTAAAGTCTCCGTCCAAGACATACTGTCCTCCAACGTCCCAAGGTATATATCTGTTTTAACTTATGGCTTCAGACTCGTCTACTGGTGGTTCGGTGCAGGATTACGACCAGGGGGTCGATCCTGCATCCGAACCATCGTACTCCTGGACCTCCAGCTCTTCCGACTCGTCCTCGTCTTCCGACCCAGGAAACACTCCTACTGCTCAGCCGACTGGCGATGCAAACAACGGGCCGACTTCCTCAGCTCGAGGCTTAGGCGAAGCCAGCACGTCGGGGCGGGAAATTTCTGTCATCCCCGAGGGGATTCCCATCTGTGTCGCCTCAACCGGACGACTGGCTCGTCGAAGTGCCTCGAATCCTGACTCGGAGGCCTTTGACTGTCCGTCCTATGCCACCATCGCTGAGCTGAACAAATGGCGCACTCTCTTTGATATTCCTGAGAGGGTAACTTTCTCGGTCCCCCATCCGGCGGATTGGATGGACCAGCCGCCAGAAGGCCAGGTTGCCATCAGCGTCCGAGCTCTGGAAGCCGGATTGCGTTTCCCCCTTGCCTCTACCTTGGCCGGCTACCTCGCGCAGTGGGGAATCGCTCCGGGCCAACTGCACCCCAACGGATGGACATCTATCATCGGCTTGGTGGTGTTGTTTTGGCATTTCGGCCTGGGAGTTCCGAGCCCCCATGAGGTGGCATGGATGTTCAGGCTAAAGATGGTTCCCGGCCTGAGGAACCATTTTTACTATTTGTCGGTACGGAAATACCGACCTCAATTGGTGCGATGTTTTCCATCGTCCATCAAGGACTGGCGCGGCAAGTGGTTCTGGGTCGGTGGAGAGTGGATCGACTCATCCGTCCGGGTTAACTGCCCGACCTGTTTTGGGGACGCCCAGGGTATTTAATGTTTCAACTTTTTATGGTTTATTAACGTCTCTTCTGATCGTTAACTTCCTTCTGTTCTGCAGATATCACACCGAAGAACCTGGTGCTCGGTGAGACCTTCCTGCGGAAGCTGCGCTACCTCCGTGATTTCTCCTCCGAGGCACAGAGGCATTATAAGGTCCTGATCACCTCGGAGAAACTCCGTGGTGCCGGTTTGGTCTTGCCATTTCGCGCTTCTCCTTCTCCCGTTCAAGGTGAGTCTCTTATCACTTGTTTGATTAACTTTTATCTTGCTTCTCTGACCGGTCTTCGTTTCAGTTTCCCTTCCCGGCCAGGGTATCTCTATTAGGATGGACCCTGCTGAGCGCCTTCGTCAACGCTCCCAACGTGCATCAGCCCCTGCTCGGGGTGCCCCCGCTTCTGCCCGAGGACGAGGTGCTGCTCGCCCTGCACCATCCCGGGGCACTGGTGTTCGTCGGCCATCTGGGTCCGACGCGGCGCCGAACAAGAGGGCCCGGCTTGAAGAGGGTGGCCCTTCGACCGCAGGCCGACCATCTGCTCGGCCAGTGCCTGCCTCAGGCCCGGGATCGAGTCTGGCTGGGTCAGTCAGTATCACTGGCTGGGACCCCGAGCGGGTCGCTCATACCGAGGAGTGGCTGGGGCGGAGGCCTCCCTTCCAGATCAGCTTCGCCCGCGCCCGCTCTCCGACCGAGGACACCAACCTCCCACCAAGGGTGGCGGAGTCCATGGAGGCTCCTGCTCGGGCTTGGACTGAGGAGCTGGAGGACTATGCCCAGCACATGACTGGGATCGATCTGGGTACCTGCTCCTCCATCCTTCTTACCCAGGCCTCTGTCTTCTCTTGGAGGGCCCAGGCCGCCCACGAAGCTAACCGGGCTCGGTACGAGCGTCGGCGGGATGAGCTGCGTGATGCTCGGAATGAGGTGGCCACGCTCAGAGATCAGAAGGTCACCCTGTCCGCCAAGTTGGCCTCTTCCCAAGAGCGGCTTGATGAGGTGACCCGGGCCGCGGAGATTGACCGGCAGAGGGTGGCGGACCTTACGATGGAGGTTTCTCGGCTTCGGGGCGAGCTGGAGGAGGCCCGGGCCTACCAGCTGGATGAGATGGCGGTTGCCCAGAAGTTCAAGTTGTCTGCAGAATACAAGTACGAATGTATTCTGACCTACGTCTTGTCCTATATGGACAACATCCAGACCAACCGTGCTGCTGGCGTGGACGACAAGCCGCTGATGGAGGCCCTGGCCTCCTTTCTGGAGAAACAGCCCCTGCCCGCTTATCATCTCCGGATGATGGATGACCTGGCGGGGTTCCTCCCACCGGGGTCCGAGCATCTCCTCAGGCCGGCTCCGCCCATCGAGTTCATGTCGATGCATCCCCCTGCTGACCCTGAGGCCGAGGAAGGCGGCGACGTCGGGGTTGTTGAGGGCGGCTCGGATGAGGCGGCTGAGGCGGAGGTAGCGGCGGAAGCGGATGGGGCGGCCGCGGTTGCCAAGGCGGATGATGTAGTTGTCGGGGATGTCGAGGTGGTCGACATTGATGAGCGATGACTCTTTTGTCCCCTTCCTTTTCTTCCTTCAATTTAATATCGTGGTCGTGAGTTGCTGCCAGGTGTGCCTAGTAAGCAGGTGGCACTTCATGCTCGTTATTACATTGAAGGCCCCCGACCAACGGTGCCTTCTCCTCATTTTTTGTCTAGTTCAGATCTTTCGTGTTTCTGTTGTTCGACTTTCTGCTTTTTGTAAGAGGTTCCGGCCTCCAAACCGGGTTTTTTGTGAATGATAATCATGTTTTTTTTCTGCTCGTTTTTTATTGCATTCATTGTACAAGTTAGTGAGGCTCATTTGATTCATTGGCTAGAGTATCTGTTCGTGGTCGGAACTTGAACGAGCCCCTGGTGAGAATTCGAGCCCCGATGAATGGGCTAGGATTGTGAATCATCTCGATTGGGTCGGAACCCTTAACTGGTCATCTTGCCTTTTTATCGGATTTCTGAGCTCTGCAGGTGAGCTTGAGTTGGCCGAAGTCTTGGTGGGATCGAAACCCTTAAATTTGATTCCGAGCTCAGTGGGGGAGCTCGAGTTGGGCTGAAGCCTTTTTTGGGCCGGAGCCTTCAAGTTTGATCCCGAGCTCGGCTGGCGAGCTCGGGTTGGGCCGAAGCCTTAGGGGGCCGAAGCTTTCAAGTTTGGTCTCGAGCTCGGCTGGCGAGCTTGGGGTGGGCCGAAGCCTTAATGGGCCGAGGCCTTTGTGGGGTCGGAACCCTTGTGGCTTGAAGCCTTAGTGGGGTCGGAACCCTTGTGGCTCGAAGCCTTAATGTTTGGCCTCAAGCTCGGCTGGCGAGCTTGGGGAGGGCCGAAGCCTTTGTGGGGTCGGAACCCTTGTGGCTCGAAGCCTTAATGTTTGGCCTCAAGCTCGGCTGGCGAGCTTGGGGTGGGCCGAAGCCTTTGTGGGGTCGGAACCCTTATTTGGGTCGGAACCCTCGTGGGGTCGGAACCCTTGTGGCTCGAAGCCTTAATGGGGTCGGAACCCTTGTGGCTCGAAGCCTTAATGTTTGGCCTCAAGCTCGGCTGGCGAGCTTGGGGCGAGCCGAAGCCTTTGTGGGGTCGGAACCCTTGACGCAGCAAGTTTTTATATCAAGAATAGAATTTATTCAGAGTAAAGGGAAAATTACATATGAATGAATATAACCTAAATGAACTAAAATCTAGTGATAGTACTTCTTCAGATGTTCTGCATTCCAAGGCTTGGGAATCTTTTTTCCGCTTAGGTCGGCTATCTCATATGCGCCTCTGGTCAGTACTCGAACTACCTGATACGGTCCTTCCCAGTTTGGTCCGAGCGGGCCGGCATTGAGCTCTTTTGTGTTCTGCAGTACTTTCTTTAGGACCAGGTCTCCGGCCTCGAACTTTCTGGCTCGAACTT
This sequence comes from Scutellaria galericulata, assembly GCA_946896805.1. NCBI lineage: Eukaryota > Viridiplantae > Streptophyta > Magnoliopsida > Lamiales > Lamiaceae > Scutellaria > Scutellaria galericulata. The sequence goes on from OX335788.1 coordinate 3,749,569, forward strand.
TGGAGTTGTAGTATCTTTCGCTTCTCTGTTTGTAGATCGAATTCTTTAGCTCGGAATCTTGCCTTTTTTCTTCCAACAAGTCTAAGCTGTTCAGCATTGCGACTTCGTTGTCCTGTTCCTGGAAGTTCTGAGTTCTCCATGTGGGCATACCAACCTCGACTGGTATGACGGCTTCCGAGCCGAAGGCCAGGCTGAAAGGTGTTTCTCCTGTGGAAGTTCTGGCTGTTGTTCGGTATGACCAGAGTACGCCTGGTAGCTCGTCCGCCCATGTTCCCTTCAAGTTCTCGAGCTTGGCTCTCAAGGTGTGTTTGATGATTTTGTTTATGGCCTCCACTTGGCCATTGCCCTGGGGGTGATATGGGGTGGAGAGCAGCTACTTGATGCCTAAGTTCGCGCAGAACTCATTGAATCCCGACGAGTCGAATTGCCGGCCATTATCGGAGACCACGGAGTGTGGAATGCCGAAACGACATATGATGGACTTCCAAACGAAGTCGGTTATTTTGGGCTCGGAGATCTTTACGAGCGGCTCGGCTTCTGCCCACTTAGTGAAATAGTCAACCGCTACGATTGCGAATCTCACGCCTCCTCTGCCGGTCGGTAGAGGCCCGATGAGGTCAATTCCCCATTTGGCGAACGGCCAAGGCGCGATTACCGAATTCAGCTCTTCTGCTGGTGATTTCATCAGCGGGGCACACTTCTGGCATCTCTCGCACTTGCGTGCAAAGTTAATTGCATCCTTTTTTAAGCTCGGCCAGAAATAGCCCTGCCTGATAATTTTGAAGGCCAAAGCCTGCCCTCCTGTGTGATTCCCGCAAATTCATTCGTGCACTTCTCGCAGTGCGTAATTGGCCTCGTGCTCGTCTAAGCACCTTAGTAATGGTAGGAAAAAACCTCTTTTGTAAAGGATTCCGTCCTTCAAAGTGTATCGGGCAGCTCGTATCCTCAGTCTTCGGGCCTCGATTACGTTATCGGGCTCCTTCCCCCCTTTCAAGTATTGGATGATCGGAGTCATCCAAGTATTCTGCTGCTCGGTGTTGTATATTGTCTTTTGTTCCAGAACTGAGCTTTCTATCATTCCGATATTTACCGAGCCAATATCTTCTGCTCCTTCACTTGTTGCCAAACGGGCCAGTGCGTCGGCTTGGGCGTTTTTTGCTCTCGGAACTTGTTCTGCTCGGATATTCTTGAAGTCTGCCAGGGCTATCTCCACCGACCTCAGATATCTGGCCATCTTCTCATCCCTAGCGGCGTATTCTCCCGAGACCTGATTGACGACTAGAAGTGAGTCGCTGAAAACCTCGAGGTCGTCTGCCCCAAACTGTTTGGCCATCTCTAACCCGGCCAGGAGTGCCTCGTATTCTGCTTCGTTATTCGTTGCTGGAAACTTGAAACGTAATGCTGAGCAGAAATATTTGTTATTGGGGCTGATCAGAACGATCCCAGCCCCAGCTGCCGCCATCGTGGATGACCCGTCCACGAACATCTTCCAGGGCCTCTCGACCTTTTCCTCTTGTAGGACCACAACGGGGGTGAACTCGGCGATAAAGTCTGCTAGGGCCTGACCCTTTACTGTTGTTCTCGGCGAATAATGGAGGTCGTACTGCCCGAGTTCGACCGACCACTTAAGTAGTCTCCCTGAGGCATCTGGTCGGCTTAAGACTTGTTTCAAGGGGAAATTCGTTAGGACTTCGATCTGATGGGCCAGAAAATAAGGCCTCAATTTTCTGGCCGAGATGACCAGAGTATACGCCAGTTTCTCCATGGCCGGGTATCTCAGTTCGGCGTCGTGCATTGACTGGCTCACATAGTACACTGGTTGCTGGGAACCTTTTTCTGCTCGGACAAGTACCGCACTTACGGCGTAAGACGACACTGCTAGGTAGAGTTGTAACTTCTCACCTGCTTCTGGTTTGGCGAGTACTGGGGCCTCCACTAGTGACCGTTTTAGTTCTTCAAGAGCTTTTTGACACTCAGCGTCCCATTCGAAATTTCCATCCTTTTTAATCAGTTTGAAAAAGGCTTTGCACTTATCCGTTGATTTCGAAATGAATCTGTTCAGTGCTGCCACTTTCCCTGTTAGGCTCTGGACATCTTTTACTCTCCTCGGGGGAGTGAGCTTCATTATTGCCGAGATCTTTTCGGGGTTAGCTTCGATTCCTCTCTGGCTTACCATGTAGCCGAGGAACTTTCCTGATCCGACCCCAAAGGAACACTTCTTGGGGTTCAACTTCATCCTGTACTTCCTTAGGACGTCGAACATTTCTGCTAGATCTTTGACGTGGTTCTCTTTCTTCTTCGACTTGACTAGCATGTCATCTATGTAGACCTCCATGGTTTTTCCGAGCTGAGCAGCAAACATTTTGTTGACCAGTCTTTGATATGTTGCTCCTGCGTTCTTCAGGCCAAAGGGCATCATTCTGTAACAGTACAGTGCCCGATCAGTGATGAACGTCGTATGTCGTTGGTCGTGCTCGGCCATAGGGATCTGATGGTATCCCGAATAAGCGTCCATAAAACTCATGATTTCGTGCCCTGCTGTTGTGTCGACCAGCTGGTCGATGTTCGGCAATGGAAAGCAATCCTTGGGGCATGCTTTGTTGAGGTCGGTAAAATCTATGCACAATCTCCATGCCCCATTCGCCTTTTTTACTAGAACTGGGTTGGCCACCCAGACGGCATAATTGCATTCCCTTATGAAACCGTTCCCGAGTAATTTTTGAACTTCCAATTCTAAACCTTGATATCTGTCTGGACTCAGTCTCCTCCTCTTCTGTATTATCGGCTTAGCAGCTGGGTCGATGTTCAGGTGGTGGCATGCGTCCTCGGGTCGGATGCCCTCCATGTCTTCGTGGCACCAGGCGAAGACGTCTGTGCTCCTTTTGAGGAAGTTTATTAGTTCTCCCCTGAAAGGTTCTTTCAGCTCCTTGCCGATTTTGAGCTCTAGTTCGGGTCGGCTTTCATCTAGTTGGACCACCTCCAATTCTTCGATAGGCGTTGCTCTGCTCGGTGGTGCATCCTTCCTCGGATCCAATGTTTCCCATTCTTCGATGGTTGGATTTCCGTCCTTTGCCCCCGTAACTGTGAGTCCGCTTGTTCTTAAGTCAGTGTCATCCTCGATTATTATGGTCGGAGTCCGGACTTTTGACTGTGTGGTTTCGGAGTTGGGGTCGGCCGATTTTTCCGTGCATCCAACCGGGTCATCTATCTCCATCACATTGTGTTCGGATTGGTCGGCTGATGATGATTCGATGATGTTGAGCTCTCTCGGCCTCAGGCCCGACTCGCATTCCCGAGCCGCCAACTGATTACCTCGAATGACGAAAATGTTTTCCCCTACCGGAAACTTGATGGCCAGATGATGTATTGATACCACTGCCCTCAACTTTGCCAACAATGGTCGGCCCCAGATCGCGTTGTAAACTGAATTTAGGTCTACTACCTTGAATTCAGCTGTTGTGTAGACAACTTCGTCCCCGGTTCCGAATACGACTTTCAACTCGCATTTCCCGATCACGCGCGTGACTTTTCCCCCGAAACCTTGAATTGAGTCAGAGCAGGGCACGAGGTCGGAGGCGGGAAGTCTCATCCTTCTGAAGGTGTTCAGATGGAGTATGTTTGCATAACTCCCAGTGTCGACCAGAACTCTGTGGACCATGGTGAGGCAGATATTTAGAGATACTACCAGGGCGTCGTTGTGCGGCTGCACTATTCCCTCAGAATCCTGCTCGGTGAAAGTCAGTGGTGGATGGACTGGCTCTGGCCTCGGGGGGTTACATCGTTGGTAACTATTCCTTGCATCCCTGAGCTGCTCTCTCCTCATTCTTTTTGAGAGCCTTTGTTCTCCACAGTTGTTATTTACGAGGGTGTGAATTTCGCGGATGGCCCCTAGCTGCGGCGGTGGTGGGGGTTGCTGCTGTTGTGGCCTTTGCTCGGCGTTTTTGACATATTCCTTCAGATGGCCTCTGTCGATCAGCTTCATGAGCTCGATCAGGAGGGACCTGCATTTATCCGTGTCATGTCCTGGGGACTTATGGTACTGGCAATACCTGTTCTGATTTAACCACTTGGGGTCGGCTCTGATTGGTCTCGGGGCCGGTAGAACATTCTGGCCTTGTAGGTCGGTCAAAACTTGGGCCGGGCTGACTGTTAGGATATGTCGGACTCGGTCCAATTCCTCGTTCTGGTAGACCTTGAACTCACCTGGAGGCTTGAAAGGCGTGTTCTTCCTTTTCTCTTTTCCTTCCTTTTCTGAGGTGGGTTTTTCCTCTGGTATGGCCTCCTCTGCTCCGATGTACCTTTCTGCCCTGCTCAAAAAGTCGTGGTATGTTTTGGGGCCGTGTTCGTGGACATTCCACCAGAATCTGGTTTTTGGGCGGAGGCCAGCCATAATTGCCATGAGTACGGCATCGTCCGACACGTGCTCCATTTCCAAGACGAGCTTGTTGAATCTGTCCATGTAGGACCTTAGTGGCTCATCCTTGCCTTGTTTGATGTTCACCAATCTCTCATTCGGTGTTGACCTGGTCTTCGAACCCATAAATTGTGTTAGGAAGAGGTCGGTCAGCTCCTCCCATCCTTTAATTGAAGAGTCTGGCAACGATCGGAACCATCTTTGAGCTCGGTCTCCCAACGTGAGGGGAAAGGCTTTGCACATGAGCTCTTCCCCGACTCCTTGCAGCTCCATCCAAGAGGCATATTTGTCGATATGCGAGTTCGGGTCAGTCTCGCCGTTGTAGAGGCCGATCGGTGGTACTTTGAATTTTGTGGGGGTAACTCGGTCAGAGATCCGATCTACGAAAGGAGAGTTTTTCTTCCGCCTTTTTTCCTGTTCAGGCTTCGGTTTTTTGGCTTCGATTTCGGCCAGCCTTTGCCTTAGCTTTGTCTCCTCTTCCTCTTCGGTGATGGAAAGTCTGTATCCTTTCCTTCTCTCATTCTGTCGCTGCTCGTTCCCGAAGTCCAGGGTTCTCTGAGATTTCCTGGCTTCGCGAGCAGAAGCCGGTCCTATCCGATCAAATACGCTCCGCGTCTTGGTCAATGCCGCAGATCGGGTCGGGCAGCGTTGAGTTTCTGGTAGACTTTCGTCCAGCGATGGGGTTTCTTCTCGTCGCTGGTCGGTCTCTATTTCTTTCCCCCTGTCCTTCCGCTTCTTCCTCGACCCGTCTGAAGATTGTGTGTCCTCGAGATCGTGGGCTCTACGGCTCCTCTCCCTGGCCTCGGCTTCCCTTAGTCTCTGACTAAGCTGGAGCATCCTGGCCCTGATCTCCTCCGAGTTCATCTCGGTCTCTCTGGCCTCCGTTACCAATGGGATCCCAACAAGATTCCTTCCGAGTGGAGTGTTGGTAACGATCCCTGGGGTGTCATGCAGCTGCCGTTGGTTAGAGCTACCAGGCAACAGAACCTGGTTCTGGGGATCGGATGAGATCCTCAGGTCTTCGCGATTATCAAATGTGTTGGTTGTCATCGAGCTATGTGTTTTGTTTCTCAGCCCCCCTCCTTCTAGCGCCAAATGTTGACGTCAGATTTTGTAGAGTACAAAATCCTAGCCAAACACAAAAAAAATCTCGATCCGGCTTAAAGAAATCGAACCGAATAAGAAGTGCAAGAATCGAATAAAACAAGAAAAAGAATGGCCCGGTGCCTACTCGGGCAAATTTGCTAGGCTTATTCTGGTCGGTCAGTTTTGGCCGGCCAGAACGATTTTATATATAAGTATTGAGAGTAAATCACTCTTTTAATTGCCTGAATACCATGAATTTTTTCTCCCTCGAATGAGGTTTTTAATCCTATTTATAGACTAGAACTAGGATATGAAACTTGGAAAATAAGAATCAAATCTCTTGATCTTAGGGTATAGATAAGGGAAGAAAAGATTAAACCCTATCTAAATTGGATAAGATTTGGTCTTGATTTGTTTCCTTCTTGAACTCCTTGGAAAGAACAGACTCGGCTGCCTTACGCTGATCTCCTGGACGGGTCGTCCGATGGACTGCTCGGGTCAGCCGATGAGCTGGTTGGTTTCATGTAGACGCGGTCTTCCATTCTGGTCAGGTCGGGTTCGCTTGACTCGGTGGAGTCTTTGGCTCGGCGGCTCGGGTAGATTTTTGGTAGGGCACAACACATGTTACAAATGTAACTTATTAGGTTACAAAAATATTAAATGGTTGGATTTTAAATTATGAGTTTTCTTAGTATCAAATAATTTTGATAAGGCCTGGATTGGTGAGTAACTCTCTTGTGAGATCGTCTCACGAATTTTTATTACATTGCGTGAAATTGGTCGACCTATCCAATCACCTACAACCCAAACCCTACAATTCACTTGTTGTCTGTAGGTAATGAGACTTCGTTTCACGATAACTATCCGTAAAACCGTCTCATGTGAGTTTTTGTATGGATTGATTTATTATCTGTTGTGTTTTCATCAATTTGAAAGCGACAAAACAAAAGATATTGAGAAGACGAAATAAAAGATATTGAGAATGTGACTGCTTGGCAAAAGAGTAGCTATTTTTCTTGCAAAATATATAACTAGTTCACTATTGGTCGAAGCTTAAATAGAGTTACAAGTTCAACATATGTATTCAACCGTATATGCATATATATTTCTAATATATAAGTAATAAATTACATTTTCATTTATTAAGTATTTAATTTATTTTTAACAATAATCCATACATTTATATAATATATCTCATATTTCAATAAAATATATACCTAAGTAAATTTGCGTGCTAGACATTCGTACAGTGTGATTTGATCGGGTTGGATCAATAGGTGAGTCAACCGATGGTGAAATAATATTTTTATATATATCAGGTAATATTTTGATATTAAGACTCTATATTTTTTAGAGTAAACTACTTTTTTCGCCCATTATGTTTGCCGTTTCGCAATTTTGCCCTTTTTGAATTCGAGCTTGCAATTTAGGACATTATTTTTTAAAATTTCGCAATTACTGCCCAATTTCGGCCCAAATTGCTTAATTGGGCTGAAATCGCACGTTTTTTGCACGTGACTCCTCAATTTGGGCTGAAATTGCTGACATGGCCCATCATTTTTTTGATGTGGAATTTCCTTCTTTTTTTGTACTCTCAAGTGTATTAGGAACTGGGACCCGCAATGACACATCACTCAAATTAAAAAAACCTAATTCTATTTCTCTCTCCTCACACCGCTCTCTCTCTCTGTGCAGATTCACCATCGCCGCCGCTACTGTTCATCGTCACCCCACCGCTGCTCATCATCTTCAGTCCCTCCACAAAATCACCACCATCTTCTTCATCCTTCTCACCGCAGCTCCCCACCGCCTTCATCATCATCGACCCCATCTTCTCCGTCCATCAGATCGTCGCCGCCGTCATCCCGTCATTTTCTCCGTCCATTAGACCTCCGTCACCGCCTCAACAGTTAACACCTCAACCTTCTCCACCACTACCTTCTTCTCCACCCATCTTCTTCTTCAGCCAACCTCCGGCGATCTCCGCTATCTTTTCCGTCGCCGCCATCTTCAGCCCCCCTTTCTCCTTCACAGCAGCTCCACCGTCACCCATCTTCTCACCTCTCACCAATGAAATCCGAGCTCCAACCATCTCAACCCCGGCGAAACCGATCAACTCAGCTTCTCTCTTCACCGACCAACTCAGCCTCTCTCTCACCGGCGAACCCGATTTCTGCCGCCCATCACACTAATTTTCTTCTCCAACCTGCTCAACCTCCATAAATCCTCCATCTGAAACACTGCTATTCACTTCCTCCACCACTCAGCTCTGTTTCTCCGGCGACACCACCGCCGCTGCTACACATTTCCGCCGCTGCTACAGTTCCGGCGCGCATCACCTTCAACTCCAATTCCAGCGAGCCTAGCTTATTCGAACACCGCTGCACCACCCTTTCGCTCACCTCTTGCCATCTTCTCCGGTGAACCATCTCCTCTCCGGCGAATTTGATGCTCATCCTCCACAAAGCCGCCAACCACCTCCATAAATCTTTGCTCTCTACTGCTGCACCTATTTTAAATTTGAGTGATGTGTCATTGCGGGTCCCAATTCCTAATACACTTGAGAGTAAAAAAAAAGAGGAAATTCCACGTCAAAAAATGATGGGCCATTTCAGCAATTTCAGCCCGAATTGAGGAGTCGCGTGCAAAAAAACATGCGATTTCAGCCCAATTAAGCAATTCGGGCCGAAATTGGGCAGTAATTGCTAAATTTTGAAAAATAAAGTCCTAAATTGCAAGCCTGAATTCAAAAAGGGCAAAACTACAAAACGACAAATATAATGGGCAAAACAAGTAGTTTACTCTATTTTTTATTCTAATTATGCAATACTCTAATTCGTACCATGTAATACTTCTATAGTTTTTACAAATAACATTTTATGTGCATCAGCTAATACTTTTATGCGTACATAACATGTAATATTTTGGAAAAATTATGATTTCAACAAGTAATACTATGTAATATATACATAAAAATATTAAATGATAAAAATATTATTTAATATACATAAATTAAAACATCAACTTATACAAGTTATATGTCGACACGCAAGTTAACCCGACCCGACTCGACTTGATTCGACCTTACCGTGTGACACAAGAATTGCTCATATATCTGTGGTCGAGTTGGATACAAACTAGAACATCTTATTTTATTATTGGAATAAATTCAGATACTATTAAAATAGTAGAAATATCTACAAATAAGCATCCGTGACTACTGCTATAGCCCTATATGGACACTTGCAATTTTTTTCTTATAAATTTACACAGTTTTAGATTTTAGCAGAAAAAAGAAAAAAAAAGAAAGTGAAAATATAATCATAAGAGGTCAATGTATCACGGACTGACCTGACACAACTTCATTTTTTTTTTTTTTTTCATTCTATCAGGTCTGAGGGTTTTAATTTATTCTTTATCAAAAGAAAAGAAATTGGTGAACAAAATTGTAGGAGAAGTACATATGCATTCAAGATATATATTTCATTCTCAATGGTGTTTTATTTTATTAGTCCATATCATTTTGTAGTATTATCTTATGTTAAATAAGAATTAAAAATTGTCCATGATTATAGTCTTTGAAATTGACAATTTAAGATTTTAATTAAAAAAACGTTTCAAAAGTTTTTAATAACTTTTAAATTATGGATGTATAGCAGTACTACTTCGCCATTCAATCATGATTCTATGGGATTATTATACCAGAACAAGAATAAAATGATTTAATAAAACCTGAGAATCATTTCAAATAATAAAATAAAATCTAAAATTTAGAAAACAATTCAGCATATTCTAGCAGTTATCTAAATAATCAAATAAATCTGAAAAATGCTATAAAAATCTTCAAATGGTTAAAAAAATTAATAGTATCTTAAAATAGCCTAAATAATAAAATCTGGACTTTATTTATTTATTTATTTGAATAACCTTTTGCTTTCTTTAATAATAAATTTATATGCATGTTTATAATTTAAATAATATTTTACTTAATTGAGGCGTTGTGTAATATATTTAAATAGTTTCACCAATCAGAGACTTCATAGTTCTTAGTGTGTTAATCTAAAAATAGATTTAAACATCATTAAATAAATATATTTAATTCTTTTGCTTTTTGACAACTAAATTCTAAAAATAATCAAACACAAAAATATTAATAAGATTTTATATATATATATATATATATATATATATATATATATATATATGAGAATTAAAACATGAAGTATCTCATATGTTTATTTTACGTGTTATTGGGCCCGTGACACAATGCTTGATCGATGTTGGATGTCTTATTTCGTGATTATTGATAATAAGGCCGAAGACTTGTGAGTTAGATTAATATAAGAAAACAAACTATATTCACATGATTATTTCTCAGCCTCACACATGATTAATTTTATGTTTTATTATTAGTTAATGACTTATAATTCCAGGAATTGAATCGTTGAATTATTTTATTAAAAAATAATTTTTTGATTATGTGACATAAGAGACAATTAAATTATTGGTTGGAATTTAGACGATCATATATTTTTTCCGAGTAACAAATTCCTTATAAGTTTTTAAAAATAAAATATTAAATATAATTAGAAATATGATTGTTCGTATATATGTTTTGAAGTAGTTGAATCAGTTGAAATAAAAAATCCTTGAAACAATAACTAAATTATCTTTAACCAATATGAAAACAAAGTTTGTTCAAACTTGCTAATGTAAATATATGGACAAGTTTTCGTCAAAACGGGAAATAAAATCCACATCAGCTGAACAATTTTATTTTATTTTTGCCGCATATAAAATAAATTTTTTTTCTCGCTTCCTTTCAAAATAGAACGGGACACAATATATTATATATGTAATGTAGCAATCTCGTTATATTATCCAATTGTATCATATTATAACAAAGTTATATTGCCATTTATATGAAGAAATATAATCTATAAACTGCAAAAATGATCAAATTATTTGTAACAATTTGTTGAGTTTGAGATTGGAGTTATAGTGATTATATTGAAAATTGAAATCCACATAGGAATTGTTATCAATCACTACAATGCAAATGTTAATATGTATAATTTTCTTTTAATCAACACTTAACAAAATAAACTTTGAAACCATACATACATAAAAGTAAACCATATTAAACAAGTCATGTATGACACACATCACGAAATAGTTTAAACTTGAGACATTAGTCTCAAACATCCAACTCTACCCCACTATTTTTCTGATTAGAGAGAAATAAAGAACTCCCCTCATCCGTTGTTCCCTCAGTCAGAATAGGACATAAATTGAGAAATTTATCTAAATAAGAGACATCTGTGGAAAAAAGACAACATGATACATATCTCTGGACAAACCTACACGAAATTTGAACCTATATTGCCAAAAAAATTCTCCCCACATCACCACAAACCTTATCAACTCAGCTACTCTCCAATTCCAAAAATAAATGCTTATAATGCTTGTTTTAATTTGAAGATTTTAGCTGATATAATAAAATGAATTAGATTAGTCTTAAAATAAAAAGCAAAAGAACAAGAATTAAAATGATCCATCAAAATAATTCCCCCAAGCATGAGAAACGCCAACATATCCTTGCCCATAATTGTACCTTCTTATTATCAACTTCACTCTTTCCACTCAACCCCTTTACTCCTCCATGGAACCACCACCACCACCGCCACCGGCATCCCCTTCGCCGCCGTCGAAAACCTACAAAGTCACCGCCTCCTCCATCTCCTACACAAAATCCACCACCACCACCACCACCACCTTCTTTTTCAAGCCCTGCAACTCAACCCCACCAACCTACATCTTAAAGAACATTTCCTTCACCGCCTACCCATCCGAAATCCTCGCCATCGTGGGCCCCAGCGGCGCCGGAAAGTCCACCCTCCTCGACATCCTCGCCGCCAGAACCGCCGCCTCGAGCGGCGCCCTCCTCCTCAACGCCGCCCCTCTTAACCCCTCCATCTACCGCAAGCTCTCCGCCTACGTCCCTCAGCACGATGCATGTCTCCCTTTGCTCACCGTCGCAGAGACCTTCGCATTCTCAGCCCGTCTGCTCAACCCGGAAGTCTCCGACATCTCCGCCGTCGTCTCTGCCGTCCTCGACGAGCTCCGCCTCAAACACCTGGCCGACATTCGCCTCGCCAAGGGCCTCTCCGGCGGAGAGCGCCGCCGCGTCTCAATCGGGCTCAGCCTCCTCCACGACCCGGCCGTGCTCCTCCTCGACGAGCCCACCTCCAGCCTCGACAGCGGGTCGGCGCTGAACGTGATGCAGACGCTCAGATCCATCGCCGCCACGCGCCGCCGCACTGTAATTCTGTCCATTCATCAGCCCAGTTTCAAGATCCTCTCCACCATCGACAAGATCATCCTCCTCGCCAAAGGCAGCGTCGTTCACCACGGTACTCTATCTTCCCTTGAAGATTTCTTGCTGTTCAAAGGCTTCACTGTCCCTCCACAGCTAAACCCACTCGAATACGCCATGGAAATACTCACTCAGCTCCAAGAAACAGAACCCACTTCCCCACAATCTCTCCCTCCACCGCCGGAAAACCCCACCTCCTCCACCTCTCTCACCAAAACAAAAGACGTCATCAGATACAAAAGCTCCAGATTCCACGAAATAATCACTCTATACTGCAGATTCTGGAAAATCATCTACAGAACAAAGCAATTACTTTTAACAAACACCTTGCAGGCATTAGGAGTCGGCCTCGTACTCGGCACCATATACATAAACATCGGACTCGACAAATCAGGAATCGAGAAGAGACTCGGCCTATTCGCATTCACACTAACCTTCCTCCTCTCATCCACAACAGAAACCCTCCCAATCTTCATCAACGAAAGGCCCATTCTCCTAAGAGAAACTTCAAGCGGCATTTACAGACTATCCTCGTATCTCATGGCGAACACCTTAGTCTTCCTCCCATACCTCCTCGCAATCGCCATCGTTTACTCAGTCTCAGTCTACTTCCTAGTGGGTCTGTGCGCGACATGGCAAGCCTTCACATACTTCGTCCTAGTCATCTGGGTCATAGTCCTAATGGCGAATTCATTCGTCCTTTTCTTGAGCACCATCGCGCCAAACTTCATCGCCGGAACCTCGCTGCTAACCCTGCTCCTCGCCGGATTCTTCCTCTTCTCCGGTTACTTCATATCGAAGGACCGCCTGCCCAGGTTCTGGTTGTTCATGCACTATCTATCCATGTACAAATACGCCCTCGATGCGTTGCTGATCAATGAGTATTCTTGCCTCGTCTCCACGTGCTTGATATGGTTCGATGAGAAGAAGAGCACGTGCATGGTTACTGGGGGTGATGTGTTGGAGAAGAGAGGCCTCCATGAGAGGCAGAGGTGGATTAATGTCTATATCTTGATTGGATTCTTCCTTCTCTATCGCTTTCTTTGCTTGATGGTTTTGATCAGAAGGGTTTCCAGATCCAAGAAATGAGATCAAGAAAAGAAATAAATTGCCAAAATTGTTAATTCAGTTAATTTGTTGATTCTTGATCATGTTGTTATGCTGTCTTTTGGTTTGTTCTTACATGTTTGTCAAGAATATTTCACATTCTGTAATTTTGAACTGATGTAAATGGGAAATTTGCAATTACTGCATTTCTAATGAGGGGTTTGGGCAACACATTTCGAAAAACCTTTTGCGTCCAGATCGTCAAAATTTGTAAGTAACATTTTGAGTTTAGATACGGTTTACGTACGTAACCAATTGAGTCAAACGGCAATAAAAAATGGGTACAAATCGAGGTCAAGTATTGATCATTGCTACAAACATCCCGCCAAATTTCACCCGATAGGCTTCCGAGCTGTCTTTTATCCCTTTTTTTCGTTTTTATTCACTCAATTCATACCCTTTATTTTTTTTTATTTTTTTTTATAGATGTTGACTTATTTATTCCGTACAAATTTTGATGTCAATAGACACTTATAAAAAAAAAAAGTGTAATAATTCAAGTAGTAAAATGATGTCAACCTAAATTGTAATTGTAATTTGGACAACCTATAAATTTAGGTAATCAATGGATACTATTGATGTATGTATAATATATATTTGGATGAAAAGTATATTTTATTAATTATTTATCAATTTGAAGTATTGGCCAAAAGTCAACCAAGAGGAAATTTTTTATATGGTGGATGTTATTAACGCATGAATCAAATGAACCTGAATAGTTATATAATAGTTTCTTGGAATTTTTTATAATTTTTATCAAAATTATCAATGTAAACGATTGGTTACTGTGGAGGTTATTAATTAGTTCAATATATATACTTCCATTTATATCCAGGGCATTTATTATTAACTTGTAGCTGTGCTCATGCTACATTTTTATACTTTATTCCATTGGTGGTGCCCTCTAAATAGGATTGGAACAACTTTCGTTGATAAATTATGGAAATATACATCGAAATATCAAAATTAATTTGTTTTCGTCTATAATTTGTATTTATATATAACACGAGTCCATGACATCTCCGACTTGACTTACTTTTTGATATTCCATTTATCTTTATCAATATTATATAATTTTAATAGTAGTATAGCAGGGACGGATGTGTATACCCCGGGTGGGGGCACGTGCCCCACATTTTTTTGGAATTTTTTCACTAATGTATGGATTTCGTGTAATTACTTCAATTAGAATGAAAACAATAAGATATCCTACCATAATTTAATAGAGAATGACATGTGGGTGTTGCCCAATACAATATATAAATATACAATTTATTATTAAAGCAAATCACCTCACAATATGAATGATAGTTTGATTGTATATATTGAAAAAAAGGTTTTTAATAGTGTTGATAATGAGTCAATAATGCAAATATTTCAGTCAATGAAAACTCGTAGGTTTCAACTGTAATAGACTTGGATTGTTATGTATTAAAAAATTTCTTCACGTATTTTATATTTTAGTTATTTTATGCCCCGTCATTAAAAAAATGTGGATCCGTCCCTGTATACAAGTCACCTGATATTAAAATGGGACATACTCTCTCCATTCTACTTCACGTTAATTTTCTATTTGCATATGTCTTAAATTATAACTCAGTTGCTTCATCAAGAGTATTAACTATAAAAGGTGACTTATATACCCGTATTCAATAGATTTAAATCCATGAAGCAAATATAAACTTAATTAAAGAATTCTTCTTATATATATAATTAATTAATTTGTATAAAGTTTGTCCCATGGGAGAGACATATATCACATATGTTATATAGTGGCCAAGATGAACACAAAGCAATAGCTACTAGATTTGTTGTCTTTTTCCATATTAATTGAATCAGAATCAGTGCATAGAGAGGTTCACGGGTTCTGCTACTATTTTTTTTACTCCACACACGTGAACTGCCTTTTGCCCTTTTTCTGTACAAATTCAAGCCTTCTATCATTTTGATTTTTAATTTTGGAGGAATTAATTAATTTCTTCTTTTATTATTCTTTTCAAGATTTCAACTCTATAATTGTCAAGACGAGCTTGTCCACAACCCATCGTATAACGTCTTTGGACATGCCGGTTAAATTTTAGGATTCGAAAAATCTCAACCTAGTTCAATTCATCCGCAGATCGTGGGCTAGAAGGGTCAACTCATTTTAATTTTGAATCGAAAAAAATGAAATATTTAATATTATTTATTTTTTAGTCATCTTTATTACCTAATATATGTTGAATTATATGTAAAATACTAAAAAAAAAAACATACAAAATGTAGTTATTTTTTTATTATCCATTCATTTCTATAAATAAATTATCAAACTTAATATATTTCTTTTAAGTGTGTCCCAATTTGCTATAGTATATTTCTGATTTCCTGCAAACATTTAATTCTTGGATTGAGGGTTAGGTGTGTTAAGGCCTCTTAACCAACTTAAATTTGTGTTTGGATCACAAGTTAAAGGCCCGGTTTAGTTTCCAGCCCATGTTTCTGTTGGGTTAAAAAGTGTGCTATTGAGTGTTGAATAAACCCATCAAAATTGGTAGATTAATTTAACTCTTCATATCATGTACGGTAAAATAATTTGAATTTACTATATTGCCCATGATTTCCCTTGTAAAATGACGTCAATACCCTTAATTTTGCCAAAACATCATATTTGCCATTAAAGTTACTCCTTTCTTCAAGAACCTTGTGCTCTGCAAACCCTATGTTTGTTTCCAGAGAAGAACGACTCCATTGACTGGCGATTTTCTGGTATTATAGCTCACAAGGTATGTATTGTAGCTCATTAAAATTCACCAATGTATATATTTAAAGTTTGACGTTAGGGGCTCATTCTTTCATAGGTAAATGAAACTCTTCTTAAGCAAATGAATTTTTTTTAAATAGTTTTGAGATGTGGTTTGTGTTTTGAAGGGTAGGTTGAATTCAAAATTGACAGTCCAGACTTTAGAAATTATAATTGCCTCCTAAGCTGTACTTTGATAGAAACGATGGCGTTTAGTAGCAATGTGATATCTCTTTTTGAAAAAACATAATTGCAGCATTATATAATAATTTGTTTTTAAAAATAGAGCATAAATATAAAAAATATAAGTGGGGGTGTAATTGACATTTTGCATGTAATTTAAATCAACCTATGAACCAAACAAAAGTTAAACAAATAAACTCATACCAAAATTCAGAAAACACACAATCCAAACATACAATTTAATTTAAACCAACAACCCAACATTCAAACCAAACAACAAAATAACATAAAATCATCATTTTATGAACAGTGTTAACCCACCCTACCATATTAAATTTAACTAACCTACCCATCAAACCAAACGAGCCCTTAAAGATGGATAACACACAGCTCCAGAAATCCCGAGTCTGCTTATTCTACTTATTCTATTATTTCAAGAAATTTTGCTAATTATAATCTTGTTTCTATTTTTAATATTCCAAGAAAGCAAATCTTAAGTCATGCCTTCACCAATCATATCAGCAAATGGCATCAAATACTACCTTAGTTTAGTGGATCATGCCACAAAATACCAAACTAGATATCCTCTATTCCAAGTTAGTGTTTCATCGTGTGTTTCATTATTTTTAATTTATTTAATATGTAAATTAGTGATGTCATCTTTTACACTTGGTTTATGATGGTTATTTTGGAAAATCAAATGAAACACTAATATAAAATAGAGGTTCACGTTTGACAAAATACACATGGCTATATCTTCTAAGAGCTAAAAGTAGCATTACAACCTTTACACATTGTAAACCCGTTGAACAAGAAAATGAAAATGAAACCCACATCAACCCCACCTAACATTAAACAAGATGGTGGAATGGAGAATCCCCGTTTCTACAGGGTCTGGGTGGGAAATCCCCAAAATTGATACCCTCAAGAATCGGAATGAGAGCATTTTTTCTTTGATTGGCAGGTCGGAGATAGGGATCATACTCCGCACTACATTCCCCATGAGGATTGATATATCTATAAATATAAAGAGTTTATTACTTTTTTCGCCCAAGTTAAGGGGTCTGGACATTCTGCCTTTTTTTTTCGGGTTGGCAATTTAGGACTTTTTGTTTTCAATTTTAGCAATTATTACCCAATTTCAGCAGAATTACTTATTTGGGCTGAAATTGCACGTTTTTTGCACGTGACACCTCTAATCAAACTCAATTTGCTGAGATGGCGCGTGATTTAGCGAGGTGGAATTTATGTATTAATCACGTGACACCCCTAATCAGACTCAATTTACTGAGGTGACGCGTGATTTAGCGAGGTGGAATTTATGTAATCACGTGACACTCCTAATCAGACTCAATTTACAAATTCCACCTCGCTAAATCACGCACCACCTCAGCAAATTGAGCCCAATTAGGGGTGTCACATGCAAAAAACGTGCAATTTCAACCCAAATAAGTAATTCAGGCTGAAATTGGGCAAAAATAAGTAATTCAGGCTGAAATTTGGCAATAATTGCTAAAATTGAAAACAAAAAATCTTAAATTGCCAGCCCGAAAAAAAAAACAGAATGTCTAGACCCCCTAACTTACTGGGCGAAAAAATTAATAAACTCAAATATAAATTACACAATTGTCATTACTAACATCTTATAAGCTCCACAATCTTTATCTATTCAAACATTGCAACAACTTATTTTAAATTAAATATCTTATAAGCTCCAAAAACATCTTATAAGATGTAAGAGCTTATAAGCTCTAAAAATAAGTTTAGCCAAACACCCCTAAATCGCATCTCATCTAATATCATTTTGGTCTTTCAATTTTTTCTTATTGTTGTTCTTGATCTCATCTCTCAAAGTTTCTAAACACTTTATAAATGAGGAAGCTAACAAGATTATCAATCATCACGATGTGGAGATGAAGACTATGCTCAGGGTATTCATTTTTCATAATCAGTTCAATGATTGTTTAGATTGTATAGATTTCGTGCCTCTTTACTATGTTCATTAACTTTTTTTTGTATTCCAATTAGCTGCAGGTTGAAATTAAATCAATGTCTCTGTTAGCCTATATTTTTCATTTCCATTAGAGTTCTTATCATTGTTATAATCAAAATTTTAAGCCCTATTATTAGATTATTTGCTACCTGCATCAGAAAATATATAGACGTTAAAAAGTTAGCAAATCTATCATTTGATTATTCTAAAAAATATAGTGAAATTAAAATTAAAGAATATTTCAATATATATATATATATATATATATATATATATTATATGAGTGTCATCTATTACTTTTTAACTAAATTCAATTAAAAAATTATAGTCGTTATAAAAATATGGTATTAATCATGTATACAGATCAGAAACTCCTTACCATACGTTATCCTAAAAATTTTCTAATCTCAAGAAAGAAAAGATAACTAAGGTCAATCGATTCACATAAATGAAATTGTGTTCATCATCGAGGTTTTCACCAAGTATAGTAAATAAGATATATATATATATATATATATATATATATATATATATATATATATATATATATATATATATGATAGGCGTTTGATCAACACATTTTCTTTTTTCAACAATATTACTGATTATTATTTTGTAATTGTTTATTATAAGCTTGTGATACAAGCTTTTTTTGAAGAATAGATTGGGCTTTTTCTGAAAAGCATTGGACTGGGCTTATAATTAATGGACTATCATATTACATATGGTTTATTTACATCTATTATACTAAGAAAAAA
The DNA here is from genome assembly GCA_946896805.1 of Scutellaria galericulata. Lineage (NCBI taxonomy): Eukaryota > Viridiplantae > Streptophyta > Magnoliopsida > Lamiales > Lamiaceae > Scutellaria > Scutellaria galericulata. The sequence continues at coordinate 3,768,265 of OX335788.1, forward strand.
ATCACCATAACATTATGAATGAGCATATTATTTATTTCGAAGATGTTTATTAAATGTATACTAATTTATTTTTATATCATTTGTATTTTAAATAATATAGCATAGGAGTTATGGTATGGAATATGTAATTTACTGAAACAAATTTTATTAAAAACTCATCAACTGTTCAATAATTTGTTTCTAATATTTACGAAAAAAAAGAAAAAAATCTATATATTATTGAAAACCTATAATAGTTCTCATCATATTATATATATATATATATATATATATATATATATATATAAAATACATATAAATTTTCCAATTGTGAAACGAATACTAGTTTTGATAAAGAATAAAAATGCCCTGACCAGATTTTGGGATTATCTATTCTAAGTTGGTGTTTCATTTTGTATTTTACTACTTTTAATTCATAACATGTGTAAATTGATTATGCCATCTTCTACACTTGATATGTGGTGAATATTTTTGAAACATCAGATGAAATATACTAATGTGAAATAGATGATCATATTTTAGATTCTTGTTAGGATTTTAAGTGCAATTATAGAGAATTTAATATGAATGAAAATAAAGAATAGTAAATTGTTGACTCAGTTTGTCAAGAATGATTATGTCTGGGGCACTACCAAGTCAAGAGATTCATTAATTTTCGTATGTTGACAAATACAATAAATCAAGGGGTTATATATTTACCCGAAACTGGACCATAACCCTAAATGCCCATTCAATCCGTGTCTGTAACGTGATATAAACGATCATACTCCATAATCCACGTAAGTTTACTTTACTACTGAATGACAAATATGAACAACCCAACCAAATGATTCATATTCTTAATGAAAGCTGCATTAAATGTGTGGGCTCAAAATGGCCTCAATAACGTTGTTCCATTATCTCCTAAAATGAGCGCACAGTACAAATGATAAAGACTTTCCGAAAACGTCCAACCAACTCCGATGGGTTTCGCACCGACCACAAAAATCTATGGCCACCGTCGTCTCCTTCAGCGGCTCAGCGGAGAACACACCCCTTCTTCCAAAGCAAAGGAAGACCATACTCAAGCCATCTCAGACACTCGTGCTCTTCGCCGCTGGTTTTGGCGTCGACGAGTGGGCCGATGAAGTAAACCGGAGGAGTTAGGCCGTTGGGAACACAGAGAACTCGAATGCATCAAACGCGTTAACGATGAAGCCTGGTGAGAGTTTATTACTTTTTTTGCCCATTATGTAAGGGGTCTGACAATTTAGAACAAAAATATTTCGAGCTTGCAATTTAGGACTTTCTATTTTCAAATTTAGCAATTACTACCCAATTTCAGCCCGAATTGCTTATTTGGGCTGAAATTGCATGTTTTTTGCACGTGACACCCCTAATCGGATTGAAATTGCTGAGGTGGTAGATTATTTAGTGACGTGGATTTTCGAACTGATTTTTTTAATGTCATGTGTATTATTTAGTGGGCCCCACCTAGACACATCATTCAAATTTATAAAAAACAGTAATATAGAAATGGGGGAAACTTAAATCCCCAAATCGCGACACCCCCACCCCCAATTCCTTAGAACCCTAGTTTCCCCAAATTGAAGAACACCACATTCCCGAACAATTTCGCCAAATCTCCCGAACAAAATCTCCCCAACACCAACGACAAATCACTTGACCAATTCCAACAGAATCTCTGGAACAAAATCAACCCTGATTTCCCCAAATCACTTAACCAGTTCCTGCTGTTGGGCGTCAGGGCAGCTTTGTAGGAGAGTGGTGAAAAAGGGTGGTTGTTTCAGAGAGAAGAAGAAGATGGCAACGGTGATGTGGTTGTGACGGAGCAGCTGTCCGGCGATGGTGATGAGAAATGGTGGATGAATCACAGGAGAAGATGGGTGATTGAGCAGCGGCAGTCCGCTGGAGATGGAGATCGAGCAGCAGCAGTCCGCCGGAGATGGTGATGGAGACGTCGGTGACGAGTACAGTGTATGAGGGCTGGAGATTGGTGGGGAAGGTGAAAAGGGGAAAGATAGAGTGATGGCGGCAGCGTTCGTCGGAGTTAAGTCTCTCGCCGGAAGAGGTGGTGCAGCAAGGTACGATGATGGAGAAGGATGAAAGTGGCGGTGGACTTGGACTAGAGAAGCGGCGGTGGTCTATAATGGAAGAGGAAGATGAACAGTTAGGGCTCACAATTTTTTTTAATTAGTCTGAAAAATCAGTTTGAAAATCCACATCACTAAATAATCTGCCAGCTCAGCAATTTTAGCCCGATTAGGGATGTCATGTGCAAAAACATGCAATTGCAGCCCAAATAAGCAATTCGGGTTGAAATTGGGAAATAATTGCTAAATTTGAAAACATAAAGTCCTAAATTGCAAGCCCAAAATATTTTTGTCCTAAATTGTCAGACCCTTACATAATGAGCGAAAAAAATAATAAACTCAGTCTTGTGATGATTTGCGCAGGTTTCTGGAAATGGCAACAGTGTGCTTGTACGACTTGTCGTGCGTGCTGGCCGGGATATCCAGGGAGAAAATGGGTGGCAAACCAGATTCTTTCCCAACAATCCGTGTATGTTTGAACTAAACTTAAGGTGTCTTTTACAAATTTAAATTTTGATTTGAGAATGATTTTGTGAATTTGAATTTTGAGTAGAATTACAGGTAAGATGTCATTTTCACATAGGGAATTGTAGAAAAAATAGATGTTCATATTGAGAATTGTATAAATAATAGATGTTTTTATTAGAAATTGTAGAAAAATTAGGAAAAGTATTAGAAAAAGTAGATGTTCTTATTAAAAATTGTAGAAAAAATAGATGTTTTTATTAGAAATTGTAGAAAAAGTAGGAAAAGTAGGGTAGGTTATAAGATTTTGATAATCCTTGTCCAAACATGGACTTGACTAAACTCATCCAAAATCCGAATAGACCAAGTCCAGTCCAAACATAGTGTTACTATGTCTATGACTGTGTCTTGTGTGTAAAAAAGAGCAAGTTGTAACATTCTGTTCCACATACTATTTTATCTTCTATTTTTTATATGATCCACAAACAAATCAAACGAAAAGAGCAAATATGCATGACATGCAGAATCAACCATTTGAATATCATTTATACTATTTATAAACTGAATTTTAATAGATAACTGTTGTTTTACTTGAAGTAATACTCTCTCCATTCTACTAAGCTATATACATATTTTCCATTTGCAAAGATATGTCTTAAATTATAGCTCAGTTTCTTCATCAAGTGTATGGACTATAGAAGGTAACTACTATACCTGCATTTAACAGCAATTCATATCCTCTATACCCATAATCCCTATCTCATCATGTACCACATCTCAAACACACGTTATATTGATGTAAACATAAAAACAGTTCACAGAAAAACACACATAGACAAGGATTATTAACTCTTGTTGTAGCTATAATTCCAACGTTGTCATAGGGTCTGAAAAAAAAAGCACTCATAGACAACGGTTATAACCCTTGTCGTAGACCTCTACAACAATGGTTATTAATCGTTGTCGCAGGTTCTCAAATTTTAAATGTTTATTCAACATTAAGTAGTTTTGATGTTGGTAGAGGATCCGATTTGATTTAACATGCTAAAGGCTTTGTCAATTGTCATCAACAAAATTTACCTTTCCATAATTCCATGTAGTACATATCACATATATAGTGGCCAAGATGAGCACAAAGCAATAGCTACTAGATTTGTTGTCTTTTTCCATATTAATTGAAGTGCATAGAGAGGTAGTTCACGGATTGTGCTACTACTTTTTTACTCCCACACACGTGAACTGCATTTTCCTCTTTTTCTCTACCAATTCAACCCTTCTAGCATTTTGATTCTTGATTTTGGATTTTGGATCACTTGGAGGAATTTCTTCTTTTATTGTTCTCTTTCAAATTTTAACTCTACGAAAGGTAACAACACTAGCAAGGCTAGAATTGTCAAGACCATGAGCTTACCCACAAGTCCATAACCCATCATTCGATACATATCTCATGTGTGGGCTAATTAATTAAAAAAATGGCAGGCCAGCCCGCCACGCCAATGGGCCAAGATCGTCCGTTCATTCTTCGTGTGATCTATAAACAAAGGGTTGTTCTTCCTTTGCTTTACTCGTGTATGTTCATTCAAAAATTTCTTCATGGTGTCAAATGTTTTTTCATTAATAATAATAAGGTTCTATGCCAAGTCTGTTATTGCAGGTTTAATGTCCACTACAATCATGCTACCAATGTCTCTCAAAATCAAGAAATTAAATCTTGTGCACAGAATTATAGTATCAATTATCACGTGCTCTCAGTCTCTAGTGATTTTGGACAAGAGAGGTGCTATAAATCCCTTAAACATGACCCAAGTAATTTTAGGTTTGTCTATTTACCCTCAATAATGATCAAAGGATCACTCACATTCACATTCTTTCCATTTGAAAAATCTATTGCATGATCAAGAAAATCATGCGTAAAGAATCATTTAATTGTGTCCCAATTTGCTATACTATAGTTCCGAGTTCTTCGAGTTTCACTCTTGTGTTGTGATTCGTTGCAAACAATTCTTAAAAATGCAGCTTCACACAACTCCAGAAATCCCAAGTCTACTTCTACTAATCATGTAATTCCAAGAAATTTTGCTATTTGTAGTCTTATTATTACTGTTTTTATTCGAAGAAACCAAATCTTAGGTCATGCCTTCACCAATCATATCAGCAAATGGCTTCAAATGCTACCTTAATTAGTATAGTGGATCATGCCACAAAGTACACATCACATGGCTATATCTTCTGATAGCTAATTAAAAGTGGCACTACAATCATGGACGGAGCCAGAATTTGTTAACGAGGAGGGCGAAATATTTTTTTTGGGATATTTATCCAAGTTTTTTAAATTTAAGGGGGCGAAATCTGTGTTTTTAACTATAATTACATTGTATACGTGTATATATAAGTAGTTCAGTCGGAAATTTTGAGCGGGCGGCCGCCGCCACCAATCCCCCCTAGCTCCCTCTCTAACTACAAGTCATTACACATTGGTGAAAACCAGTTGAACAAGAAAATGAAAATGAAACCCACATAAGGATGAAAATTCGGTTTGGATGGAAATATCAATATCTTTATTTCACGGAAATATCGGTACATAAATTTATTGATATTTAACGATATTTATCGATATTTCCTCAACATTCCACGATATTCAGCGATATTTTCGTGATATTTCACGAATTTTCATATAATTTGTACCATGAAACTATCGATATCGAAATCCATACTTATATTTATCGATAATTCGTCAATATTTATCGATATTTCCCCGATATTTCACCTATTTTCCTACAATTTGTAGGATGATGTCATCGATATTGATATTTATTAATATTTTACAGATATTTCAATAAAATTTATCGTTTATTTACCGATTATATGAAAATATGAAAATATCGAAGATATATCGATTGCACCTCATTTTTATATCAATCACATAAAAATATAAAAATATGGAAAAAATGTCGAAGATATTTTCAAATATTTTGATCCTTCGTAGACTACCCACCCCACCTACCACACAACAATTAGCATGGCAGGTCAGTCACTGTGGAGCCTACCCAGCAACCTACAAGATAAACACTACAAGAATCGTCTTTCAAGTTTCAACTACCATTCCACCACCAATCATTCATACAAGCTATTCCACCACCAATCTTACAAGCTAAACTTTTAATTCTTCGCTTTCAAGAACCAACAAATTAATAATTAATATTCATTGCAAAGCAAATTTAGCCAACAAACTTCTTATTATACTCTTAATTAATATATGTCGATGATTAGACTTATTTCATTTAAGATATAGAAAGTAAGTAATTCCAACAAACATTAATTAAAAATACTTTAACTAAATTATAAATTATTAATAAGAAAAGTGGCTGTAATTTGAGATAGATAAAAAAGAAAGGACACTGTTAAACGGATCAATTTAATCCGAATCAATACATTAAATTTCCACTTACTCAAGGGAAAAAGACTATTATATCCTTCACAAATTTATTGCTTTAGATGTTATTGAAAATTATTTCCCTATTTTTTTCACAACACTGATTCCAAGTCATAATTAATTCGTTTTTGACAACTTAAATTTAGTCTTTACACATTATTTTGAAATCTCATTTTCCAGATTATTACTTATAAGTAATATGTGGGAACTGTCATCTTAAGAAAATTAATTATCAATATGAACACTAAAATAACTAATAAATATTAGAAAAAAAAAATATACGTATAATTTTGATCAGAAATATAAGACAAATAAAATATGACTTTCATAAAATTAGGACCAGAAATATAATAAACAATCAATTTGAGACTTAAAATATAAAATGTGTCGATTTAAGACCTAAAACATAAAACTATAAATTAAAAACTCATAAAATTAAGATTTTGTTTGACACCTTGCAATTCCTAAAAATATTTTTAAAATGATAATCCCGAAATATAATTTATGGATTTCACATATATGAAGGAAAAAAGAGAGAACAAAAAACACTATAACAAATTGTCGTCAGGAAAACATTGATATCTGTCGCAAAAATATTGTTACTAAATTATTATCTTAAAAGCCTTTCGAAAATATTTTTTTACGACAATGTTGTTGTCGCTATAATACACTAGAGACCACATCATGCTATCATAATCAGTCAGTTTTAGTTATTTTTTAATTTTTTATTTTTGTTAACTTGTTGTCAATTTATAATGTCAAACATGTTGTTGAAAAAAAAAAGGTTTTTCTCGATAATTTTTCTAGTCACAAAAAATGTAATCGTAAATTATCATTTTTGTTGTAGTTAAAATAGAATAATTATATGTAACAATAATAATAAAATAAGATTTTGAGATGCCGACCATGACCTTACGTTTTGTGGGTCTTTAACCGGTAATTTCATTATTCGGACCCAAATCGATAACTTGTATCTTTTAGACCTTGAATTAACAACTAACATATTTTTTTAGCCTTAAATCGACCAAAAACGACCATGAAAAGGTGATTTTTTTTTTTATAACTTGTAATATATAATTATTTTGTTTGAAATAAAATCAAAACAAACCTAATATAAACGTAAAAATTAAAATTGATATGTTGTTCAATTTTTGTAATATTTCCAAATTCAAACCTAGTCAATTTTAAATTATATTTTAATTACAAGTAGTTAATGTCGTAATAAAAAAAAAATAACATTCCAAAAGTAAGAAAAAAAGTTTTCTATTTGTACGGAACACTCTTTATTTATTTGGAATGTTGATAGTTTGTTTTATTTTTATAATGAGAAATTCAAAAATCCAAACACAATTAATTCATTTACAATTGAAATAAAATGCAAGATCACAGTTTATTGGAGTATTGGAAATTATATGCAGTACCTATCTAGAGTTTGGATATTATAATTTTAAAAAACATTTAAATAAAATGATAAGTTGGGAATAAATTAATAGCTTTCAAGAGTATCATTAAATGAAGAGAGATACATCATTAATCCTAAATTTAAAAGAAAAAAAGTATATCAAACATAACACAAGTTGAATTTTATTAATATTACAAATTTACCCCAATTGTTGGAATCAATTCGATACATAGAGATTTATCCAAAAAGAAATAGTGAACTGAACAACATTGAATTCTTCGAAAGTGGAAGTATAATAATTGTAAGCATTAGGAAGCATTTGAATTCCTATTAAATTCCTCAATCAACCCCAAATCCCTCACCACAACTAACAAATTAATTCACAATGTACGGTTGCTTCAAACGGTTTTTTTTTTTTTTTTTTGTTGTTGTTGTCTTTATTAGTTATCAAACTTTTTTATATTCTATACTAGGACACCTACAATACATGAGTTTAGAAATAAATTAAATTTAATACAATAAAATTAGAAAATTTTAAATATAATTTTGGCTATCACCTAAAATCTAGTTTAGTATTAAAGATAAAAATTTTATCTATTTATATTTAGCAATAAATATACTTTTTTTTTTCTAGTTACATTTTAGGTAGGGGAACTCGAACCTGAAATCTTACCTGAGGTGAGTGATGACCTGCTGCTAGGCTAAGGTGATGGATACAAAATGTAACTAGCAATAAATATACAGTTATGTTCATCGTATTGTTCGATTCTCTCATCATTTTTCTATTCTACTAGGTTTTAACCCGTGCGTTGCACGGGTTGCCTTAACTCGTCTAATTTACATTTGTTGTGTATTTTTGTTTTAGTCCTTTGCTATATATTCGATGCATATTTTGACATGTTCCAGCTATAGATACTCTCAGTATTCAATGGAAACGCATACACATGACATTACAAATGATAAATTAGTTTGTATTCTCAATTTAATTGTCTTTGTTTTTGTTATCCTGTTCTTTTCTCCTTGTCTAATTTTGTCCTTTTGAACGATTGAAACAGATTGAAAATAAAAGTCTAAATCATTAAACTTTGTGCATTGTGAAATCCAAAATTGAAAATATTGGGTGTCAAATTAAACTTAACGTATTATGTCATGTATCGAAGTAAATAAAAAATTTGTGTTAAGATTTATTAATATGTTTCAAATTATAATTAGATATGTGATACCATATTGTTTGAGTTGATTTATAGCCTTTGAAGTATTGAAGTTCTAAAATAGGATGGTTAGTTCACTTAAATACTTACAAATTTTATTCTTGAAATGTTTGTTTTTATTAGATAACCATTTAAAATTTTCTTATTTTTTTACTATAAGTCAATCAATATCATAATTTATTTGGGGGTGAAATATTTTTAAGAATTGCATATTTTTACTCTTTCCTCTAATGACTTGATATGAATTTTATCCACTTCATTTGTATTATATTGTCCCGAACATTCAATATCACTTTAATTTGTTTGAGTTTATTCATTGCGTATGCAAAAGTAATCTTGTGTATTAACTATTTTAGTTTTGAAATTTCAACTCAATTGTATTATAGTCATACGTATCAAAGTATGTTTGCACAAAGCTAGTTTTAATTAGTCTGGGAGCTCTAATATAAATAAGGGTCATACAGCTAGTTTTAATTAGTTTGGGTGTTGTAATATAAATAAGGGTCCTAAAGCTAGTTTTAATTAGTTTGGGAGCTCTGATATAAATAGGTGTCCTTGCGCTTATTTTTTATGAAGCATGAATCTGAGAGTAATTGTTAGTAATGAAATCACTGAATTTTTTTTGGGAAATGTATAAAACATATCTTGTCGGCCAGAGTGCCAATTTCTGGCTTAGAAAAATAAAGAAATTGTTAGCTATGGTAGCTCCTGCTAAAATCCTAGTCGATTTCTTCCATTTACCCGCGGTGAATTATCTTGCTTCAATAGGGAAAATTTGCGTTACACGGGATTTATATAACATATTATGTGTAAATTTTTTAGAGAAGTCGAATTTAATATCTGATTTTGTATTTCACTCATTATTGTCCAGGGTAACCAAAATGAAAATGCATGAATATACGAACAATTGAGGTATGTATCTTGATTGATATAACTCAAATTTTCATATGGATGAATCCATCCCAACCATAAACTCCTAACAATTGATATTGGGAAAGAACAAAAACTTTATCATAGATCAGGAAAGAAAAAAGTAAGAGAAAAAAGAGAACTTAAATTTATAACGACAAAAATTTAGAAGACAACCTCATATATGTTAAAGTGTTTTTGTTGAAAAAAAAATATCAAAACATTGCACAACATTAAATTTTAAAATAAAAAAGTCGAAAAGCATATGCCGTGATCTAATTCAAAACTAAGCTCAGTTTTTGTCTAAGATTAAGGAACACAGTGAGTACGGTCTCCCTAGCATTTCCAGAATCACATCAAAGCTTTTTGTTCTCACAAACTAGTCGTGGCTAAAAAGTAAACTTGCAAGTGTTATTTTGTTTAGTGTGTACTTGTTCCTGCAAAATCTTCAACAATTGTTGTTAAATATTTCAAATGGTTAGGTCTTTGTTAGGGTCTTTCTCATCATAGAGGCTCATACACTCAAAAATGAAAAAAACGTCTCTACTTCCTGAAGTTCTTGTGCCATATGAAAATACAAAATACATCAACTATTTGACAATATTATCTATATAAATTTACCTAGAAGTTTCAATGTCAAGTGTCAAAGTTTACGAATAGTCAAATAAATGTACTTGTTTCCATTAACATAACTGTTTACATGAATAGCAAATTGTAATCACATATAAGTTAAAAAGATCATTATAAAGAAATTAATCATCACCACACACCACAATCATGCATGCCATCTCTACAAACTTTTCAACATGTTAACGAAAGATGATACACAAATTCAAAATCATACCTAGGAAGAGTATATCCCTTTGGGTTCCATTCAATTTATGATAGCCACTATCAGGTCTTCCATTAAGAAATCACTTCAATTGTTCATCAATGAGAGTAAGACTCAGGCTTGTAAAGTAGATAGGACTCATCATTCACCTAATTCATATCAAGCATATTACAATTCATCAGAAAATTGTTTCTTCATCAAAGAAGAAGTTAGATTCTTGAAGACACCATTTTTTAAAATTCCATTTTCTCCATCTATAGCAACACTCTTTTCTACGGAACTTGATTTTGGTGATGAATTCAGACTCTCATTTGCCTTCAGGACTTCAACTATACAGAAAAAACATAAAGAATTGAGAGACAAAGTTGAAATGAGAGTAGACAATCATTTAAATGAATAAACAAATCTAATCTTCTTTTGAGTATAAGACGTGAATAAAGACAGTTTGTATTATCATAAATTGATTTGTAACAAAAAACACAATATACATACTTATATAACTGATAGAATGTCAAACAATTGTACTCAAAAAGTCACAGGAATTTAATCAAATAGTAATATATATTGTTGTAAAACCGTAAAAATCATATCCAGAATATGAAACGACAATAAAATAGGACATAAACAATGTTTAAAGAAATTCATGATACTTTACCTCCAATTTCAATTTGTTAAAGTCACTTTGTGGTGTACTATCAAGGCACCGTGCCCAAAAACTGATTTCTTTGAAGCGCACAACCTTGCCAAAGGACTTTGAATTTAAGTTCCTTATAGAAAACCTAATATTTCACTTGGCAGACGTGTAGTTGTCGTTGCTGTGTTGTAATGAAACCAAAATCGATTCGACCTTGAAACCTGGATCAATGGGGATCGTCATGATGCTCAATGTCAGAATAGCTACACCAGTGGCTATGATTACAAAATGGGCTACAATTAAAACTGTTGCGGTGGCAAAATCCCAGTTTCTAGCACGCCAAGCAGCTTCATACTACAGACATTAGAGAAAGAAAAAAAGGGAAGTCAACAATTTCAAATAATTCATACAGAGAGAGTGAGAGAGCAATTTAATGAAAATATATATATATCAACCTGCATCTTCGAAAATTCCAAATCATGTTGAAATCGACCTCTCTAAGAGGTCAATCCTTCACAATACACATCCATCACATGACTGCAACTAATTTTCGACACATATCATATCAATACCTTGTAAGGCTTCTTGTATCATTCCTTGTTGTGTTGTAAAGGAGGACACATGTTCTGCCTGTTGAGAACTTTCCACAAAAGAATAAGGTGAACCACTTATTCACAATGTTAGCTCAGAGCGGACTTGCAAATCATAGTATTCAAGTGTTTTACTCCAATTACCTCATGTTCAAAAGTGCTAATCTGAGAGGCCAGCTTAGAATCAAGAGAGGAGAAAATGCTTCCTCAATGTCAGGACAAATTTTTGGCACATTTCTGAATGCATATAAAGCACATGTGAATTTAGTTGTTAGCAAGCCATTATCTAACTTAGAAATTCTACTGGAAAATTTAGAAGAAAATGTCATAACTGCATAGACTACTCAAATGAGAAAATTCAAAAGAATATCAAAATAAAACTTCCAAATCTTATATGTCAGAGAAACTCTAAATATGGTAAAAACTCAGAAATAAAATTAATTCAAAAAACGTAAACGCAGTAATTTCCCCTAGATTGTTTAACTTTCTTATAATACACTTCTGATATAGAATAACAAAATTCGAAATACATGAATATATCATAGAATTCTTATCCGATTTCATCGTCACGATTATTGAGTTGATTAAGAAAATTAGAGTCATGTGCATTGAGATAGAAAACCAACATCTGCATTTTATGTTGATTCTATTGCAAAGAAGAGTGCACCTGTAATACTCTTTGCATGGTCGTCTCACTATTTTCTTCACCAAAATTCTCCATCCAACTCTTGTTTCTCATTATTCGTGGTATTTGAACACATTAAGCATCATTTCTGAATATAGAACATAACAGTCCAAAAATAACTTTGGGCAAATTAGCTCATATGATTGCCAAAATTTTCCCATTTGCTTCATTTTTTCGTTATATTTCACAGAAAAGAGATACATTGCCTTCAGATATTAATTGGAACTAATTGGAACTAACATTGTATTTTACCCTTATCATAAGATTACTCAGGTTCCAACCTACTAACAGTAATTGAACAAACACATCAGATTTGAACAACAAATTAACATGAGAAAGGTTTGTCTATTTCATCGGTATACCTTCAGCAGCAGCTCTGTGCATTCATATGAGAGGGAGATTATTGCATATATTAGAGAGTAGTAGCCAATAAGTTATTCAACACATAATCATAATTCTAAACACAATAAGTTATTCAACAAAACTACAATTATGCTATGCTATGCCATGCCCAAATTTAGATGAAATAAGAAGCAAATAATGATACTAAAGGTTGTGTTTGCATATATTAGAGAGTAGCAGCCAATAAGTTATTCAACACATAACCATAATTCTAAACACAATAAGTTATTCAACAAAACTACAATTATGCTATGCTATGCCATGCCCAAATTCAGATGAAATAAGAAGCAAATAATGATACTAAAGGTTGTGTTTGAATCTTGATACCATGAATTAACGAAAACTTCACAGTTTTGAAGCTTCCAAATGAAGCGGCACATTGTAGAGGTGTTCCACCCATAGAATTAGCTTCTATATAACACCTTTTATCAGAAATAATTTCATAAGCTCCTTGTTCTCTAATACACATCCAATCAACACAAACATTAACGAAAAAAAATCTTCTGATTAACAAACCAGTGCATAACCAACTTTTTTGTGCAGCATAATGCAATCGGTTAAATCCCGTAGAATCACTCATAGAATTTGTAGCACCTCGTTTAATGTGATACTTTTCGGTGTTGATATGCCCTTCTTTGACAGCTTTTAGCAGAGGAGTATTTCCTGAAATCAGAGAAGTATTCCAAATCTTAACAAATTGATGAACATTTTAGAGAGAGAGACTTGAGAGCTCTAACATCAACTTCGACTCCGACTTGTTCAACTATAAAAATTTGCATATCTTAATAAAGCCCATTCTAGTAGCATAATGCAAAACACTCTGGCCCTTAATGTAATATCAAAGAAAATACATAAAAAAGTTTAAAAAATTAAGAATGATGTTTGTCAACTAACCAACTTCCGGTTTCGTGTTTCTCCTCTACTGATTCTTGCAAAAATGCTTTGCTTGCTTCCAAATTGGAAAGTGTTGACATTGAAATGCTTTCTATTTTGATTTATTGAGAAGGTGGGCAAAAAAATGTTGGAGTGGGGGAGGGAGAGAAAAGAGTTTAAGCTTTTATTTCTTTTTCGTTTCTTATCAGAAGAAACGTTGGAGTGGTAATAAAGGTGGAGTAAAGACACTGGGAGAGATGAGAGAAATTATTTTTGAAGTCTTGGAAAAAGCTGATGTGGCATGTTTTTAGAACTCCACTTGTCAACGTTTGAGAGCTCCACTTGTCAACATTTGAGAGATCCAACCTCTCTTTTATATATATAGATTTTCTTTTGTACGAGTATACCAACTTTAAATGAGTGTAGATGCAATAGGTCTACGATGGTGATTGAATTTATAATAAATATGGAACCGCCGGCTAGTGTGAGGATTCTTTATTGTGGAAATTAGTGGTAACACGTTGCAACTCTTTATTTGTGTGTGAAAAGTTCAATTTTTTTTTCCTCTTTTTTCTTTCATTAAAGAGTTGTTGAATATTACTATATTAGTCTTATCAACTCTACATCTCACCATCAATGGCAGACACCATCGTTCTCTACACCACGCCGGAGCACCTCAACTCCTTGATAGTCCTCGCCAAGTTCATCGGAAAACACCACCCTTCAGTCCCCGTCACCGTCCTCAGCTCCGCTCCCGATTCCACCGTCGCCGCCGTCGCTGCGCTGCCTTCCGTCACCTACCACCGCCTCCCCATCCCAACCCTTCCGATGGACCTGACAAAAGACCCCCTGGAACTCAACTTCGAGATCCCTCGTGTCATGAACCCTGACCTCCACGATGCCCTGCAAGAGATCTCCCAGAAAGCGAGGATCAAAGCCTTCATCATCGACTTCTTCTGCAACGCAGCGTTTGAGGTTTCCACCAGCCTCGATATACCCACCTACTTCTACGTCAGCACCGGCGCGTTTGGCCTCAGCGCCTTCCTGTACTTCCCCACCCTCGACGAGACCATCGCCGGCGACATCGGAGATTTTAACGATTTTCTCGAGATCCCTGGCTGCCCTCTGGTTCACTCGTCGGATTTCCCCAAGGGTATGCATTTTCGTCAGAGTAATAACTACCAACACTTTCTGAGCACTGGTAAAAACCTGAGAAGAGCAGCTGGGATATTGGCGAACGCGTTCGATGCGTTGGAGTACAGATCAAAGGAGGCTCTGGCAAACGGTTTGTGCGTTCCGGGTGGGCCCACTCCGCCGGTTTATTTAGTCGGACCGCTGGTTTCTGAAGGCGGCAGCCAAACCGGCGGCGAGGAGTGTCTGAAATGGCTCGACAAGCAGCCGAGCAAGAGCGTGGTTTTCCTCTGCTTCGGCAGAAGGGGTTTATTCTCCGGCGAACAGCTCAGGGAAATGGCGGTGGGTTTGGAGAACAGCGGCCACCGGTTTCTCTGGTCGGTGCGCAACCCACCGGGAAAGCAGGGTGGCGAGCCGGACTTGGATGAGCTCCTTCCAGAGGGTTTTCTGGAGAGAACCAGAGATAGGGGGTTCGTACTGACGTCGTGGGCCCCGCAGACGGCGGTGCTGAGTCACGACTCAGTGGCGGGGTTCGTGACTCACTGCGGGAGGAGCTCGATCCTCGAAGCGGTGTGGTTTGGGGTGCCGATGATCTGTTGGCCGTTGTACGCGGAGCAGAGGATGAACAGGGTGTTCATGGTGGAGGAGATGAAGGTGGCGCTGCCGCTGGAGGAGGCGGCGGCGGGGAATGTGACGGCGGCTGAGTTGGAGAAACGAGTCAAGGAGTTGATGGAGTCAATGGCGGGGAAAGCCGTGAGGCAGCGAGTCACGGAAATGAAACTCGCCGCCAAGGCGGCGGTGAGAGAGAAGGGATCGGCGTTGGTGGCTTTGGAAAAGTTTATCACGGCGGTGACACGGGTTTAATTATTTACTAAAAGAAATTAACAAAATTTTAATTAAAGATGTCGTGTTTACAGTTGTCATATTGCAATTGAGTGAGTGTCTCACGATAATGTCTCACGGATTTTTATTACATTGTATGAGATGCGTCAATCCATAATTCAATTATCCACAACTCAAATTCTAACATTCATATATTATTTGTAGATTATGGAATTCCAAGCTTATAATAACTATTCGTGAAATCGTCTCACGTGAATTATTGAGATTGCAATTATATATAAAAAAACCACTTTTCAATAATTTTAGTGTGAAGATAATTTAATGGATGAGTAATACAAGCGGTAATTTAAATCAATTATTAGTTTTTTTTAAGGTATAATACCCTCCAATATAACAATTTTCATAAGAATTGTTTTTCTACGACAAATTTAATTAATTTGTCATTTGATAAAAGTCAAAAACGTCGGTTTTATTTTGAAGTTGCAATTTTTTTTCACACGATTAGTATTTATATGATATGGTCATATCATGTAATTCAATGAAAAAACACATTGTATAATTCTAGTATTTTTTCATAGTTACATGATATTAGAAGTTAAACCATATGAATATATCGTGTAATACTATTATTTTTATAGAATTACACGCAAGGACGAAAATTTTGGTTTCGGTAGAAATTTCGATATTTTGATTTTACGGAAATTTCGATGGAAATTTCGGTAGAATTTAGAAAAATGATGGGAAATTAGTTAAAAATTGGGAATCTAGATATGGTATTATACATAATATTATAACTAACATTAATACATATATTTAACTTAAAATTTCAAACAAAATGACATATTTACAACAAATATAGGAATTAATTATCATATAAATGTTGTCTGGTATAATAACATGAGAAATTCAAAATAATTGAATACATTATTACTAATATGAAAATAAACTTCTATCAGATTCAAATGAATAAATTGACAAGTCATCTTGATTTAAACAATATTAGTAACATTCAGAGCATAACATCAAAATTATCATTTTTCCTTTAAATTGATGGGGGAAAAGTAACTACTACTCAAAAAAAGAAAAAGAAAAAACATATGAGTTTAGCCTAATGAAAAGTACATTCTTCAATCAAGCAAGATTTTGATCTCAAATCCCCCCACTTTCATATGTACATGAAAATGGGGATACCTAAAGTCCGCAGGGTTTAGCTCAGTTGGTTCCAGAGGGGCATAAATTTGCTCCAAGATGCAGGTTCAAACCCCACAGCCTGCAGTGTGGGAGCAACATTCTTGGGCCCAATGTGGGCTTTAAGGGTGGGCTCCTTGTAGGCTTGTGGGGAACGCCTCCCCCTTAACGGGCCGCTGAGTACCTGATTTACAACCTCTCACAACTCCTGTCGGACCGATTGGGGTTGGGGATTTAACCTTTTTTGCTCCAATGAAAATGGGGATACAAGTGATTTTTTTCCCGATTGACAAGGCGGGTCGAGGATCCACGCGAGACCCCAATATATATATATATATATATATATATATATATATATGGATGTATATATATAAATAATATAATTAAATTTATATAAAAAAATAAATTATATAGAGATCGAAGAGTTTAGTGCATTAAAGTAATGGAATAATTGACATTCCTACAAAATGACATTTAATTTGACTAATTGGAGCCCAGTATCTCAAATGGTCCAAGTTCCAACATGGTAGCCCAGATACATACACCCCACTATTCTCATGATCATTTGATTAATGAAGGTAACTATCATAAAAGCTCAATCACATATTATATATTTTCCAAAGTCAGCAAAGACGAGAAACGTGTAATGAGAATATCCTCTTATTATATGGAAAATGAAATTAATAAATATATGGATTTTTGACATATCAGTCGTGGACACATCTTAACATGTCCACTGTGTGTAGGGTAACAAAGTTAGGGTAAATTAATCAGTGTTTTTTTTTATTAAAAAATTTGCTCCTTAATTTCTCTTAAAAACACTTATGAATCAAAGCAAGAACGTATATCTCATAATTTCATAACTTACCTTTATTCATCGTTAGGCATACGAGATTGTGGGATAGAAAATTGGGATTGTACCAATCCTGAGTAACATTATTTCTTGACTCTTTTGATTCATTTAATTATTGTATTTATGTATTAATTTGTTATATTGTAATTATTATTATTATTATAAATGATTTCACATTTTTATAAATGTTGTTTTTTGTTTTATTTTTATAATTTATAAAATATGAATTGAGTTTTTAATCTCTCAATATAATAATTTTTAAAATCAAAATATAAATATCATAATTCAAGTTGAGGCTGTTGAGCACTACAGAAACTCTAGTTAAATGCTACGAAACATTTCGTTTCAAATCTGAAGCGAATAATATAGTTGAGAATTTCAACTCATAAATTCATGACAAGATGCAGGGAAGGTTCCACTCATTAATTGATAAGATTGTGATGGGTTTCAACTTTCAATGAGAGGGTGACACTAGGAATTTGGACTCAAACAATTCGTTTAAGGATTGGTGTTATCATTCGCTGGATTCCTATCTTTTTAATTTGTAATTTTCATTATGTTTATCTTAAAATAAATTACATTTTTGATATTTAAAATATACTCCAATTTCAATTTTGATATCTTTATTTTCGTAAGTTATAAAGTTGGTACTCAATATTTAAAAAAAATCACATATTGAGTATTTTCCGTCAAATTTTCGTCCAAACTTGACGAAACTTAACTAACCCTAATTTTTGAAGCAAAATTAGGGTACAAATGTGTGGAGACCACCAAATTTTCTCTTTTCATTTTTATATTCATACTAATTTATTCAGAATAAATTA
This sequence comes from Scutellaria galericulata, assembly GCA_946896805.1. Taxonomy (NCBI): domain Eukaryota; kingdom Viridiplantae; phylum Streptophyta; class Magnoliopsida; order Lamiales; family Lamiaceae; genus Scutellaria; species Scutellaria galericulata. The sequence continues at coordinate 3,786,633 of OX335788.1, forward strand.
AAATACACAAATCATTATTTGTGAACTCTTTTGTTTTTCCCCAACATTTTTCTGTTTTTAATTATTTCGCAGAGGATTAGTTCCAAAACCACATATAGTAACAAATGTGAAGCAAAGCCCTAAAACATGAAAAAATTATTATTATTATTATTATTATTATTATTATTATTATTATTATTATTATTATTATTATTATTATTATTTACTCTTTAATTTATAGATAAAGTTCTCCATGCACGCAAATACACAAAACTTTTAAATTCATAGCTGAAGACATAACTGTAGCCAAACCCAATTAATGAACTAAAAAAAACAAAGGTATAATAGTATTTTATAAAACAAAATTAAATCAAATTAATATTTTTTGTCCTAATTTTTCTATCATAATTTAAATGGAAAATCTAAAATACAATTCACACTCATATATATATATATATATATATATATATATATATATATTTGTATGTGTAGTGTATAATTGTTGACTAATGTGATGGAAGATATTATTTATGTTTTATCAATAATGGTTAAATTGTTATTTTCTATATTTATGGTAAAAATAAATAAATATCTAATTAACTAGAAATATAATTCATTATCCTAATTTTGATAGAAAGAGATAATATCCTTAAAAACAATAGTGGTACACTCATCATTACTCGGGCCAAATGGGCCGATTAGCTTAAAGCCTTAAACCGTAGTTAATTTTATATAAATCAGAAAATTTGTTAATTATATAGCTTGACTGAGAAACCAATTACAAAAATAAGCATATAGACAGTAATTTAGTAAGTTTGATAGTTTATATTTAATTAAGTTTTACAAATCAATTTAATTAGTAAAAAAAACAAAATTATATATTAGTTGGGTAAGTAGGAAGCTATAATTTTGTACATCAGAACCGATCATATATAAGTGTAATTATTATATAACACCGTGCACAAATGACTCTGTATTGGACACAATTTTTATATTGTCTTCATCTCACATTACAAAAATGCATTTAAATTTTTGAAAATAATCTTTGTTTATCAATTCATTTAAAAAATGAATCTAATAACTCATTGAAAATAATCACGAAAATAATTAAGCAATTCTTTTAATAAATTTGAAGATAAATGAGTATTATCTCCATCTCAAAATAAATATAATTTTAGAATTTTGTACATTATTTGAGAAACTTGATAAGCAAAATTTCGATTTATCCTTATTTAAATGAAATTATCATAGGTGAATGTTTCATAATCAATTTATATCTCATTTAATTTGAAAGAAGTAAATAAGTGTGATTCTAGTAGAATCTGAACAAATATGAAAAAATACTATATAAAATTAGGAAGAAAAAAAATTTAGAATACGCTTTCATTCTTAAACTTTAAACGTACACCATCATAAAAACACTTAATTTTAGGGTTTAATGCATGAAACCCCCTATGATATGGAATAACTGCGTCGCTCCCCCTTATGTTTTCAAAATGACAAGAAACACACGTGTGATATGGAAAAATTTGCACACTCCTTTTTTTTAAATTGTAACTAACGGCATTAACTTTTATCCTTAATGTCCCGTTATGCCTTTAATGTAATTCAGAAAATAAAGTGACACAATTTTTTTTCTTTCTCTCTCCTCTCTCCCTTTTCCCCACATTTTTTCTTCTTCTTTCTTATTTCTTTTCTTCTCCCTTTCATTCTCTCTTCTCTCAACTCCAGCAACCAATCCCTCCCTCTCTTCCTCTACATCTCTATTCTTCTTTCTTCTCTTTTTCAATACCTCTCTCCCAAAAAAATGGCAGTGGCATCGCCATCGTTCCACCTCGCCCTCTCGGGTCGATCTTTACCTCATGATCGGCTCCTTCCCAACCACCGCCACACCAGCAAGAAGAAGAGATTCAGCACTTTCTCATACTCCACCAGATCCGCCGCCGATTCCCCGATCCATCTTCATCCTCCGCCGCCGATCCCGACGAAAAAGAAGAACATTTTCTAATCGAAATCTGTTTCTGAAGGAGCTGTGTGAAGGAGATGGTCGGTGGTGCTGAAAATGGCGATGGGGCGGGGCTTAGGCGGAGGCGGCGTCGGGGCAGCAACTATTGCAGAGGAGAAGAAGGCAGTCGAGAGAGGCGGGGGAGGATGAAGATGGATCTGTGGAGTGAACAGTGTGTGGGGAGGATTTTTTTTATTTGTGGGAAGACGATGAATGGAATGAATTGTTTAATTTTTTATTTAATTAATTGTTAATTTCAATTGTGGGAGATTTTTTTTTGTTTAATTAATTGTTAGTTTGCAAATTTCAATTAATTGATTTTAACTTCTTTATATTATATATTTTTGAACAGTCTGTGGGGAGAAATTGTTAGTTTTTTTGTTTAATTAATTGATTTCAATTAATTTTGAACAATGTTTAATTAAATGTTTTAAAAAAATTGAGAGAATTTTATTTATTTTTTGTGTCAAAGAAACCCACAATTTGAAGTTATTCTGTTATTTTATATTATTTTTTCAAATATTTATTTTATTGGTTTTAAAATAAATTAAAAAATAAGGTTGAGCATAAATTCATTTTAAAATTAAGGTTGTAAAATATTCAAAAAATATATAAATAAATATTAATAATAGAAATAATTAAATTAAATAGAGTAGAAATTTTGGAGTAAAAGAGGGATTCTATTAAATAAAGTAAATTTCCAAACATTTCTCCTACAAAAATTGTAATAAATGGAGTATATACATGATATATATTTGGTATAAAATTACATTATAAAAACGAGTAATTAAATAAGTAGTAATCAATAATTAAATTAAATAATATTAAATTAAATTAAATTGAAATAAAAAGTGAGGCTATTAAATTAAATTGAAATAAAAAATTGAAATTCCATAAGGAATGAAGTAAAAATATTATAAAACCAAAATATAAGGCTATTATAGTCTTTTTACACTTAAAAAGTGAACAAAAACCAACAAACTTCGCATATGTGGCGCGTGCACCACACTCCTATCATGTTTAACGATTTAGAGGAAAACGTGCAAACTTTTCCATATCACACGTGTATCCTTGCAATTTTGAAAACACAAAGGGGAGCGCAGATTTTCCATATCACAGGGGGTTTCATGCATTAACCCCTTAATTTTATATAAAACTTGAAGATCAAGAGATCCCATATGGTTTTCCAAACATTAATTTATTTGCTTCTACAGAGGACATGAGGGTTGGAAACTAAGGTTTGGGCTCATAACCTAACCTTACATTTTTTTAGGGATAATTATGCGAAATCCTCTTATGGTTTGGAAAATCGGCATGAAACCCACCTGTGTTTTCAAAAATGCACGAAACCCCATTATGGTTTTCTAAATGTAGCCCGAAATCCCCAACTCCGTTAAGGTTAACGGAAGTACTATGCACGCGTTGTTCATGCGTTTTTTGATGTTTTTTTTTTTTTTGAATTTTTTGCTATAAAATGATATATATATATATATATATATATATATATATATATTAAAAGATTAATTCTCTTGTGGGGTTTCTTGCAATTGCAAACACTTCCTTCAATTTGATTTTTTACATTAACAACTATGTATTATTTGTTTTTTTTTCAATTAATTATTTTTATAATGTTAATTTTATATATAGTCATTTATTTTATTGTTTTTAATACTAACAGTTGGTATGTATGTTTCTTTTTTACTTTTTTTTTTATTTTAATTATTTTTTTTCAATATTGATTTTTATTTAGTTATTTATATTATTGTTATTAATGATTTTTCTTTCTTTTCTTTTTTTTCAATTAATTTTATTGTTTTGCAACAATTGATACGTATATTTCTTTCTTTACTTTTTTTTTTCAGTTTATTTTTTCAAAATCTTAAATTTTTTATTTAGTTATTTTTTATTGTTATTAACTCAACTATTTATGAAAGTTATATTAAATAAATAAGATTCAATATTAAGAAAAATATAAAATAAATAAATAAAAGACTCATTATTTAATAATTGTTAGGTATAACAAACAAAATTAACCATACCAAAAAACAATTAAGATGGTACATCCCAGCAATTTCACTCACTTCCGAGTGGCGAGAAGAAACTTTTTCAAATCAGTGAGCGACGATCCATTCCCCGTCACCGCCGCCCTGGCCGAGCATTTCAGCTCACTCACTCGTTGCCTCATCGCCTTCCCCTTCTTCGACTCCATCAGCTCTCTCACGCGTTTCTCCAGCTCACCCGCCGTCACGAACCCACGCTCCGCCTCCTCCAGCGGCAGCGCCGCCAGCATTTCCTCCACCAACACCGTCCGATTCATCCTCTGCTCCGCGTCCACCGGCCACCCGATCATCGGCACCCCAAACCACACCGCTTCCGAGATCGAGCTCCTCCCACAGTGAGTCACGAACCCCCCCACCGAGTCGTGACTCAGCACCTCCTTCTGCGGGGCCCACGACTTTATCACGAAACCCCTATCCTTGGTTCTCTCCAGAAACCCCTTGGGCAGAAGCTCATCCAGATCCGGATCGTTCGAGTTCTTCAACTCCGGTGGGTTTCGCACCGACCACAGAAATCTGTGTCCACTGTTCTCCAACGCCATCGCCGTCTCCTTCAGCTGCTCAGCAGAGAACACACCCCTTCTCCCAAAGCAAAGGAAGACCACACTCTTACTTGGCTGCGTATCAAGCCATCTCAGACACTCGTGCTCTTCGCCGCCGGTTTTGGCGTCGACGAGTGGGCCGATGAAGTAAACCGGAGGAGTTGGGCCGTTGGGAACGCAGAGGCCGTTAGATATGGCTTCCTTAGCTCTGAACTCGAGTGCATCAAACGCGTTAACGATGATGCCTGCTGATTTGCGCATATTTATCGAAATGTCAACACAGTTCTTGTAAACAAGGCTCTGACGCGTAAGCAGAGCTACAGGGATATCCAGGCAGTGAATCGATGGCAAACCAGGCATCTCCACAAAATCATTAAGGTCTTTAAGGTCACCAGGGATGGTCTCATCAAGGGTTTGGAAGTAGAGACTGAGGATGGCTCCGGGCGATCCAGAGCTGAAGTAGATGAAAGTGGGTATATTCAAGCTTTCAGAGACCTCACAGGCACAGTTGCAGAAGAAGTCGATGACGAAGGCTCCGATTCTGGCTTTCTGGGAGATCTGTTGCAGGGCGAGGCTGAGATTAGGGTTGCTGAGGCGAGGGAGCTCGAAGAAGAGCTCCACGCGGTCCTTCGTCAGGGTCGGAGGGATCTCGGGGAGGGGGAGGCGGTGGTAGCTGATGGAGGGCACGGCGGTGATGGAGGCGGCGGCGGACTCCGCGGCGGTGCTGATGAGTATTAACGGGACTGAGGGGTGGTTTTTGCTGATGAACTTGACCAGCACCGCTATCGTGTTCAGGTGCTCCGGCGTGGTGTAGAAGACAATGGTGCCCTCCATTTTTGGTGTTTAATTAGCTATCTGTGGATGCTTTTTATTGCAGGTACAATTATATTTTCACGTTGGCCTTTAAATAATAGGTCGTGGTTATCCGCTCCCCACATATTACTAAACACACACTAACTATGTGAACTCTATTTTGAAGTAGTTAAATAAACTTTATTTTGAGATAAGACATGATATCAATTAATGTAACCTCAGTATTAGATCAATTAAACATACAAGATATCAATTAATATAACCTCATCATCAGATCATTTAAAAATATCTCGTAATGTATAGGGTAACGATTTAAAAAAAAAAAAAAATCGATTTATCATTTCTAAATTAATCAAACATATACATATATAAAGTGAATTAAAAAAAAAATCAAAATCGAATAGAATAGAATTTGGAAGGAGAAGATTCTGTACAGTGAGATCACAATCAATCTGCGTTGGCGCTTGGACTGACAGTGACACGTGTCATGCTAACAAAATCAAAACGTTTTCCTCATTTGTGGGTTTTATTGTACCAAATTCTCTCTCTCATCCCAACAACTTTGTCATCCTCACACGTGCTTCCACCATTTCAATCATCCAGTCAACTCTACCTTTTATACGCTCATACTAACATGCATTTGATTTATTTTAGTAAAAAATTTAGTCGTTGATTTCGAATATATTTGCGGTTGGGATTCCTCGTATATGGAAATATGAAACAAATTTAAATTAAAGTTCAAATAGGAATGAAAATTTCGATCCTGATGGAAATATCTTATATTTTAGAAAATAATCGAAACTTTGTAAAAAAATTGGGAAAATGGACTTGTAGTATACATTTTATTATAACTAACTTTAATATATATATATATATATATATATATATATATTCAACTTAAAATTTCAATAAATATAAAGATAAATTACTATATAAAAGTTGTCTACTATGATAGTATGAGAAATTCAAAATATTTATACAAAATATTTATACATTATTACTATTACCGAATTGAAATCCTATGAAATTCAAATAAATAAAATGACGTGCAATTATAATGTAGGCAATTATTTCAAATTTGATAGATTTTTAATTTAATACACATTATAATTATAAATCATGTGCAAATTATAATATATTTGGCCATTTGCTCTTTAAATATTGGTGTATTCATTATAAAAATCTATTACAAAAAAAAAAAAAATCTTTTTTTACCGAAATCGAAATCAAAACATTATTTAATGAAATATCATTGATATTTACAATATATCAATGATATTTTGACGAAAAACTGAAACAACAAGTTTTTGTTTCGGTAGTATGATTTGAGCAATATTCTGTCCATATTTTGGCGAAATATCGTGATGTTTTCATTCTTGAGTTCAAATAAGAAAATGGAAAGATTCAAATTTTATACAAGAATGTGTTATGTCATAAATCAATTTGTATAAAAAAATTTCATACAAATATATAGGCAGAGTTATGATGTCCAACAACTTGCGAAGGTATTTTTGGTAGTTGAGGATCGAGCAAAGGACAATTGTCGGCATTAATTGAATTGCATAACTTTTGTAGTCGGCTAAAAAACTTACGATTGTAATACATTTTCTGAAACAGAATGACGATTCTAATTAAATTTGGTCCTAAGCCCAAATTCCAATATTAGAACCCATTTTGGCCCCTTTCTATTTTAATAATATTTTCTATTTTCCTTTTCATTGATTTCTTTTGTCCTTTTAAGGTTTTAGTCCTCCTAGTACGGCTTTCTTTGATTCATTTATTGCAATCGCACTTTGGATATTTCATTTTAAATTATATTAATTTTCTTTTTTGTATAAAAAGTGTTTGTCTTGTTTGAGTAATTTGTCCCGTGTCAGGTTACAAATGGATTACTGATATAAATTATAATTTAATTTTATTCTAATATTTCTAATGAATACTACATTATAAGTATATTGATAATATTATATTTGAAAAATATATATAGTATATGTTGACGGTGTTAAAATGGGAAATGAAAGCTATAATTGTTCAATATATATGGGAATTGAATTAATGTCAACAACTCGATATTCACAAATGAGATCTCAAAAATAGGGATTTAGAATCTTCTGCACCTTGTGCGCAATTACTTACAATACAAATGGAAAATGAAAATAAAATTAACTTACACTATATAAATACTGCACAATGGGTGTTGTGCATATCATATGATCCCCATCAAAATAACATGAGTTACGCCTAATTTGGAAATACTTCACCCACCAAATTTCTACCAGCAAAATTCGAAAAATATAATATATATATAGGGTTTAATGCACCAAACCCCCTGTGATATGGAAAATCTGCGTCGCTCCCCCCGTGTTTTCAAAATGGTAAGGATAACACGTGGTTATCAAAAAGTCAGCGCGTTTTCCCCTAAATCGTGAAAGTTAATAGGAGTGCAATGCACGCGCCTGTAGTGCGTCTGTTGTTGCTATTTGAGCATTTTTTAAGTGTTAAAAGACCAAAATAACTTTACCTTGATGCAATATATCACTTCCTTGTATATCCAATGTTTCCATTGTAAAAATTGCAACAAACTCCCTTTCACACAACAAAGCAAGGTAAATTTAATTAACATCTTGAGCTAATTTAATTAACATTTTTGATTTTATTTTAATTATTATTTAATGTTATTTATTATTTATTATGTTAATGAAAGATAATTTAATTTACATTTTTTATTTTATTTTAATTATTGTTTAATGTTATTTATTATTTAATTTCATTAACAGTTTGTATATTGTAACATATTCGCATTTGTAGCTTTCAAAAATGTACAGGAAAATACACACCATTTTAGAGAAAGAAAAGAAACACTTTCTATGAAATTCACTATACAAAAATGATATTATCACAAAAGGCAATAGTTGCTGTAGTGAATCACTACAGAAACCAAACAAATCTGAATTCATGTTCAAAATCCTATGATATACTGACCCCAAAGAATAGGAAAAAATATATCCAGTATATCCTCCACCATCCATCCAGTAAAAACAAAACCAAAAATGAGTGAAATATACCAAAAAAAAAAAAAAAAAGCAGAATTGATACAACTAACAAACTAAGCAGTAGTGATCTGCCTTCTACTTGATTTCTCGACCTTGTCTTTGAGTTCATAGTACTTGGTCCGATGATATTCGATCGTGTTGCACAACTCATTTATAGCATATCTTTTCTCCTCTTCTCTCTCTTTCTCTCTTCTCATCAACTCCTCATCTTGTTGCAGTCTCTTTTGTGCTTCAACCATCGTTCCTTTGATCAATTCCAACCTCTTTTCCTTCTCCCCATTCGCTTTCTCAAACAAAACAACTATTTCATCCCTCAGCTTATCTGTCTCCTCATTTCTTTCTTTGATGAGCTTCTTTGTCTCTTTGACCTCCTTCACCATCACATTTAAACCTAACCTAAATTTGTTGATTTTCAAATTAGGATTCTCAAAAATTAGAAAGGGGAAAAACCCCAAATCGAATCCAAACCCCAAAAAACCAAATTAAAAAGAAAAATCAAACTTAAACCTAACCTAATTTGTTGATTTTCGATTTACGGTTCCCAAAATTAGAAAGGGGAAAAAATCTCAAATCGAAACCAAAACCCATAAAAACGCAATCATTTTTAAAACTCATAAAAACCCAATAATTTCAAACCTAACCTAACTAAAATCGTTCGAACTTACTAGGAATGCGGCCTTCTTCAATATCACCTTCCATCTCTGCCTGAAACGCGAAAGCAGCAACGCGGTTTTCACTCTTTGCTGGTATATACACTCGATTTTTCGTGAAATGAGAAGAAATGAGCTGAGATTTGGGAAGAAATGGGAAGTGGTCTGAGATTTTGGGTGAAATTGGTGGAATGGGATGAGAATCGGGAACCCTAATTTTTCCTCTCTCTCGCTACAGTTTCAAATTACTTTGACTCACGCTATGAAAAGTCTGGTTAGTATTGGGGGCATAACGGGAAATTGACGCTCAAATTTAACACTGTTAAGTCCAGTTCTAAAAAATGGGACGTGTGCCGACTTTTTGATAATCCACGTGTTATACTTGCCATTTTGAAAACACGAGGAGGAGCGACGCAGATTTTCCATATCACAGGGGGTTTGGTGCATTAAACCCTATATATACACGACAATTGATTCCATGGTATACACATGGTTAATCAATTCATTAGTGGCTGGAATAGGACAATAGCAATAAAGTGGAACATCAAATTTACAATTATGTAACGTTGTACGTGATGAAATGATACATAAATACCTATAGAATCATATGAATGCATGATTTTTTTCAAATATCAGAATGTGTGACCATATATCAGTGGGTACATACTTAGATTAATAATAAAATACTATAGAGTCTGAGAAATGTGAGGTTTTCCTACCGACAGGTGATGATGATGAAATAGAATTGACAACAATGACGCAAATTAAGAGTATGTCTCATGGATCATCTTACGTAAGATGAGTCAACCCATAATCCACACTTCACAATTCACATACAAATTTATGATAATGGGCTTGATATGTGGGTAAAAATGATTCGTCTTACAAAAACTATCCGTAAGACCATGTCACGCAAGATTTGGTATAATGCAAAAGGGATGATGTGGGAGTGGAAATAGCAAAAGATATTGTAGTTGTCGTATGGAAGTCCAAACAATGAGCTTGATTTTGGAGATTTCTTCGAACATCAAAATGGTAGGAATGCTGTGGCTTGGTTTAGTTAGTTCAATGTGAAAAATGTTGATTTTATTTTTAATGAAAGAATAATATTACATTTTTTTCCAAATAAAAAAATATTTAGAAAATTGAAAGTCTTGGAAACAATATTTTAAGGTTGTACGTCGATGGAATGATTTGAAATTCATAAAAGTAAATTTATTGATGGTGTTTGGATTGACATGAATTTGAAATTTATCACTTTTATTTTAAACTAATTTTTAATCAATATACATGGATTATGAACTCACATGAATTTGAAATTCATTTATTTTAAATCTTGCATTTCAATTCCCAAATCCAAATACCACCTAATTTTAGTCGGGGGCGCTTTGGGTAGGTGACAGATTATGAGCTCAATATGATGGAGAATAATATTAAGGATTCTAGATACCATTAGATTTTATTATTACCTTTGTACCCTTGTTGTAACTGTATAAATACTGTCTATTCTCCATCAATACAATTGAGAGATTTTCTTATCATTTTGTGTTTCTATATGGTATCACGAGCCAATCTCTAACGAGATCCGATCCTTCCTTTTTTTTTCTCTTTTCTTCTCTAACCCTAGCCGCCTCCCTCTACATAGCTGACTTCTCTTCTTCTTCGTCCGACAAATTGCTGCCAGCAATCCCTGTGAATGGCGGTCACCCTCTTCCTCTCAAACTCTCCACAAGTAATTTTTCCTCCTGGCGTGCGCAACTTCTTGCCATATTGAATGGCCATCGTTTGACAGGCTATATTGATGGTCGAATATCTTCCCCCAAATTTGATCCGGATTCTCCGTCTGCTGAATATGAGCACTGGTTTCAACAGGATCAGTTGATCCTTGCAGCGATTTTATGCTCTCTTTCTGAATCGCTAGTTCCGTTAATATCATCAGCCTCGACTGCGGCTGAGGCATGGCAGACCCTTTCCACCATGTTTGCGAGCAAGTCTCGCTCCTGCGTTATGCAACTTAAGGATGACCTCGCTTGGGCCACTATTGGAGATCGATCGGTGGACGATTTCCTCCAATCTCTTAAAGTCAAGGTGGATGAATTATCCATCATAGATAAACCATTATCAGACGATGATCTGACGTTATACGTCTTAAATGGCCTCGGTCCGAGATTCCGTGAAATCGCTGCATCTATCCGCGCAAGGGAGACTTCTATGTCCTTCTCAGAATTACGTGATATGTTGGTTGCACAAGAACTTTATCTCAAACATTTGGACACTCAACAATCTACTTTGCTTGCCACTGCCAATTTTGCAGGTAACAATCGTGGCCGCGGCTTTGCTTCTTCAAACAGGTCCCCCTCTCACTCGCGTGGAAATCAGAATCGATCCTCTAACTTTCGTGGCGGTAGAGCTTTTCGTTCCCCTCAGTTTGGAAATCAGTTCACCGGACGAGGCCGTCCTACTCAGAATTATTGGCCTCGCGATTCTGCTTGTTGTCAGCTGTGTGGCAGTGCAAATCATTTAGCTCCACAGTGCCCAAATTTTTTCCCTTAGGCTCACTCTAATTATTCTCCAATGCGACAGCAAACTCCAGCACCTTGGCTTATGGATTCGTGTGCGTCCCACAACATCACACCTGATCTCAGCAATCTCAACATTCATTCAGAGTATGATGGCACTGAGTCGGTGCAACTAACTGATGGAACTGACATGTCTATTTCTCATACTGGGAATGGTATTCTTCCCTTACCATCTGGTCAGTTTAATCTTAATCAAGTGCTTTATGTGCCCTCTGCGAAACAAAACTTGTTATCCATACATCGCTTTACTCATGATAATAACATCTCTGTTGAACTCTTCCCCACTTATTTTTTGATAAAGGATCAGGTCACGGGGGCGCCAATATCTCAAGGTCCGTGTCATAATGGCTTATATTTTGCTCAACCAACGGCCTCCACGTGTTCTCCAGCCGTCCACTCTGCCTAATTGGGTGCTAGAACTTATTCTGATCAATGACATGCACGACTGGGTCATCCGTCGGTTCGCACATGTTCTTTTATTATAAGACACTTTTCCTTGCCTGTTTTGAGGAATTCTTCTGTTTTGAATAAATGTGAATCCTGTAGTATTTGCAAAACTCAAAGACGGTCGTTTAATGAAACAAGTCTGCATTCTTCTCATCCACTGCATTATTTGTATTGTGATGTATGGGGCCCTACTTCTGTTTCTAATACTGGATGCCGTTTTTATGTTATATTCATGGATCATTTTACAAAGTATATCTGGTTTTTTCCTCTTGCTACGAAATCTGTTGTTACCCAATTATTTCCTCAGTTCAAGTCGTTAATAGAAAAACAGTTTGGGCACCAAATCAAAAACTTATACAGTGATAATGGGGGCGAGTTCGTTGCTTTACACAAGTTTCTTGTTGAACATGGCATAAGCTGGCTCACAACAGCACCATACACGCCTCAGCAGAATGGCACATCTGAGCGCAGACATAGACACATTCTTGAAACGGGGCACACACTTCTTCATCATGCGAGTCTTCCTCTTACTTTCTGAACCTATGCATTTGAAGCTGTTGTCTACCTTATCAATCGTCTTCCAACACCGTTGCTCAGAAATCGAAGTCCATATGAGTGCCTATTTGGTCGACCAACCAACTACGGCAAATTACAGGTGTTCGGGTGTCTGTTTTCCTCTATTGGCTCATCGTTCTCCATCTAAATTACATCCAAAGTCTCGACCGTGCATATTTGTTGGATACTCCACTTCACAAAGTGCGTATAAGTGCTGTGATATATCTTCCGGCCAACTCTTTATATCTCGTCATGTCGACTTGCATGAGTCCACATTTTCGCATCATAACTCATATGCCTCGTCGAATTGCCCACATCTATCTGTACATTTGGCACGGCTTCATGTATTGCCGAGCACCATGCCACATTTGCCAGCACCCCCCAATCTTGCTCCACATCCCGATCCGACCGTGTCTCTACCTACACCACCCAACTCGTCTCATCGACCAACCCAGCTAGCTCCGCCACAGCCTCCTCTTGCAAATCCTGCTTCTGAACGCACTCATGCAATGATCACGAGGAGTCAACGAGGTATTTTCAAGCCCAAGCAGATTCATCATACTACTAAATTTCCATTGCCAGATAATGTTGAGCCTACATGTGTCTCCAAGGCACTTTCCGATCCTCGTTGGCGATCTGCTATGTCTGAAGAGTTTATTTTCAACGAGGTATTACATTATTGTCTGAAGAGTCAACGAGGTATTTTCAAGCCCAAGCAGATTTATCATACTACTAAATTTCCATTGCCAGATGATGTTGAGCTTACATGTGTCTCCAAGGCACTTTCCGATCCTCGTTGGCGATCTGCTATGTCTGAAGAGTTTACGGCCCTGCTCAAACATGTCACTTGGGATCTGACTCCGGCACTGGTCAACACCAATGTCATCGGCTGCAAGTGGGTTTTCCGAATAAAACGAAATCCTGACGGGTTTGTTGATCGTTTTAAAGCGCGATTGGTGGCAAAGGGCTTCCATCAGCGTCCTGGCCTTGACTACAATGAAACTTTCAGTCCGGTAGTTAAACCGGTTACTATCCATACTGTGCTATCTATTGCTTTAATGCGTGGTTGGCCCCTACGACAACTTGATATATCTAATGTTTTCTTGCATGGTTCTTTGAATAACCCTGTTTATATGGTGTAACCCCCCGACTTTGTGGATCAAACCTACCCGAACCATGTTTGCAGGCTTCGAAAGCCATTGTATGGCCTCCGTCAAGCTCCATGAGAGTGGTATCTAGCACTCTCTTCTGTCTTATCTACTTTTGGATTTCAACAATCGAAGGCTGATACATCTCTATTCACTTATAATTATCAGCATGTTACATTATACATTCTAGTCTATGTGGATGATTTAATACTCACAGGGTCTGATGCTTCATTCATCTTGCGAGTCGTTGCTCATCTACAGTCGCATTTCGCACTCAAAGATTTGGGTACTCTTACTTATTTCTTGGGTGTGGAAGTCGCCTCTTGTGCTGAAGGTCTTTTTCTCTCCCAACACAAATATACGGTGGATATACTACGCCGTCATAACATGGCGGATGCCAAACCCCTATCCACACCCATTGCCTCAAAACCTCCTGATGCTTCTCATGCCACATTTGATCCTATAGAATATCGCAGGGCTATAGGCAGGCTACAGTACTTAACATTGGCCCGCCCGAATATTTCATTCACTGTTAGTCGACTTGCACAATCGATGAGCAGTCCTACAACCTCTGATTGACTTGCAGTCAAAAGGCTTTTCCGTTATCTTAAGAGGTCTCTCAATCATGGGATACTGCTGCGCAAATCCCAACCTCTATCCCTAACTGCATATTCCGACTCTGATTATGGTGGCAATCTTTTTGATGGTAAGTCAACCTCTGCTTACCTTGTCTTTTTGGGTTCAAATCCTATATCTTGGCGATCTCGCAAACAAAATGGAGTTGCCAGATCTTCTACAGAAGCTGAATACAGGTCACTTGCCTCTGCCGCTGCTGAAGTATGTTGGATACAACTTTTGGGGGATCTCGACCTTCGGTTACCTTCACCGCCGGTCTTACTATGTGAAACATCAGTGCTACACGACTCGCCCTACATCCGGTTCTTCATTCACGATTGAAGCATATCACTATAGACACACATTTTCTGAGGGATCTCACGTCAAAGGGTCCACTTAAAGTATCTTATGTGAGTACAATCGATCAACTTGTTGATGTCCTCACAAAGCCGCTTCCCATGTTTCGTTTTGCTCTTCTATGTTCCAAAATGTCCGTGGCTGACGACACTTCCATTTTGCGGGGGCGTATTAAGGATTCTAGATAACATTAGATTTTATTATTACCTTTGTACCCTTGTTGTAACTGTATAAATACTGTATTCTCTATCAATACAATTGAGAGATTTTCGTATCATTCTGTGCTTCTATAAATAATAGCATTTTTATTTTTTAAAAGGTTTTGTTTCTTGGATAGTACGGTACCTAATTGAATTGAATAATTCGGACAAGTTTGTTTTTGAATAATTGGGTTTGAAGACTGCTTTTTAATGCCACAGAAAAATCATTGAAGTCCAGGCCAAGACAATTAAAAAAATGGTGGTTTTATATATAGTTAAGAAATTTCTTAATATAATCATAATAAAAACAAAATCTTAATTTTCCCTTATTATTAATTTTTTCTAGTTTTTATTTTCCTTTATAAAATACTTTTTAGTTTCTAGAGTTACATTTTTTCTTTTTCTTTTTTCTTCTCCGCACAGCCTGTTTAGTTTTTTTTTTATATTCACAATTCACACAATCATTTTTACACAAACTGAAAAACAAATTTTATTATCCAACCAAATTATTGGGAGTGAAAATTTGTGGAGAACCCCAAATCCCTGATCATATGCAGCTGTTGAAAAAGAAGAATATTTTTGGAGAACACGATTTTTGGAAAATCTCAAATCTCTGATCATATACAACCGTTGAAAAAAGAAGAAGATTTTTGGAGAATCTCATATCATTGATCATATGCAGCCATTGAGAAATTTCAAATCTCTTTTGGAGAACTTCAAATAAGATTTTTGGAGAATTCTATATTTTTCGAAAACTCTATATCTCTGATCATATGCAGCCGTTAAAAAAAAAATAGAGGCAGATATAAAACAACGTTGTTCAGCGTCTTCCCTTTTTTCATTAAGGCTTTGATTTATATTAATGTAATATTTTCGAATATACATGATAGATCAACTTTTTGATTATACCCTGAAAAATAATATTTAGCACAATAATTTTAAGATACTTGAAATTCAACATTAAAAAAATTAAAAGTTATTTGAAATAATCATGAAAATTTTTAAATCCACTTCAAATAATGATTGTTTTCTTTTAACAGTAAGATTGAAACTTGATTGAATACACAATGGTTATATAAAGAAAAAAAAAAGAGAAAAATAAACGACAAAAAATTTCATAATGAAATTTAAGCGTAAAAATGAATTTCAATTCATAATGGTTGTATTGACAAATTTGGTAGCGATGTATAGAATCACCCTTAAAAAAAACTTATTGTATATTCTTAATGGGCTAAGGCCCAAATAAATTGATATTCAAGAAGAGAAACCTCTTCTTATCCGAATTGAATCCTTTATTTTAAGTTAGTGTTTCATTTTATATTTAATTATTTTTAATTTATGTCGTGTGTAAATTGATGATGTCATCTTTTACACTTGAAATAGAGGATCATGTTTGCTTCTTACGCACTTTTTAGAAGGTTATTCTTTTACCTAGGTAGCACATGTTTTTTTACCACTAGGCTATCAATGCCTCGTCAAAATTATATTGCAAGTTCGAGACTAAAAAATAGTTTTTACAAACATAATGGGTGTAAAAATATTTTCAGAAATTTGAAAACCAAAAACTTAGTAGGTCAATTTAAAATTCCAAAATTTCTTTTTCTCTTGGATTTGTTTTAAATGGGTGAATTATTTTTTTTTCAATTTTAAAATGAGAAATTAAGCATATATCTAATTTTCGTGTGAAACTGAAATTCTGTTTAAATTAGTATATCGAACAAAAAAAAAGGGGGTCATGAGATGAGGTTACATTGTTGTTAATTTGGTGCTCTGACTTCCTTAAGATAATATAACTGATCATAGGTGTTGAAATAATATTTTTGATTGATATTTTAAGTAAATTATATATCTTATTTTTCTAACTAAATATTTCTTATTTTATAATATTTATCATTTCTGAAGAAATAAGATCGAGTAGGTTTTGTGCAAGACCATCTCACGGATCTCAGTCCGTGAGACAGGTCAATTCGACCCGATCAACAATTAAAATAAAAAGTCAACGGTTAACGATCGGTCAACACTGGTGTTGTTGGTCAATGTCGTTGACTCGGACAACGGTTAGTTAACGTCGTTGACTCAAAAGTCATACATAATACATATAAAAGTAATATCTTATATATATATATATAAGTTTATATGAAAATTTTATGTGTATAATATGATACTTTCCAAATGTATTACCTAATTTACATAAAAGCATTATATTTGACTTTTGTTGACCGGGTGTTGACTTTGACCGTTGAAATTGAACCATTAACTTTGACCCATTGATAGTTGATCGGGTCTTTGACTGAGTCAAACTCGACCCGTCTCACGAAATGGGATCCGTAACGCCTTTTTACGCAAGACTTTGCCAACAAGATTATGTTTATCAGTAATCCAACCAAATTCTATCATTTAATAAAATATTACCTCCGTCCCAAAATAAATGACGTTTTAGAGGTTTTCACACAAATTAAGATAGTTGATAAAATGACTGGTCTACCCCTATTTAATTATAATCATTGTGAAAAACTTTTCTTCTCTTTCTTTATACATTTTTCTAAATCTGCGTGTGAGTAATAAATAGATCATGAAGCAAGACTCTTGGATAATTTTCCTACCAAAATTCAAAGTTGAAATTATAAACTAAAATTTGAAAATTTTAGGAGCCAAATTGAAATTTCAATTATACTTAAATTTTAGAATGGAGCCAAACTGTATTTGATAAATAGCTAGTTGTTGCACCAAAAAACTTACAAACATTAACAGAAAAACTAATGGCTTCCAACAGAGAGAAATTTCAGTTCGACTTGAATAAGGATCCACTAGACGAGCCTATTGATAGTGACGGGCATAATGGAAGTGTTGATGAGCAACATGTTCTTCTTAATCTAAATGTAGAACCCGTTCAAAATTCATTCTTGCACACGAGTAATCTTATTATGGATGAAGATGATTTCTATGAAATGATGGTCGAACAAGAACTTAATGAAGAATCTCTTGCTTTGAATTCAGGTAATTGTATTAGCTTTTTTCCATTAAACTTTTATCAGGAACTTGTTAACATTTCTAATTCTTTATTGTTTTCTTACGATAGAAACACATGCATTTGTTTGAATATTTTTTGGAAGTGCATTTTTTTATTGTTTTCATTGCTATGTTTTTTGTTGGAATATTTTACCATCTACTGCATATCATTAACATGCAAACAATAATGGGGTACATAAGAGAGAACATGTAACGATGAAAAAATACAATGTTACTACAAATGATCAAAGATTGGTAATTTATAAAGCGTTATTGGAAAGAAGTGCTAATGGAAAATTGAATCGGAACTCGACTAGTGAAGTTGCTTCTTTATTTTCAATACCAGTATGAACTGTGCAACGAATTTGGAAACAAGCTAAAGACTCTAGAAATGAAAATACCATGGTTGTGTATAGTAGAAAAACAGGCAATGTTGGTCGTAAGAGGATCGAAATCGATTTTTCTAGAATGACTGATATTTCTTTCAGAAAAAGAACAACTTTAAGGTCTCTTAGTGGATCTTTTAATGTTAGTAGTTCAACATTACAGAGGCTGAAAACCAAGGCCAAATTCGGCGCCACTCAAATGCCTTGAAGCCGCATTTAAAGAATGAAAACAAGAGAGCTCAGTTGTAGTTTTGCTTATCCATGGTTGATCAAAATAGTGTACATAATCAACCAAAGTTTGTTGGAATGTACAATATTGTCCATATTGATGAGAAATGGTTTTACATGACAAAAAAAATCTGAGAATTACTACATGCTACCTTCTGAAGAAGGCCCATTACGTACGTGTCAAAGTAAGAATTTCATTGGAAAAGTGATGTTTTTAGTTGCTATGGCTTGACAAAGATTTGATGAAGAAGGGAATGAAACATTTTCAAGAAAAATTGGAGTATTTCCTTTCGTCACCAAATAGCCAGCACAAAGATGAAGTAGAAATAGAGATGTTGGAACTCTAGAGACAAGGCCAATCACATCTGTCAATAAAGAGATTATACGAGCATACTTACTTGAAAAAGTTATACCAGCTATCCAAGCTAAGTGGCCTCAAGAGGATTTAGGGAACACTACAATTTTTATTCAGCAAGATAATGCAAGATCACATGTTGATCCAAATGATGAAGAATTCCGAATAGCAGCGAGCCAAAATGATTTTGATATCCGACTAATGTGTCAGCCAGCAATTCTCCTTATCTAAATATTTTGGATCTCGGATTTTTCAGTTCACTTCAATCGCTACAACATAAGGAGTGCCCGCACACCATTGATGAACTTATTTATGTTGTTGAAAAGTCATTTAGTGAATACCCTGTGAGGAAGTTGGAGCACATCTTTTTGACTCTACAACTATGTATGGTTGAGATCATGAAGATTGGAGGATGCAATAGATATAAGATTCCACATGTGAATAAAACAACAATGGAAAGACATGGATGTATGCCTAAAGAAGTTTACTGTGACTCAACCTTTTTACACAATATGTCGAATATAACTTAATTGTAGATGTGTTTTAATCAGTCATGAGGAATTCATTTGTGTTTTGGACTCCTTTTATTTTATTACTACTATAAAGGACAACCCATGAATATAATTAAAAATGAAAACAAAACAAAACATATAAACTCTCCAACTTTCAAATAAGAAGAATAAAACATCTGTCTTTGATCATGCACATACATAACTTAAATAAGTATGCAAAACCTCAAACGCTTCTCAACTACTATCCACTAAAGTTTGAATGGAGCCAAAATGTCTAAAAGAATCTCCCAAGATAAATTTTCAACATCTGCAGAATCAATTCGTGGAGTTCCGAATTGTCATGAAACTTTCATTCATCTACGTAGAACTTGTTCAAATCAAACCCGAGATTGGTTTTTATGATACTAACCTCTTGATTTTCCATTTGAATATTTTCCACCTTCAAATCTTCCATCTCCTTGTCATGACCATTAGGTATGAACTCATCCATTTCCACCTTCAAGATTTCCATATTCAAGTCAAATGAATGAAGTTCTTTCTCTTCACTGTGTTCATCCTTATTTTGATTTTGCATTTTTTCCATAATTTTCATAATTGTTGAAAGAAAATTGAAGTACTAGTTTTCCACTTTATGGAGTATGACAATTCGTTTTGTCAAGAAAAAAACTCTTCATCTTATTCAAACATAAATGTTGGATTTCTATTTTCAATGGTCATTTTTGTACACTTAATGTGATATGAGTAAATAGGGGCATTTCTGGTAGATTACATGCAAATGTGTCTTGAAATCCAAAAACGACAATTATTTTGGGACAAATTTTCTTAATTAAAACGTCATTTATTTTGGAACGGAGGTAGTAATAATTTTTTTTTAATCAATATACACAAACTACAATCCAACCCAATCAAACCCAATTTTTTTATACTTTATTAGTGTTACCAACCCAACCTTTAAAATACTTTCTAAACATTATTTAATAATTACATATTATTTTGGGTGTCTTTTTATTATATTTAATAGGAGTAAGAAATAGATAAAAAAAAATATTTTTAAATTATGTAATTAGGAAAAAAAAATCCATACACTTAAAATAATCTACTAACAAAATAACTAAATTGAAATTATAATAGTTGAGTACGAAATCGAAAAAATAATTTGGGAGTTCGAAAAATAATTTGGATTGTTTAAATTCACAATAAAAAATGATACAAATTATTTGAGGAAAAAAAAAGAATTTTAAATTATAAAAAACAGAAAACTTCAAATTGTTAGAAAATAAAGAGTTTCAAATTATTTTCAAAATATATCAATATTTGTTGAAAAAAAATGAAGAGTTTTAAAACATAAATTTTAAAAAATACAACAATATTAATAATCTAAATTATATCCACAAAAATTTTAATGTCACCAATGCAAACTTGACACATGCTAAAATATTGGGTTGTGGCCTAGACTGGTTTTGGCCACCTCAAGTCATTGCCTTTCTGTCTTTCCTTTTGTCTTTTCAAGTCTTCCATCCTTTTCTTGTGACCCAACCACACACGTGCCTGTCTATTATTGGCGCCTAATCAAGATGATAATTTTGGGGTGTGCTAGACACAACACACATTTCTAAAGATACTACACAATATTAATGTGGTGATGTGAAGTTCACACATTAATAGAGTGGAGTGTTGAGAAAGAGAAAGGGGTGATGCCTTTAGTCCACCCCCAATTTTGTTGCTAAAAATAAAAAATAAAACTTGCAAGATTAAGACGAAGCAGACTTCCAGTACAAGTGGACCAGCTCTCCGAGAGCGGCGACGGAAGAACCTCCGTCCGCCATTGCCGCCTTAGCTTCGAAGCTCCTCTTTTCCACCATTTCCCTTATTTCTTTCCCTTTTCCCGATTCCCTATTCATCAGCTCTCTCACTCGCTCCGCCACCTCCTCCGCCGCTACGAACCCATCCTCCGCCGCCGCCTCCATCCTCAACGCCACCTTCATCTCCTCCACCATCACTACCCTGTTAAGATGCTGCTCCGCGTACAAAGGCCACGCTACCATCGGCACGGCGGCGCACACCGCTTCCAGAACCGAGTTCCACCCGCAGTGAGTCACGAACCCCCCAACCGAGTCATGGTTGAGCACCGCCACCTGTGGTGCCCACGACTTCACCACCAGACCACGCACCTTCGTCCGCTCTAAGAACCCGGTCGGGAGGAGAGAATCCAAATCCGGTTCGACCGGCTTTAAAAACCTCTTGCTCTTGTCGGCCGAGGGCGGCGACCGGACCACCCACAAGAACCGGTGGCCGCTTCTTTCCAAGCCCGTAGCGATTTCCTTCAACTGCGTTTCTGGAAACAAACCTAAACTTCCAAAACATAAGTAGACAACACTTTTACTAGGTTGTTTGTCTAGCCACTGCAGACAATCACCGCCGCCGCCGCTTCCATCTACGGTAGCCAAGAGCGGTCCGACGCAGAAAACCGGCGGCGTACGGCCATCGGGGTTGCAATTGCCTTCTCGAATGGCTTTCAGCGATTTCGTCTCTAAGCTTTCGAAAGTGTTGACAAGTAGTCCAGCTAATTTGGGCATGTTATTGGCAACATTTAGGAAGTTTTCGTAATCCGACATCGTTCGATCGAGCATCGGCACAAGCATGTCGGAAGACGGGAATGGAGGAATCCCAGGAACGTGCAAGAGCGTGTTCATGTCCTTGAAGCTTTTGGTGGTGGTTTTATGGAGGAAAGGAAAGTATAAGAAGAGGGCAAGAATGGCAGCTCCAGAGGTGAGGAAATAGTAGCTGGGAATGTGCAGTTCGGCGGCGATTGGTAGAGCTGTGGTGCAGAAGAAGTCGATGATGAAGGCGGCGACGGTGGCTGAGCGGGTGGCGGCCTCCAGTGCACGGCGTACGTGGGGGTTACTGCGGCGGAGGACTTCGAAAGTAACGGCTTCCATAGAGGGGAAAGAGTGGAGGTCAAGATCGGAAATGGGGGGAAGGTGGTGGAAGGTGATGGAAGGTACGGTGCCGGAGACGTGGCGGATGTATTCAGCGGTGGAGCCGGTGTTGAAGGACGGTGGAAAAGCGAAGATGGTGATGGCGAAGGAAGGGTGGTGGTGAAGGATGAATTTTCCGAGCTCCACCATGGAAATCAGGTGCCCCATTCCTGGAGATGGATACAGAATTATTGTTTCCATTGATATTCTTTTTCTTTTTGCTCTTCCTACTTCCACTATAGCTCTGTGCTTATTTATATATAAAGACATCTGATTTACCTGAAGTGAAGGAGAGTGAATATAAAAAAATTTAAAAACTTGTATGATTTTAGGTTCAACCTTATTATTACATATATTTATGAAAATGATATATCACCTAAAACTATAATGCTTGTGGTGTAAATTAAGTGTTACTACTTTTAAAAGTTTTTGAGTTTTACATTTATGCATTGGAGAAAATATTTTCTACCTATTTCATAGAACAACATATTTTACACTTATTCCTAAAATAAATAAATAAAAACAATATTTCCTATTTGTTTTTCATAAAAACTCATGTGTGACATGACCTGCATCTGCGAGTTTTTGAATTTTTTTTTATTCATGTGTTACATTTATATTATATTTGTATGATATTTATATTATATTAGTATGATTTTTATGTACAATGAAAGAATTTCAGCACTTTTTTTTATCAACATACCTCTATGTGATATTACTCATAATTTTTAGTTATGTTAGTTGTATTTTTATACATTACATAAAACATTTGTACATAAATGTGACATGAATATCACATAAAGATATATATATTTACAAATTGTGTTAAAACTCCTCTTATTTTTCCTAAATTGCAGTACATAAATGTAAGAATATTTATACACAAATGTGACCGAAATATAATTTTATATAAAGATAACGTATAAAAAAATAAAAAAATTCCACAAGCGCGGATCTGATCCGCGAATCGGATCGATCGAGTTGCATCCAACTGGTGTATAGAAACTCTTCTCGCTTTAAGATCATGATAAATCTTGAGTGATATGTTAGACCACAAAATTCATGAACATAAAGAATGTCATCTCAATGCTCATAAGCTTCTTGACGATATATCTTGAAATTATGAAAAAATTGATTTGCTTACAAATGAAAATTGGTGAAAAAAAAAAGTGTCAAATTGAAAAAAAAAATCCAAAACTTTACGGAATTTTTTTATTTTAATCAATTATATTAAAATTATCAATTTTAATCATGAATTGACAAAGTGATTTCAAGCATTATAACATGAACATAATACACAATATAAATGTAGGTAGAAATGTAGGATGAAATATAATTTATACATTACATGATAAGGATCATAAGGATAGATTTAAAGAATGGAAAGTGATATTAGGACTCAAAATAAGAAAAGTCAATTTTATGCTACAAAAGAAAGATAAAACTTTGATGTTTTGGGAGGTTCTCATCCATGAACTCACCGGTAGATGTTCTGCCACATCAGTGTCATGTCAACACACCACTACCAATAATTTAGCAACATTCAACATTAGAGATAGAAACCAATTTACCATAAAAAATAATAAAAGATAACAAAAAATACCACCAAAAATGAAATTGGTATTTTTTTACCATAAAATATAAAAATGAGATACTTTATACCATAAAATATAAAGAGGACCGTATCTATTATACCATGAAAAATATAACTTAATATACTTTATACTATCAAATTTAGTTGTAGGACTCTTTATACACAAAATATAGTTTATAGGCACTTTCTACCATATTTTTTATCCAAGTCAATGGAGAATAGTGTTTTGATTTGACAAGTAACTAGTGTTGAATTGATACTTCCATGCATGCAACAAAAATATCATTGATTAAATATTAATTTATATTTGTCATGCATTGAATTGATTCGAAATGAATTTATTTATCATGCATTTAATTTGAATTGAATTTATTTCCCATGCATGCATGCAACTATTACACCTAAATCTTTGTTTTTTTGTTCTTAATATTTACTGTACAATTTTGTTGTTATTATTTATTGAACAAGCATGCAACTATTACACCCTTTTTTTTGTTTTTTTCGTTCTTAATATTTACTGTGAATTCACATGCATTTTGTACTGTTTTTTTCACTTTATACCTTTACATAGAGTTTGAAACTCAATAACAAATTTTCATACAAAATTCTCTCTAAAAATTTTCGACATTTTGGCACTTGGAAGATTCAAAGAATTATCGTTGAAATAAGAAAGGTATGTTTAATAGCTAAACGAGGATTATTATCAAAATCTGCGTTTAACCCTATTTTTTTAGGGATTAGGTTTAATTTTTTTTAATATATGCTTGAATTCATGTTTGGAATGGTTAAACGGGTTTATTTTTGCATTTGATAGGGTTAATTTGTTTGAATATGTGCTTGAATTCATGTTTGAAAGGGTTAAACGGGCATC
This sequence comes from Scutellaria galericulata, assembly GCA_946896805.1. Lineage (NCBI taxonomy): Eukaryota > Viridiplantae > Streptophyta > Magnoliopsida > Lamiales > Lamiaceae > Scutellaria > Scutellaria galericulata. The sequence continues at coordinate 3,811,566 of OX335788.1, forward strand.
ATCGACATTTGACACTATAAATTTCAAATTTTGTAGTGTTAAACGTGATTATAGGGAATAATCACGTTTAACACTATAATTATTGTGTTAAACGTGATTAAAATGAATAATCACGTTTAACACTATAAGATTCGAAATTTATAGTTTTAAACGTGATTATAGGGTATAATCACGTTTAACACTATAATTATAGTGTTAAACGTGATTATCATAATTCACGTTTAGGCCTCTGTTACTCGCGCGCAGCGCCCCCGTCACTCGTTTCGCGTGCGTCTGGACAATGACGCACGGGCTTGCGCGGTCTTGCGTGTGACTGGACAATGGCGCACGGGCATGCGCAGCGTGCACAGACGGATGCGTGCGCGGGGGGGACACACACCGGGAGCGAGTGCGCGCGCCACGAGCTGCTGTGCGTATCGTGTGGGCACCGACAAGCTTTTTCATGTGGAGGTCTGTATCGTATGTCTTCATCGAGTCACCAGCGACGAGATGTGACCGATCGGGAGTCGGGGGCACCCCCCGTCACCTCATTATATTAAACAAAATAATTTAATAATCTTCATTTAATAATTTTAGTAATCCCATTTTAATAATTTATTAATTATGTTAATTACGGATTATTTATTTATTTATTGGGTTAATTCATTTTTTATAGATTTAATTTTATTGAAAAATGATTTATTATTTTTAGAAGGAAAATCCACTATTAATTATTTATTTTGTTGATAAGGAAAATTATTATGTACCGATTGTTTATTTACAATTGTTATAATCTTCCTGTGTACATTATTACATATTTATTTACATTAATCACCGGATGATTTTGTGACGAATTATTATCATTTAGTTATAATAACATAACTATGTTACGATGTAAGTATATTAGTTATTGAGAATTATAAGTCATACGAAGATTAGGATTATTTTAACGTTAGCTTATAAGTTAAACGAACTTTAGTTATTGATATTTTATTTATTATTTAAATAATTAATTCTTTTACGAGTTGCAAGCCCAGTCTATTTGTTTTTTTAATTTTACTTGTTATGTATTATGTGTTTCATGATACTCACAAATTTTTAATCTTTTTTTTTGCAGCATCCACACAAAAATGACTATTGAAGTTATTGTATGGTATGGAGGCTACTGAGAAGGTTTAGAATACACCAACGGTTTTGTAGAGGTCCTTCACCTTTGTGAAATAACTTTATATGATTTAATGTCCTTCATTCATGAAGTTGTGGGTGCGGACATGATGCAGTGGGGATATGTGATTCACACATTAATTGAATCTGATAAGAGGGTAAAGAAGATAAAAATAAAGAATACAACAGTTTTGCAATGAATATTGAATATGATCGATGACGCTCTCGTGGTATTTGTTTCTCGGGTGAACCTGGGCGTTGGAGCATCCAACGTTGTCGTGTCTACGGAGCCTCAAAATACACCCATTGTAGGTGGATCGTCCTATCCCGAACATCTGGAACAACATCAAACTATGGATGAGTAAAGCCAACGATGTGGTGTAAGTAGTGTATCGTTTTCATCTAACTATGAGGATCCGAACTCATTTGTGTATACCCACCAACAACAATGTTTTTCATCTGTTCCCCTTGGACTCCAAGGCGACGAAAGATTTCAAGCAAGATGAGGAATACCATACGTTGAAATTGACAATACTTGTTTTGGGACTTCTTCGGGGACGCAGTGGGATCCTTCACCACCAGAGTATGATCGAAATGACTTTGGTGGCAGACTCGACTTGAACAGTTCTCTTACAGGGTTGGTACAAGAAGATTTGCAACCACGTGAAGAAGTTGCAGAACCGACATCTGGAAGAAGACCAGAACATGACGATGATGGTCGTAGTGGTAATCCTGTAGTTTTGATTATTTCATTTCATTTTGAATTATAAAATTGAAGATTACATTATTTATGATTATATTTATCTGTATGTAGGGTCGGACAATGTAGGAGATGACTTTGAATTAAATACTGATTAGGAGAATGCTTTGGATGTTGAACAATGAATGGAGTATGAGGACTTCTGTAGATACATATTACGACCGGAAATGATTAATCCCCGGTATGTGGGAAATCGAGTTGCCCACTGCCCATTTGCTCAGCCTCCCATGTTCGTTGGGCAGTGGGCAACTTGATTTCCCACATACCGGGGATTTCTCATTCCGGTCGTAATATGTATCTACAAAAGTCCTCATGCTCCATTCGTTGTTCAACATCCAAAGAATTCTCCTGATCAGTATTTAATTCAAAGTCATCTCCTACATTGTCCAACCCTACATACAGATAGATATAATCATAAATAATGCAACCTTCAATTTTATAATTCAGAATGAAATGAAATAATGAAGACTACAGGATTACCACTACGACCATCATCGTTATGTTCCGGTCTTCTTCCAGATGTCGGTTCTGCAACTTCTTCACGTGGTTGCAAATCTTCTCGTACCAGCCCTGTAGGAGAACTGTTCAAGTCGAGTCTGCCACCAAAGTCATTTCAATCATGCTCTGGTGGTGAAGGATCCCACTGCGTCCCCGAAGAAGTCCCAAAACAAGTATTGTCAATTTCAACGTATGGTATTCCTCATGTTGCTTGAAATCTTTCGTCGCCTTGGAGTCCAAGGGGAACAGATGAAAAACATTGTTGTTGGTGGGTATACACAAATGAGTTCGTATCCTCATAGTTAGATGAAAACGGTACACCACTTACACCATATCGTTGGCTTTACTCATCCATAGTTTGATGTTATTCCAGATGTTCGGGATAGGACGATCCACCTACAGTGGGTGTATCTTGAGGCTTCGTATACACGACAACGTCGGATGCTCCAACGCCCAGGTTCACCTGAGAAACAAATACCACGAGAGCGTCATCGATCATATTCAATATTCGTTGCAAAACTGTTGTATTCTTTATTTTTATCTTCTTTACCCTCTTATCAGATTCAATTAATGTGTGAATCACATATCCCCATTGCATCATGTCCGCACCCACAACTTCATGAATGGAAGACATTAAATCATATAAAGTTATTTCACGAAGGTGAAGGACCTTTACAAAACCGTTGGTGTATTCTAAACCTTCCCTATAGCCTCCATATCATACAATAACTTCAATAGTCATTTTTTTTGTGGATGCTGCAAAAACAAAAAGATTAAAAATTTGTGAGTATCATGAAACACATAATAAATAACAAGTAAAATTAAAAAAACAAATAAATTGGGCTTGCAACTCGTAAAAGAATTAATTATTTAAACAATAAATCAAATATCAATAACTAAAGTTCGTTTAACTTATAAACTAACGTTAAAATAATCCTAATCTTCGTATGACTTATAATTCTCAATAACTAATATACTTATATCGTAACATAGTTATGTTATTATAACTAAATGATAATAATTTGTCACGAAATCGTCCGGTGATTAATGTAAATAAATATGTAATAATGTACACAGAAAGATTATAACAATTGTAAATAAACAATAGGTAAATAATAATTTTCCTTATCAACAAAATAAATAATTAATAGTGGATTTTCCTTCTAAAAATAATAAATCCTTTTTCAATAAAATTAAATCTATAACAAAATGAATTAACCCAATAAATAAATAAAAAATCCGTAATTAACATAATTAATAAATTATTAAAATGGGATTACTAAAATTATTAAACGGGGATTATTAAATTATCTTGTTTAATATAATGAGGTGACGGGGGTGCCTCCGACTCCCGATCGATCACATCTCGTCGCCGGTGACTCGATGAAAACATACGATACGGACTTCTACACGAAAAAGCTCCCCGGCACCCACACGATGCGCACAGTAGCTCGTGGCGCACGCACTTGCTCCTAGCGCGTGCACCCGCACCTGCCCGTGCACGCCGCGCATGCCCGTGCGCCATTGTCCAGTCACGCGCAAGACCGCGCACACCCGTGCACGCCTCGCACGCCCGTTCGCCATTGTCCAGATGCGCGCACGACCGCGTCTGCGCGTGAAAAAGGTGATGGGGGCACCGTGAGCTCACGTCCGAGGCCTAAACGTGAATTATGATAATCACGTTTAACACTATAATTATAGTGTTAAATGTGATTATAGGGTATAATCATGTTTAACACTATAAATTTCGAATTTTATCGTGTTAAACGTGATTATTCATTTTAATCACTTTTAACACAATAATTATAGTGTTAAACGTGATTATTCCCTATAATCACGTTTAACACTACAAAATTCGAAATTTATAGTGTCAAACGTCGATGATGCCCGTTTAACCCTTTCAAACATGAATTCAAGCACATATTCAAACAAATTAACCCTATCAAATGCAAAAATAAACCCGTTTAACCATTCCAAACATGAATTCAAGCATATATTAAAACAAATTAAACCTAATCCCTAAAAAAATAGGGTTAAACGCGGATTTTGTTAATAATCCTCGTTTAGCTATTAAACATACCTTTCTTATTTCAACAATAATTCTTTGAATCTTCCAAGTGCCAAAATGTCGAAATTTTTTAGAGAGAATTTTGTATGAAAATTTGTTACTGAGTTTCAAACTCTATGTAAAGGTATAAAGTGAAAAAAACAGTACAAAATGCATGTGAATTCACAGTAAATATTAAGAACGAAAAAAACAAAAAAAAAGGGTGTAATAGTTGCATGCTTGTTCAATAAATAATAACAACAAAATTGTACAGTAAATATTAAGAACAAAAAAACAAAGATTTAGGTGTAATAGTTGCATGCATGCATTGGAAATAAATTCAATTCAAATTAAATGCATGAGAAATAAATTCATTTCGAATCAATTCAATGCATGACAAATATAAATTAATATTTAATCAATGACATTTTTGTTGCATGCATGGAAGTATCAATTCAACACTAGTTACTTGTCAAATCAAAACACTATTCTCCATTGACTTGGATCAAAAATGTGGTAGAAAGTGTCTATGAACTATATTTTGTGGTATAAAGAGTCCTACAACTAAATTTGATGGTATAAAGTGTATTAAGTTATATTTTTCATGGTATAATGGATATTTTCCTCTTCAATGTTATGGTTTAATTCTCTAATTTAAAATAGTGTTTAATTTCAAAATTCAATATGAAATACGATTGTTTTTGAAATTACAATATAATACTTTTTTTTTAATTTTGATTGTACCTCAAAGTTTACTATCTTTTCATATCGCAACCTAATATGATATTTAAGTCATTTTTTTCCGACCAAAGTTGGAATTTTTGTTTGTTGTTTTTTTCTCTTTCTCAAATTTAGCTTGAATCGAATGTAAATCAGAAAATTGATTTCAAACTTTCAGTTAGTTCGAAATGTGGATTGTTTAGGTGTAGGTTTCATGTATTTCATTGAAATCAAGATAACAATTTAGACTTTATTTAAAAAATGACATAAATATCACATTAGGTTGCAATCTGTTTGATTTGTAATCCGGAATATTTCTTATCTCAATTTTTTTTTGGTCTATCATATTAATTATCCTAAATATTTATAAACTTATATAGCATATTTCCTTAAGAATAAAATGCATAACGTGCTTGATTCAAATAATGCTACCACAATAAATTAAGGTATATTAGGAAACTTGTTCGTATAGTTTTGCTATCCCAACAAAATTTTAATGTGAATAAAAATAAAAAGTAGATTATCGAGTAATATTTGTGAGAGAATCTTCTTTCTAAGGCTTCCATACTAATTTTTTTTTCTTTTTTTGTCAGCTTGTTAAGTTTTGTTGTTTTGTAGTCAAATAAATGTTATCTAAAAAAAAAAAAACTTCATTCTTAATCATCTACACTTAAAAACATTTTTTATTTTTTTTTTGTCAAATTGTTAAACTTGATTATTTTTTAGCCAAGGAAAATGATTTGTATACCTTTCTATTATTTGGTAGTCATATTAAAGTTTGAACGGTGAGCTTGATTTTGGAGGTTCTTCAGACATCAAGATGGTAAGAATGTTGTTTGGCTTGGTTAAGTTAGTTGGATGTGAAAATTGTTGATTTTATTTTTAATGATAAAATAATGTCACAAATTTATACTAATATATAAGTAAAGAACTTGATAAAAAAATTATACATATCTCACTTTCCTTGTCAAAAATGTCATTTCTCGAAATAAAAATGTATTAAAAAAATGAAAAATAAAACTTTCTTTGCAAGTTATACCTTATTTGTATATTATTAAAATTCTTTTAATAATAGTTGTTTTTTTTTAATGTTGGGTTTTTTTATTGAAATTTCTGAGCAAAAGAGATTAACTATTTGAATGTTTCATTTTATCTATAAATCATCATAAAAAATTACATTTTATGACCCAAATACTAAGTGTAAATAACATTGAGCAATGTAATTAGAATTATACTTATTATTTTTATTTGTAATTCTTTTTATATTTTATTTGTTGATGGGTAGATATTTAAAAATAATTTCATAATTCTTAAATAAATATTTTTTATTTATTATATTTGGATATTTACTTAAATAATATTTAAAATTTTATTTTATTATTTTAAAATTTTAAACATATACAATTTCCATTATAATTCTTCTTCTTAAAATGTTTAATTTAGAATAATATATAGTGAATTCTAAAATATATAAATTTATATTAATATAAAAACTAATAATGTTATATATATATATATATAAATTATGATAATATACTATTATATTATATTATCATAACTATACAATTATTAGATATTATCTTAGAAGTCGTGCAATACACGTGAGTATCACTAATTTTCAAATAAAAGAAAATTAATATGTAGAATACTGAAAGTCTTGGGAACAATAATTTAAGTCCAATAATTTAAGGTTATAAGTTCATAGCAGTAAATCTATTGAATAAAGATCTCGATTCTTGAATGTAGAATTTGTGAATAATACAATATGGTAATGTAAGTCATGTATTTGTGAATCTTTCTAGAAAAGTTGTCTGTAAAAAAAGAGTTTAGGTTGTATTTTGAAAAAATCTTAAACTTCGAATGCAATTGATTTAAAAAATAGTTAGATGCAAATTGAAAAATAATCATATTTCAATTTGATTTTAACCACATATATCCACAATCAACTACATGTATCAATACCATGCTATGTGATTAGGGAAATTTATCCTACCATATAGTACGGTCATAATTCACATGATATGTGATATGTATTACACTTTTAAAAAAAATCAAAAACCCTAAATCAGTTTTTTTGTCAAAATATACCTCATCATAAATAATGTTTTCCTACCCACCATGGATATGCTTAATATGTCCACCATTGATGTATAAAGATTTCTTCATTTTGAATATTGTGATTTGAAATCATGATTATGTTAATTTGTGACACATTAAATTTATACACGTTAATATGTATTCACAATGTATAGGGTAGCAAACATGCTCATATTAGATTGTATTTACGATAATATATATACACACACACACGCACACAATTGTTTTTGTACACCAAGTGCACGAGTCATATGATCTAAAAGGTGATTTTCACGCTTCAAACGTGTGCTCACTTGCCCACACGCGCTCCCACGACCCTCATGTTTGCGTCCACACTCTTATCCTGCGCGCTTAATTTTTATGTTATGTTCTCGTAACCTTTATGTTATACTCCCTCCGTCCCGAAACACTTATTTGTGCACAGTTTTTAAGAAAATTTGAATGATTGCTTTATAAATGAGGGTATAAGGGTCAATTCTATTTTTTCTAATGGAGGGATTAGTTTGAATGTTTGTGAAAAAGTAATGGCATTGTGTGTAAATAAGTGTGTATTGTGATGGTAAGAATTGTGATAAAATTTGTCATTTATTGGTATGCAAAGTGTTTGGGGACAAACTAAAAAGGAAAATGTGCAAAGTGTTAAGGGAGGAGCGAGTACTAGTTTAACATTTACATTATATTAAAAATATATAATACCTTTTAAACTTTTATGTTAAAACAATATAACTTTTATGTTATAATAATATAACATTTATGTCTATATAAATGTTATGATATTTGTACATCAATGTTATACTAATATAACATAAATGTTAAATTTTTATAACATAAAGGTATAGCTATATCACATGGATTTTTGTGCTGATAGAAAAATACAAGTAATATCACTTAAAAATTATGATATTTGTACATAAAAATTATAGTAATATGACATAAATATTAAATTATTACAACATAAAGATCACCGCATGAATTAAAAAAAAAAAATATATTGAACACAAATCCGAGTCCAGTTACTATACAACTGATGTTAGAAAACACTATTCGTGTGTATATATATATATATATATATATATATATATATATATATATATGATTGATCGAGTTATCCCCATAATTGACACTAGATAGGAAAATTGGTTAGGCTAAAGCTTAAGACGTAGATTCAAGAGAGGTTGTCATCCATCAACTTTTATTTGTGCTCCCGGCAATTACTCGAATTTGTTGGTCCCACAACCAAAAATTTCCAACTATCAATAATTAAAAATTGTAGTAATTTTAACTCTACTTTTATTAAAATATTAAAATGTTCATCGTGACAACTTTTAATATATTCATTGATGATATATAATGATTTAATTTTTTAAAATTATTAACAAATATATAAATATTTGACCGAACATCAATTGACACATATTAATATGTCAATAGTGTTTTGTTTAATAGGACTGCCTACTTTCTAGCTAACTTCTGAAAATATCATATATTTCGCATCAAAAATTGTCTATTTCCATTAGATCAATCTTTAATAAGGGTTCACTTCAAGCCGGTGTTTTTTCCCTTCTCTTCCTTTTTCTATTTTCTTCTCTTCTTCTTATCCTCGTGGACCTCTTCTTCTTATCCGTATGGACCTCTCTCTTACTTAAAAATATTACCTTATTTACTAAAAAAAAATGTTTTTTTTATTATTTTATTAAAATGTATTTATTTTTATCACATAAAAATATTATTTCATCTTATTGAAATATTAGTTATCTCATATGAATGTGTTGATTCATTTACTTAAAATCACCTCATTTCACTAAAATATAACCTAAAGATGTTACTTATCTCGTTAAAAAAATATTTATTTATAAACTAAAAGGTATTGCTTGTTTGACAAAACACGAACATTCATAGAGGTGGGTATACAAATAGATTGATGGAGGCGCGTGAAAACAGGCCGGATCAAGTTATAAGAATCTAAGATCCATACACCAATTAAATAAAAATACTTGTAATAAAAAATATGCATCATAAGTCAACAAAGATAAATCAACCATATTAGGAAGAGGGGAAAATATCTCACCGCGAAATCTGTGTACAAAAAACAATCAAAAACACCAAGGACTGAAGTTTGTAATACAAGTAGTCGAATCGGATGAGTCAAAAGATATTAACAAGTTGAATCACAGTCATAAATAAAGTTAGTTTTCATGATGCAAAACATGTGAGATAGAACAAAGATTTCAGTACTCCCATTTCTTCAACTCCATACCATCAGGAGGGCTTCCTTCGACTTTCTTCGAACCCACTTCTTTCCAATTTGTCGATAGCACTGTTCCGTTCGACTCAACCTTTGGATTGAGGCCGAAAAAGAAATTAATATATTAGTAACCTTGGACAATACAAAACTATATGTTCCCTGTTGATGATTTCATGACAGGAAAAAGGGTAGTGGTTCTTACAAAAGATTTGCTCATTGCTCTTCTTGTGTCTTCATCGGCATCATGGTAAATTTCTCTGAAGAATTTGTTCAAAGCTGCATCACCGTCTAGTTTCTCATCCTTCTCCTGATATACAAAGATACAATGAATCATGTTAAGAATAGGCTACTGATAATCTGAGGATTAGGAGATATTCAAGCAAAAAAAGAGAAAACTGCTAATGCTCGATTGCTCACCTCTTTTTTCACTTGAGCTTCCAGTTTATCCCAATCTACTCTTTTCGGCTTGGAGGAAGGATATGTGGGTTTCTGATTTCCTATTGACCGTGGCAGTATGTAAGAAGCTTGATTGGAAATTCTATGATACTTGAACATGAAATGGCCTATTTGTGAAAAGTGAGACTTTCAGAGAGAGATGATCTACCTGATGAAACAGTAGCTTTTTGTACAACTGCAGCATCCCTGTTAAATTCAAGGGATGTCCAATGTGTAGAATCTGCTTTGGCAAGTCGAATTTCAATTTTTGTAGACATGACGATGTATCTAGATTTTGATGGAATTATCTGTTTCACAAGAAAATTAGATCAACAAATAGAATTCAAGTATGAGTGATGATTCTACCATCATATGAGAAAACCAAAGCAATTTGGGAAAAGAAACAGTCTAATGTTTACACCTTATGCTTTTGTTACTATACTACAATATAATGGCAGGTAAAGAAACAAAACCCTAAAATGTACCACCCCAACCAGCAATTTTTTGTAAGCCGTCGGTAGCTTCTCTCACAAACAAATTGTCATGTAACACAACCAACATAGCATTTTATTTTTTTCCACGATGCAGGTAATATAGAATCAAAATAAACATTCCCAAATCATGCATTTACTACACCTTTCCAAATAAGCGGGGTTGTAAATGATATGCTTCTTCTCCAGGCAGATCGATGCTAACACTGAGCTGGAAATCAATAAAGAACAAAAATGAGGTTGCACGTCAGCAAAGATATGAAACAATTTAAATCACAATTACAAAAGTGATATCAATTCAGCACTTACTATTTGTTCACCAAAGTCAACGACAACACCGTTTGCTGGTATGCCCTTTGCAAATATTGTTACCACCACTTCCTCTGGTTTCTGATAAAATTCGTGCCTGCAGTATACATAAAGAAATAACTGAATAAGAACTGTATTTACAGAGTAACTATCAAAAGAAGAAATAAAGATGATTCAAGTTCTGCCCCATAACAACTCTTGTGGAATATTTTTTATTTATAGAAAATGAATCATCACAAGAATTCATTGTAACCCATTAATCAATGGAAACACTCCACAAAAGATTGAAGATTTTCGAGAACTGGATGTAATTTACCATAAATAACTATTTGTCTTCTAAACTTATATTAATTTTGTTCCAATATTTGGCAGGAAGCTATCACAATAATTTAGGAGCTCCTTTGCACTAACTAAAATAGCCCATACAAAATGTACCACATGTAACCTGTATTTTGGTTTGGTAGATGACACTGATGTAGTTGTTCCTTGACTGAACGAGTCAACAACAGAGGGCAAATTATTTGGAGTGACAGCATCACTTGGAGCTTTATTGACCAATTGCTTTGGGAGCTCTGCAGCTTCCACTGAATAAACCCAAAAAAAGAACAGAACAAATATATGAATACAGGGGAGGACAATTATATGCACCAAAAACTCTCGTGTCTGCTGCCCAATAATTTCAATATTCAGTTGCTCAAAAATCCAAAAGGAAAGGGAAATAATAGATCAAAATCCCGACAATACTCATTATTCTAATGGAATATGGCAAAGAAACCAAGATTCTGGTAGATCTAGCTACAAACATTTCTACTAACCACAATGCAAAAGCAGCACCACATCTCACAGCTTTGTCATGAGTAAATGGTTGTCATGTCACAGCAAATAAATGAATTTACACTAAAAAAATAGCTTATCTTCGTCATGGCCCTCAAGTTGAGTGAAACAAAATTGCAATGGAGCGTTAACCTATGCCATATGGAATCAATTAAAAGATGTGTCTCTAAGAGGCTGTTATATCAGCTATAATGAGGTAATATTCAACAAGAAACTCCAGGTAATATGCCATGCTCAGTATCTGATCCCATAAATTCATTACATATCAAAATAAAACAGAAGCATAACATGGATCAAGCCACGACCAAACAAACATCTATATGAAATCATAATAAAAAGGGCCTATTGAGGTAAACTTCTTAAGAATTTTCAATGAGTTTGCTAAAACTTAGTATCTGCCCCACAAACACATCAAAAGCCACACAGCAGAAAAGACAGTGAACCAACAAAACAAGTCGAGATTCACAAATGCAATTAAAATGAAAATATAGTTGATGAACATATGCCACAATAATATGATGGTTACAAAAAGCTAGTTAACAAGAAATTCAAGTTTACATTTTGTGGAGCACAAACCTCAGAGAACAAAAATCATATTGAAGAGATTAATTATAAACACCATAGTCGATGAACTACCTGCTATACGCTCATCACATTCCTTGATCAAGTTGGTAAACCTGGAGTCTCCAGTGGCCAGAGAAGCACCAGTTTGTAAGGCCATCTTTGCAGTCAGGTATTCTTCAAGCTTGATACAAGCCACACTACACATTGAACACAAAAGATGCATTAATAAGCAAAATCTGGAGAAATAAATAAAAATATCCTATTCATACTTAAACACTGGTGGAGCAGGGGCAGGAAGCAGGGGCCAAACAATTTCATATATATATATCAAACTATAACAATATATATGTGTGTGTATGTTTAGTTGAGACAAATGTTCTCATATATATTTAAGTATAAAAACTTCAGATGATTACAATCCAATTCAATCCAAAATTCTAAATTAAATTGCATATATGTAAGTAGATAATTGTGTCACACCTACGGTAATACTCTTGTTTAACATATGAAAAGCCCAGTGGAACTGATACAGTAATGTTCAGACAGCAGAATTCTCAACTCTAACTAAAGGAACGTATCAACTCAGCTGAGGAAGGTACATGAAATAGTTCATTTCACCTAGATTCAATAGAAACAGCTTATCTAGAATCAACCAAGTAGCCAAAGTTTTAAAGGCTTCAATGCTGGCATATAATTATAGATTGAATAACATAGCTCAGATGAAGGTGGAACTATATGCTGCAAATAGACTGTCTTCGTATCTTTACCTTATTTCCATCAATAAGGAAGTTATATTTTGTACAAGCAATATATGAATATATGGGAAAAAAATCATTATTCAGAGAACAAGTATAAGGACTGCTGAAAATGAACAAAAAATAATGCTAATTGGAAATGAAGAGATTAAAGCCATCCCAGACAAGATCAGATATACAGATATAAGATTTCAGATGATATGTATCATGTATCACATGCTTAACAGCATGCAAACACATGTACAAGAATGTTATGAATACAATGCACAAAAGATTTTCATACAAACCACAATACAATGAAAACCAGAATCCTCACTGACAAGGTCAGAATAAAAGCTTGAGGATAGCATGGAAAAATGAAAAGAAGCAAACAAAAAAAGTACACAAGGCCAAATGCCAATTCCAGCAGACATCCAGACGTATATCCTAACAAACAAACAAAAATACCTCTATTTGTTTGAGGTAGCATGCAATGTATTATCATGATGAAAACATGAATATGTCATTCTCTACTCTAACTCTCAAATCCACTATAACTTAGACAAGAAGCATTACAAGGAAAATTTGATTTGAAACACAATAGAAATCATGAGTTTCTTATATATAAAATATAAGGAAAAAACCTACATATTTGATATCCATGGTTTGGTTTCACCAAATAAATTAGTGTGCGTCATATTCCTTACAAGGTATGTATCCCAAACTTACAAAATATCCCTTCAACCCAAACAATTTCCATTACAGAACTCACCCTTTACGTAGATAAGCTTTGGCCATTGCAGGATCAAAACCAATTGCTTTATTTGCATCTGCAACCGCCTCTGCTCATCAAGAACTTATAGGTCAGTAACAACCTCAAAACCAGCTCCATAGAACATCAGATATACAAAGCAAATCCAATTTCAAATAAAAAGAAAAAACCATGACATGAGCACACAATAAATTCGTCAAAATTCCTCATGAGCATTGTAAAACCAGCAAACATTTGCAATGAATAAGTTGAATCCTTAGAATAAGAATTATTAATGTGTAAAGCTGCCTTTTTTCTAGACAATGCCATCACCAACAATATCCACAGCATAAAATTGTCACCAACAGGCTAAGAAGGAAAAAGATGGGTGTGTGCATATTTGGATGTCACAAGAGAAAGATAACCATAATAATCATTTCATTAATTGTTTTTAGTTACATTTAATTGTAATGGCTTTTTAGTTGTAATAAATGAAGAAATGCTAGAAAGGAACACGAGCTCAGAAAGAGAAGTGTGATTATTCAGTTAATGGCTTAGAAGAGATGACGCTGTTTTGTATAATTAACTAAATCATTAGGAATCCGAGTGAAAGGTTGATAAATAGGCGGTTGTAAGCTCGACTAAACAGATTTTGATATCTTGTAATCTGTTCATGAGTTCTAGAGGAATCTTTCCTCAAATTTCGCAATAAGATCTCCACTGATTCACTGGTATTGAGTTCTTGTTGAATTTATATCGATTATTTTGTGAATTTAGAGACATATCAGAAAGCATCACCTCAGATATCACCGATTAACTATGTTATGATAGTCATTGACAACAAGTTTTCCATCCATAAACTTAAAAGCGTTCTAGATTGGAGTTGAAGAAAAATCAATTCCAATCACCCCCAAATCATTTTCGCTTCCTATATAACTTTAATACTGAATTACACACACACACCCTTCACCCCCAAACAAGCATAACGGACTCAATCCACAGCAGACGTTGCTTATACATGGAATAACAATAGTAAAAAGAAAAAAATCAACTCTGTTAAACTCGTATAGTTTTAACTCAAGTTCTAATCTTTATAGTCTCCCTTGCGAATTTGGATCACCCAAATTTTCTAGTCTTTATAGTCTACCCTGGATCAGCCAAGTTTTAGTCCTTGTAACAGTCTCTCTTACTCCCACTCCCTTATCTCATTAAATAGAAACTCATATATAGTTCTGAAAAACAACAGTAACAGAGGATAGGAACGAAAGGACTATAATTAACAGGAGTTGGTTTTTCTCTTTACCAGTAAAGTTTTGGAGCTTAATATTGGCTTGAGCTCGGTCGGCGAAGAGCTCGGCGGAGGTAGGGCTTAAGGCAATGGCTTGAGTGTAGAGGTCAACGGCGAGTTCGAAGTGGTCGTCGATGAACGCCTCCTTCGCCTTCTTCTCCAGATCCGAAGACGCCATTGATGGATTGGAACTGTGACAACTGTCTAGAGACTTTGGATTGATTAGACACTGATTAGTGATTAAGTATGCACGAGTAAATCGACAAGCCGGGATTTTCTTATATGTATGTGTATGTGTATGTAAATCGACTAGCCCGGATTAATAGGGATATATGATCTCTCTTAAATTAGAGTCCTACTCATAATATAATTATATTTAATTAAATTTTAATATAAAATTATTTAAATATGAAAATAGTAAATTATTATTATAATTTTAAATATATTTTTAACAAACATATATTTTGTATTTATAGATGATCATAAATAATTTATTATTTAAAATATATATATATATATATATATATATATAATGTTATGCCTCTTATATTATTCAATTCACTCTCCATTTTTTTTTAGTTTGTTTTTAATATTTATACCAATCTTAATTTTTTTTAATTAAATGGTAAAAAAATTGAAAACCAAAATGGCACCAATAAATTTCATAGTTTATCTTATATACATATACAAAAAAATTATTCAATTTCATTAATTAATAGCTTAAAATTATTGAACAATCATTTTCAATCCGTCCAACTTTATTTTAGGATTTATTTATTTATATTTTTTTCTCTAGATTTTTTTATTTTAACAAATTTCAAATATATAAATAATTTATATTAGAGTTAATTGCACTAACACCATCAAATTTTCAGTGATTTTGCACATAAACTACCAAACATTTTTTTTTGTAACATCAGTATATATAAACTATAAGAAATTGACACATAAACCATTAAACTTTTTTTCCGACCATTTTTAGCCAGATTATGCCACGTGACATTAGGGATGACAATGGGTCGGGTTCAAACCCGGACCCACCACATACCCGGTCCGTATGGGGCAAGTAAAAACCCGGTCAAACGGGTTTTGGAGAGGGTTTGGATCTTGTCAAACAGGACCCACCGGGTCTGGGACGGGTCCTGGTATTTGCTAAATCCGCCCTGTATATATATTATATATATTTTTTATATTTAGTTCATATATAATTTCTAAATGTTGCAATAAAATACAATCTAGGTTAAGACATTTGAATAGTTGAGATATGATTAAAACATTTCTATATGTTACTTTTGCATTGAACAATATGCATGATTTTAAAATGATCTATTTGATATTGGGATTGTGTTTTAAATATTTGAATTTGATATGTTTTACGACTTATGACATGGATGCTATTCTTTTTAATTATTGTAGTTTAAGTGTTTAAAGACTTAAATTTATGGTATATATGGTTTGAATAATTGTTGTTCTAAAAAAAACAAAAATAAAAAGAACAAGCGGGACAAAAATTACAATGGAGTTGTAGTAGATAAAAATACTCCTTTAAAATATATCATATATATATATCATGTGCCGAAATCCGACCAAAAATGATCGGAAAAAAATTTAGTGGTTTATGTGTCAATTACGTATAGTTTATATATATCGATACCACAAAAAAAGTTTGGTGGTTTATGTGCAAAATCACTGATAGCTTGGTGGTGTTAGTGCAATTAACCATTTATATTATTGAAGTCTAATATAAGTTATTTAGATATATCTAGCTAACGGTTCAATATTATTTAGCAAGTTAATATTTGAATATATTAATTAATCATATTTAATGTGAGAATAGTGTAGACTTGTCAAGTGTCTTTATGATCATTCATATATATGAATTTCATATATATGTGTTCACGGCTGATGTGTTAGATATCTAATAATTTCACTTATTAATGTGTCCACGACTGATGTGTCAGATATATGATAAGTAATAACTTAAAATTTTATGTTAAACGTTATTAAATAATCTAGAAATGTTAACTAAATTTATTTAAATAACATACGCCAGGGTTCAATAATAGAAATTATTTAGATATTTGGAAGTTTTTATATTAAAAAATTTAGAGAAAAAATATAAACAAATAAGAAAAATACTACAATATAGGTAAGTTGATTGATTTTTAACAATTAAAAAATTATTTAATCATATTATATTATGTTAATGTTGAATTAGACCATATACAATGCACCAATCATAAACTTAATTTTTCTGAATAAATAATATTTATAATTTTCTAATTACTATGTTAATGACATTTTGTTGACCTCGCATTTAATTAACTTGCATTCAGGTGCGAAGAATTCAATGTAGCAAGGAGAATTTCAATTGAATTTAACTAGCATTCCATTTCAGCATACTCTCTCTCTCTCTCTCTAATCATTCAGACAACAACCACGTCAAACATATTCTGCATGTGGTCAAACTAAGGACAAAAATATCGGTAATTGCGGATATATCGGTACCTTGATTTTATGGATATATCGATATTGGTGGATATATCGGTTTTTGCGCAAAAAAATTGAAAAAAATTGAAAAATATATCTAGTACTCTATATAATATTATAAGTAACATTAATACATATATTGAACTTAAACATCAAATAAAAAGTTATGTTTACAACAAATTTAAAGATAAACTATTATATAAACGTTGTCTCTTATAATAATATTTTCGTCACTGGTTATGATAACATGACAAATTTTGAATTCAAATACATATTTCATTGTTTAACACACTAACCATGATAATTTATGATAGGAACCTAAATTCAAATACTTTATTAAATATAAGTTTACTAATTATTTAATTAAAACTATTAGTTGAATTCAAATACGTATTTCATTGTTTAACACACTAGCCTAATTAATTTATGAGAGAAACCTAAATTCAAATAATTTACTAAATATAAGTTTACTAATTATTTAATTAAAAATATAGTTGAATTCAAATATGTATTTCATTGTTTAACACACTAGCCTAATTAATTTACCATTAAAAAAAATAAAAATAAAAATTCAAAAAAAAACCACCAACCAATATATCCGCAATATATCGGCGATATTCTGCAATATTTGTGTACTACTGACCGATATGGATAAATCGCCGATATATCGGCGATATTTTGGCGAAATTTTCTGTCATGATATATCGATATCCGTAGGCTATTTTTACGGATATATCGGCGATATATCGCCGATATATCCGGATATTTTCGTCCATGGGTCAAACTAAGGGTACTCTTGGGAAATGTCATTTCCCAAGTTTTGCAATAAAAATGTGGCAATTGTCTAAGTTTCCTCAAATCCTATGTGACCTAAAAATAAACATGAGATCATTTGTTTGTTTCACTTTCAATCTATGTTTCATATCCCTATCTTGAATTACCATCGCATGTCACGTGTATTGAACTACGACATAGCATGTATCGTAAACCTGGAATATACTATAGCACAATTTACAATAGCAAAATCCGATTGAGAAGAATCACATTTCACGTACTATCATACCCCTATTTACACGTTTTACCATATGGCAACATAATTAAATTAACATGAAACAATCTCATCATTCTCAGTCTATTAAAATTCAAGGACTATTTTACAACAAAGTATAAGCTAAATAGCTCTGTCAGGGAAGCTCAATGGCGGTTATTATTATCTAAAAACTGGATCTTTTGTCAAGATGATCATAATCTGATGATCAAAACAGAATGTTTCAGATAGCATGAGCAAGAGACCAGATAACCAACAGATGTACCAAAACGAACTACATGGCTCGTGGTTCATCGGATTTAACAGCAGTAACTACCTTTTCAGAGGCTGAAATAGCATACTCCAAAGTGCCAGTTTCAACGGCATCCAGTGTCTTGTAGAACTCTTCAGGAAGAGGACCAGGTCGATGCAACGGTACATGCTTGGGTACTGGAGCATTATTCTCAATCACTTCACATTCATAGTCATCAGGGATACCCCATGGGTTCCATTCTGCACTCAATTTAAAAGAAATATATCACAGCATCGTAACATTCTAATATGAAAGTATTAGAATCACTTCATAGTACGTGGGTGGCTTCAGTTAAAAGATTTAAGGGATCTTGACACTCTTGAGACAGATGAAGAGTGTTACTAGGAGATCGGGTTGCAATCAACAAATTTAATCACAGTGATATTTCAGTGCAATGCCACCAGAGTCTTTTATTTTGTTTTACAAGAAAACAATGTTGACAAGAATATAAACCGATCTGAAAAAAAGTTGACTTGTTTAATTGTTTTTTCCAATAACTTTCATAACCCTTGTGAAAAAAATCCAATCTGCCTTTTAACACATATAAGGCTTCTAAATACCTCTGTCGTTTTAACATAAACTAAAAAGTAATCCAAGGTTCTGCATGTTTATCTATAAGCTCTAGATTCTACACTCCCTAATAGTGAAGATACTCATTCGTCCAGAAACTTAAATTGATGATTCAAATCCGGAACTTATTCAGTTCTAAAACTATAAGTCCTTAGTCACACTTGACCAATATAAAACAGCCTCATGTCCCTCTATCTTTTCGTCCATTTCAATACTTTGGCCACCTCTGCATTCGGACAAAGGAAAAAGAAAAGAACTAGAGGCTTCCCTTCGCACCACGCTTTCTTTTCTTTCATTTACGCCTGACCTATCCACAGTCGCTTAAACCTGATTATCATTTTTTCATACTACTAAAGGGACCTGTAGTAAGTCCAGGTAAATGATGTCAGATCATGGCTTTTACATCTACATTTAGGAGCTCTTGTACATGGACCAAAATCTGAACCAATTTAAACTCAAACATGTTTTTTTCCCAAGTACAACAAAGGTCCCATTTAACACTAAGAACATAAGCAAATTTCAAAGCTGTAGCAGTTGTGAATTGTGATTCAACTCTCACTCCACTTTCTTCTCATTTATGCAACATAATGGGGATTTTTTGCACAAAAACAATGATGAAATGTTTGAAAGCAAGTATTATGGTGACATGATCTATTAAAATCTTTCATCTTTTTTTCCCAGATATTCAAGAAAATTGAAAGAGCTTTTAGAATCACATTTTACTCTATCTAAAAACAGCAATGTCACAGTACTCTACATCCAGAATAAGCTTAAAATTGCAATATCTGGAATCAAATTCTTCGTGAGCAATCAGGAAAAAATGAATAAGTAAATACTGAAGAAATTCACTTAATAAAAACAGTGTAGCAAAAAAAATTAATTGATGCGAAGAAAATGAAGCAACTGTGAACGCACCGATCATGTGACCAATGAGCTTGAGCTCATCCTGAGCCTCCTCAATCAACTCTTCCACCTGTCCACATCCGAGTTTTTTCTCAATCGCCTCCCAATCCTCCTCCTCCTGGCACACCTTCATCCGGTGGCGCGTGAAGCTCTCCACGGCTTTCCGGTATCCCTCATCCTCCGGCACCGCCTTGATCTCGTCTAGGGTTTTGGTGTAGAGTCCGATCAGCACTTCTCGCGCGTTGGGTACGACATCCAGGCCTACGATCCCTGTCGTCTCCTTGACTTTCGCCATCATCATTAGCGGCCGCGCCACCCGCCTAAGAAACATTTTTCCGGCGTCTCCCTCTCGCTCTCGAGTCGACTCGGTGGTTATACAGTTGAGTAACTCGGTCACTCGGAACAAAATTGATTCAGACTAGAAAGTGTAACGGCAGTTACTCTTCTCCCATACTAAATTTGGGCTGGAGATTTTACTGGGCTTGTTTTGATTGGGCCTTAGTTGGGTCTGCAAATCAAAAGCAAATCCTAATTTTTAGATGGGCTTTTGAAAGCAAATCCAATCTTAGTAGCATTAACATTTAACAGTTCATATCATCTGTTAGTAGTGTTACATACAGCATAACATTTCTTACTTATTTCTATACATAAATTATTTATTGCGATTTTCTAAACACATGAATAGAATGTGATATCTTATATTTATGTATAAATTTATCGTAATGTTATATGTGCAAAATATATATATATATATATATACTCGAAATTAAAGTAAATTTTTAATACACTACAAATTAATATCTTAGAAACTATATATGTAATCAATAAATCCTATAATTTTGACCTTTGGTTATAAAATAAAATGTTAAGTAACTTTAGAAGCTTTTATTGACATTGAAGGCTAGCTAAATGTGAATGACAAAATATATTAAAGAATTATTGAAAACTTGAGGAAATATCCGATAAGATCAATATGTTTTATCCCTATAAAAGCAATAAAATTATTCAGTTCCAGAAGGTTATAATTTTCAAATATTGGACCAAATACCAATACCACAAATAGTATATCAAAATAAGAATTGGTCACTGAATGCATGCTGATCTGACTAAATGAGTAGGTCGGCCTAAATGACTAAAAATGGCTAACCTAAATGTGACTGCATCAATATCTTTGTTTAAATCTAATTGTAGTAAAAAAAAAAATTTAAATAATTTCTTTTACGTTTGATAGGGTTTACAAGGAGTACTAGTGATCATAAAATAAAATATAAAAGAAAAATGATTGAATTCTTTGTTATATATATTTTGGTGTTTCATCTTATATTTTATTATTTTTAATATAGGTAAGATATTGATTAGTAATGTATTTTGTGTGGAAGGAATAATTAATCGAATGTTAGTAATTATTTTATCCATTATATAAAATACCGGCCGATTTTTTTTAGATACATTACACTTTGTTTACATTAAAAAACAAAGATGGAATATATATTAGTCAAAGTTCACAAAGATAAGATTCATTGATCTAAACACTTTAAAAAGTATTCCCACCTTTTGTATAATGTTTACAAATTTAACTACGTACACTTGATATTTATATTTTTATACCTATTAGAGTTCTTCTAGAAGGTGCATGCATGGAGTTAGTATTTCATATAATTATGTGAGGTAGTTTCTTTTCAGTTGTGATAGAGTGAGTTGGCTGTCATGTTGGCATGCCATGTCAGCAGTTAGTTAGAAGGTAGTTAGGATGATAGATTGGTGATCAAGCCATGATATCTCTATATATATGTAATCCTCTTTTTCTTATAGTAATTGTAAAGTTAGCATGAAGTTTAGCAAAGCTTTTGCATGAAATAAAGAAGAGAAAGAAGCTGGGAAAATTTTGGCTAAGTATAAAAAAAGTTGTTTTTTCACTTAAAGAGTTGCATTATGAAAATGCGATTTCAGTTGGTTATTTTAGTTATTTGCTAACCCTTGTTTTGCAGGCTCGTTTTTCAGTTTCAAGTAGCGGTTTTCTTGAGCTCATATTTCAGTGATCTCTCAACGGAATTGGATGCGGTTTTTTTGCATTGGATAGTATATATATCGTAGTATAGTTCTTTAGTTGATCTATCTAGATATTGAGCTTTGTAGAGAGAAGAAAATAGCAGATAACAGAGAGTGTTAGACTTGTAGTTTTCTGGTTCAGTTTCTTCCTCTCTTCTTGTAAACGATCTATTCTTTGTTTGATTGATTAAAGTAAGTGTACTCCGTGGATGTAGGTATTGTGAAGCCGAACCACGTTAATTCCTGGTGTGTTTGATCGTTGGTTTTGTTTTTGGTTGTGAGTTCTTCTTCATATTCAAATCTAGGGTTTTTAAGTGTGTTGGCTTGAGTTTTTTGGGCATTTCTTGATTGTTTCTTGACAAGTGGTGCCGTCTGTGGGAAGGGCTCGATCAAGAGATGGGTTCAACGAGATTTTATGTGGAGATATTCGATGGCTCAGGCGATTTCGGATTGTGGAGAATCAAGATGAAAGCCATGTTGGTACAACATGGAGCTGCAGCTGCTCTGCAGGGTATAGAGGCATTTCCAGAAACTATGAAAGCTAATCAAAAGGCTACACTTATGGAAAAGGCTCATAGTATGATTATCCTCAGTCTAGGAAACAAAGTCTTGCGTGAGGTGGCCAAAATCGAAACTGCAAAAGGTGTTTGGGAAAAGTTTGAAAGTCTCTATATGGTAAAATCCTTAGCTAACCGCTTATTCTTGAAAAAGAGGTTGTATGCTTTCAAGATCATAGATGATTAGTCGTTGCTCAATCAACTAGAGGAATTCTACAAGATCTTAGATGATCTTGAGAATGTTGGTGTCAAGTTGGAAGAGGAGGATAAGGCATTGATGCTACTGAGTTCTCCCCCAAAAAGTTTTGAAAACTTTTGTGATTCAGTGTTATATGGAAGTGAAGTGCAGCAACTCGGAAATTATTCAAAGTACTCAGAACCGGAATTGGACAGGCAAGAACCGGGTTTTAAAGTGGTAAACCGGAAGCTGGAAGTTAGCGTGTAACCACCGGTTCAAGGTGGTTAAGCTGTTAGGGCTTGAAGCTA
The DNA here is from genome assembly GCA_946896805.1 of Scutellaria galericulata. NCBI lineage: Eukaryota > Viridiplantae > Streptophyta > Magnoliopsida > Lamiales > Lamiaceae > Scutellaria > Scutellaria galericulata. The sequence continues at coordinate 3,834,877 of OX335788.1, forward strand.
CAGTGCACGCGCAGGCTGCGATTTTCAAACTAAAAATCGTTCAAAACCGATGTTCGTTCCTTCCAATTTCCAGAGGAATTTCGACTCTTATATATAGATGTATACTTAGTTGTGATTTAGCAGCTCAATTCATTGTATTTTGTAAGTTTCGAAATTAGGGTTCTTGAGAGTGAAAACCGAAAGATAGGGAGTTGTATTCAGCTGATTTCAGCCTTGATTCTTAGTGAAATTCATTCAATCCTTTCATGGTGGATGTAGGCCGATGTGGCGAGCCGAACCACCTTAAATCCTCGCTCTCTTGTTTTGTTTTCGTTCTTTAATTTTCTGTTTCTGGAGTTCTTCAAGTTTTAGGGTTTTCTGCAAATTGTGTTGAGTCATAAACATTGTCTTGATCATTGAGGGATAAATTCTATAGGAAGACAACATTCCATTACTCTCGAAGAAGTTGTGACAGCCTTGAAGACAAAGGAATTATCTAAAAATTCAGTCTCAAATGCACAAGGTGGAGGTGAGGGTCTAATGGCAAAGCAAAAGGTGCAGAAAAAGAGCTTCAATAAGAAGGGATCCAAACCTCCATTCAAGAAGGGTGCCCCTCTCAGTCAAGAAGCCAAAGATGATGTAGAAAGTAAGAGGTGTTTCCACTGCCACAAACTAGGTCACTTTAAGAAAGATTGCTTCAAGTTCAAAAAGGCTCAGCAAAAGAAGGGCAATGACACTGGAAAACAAGTTAATCATACCACAGATGTTTCAAGCTCTCATTCAGGTTATGATTCTGCAGAGGTTCTAGCTATCACCTCAACTGATACCAAAAGAGAATTGATACTAGACTCAGGTTGCTCTTTCCATATGAGTCCACACAAAGAATGGTTCAAAGATCTAACACTAAAGGAAGAAAGTGCAGCGTTACTTGGCAACAACAAAACCTGCAGAGTGAAAGGGAAATGTACAATACCTCTGAAAATGAAAGATGGATCTGTGAAGCTCTTATCCAATGTAAGGTTTGTACCTGAGTTGAGAAGAAATCTCATTTCTCTTGGCATGTTAGACTCTCAAGGCTATAGATTATGAGCCGAATGTGGAGTCATGAAAGTGCTAAAAGGATCTAGATTGGTAATGGAAGGGTCGAAGAAGCATGACCTATACTATCTAGAGGGAGTCACTGTTGTTGAAAGTGCTTATTCTGTCAAGGAGATGGATAAAACTATGATATGACATAGGAGGCTAGCCCACATCAGTATAAAAGGATTGCAAGAGCTCCAGAAACAACAAGCTTTTGGAAAAGATAGCATCTCTAGCTTGGAGTTTTGTGATCACTGTATATTGGGCAAAACAAAGAGGCTAAAATTCTCATCTGGAACTCATTCAACTCAAGGGATTCTTGATTATGTCCACTCAAACTTGTGGGGGCCAACTAAGACTCAAACTAAGAATGGAGGAAGGTATTTTCTATCCATCATTGATGATTATTCAAGGAAAGTTTGGGTGAAGATTCTTAAAAGTAAGGATGAAGCCTTTCAAAATTTTAAAGAATGGCTTGTTGAAGTAGAAAATCAAACTGGAAAGAAGCTCAAGTATCTTAGAACTGATAATGGGCTAGAGTTTGTGTCAAATGAGTTTAACTCATTTTGTAAAGAAAGAGGCATATCTAGACACAAGACCACTCCTTATACTCCTCAGCAAAATGGATTGACAGAGAGGATGAATCAAACTCTTCTAGAAAGAGTTAGATGTATGTTGATAAGCTCAGGTTTGAGTAAAAGTTTTTTGGGAGAAGCTGTTACAACAACTTCATACTTGATTAACAGATCACCATCCTCAGCAATCAGTTTTAAAACACCTGAAGAAATGTGGAATGGCAAGATGGCTGACTACTCAAGATTAAAAGTGTTTGGTTGTCTAGCTTTTGCTCATGTTAAGCAAGATAAGTTGGAATCAAGGGCCTTAAGATGTGTATTTCTTGGATATCCAACTGGGGTTAAAGGCTACAAGCTTTGGTGTATAGAGGAAGGAAATCAAAAATGTATTATATCTAGAGATGTATCCTTTGATGAAACTTGCATGCCTTTGTACAAAGAAGCAATCAGAAATCAATTCAATACTGAGAAGGAGAAGTCACAGCTTGAGGTGGAGCCAAGGAAGTCAAGTTCAAGTTCAGATCATGAAGTGCAACAAGAAGACACTGATGGAGGAGATTATGAAGAGACAAATTCAGAAGATCAATCACTCACTAACTACCAACTAGTTAGAGATAGAACCAAGAGATTAGTAAAACCACCCATAAGGTTTGATCAAGCTAACTCAATTTCTTTTGCTCTTCTTGAAACCAATGATGTAGAATACCAAGAACCAAGGAACTACAAAGAAGCTGTAACTTGCAAAGAAAAGATGAAATAACAATCTGCAATTCAAGAGGAACTCAATTCACTTGAAAAGAATAAAACTTGGATTGTGGTTGATAAGCCAGAGAATCAAAAGCTAGTGGGATGTAAATGGATCTTCAAGAAGAAGATAAAAGCTTTTCAAAATAATAAAGTAAGGTTCAAGGCTAGATTGGTGGCTAGAGGATTCACTTAAAGAGAAGGTGTAGATTACACTGAAATATTTTCTCCAGTGGTGAAGCATTGTTCTATCAGAATATTCCTTGCCATAGTTGCTCAATATGATCTGGAATTGCATCAAATGGATGTGACTACAGCCTTCTTACATGGAGAGCTAAAAGAACAAATCTATATGGAGATACCAGAAGGCTTATCAGTCAAACATAGTGAGAAAAATGCTTGCTTATTGAAGAAATCTCTCTACGGTTTGAAGCAATCACCATGACAATGATATCTCAGGTTTGATGAATTTATGAAGAGAATTAAATTCATTAAAAACATGTATGATAGTTGTGTTTATTTCAAATTTGATACTAACACTTCTGTCACTTTCTTATTATTGTATGTGGATGATATGCTAATTGCTACTGATTCTTTGACTAACCTGCATAAAATCAAAAGCTTACTTAATTCTGAGTTTGAAATGAAGGATTTAGGTGAAGCTAAAAGGATTTTGGGGATAAATATCTCAAGGAGCAGGAAAGATAGTGAAGTGTTTCTTGATCTTAACACTTATTTGAAGAAGATTTTATTGATGTATCAAATGAATCAAAGTAAGTGTACTACAGCCCCTCTTGTTCAACATTTGAAATTATCTAAGGATCAGTGTCCTAGCTCAAAGATAGATGAACAGAGAATGAGTGTGATATCTTATTCTAATGTTGTTAGCAACTTGATGTATGTCATGGCTTGTTGTAGACCAGATCTTGCTCATGCCATGAGTTCAGTTAGTAGATTCATGGCCAATCCAGGTATAGCTCATTGCGAAGCAGTGAAATATATTTTCAGATATGTTAATGGTTCAGTTAACATGAGATTAAGGTTAAAAAAGGTAGCAGACACAAGATCACCTATAGTTGGATTTGTGGATGTTGATTATGCTGGTAATATAGATAATAGGAAGTCATTAACAGACTATGTGTTCATTCTATTTGGTACAGCTATAAGTTGGAAGTCAACTCAGCAATCAGTTGTGGTTTTATCAACTACAGAATCAGAGTTTATAGCTTTAACTGAGGCAATAAAAGAAGCCTTATGGTTAAAAGGAATTTTGTCTGAGTTTGGTATACTTCAAGATAGTGTAGTAGTGTTTTGTGACAATAATAGTGCAATTCATTTGTCCAAACATCAGGGATACCATGAGAGAACAAAACACATTGATGTTAAGCTTTATTATGTCAGAGATATAGTGGAGAAGCAAGAGATCAAAGTCTGCAAAATAGCAACTGAGGAGAATCCCTTTGATGTTTTAACTAAAGCCTTGCCAACTGCAAAATTTCAACTTTGTATGGAGCTTATTAGGCTAAGAGGAAAGTCAACAACCTATGTGACTTGAAATGGGTATATTGAAGATGAATCAACTTCATGCTAAGGTGGAGATTTGTAAAGTTAACATGAAGTTTAGCAAAGTTTTTGCATGAAATAAAGAAGAGAAAGAAACTGGGAAAATTTTGGCTAAGTATAAGAAAAGTTGTTTTTTCACTTAAAGAGTCGCATTATGAAAATGCGATTTCAGTTGGTTATTTTAGTTATTTGCTAACCCTTGTTTTGTAGGCTCGTTTTTCAGTTTCAAGTAGCGGTTTTCTTGAGCTCATATCTTAGTGATCTCTCAACGGAATTGGATGTGGTTTTTTTGCATTGGATAGTATATATATCGTAGTATAGTTCTTTAGTTGATCATTCTAGATATTGAGTTTTGTAGAGAGAAGAAAATAGCAGATAACAGAGAGTGTTAGGCTTGTAGTTTTCTGGTTCAGTTTCTTCTTCTCTTCTTGTAAACGATCTATTCTTTGTTTGATTGATTAATGCAAGTGTACTCTATGGACGTAGGCATTGTGAAGCCAAACCACGTTAATTCCTGGTGTGTTTGATCGTTGGTTTTGTTTTTGGTTGTGAGTTCTTCTTCATATTCAAATCTAGGGTTTTCAAGTGTGTTGCTTGAGTTTTTTGGGCATTTCTTGATTGTTTCTTGATAGTAATGAAATCTCATATTCTTTCAGTTTATAATTTTCAACATGGTATCTTGAGCCAGAGTTTCTTCTTCTCTGCTCACTATGTTGATTATTCTCGATTTTCTTCCTAGCTCAGTTTTTTCTCCCAACGTTTACTACTCTTACTCTTCATCTTGATCGAACGAATTTCTTGTATTGGAGATCGCAGATCCTTGCAACCGTGACTGCGCATGGTTTTGATCTTTTTTTGCTTGGTGATGAAGACAACATTCCTACTGAATTTGTGCTGGATGGCGATGGTGCTCGACGTCGCAGTGCCACCTTTATTGAGTGGATTTGGAATGATTAGTTTTTTAAGAGCTGGATCTTGAGCTTGATTTCTGAATCGTTGCTAGGTTTTGTTAGTCTCTACACTCATTCCTTCGAAATTTGGCGTGCTCTAGAGCAATTGTTTCGAAATTTGGTGTGCTTTAAAGCTAGGGCTATGAATTTACGGTTTCAATTGCAGACTCTGAAAAAAGGAAATATGGTGGTTGTAGAGTTTATCATGCAGATGCAAAACTTAGCTAATTAAATTAGAGCTGATTGACAGGTTATTAGTGATGATGATCTTGTTTTTTATATTTTAGGTGGTTTAGGATCGGAATTTGAGAGTGTTGTAGTGAATCTCACAACGCGTAGTAAGTCGTTGTCTCTTCCAAATGTTTAGTTTATTTTACAGACGCATGAAATGCGATTGAATCAACAATCAACAGTTATTTTTATTGTTGTTACTCCTAGTGCTCATTATGGTACTGCTAGAGGCTCTGGTGATCGATTGAGATGTGGTTTTCCCCAGTGTGGTAGAGGCCATGGTCGGTTCTCTGATGATGGACGTGTTGTTTGCCAGATTTGTGGCAAAAATAACCATGTTGCAGTCAAATATTTTAAACGATTTGATGTTTCATTCCAAAGGTTGGAGAATTTTGTTCCACATGTTCAAGCCAATCTACTGAGTACTGTTAATACTTCTTCTCCGGCTCCTAATTCTGGACATCCACTTGTGTTTGGCAATGGCTCTTCTAGTCAGTCATCAGATTGGATTATTGATAGTGGAGCTTCACACCATGTTACCTCTGCTTTGGAGAATCTTCATCTGCATTCTCCATATCAGGGTAAGCAAAGGATTGTTGTTGGTAATGGTTCATCTCTTTCTATCTCTCATACTGGATCTATATATTTTCCATCCTTAAACTCTTCTTCTATTTACCTTAACAATGTTCTATTTGTTCCTGATATAACCAAAAATCAATTGAACATTTCTCAGTTTTTACATGATAACACTGCCTTTATTGAGTTTCATTCTTCTTATTGTCTTGTCAAAGATCTGAAGTCACACCAAAATTTGTTGAAAGGAGTGCTTAAAGATGGACTGTACCAGCTAGATCTTTCTCATCTTCAATCTTTTACTTCACATGTCTTGTTGGCTACTTCTAATAAGAATACTTCTACTTAAATTTTCTCTTGTAATTCCTCTGATTTGTTTTCTTTGTGGCATAAATGTTTAGGTCATCTTTGTAATGCTATTCTATCTCTTGTTCTCAAATCAATAAATGTCACTTGTTCTTTCTCTAAAATGTTCTGTGATGCATGTAAACTAGGTAATATTCATCAAATGCATTTCCCTTCTATGTTACATACTACATGTAAGCCTCTAGAAATTGTACATTGTGATGTTTGGGGACCTTCATCCTCCTTATCAAGAGATGACTACAAGTATTATGTGTTTTTTATTGATGATTACACCAGATATTCTTGGATTTATCCTTTTCAAGCTAAGTCTGATGTTGCTTTAATTTTCAAACAGTTTCTACCTCTTGTTGAAAGATTATTTGGTATTAAAGTTAAAGCTTTGCAATGTGATATGGGGGTGAATTCAGAGTTTTATCTTCTTTTCTGCAAACATTATGCATTGTTTTAAGACATTCATGTCATTATACTCATCAACAAAATGGGTTGATTGAAAGAAAACAACATGTTACTGAAATAGGTCTTTCTGTGCTTAGTCAAGCTTCTATTCCTATGTCATTTTGGTGGGAAGCTTTTCAAACTGTTGTGTTTATTATTAATAGGCTTCCTATTGTTGTTGTCAATCTCCTTATTTCAAAATGTTTAATAAGTTACTTGATTATGCTTTTCTCAAAACTTTTGGTTGTGCATGTTTTCCTTACTTAAGATCATACAATCAGCATAAGCTTCAATATAGAAGTCACAAATGTGTTTTTCTTGGCTACAATATTTCTCATAAAGGTTACAAGTGTTTATATCCAAGTGGTAGACTTTATATTGTTAGAACAGTTGTCTTCACGAATTAGAATTCTTTATGATGAGTTGTTTGCTCCTCATTTATCATCATCAAATACTTCTTCCACTCATGTTTTTTCATCTCTGCCTATACTTCATCTTCCTTCTTCTACTCTTTCTACATCCAGGTATTCTTCTTCTTTATCTTCCAACATGCATGACATTTCACCTTCAGGTGCTCCTTCTTCAAATAATACTGTTCCTTATTCTCATTTATCTTCTGTTCATCTCCATATTAATAACAAATCCTTGATTCTTTCTTCGTTTACTTCTATTCACTTTATGGTAACAAGATCCAAGAATGGTATTTCTAAAGCCAAAGTCTTTACTAGTACTCTTACTGATCAAGAATTTGTTACAATCACATAAGCTCTAGCTTGCCCTTATTGGAAGCTTGCTATGGAAGATGAATTCAAAGCATTGCAACATAACAATACATGGCAGTTGGTTCCTAGTCATCCTGATATTAATCCAATCACTAACAAGTGGGTGTTTAAAATCAAGACAAATCCTGATGATAGTATTAATAAGTACAAAACAAGATTGATGACAAGAGGTTTTTAGCAGAATGCAGGGGTTGATTATTTTGATACTTTTAGTCCTGTGGTCAAGCCTCTTACTATAAGGTTTGTATTCACTTTGGTTGTTACAAAGGGTTGGAAAATTCAGCAAGTTGATATGAATAATGTTTTTCTTGATGGTGACTTGAAAGAAGTGGTTTATATGACTCAGCCTGAAGGTTTTGTTGATATCACTTATCCTTCTCATATTTGTAGGTTGGTGAAAACATTATATGGGCTCAAGCAGGCTCCCAAAGCTTGGTATGATAAGCTCAAAAGTTATCTTCTCTCCTTAGGGTTACAAAAATCAGTATCTTATAGCTCTTTATTTCATGCTCATGTTCATGGTAGCTATTGATTGTTCCAGTATATGTTGATAATATATTAATCACAGAAGAGGATGATAATATGATTTCAGGTCTTATTCAGAAGCTAAACTCCAAGTTTTCTCTCAAACATCTTGGTGATGTCAGTTACTTTCTTGGTACTGAAGCTCATAGAAGCTCTCTTGGTATTCATCTCTCTCAATCTAAATATATTAGGGACATACTTCATCAAGTTGGTCTTTCTCAGTGCAAGCCAAGTCCTACTTCATATCTCTCTGGTCAGAAATTATCTTTATTTGATAACTCTCCGTTTGATCAGCCTTCTCTTTATAGAAGTATTGTTAGGAGCTTGCAATACTTAACTCTTACTAGACCTAATATTGCATTATGAATAAGCTCAGTCAATATCTTCATCAACCTACTACTAAGCATTGGCTAGTATGTAAAAGAGTACATAGATACTTACAAGACACTCAACATACTGGCATTATGTTCAAACCAGTTTCTAGAATGGTTTTGGAAGGATATGTTGATGCTGATTTTGCAAGTAATCTTGATGATAGGAGAAATACCAGTGGATATTGTATTTTTCTTGGCACTAACCTTCTTACTTGAAGTAGCAAGAAACAACATGTAGCAGCAAGAAGCAGCAGTGCAGCACAGAGGCTGAAGATAAATCATTGGCTTTAGCAACAACAGATCTTCTTTGGCTTAAAAGTTTATTTGCTGAGTTGGGGATTACTCTTTATCATTCTACTATTCTCTGGTGTGACAACATGGGAGCTATTAAGTTAGCTTTTAGTCCTGTCTTTCATGTCCGTACCAAACATATTGAAGTTGATGTACACTTCTTAAGAGAAAAGATACAAAATCAAGAACTTGATGTAAGGTTTGTACCTTCTGAACATCAAGTTGCTGATGTTCTTACCAAAACACTTTCAGCTGGGAGGTTTACTATGCTTAATACCAAGCTATCTCTTCTTCACGATCCTGGTTAGTAGCACAGTGGAGCATATTAGAGTTCTTCTAGAAGGTGCATGCATAGAGTTAGTATTTCATGTAATTATGTTAAGTAGTTTCTTTTCGGTTGTGATAGAGTGAGTTGGTTGCCATGTTGGCATGCCATGTCAGCAGTTAGTTAGAAAGTAGTTAGGATGATAGCTTGGTGATCAAGCCATGAGATCTCTATATATATGTAATCCTTTTTTTCTTATCAGTAATGAAATCTCATATTTTCTCTCAGTTTATAATTTTCAACAATATCTACTTAATTGGTGCTATTTTTAAATAGCTAAATTTAAAACTGAAAAGATATACCAAGGAATTTTGGTAGAGATTCGATGTGCATATATGCATCACAATTTGGATATGAGATAGTGATCATCAACTTGTATTTAAATATTTGAATATGTGTGTATTATTCTCAAATAGAATAAACAAATATAGATATATGTTAGATATATGTAACCACTCTTCTTGATGTTTTTATATTAGAACAACCATGTTTTTTGTATTTTGTTATATTGATTTTTTCATCGCCTATTTTATTATACTAGATTTTAATAACGTGTTTCATGTTATATTAAATATGTATGTATCATATATGTGCATGATATCATTTATTTTGATTTTGATTTTGCGAACTTAAGTTAAAGGTTTCATGCACGTGACGTGTATTAAAAATATTAAAATATAAAATAGAACATATATTATTTATGGTATAAGTTCAGTTCATTTAATATTAACAGTGTTATTCAATACATGCATGTGACATGTGTTGATATTATATGAATAAAAAATGAAATAATATATAGAATAATAATCTCATATATATGCTCAAATGACTGACATTATATCCATTTATATATCTTACTATTGTGGGATTTTTTGTTGCACATCTAACAAACCTTCTAAAGATGCCAAAGTCAACTTCCAAGGGTCCGTCCAAATCGAAAAGAAGAAATGTTTAGATTTGTTACGATATCTTTTGTTGGTTTGGGGCACCGAAAGGATCGCCCTTCCTATAGTTATAACATTTAGATGATGGAGTTGGATTGAGTAAGAAAGGAAAATGACAGTAGAATAAGACCACAAAAGTGAAATTAATATGTTGTGAAGGAAAATGTATTGTTTAATTATATCATTCGAATGATATCCATAGTTTATGAGATTGTTTTGCGTATGTATATAGTAAACACGTGGCTTTGCTGGTACAATATAGCTTTTCTAGATGTACGACATTATCATTAGGTCAAGTCACCTTAATTAAATTCATAATGTCGGCATGGAAATTTCAAATGTTCATTCATCCGAAAACAAGTCATATCCTCTCAAATAATTAATCTATTCATCTTTCGTAGGCCTAGCTAATAACATGTTTTATTATAATAAAAAAGTTTAAACAAGAAATAATATCTTCATGAAAATAATAGTTTCTTTCATTTTTCATATTATGGTCTTTTCAGTCACTTAACATATAAAATCATTTGTTAAGTCGTTTTTCATCTAAAATACCACGATATCCATAAAAGTGGCTCAAAACATTATTCCTTACATTTTTAAGTCAATTTAAAAGAATACTTTGGTTAAAAACAACTACTTTGGTTTAAACAATTAAAAAAATATTTTATTTATATTCTGAGCAGAAAATATATTTACCTTGTGTAGATAAGTATTTTAATTTTTGAATCTATTGTCTCTTGATTGAAGCTTTTTTCTTTTAAGAATGCAAAAGGAATAGGATGGATATAAAGACAAGACAGAAAATAATAAGTTTATAATTATCATCCTAAAGTGGGAAAAATAAAAGTTTAATTTGGTCCACCTCCTATTTTATGGAATTAAATACAATTTTCATGTAAATAAAACTAATAGTGGTCTTAGAATTATGAGAGGACAAAAGAGGGATCTTAGCCATTTGAGTGGGTAAATAAATGTTGTCTCCTTTGTGAAAACCGCGTCCACTGAATCGGCTTTTCTGTCCGGTTCAGAATTCCTTAAAAATGACATTTCATTTTATATTTTATATTATAAATATAGTATCGACTATCAACACATATAATTAATTAAATTTACAGAAAATATAATTTATAAAAAAAAAAAACAATTCTTTAGTTGATCATTCACATTGAATGTTTAGTTTTTGTTTATCTTATAATACACAACACGTGTACGGTAATAATATTATATATACCGTACATATAACACATACTTTTAACACAAAAACTTCTGTGCACCAGATGTATGGATCTAAGATCCATGCAATCTGGGTCGATCCGATCCAAATCCGCGAATTTCTATTTTTTTTTTAAAAAAATTTCCAAATTTTTGTCTTGACCTTTATGTTATAAATGTGTGACATTTATGTATAAATGTGTGACCTTTATGTACAAACATCTGTACCTTTATGTCTGTATTTTGAAAAAAAAAAAAAAATTCAACACAATTTGTATTGTATACCTTTATGTGATATCAATGTGACATTTATGTTATATTATGTCACCTTTATATACAAATATTCTGACATTTATGTAATGTATGAAAGTGCATAATTAAAGGTCAGAATATTTGTACATAAATGTCATGACATGATATATTATAAATGTCACATTGATATCACATAAAGGTATACAGTTCAAATTATGTTGAAAATCTTCATTTTTTTTCTAAGTTATAGTACATAAAGGTCATGATAGTTGTACATAAAGGTCACACATTTATAACATAAATGTCATACTAATACAACATAAATGTAACAACCTGAAGCAAAAAAAAAAAAAAGGTAAAATAAAAAACACGCAGATTTGGGTCAAAACTGGATCGGCCTGGATTGCATGTACACCAAGTGCACACAAGACCAATTCTACTTTTAAATAGATTAGAAGGTTTGAGAATGAATCCAAAAACCAGATAAGAATAGCTCATCTCCTAATAAATGTTGAAATGAACTTTACATTGATGAGCTCCTTTTGCTTTTTCACATTTATTTGCTTCCTATCCAAATTACAAAAAATTTAAAAAAAAAAAACATTTGTAAATATTCAAAAATTTATATAGTGATTCAATAAGTATATATATACAAATTTTTGAATATTTACAATTTTTTTTTTTTTTTTTTTGTAATTTGGATAGGAACACGCACACGACTATAAATGGCATTGTGTGTGATGAATATGTAATAATGCAACACTAGTTATTTACAGTTTTACACCACATCATTTTGGGAAATTTATTTTCACGTAATATCGAGGTACATATATATATAGATACATTATTCTCATCCTAAACTTCTTATTCTTAGTATTATTCCCAAATGATTGTCTTTCTTCAAATATTTTATTAAGCATGTGCGTAATTAATTAATTAGAGTCAATATTCATTTAGATTCATTAATATATATATATATATATATGTATATTATATTAAACTGATTCTCTATTAAGCAGTATGCTTTCTTTATATTTTAGTTTTATCATGTAATATTATGTATGTATATTATAAAAATGTTATTTTCAATACAAGTCTATATATAGTTACAAAATATAAAATAAAACATCATTTCATTTAATTTCAGCAAATGATTCAACATTACAATTTAAAGCAGAAATGCTTGCTACTCTCACCACCTACAAAGTCTAAAACTAGAACCGAATATAACACTAACATATAAATTAAAAGTCTTGAAATATATATTAAAAAGGAAAAATAAAAATAAAAATAGAAATATTGGTGGAGAGAGTAGATATTCCTTGATGCCTTGCAATCTTTTTTCAACCCATTTGTAGAAGAAGGCTCTGAAGAGCTCCATGTATCCTCCAATTATTAGGGCAGTTCAGGCCGCAGCGTTGCTGGGCGGCGACCACGGCGGAGATGACAGCAAACCGCCGGAGAACAGATCCCCGCCGCCGCTACTATCGTGATCATCGGAATCTATATGAAATCCCTTGAACATATCGTCGTCCTCGGCCATCTCCACGTCGTCGTTTTGGGCGGCGGCTTCGGCCTCCATTGATGGAGTGCTCGGAGAGAAGCTCGAGCCGGTGGCAGCTGATGAAGAAGAATTAACCGAACCGGTTTTGAATAAGAGAGCATTGTTTCTGTGTGGAGAAGAGAATTTGGGGCGGGTGCTGCCGGCGAGGGAGTTCCGGTGAGTTGGACGGGGGTGGGTGTGGTCGCCGGTGTAAGATACCACGAATATTCCGGGATCGTTCTGGCTGCGCTCCACCTGTTTTCTGGCGGCGCAGCCTTTTGAGGTGCTGCACCGGTAGTAGTTTCTGGTAAAAATAAAAATAAAAGGGGGTCAAAAGTTAATTATTGTTTAATGGTTGACCTAAAATGGAAATAAAAAAAGAAGGGGGCAAAACGACGACGTACCTTGGGAATGAAGATCCTTTGATGGGCTTCTGACCGTATTTCCGCCATGCCCAGGAATCAGCAGAGAGCTCTTCTTGCGTCATCTGACGCACCATTTTCAAGTGCTGGTTTTTCCTGTGAAGAGAGAGAAAGAGGTGAGAGAATCAAACGAAAAGGGAATTAATTAAAGCAAGAATTAATGAAAATATGTATATATATACCTCCGACGTTGACGGGTGGGCTGAGGAATGGCGGCGGGGAAAATCTGAGGGGGAGGAGGGAGAGTGATGGGATTGTTCAACCGAACATTTTCTTGAATCTGCAGATTCATTTGGAGTGGTGGTGGTGGTGGAGGTTCCATTTGCGCGATTTCTTGGAAGACATGGGGCGCCGGAATGGTGGCAGGGGCGGCGATGACGGTGGGGGGCGGCGGATCGTCGAGGCAGAAATCTTGGTAGATTTCTGGCAATCCCACGAATGGATCGTTGTTGTCGGTTTCGTCTAAGAGACCTGTGAAAGTAAATGAGTTTTGAGAGGGAAAACTGGGAGGAGGGTTGGTGGTGATGGCGGCGGTGGTGGTGGTGGCGGCGGAGAAGGCGGCGGCGCATTCTCTGACCACCGCGTGGAGATCCCAGTCATCGTCCATCAGAATATGTGCAAAAATGTTCCTAGTTTTCTGTCGTTGCTCAGTTGCCAATATTCTCTCTTCGATTGAGCAGTGATGAGAGAGAGAGAAGGGACCTAGGACGGCGCTGACTTTTGTTAGGAAAACAATATACTATGTTACTTGTCAGTGTGTGTTGTGAGTTTCACTGTACACACACACACATATATATATATATATATATATATATATATATATATATATAATAGAAATGGAGAGAGAGTGTGTGTGTGTGTGTGGAGCACTGTCTTGGAGTAGATATTTTTTGCCATTTTTCATTTTGCTGCAATATTTGTTAATCATAAATGAACTACAAAAATCAAAGGTATTTGCCCACATACAATAATCGGAATTTTCTATTATTAATTGTGTCTTCTAAACCACTTATAATAATGATTTATTTTATATATGGCTCATGTATTATAAATACAAAATTAAGATTAAGATTTTCTTTTCATTTATGCACACGAAAAAATCAAAGTTTTTTACCCAAATATAACAATTGGAATTCTATATAATAAACAGTGTTATCTAAACCACTTATAATAATGATTTATATTAATATAGAAAAAAATTAAGATCTTTTATCAGTTTATGCACAAGATAAATCAAAGTTTTTTTTTGCTGAAACACGACAATCAGATTTCCCTATTATAAATACAGTTACTATTTATGTTGTCCATGCAAACATGACAATCGGATTTCGCAGTTGTAAATACGATTACTATATTCTGCCCAAACACAACAATCGGCTGGATTTCTATATTATAAATCCAGTTACATTTATTTTATTTGTTATTTATTGTTTCATAAAGATTAAATGAGTATTTAATAAATATAATTATACATATAAATGACTATATTACCCTTTTTTCCAAGAAAATTTTAAAGGTAAAGTACATTAATTATAACTTTCATCAAACTTTTAAATGAAGATAATGGAAAATCTAAAAAGATAGATTTCCATTCTTTTGAAAAATCCAGAAGGGGCAATTAATAGAATAAAACAAATGTATTTATAAAACAATATATAGAATTAAATGGAGGGAGCGTGTTTTTTTTGCCACATATGTACTAACCACGCGCACACACACACACATACATACATATATATATATATATATATATATATATATATATCATTTTATATCAGATAATATTTTAAATTCCGTTATATTTCATCTTCTATTTCAAGTTAAATGACATATAAATCGATTAATATAAATGTGTATTGAATATAATGAAACACATCAAGGGTTAAAATCATTTTTCATCTGATATGGTGTCTTTCGATTTTGATCTCATAATTATCACGATTTTCAATTTAGTTCCATAATTTAAGAATCCGTCTGATTTTAATCCAATTTTAACAGAATTCAGTGGTCTAGAAGTGACATGACTACACTTGTCAATCAATAAGAATTTGATGTGTTGTTATGTTATTTTTAGGTCACCAAAAAGTCTCAATTCTACGAAATTGGATTAAAATCGGACATATTTTCAAATTGTGAAACTAAATTGAAACAATTTGAAAATTGTGATGATTATGCGATAAAAATCAAAAAACACCATAATTATGGGATGAAAATTAATTTTAATCATATATTATGTTATATATCTCATATGATACTAATATAGATATTAATAGAAGAGAAAATATAATTTAAAATAGAAAATCTCTTACACACTCGAATACTACGTGTGTGAAATCAAGTGGGTTCTAGGTTTTAATGTTTGGAATCTCTTCCCCTTTTATATTGACTTTTGGAAAATGTCAAAAGGGGGTCCATTTTTTTATGATGCAATAAGGGCAATGCATATTGGTAGCACCATAGTCACTTCTCCCATATTCTTTTTGCCCTTTTCTTTGAATTGTGCCCATCTTTTCCCAACTTGACTTGACATGATGCATAATGGCCAATAACTATATGGTTGGTTTCAATCTTTAGGAACAAGTTTATATTTTTACGTTTTAAGTATAGTCCCATTCAAAAAAAAAAAAAAAAACATTATATATATATATATATATATATATCAATTTTAATTTTAAATGATAATAATATTAAAGCTAGTTACGTCGAGCATCACTTAATGATCTCATTTCCAAATATTTTTCCGCGTTAAAGACAATCATATATAATGAAAATGACATCCAAAATTCAAAAGTAATGAGAATCTTTTTTTTTTTTTTTTCTAACGAATATAAGAATAAAGATGGCAAATCTAGGAATAGATGGAAATCGGAATACCTTGTTCTGCACCCTAATTTGGAGACTACAAAAACCAGTATGCATAGTTGGAGGTATCTCATATATTTCCATCGTGTGTAAATTTGGAATTTCATGAGTTGGAATTCATTGTCTTAGGTTCTTTATATTTGCTACAATGATTTAGTGAAAAGTCATTAATGAATTTTTTTTTTTTATTAATAGTGTTGTTGAGTACGAATTATATATGAATATGATCGAAAGTGTAGAAATTACTTATTAGATTCTTGAATGTGTGAGAGAGTCTTCAACTCATTTTGGACAATAGTGTCGTTGAAATTTGTAAATTTTAGGATATTGTAAGATATAACTACAGTATAATGAACGAAATATATAGCAAATATTTCTCTTATCTTTATTCTCTACATTTTTATATGTTTTATTATTTATATAATTAAATTAGGAGTGACATTGTGTGTGGTAAATTGGTAATATAGCAATTCATATGTGAAGCCTGAGGGCAACACATTTATAACAACTACCTAAATTTGAGATCTTTTATAGAAAAGATTCGTATATGGTAACTTGTTGCGCGTGATTTATAATATTCATGTAACTGCAATTAGTAATTTTTTTGGTTCAATTACGAGAACAAATAAAATTAACTCTAAATTGATTTTTTTTTTAATGTTATACTCATAAGAAATCTTGGTGAACACCTTTTGAGTATGTCCTATCTTAATACATGTTGCATATACGTGCATTGATGATACATGCTAAATAAAATAAGGCAAAAACTTCCGTGCAACTGATGCACCGTGCAATCCGCACCTTTATGTTATAAATGTAGTACATTTATGTTATAAATATAACACCTTTATGCATATTCATTTTAAAAGGTACAAATATTTGTATATAAAAGTACTACATTTATAACATAAATGTCTTTCGTGCAACTATGTGCACCAGTTGCACAGAAGTGTTACTCATAAAATAAAGGGTAAATGTCAAAATATACATCTAGACATATTTCTGATCAATGCAATACATCTCAAAATATCAGTCAAAATGCATGAATTCTAGCCAAAATGTCCTCCTCTGAATGCCAAATTATAATCCTGAATCAATTTCAGGAAACTCATTCGATTCGAGTCGAACAAGAAGTTCAAATCCCTAGAATACGTTATTCCTTTTTTTCTATAGTACATGCCATTCTCGGGATGATATTTCATGCTACCTTCAACAGTTGTGTATGGGCACAATAAGCGTACACGTGATATGTGTCGGCCAGAAAAAAATAGAAGCAATTTAATTATTTGGATTCTTTTTAAATTGACACGTCACACGTCCAGATATTAATACACAATCGGTAGAGTATCATAGAATGTTGCTGACACGTGTCACACGTTCACTGATATTTATACACAATCGACAAAGTATCATAGAATGACGGGGTATTTTTTTGTATGCATGATTAGGAGAGATGGGATGGGACATGCAGGTTGAAGCAGAAATAGGAATGTGGAATGTGGGTTTGGCAGCACATACAAACAAATGGGAGTGAAAAGTGAAGCAACTAAGTATATAATAGGTTAGTAGCTTTGCCAAAACCAAATATTTATTGAAATATATTGGGAAGAAGCAATGAAACCCCCTATCTCCAACCTTTTTCCCTCTTCTGTTTCCATCAATCAATCTTTACTTTCCCATACCCATAATATATATCATTATATCAACTTGTAATTTGATCAATATTGTATACACTATAGCCACCACTTTATAGAGTGGCCCCTAACTATATATACTTCACACTATTGAGCGCACCTACATACATGCATTTTGTATCCACAAACTTTTTTCCTTCAAATATCTTTCATTTGTTGTTTATTTATATGATAATATTAGGTAAATTATCTACGTTAAATGATATTATCATTTTACAGTTTATACTTATAAGTAGTATCAATAACTTAGACTTATCATTTGCTCTCATCAATAAAGTTCATATTAAATCTTTATATATTCATTTCTAAGTCTTGACTTGAGCATTATACTAGCAAATCCAACCGTTGATATTCTACCTTAATATGTTTGTTTCTAAACTTGACTTGAGTATTAACGGTTATAGTTAAAGCTCATACTAACAAATCTAACATCAATTTATCATTTCTTGACTTGACCATCAATTTAACGTTGATGGTCGAGCATGTACCGATGTTAGATTAATCAACTAACTTCAACTTCACTTAAATTCTTCATGTGGTCTTAGCCACCAACCTGGGCTTCATTTATCCTCAAAACAAGTTATAAATAAACCCAAGTATTACCTTAAAATCCAATGAGTGTGAAAACCACAAAGAAGTTAAACGAGGATTTTAATATCAGACATAATCAAAATATGAATTGAAGTATATTGTAGTTCTAGAAATGCATATTAGTTTATTACTTAAGTAGTGACTTGTGGATTCTGATATTGTACTTAGAATAGGTGGTGGAAAGGGAATTTTTTTAGATTTTTATCATCATTACTGGATGTTGCTGTTGCCTAATAAGGAAATGGCTCATAATCGCGTTTCACTTTCTAGTTGGACTACAGTCAAAGTCGCATTATGGTCTATTTCTCAGTGGGAAAAAAAAAAAGTCAACCACCAAAAAGCATCCAATTACAAGCAATTTAAGAGCCAAATGTTATTCTCATTATCACGAGATCCTAAAATTAGAGCAGATTAAGCAAGTGGCAAACTATTATCATGCACAACATTTTTCTTCACTTAAAAGTTGAAAAGAGCACCAAGGCCCAAGCTCTCTTAATTTTTCAATTTTGTCTTTTTGTTATTTTAACTTTTTTTAATTCTATTTTGCTTTTCTGACTTTCTTTTTTGGGTATGTTTAACCTCTTCAGCTAGTAAATTTGAATAAGTTAACGACAAGTAATCATTCTTTGATTACATGAAAAATATGTTAGTTATTTTTATTGAATTTATAATATAATAGACGATACATATAATTAAGAAAAATATTTAATAAACATAAAATATTAAGCAATCGTACACACATAATTTATCCAAATATTTAATTTAAACTTTCTAAAAGACTCTTTAAACATATTATAAATAAAAATAGTGTTGAAATATTATTATCCCACAAAATCTAGAAACCAATATTACAGGCCCCACCTGGACAGATAGTCATCCCAGTTATCTAAACCTTTTGGATCATGTTTACAACATTTTGTCACTTACAAGTGTTTTGACATATTCATCAAGAGTAATTTGATTTCAGCTATGCTCATCTCTAATGGATCTAAACCATGTGACTGATCACATGTTCTTCAAAATAATGTACACATTTTCTTTTGATTTTGGATAAAACTAAGATGAAAAATGGTAAAAGAATCAGCTTCTACAAAGATCCTCCTCGAATCCATCGTGCTGGGTTAGCTTTCGATACACCAGAATAATAGCCCCCAACGTTGGCCACAAACAGTGGATCCCTCTCATCAATCATCGACTTGTTATTAGTAGAGTGAGCTTCGCTTACCTGTTCTGCCCTTTCTAGTTCTTTCGTCAAATCATCCATCGTTTTCTTCAGATTGGCTTTGCTCATCTTCCCTGAATCTCCCGTTGAGATTCCCACCATTGTAACCTTGGGGAGTAATATAGATGATTGTGCCTCTTGTCCTCTATGCTGCCTCATGGAATCAGCATCACTGCATCAGAAATAGGTGAATTTGTTTAAACGAAATCTTATGGAAAAATTGTAGTATTATAAAAGATTTTTCAGACAAGAAGAGCCACGGGGAAAACCTTGTATCCAACAGGTTCTGCTGATTTTCGTGTTGCTTCAACCAAGGGTGACTTGACCAATCTCCAAAAGGGAACTGGAAATTTAGCGTTCGTCTTTGTTTATCATGAGTGTTATCCTTCGTAATGTCTAAAGTGGCGGGAGCCTTGAGTTGAGCATCTTCCCCAAATTCAGAGTTAGAAATTAAGTGAGGTGGATTTCTAGCTCTCAGAAAAGAAGCTGCACTCCTGCAGTTGGAGATGACATGATCAATCCACTGAGAGAGTACATGCTTAGATGGGTTAGGCCTTTGGTGTAGGACCATTAAGCTACATTGACGACCACACAGAAATTCATTGTACATATAACAGCAAACTAAAATGTAATGGTTAAAAGTCAAAACTCCATTATTATGATTCATAGTGAACGGATATCATCAAATAAAAGTCAAACAGATAATTCCAAAGAGAGGGGAAAGAGTTTAGTGCCTCAACCAGGAGAGGCTTATTTGCAGTTCAAACCATAGTTCTATAATCTACACAAAATGATCTGATTTGGAAGGAAGTATACCATGTTGAATGAGCATAGATTGCCTGCTTGCACATAGGAGAAACAAGATTGTCTTAATGCCAAAAATGACGGTTTCTCATTTTTAATACATGTTAGAAACATAGTGGAAGTTGCAGATGGGTTAGAAAGTTAAGTAGTTTTATGCATGAAAAGGAAAAAAATATATATAAAGGACACACCCACTCAAAGGAACTTGGTAAGCTCAAATAAAATGGATACATGTTCAGCATTTCGATTTGTGAACTACTTACAGTATGCATGTTCTCAGCACAGAAAGACCCCCAGTCAACTAATTTTATATTCAAATACAGACTTCCAATTTGGTAAGCATTGAAAAGATGCGAACATACTTTGTAATCTTTAACTGAAAATGTAACTTTTTCAAAGAGCTAGACATGCCATCTAGCATCTTTCTACATAAACAACAGATTTGCTTTAATATACTCCCTCTGTCCAAAAACAAGACTCTTGTTTCACGAAAAAGTACCAACTTTTTATTTTTTTAGAATGTACGACCTTTTGTAAGGCATGAAGTCTCACTTATACCCTTCCATTTGGTCATTAAGTCCATCATTCAAAGTTTCTTATAACTAAGTACAGGTTAGTTACAAGGGTATTATAGATTTTTCAATAAGAACTAATTTTGACTTGGAAACATGACTTTTTTTAACAATAAAATAAAATAAAACAAGACTTTTTATGAAACGGAGGGAGTAATAAAAAGGAATTATGTAAACATAATTTTCATATCTAAATATGAGAGTCTCTTCGAGTAGTTCATTTTTCAACTAATAGCATTACTTATGGCTTATGAGAATAAGTGTCATCGATGAATTAGCACTAGATTTCCTACAAGTGGGAAAGGAAAATGCAGCAGCCAGCAGGAAAATAAAGCAAATAAATGGAAAAAAACATGGATATTGAGAGTTGAGGAAGTACTTTTTCTCAAATGAGTCAATCATATATGGAAATTTGGGTTGAATTCCAGTGGCTTTACGCAACCATCTATTCCCAAGAAGAACTTTGTCGACTGCATATAGAAGCTGAATCTCAGCAGCCTTGGATATGACACTCAAGGGTATACCTGGATGACCCATCTCATCTAGAACTTCCTGAACCTATAAGCAGCAGTAATAAACAAAAGACCATTCAATCATGCTGAGGTAAGAAAATGTGCATGGCTATATATGACCGAGGCATTTAGCTTACTACATATTGAGAGTGCAGGCCAACCAAATTTAACCCTAACAGCTTACCTTTCAACTATTTTGTGTAGATTTAGACTAGCAACCTCTACCGTATGATCTTATAGAAGGATCATTTTAAATTTCTATTTTCACTCACCAAAATTTAGTATTATAGTTTATTTCTAGGTAACATTTTTGCAGCAGGTGAGCAACACTAGACAAATGGTTTTGTACCTCTGGAGGATCCCACATGCTTTCTCCCATCTCTTCCACAACTTCTGCTGAAAAGTTGTCATCAACAACATCTCGTCGGCGTTGAAAATTCCGTGTTTCAATTAATGCATGGAAATGTTGATCTGCAGATTCTTCAAGAATGTTATCTAGCATATTTTTGTCAAAAAAGTATGGAGTGTACCTGATACAGCAACAATCTTATGAGTATTAGAGAGTAAGAAATACACTCACTTGCAAAGAAATGTAAAAGATAAATTGCACAAATTAGTCAAACAAAATAAATAATTCCTACACTTCCCAAAAGATACACAATCTACTATTAACTGGATAATCCCTGTATACAGTGATATAATCAATAGTTTAACGTTATCTTGATGTAGTAACTTTTGGGAATATTTAAAACATGAAACGCATTGACAAACTTGTGGTCCATAGTAGATGTTACATACTTTGGATGAAAAATAACAGGATTGGATTTGGGGCACCATAGATGCATTTCTGGTCAGTTAAGGCACAAAGGTGAAAAGATAAGCTAAAATGGAAATCGCTCCACTTGCTAAAAAATTAATTATTTGAGTGTTCAATAAAAATAAAAATAAAAATAAAACCAAATTTGCAGCTCTCTATACCCTGTCTTGGAGTATATAGTATTTAAAAATAAAAATAAAGAGAGAGAGAGAGAGAGAGAGAGAGAGAGAGAGAGAGAGAGAGAGAGAGAGAACCACTGGAGTAGTAGAAAATCCACAAGAAAGCTTCACCAGAGCATAATAACTGGTTACCAAACTTACTACCGAAAACAAATGGCAGATTATTCTCGTTCAAACCAACATGGAGTACATGACTCACCACTTGATGCCATCCCTTGTTGCTATAGCAATGTCCAAGTTCTGAGCACTAAAAACAGGAACACCCTCCACTTTCTTTTTCCCATCACTATAGGGCAGGGTCTTCAGAAGTTTCTTGGCTTCCTTCACCTGAAAGCACCAAATTGTTGAGTCATTGCAATTTGGGACAAGATGCCTGAACTTATGTACACTGAAGACTTTAAACAAGTTTCAAAGAAGAGCTCTTGAATGTGTCTAACCTGTCTTTCATTCGGAACAAATTGAAACAGGTCAGGCTTCTCCTGCATTACATCAAACGTATAAGCAATTATTCCAAGTTTGGTCAGTTTTACAAGTTCTATAAAAAAATATACATGGTTATAAGCAAAAGGTAAATTCACGTAATATAAATCCATAATATGTCCATTTAAAACTGAATCTGGGAGTGATGTTCACTCAGTTTTTCACTCAAGTAAAACTTGCAGGAAACATTGCCACCATTTAGAACTATAGATTGGGATTTTGGAATTGAATTTGATAGCTTTGCCCTTTACTTTTTGCAGGATCACCAAGCCATATTGGCCTATAAACTATTTGTTTTCATAACTGTCTATCACTTACAGTGATATGATAAATCAGAGGCTGTTAATGACATACTGGAAGTTAAGTATGTAAAGTAGCATCCTGAGCTTGCTATCATTCAAGGAAATTAATGTTTTGAATTCAGCTACAAACCTGAATTATCTTTTAAAAAGGGGGAAAAGGAGAGGAGAAGAAGAAGAAGAAGAAGAATGATATGATCTAGGAGGTTTTTAACAACATATTGGAAGTTAAGTACGTAGAGCATCATCCTGAGCTTGATATGATGCAAGGAATTTAAACTTTTAATCCTGAATGTATCAGGTAATATAGACTGGACACAGAAACTGACCAAGCTAGTACCTTGAAATGCTCATACGCAATATCAAGACGGCATGCACCAACCACCCCGCTAGGTATATTGAGCTTTTTTACATAAGAAACTGGAACAAAGTGAGTTAGAGACTTCATCATCTCAAGCCTAGATCTAAAGAGGGAATCACCAACAATGAAAACAATCAAAATTAAAATAAATAAAGCACCACATGCCATAACAATGGTGCAACTTCACAAATAAATCAAATTTTGAGACCTAGACCAACCAAACATGAACGTATAGGAAAAACTTTAAATAGCTTGTTTTGACTCAAGGTGGATAGAGTATATAATTGGGCATCAAGATAGCTAGGAAAAATATGTTTCCTGGGGAAACAAAACACAATGAAGAGAAGAAGATCATGCTACTACTTCATACCGGCATCACCTAGATCCATGAAGAAACGGAATACAGGACCATTTCTTTCACTCTTAGTGACTGCTGCAAACATCTTCTTTAGCCACTCTGGCGTTCTGTCGATACAAGATGAAATAGGATAGCAGTTAGTACGCAGCAGCAAATGGATGAATATAAAAAATATGATAAAAAAACAGCAACTTGCACAGGACATTAAACCAGTCAAACACCATTCAATCAACAAATTACAACACTCAATGAAATCAAGATTAAACAACCACTTGGAGAAACAGGAATCATTTCAGTATGTAATGAAGCATCATCTTTAAATTACAGGATGAGTTTAATTATCAACAGATTGGAAAATACGGTGTCCTGCTTTGTATTCATGTTCGCGTAATAAAACTTCCCGTTCCAATTTATTGAAAACTAACTTTATGAACAACATATACCTTTAAATTGGAAAATACGGTGTCCTGCTTTGTATTCATGTTCGTGTAATAAAACTTCCCGTTCCAATTTATTGAAAACTAACTTTATGAACAACATATACCTTTAATTTTCAAATAGGAAACGTAACTGTTTTCTCCTGTAATCTTAACAATAAGTTTTATACATTTCAAAAATAACTTTTTCCTGTGAATACTTACAACATTATAATTTTCCTTTAAAACTAACACTTACTCGTCCAAAATAGAATGACGCAAGAGTATAATTCAATACATTGGCCTCTCATTTTCAGTCTTGTCCATTCCATTCGAAAAGTTACCAAGAGAGAAGCTTATATTTCTGGGATTATTGCATACATCAGGTCCCAAACACAATTTTTTAAAACCATCAAGCTGCTCTTAAATCGCAACCTACCGCTTCATTTATCTTTCAAGAATTGGTAAAACAACAACCACCTACTCAACACACAGATCAGCCCAGATTCTCATTCCTCATTTAGCTCCCATAGATAACTCTTAACCAAAGGAATATGCCATCTTGAAATTCAAAATGCCAATTTCTTCGATTAAATTCAATATTACCAACAGCGTCCTGATTTTAAATCTTTTAATCACATTCTCCTCAAATTCTAGCACCATGAAGAGCTTCAACTATACCTATTTAATTGAAATCTAAAGCTAAAATACAAGTACTAACTCGAAGGGAGAGAAAAGTAGCAAAAGCTTTACAGAAAACTACAGCAAACAAATAATCTGATGGTCAAGACAGATTGCTCAAGCCCAACGAACTGAAAGTGAACTCAATACCTCTTAGATATAAAGGGGATATCAAAATGAGTAGACACGGCCATTAAACCGGTGCCGGAGAGGTCACACATGCTAAACACCTGGCCCACAAAGGCCGGTCCGCCGCCTTTTCCGGTCGAAATTCGGACCGATGATGGGAATCCGGCAGTGGGTTCTGAGGAAGCCATGCTCCTGATGGATGGTGTCGACGAAGGAGGGGGGGAAGCTCTTGACCGCGTCGACGAAGCCGAGTCTGGTTGAGCTGAATCGGAAGGGGAAGTGAGTGAGAGGACCGAGTCGGGGAGGAGGAGAGGGAGGTGGATTTTGGAAGAGGGTTGCGAAGAATATGGTCCTTTTAGGGTTAGCAAAGAGGATAAGTTGGTGGAGGCTGTATGGAGGAAGCCGGAAAGGTGGGCGGCGCGGTGGTGCCGGCGGTGGCGATTGTCAGCTGCCGAGGCCATAGGATGAGGAGAGGAATAATTTGGCATTTTTGATTAAAACCATATTTATCTATTTTCTCTTTCAGTTTATTCAAAATAAAAAATAAAAAATATATTTAGCTATGCAAGGAATATCATAAAATGCGCTTTCGTTTCCTCGGCGATTTTTTCTATAAAGTCAAGTGTGTTTCTTATTGTTACTAGATTTTCACTCATACTGTCATACGTTACATGGGAATTTTATATTGAAGAAATTTATGGTTTTTATTAAGTTTGAATTTTTTAAAAGAATAAACTAACATTTAAATATCCAATGAAGAAATTAAACTTGTGAGATCCTTTTAATAAATTTAAAATATTATGTTAGTAGATAAGGGTATAATAACCCTTTACACCACAAAATCAAATAAAATTAATTTTTCTATAGTAATATATAATTTTGTTACTTTTCTACCACAATTTATATAAACAAATCTAAATAACTCTTGCACATGTATATGATATAAGGTTGTTGACTAATGCGACAAGATATGTTATTTATGTTTTAACAAAGTTATTTATATAAAATTTGGATTCGAAACATTATAAATTATAAATAACTTACATTTGAATCTTTATAAATTTATGTGTACATACTGCTTTATTGCTTATATTTTTATTTTTTTTTGCTTTATTGCTTATATTTCATCCAACACACAAAGCAAACAAACAAGTCTACATAGGACTTATTTCATTATAAGAGGAATTTTCTAAAATTATTATAGATATTTCGTTGCATGATTAGAAATTTCTATAAGTAGTTATAGGTATTAGCTTGCTTTATTGCATTCCAGTAGTGAAAAAAAAAAGGTGCGTGCTAAAGGCACCACACATTTTTTTAAGGGCACCACACTCTATTAGTGTATTGGTGTGGGGTCCACACATTAATAAAGTGTGATGCCTTAGAAAAGAGTGTTGTGCCTTTAGCACATCAAAAAAAAATTATTGTAATTTTTACATTATTTTCATATAAAAATAGAAACTCGTCTTTAGCGTATTCACTATTCTTCACACTAAAAACGAATATTTTATAATATTTCATAAAAACAAAAGAAAAAAGTTTAACGCAAGATTTGACTTGTTGAATCCAACGCAAAGTTGGTGATTGAGATAATTTAGTCCGAACTTTTAAAGCACTGTTGAATTGAAATTTTTTTTAAAACCTTAATAATTCAACGCACTGCTGGAGATGCTTTTTAGTAGGTTGTTAGTTTGTTATATAGTCTATTATATTTAGGAGTAACACTTCTGTGCAGTTGCACGGCCACATATGGATCTATATGGAAAAATTACATATATATATATATATATATATTTATTTATTTTTTTTCCTTCACTTTTTTTTATAACATAGGTTTCATCTTCTTCTTTTCTCATCTTTCACAGTAACAATCATCTTCAGTCGACGGTTAATACCTTTCTTCTTATTTATTTTATTATCATTTCTTTCTCAAACCACGTCTTTTCTTTTTCTCTATTTGAGCACCACTTCTTCCTGACCTGCTTGCAAATTTCTCCATAGATGCAGATTCTATTAACCTTGCTCGTAATAAATTTATTTATTATAATCTCTTTTACACCTCTACACACATCATCTAGAAAGAATTCTAAGTTTGACTTCTTGACCCCATTTCACAGAGTAGCTGAAACTGCACTTAATTGTCAAAATCATGGCTAAATTGACTGTTTTAAAAGAATTGGCCAATTAACAAAGTCCCTAAAGGTTTGAATCCTTTCTTGTTCTCTTCTGATATAAGTAAAGCATATGAAATATAACATAACTGTATTTACAAGGATTGGAGGTTGATGCATACTAACTTGCTTTCTTTTCTATTGACATATTGAAGGTTTATAGATTGCACCAACTGAATAGGGCAGCACAATTGGTAACAGCTCTCTCATTCACCGTAAAGGGAGCTGAGATGACATCACACAACATGGCCATAAACGGATCGTTTTTTATAAATTCTGATACAGATTTCTTCACAACATCCGTTTCTTCCCCTCATCTTCTCCAAATCATAGTCTCTTACTCTTCTCCAAATCCGATGGTGACCTACTTGATTTTCACGTGTGGCGATGAGGAAGCGATGCTAGTAGATAATCATTGTTACAAATATTTTAAGAATTAAAAATCCACTATAACAACAAGATTAATTATAATAATCACTCACATAAACTTATGTCACTATAAATATATTGCATGTTTCACATCTGATTTTTAAAATTTATCTAATAATATAATATTTTTTTTTTTTGGTTTATGGATAAATTTATCATTGTAAATATATTTTTCAATCAATTCTTTATGTTTTTTTTTTTGGATTAATTGTTAATTTGATATCTGAACTATGACATATTTTTTTCCATTGGTGTCTAAATCTTAAAAAAAATAAAATGTTGATCACTAACTATACTTTACGAATTTTTTTGATTGCACCAAAAACTCAATTGTTAAAACATATTCCGGCCAAAAACAATTTTAAAGAAACGCAAAAATGTAATCTACTTCAAAACATCAACAAAATTGCACGAGTCATATGACAAAATGACCATCTTTCGAAACCAAATTATAATTTTAAGTCAATTTCATGTTTTTCTTGGATCTAACATTTATTGAACAAAAATTGTTCAAAACACTAGAATGACTTTTGTTCTATTCGAGCTCGGAATGAAGAAGAATCATGAGATTGAATTAATTTGGCTTGGAAGAGAGTTATTTTGACATATGATTCATGTATTTTGATTGATATGTAAAGGTGAATTGCATTTTTTAGTTTTACGACAACTCTTTTAGCCGGAATATGTGTTAAAAATTGAGTTCAAGTAATAATTGAAAATTTTCGTAAAACATGGCTAGTGATTTTTTTTTAATTTTTTTTTTAAGATTTAGATATCAATTAGAAATAAGTGTCACAATTCATGTAGCAAATTGATATTAACAATTTTTTTAATCTATATATTTTATTATCTAAATGTTCAATTATTATTTTGTATATTATTTGATGCCAAAAATATTATAAATCTAATTCAAATGAAAATATTACGACTTAATGATATACATCTAAATTGCATTTGCTAGTTAACTTTAATTACTCTAACAATTACTGTGATTGCTATTTAATTATGTAAATAATACAATAAATTATTTGAAAAGTTAACAATTGTTGGTCAACAATATATCACACAGAAAATATGATAAATCAATTTATATCATCTTTAGTGTATATTTAATAATTAATAAATTAAAAATCGAAGGATTGGATCTAGCATTTTGAGTCGTGGAAGATGTAGATAGGTCACCAGCACTTCAAATCTTCACTCTAAAATCCATAAAGTTGAGATTTTGCAATAAATTTCCTCAAAATCTATAGACGTCAACTTTGCCCTAGCAATTATTACAAAGCTAAATTCGGACAATTCGTAACAACTTCTTCACACATTGACGAAAGACTGCAGAAGAAAGAGGTGCAGTGCAGATTTCCATAAATTCAGCTAGAAAAAGTACAGAAAATTGGACGAATGCGAAAAAACCTCTCTAAGCCCTTCTTGCAATCTTTTCGTCATCATTCTGATAAGCTGTTTGAGCTTTGCTTCCGTACAGAATCAGATCTTTCTATTTGATTTACAATTCTGGGTAATTGCATGTATGATCGTTTTTAATTGGATTGTCTTTTAACGATTCATGTTGTACCTATTGTTTGCTTGTGGATTCATATGCGCTCTTGATTTTATTCGTGATTTTGATTTGACTTTAAAATGGGTCGTCTCTGTGAGGGTTTTACAGAGGGTTATGGTTGTTGCTCGGAGTTTTGATCCTTATATGTTATGTGATGCAATTATGTTTCTGAATTGGGTAATTCTTTTGTTTGAACTTCAATTATATCTCTAAGGAATTTATATTCATTTGTTACGTGGATTAGTAGCAGAATTCGTTGAATTGGCTGATTCTAATTTCTTGGTTGTTTTTGAGGTTATGCTGGATGTTTAAAGAGCTAGTGAGTGTAGTTGTGAAGATCTTGGGAGAAGAATTTGGCGAGTGTATTGGAAAATGTGGTGTATTAGTAACAATATGCCTTTAGAAACGTGAATATGTTTGGTCCTGTGTTTAGAGAAGAAGTTGAAAAAAATATAATGGGGAATGGTAAACAAAAATAGCATAAGACTTTCATCAGATATATATCCTCTAATAGTTAAAATTTGTTCCTTTGTGCTTGTTACTTTCTGTTTATATTTATTTATCTGTGATTTGTTTGATGATTTTTGCAGTATTTGTTGTTGTCGCTTTGTCTTTTGTGAAAAAAACACATGCTGTGATTGGGTCTTCTTTTTGTGGGTGATCTCATTTCATTTTATCTTTATGCAGGTGTTTTGTAGACAGCACAAGGTCTAAACGTTCTCATGGCTGATTCAGAAGAAAATAATGCATTATTTCCAATTTTCATTTTGTCGATGATCGCCTTGCCTTTAGTTCCTTATACTATATTGAAGTTATTCCGTGCTGCCTCAAAGAAAGCAAAGAGCATCCATTGTGGGTGTTCTGATTGTGCTCGATCTGGGAAATATCACAAATCAGTCTTTAAACGGGTCTGTGGCATTTATTAACCAGTATACATATTTAAACTTCTGTTGCACAATAAGGCGAGATGTTTACTATTGACTTTATTCTTTCAGATTGCAAATGTCTCAACATGTGGTAATTTTACACTGGTGCTGCTATGGATCATCATTGGGTTTCTTGTTTATTACATTAAGAGCATGAACCGCGAGGTACTCCATGATCAATTAGTTATTATGCTCATATAGGAACAACTCTTCTGCTTCTTTTTTTCAGTTACTTGTTTGTTCATTTCACACTGCTGAGTTCTGTTAAGTAACTGTGCACTTAGAGTGATACCTCTTATGTCAACTCAGATTCAAGTTTTTGAGCCATTCAGTATTCTCGGATTAGAGGCTGGAGCATCAGATCACGAAATTAAGAAAGCATATAGAAGGCTCTCCATCCAGTACCATCCTGATAAGAATCCGGACCCAGGTTCTCTTTTGTTGCTTTTGCTGTGCTATTTCATGTTGAAAGGGAGAAACTTGTTTATGATCCTGCTTTCTCTATACTCACGGTAATTCCGAATTTTCAGCTGCTCATAAGTACTTTGTGGAGGCCATAGCCAAAGCTTACCAGGCTCTGACAGATCCGATTTCCCGGGAGAATTTTGAAAAATATGGTCATCCAGATGGTAGGCAGGTAATATGCATTGCAAAGAAAAGCTCCCATCCATCCTAACTAAGACCTTAGATGGAGAGTTGAAGCCATAACTAGATTCGGATACTATGAATATAGAAATTGAATGGACAGTTGGAGCTATTACTAAAATTTAACACAATGACATATTTGATGCAGGGTTTTCAAATGGGAATTGCTCTTCCTCAGTTTCTTCTCAATAATGATGGTTCATCTGGTGGGATAGTATTATTATCGGTAGTTGGAATCTGTATATTGTTGCCACTGGTGATGGCTGTTGTATATCTGTCAAGATCTGCAAAGTATACTGGAAATTTTGTCAAGAATGACACTCTAGGTGCCTATTTCCACTTGATGAAACCTTCCTTGGCTCCTAGGTATGCATTTTCTCTTTCACAATCTGTATATTGATTGGTTAGAGTATGCTATGAATCACATTTATAAAATTTTAAGTCATCATCTTGATTTGTGGTTATTTGCGATTAAGATGTGCATTTTGATAATTGATGAAGCTTATGTGAAATATTAGCAGCTAATAGCTGCCTGGAAAATATGGATCTCATATATCAACTGTTGTCATTATTTTCTCATAGAAAAGATACAAAACCATAATTCTTTGATGAATTTGACTATTGTCATTCCTCTAAGCAATACATGCACCTACAGATGAGGTGAGATAGCATTACTGAAATTGAGAATTACATTAATTTTGTTTTACATTAATGAAACTAAATATCCTTTTCATGTTCAAGTTTGCTTGTTGCCTTGTGAACTAGCTATATTTTGATTGAAATCTTAGTTTGGTGATGTGGCGATTGTAATCTGCAGCAAAGTCATGGAGGTCTTCATCAAGGCTGCTGAATTCTTGGAAATTCCAGTTCGAAGATCTGATGATGAACCTCTTCATAAGCTCTTTATGACAGTTAGAAGCGAGTTGAACTTAGACCTTAAAAATATAAAAAAGGAACAAGCAAAGTTTTGGAAGCAGCACCCAGCACTTGTTAAGGTAAAGTGAACATTTAGAATCTTACTTGACTGATGGATTGGACAATTAATTATTTGGTCTTGACCATTATTTCCTTTCTTTATCCTCAGACAGAATTGTTGATTCAAGCACACTTGACTCGTCAAACTGCATCTTTATCCCCTGATCTGGAACGTGATTACAAGCGAATGCTAGAATTGTCACCTCGTCTCCTTGGAGAGCTAATAAAGGTTACCCTTTCCACCATTCACTTAAAATCTGTACATTTGTAGTTTTGTAACTAGCACTCTCTAAGTTTATAATGGAGCTACGAACGTGTTGCTTTTATAAAAGTAAATAAATATGATGCCCCACTTTTCATGAGAATTTTTTTATGGTAAAGTTGGCCATAGGACTCTAGATAATTTACTGAAACCAAAATACACAGAGAAGCCATGACTTCCTTCTGACAAATATGCAAATTTTGCTTAGTGATAAATCAATTATGCTTAGGAATTACTTTCAAAGTCAGAACTTGTGAATTGGAGTGTGCATGAAGGTCAGGTCAGGTGAGTGAATTGGGTTAATCAATTGTGTTTGTCAGGCTTGGAGATATCTCGTACCAAAATGGTAGTTCTGTTACTTTGTCTGCAACTTATCTCTAGTCGCAACTATTTGGCAAGTGGCCCTCTGATTTATAGTGAAGCAATCATTTACCAAAAAACTGCAAATTTGGAAATTGTCATCCATCTTGCTGGTTTTTTTTAAAGAACAAATAGTTTTTAAATTCTTAAAGAATTCATCATTTTTATTTTTCTAGTAGTTCTGGCTTGGATCTCACCCCCCCCCCCCCCCCTTCAAATGTGTTGTGATCTGTCTCTAAATGTCAAAATTTGTCGTGCAGATGGCAATCATTCCGCGCACTTCTAAGGGGCATGGCTGGCTTAGGCCTGCAGTAGGAGTTATTGAACTCTCACAGTGCATTGTTCAGGTAATAATTGAAAGATAAACATTTTAAAACGCTAACCACCTAAAATGAAAGCTATTAAATCTGGTAGTATGCTAAGCTAATTGAACTGTCAATCATCAACTATAATGCAGGCTGTTCCTCTTACTTCTAGGAAGGCAGCTGGAGGGTCTGCTGAGGGAATTGCTCCCTTTTTACAGCTTCCGCACTTTAATGATGATATTATCAAAAAAATTGCCCGAAAGGTATAACATGTTTCCCTCCTCCATGGTAGAACTGAATTGAATTTTCCCGACTGACTGCAGATTAGATCTTTGTTCTCCTTTTTTGTTATTATGAACATCATATCTACCAATAACTTTGTGAAAGAGAGAGTACATTTCTAATAATGTGAATTTTCATTTCTAGAGGTTCTGTTTATTTCACTTTTTTGATACACTTGAAACATAGTATCCTGAAACTTCTAGCATTTCCTAAAAGAAATCTGCAAAGTTCTGCTTGTTTGTGCTGAAAGCTTTGACAGCTGAAATAGAAAATTGTTAGTCTTTTTTTTCCTGAATATCTCATTCCCAAACCAGTCCTTACCATGTAATTGGGCGTTATGATCAACTCCACTTGTAATATGCTTCAATTTTATTCTTGTAAATTTATCCCCTACTCCGAACTATTTTGTTGTAATAGCACATTTTTTACTCAGCCATGCCATGTAATCTCATATAAATGCATTAAAAATCATAGAGAATGGACAAATTTGTATAGACAATATATTCAGGACCACCCTGCAGACCAATTAAATGTTCTTCCCTGGTGTAAATATTCATTAGAAGTTCAAATTGTTGGAGAATGCCGATATTGTTTACATGATGTATTCAAAGTTCCATAGAAGTAAAATTAGATATTATTTCTCCTTTTCATGTTATTAGACTATTTCTTTTTTCTGTGAGCTTTGTTATTTCCTCTTGACTCCACCCTTGCTCTTTTACAGAAGGTGAAGACGTTTCAGGAGCTTCAGGACATGTCTATTCAAGAGCGCACCCAACTTCTTTCTGAAGTGGCCGAGCTCTCTCCTTCTCAAGTGGTAGATGTGGAGAAGGTGATGGAGCTGATCCCATCCCTAACTATTGAAGTTACTTGTGAAACTGAAGGAGAAGAAGCTATACAAGAGGGTGATGTCGTCACAGTTCAAGCTTGGGTCACCCTAAAACGTGGAAACGGCTTGATTGGCGCCCTTCCCCATGCACCCCTTTACCCATTCCACAAGGAAGAAAATTTCTGGTTTCTGCTCGCAGACCCCAATTCAAACAGCGTGTGGTTCTCAAGCAAGCTAAGTTTCATGGACGAAGCAGCTGCAGTCAGCGCTGCTTCAACAGCGATTGATGAGAGAATGGAACTTCTAGGAGCCAGTCCGCAGGACAAAACTGCAGCTATAAAGGAAGCAGTCGAGAAAGTTAAGAGTGGGTCCCGGCTCGCAATGGGGAAGTTCCTCGCCATGGCAGAAGGAAACTACAACTTGACTTGCTATGTGTTGTGTGATTCGTGGATCGGATGTGACCAAAAGTCGAGCTTGAAGCTGAAAGTTCTGAAACGGACACGTGCTGGTACTCGGGGTGGGCAGGTTAGCAATGGAGGTGCAGATGCAGAGGATGGTATCGAGGAGGAAGAGGAAACCGAGGAAGAGGAAGATGAGGATATTGAGAGTGAGTATAGTGATGATGAAGATGATGAGCCAAATGGAAACAAGAAAAGCCTTGTCAATGGCAAAGTTGGTAAAAAGAGCAAGGTGTCTAGTTCAGAAAGTTCAGGTTCTGATGAGGACTGAAATTACCGCTACATTTTCTTCTTTTTTGACGACAAATTTAGTTATTTTCTTAGACAAAAAAAGGGAACCGTTTTTAAACATGTCATGAAAATTTTATGTACCATTAGTCACTTTTGCGAAAAAGGCTAACTGGTTCACCTACATTAACAATAATTTTTCTTGATTTTTTATGTTTTTATTTATTTGTTTTTTGCTTGGAGAGACTAGAGTTTGACTTCTAATTAGAATGTTTCTGATGGACTGCATTACCTTTCAAAAGATTTCAAAATTATATTTAAATTTGATTTGATGTTTTCCTAAAAGTGAGTTCGAAGGAGGAATAACTATTTTTGAACCTATATTTTGCAGCATAATCAAGTATAACTCTATAAAAAAAAACTGATCATTATATTTCGAATCAATTTAAAACATGGGTTGGGTTATCTCTTTATTTTGGACCAACAAATTAGTAGCTCAGTCCCTTGGAAAACAAAATTAATGAATATCTCAATTCAGTAGTTGAGTTTATAAATATCCATATTTATACACACATCATAACCTAAGATTCAGATTCCCAAAATCAAGTGATAAAGCGCGTTTTCCCAGTAGCGATTTCATTGTGGAGGGAGAATCTGAAAGGAATTCAGCAGAAGTTGGGAAAAATAGAAAGTGCAAGGATAAAACACAACCACACGTTTCAATCCCAGACACAGGAAATATGCCATATTCTATTCTCATTCTCCTCTCTAAATTCTGAGCTCCGAGCTTCGATTAATCACCGATCGCAGAAAATGCTGATGATCGAACCTCACTCCGCCGCCTCCGCCGCCCGATTCTGCGCCGCTAACTTCCACTCCTCCGCTCGCCTCCTCTCTCACTCTGCCGCATTCTATATTCCCAAGTACTGCATCTACTTCAATCTATTTTACTAGTGTTTTTGCGTTGCAGAAAATGCACAATTTGTGCAACGATTGTTGCAGTGCTGCTTTCTCTTTTCGATTTTTATAATTTTTTTTCTGTGGTTGATTTTGGTTGGATGATAGAAATAAGTATAGGAGGTGTGCGGGGAGGGTAAAGAGTGTAAATGGAATTAAAGCAGAGGCGAAAGAGCAATCTGGTTCAGATTCGGGTCCTGTGAAGCAGAACGCAAAGCCGCAGAGGTATCATCCGTTTGAGGAAATTGCTGAGTCGGGTTTTTTGGAGGGCGGGGAAGCTAATCTCAGCCCTGCCGAGACCACTCGAACAATAATTGAGGTATAATTGTTAAATGAAATGTGCTTTTCTAGATAAATTATGGCTTTAGACATGATTGATAATGAGCTAATTCTTCCCCCGAAACACCTTCTCACATGCCAGCATTATTTTTACGCTATTAAGTTGTGGTTAGGAATTGACTTGGGCTTCTTGCATTGCTTATTGCTGTAATATCTTAGAAATTTGCCACCTTTTTTATGAACTTCAATGTGTTAAGTTGAGGCGTTGTTGATTTAACTTTTGAAAGTTTGTCAATGAAATGTTAATCTGTCTAAAGGTTTTGGTTTTAGGTGAATAGCAAGGCAACATTGATGTTTTCTGGTGTGGTAAATGAAGAAGTTCATGAGAATATTTTCTGGCCAGACTTACCTTATGTGACCGACGAACATGGAAGTAAGATGCATTTTCTCGTTTTCTTCTTTCTTCTTTTATATGAATATTATGAGTCTTTGGTCAGGACGTATTACCTTGCTCAAGTTTCATTTTCATACTGCTAAGATATATACTTTCAAGTGAAGAATGATGAAGATATCTTGCAAACGCTTACTACCGAAGAGACCATTGTGGTAAGACTAAGCACCCTTGTACACTAATTTTTTGGAAGACTTTATGATTCATTTTTGGGATCTTCATCAGTGTTCTTTATGGTTTCTTAGCATCTGCATTTTATTAATTGCTCCTTCAGACTTTATGCTTTTCCTGTGAAATTTATGCAATTGTTTTTCCCCAACTTGATTATGTCATGATTTATGATCATTCAATATAAGTTTGGCAAGCGCAGATGGAATGCACTCTATATTTGTATGGAGTAGCAAGGGACAAAAAGGAGCAAGCTAAGTAAAGCTGCGGCCTTGAAAATTGCCAGCTTATCAGTTTAGATACTGTGTTTTTGCATGTCATGAACATTATATTTTCATTAAGGATCATCTGGCTTAAATGATTGTTTTTGAGGCTTGCTTTTAACACAATGCAGCAAGTCATAATTGGACTGGACACTGCAGAAATGATAAGCGAGATGGAAGCACTAAGTCATGCAGAAATCGACTTTGGCATAGATGAGTTGGATGATGAAGATAGTGATTTTGATGATGACGATGATGAGAATGATGAAGATGGAGATGATGATGAAGATGAAGAAAATTATGAAAAGGTGTGATATCTTCCTTTAGTCATGTACCTCTTAAGTGCAGATAAGTTTGCGATTTTAAACCTTTGTCATGTTCTTATATTCATGTGTAGGACTGGGTTTCTATTCTTGATGAGGATGATCAGGATGAGGAAAGTGATGGATCACTGGGAGACTGGGCTAAATTGGAGACTATGCGATCTTCTCATCCCATGTATTTTGCCAAAAAGCTATCTGAGGTAACTCTCTCTGTGAATATTTGTGTTGACCATGATATATTACTTCAAAGAATCGAAATATGAATTCTGTAACTTGGACTTGTCCACTATTTATCTATTGAGGTTTCATAGCGCTATGCTGCTTCAGCTCAATGTCTTTCTGATATATATATATAGATTTGATCAAACACACACTTGAAGAATGCCACCGTGGGCACTTCTTTAATTTTCCTTATTTTAATTATTTCATATTATACACAAAAAAAATTTCCCACGCTACCACTTCATACAGATCTTTTTTTCAATTTCCATCCCACGCTACACCATTTAAGCTCCTCATCGATCTTAGACCTTCCCAATTCTCATTCCACATTGACAGAACTTCTTCTCAACTTCTTCTCAATTCTCCTTAGACCTTCTTCCCAATTCTCATCCCACACAGACAAAACTTTTTCTCAATTCTCATCCCACATAGAAGCTCCATCATCTAAGCCTTCATCGACATAGACCTCTTCCTCAATTCTCATCCCACACAGATATGCTACCATGAAAATTTGGTTATCATTAAGTCATTTGTTAAAAATGATAAAATATGGATTGCATAACAAATTGGATAAATCCTTAATCAATCCTCAAAATCTGTCCTATTATAGCCACAATTAAAGAAAATAAGAAAAAATATTCAATTAATGAATTAAAGGAAACAATGAAAAATATTCAATTAATCAATTCTCAATAAATTCTAAATCATAATCAATGTTCAAGAAATTCTAAATCATAATCAATGTTCAAAAAATCATAAATCATAATCAATGTTTAAGAAATCCTCAAAATCAATCATAAAAATTAAAATATTAATTGAGTAGTAGCAAAGAGAATAAATTCTCAACAAATCCTCAAAATTAACAAATCATATCATCAAAACTCATTCATCAATTATCAAGAAGTCTTCAATCAACTCTCAAAATTCCCAAATCTATTTAATTACTTTTTTTTTTTTGTGGCATCAAATATAATGGATTTACATATGTGAAAAAAATTAAAAAACATCAATACCATAATTTTCTAAATGTAAAAACTTTAAGAAAAGATAAGAATATATTGATGTAGTACAAATTTTCCTGTCATATACCCACTAATGTCACATCCACGACAAACTCTTGTTTGTTTGAAGTTGTTTTTTCCTTTCATGATTTATAATTTTCTAAATGTAAAAACTTTAAGAAAATATAAGAAAATATTATACCATTCCAAGGATGTGGTGTGATTTCTCCTGTCATATGCCTACTAATGCCACATTCACGACAAATTCTTGCTTTTGAAATTGCCCTTTTCCTTTAATGATTAATAATTTTCTAAATGTAAAAATTTTAAGAAAAGATAAGAAAATATTATACCATTTCATGTGGTACAATTTCTCTTGTCATATGCCCACGTCACATATAAACTCTTGCTTTTGAAATTGTTTTTCCTTTGATGATTTATAATTTTCTAACTTTTGCTTTTAAAATTGTTTTTTTCTTTGATGATTTATAATTTTCTAAATGTAAAAACTTTAAGAAAAATAAGAAAATATTATTACATTCCAAAGGATGTGGTACAATTTCTCCAGTCATGCCACTAATGTCATTTCACGACAAACTCTTGCTTTTGAAATTGTTTTTTCTTGTGATGATTTATATTTTTTACCACATCCTTTTCTCTTACTTGTGAAGGGACATTAATGTCAGACATATTTTTTTCCCCTACAGAAGATTGTTGCACTCTTTCACCAATATTCATTTTCATATTCATTTTTTTTATATCATCGTACACATTTCTAATTGTTGACAATTTTGAATGTCTTGTCTGAAGAGATTTTTTATGAACAATGTCAGCACTATAATTATCATTCACTCTTCCACTCTTTGCACTTATTGTCTACCTTGGTAGAATATATTTAGATGGAAGTTCAAAGATTTGTTTCACACAAAAATATATCAAAATGTATTTGGTGAGGGATGTAGATGATGCAGTGTCTGTGTGAAATGAGAATTTGGAAGAAGGTCTGTGTCGATGAGGGACTTGGATAGTTGTGTGAGATGAGAATTGGGAAGAAGGTCTATATCAATGAGAGGCTTAGATGGTGGAGTGTGGAATAGGAATTGAGAAGAGTGGTATGTGGAATAGGAATTGAGAAGAAGTGGTAGCGTGGGTAAAGAATTCTGTGTATAATATGAAATATTAAAAATAAAAAATATGGAAAATTAAAGTGTGCATGGTGAGTTGTTTACCTGCAACTGTTTATTTTACAGGTTGTATCCGACAATCCAGTGGACTGCATGGAACAGCCCTCTGCTGGCCTTGCTATTCAAGGCCTTCTCAGACCTGCATTTATTGAAGAACACTCTGTCATCCAAAAGCAGATATCCGATCCTGAATCTCCTGATGTAGATACAAGTCATAACGCTGAGGAACAATTGCAAGAAGGTGTTATGCAGATTAATGGCCATAGACATGAAAAAGATTTAGCACAAGAAAACCCTAGTTGGGCAGAAGACTTGGAGAAGGATGAAAACCTGGGAAATGGATTTGCATTTTACAAGCTTGAGATGATTAAAGTTCAGTTAATTTCAGCTCATGGACATCAGGTACACCTTTAAATTTATTTATTTTTATTTGTTTATTAATAAATTTTTGTGAGTTTCAGCAATCTATAGCACTTCTCATTGAATTAGACTTTCTTTCTTAGTGTAACTTGGGTAGACTAATATACTTTATCCTTTTATCTACCGAATAAACAATTTGGTCATTAGCATATGATGTGCATCTGTTGTGAAGTCTATACACCCATGGGTTAAAAAGAAAGAAAGAAAAGTAAATTTGAATCTTTCATATGCAATATCAGAGATAATTTATACTTTTAACTAATCAACTCATTTAAAATCTGAAGCCACCATGACCGTCTAACAGTATGCTTGTGATGTAAGATTGTAAGTGATACTATGGCAGTGGAACACTAGGAGACCAAGGGGTTAAGGTGATCTGGTGAATTATAACAAAGATGCGAAAGAACTTATACCTTACATCACATACTCCTGTTCTCAGCAGGAAAGAGTATGGTTGCCTGAAATCTGTGGCTCTGAGAAAAGCAAACTTACACTAGGAAACCACTCTCTGTAGATGCAGTGTCATCATATATGACTTTTTTCCATTCTAACCATCACTTGTTATCTTGTATGTCATACT
The DNA here is from genome assembly GCA_946896805.1 of Scutellaria galericulata. NCBI lineage: Eukaryota > Viridiplantae > Streptophyta > Magnoliopsida > Lamiales > Lamiaceae > Scutellaria > Scutellaria galericulata. Next base: position 3,875,296 of record OX335788.1, read on the forward strand.
TAATAGATATGTTCTATAATGGTAATATATCATTTGTTATGATTTTAATCAAGTGATTGAATTGAGACAACATGCTCTGCTCTGTTTTGCAAGCTATCCCATTCTGATGACCTGGCTCATTGTGTTGAAAATAAAATTGGAATAAATATCATTACACAAACTGGATGTTAACTGGATGTTATGTATGATGTATTGCCTCTTGATGCTTGACCATGTTTTAATGACTGAACCACTTCAGATGTGTCATTTTCAGCATTCTTGCTCCTAGGTTGGGAAGTTTTATAAGTTGATTTATGTTATTGCTGCAGAGTTATGTTGAAATAGAAGATTTTAGGAGAGCTCAACCTGATGCAATAGCACATTCAGCTGCTAAGATCATATCCCGTCTCAAAGCTGGTGGAGAAAAGACCACACAAGCTCTTAAGTCTCTATGTTGGAGATGCAAGGGTATTCAAGTGGAGGTAACACATTGCAATCTGTCTTAAATACTGAAATATTCACATTCTTGTAAATTTGAAAATTGGAATAAAAAGTAGGGTGATACACCACCAGTTTTTGCTAGAGATTGATGGCAAGGGAAAGCACTAAGAATCAGAAGGTCATTTCTCCCCACCCTTGCTCTTCATAGACAAGGCCTACAAAATAAGTTGTCCTTTCCTGCCAAAATGTGCTATAAAATTTTCTGAGATAAATTATTTCTAATTTCCTTAGTTGGTGTTAATTTATTTGGCTTGGTTAAATCATTTTCTGGAAGGACTAGTGACATCCTCTATTACAATTATTTCATAGAACTAAGGAGTGTTATATAACATAAATGTACGAATGTCTTACTAACTTTAGAACTGAAACTACGACAGGAATGTGCTCTTATAGGAGTAGACAGCCTTGGTTTTGATGTGAGAGTTTGCTCAGGAACGCAAGTTCAGACATTACGTTTTGGATTTAAGAAAAAGGTACATTTTCATTTTTGGTTGAAAATTTGCGGTTAGGATTCTCATCTGTGCATTAGACATCCCCTTTATGTCTGACATTCAACTTGTTGCTCTGTATTGTGTGTTCCTGTCTTCCTGAGCTTAGTCTTGATGGTATCCATGGCAAAACTGATGAACGTGGGAACTGGACTTGTGAATTTATGATGTCAGGAAGAAGAAAACATGTCTGGACTCTGAACATCTTACTATTATAATAGGACAATTTACAAAAACAAAAGGCTTCTGGTGATTTACTTGTTTTGTTTAACGATGACTAAAATAGCCTTGGACAAATTGTAACAAGAAAGAGTTATCTATGGTCCTCTAGTAATAATAGGAAGTAGGATTTAGACTTTTAACTAGACACAAACCAATTAAAAACTTAACTACATGAACAAAGAGTAAAGAGAATTTCTTTGAGTGAAACTCTTGATTTCAAAAGAAAAAAATGGCAAATTCAAGAAGAAACACTTATTTTATTTTATTTTAGGTGAGTGTGGAGATAGGAGACTGAATAATGCAATCGCATAAGACAGTTAGGCAATTACTTAAAAACACAGTATAACGTTTTATATCATTTTTATTATTTACTGTGTACATATTCATACAATTTTATTTATTCATATCTACTACTTAAACATTCAAAGAAAATAATATTTTTCAAAAATTATATGCATTATGATTTATGAGCATTATATTGTGATAGTTGCTAATGACCCGCTAGAATTTAACGAAAATTCTTATTGTATGTTGGAACGCTGAATAACTGTTAAACATCTCATTGGTCACTAGAAAATGAAATTTTGCTCAAGTATATAGTATACTACTCAATCAATTTCTTAATGAATGTGTCTTTTGGGGGTGGTCAGGGAGAGGTTTGAGAAGTAGGCAATGGAAGAAATACATTAATTAGCCTCATATGAAACCATCATTTTTTGATTCAAAGGCTTGCACATTTTAGGTTACATTTGAAATAATTCAAGGTTATGTTTGGATTGTGGGATTTGAAATACAATATTTGAGCCACTCAAATTAGAGTGGATTCATGATCCACCCATATTACTCAAAACTAAGTTCAAAATGAAAGTGATGGCCTTCAAATCCACATCTATCAATCCAAACGCCACCAATAGATTTACTACTATGAATCAAATCCTTCCATCCAAACACAAGCTAAGTTATGTTTGTAGAGTTGGGAAAAGATGCATGTGCTTTGCATCATGGTTGCTTTAAGTTTACTTTCTATGTATTTTCATGCTTGCCTGTGATAGCTTTCATCATGCAAAACGTTGAACTTAACGTTTTTTCTCCATCCAATGCATTTGCAGGCCTCGTCAGAGTATAGTGCTGAAAGGCAACTAAATGACCTACTGTGTCCAAGAGCCCTTAAATATCAACAAAAGAAAGAAGCACAACAAACGGAATCTTAGATTCAAGTCGGTATGATTAATATTTCTGTTCTCTGTTGTATGAACATAGTCCAAAAGTTGTACATATTGTGTAGGAATATCTTTCAATCCCTGCTTATTTATTCCTCCATTGCAATTTCATAATGATCAAAATTTGGTTTCTCTGCTTATTTCCCCAAGTTTCGTATCTCAAAATTTTGATGTTGAGTGTTAGCTAGTGGCCAGTTTTTCGACATAGATAGATAGAGAATCATCTCTAGTAAAGGGACATGCTTTGGTAAGCTGTTGCATATTCATGAATAGGAATTGTATAGATTGAGTTGAAGGAAAGTTTGTTAAGAAAAACCAGTAGAAAACTTTGTATTTGTCAATTGAAAATAGAGAATGGCCTTGATCAAAGGCCAATGTCGTACGTGAATACTCCAAACGTTTGGTTTAATGGACAATTTTATGCTAATAGTTTCTATACAGATATGTATATTTTTTAACCTGTTTAAACCGTTTTTTTTTTTTTTCTTTCCTATAATGAAGTTTTGCCCATGATAGAAGTAGTGGTTTAAATTACGATATATCTTAAATTATTTTCATTTTTTGCGACACATTAAAGTGACTTAGGGTATTCATATCTGATTAAATTAAACTATTTGTCTAACTTTGGCAAATCCCAATCGACAAAAAATATTTGGCAATCCTATGATGGTTCAATTTCTAGTTTTTATTTTTTTATTTCATATTTTATTTTTTTATATAGTTATTTTAAATTTATAAATTGAAGAAAGAAATTCGATTTTGAGACATTACTTAAATTGAAGTATGTCTTTTATCATTAAACAACATCCACTTTGGTACAAGTTAAGGGTGGTCATTTTATTGTTAAGGATCTTAACAGTTAAGGGGTTAGTTACAACTTGACACTTGTATTGGACGTTATTTTAGTATTATTTTTGTATAAATTTTGAATCATTTTATTTTGATTTATGCATTTATTGTATCAAACAATTCTAATCGTTGGTGTAAGCAAACGTTGTATTTTGTTATCCAGCTCTTGACAACCTAAATATACTTCCGACCACTTTTTTGGCCCAAATATTGAATAGGGCTTTTCGAATTATTTTCTTTTTTTTGAACCCCAAATTAGGTTAATAATATCACTATAAATTGGTAAATAAACAAGATGTTGAAATGCTCGTAAAACTGTGAGAAAATTATGGTGATATCTGATAAAATTTACTTGTAAATTAGGTATGATTGTAATTTTGGTTGGTCCATTGTAGCTATGGGTTAACTTAGCGGACTTGGTTTGACTATCTCATTGGGCCGGACTCATGAAGAGACATTGGATCCATTTAGCTCAATCATCCAAAATGGGCCCAACCCAATAACACTCATTTGCCCAATAGACTTGGGCTAACCATTATTTACAGAAAAAGATATGGCGAGTCAGTCATCTTCCTCTTCTTCCACACACCATTTCAACTAAACCCCAAGACATCAATGGCTTCGAGGATCAGGCAATGATCAATGGCTTTCGCTGCTGCTAACTGTTGTCGAACTCTTGTTCTCAATTCCATCCACAGAGCCTCCTTCTCCCGTCTCAATTTCCCTCCTCTTATCCGCCGTCGCCCGCCGCTCCACCACCTCACCCGTCTCTACTCTTCGCGGCGGAATGTGGTCGAAATCCTCGAAGAGAGAGGCCTTCTCGACTCCGTCACCACCGACGCCCTCCGCCGCGCCGACCTCCCTCCTCTCCGCGTCTACTGCGGCTTCGACCCCACCGCCGAGAGCCTCCACCTCGGTAACCTCCTCGGCTTAATTGTACTCTCCTGGTTCATCCGCTGTGGCCACCGCGCTGTTGCCCTAGTCGGCGGCGCCACCGGCCGCGTCGGCGATCCTTCCGGTAAGAGCCTCGAGAGGCCCGAGCTCGACGCCGTTTCACTGGATAGAAACATCTCCGCAATCTCCGCCTCTATCCAGAACATTCTGGAACGCGTCTCCTCTCCATCCTCATCTTCGTCCTCTGTCGCAATTTTGAACAATTACGAGTGGTGGAAGGATGTGAAGCTGTTGGATTTTCTGAGAGAAGTAGGCAGATTCGCCAGGGTGGGTACCATGATGTCGAAAGAGAGCGTTCGCCGGAGGCTCGAATCGGAGCAAGGGATGAGCTACACTGAGTTCACATATCAGCTTCTTCAAGGCTATGATTTCCTCCATCTCTTCCGCGATGAAGGCGTCAATGTTCAAGTTGGAGGCAGCGATCAATGGGGCAACATCACAGCTGGCACTGATCTCATTCGCAGAATTCTTCAGACTGAAGGAGCCTATGGACTCACCTTCCCCCTTCTCCTCAAGAGCGATGGCACCAAGTTCGGAAAATCCGAGGACGGTGCCATTTGGCTCTCGTCTTCGCTCTTATCCCCTTACCAGTTCTATCAATACTTCTTCTCTATCTCGGATGCTGATGTTGTGAGGTTTCTCAAGATTCTGACATTCCTCAGCATGGAAGAGATTTCCAAGATTGAGAGGGAAATGCAGGGCCCTGGCTATGTACCCAATGCTGCACAGCGTAGGCTTGCGGAGGAGGTGACTCGTTTCGTCCATGGCGAAGAGGGACTCAGTGAGGCGCTCAAGGCTACTCAGGCATTGAGGCCCGGTGCTGAAACTAAACTGGATTGGAAGACTATTGAGACTATTGCCGAGGATGTTCCCTCTTTTTCTTTGAGGGAAGACCAGGTTTTGAATCTCTCTCTTTTGGATCTTTCTGTGTCTACCGGCTTGCTTGATAGTAAATCGGCTGCACGGCGTTTGCTGAAGCAAGGGGGCCTTTATTTGAACAACAACAGAATCGATAGTGAGGCCAAGAAGATTGAACCTGATGACATTGTTGATGGAAAGGTCATCCTTTTGTCAGCTGGGAAGAAGAACAAGATGATTGTGAGAATATCTTGATCTATAGCTTTTTACGAAATTCGATTCTTTGATGGAACAATGTAGTTTTATCATATCTCAGTTATGTTGTGTGGTAGAGATAATTGCTCTACCAGATGAGAATATGAAATCTTATATCTTATTTGTCCGAATGTATACTTTATTTGATGTCACTTGCATGCCTTGAAAAGGCTACTTATGTGTTTGGATGGATATTTTCTAAGTAAAGCATGCTAGAGTTCATTTCATCTGCTGTATAACTACTTTCAAGGTGTGGTTCAATGTTTATCTGTTGTGACTTGATCTCTACATCCATCCATAGTCATGTCCGTGACCATGATTGCACTTTCATCAACTCGGTAGTTTCTACGCCTTTGGTTGATCTGAGGCAGTTTGTGCACTAAACTCCTGTCTTGCTCCTTCCTGCAATACACTAATACCTCGTTTTCCCTTTACTAAGATTATATATGAATTTTGGTATTTTTGTGGGGTTATCCTAGTATGTATCTTTTATATGCTTCCTTGGAAAGTTTTATTCCATGTTTCCTGTTACCATTGCTATACATCTTTACATAGTTCAAGTGAGCCTCCAACTGCAACTCATTTTCATGACCTAACTATGAGATTCAATGAATGCTAGGCCTGTAGTTGAGCTGAAGCTTCTTCCACTAGAATTCCTTCCTGTCTGAAACTGTATTTCCTGAGTTTCCATATGCTAAATTAAGTATGACTTTTGATTCTTTCACAAGGAAAATCATTACGCATCTTGTAGAGGTGTGATAGAAACTGCTAATTGAAAATTTAAGCCTGGTTTTTTTTTCTTCTTATTGGTGAAAGCTAAATCAAATATGTACTCATATTTTGTCAAACTATTAATACTGTATTCTATGAGCTCTCTCACAAGCCTTCCGACAAGCTTGCTCACAAGCTAACAAGCCGAATGTCATCAAGTTTGAGTTTGTTTATTTATTTTAATGAATCTCATTAAACGATCTTAAACCAGCTTTTGGTGACTTGAGCTCTAAATAGCTTACAAATGGTTTGTTTTGTTCACATACCTAGTTTCATTAGATGGAATGATTTGGACTTCGAAAATGGTTTGGAGGAAGAATTTCGAGTGACTCTATTCCTTTATATCCACTTAACGTAAGCCACTGAATGGATGATTCCCTCCTTCCTTCGCGACGAACTCTTTGGTGTAAGACATGTTTTCATAAAGAGTGGTTGTCGTTGCCCAATTCTCACTCCTAGACCTGTGAATGGACAGCTAATGTGTTTTCCTTAATTGAACAAAGTTACACAGTTGGTCTGCAGCTCCATTTTGGGTGATTTCTAGATCCCTATGAGCTGGTGATGCTGTGGTAGCCTCCATGGGTTTTCCTTTCTTTTCTATGTCGCATTTGGCTCAAACACATAAAGGAATATACAACATCAAGTTGTCCGTCAGGGCCAACTTTGTGTTGTTACTGTAGCTTTTTTAGAGCAAGTAAGCTGAGCATGAATTAAAGGAATTGTGTATGTCAAGAAGAATCAGCTCTTGATAAGTCCAGGACTGGTTGGCTTTACTGTGGCACTTAGAGAGGGAAAATGCATATTATGGCAGCAGCAAATTCAATAGCAGTTTCTTCTGTACTTGTGATTATTCCTTTTAATTGACATATATGTTAGCTTTATGTTTCCTAGTGATGATCAGATTGAGCAGAAAGAAGGGTCTGCCTTGAAATAAAACATCATCCAATAAACTCATCCAAAACAAAGCTGATTCGAGTTTTTCCACAATTACTTGAACTGGAATTTGCCTTTTAGTAAGCCTAAATAGGCTCATAGAGGTAACTCTTACTAAGCTTATCTTTACATAGTAAACATTCCGTTGTCTCTATTTATTTTTTATGATTATTTCTTGTAGTACAAGAGAGGGTAGTGAGTAAAAGCAATATCAGCATAGTTGGCTGGTATGGATATCATCAGCACACATTTATAAGCATTTGCTCTCTTTCGCACAGTTTGCAATCTAGCAGATGTTTGCATTATTACTACTACTTCTATTCTGTTAGTACTTTGCAATCGGTTTATAGTATACTTTCTTGCATGTATGTGCTTGCTTGTTTCTACCACAATACCGTATTCTTGTATGGCTTAGGTGGTGAACAGTCGACATGGTTAGAAAAACTAATTTCTTGCAAGGAGGCGCATCTGATGCTATTAGCACATGACTTATGTAAAATATGAACTTTTTAATTAATCATTCTATGATTGATTGGATGCATATATGTAGTTGATTGTTGATATCGAGTTGTTGGGTGGGTGAATCTGTTAATGTGTCATCATTTGTAGATCGTAAAAGATGGGAAGGAGGGGGGATACTTAGGGGTGGTTTGGGGTGCAAGCTTGGCTTGAACTGTTTAGAGTGATTAATAGGTACTTGCAGAAATAAATTTGTTACAAGATGGTTGATTGGACTGATGTGTTTGTCTTTGCCATTAATTACCTTAATTCAATGGTATGGTAATGTTTACAATGTTCCACTTTCAAGATGTGGATAAAAATCTCAGCTGAGTGAATTATGCTCATGACTCAATGACCCAAGTCTTTTTCATTTTGAAGCAACACATGTTCTCTTAGGTGAAAGTATGCATAGCTGAAGTCAGATACTGGGTTGCACATTTTGCTTCGAAGATTTGATAATGGTCAGGTTATACAATCCTGAACTCTGCTAATTTATCTCAGGTTTTGTGTTTTATTGAAGAGCATAAATGTTTCTTTGCATGTGTGCTGCTACATGAATTACTCTTATTGACCCTTTGTGAACATAGGATAGAGGAAGTGAGCTAAGTAATGTACAAATGACATATTACACACTGTACAACTTACATTCCACCTCGACCAGATTTTGAGCTTGCACATTCCGTAGTTATGTTGGAGCTGACTGGATGATTTCGTTAATATTTTTTGTTTACTCACTCAGGGAACAGCTTGAGTTGCTAGCCCTTTTGAAGGTATGCTAATTCAGTTTCTTTTGCAGTGTTTTCAACAGCCATCCACCAATTTTCGTCTTCTTCAAACGATTCATCCTGGAAAACAAGTTAACTTAGTAGAACATAACACGCATGCATTTGTAGAGATGTTGATTGGTAAAGATAAAGAGGGGGAAGTTCTCTTAAATTCAGTTGGCACAATATAAGGCTAACCATCTGAGTAAGGTCCAATGCTTTCTGTATCTTTTCAACCTCGTCTGCAACTTTAACAGCTTCATGCCACCACTCTTCTTTAATGCAGCTGTCTGTTAATCTTTCGTTGCCTACATGATTGGTGTGCTCCTGATCATTGCTTTCTCCAGAAGGATTGAAGAGAAAATTGGGATCTGGAATAACTTCATCAGGGAGTGGACGTAGTGGAGATCGATAGCCTGATAGATCCAGCCACTCTATTAGAAGTTCATTCTGACATATTGATTGATGTTTGAGTGAATCAATGGAGTTAATATAGATAATTCACCTCTACAATCTGGATCATGACACTTTTGATAATAATCACCCCTCCTCAGATCAACAACATAAATAACTGAAATATGCATTTGATGAGGTTAAAACATTAGCAGATCTTAGATATGAAAATTAATGTTCATAAAACGTGATCTGCACATATTAAGCATATTCATATGCGCCTACAGAAGGTATCTTAGATGGAAAAAAGTATTTGATAAGAAACATTATATACCATGATTGCTTTTATGTTCTCTGCCAATTCGTTCACAATATCTGTTTCTGGACATGCTGTAAACCATTAGTCCATATTCTGAAAACCAGTACCAGCTTCGAATTTTTCCTGTAAACAAAGCAGTGATTGTGAAGAGACATGACAAATAAGAGAAGATAGAAAGAAACAAGATCAGACACCCGTGATTATATATCAGCAAAATTAGAAAGAATACATGAAACTACAGTGATACTTAGAGAAACGATGTTGTCTGAATATGGCATCACCTGGTACATTTCCTGAGGAGGCAATGGCTTCAACAAACACATCCAAAGCTGGGAATGGTGATTTTCCTGTTGAGTTCGTTCTTGAAGCATCATTCATACAGGCATCCAAATCAAATTTAATGGGACCACCAGGCTGTTTTTGGATATCATCGGTTATCTGCCATAACGAGAATTTTGAGACTGAACAATACAATATATATACACATTGTGTGTGTGTGTGTGAGAGAGAGAGAGAGATGAGATGACAAAATTACCTCAGTTTCAAAGTGCAAAGCCTTCACACAGTCTACATCCATTTTGCAAATTAGAAGCTTGTCGCAGTCAGCATCCATGTTGCAGATCAAGGAGGCCATAAAAACTTCTTCTTCACCCTGCCATATTAATTGCAAAACTTTATTTTTCTAAAAAATATAGTACTGAACTTGAAGAATCACCCCATAAAATATACTACATGCAGATTAACATTGAAACTTTATTTGTTCAAAGGATATGTAAGCTAGCAAAGGTTATGCAAAAACACATGTTCTGGAAAATTACTAATGCAATGGAGACATTAGGATGCCAAATCGAACTACAATTTCAAGAAAATACAATTCTTACCATGTCCTTACAGTTAAAACGCCCACTTGGAAGAAGAAAAGAGTTCTTCCCTGCTTTTGATGAAAAGGGTAGTCGAAAGCAACGGTTCCTAGAATAGACAGCAGTATCCACAAAAAGATGGTAATTGCTATCAGCGGGATTTGAACCCTTGGAAATTAATAGCTTGTCATAATTTTTATCATTTCCTCTGTAACTCTGAATGCGTGAACATATCTGGCCACAAGACATTAGAAAGGTAAGATATTTTTAATATTAGAAAACCACGGGAAGATTTCTTGAAATTCTTTATTTCTAAAACATTAGAAGATGAAGATGTGATGATAGATTCAATCATTCAAGGCTTGCAGAATAATTGCACAATGTAACAACTTAAGAACAGATCACCAGGAAATGTTCTAAACACGCAAAGGGACGAACTACAGTCATTTCTGCTAAGTTAGCAAGAATCATATATAACTTGAGACTATGTTGATGCCAGTAAGATGCTTGGTTACAGTTATTGCAAGTGAACAGGGTGCTCTCTGTTGATCCTATCTACAACATACCTCAGCGATAAATGCACCAGCATGAGAGTTGTCTTTGAATGCAGTCTTCACTAAGCGAATGATTAAGTGACGAGAGAACTTATCTGTTAACAAACAACATAAGGAAAAATTATTCAAAAGATAATCCATAAGTACAGTTCTCACATGAAGGATTCATACTCAAATCATCTCTCTCTCTCTCTCTCTCTCTCTCTCTCTCACACACACACACACACACATGTATGACGGAAAATATATTTGTGGAATATATAGCTGAAGATAGCAATATACTACCAACCATGACATTTAATAAACTAAAAGGACTGTAAATGTCAGCCAGTGAGAAAAGATTGTGCAACCTTCAGTTGATGAGTCAAGCTCTACAACAAAATCTTCGGTTCTTTGGATAGAATACTTCTCAAGCAACGCATCAAAGACAACGCTTAACAAGAGATCCACCATTTCATCTCCATTTCTATCACCATTTTCTTTCTTATTGAACTCCAAATCAAAGTAGAGGTGGCATGGCATTCCCTAAAAGTAGGACAATTATCAACATGCATGGAGATAAACTTTCACGACCTGCCAGGGATTTAACTTTTTATAGTAAAATCTAATTAAGTAATAACAACAAAATATTATCAAACAGATTTTCTCAAGTCTGATTTTCAGCCTAAGGAATTTGCCCCTCACACAGTTATACCTTAGCATCATTAAGTGAAAGGTAAACTACCTCTTGAATAACTTCGTAATGATGGCGAAATTTTGAATTCATCTGTTTATACCTACATAAAACAAACAGCCACAGTCACACAAGATTCAAATGGTCGCTAGAGAATTGCACATTTCTATCCTAAAAAATGGAAATTTGATATAAAATAGAAAAAGCATAACTTAAAAACTCACCTCTGCCAAAACTCTTTATACGTAGAAACAAGAAACCTCCTTTGACCATTCATATGATCTTGGTAACTAAACACATGAGCATTTGAGTGCTGTTTTGTGAATTTCATAGCTTCATCTTGTCTTGGAAACGTAGTCCAGATCTCCTCCCTAAAACAAACACCATAATACAAATTCTCAATCTGCAAAAAAATGAGTTGATTTCCCCCCAAAAATTAAATTACACACACATTTTATATATAAAGAAAAATTACCTTAACTTACTTTGTTCAGCAAGATCAACACGAATTTCACGCAACAATCTCAGCAAACGAGCTGGCCTTTTTGGAGGAACTCCATGTGGAGATCCATAGAATATTACTGGAGAAAATTGCTTGCCAGTTTTCAAATTTATACTCTTATTTTCAGAAATTGTGGATGCTTGTAACTTTGGTGAATGCTCTTCTTGCTTTAATTTACGTTTCTCTTTTCGTTTTTCTCTGACAGCAGATTCTGAAAATAGTAACCAACTGGAAATTGACAACTTGAAATTGGATTCACCAAAATCACAAATTCAATATTTTACCCATATCGTAGCCGAAATTAAGATGATAAATCTTTACAAAGAAAAATAAAATTGAAAAGACAGATGAAGAGAGAGATTACGCGGAGGAGATATTCCACATTTGAAGCACTGGAACAGACGGTCTACATCATCCATGGTGCTTTTTGACTTTCCGGCGAAGATTTCCCGCCGGCGCGTGGTGGTGCTGGTCGCACAATAGTCTGCTTCTTTTGGTTGTACTCTTAGGCGGGAGGAATAATATTTCATTTTTAAAGCGCCTTTTGATTCTTCTATTTCACTCTTCAACAACGCCAGAACGATTTTGCTGTTGCCAAATCATTGTACATTTTGTGATGCGTCATGTACAACTCATTTTATTAGGCATATGAAGCAAGATGGGTCCGGTGGATGTTAAAACCCCAAATTAGCCGTGAACTCAAGTTTAATTCCATATGTATCATATTATATTATTTCAGTATTTGATAAATTAGTGTTATTTAATTTAAATTAATTTTAGTTAGATACTACTAATTTGATTATTTTATTGTTTTTAATTAATCTTACACATTTAAAACGACTAACAAATAATCAATACGTTAAAAGATTAAATTAATTTATTTGCACCAAATTAAAAGGTACAAAGTTAATAACTTAAGATTAACATAATTATCCATAAAACCATATATAAATTAGATATTGTACTAAAACTTTTTTTTTAATAATTTTAATAGTAATAACTGATAACTAGAAATTTTCAAATAATTTTATAATAAATAAAATCTAATTAGTAATAAAATATGATTCGTTTATCTGAAATAATATGATTCCAAATATTCCCATTTATTGCCGCCTATTTACATTCAGCTCTCAGAACCTTCCATGCATATTTAACATTCATGTTGTCATTTTATAAAATTCATCTTTCTGCAGTTCTTTTAAGATTCATGTTTGTTTCTCTTGTCTCTTTGATCATGCTCTATTACATTTTGCAACTTCTTTCTCTAGAATATCGAGATAGTATACTTGGAACCATTTCTATCAGAAAGAACTAGTTTATGTTATTTTTCTCTTTGTTCCTTTCTGATTAGACCTCTATTTTCCATCATTGTTTGATCATCTCCACTTGAGTAAATAAAGCAGGATGAGAGACGATGACACGCCATGTTGTGAACGAGGATTCTGGATTGATATCGCCATATCTTCCATTCTCGTGTTATTTGCAGGTCTCACATCTGGTCTCAGTATTGGTTTCCTTTCACACAGCAAGGTTGATCTTGAAGTCCTAATCAAAGCTGGCTTACCCAATCACCAGAAGAATGCTGGTTCTCTCTCTCTCTCTCTTCCCCCCCTTCTCTCTCTCCTCATTGTGCTTGTTATTGAACTGGTTTTTTTCGTCAGCAAAAGTTCTGCCTATTGTTAAGAACGAATGTTTTCTCTTATGCACGTTGCTCATTGCGAAATCCCTCGCCACAGAGGTAGATTCATCTTCCAATCCATCAATATTTGAGTTCTTCAATAGTTTACTGAAAATTTTATGGTTTTGTTTAGGCTCTCCCTATATTCCTTGATAGCATTCTTCCATTCTGGGCCGCTATAATAGTCTCTGTCGTTTTCGTGGTAGCTTTTGTTGAGGTATGGTTTTATTACAATGAGAAACATTATAGTCCTCTAGTTTCTATCTTATGTATGTTTCTATTTATGTTTCAGGTGATCCCTCAAGTTGTCTGCTCAAAACATGGTCTAAGTTTGGGTGCAAAATGCACGTTGTTTGTTCGTCTCATTTCCTTCATTCTCTACCCCGTATCATACCCTGTTAGCAAGGTAACCAACCATCTTGAGCTCATCAAATCAAACATACTTAATCGATTTTCTAGCCTGTGTATTAACATTCTGAAGACAGGTGTTAGGTTGGCTTCTTGGAGAAAGCCGTTCCACGATATTTAGACGAGTAGAGCTAAAGACATTGGTGGATTTGCATGGTCTCAAGGCAGGGAAAGGTGGAGATCTAACCAATCATGAAACAACCATCATAAATGGAGCATTGGGCATGGTAGAGAAAACAGCTAAAGATGCTATGACACCATTGTCTAGATCTTTCTCTCTTGACATTAATTCCAAACTTGATATGTAAGAATCTTGGATGACAATCCTAACTGCTATTTCCAATCAACAGATGCTTGAGTTAAAATTGTGTTACGTGTTTTCTTTAGGCAAACAATGAAGATGATCGCGGGAAAGGGTCATAGTCGAATACCAATCTACTCTCATAATCCAGCAAATATAATCGGCCTCATTCTAGTAAGTAAACATGGATTGAGGTTAATGGACTCTTATCACTTTGAAATGGAGCATAGTAATAGAATTTGTTTTGGGATGTAGGTGAAAAACTTGATCTTTTACCATCCTGAGGACGAAACACCGATTAAAAAACTTACTATCAGGAGAATTCAAAGGTAGTATTGTTGAAGCTCCTGTTAGAAGCTTCGACATATAATTCATGTCTGATGACAGGACAAAATAGTGAGTGTAAAACCGCGTTGACAAAAGTAAAATGTGTTTCAGGGTGTATGAAAATTGGTCTCTCTACGAAGTTTTGAAGCTATTTCAGGAAGGGCATGGTCACATGGCTGTGGTTGTTAAGTCTAAGGATGCAAAAGAAAAATCAGAGGAAGCTGATGAAAACACTGATCTCCAAAGTATTAGAATCGATTCAGATATGAAGCTTAAGGAAACAATTTCTGATGGTAATTTTCAGTTTCATTCAAAAGTTGTAGCATGTTAATTAGCTTGAAGATCGGATAAGTATCATTGAGTAAAAGTTCCATAACATACTCTCTAGAGTCAGTATTCATGCAGAAATCTTATGATCATAACATACCTTTTCAGGAAGAAATGGTGGTGAAATTCCATCTGACTCAGTGGATAATGCAATGAACCAAGTTCATGTATCTCAGCCATTGAATCGATGGGAGGAAGTGGATAGAGATATGTCTAATGAAGAAGTGGAATCTCTTGAGAATAGATTCGTGGATGAAGAGGTTGTTGGTATCATATCAATGGAGGATGTTTTGGAGGAACTCCTACAGGTGAGATTTTCTCAGTTAAAAGTCTGGAAAATATAGTAAACCTTATGCAGGATCAACACGTTAAATTCATCAATCCAAACATAACATTTGCTTTCTTAGTAGGTAATGAATTTAATCTCAAGCGACACTACACAATACACATGATTATTATTACACTCAAAGGTTTTTCTCTTGTCCTCAGGAAGAAATAGTGGATGAAACTGATCACCATGTTGAAATGCATGACAAGTGAGTGATTAAATCTTATCATAGTTCATTTCATTTACATATTATGAAATATTAAAGTGAGTGATTATATATGTATCCTGCAAACTATTTAAAAACAGTGTTAATTAATGCAAAGTTCATTTCAGAATCAGAGTGAAATTTCAACCTTCAAGATCAAGATCAAGATCAAGATCATCATCATCTCCAGCAGCTTCAGTGTATCAACAGAAATGGAGAAGCCCAGCAACATCTTTCTCTTCATACTACCATACTCCTATACTGACTTCACCAACTCCTTCACATCGTACATCTTTCTCTTCTTCTACAAGGTTCTAAGTGTAATTACATGTTTACTGAGCTTTATAAACTATTAACTAAAAATCGGGCTACCATTTTTCCATAACAAAAGATGTTACTTATACCAATTATATTGAGAAAATAAGTGGATGGATTGACCATACTACCTCAAGTAATCGAATCCAAGTCTTCAAGACAAATCTTTTATTAAAATTTCAAATATTGTCCTAAAGCTCATGAACTGCGAGACAATTGATTCCTTTCTTTTTCTTCTACCAACTGAACTTCAAAATTTAGTATTAAGGTGTTTATTCTGTTAACGGCTAAATGAAAACAAAAATTAAAATACCTACTACATAAAAAGATGTCACTTTTTTGCATTTGAGAAATAATACATATTGTACGTTCACCTAATCCCATGTAAACTTATGTGATTTGGGTGTCTGCTTCTAACTTAAGAATAGAAGAAGAAAAAACTGCAATACCAAAATATTATTTGAAAATTTCTGTAAAACTATTATAACAAACTATATTTACTAAAAACAAATTTAGGATGGTTGATTTAATGAAAAAATGTAAGAGACAATTGGTCAATCATAAAAGATTGGTCCTTTGAAAGTGGCTGATGAAAAGTTTTCAAAAGTGCCCTGAAACTGTATAGTTTATGATTGCGGAGCTGCTGATAAGCGTCACTGCCGACCTACTACATGAGCAAACGCACAATCTAGTAAAAATCATAAACTCAAGTTTCATTGTAAGAGTAACAACTATACTAAATTCACTTGGTCGGTTCAAGTTTTTAATAGGAAATTGAGACTTGTAATTCAACTGCTCCACTTTTCTGGTTTTGGTTTCTTACTATATTCTACATATGAAAAACCTACTCCAAGACTTCCACTCAAAATCAAATCATGCAACTCAAAATACTTAATTCAAGATCATCTAAAAGCTCATTTGAATTCAGTTCGACAAAAGCATGAAACAAAACTTGAACATACTATTACATTTGATCAAGCACAATAAGTAAAAAGATAAAATGTGTGCAAATATCAAACTATTCAAACGCAAACACTCAACTGGATTAAAACTCATTCCAGCTTCGCTCAATTGATGATCAAAGAAGCTCACAATAAATTTTGGGCTATAGCATATTCGCCTCAATTCGATTCACTTACAGCGATGCCCTCAGCATAACAAAAACTCCTAATAAAGATTTCTGATACAACGAATTTTGAGAACTTTAGGAATGTAGAAATGAAGTAAACTAAGAGAGTTTGTAACACCTATCATGTAAACTAAATACCAAGAATGTACATACTTTTGTGAATTATTACATGCCATCACTCTCATCAGCATCATATTCTTCCTCAATAAGTAACTGCTCTTGGCAGTGTTATGGTTGCCATGACTCTACTGTCACTCTCCTCCACTTATATAATTCTTCCACTTTAGAACATATATCTTGAACCTTTGTCCATAACAGAACTGTCAACTAAAGCTACTTTGCCTTGCTATCAAACCTGTCAATCAAGACTAGATTTCTGACATTCATTGTATCTGTACAATGGCAGCAAATGATGTCCCATGTTGTGAAAACATGTTTTGGGTGTATTTGGTTATATGTATTGCACTAGTTTGTTTTGCAGGACTCATGTCTGGCCTAACTCTTGGTCTCATGTCCCTCAGCCTCGTCGATCTTGAAGTCCTGATTAAAGCCGGCAAGCCAGAGGACAAAAGGAATGCAGGTGAGTTAGTTCAACCTTCATCAAACAACATAAATATACATAATTCAAGAATCTTGAATTTCACACAAGATACATTTTATTCGATTTCTTTTGTCAGAGAAGATTCTTCCTATAGTCAAGAATCAACATTTGCTACTATGTACACTCCTTATATGGAATGCCCTTGCAATGGAGGTATTCTTCAACACATGTAAAATCAGTAGCTTTACTTAAGCGACTCAAGATCCTAAACCATGGTTTATTTGCTCTCCTTTCACTTATCATGCAAGGCCCTTCCAATTTTTGTCGATGCTCTTCTCCCTGCCTGGGGAGCTATATTGATTTCAGTTACACTCATACTCACATTTGGAGAGGTGAGTAGTCTCTAACAAGGCATACCAACCTGCGAATAGCATTACATGGTAATATTATCGACTTTTTCTGCAGATTATACCTCAGGCTGTGTGTTCTCAGTATGGTCTAAATATTGGTGCAAAGTTATCAGTAGTGGTTCGACTGCTAGTCATAATTGCTTTTCCTATAGCATACCCTATTAGCAAGGTAATTCTAGTGTTTTTCTACAAGCCAAGAACTTAACAACTACCGACTCCTGCAAATCCCCATCTTAAAAATTAACAACCTATCTGTAAAATTCAACAAGCTTTTGGATTTACTGCTTGGGAAGGGGCACTCTGCTTTACTGAGGCGAGCAGAGCTGAAGACACTGGTTGGCATGCATGGAAACGAGGTAGGTTAAAAGTTCATAACACACCCCATAATCCATAAAACTGAAAGCTCTGGAAAATAATGGTAGCAGTTTCATTGTTATCCCTACATGTGATCAAATTTGACAAACAGGCAGGAAAAGGAGGCGAGTTAACCCACGATGAAACAACTATTATCTCTGGAGCTCTAGACTTGACTGGGAAAACAGCTAAAGATGCAATGACACCTTTATCAAGAGTTTTTTCTTTTGATCTTAGTACTGAACTTGACGAGTATGCCATGTCCCCACCCTTTTCTTCTCCATTAAAAGTTTTTCTTTTCTCTGTAAACTAATCATTTATCATCCTCAGTGACACAATGAGTTTGATTATAAGCAAAGGGCATAGCCGGGTGCCTATATACTCGGGAAGTCCGGCTAACATCGTTGGGCTCATTCTGGTGAGTACAATCTGATTAAACTTTCCTCTGTGGTAGGGTTTTCTTTTCAGAAAATGTGCTTAGAAGGATAAGTCATTCTCAAAATTCAGAAGCAATAGTTTAAACATACCCTCTTTCAGAAGGTAGCTTTTGGTCTTTGATGGAAATTTACTAGTCAAGAATGCACAAAAAAATCAAGAATAAAGTTATTCTAATAGAGCATCCGCTCCAATGAGTAATGGAACCCAATTCAACCATAAAGATAGTTCTCTCAGATTCAGAACATGCCTTTAAAACGTAATAAAGTCACTGAGTGGTTAACAAGGAAGTCACCTATAATTTTGCTAACAGATCATCAATCCACTGAACATACACTAGAAAGATATAACTGAGAGTATCCACTATCCAAAGCTTGATTTAATGATGTAATGCCTGGAAATTTGAATAAAGCTGTTGCATTTTTTGCCTTGTAACTATTTACTTTATCATTATCATACACTCATCACGTAGTGTTCCTCCCTAACCGTTGACACTTAGGTCAAGAATTTAATTAAGTGCCGTCCTGAAGATGGAACTCAAATCAGGAATCTGAGCATAAGGAGAATACCAAGGTATGATGTTTCCTGCAGTGATCATATTCCAACTCTTTGTGGTTTCCTTAAATTCTATACGCTATTAGTTGTAAAATCTCTTTGATGAGTTATCCTGAGCAATTGATTCCTTATCATTATACTGCAGATTCCATGAATGTCAACCATTATATGACATACTCAACCAATTTCAGAAAGGGCAAAGTCATATGGCTGTTGTGGTTAAGAGTACTACTCCCCTAAACAATGTCATAGAGAGTACAACTGTGAAATCTAATGAATTGAGGATGAATGTCAATTACAGTCCAGCACAGAGACAGACAAACAGACATGTTAATGTCGATGGTTTAGTTTCCATACCTCATGGAGATGAAGAAGTCCTTGGTATAATTACAATGGAAGATGTTTTAGAAGAGCTGCTACAGGTGATATTACATAATCATTTTGAATTAATTAACAACCTAAAAGATCACAAGTTTCCTCACTAAAGATTGTTTTACTTTCATCTGCTAAATCTGTTATGCCTGGTTTTTATCTGTTTTCTGCTCTTAAAGGAACCAATATTTGATGAAACCGATGGCAATGAATATGTTGACATACACAACCAGTAAGTTACAGACAGATCAATTAATGTCTCCTTTCCAGTAAGGTCATGGTTTACCTGAGTATCTTTCTTCTTTTCTTTTACAGAATCAAGATTAATCTAATTCCATCAGTAAAATTGTCATCAAAATCTCCTAGAAAGGCATCAAATTCTCATCCAAACTGGTGTAGCCCAACTTCTTCTCCCTATTCTTCCGGCCATCAGACACCAATATCATACCACCAGACTGCTACCACACGCTCGCCCCTTTCTCCTTATATTCAGTCACCAATTATGAGGCCAAGTCAATCTGGTTCCCCTCGATATTCCTCATCAACTTCGCCAGGTGGGATCATGCACCCTCTTCACGGCTCTCCCTCCACATACAATCAGGTCAGTCTCAGACTTAAGGAATGACTGTACAGAGTATGGCAAAAACTCAATCATAGTTAAAATTAATATTCACTTTGTTCATATATTATAGTTAATCATCAAATCCCAACTTCTCAAATTATACATTTAGATAACACAGCAAAACTTCTTATAGTGCCGATGGTTCATGCAGGTTTCCCGGAAATCATATGAGAAGCTAAGAAAGCCTGATCATCCATAACTTCTAGACTTGTCAAGATTACAATAAGCACACTTGCAACCTGATTGCAGAATTCCAGGTGAATAATTCCCTTCGCAAACATTTCTTTCTTCATAGCAGATAAATCTGTTTCAGCTGCCTAACAATCAATTTGGCAGGTTCTATACAAACCAGAGCAATGCACTGTTCGATCTTCTAAAGATTTCTTCAAATTGTACTCGTATATGAAAGAATACATTGTTGTCTGGGAAAACAATTTGCACTTTATGTGATTATATAACAATTCATAAAACAGTTTTAATTCATGGGTCGATGACTAGCTACACTTGATACTATGTCCAAGATAGCAGATATCTTAAAAGCACTTTAGCCTATCTTAGGTGTTATGACAATCAAGAAAGCAATTTCACAACAGAAATATCTTCTTCCTACTAGAGAACAAAAAAAGTGCATTTTCACCAATAATTCTGGTCTGCTTGTATATTGTGAGTCTGTGACAGAGCACAATGACAGCCATTCAATTATGTGGATAAGATATTTCCAATCACTAACATTAATATACACATAAAACCACCTAAAATTACACATATACACGTAAAAACGCCATGAGAACTCTTACCATTCTTCAACAAGTAACACCTCCACACATCAAAGAATCAACTCCATGGCCACAAAGCAACCGAGCCCTCCAGAGCAACCGCTTTCCCCCACGAAGAACGTGGCGGCTCCACGGCGGAGCAAAGGGCTTCACCAGCAGGCCTAAAGACGGAGAAGCCATTGCTAAGAAAGGTAAAAACACATCTACAGATGAAAAGAATAACGCAGTTGATGATGACAAGATACCTGATGTAGTGTGGGAGAGGATGATAGCGAGAATATTGTTCAACGTTGGAGTGCCATTAATAATTGGTTTCGCGTTGCTGCGAGGTTTCGATGTGATAATTGAACAAAAGATATGGGCAGTGCCAAAATGGCTGCCATTTTTGACTACATTGATCACCTTTGGGGCATCGGCGCTGGGAGTTGCTTATGGTAGTCTATCGACGAGCTTGGATGCGGATGAAAAAGGATCGTTTCTAGGGTTTGAACAGGTGGAGAAGAATTGGGTTGAGATGTGGAACGAAGAAGATGATCGCTGATTTCTGATTGCAATGTGAAAACTTTTTTTTTTTTTTTTTTTGGGTTAATTATTATCGTCTTCAAAAAAATAATAATTTTTATATCTTCTTTGTAGTTTGTAAAAGTGAATTAGAATTAATAAAATACTCTCTCCAGATTAAAAAAAGAAAAAGAAAAATTAATTAATGTCTTGTTAAATAACAACATTTTCTGAGGCATGAAGTCTTATTCATGAAATTCCATATTCAGAATTTAACATAAATAATTATAAATTCTGTAATTACAAATGCATGTTATTTTTTAATCAAAATGTAATTTTAACTGGAAATATGGTCCTTGCTTTTCAAATTTGTTAGGATATTTATATCAAAGTTTATTTCCAACCCAAGAATTGAAATAGATATTATACATAAAATTATATCGTTGTCACTATCATGAACATTAAGCCATTTTGAAGTCTTCACAAATATCATAATTTTGGTAATGTTATTGCTAGCAAAATCCTACTCATCTATCCATCATAATATGTCGCATATTTACCGTAGTTAATAGTTTCACGACATAAGATTTAAGAATGTGTGGTTTTACCTTTAAAAAAAGTTTGGAAGTTTTACACATCATCAATAAACACATTAAAATATGTTCACAATAAATATGTGAACAATTATAACCGCTAAACAAAAGTAGTGATGTAAACTAATTACAATATAGTTATATACATTAATTTTGGAGTTAATCTCATGTGCAACTAGTGCATAATGTAATCGGATCGATTTAGATTTGAATGTTTTAGTATTCATGTGTTACCTTTATGTTATATTAGTATGACCTTTTATGTACAAATATCATGATCTTTATATAATATTTTTAACTTTAAAAAAAAAATCAGCAGAATTTGTACATATATACATTTATGTGATATTACTCATACATTTATATCAATATAGTCATACATTTATGTAATATATAAAGATACAACCAACATAACTAAAAAGTATGACATGTATAACTAACATAACTAAATTGTGCAAAAGGTATTACATGTCACGTGTAATATAGTGAAGTTAATTACATAAAAGTTATGATATTTAAACATAAATGTTATACTAATATAATATAAATATCACACTACATAAAGATAACAGAATTGCCTGAACCTGATCATTTTTGGAGTTATAGAATTACATAAAAATTATACTAATATAACATAAATGTGAACCTGATTTTTTTTTGAGTTACAGAATTACATAAATATCATATTAATATAACATAAATGTCAACACATAAATCAAAAAAAGAAGTGTGGATCTGGATCGGATTCAAATTGACTTAATTACATGAATTTAGACAATGCAACTGATGCACATGAGTTTTTGCCTTAATTTTGTAGGCAAAAATTGTTCACATAAATTATTGCTTTCGGTAATAAAGAGGATTTAGAATTTTGACAATTTTCTGCACAAAAAGGCTAGTGTAAATTTATATAAGGAAACCCAAATGTAAAGCTTACCCATCCTTTTTCAGCAAGAGCAAAAAAAATATTATAGATTTTGGAGAAAATATATAATCAGGTGAATACAATTTTCATTCTACACATTTGTTAGATAAAAAGTGAAATATGTATCTATTTATAGAGGAATTTTGTCGGCTACATTGGAGGTGTCACATGCTCAGTTTGTATAGGTCCTATTAATCAATGATTAATGTTCAAAGTTCAAAATCTTAATCGAGCTCTAGTCAGCTCGAGCAATATTAGATATCAATCAACTTTTAAAAATAATTATAAAGACTATTAAATAGTTTAGTTTGGTTCAATCTAGCATTAAACATTAACATTTCATTGAGATAAATGCTCTAACTTGATTATATCTACCATTGATGTTGATATATTATATTCCTTTTAATTCTTTGCCGTATTTAAGTCGATTAAGAGAAAAATAAAGACTAATTTAATGGGGAAAAATTAATACATTATAGACAAAAACATACATATACATCAGTGGTCCTATATTTATTTGAATTTGAGATAATAAATGTTGAAAAAGTCAAATATCAAAAAAGCAATTTGGCTTCTGTTTGTAGACAATATAACTTCCACATAATTAATTGATGAAAATGATTTTCGCAACCTGTATGTCATGCACATAATAAAAATATCTTGATTTTAGAAAAGATTTACCAAAAAAAAAAAAAAAGAATAAAAATAACTCAAAACACAATTTTTTTTTTTTTTCCATTGAGGTTCAATGGTATATGTGTAATGATAATCAAACATCGAATTATAAATAGTATGTATTGATAAAGTAAAATAGAAAATTATTACAATGAGAGGATTTGAGCCAAATATGCATAATGTAATTCATTGTGTACTTTTGATAATTAATAGTCAATATTCTTTCAAATCTAATCTTATAAAATGAATCAATCCAAATTCAAACCTCATAATAAATATATGAATTTATGAAAATTAATTTAATTTTTATAAAGTATTGAGACTTCATTTCATTATATTATTCTATAAAATCATCTCAAAGTAGAATTAATTCTTATGTTGAGGTATATATATCAACCCAACTTCTTAACCAAGGTGATTTCTGCTCTCACCAAATAATTATATGCCACATCTTAGTTTGCATCTCCTAGTGTAATGCATTTATCTATTTTAACTTTTGATTTCTCACTGTCTTAAGCTGATTAAATTAATAAATATGCATGAATCAAGCTTGGATTTATAGTAATAATGGGATTATTTTTTAGCTTCCTCCAAAATAGTTACATTTGTTTTGAATTAAAAAGTTACATTTTTAAAATTTTCAAATAATGGTATGATCATATCTATACTATATATTAAAGTAAGAAAGTTGGCAAAAATTATAAAATTGCCACTCTCCCACCTAAAAGTGTCATGTCAATAAAAAAAAATTGTATATCTTACTTCATAAGATTTAATAAGAATTAAAAAAAAATATCAATCTTATTCTAAAAGTTATTCTATAATCTATATAAAGTTAAGAGATGAATAGAGAGATACATCGATTTCTTAAATATATGTAAAACTAAAAAATGAAGAAAAATATAGTGATTTTTCAACAAAAGAGAGATGCATGGAGAATGGAAAACAAAAAACAAGATATACAAAGAATGAAGAAAACAAAACAAGAAAAAACCGTAAATATAATTACACAAAAACTTATGTGCACCGGTTTGATAGAAGTGAAATTTGTGCAATCCATACATTTATGTTATAAATGTAGTACTTTTATGTACAAATATCCGTACCTTTTAAAATGAACATGCATAAATGTATTACATTTATAACATAAAGGTACTACATTTACAACATAAATGTATGAATTGCACGGTGCAACTGGTGCACAGAAGTATTACTCATATAATTATTTCTCAAATCTATATAAAACTAAAAAAAAAAAAAATACAAGATTTGCTAAACATTCAAAAGTAGAAAAATTCTTCCACATCTTATTGTCTAAAGAAAAAAAGAACAATAAAATATCGTAAATATAATGATTTCTCAAATCTATATAAAACTAAAAAAATGAAAGAATACAAAATTTGTTAAACATTCAAAGGTAAAAAAACGTTCTTTCAAATCTTATTATCTCATATCTTCATCTAATTTTAATGCATTCTTATAATTTTGCTTTTGTCACTGTCTATTTTAATGCATTCTTATAATTTTGCTTTTGTATTTCTCCAAACTATCCCCGTTTTAGTCACTGTCTACACTTACAAACTTAAAAGTTAAAACCATTCACCTAACCTTGTGTTGGGCCAGATTAATTACAACATTGTTCTTGGAATCGAGGAAAATGCCATAAATAAATACTTTACTATTAACTGTTGGAAGTAACATTTCCACCAAGTAAGTCCAAATTGTTAGTTTATAACGAGATTTTAAAAAAAGGAATTATTAAGCTATTAAATTTAATATTACAGTTGAGATCTGTCGACTGTCATCGGTGGATGCCAACTACTAAGATCCAATAAACCAGTAAAAAAATTTGGGAACAAAATTAAAAACAAATAAATACATAAATTATTTCGAAATTGTGACGGCATTTTATGCTAGTGTGTGTCCACATCTATAAAATCTAATGAAAAATATTGGGAATTTTTAACGATAAATTATGCCGTAAAAAAACATTTTTATCTGTTTCCTTTTGTTCAAATTTATAGCTAATGCCAACTTGGGCGGCTGCTTGAACATGTAATCAATTAATTATCACTTAATATTTTTTTTGAGAGGGACAATAACTCAATAATATTATATATATATATATATATATATATATATATGAGTAACACTTCTGTGCACCAGTTGCATCGTGCAATCCATTTATAAATGTAGTACCTTTATGTTATAAATATAATACATTTATACATGTTCATTTTAAAAGGTACAAATATTTGTACATAAAGGTACTACATTTATAACATAAAGGTATGGATTACACGAATTTCACCTGTGCAACTGGTGCACAAAAGTTTTTGTGTATATATATATATATATATATATATATAAGAAAGTTGGTAAAAATTACGAGATTGTCATTTTCCCGCCTAAAAATGTCATGTCAATAAAAAAAAGTAAATCTATACTGTATATTAAAGCAAGAAAGTTGGTAAAAATTACAAGATTGTTACTTTTCCACCTAAAATTGTCATGTCAAAAAAAAAAAAAAAAATCTTACTTGATAAGCTGTTTTTTAATAAAAATAAAAGATAGATCAATCTTACTCTATAAGCTATTTTATAATTTATATAAAGCTAAAGAATGAAGAGAGAAATACATTGATTTTTCAAATATATGTAAAACTAAAAAATGAATAAAAATACAATGATTTCTCAACAAAAGAGAGATATTTAACTACGTTAGCGGGGAGAGAAAGGAAGTAGGGCTAAGACAGAGTCTGAGGCACTTTTCACATAGAGAATGAAAAAAAAAAAAGAATGAAGAAAAAAACAAGAAAAAACCGTAAATATTATTATTTCTCAAATCTATATAAAACTAAAAAAAAATGAAAAAATACAATATTTGCTAACATTCAAGGTGAAAAAAGTTCTTTCAAATATTATTGTCTCATATCTTCATCTAAGGAGATCCCACCAAATTGACTTTGTATACCAAACACAAATTGAACAAATAATTTTATGAGAGAGAAATGAAGAAATTATGTAAGAAAACTATAAATGGCGATTCAACTATGAGAGTGAAATATACAAATTATAAAAAATATAAAAGGAAAGATTAATTATTATGATTGAAGGAAATACTATTGTATATAATAATTTTAATTTGACGAAAATATAATTCAACAAATAAAATAAAAATGTTTAAAAATAAAATTAACAATTAAAACTATTAAAATTATACGATAATTCATGCAACGCACATGAGTAATATGAAAAATTATTTGTATATGATACATGTTTTAAATTTAAATAATAAAAGATGTTATGAATAACATGTTAGTTTATACAACTTCATTATATTATTACAAATTGAAAATATTAACACAATAAATAAAAATCGCGCATCATGCGGGTGGACTGCTAGTATGTATTATTACTATAATAAAAAGCATGGTTAATTTTATGTTTCCTGCAATTTTTCATAATGTCTATTTAACCCTTCCACATATAATTTAATTTAATTTAAACTTATTAATAATGTTTCCAAATTATAATTAAATAATCCACCACCCAAAAATATTAATTGCCTTTCAAGTACATACGTGACCCACAACTAGTGGAAGTATATTTGATTATTTGTGTGTGTGATAGTATTAGTGATAATTTCCGACCAATCGTGGTAATGATTTAAAGTTATAGAGAAATCTAAATCTGACTAACTCGATTTTAACTTTTTTTTTATTTATTTTAAAATGTAATGATTTTATGCTTTACGTGAATTCTGATTTATTTCAAACACAACATAACATCTAACTACAATAAGCACAAACACAAACTTATTTTGTTGAAGAAGTAGAACAACCAATTTTTTTTTTTTTTTTTAAATTAGTCAGTGAGATCCACAATTTAAAAGTCTGCAAACAAAGATAAGGCAAAAAAAAAAAAAAAAAAAAAGCAGGGAAAAACAAAACATGAAAAGTCAATAATTATTCAATATTACAAGAATTCCACTTAATAATTTGTATCAAAACGTATGACATCACGATCTCTGAAGCTTATCTAGTGGGCTAAGAACATGAAATAATGTGTCACATCTTTATCTTAATATTGGCTTATTTGATGACCTAAATTGTCCAAATAAAAAAAGAGTAAGAAAAGACACTTCTGGGATCAATTATTGGTACATCTCCGAATGGAATTTGAATTCCATAACTAATTATTTAACTTCATGATGTTTCCATTTCATGATGACCTAATCAGCTTTAAGACTTCATCAAAATTGACAAGCATTTTGAAATATCAATTCAGGGATAAATTTGAGAATTATTGGATATATGACTTTCCATTAACTATTTTCCTAATTTTTAATTTCTTCTTAGAAAACATAAAAACAGAATTAAACCCAATGTTTTCATAACCAAACTGATAGACCAAATCGATCTCCAACCAATCTAATAAAAAGTAACAACAATCTTTTTATATGATGTAATATATATTATTATAAATAAATATATAGCTAAAAATACATATAACAAAGTAAATAATCATATTTAAAATAACCTGACATCAACCTCATACATAAGTGTATAGATGAATTTGATGAACCATGAGTACTTTAAGAAGAGGAGACTTATGTATGTGCTCTAAGCTTTGTATTGAAAGATTTAAGAAGAGAGTTCAGACAATTAGTAAAATACATTTGAACTTATAAAACTTATTTTCTCTTTTTATTTATTTTTATTAAAGAAATCACAGTAGTTTTCCATATTTTCCAACTTGAATTATTCAAAGTTGAACTTCAAATCTGATTACTAACTACATTTTGACTGTACCAAGACCGAGTTTTGTCGATTGGAACGATTTAACTGGCCAATTCGGTTTGATTATTATTATTTTCTGAACACTCAATATGAAATAAAAAATACTTATATGAGAATGGATCTTAAATTTTATATATAAAGTCTTATAAGTTTGATATTGAATGTATTGAATGAGTTAATCCACTTTTACTAATTCACATAAAACTCTAAAACTCTCCTTACTAATTCACATAAAACTCTAAAACTCTGCTATTCCGAAATTAGCAACTTGAAATATGAAAAAAAGATCAAAATTTATTTATTTATAATCCAAGTATTGGATGAAAATAAATGAAGAAATAATCTCCCTATATTGTATATACACACAACAAAAGCTCTCTTCTTGAATAACCCTAAACATAACCCCACACCCAATTATTCCTTTTGATCTCACCAACTAACTTCCATGGTTATTCAACAGATCACACAGGCATTGGGGTCCTCCTCCACACTCCGGTTATAATACGACGGCGGCGCCACCGCCGCCACCGGCGGCTGCTGATATGGCTGATACTGATGATTCTGCTGCTGGAAATAATACTGGTGTTGGAGCTGTTGATTGTATGCTTCATAGGCCTTTCGCAACTGGGCCGCGTCGTCCTCTTTGGGCTTGTCCTTCTTCTCGTCCTTCTTGGGCTCGTCCTTCTTGGGCTCCTCCTTTTTCTTCTCGGGCTCTTTGGCCGGCCCAACTGAGACTATCTCTGTATAGCAAAGCTTCCTCAGCTTCGCCACCAGAGCCACTGGATCTATGTCCCCAGTTACTGTCAACTTCTTATCCTTTGGATCCAGTGCAATTGACTCCAATCCTGAATTTCGAGTAAAGTCAGGGGCTGTTTTGAGATATTGTGAAAGATCCGGGGCTTAAATGCAATTTCTCAAAAGTACTAACCTGAGACACCAGATACTCTCTTCATGGCTTTTTGCTTGATTTTCTCGTCGGCGAAATCCAGCTTCAACACCACTTTCTGCAATAACGAAACAACACATAAATTATTCCGTATTTACAAATAGATCCCTCAGCCTTTCCAAAATAAGTAATTCAGCAACAGAAATAAGAATCACTTTCTATTACATCGTTAAAAGAGTTCCTCGTACCTTCATGATGTTTTCTTGGGAAAAGTTGGAGATGAAGAATCACTAGTAGCAGTAGAAGAAGAATATTGAAGAAAATAGAGTAAAAAGGAGATGAAGAAATAATTGGAGATGGGAAAACTGCAAAGAGCATGATTTGTTTATATACTAAAAAAAAAAAGAGTCAACAAGATTAGTCAATGGTCAAGAACCGACGAAGGAGACTATAGGTCGAGTATGCCGTCTCCGAGAAGATTCCTATAGTGGTGATGACTACTATGACCAAATGTGCATCGCTCCAAATTTTCTATTCATGGGTGGACTTGGAAAAACTATCGGTCCTTTTATTTTGGGCCCGACTATCCACACCTCATTTTTTATTTAAAAAATTTAAAAAATAATAAAAAGACAATTTTACCCTTATGTGTTCAACTATTGTTCGAACACATTATAATGTGTTCGACTCTTGGTCAAACACACTATAGTATGTTCGATCATCAGGAGTCGAACACATCTCTTTATGTTCGACAAATCAGGGTCGAACGGGTCCTCAGATTTGTTGTTATTTTTTCGTTTTTTTTACACGATTTCACACGATTATTATATATTTTGTAACTCATAAAATGATATTTTTAAGGGGATTCAAGGTTTGAGGAATGAAAAGGAAAAAAAAAAAAAAAGAGAGGTAGGAGACGGGAATCCTATGTATTCAATTTCAGTTTTTTTTTTAATTAAGAGGGGTAAATTTGTCATTTTGCCTTTTTTTGAATTTTTTAAATAAAAACTGGGGTGTGTTTAGAATATATGGGGTGCGGATAACCGACCCCTTTTATTTTTTATTTGTTTAATAAACATATTAAAAAAGTACTTAAACAATGTTTTTTTATTTTATAAATCTATATAGTAATAAACACAAATGATTAATTGCAAACAACACATGCAATTGTAGATGCTTGTCAGTATGATATGATTGCTTTTGCCCTAATCATACGTTTCTAAGTGTATAATTATTTCCTTAAAACAAAAGTATATGATTACTATTTCAAACATATGGCTTATACAATTTGAGTCTAGTTAAGATGAGTTGTTGACAATGAGTCAGATTTATGATGAAACTGATTATGAGTCAACATTTCCTGAAATCAATGTACAAGTAGGAGTTAGGGTTATAAACATTTGGAACTCGATGGGTACTAGAGTTGTTCATATTTATTCATTTATTTAATAATCACATATATTTATGAACGCTAATAAATGATTCATGAACATGCTTATAAACAAAAAGTCAATATGTTAATAGAAAAACTAAAAGTACATGTTTATAAACATTCAATTAAAAATAAATAATATAATAAATTTAAATACAATTAATGAAAGACCTTTATCAATTTAATTAGAACTTGAAATAAACTATCAATTTAAGATCTAAAAGATAAACTAACGGCTCACAAAACTAGAGTTTTGTTTGGCAGCTTGTGACTTCTAAATAATCTAAAATTATTTTTAAAATGATACTAATCTCAAAACATGATTGATGAACTTCACATAGATGGAAAAACTAAAAGAAATAAAAGAAATAGAAAAAAGAATAATTATATATAATAATAACAAAGCTAAAATTTTGAGTTGCCAAATATGACGTTTATTTTTGTGGGTCTCTAAGTAATACCATCATCTTGTAAACCTCAAATATTTTTACCTTTGAAGCTCGAATTAATAATTAATTAACTTACATTTTGACCCTAGCCTATAGAAGTTCTACAAATAGTTGTATTAGAAGACATAACTAAAATAAACATAACTTCATATTGAATGATAAATAAATTAATATACAATTAAAATAATGAATGAATAATAAATGAACATTAAACAAACACTATATATACATATTCGCCAACATATTCATAAAAATAAACAAACACAAGTCTCCTTATTCATGTATATTCATTAAGATTAGTACACAAACACAAATGAATACTAATCGAGTTCAATCATATATAAATAATTTGCAGAGTACCCGATTTGTATACAAATCTAACTTAAGTGAATTAAACTAATATAACCTTTCATGCTAAACCAGTTTAGCAATATGATGCTCCATATTAGTTGTATTTTATCTACAAATATGCAACAGTAAAAATAAACACGCAACGTGTGATGATTATTACTATAACATAAAGAAACCAGACAAATAATAAAATATTGTAATCTCCCAACTATAAAATATGAAAATGAAATAGAGAATATCGCTTATCTTGACTTACATTATGGATCAAACAATAAAAAATTAAAAAATCAGGTGCGTTAAATATGGAACGTGCACACGCGTCAATGCATGTTACAGTTGGGACCTACGCTGCAGTAATTCATCAACCATGTTATCTTTTTCATTTTTTTCTCACATCCTTTTTAGGGGATGGACCATTTTTTGTATTTTGTGAAGGTTCTAATTTTCCCTTTTATTTTAACATACAATTTGGCTGTTTGAACTGCAAATTTCTTCTTTAATGTGTGAATTTGATGGTTTATTATTTAATTCTACTGTTATTTTTAATGAATTATATATTTTTTAATTAATGAATTTTTTTTAAAGGATTAACAAATAAATATTGTAACTTAGTTTATGAATATATTTATTTAATGTTAATAGAAGAGATGAATATGCACCGTGAGATCCACTAATATTTCATTAAATGAATGTAGCAATGTGGGTGTGGGATATGTCAATTTTTAATAAAACCGATTCGAAGGTCAAAAAATCAATTTTGTCATGTTTAGCATCAAGTTGAATTGAAATGTGATATAATACCAAACACCAATCATTATAACCGTATTTATTAAAAGTTTAGGACTAAGGTTTTTGGACAATTTTTTTTGGCAAAATCTTTTTTTTCCAAATCCACAGCTAACTATTTAATAGCATTGGATCTCAATCCATTAACATAACCTAATTTTAGTTCAATTATCTTGATGATTTTTCCTTCAAAATCCAATAAAAACGAATTGAAATAACCAAATTTTGTAAATTTCAAAATCAAACAAGGTGCAATTTTCTATTCGACTCTATTGATTTTTCGATTTTAACAAAAAAAAAAAAAAACGCTCAAATATTGGTGCAGTGGTGCTCTTACAGACAAAATAGAGGCTTTACGTGGCGGATCCTTATTGGATGATGCCAAATTACTTGTAAGCCGCGAAACAGAGAAACCCAATCCAAAAGGTCGGCTCGCTCATATAAAAATCTAAGAAATAAAAAAGGAAATGCAGCACTTCTTCAGTATTTGTTCCAATCTTTACCCAAAGCGGAAACCTCAGAAATACACACAGTAAAGGTGAAAATACACACACAGACACAGCGCATGGTATCAGTGAACTCAAATCAACCAGAGGGCTTCTACTTGGATCCAACCGTCATGGCGTTGCCAAACATCGGCCTGTTCTCATCTCCGGCTTCCGGAAACACGACGTCGTCCTCGGAAGACGCGAGTAAGAAGATCCGAAAGCCATACACCATTACCAAGTCACGTGAGAGCTGGACTGAGCCAGAGCACGACAAGTTTCTCGAAGCACTCCAGCTGTAAGTGAGATTTGTATGTTCGAGTTGAAATTGGAGTGGATAAAGTTAGGGTTCGGATTAAGCTATTATGCGGCTTAGTAGAATTAGTCGATATAAGTGGAAGGATTTGGAATATTCATATTTTAGAATTGAATTTTCATTTGAATTATATTGGGTTCATGAGAAGGGTGCAGGGAATTGTTGAAATTAGGTTTTTTTGGGATAAATTATATGCTGAATATATATATATATATATATATATATATATATATATATATATATATATAAATTTGGGTGGAGGGTGGTTTTAAGGACTTATCTTTCCTCATTGTTTTCCTGTTGTGGCGGATTTTTCTGATTACACTCTGTAACTTAAAGTTTGAAACTTTTCGTATCTATTGAAATGAGAAATAAATTGATTGTTCTGGAGGAGGATATAATGTGCAAATTTAAAGGGTGTAATGGGGGAATTTTCATCTTTTATTGCACTTGCAATATCTCTAATAGGGAAGAGCGTTTAAATACTGGAATTTTGGGTGGAAGGTTTATTTTGTTCTTTTGCGATGCATCTTTAATTGATGTACACCATTTCTTCACTCTCTTTATATTATTGCAATTCACAAGATTATTGCTGTTATTATATGCAGCTTTGATCGTGACTGGAAGAAGATCGAAGCATTTATCGGATCAAAATCAGTTATTCAGGTAATATCTGCCTTCTTTGAAAACTAATGTGTAATTGTTATCTTAAGCTAGTTATTGATACTGACACATACGGACATGAGAGAGTGAGAAAACCGCTGTGCTCGCTTTTATGCTCTAGAGACTTTTTTCCCTTTAGATGATTACTTCTATGGTCAGGGAAGATTTATTGTTTTCTCAATGGGAACCTTTTAGCTTTGTTTAGTCAACTAAACAAAACTCTAGTTGCCTTAGCATGGTATTCATTTGTACTTTTATGCTTCATATTCAAAGCTATTGTTAGTACCATATGTTTCTTGAATCCAAGTGTATTTCCTGGTACTAGTATTACTGAAGTCGTAGCTTTCAATTAATTTAAATCTCCTTCTGATGTCCTTCTTGCACTTCACATAGCTGCTGAAATCATCACAATAACTTTATTGTGTAATATAGAGTTAAAATGCTTGCATACTTCCGTACTCCCATACTTTGTGATTAGTAATGTTCAAGTATATTTGCAGTTTGACACTCATTAGTTGCACTTGGAGTTTATATATATATATATATATATATATATTGTTGTTATTAGTATGAGATAACTTGTGATCTTAAAAATATTTAATATCTATTATAAAAGAAAATGCGGGAATTCATTAAGATGCTACACAGAGTATTCAGTTGACAAGTTGATTGTAACAAATGGTGAAGTGCATCATGCTACAATTTGTGGTTGTAAATACCAATAAAATTAAAAGGAAAATTTTATAGAGCAACAATAAGGCCTGGTTGCCAGCGATGCTCCATGGATCAGAGTATTGGACTACTAAAGATGAACGTGAACTACAATGAGGGTAGTAGAACTGAAAATGTTAAGATGGATGCAATGATATCTTAAATAAGATAAAAATAAGAAAGAATGAATTAGAAAGCAAGTAGGGTTGCCCCAATAGATGAGAAAATTTGGAAAACGATTTTTTATGAGATATCGTATTATGAGATATTATTAAGGTCTAGTTTGTTGTTGTTAGTTCTTTATCTCTAGTTATATTAGAAAATTATTGTGCTGTTCATTAAAATCTGAGATATGATTGTAACTTTTGTAGATACGTAGCCATGCACAGAAGTACTTTCTTAAAGTTCAAAAGAGTGGAACCAATGAACATCTTCCTCCACCTCGCCCGAAAAGGAAGGCTGCTCATCCCTATCCACAGAAAGCTCCTAAAATTGGTAAGAGAGTATCTATAGACTTTTGTTGGAAGTAGCCAGTAGACAAGCATTAAAGTAACCTGGCTTATTTATTGTTTAATTTGAAGTTCCAGTTGTTTTAAAAGAGAGACCATCATTGCAAGCATCCCCTGTCATTCCTGATGCTGGGTTTGTAAGGAGGCCAGAATCTTCCACATTACTACGACATGATTCTGCTGCGGCCATACCTGGATGGACAGATAAACCTTTACATAGTGCCAGTTTTTCACATGTGACTGGAGGTTAGCTTTTCTCTTCCCCTGGCTATTGAACTATTTTTTGGTACTGCTTTATGGCTTTTTCAATGTCTGAATAGAACTTAACCTTTTGTTCTGATGCAGGTGATGCCAGATCTGCTGGTCAATCAGTGCCTTATATTAACTCTTGCGGTAGCAATGAAAGCTCATCAAGGACAAGGCCCACAGGTGAGATAACTAAACAATTCAATCTTGGACTTGCAATAATATACACATGCATATACTGGTCTATGACTTAAAAATAAAACAAGCCATTGTGCTTCCTGATGTAGAAGAGGGGAGGGTTAAGGCATCACCTGTCTTTGGTTTTATCCATTTATTTAAAACATTAAAACACTTTTTATAGTTTTTTACCTGTCCATTTTACTAAAAGGTAATTCAAGTATTAGTAAGATATTCATCAAGAAGGTCTAATATACTGTTTTTTTTTTGGGTCTAATTAAATCAATCATAATAATATAATATTCAAGAAAGCCTCATCATTGTCACATTGTGAATCTGATGACGAAACAATCCAAGATTACTTAGTATAAGGATGTATTTATTACCTAGGTGCTGAATCCGTTCTTCCTTATTTGTGAATCTGCTATAAACTTTTTTGGGGCTTTATGTTGAGCTTATTGTGCATTTGAATTTTTGGCCAATGAATTTTGCATGCTATGACATTTGCTTCTCTAGAGCTGGTCGATTTTGTGTATTCTAGTATGTGGGTGCCCTTCAATTTTCTGCATCTAGTTATTTTTTGTGAATCAACTGTCACTTTCTTTTGAGTATGGAATCAACTGTTTTGAAAAATCTTAAATAGCTGGAAATCACTTTACTTATTATCAGTTTGCTTATTGCATAGATGCTCTAATTTTTCGCTCATGATAGTTCAGGCATTGCCATGTTATCTGTAATCCTTCATATTTAACTTGCACCAAATTGCTCCTGAAATTGTATTTCTCCTTTGGCCTTGTAATGGGTAATTTTGTGCTTCCTCTGTCTTCTGTGGATCTGCTGGAGTCTAGTTGGACCTTTCTCATTGTCCTGTAAATATGGAATTGATCCAAGCGATATCATACTATCTCTAGTACTGCATCATTTTGTTGGTATATAGATCTATTACTATCTCTGATGCCTTAATATTTAGTAATCACTCTCTTTTGAGTGCAGTTCTTCCAGATTTTGCTCAAGTATACAGTTTCATTGGCAATGTCTTTGATCCAAACACGACTGATCACTTGCAGAAATTGAAGAAGATGGATCCAATTGATATTGAGACAGTATGCTTCTGATCCTCTAGTTACTACATAACAAGAATGTGGTCAATGGAAAAATAAAACTGAAATGGATATTAAAGGATTGGTGACAATGTGGGTCTTATTGACTATATATATATATATATATATATATATATATATGTATGTATGTATGTATATCTATATATATCTATATATATATATATATATCTGCTCTCTTTCCCTTCTTTCTTCTCCCAATGAATTGTGGATGAGTTACTTTGAGAAGTGGAAGGTTATTTTGGCACTTTCCTTTAGAGTCCGCTGCCTTCATAGTATTGACCCAACTTGTGTTGGACTGAACTTTTTAAAGTTTAGACACAATCATCCTATATATTCCTTTTGCCTCTTAAAGTTATCATTTTTTTTCTTGGGAGATTAATAGAACTTCATGTCCATATTGTACACCAGTTTTACCCCTTTTTTTCTTGTGCCCTCTATTTTCAGACTTTGCGCTCTGTACAATAACCACTTCAACAGCATTTGTCAGATGAGAGTTATTTTTTTTCTGATTTTCACCCATATTTGTCTTACAGACAGTTTATCTGCATTTGTTTTCTTGAGGATGCAGAAAAGGATACTTAACAGCAGTATATGCAATTCTGCATCTAAAATGCTTAGATAGAACTGGAAAATACAAATTGAGTTTGAGGAAATCTTTGTTCCATTCTAAATATGATAGGATGATGTTAAATGATAACCGTCCAACCCTTGTACTCTCTCCCTCATACTTTTCAATGACAAGCACAATGTTACTTTCCTTTGATCCGAGACATTTGAGTCTCTTGATTGGCATTTGAATTCCTTGAGCTATATTTAGAATCTTATAATTTGTTTCTTTATCTGTTAAAACAGGTGTTATTGTTGATAAGAAATCTCTCCATCAATTTGGCCAGTCGTGATTTTGAGGATCATGTAAGTGCAAAATTTCTTTTGAGTTTCACAGTATTGGGTTCAACGGCGAGTTGGCAGTTTACTTATGCTTATCCGTGCATCCGTCAACTGTGCTATTAGCTAATTGTGCTATGCATCTTTTATGACGGTAGTAATTTGTCCGAAGCTGTGCCTTCACTTGCTTATGATGTGATCTTATCTAATTTTCTGCTGTTGTAGAGAAGGGTACTTTCATCATATGAGTTAGACTCCGAGAAGGACAATGCTTCAGACGTAGCTGATTCTATCCTTCATACTCAATCTTATGATGCTGGCTAATCTGGTACAGCATCAATTAATAATTACATTCTCTTTCTGTTTGTCTTTGCTCGATCACTATATCTCAACCAATAATTATCACGTGAAGATGCCAGCTTTGTCTGAACGAGATCACCTACTTGTTTTTTATGGCAGGCTGCTGGCAACCTTTTGATGATTTCCTATAAAAAGTTGTCAAATCCTATAATTGTAAGTATTGCATCTTGTTGTTATAAGCTCTTCTGGCTGTGTAGTTAGGGTGCCTTTTACATATTAGCTAGAGGAAATAAAATGAGAGAATGTATTGCGGGAATGTAAATTCTAAAACTGTTTCTGTAAATGCAAATTTTGATTCTCTTGTGCAGCTTCTTTAGATGTAGAATTTTGTTTGTTTAATTAACAGAAATAATGAGGCTGCTTCAGCGCTTCATGTACTAAATTCTGTTCGTTTAATAAAATCCACAGCAGCCTGTCGTTGTATGTTTTGATTGTTTTCTATACGGGCATCTTGGGAATAAGTGTGTTTGTTTTCCTATTTGTATGTGTTCTGTACTCCTGTGATCATCACTATCTGAGGCTTGTCTAAAAATTGAATAAGTGGAAGCTATATATTTCAGTCTCGCCACAGCAACAGTGGTTGCGTCAAATTGTGTCCACGTGAGCAGTAATGTATCTATATCAGCATATTGTTATACTGAGGTGGGCAGCGCAGATACTCGTTGGGTGCAATATATAATCATGTTACAGAACTGGGCCACCTGAGTAATATGACCACTGTTTTTTATGAGTGATCGTTTGGATATCACTTTATGGCTATTCTTGTAATTTTTTTATTTATTTTTAAGAACTGATACATGATTTATTTCTCACTATTGAGAAATGCATCTGCAGATTGTCCCTTCTTGAGCTTTTCCCCCTTATTAGTAAAAGCATTTTGCAATAGTGTTCTAGACCTTGAAAAACACATAACTAAATGCCTTTTTGACCTTTAAGAAAAAGGTTGCTTTAAAAAAAATAAAATTAAATGAAATGACCAATTGCATACAAGAAAATATCATCTATTAATCAAGTACTGACAAATCGTAGATCTCAAGATTGTCAGACATTAAAGAATTTGCATTTTGCAGGCCACATTGTTTAGCTGCTATACGCGTATGGTACTTGAATCCGTATTCGTTAGAAATTGCAAAATCATTCATTACATTTCAATTATTTTTGATAGTATATAACTGTAAGAATAATAATTTTTGTAAAATTATGCACTTTACTTTAAAATTTTTTTTTGGAAAATTTGGATTAATGCCCCTTTGACACCTCCTATATGTAAAAATAACCACGATGATTTCTTCAAAAAAAATTGGCATCCATGGTCGTGAGTTTTCACCTCCC
Organism: Scutellaria galericulata; assembly: GCA_946896805.1. Taxonomy (NCBI): domain Eukaryota; kingdom Viridiplantae; phylum Streptophyta; class Magnoliopsida; order Lamiales; family Lamiaceae; genus Scutellaria; species Scutellaria galericulata. Next base: position 3,914,179 of record OX335788.1, read on the forward strand.
AAAATTTCTGTTTCAAATATCAATTCCAGAGAGGAAAAAAAGGCATCAAAATGTAGAGGTATTACTCTTGAGTGGTAATCACTAGCCTGAGGGGATGCAGTAAAATGTGAAGGGGGATGTCTGTACAGTGAATTATGTATTGTATCTTTCTTTACGCGTTGCAATTGTCATTCTACTACCTGATGATTGATGAAGATTGCATGTTATGTTGAACTAATAGAGTTTTGAGTATCTGCGAATATTAGGTGATGATAGGAAGGAATTCACAGTATGTAAGCTCGCCTGGGTTTGAGCCGAAGCGCCTCAGAATCGTTCATGCCAGAGGGAGAAGCCGGATGTTGCTTCACCACCAAAACCTCCTACAACAATAGGATCCACTGCAAAGGCACCAATATATGAATCAACACTTTTTCGAATTTCATCATAGAATGATGCACAACATGGATTACCAAACTTAAAACTACTACAAGATGATTTCTAATATAAGAAATGTTTGCATGAGTTTCATTTCCTTGGATGATAGTACATCAGAATACACAACCATTGCATTGGAAATTAGAATGGTGATCACAATATGACCTAAGAAATTAGATGATAGTTTTACTTTTATACTGTATTGAGCTCCTCTAAAGGGAGAATGAAAATCAATCTAACCTGTGAAGGGATGGAAATATAGAATCAAGTGAATGGTTTGAAAACAGATTAAGCATAACTAAGGAAGAACATAAGATTATTTACCTGCATTTGATTTTCCAAAGCCGTGATAATCTGCTTGTTGTGAAGTCACAGGCAATAACTGCATTGCATTCAACTCAGGTACAGCCACTTGCTTTGTTGGATTAATGCACGACGATGCATCAAACATTAAATGGTTGTGTTGCTGAGAGGAAACATTTGGTTGCTGTAATACTGAATACTGGGAAAAAGAATCAGTAGTGTTCATCTTGGTGAGAGTACTTTCTTGGAAAGATCGGTGATGAAAATCAGAATGAGTAAAGCAATTTGGAGATGGCATATAACAAGGGGGAATATTTGGGATCATAACCATTGGAGGGAAATTCATGTGGTCATTCCCTAGATGGAGAGAGGTCTTTTCTGAATGAGATAGTGAAGAATGCAGATTCCCACGAGTCACCAATCCTGGGGAGTCAAACAATGAGTGAGCTTTACAACTGACTTTCGCAGATTGATCACCTCGCTTGGTAACATTTAGAGATTCTGCGCTCTCTCTGATGTTAACTTTCATATTTGACATCATATTGGCTTTCGGTAAGTCACTTCGTGGCATTGAGCTATTAGGAGCTATCATATCATAGATCGATATTAAACTGTCTTCATCTGGCAAACTGATTTCATCTTTTGAATCAGCTATGTCATTGCTGCTTTCCAAACTACTGAAGTTAGAAATTCCAGGCATGGCTGAGTAGTCTACTGAAATCAGGCTATCCTCATCAGGTAAACGAATTTCTACTTCTGGGTCAGGAATGTCAGCATGGGTGTTCATAGGTGAGATACTCGACTCTTGCTGGAGATGGATAGTTTCTAATATTTCAGCCCAGAAATCAGGGGTATCAGCATGATTATTCGTAGGTGAGATACTTAGCTCTTGCTGTGGATGGATAGTTTCTAGTATTTCAGCCCAGAAATCATCAAATGGAAGCTGATTATCCTCAATTGTCTCCCCAAGTGTTTCATTAGCAGCTACCACCTCATTTCCTTCATTATTCCTCCGTGAACCTTCACCAAGTGATTTCTTTGTGGTGTCATCAACAGGTGCAAGTGGGATTTCATACCCAGATTTCTCATTTCCTTCATCGTTGCTATCAGCTGAAGCTATTTGATCAGACTCCCTCGAGGATTTTGTTTCAGGTTCAGAAATATTAGCCAAAGGTTTCTGCACCTTCTGCATTGAAGATGTAATTCTGTCATTCATCGTCATGACGAGGACATATACAAATACAATGGATCAAAAATATCATGCAGCTCATTCAAATAGTGAATTTCCACTGTCATTTATATTCCAATTTTTCTCAACTTGAATATCATTCGTAACTAATATGCAGAGAGCAAAAAACTAACAGAAAGACACTGAATTCTTTAAGGAAGCCACAAGTATAAGAAATAATGAGCACAACAATCACAATATTACACCTCAAAAAGTTCCTTGACCAAAACTGAGAGCAAGCTTTTTATGATGAATATTTTTGTTGTGTCTATATAAGGAGGTTGTGAAGAATCAGTGTATTGTTTTAGGTAGAAATACTTAATAACTGACACAGCACAGCTACTAACTTACAAAGCAAGCTAAAATAATCATTTAATATTGTTCTAGATTAATGTTATCTCAGCTTAATGTAAACTTTTCAATAGACCAGGATGCGATGAGGACTATCATGAAATCTACAGTTGCAACATTAATTGAAAGGAAATAAAATAACTCATTCCGTTCCTTCATAGACCAAGATGATATCATTTACAAATAATTGAGGAATTGATGCATGAATGGTTTTATGAATTTTCTCACTCAGTGAGGATCTTCCCTGAACTGCTTGTGGGACCAACAAATAAAGAATGAACACAGTTCATAAAAAAACATAATGGTGCATGCTTGAAGCATTCAGATTCAGATCTTTTCTTCATCTGTGAGAGCAAAATTAATATTTTCTGATGTGCCAGCCTGCCCTTGAAGGAGCACCCAAGATCATGGATAGAACTCAATAATTTTAAGATAACTAATATCATAATATGCAACAGAACAGAACAATATGTATGAAAGGAAACTCTAGCATTTTGAGGTTACTTTATTGCAATGCGGAGGGCGATAAGGGGTTTCACACTTGCTAAGTTGATAAGGATCACTTTTTCGGGGTTTTAGATCCAAAACCCCAGTATCATATCCAGATTGCCGAGGTAACTGCTTACCGACAACATGTGCTATCTCTGCATTACAAATAAACATGTTAGCAAAATTAAAAGTACTTAAAGAAATGGCCTTTGTTTGAGGTTACGAACAAGGATAACAAGCCTCAACCTAATGCATAAGAACAATAACAGTATGACAGTTCCAGGGACCAAAACAAAGATCTCTGAGTGATTCAGCAGGATAAAAAATGATGGGCTTTGTAATGCTTGTTTTCTAGACAATAACACAAGTTGTAATAAGAAAATTAAAGCCACTGTGGTGTATCAAGATTCTCAGCTTAATCTCAGTTAATAGCTTATCTAGTGATTTCAAAAGTTGCTATTTGCTATTCATTATGTTAATTATTACATGCCTACATTCGGCAATGAATTTAACAGTTGATGACCCATCAACTTCCTAAAACCTTTGCTAATGTTTAATCCAAAGTAGTCGGTATGCAACATGCATGAAAAAGCCAGAGTTAATATGCTTGTTTGGTCTCTGAGACTTTGCTTTTCTTGTTGGAACATGTGTGTGTGTGTGTGTGCATATGTATGCATATTAGGAGTATATAAAGGATAAGCGTGGAAGAAATAAAATTAGGACTTTGACATTTTCCTTTAGTTAAAATAACTTCAATACAAGTTTACCAAAGTTTGATGAATGTTTCTTCTATATACTGGTACAGAAAACAAAGGTTTGTTAAGCAATTGGCAAGAGCAATTGCAACATGCTTTCAGATGTATGTACAGAAATAGATGCAGTAGTAATGTGGGACAAAGTAATGCAGCTAACACCCCAGAGCAGAATAAGGAGCCAGAGAAACAATTGCTCACACAGTCCATGCATAATTAGCAAGAGATTAGTCGTATCTAGAGCAAAATGATTCATGCTGGTTGATATGTAACTAGCACATACCTGAACCACAGTTTCTTTGCGAGTTACTCTCATTGCTCGGTATCCACAAATGGTTGACCCATCTTTCACCAGGTAAACCGAATTTCCATCTAGCGCACAGTAGTGGACCAAGAACAGATGAATTGCCGGATATGCTTTTCTGATTTATTGTACTATCAGATTCTCCATGAAGTTCACTGCTTTGAAATTGATATCAACTTAGAATCTATATAATAAAACAAGATTCTTAGACAATTTAAAGCTCCAGCAACTAGAAATCTTAGAAGAAAATCTCAATACTGATTCATTAATCAAAATGTCAATCTAATGGATATACTGTTTGATGGTGTAAAACTCCTAAATATATATATATATATATATATATATATATATATATATATATATATATATATATCTAACAGTGTTTTTCAGTTAAATGCCTGATCAAGAAGCATATACTAGACAGTTCGCTCTGAAATGATCGGCAACCTATAATGAGAGACACATCAATTTAAATCGAGATTCACTTTGTATCAAACTGACAATGGTATGAATGATTTGAAAGCTAGCTGGAAAAAACTTATCGAGAGGATATATTTCTTACCGAAAAATCAACAGGTCAAAATCTCTGGGTAATTTGCGGCACACTTCCACTTCGTTAAGTTCCAAAAGCAAAGCTGTTGTATACTTAATCTTCGATTTTCCACAGCTGCAGTATAATAACACGAAATCGTTCAATGTAGGAACACAAATTCACTGCAATATTCACAAACACTACTAGATTTTACTTGATAAGAAAGCAAACAAAGACTCGCACGTAATACACAGAAAATTTGCAGCATCAAAGCTAGTCAACAGCAACAAACAAGTCACGAAATTACTTGGAAAACTCATCTTCCAACTCCGACGGTTCTCCTAAGCTTTGATCTTCAGATATTTCAATCATTTTCCGCGGCTCATCTGCATTTAGGTTCAGAAAACAAAATTGCGCAAATATTAAACCCTAGAAAGTTGACCATTCCACCAAAAAACAGAGTAAAACTATGAATTGAAGCAGAACAAAAAGATGAAAGCTCGTAATTCGATAAATACTCTGTTGAGAAATGTGGTGGATTTCACAATCATACTGTGTAGTTAATGGAGAGAGAGAAAACGAAGAAAATGGAGAAATTGATTGCTAAAAATGGGAAAAATGATAGTTTGCTGAGGAAGAAAGAGTGAAAAGCAAATAACCCGACGTACATGCAGGCAGGCAGGCTGTCTCTCTAGTATCACTGTATCAACCTTCTGTTGCAACTGTACTACATTTATTTAACCACCACAAATATGGCAAATATTTTTCAGATAATAAATTAATATAATTATGTGAGTCCAATTAGGCAATTATCTATAAATTAAACTATTTTTTATAAATTTATATGTGACCTATGCGACAAAATTAAATCGGTAAATAATTTCATAAAATTTATAAAACTACTTTTTTCCCTAACAATTTGGATTTCCTCCAACTTTTTTCTACATATTATATTTCATCTTGGGTAATATAAAACATTCTTATTTTGAAAGTCGAAATCAAATTTTATTTATTTTTTCTTGTGATAATAGTGTATCTTCATTGAGTTGTATTAGGATAGACGAGTTTTTTTTTAATCTTTATATAGTCATTTTTATGTAAAACGTTATTTATTTAGCTCATTCATTAATATACTCATATTTACTATATATTTTAAATAGTATTTCTAATATAATGCTGATTAAATACACATATAGTAGGAAATTTACTTGTTTAATTGGTTTTTTTATAACATTCTTAATTTATTTTAAAAAATTCAATCAATCTTCATACACGTGATGAACGGAGTATACAAAATGGTTGGATCGCTCACATGAAAGGATAGATATTAATAAAAAATAATATAGGTGTTATTAAGATTTTATGGTTTGATTTTTATTAATTTTATTATTGTTTTGATATGTTTTTTTTCATAATTTTGTTGGGACCGCATTCGCTTGGAATCGAATTTAGCACTGAATTGAAATATTATTTTGATTCAGTTGTTATTTGATTTTCAGTAAATACAATTTCAATTTCCAATTTATAAAAATTTAGCTTTTCGATTTTCAACCAAATCAATTGATGGTTTTCAATCGAATCGATCGATGTTTATCATAGATTTGTGTAGATATGATAAGAGCAGAAACGTTGCAACATATTTTACCAATTTGGTGTATGCCAAATTATCTTGCCCACTTACATAATTATCCAATTTACTTTAAAATTGTCTACACAAAACTGGCAACTTCAGTTAATTTAGCCTTTTCTACTTTGGTGATTGCTTTTCGAATCCCACCGTCGAGTTTATTTTCTTGATAAATCGAATTGTTGGGACAATAAAAGCATCAAAATCAATGTTTGCTTGTCCTTAGCTCTAATTATATTGAAACTAATTTTTGCATCAAATTGTGTGTATGGTGGAGCATATGTGTGTTTGTCTCTAATTTTGCATCCATTTTCATGAAGTAATCAAAACATAATTAAATTAATTTTCATAATTTTTTTTAATCAAAATGAGAAAAATATCATAACATGATTTTAATTAATGAACAATTTGTAGTGAAACTTAGCCTAGGCAAATGCGTTATAGTAATTGACTCAATGCTCATGTTTAGCTCTGATCATCACTGAAACATTTACATAAATTATAAACTATTTTTCAGAAAAAAACTTGGGTGCTACCAAACCTATAAGAGATGTAGAAAAATTTGTGCATTAAATAACTGAATGTATTTGGATTAATTTGTGTGACATATTTAGATTTTTGAGACAATCTAACAAAAGACTTTACTCACAAATTTTCTGACCACTAAAAATTTGTAGTTTTCTTTTCAAGTAAATACTCAATAGACTACTCAGTTTCATACAAAGCCAAAACTAAAATAAAAATAAAAATCAATCATAATAACTTTTAAAAATTGGATAGATTTGACCTAAATCATTTGATTAGGCCATTCTAAAATAATCTACTAGATATATTGAATTGTTCCCTTAAAGGTTGAAATGAGAACAAGTCTTGTGTAAAATTGTCTCATGGATCCCATTTCTTGAGACGGGTCGAGTCAGGTCGAATATAGGAAATTGTGTAATACTCTTATGTATATTAGAAAATACTTTTATATATATATATATCAGATAATACTTTTGTATAATACCAAAGCATTACATGATATATAGAAAAGTATTACCTAATACACAGAAAAATATTATATAATATACACAAAAATATTACATATTACACAATTAGCGTGCAAGGGAGAAGAACACATGGGGTGCCCTAGGATCCGCATGATTTTGTTGAGACCCGATCCATCCCAACTCAATTCGAGTCATTATCTCATAATACAAAAATATTACCTAATATATAGAAAAATATTATTTAATACATACAAAATGCATCATATAATACCAAAATATTACCTAATATATAGAAAAGTATTACGTAACACATACAAAAGTATTACATAATTTTTACGTTCGATCTGACCCAACCCATCTCACAAAATGGGATCCGTGAGACAATCTCACCCAAGACTTTGCCATTTTTATACTCTCTACATTCCAAAACCGATGTTGTATTTAAAAAAAAAAAAGTTTTAAAATAAATGTTGTTTTAAAAATTAGGACCTAATTGCATTATTCTTCAAAATAATTCATATTTAAAGTCACTTTCTACTAGACAAAACTGTCCTGTCAAAATATAAGAAACCCATCTTTTTTATTCACATTTTAGAAATATTTTAGCCTTTTAGATGAAATATGTCTAACATGAGTTTTTATGCTACTAGTGGTTAGATAAGAAAGCCACTATATGAAAGTGATAAAAACTAAATAATAATAATAATAATAATAATAATGATGATAATAATAATAATAATTATTATTATTATTATGATTATTTATTTAAAAGGTTATAAAGGTTCTCATGGGTATTTTTCAGGGACTGGATCCAACCAGGTCCATATATTCTCAACCGTATTGGACTTTGGGTTAAACCCATGGGCCTTCCAGTGGTAGCATTTTTGTGGGCCTGAATATATTACTGCATAAAAACCCTAATCTCTTTCTTCATTAGGGTTTCCTCTCACTTGTAGCTGCTGCATCTTCTCCGTTCGCTTCCCTCTCTTCCTCTCGCCAATAACTCAGCAGCTATGGTAAATCTCGCGTCGATTCTCCATCGCCATTATCGCACAATTTTTTAATTTTTTGTTTACTGTTTAACACTCTTAATTCTACTGCAAATGCGGTTTTTCACCTCTATTTTGAAATTATTTGTTACAGATCATTCCAGAGAAGAATCGGAGAGAGATCTCCAAGTACCTCTTTCAAGGTAAGATTTTTGTTTGGTTCTTTTCTTCTTCATTATGTTCATTTGTATATTGATTTCTGATGCCTATTTTATGTGTTTATGAATGCTACGATGCAGAGGGTGTGTGCTATGCGAAGAAGGATTTCAATTTGGCTAAGCATCCGGACATTGATGTCCCGAATCTGCAGGTGATTAAGCTTATGCAGAGTTTCAAGTCGAAGGAATATGTGCGTGAGACCTTCGCATGGATGCATTATTATTGGTATCTCACAAATGATGGAATTGAGTTCCTCCGCACATACCTCAACCTACCATCGGAAATCGTCCCTGCCACGCTGAAGAAGTCTGCTAAGCCCCTTGGCCGTCCCTTGGGTGGACCCCCTGGTGATCGCCCTCGGTAAGTTGTTGAAATTGTTTTTTTAATGTGTTTATGGTACTTGGTTTATGCGTTTTATATGCTTTTTTGTTTGTTTAATTGGAACTGTAGTTATGCTGGAGATTCGAATATTGGAACTGTAGTTCGAATATTGTAAAACAATGAGGATGAAATTTTTGTGCTTCTGTTTTCTTAGTCAGTAGTGTATTTGGTGATTTCTATTTTTTTTGACTTATAGAATTTTGGGTTTTTTGATGCTGCCAAGATTCGAATGGAATATTATTTGATGTGCATTTATTTATCAATATGTTTCGTCATTCTGAAATGCTTGGAAATTTATTGAAATTCTATTGGGATTTTCAGTTGATTTGTTTAAGTTATGCACGGTTAAAATTTTTGAACTTATGAATGTAGACTTCTTTTATGGTGTCTTGTCTTGTCCATGGTGGTACAAAATGAATTTATTAATCACTTCATTATTATCATTCTTTGATTCGTGAGCATACTTTTGAAAGTTATTTCTGTGCATTTCTTTCTAAATTTTATTTTGTTTTGTTGTCAGTGGACCTCCTAGATTCGATGGTGACAGACCTAGATTTGGTGATCGAGATGGTTACCGTGGTGGGCCAAGAGGTCCACCAGGTGAATTTGGTGGTGAGAAAGGTGGAGCACCTGCTGATTACCAGCCTTCCTTTAGGGTAATGTCCATTTACTCGTGCTATTTTTGAATTAGCAGTTTTAACTTTTAACTATTCTCTTTCTCTATTCAGTGATTTTAGTATGCTGTGTTGTTTCTACTGTTTTTGTTTTAATTGATGCCCTGTATCTTCGGCTTATATGTGTTTTACTGTGAGCGAAATATATATGATATTGCCAAGAATGCCTATTGATTCCCATAGTTGAACTTTAATCTAAGTTTTTGCTCTAGAATGGATATTGGTTATCTTTGGCACCTCCCCTTCTCATGTAGCTCGTTTTTTGGTGAATTTTTGAAGTATATTCAAATTACACTGAAAATATTGCCAATGTAACTTTGATAAGTATATTTTTCCTCGGGGCATTTCTAATTTATATTTTGTTACACATGGGCTATAAATAAAACTTTTGGGCCTTCAATTTGCATGTTTCATTTCTCTGAACACTTCTATATATTTACTGTGTTTTATTGAACCCACAAACTTTCAAGTTACTAAAAGTCCGTGTGTATTTATTGTTGTTTTACTGAGCCTCTAACTGTTAATTTGATTTACTAACCCTTCTACATCTGTTATTGTTCACAATGAGAACTTTAGCTGAGGGATTAGTAGAACAAATTCTTAAGTACAAGGGAGAGGCATGTTAAAATACAAGAAATATTGGTTTGTTAAAATTAACTTCCAAGTGCAGTAGCTTGCCGATGAATTTGCATGTGTGTCTTTGTTGATTGAATTGAAAGAAAATCTTTTGAAGCATTTTGGTCTTTTCAAACTTCAATATCTTTGGGTTTTCAGCATATTAAACATCAAGATGAAAATGAATAAGTAGACTTGGATTTATTATCATACAAACCTCAACTTTGTTTAATGTGCAGGGTTCTGGTGGGCGTCCTGGTTTTGGCAGAGGGTCTGGAGGCTTCGGTGGTGCACCTTCAAGCTAAATTTATCGCGTTCTCATGTCTTCATAGTTTTGTTAACAATTCATATGATGAGATTATGTGGAACTGGATTTTTGCATTGAAATATGGTAATGTACGTTGATGTCCATCTACAATTTTGTTTAGTTCGAACGACAACTTGTGTTGTGCTTTTCAATTTGTGAGGGCTATGGCCTCTGCTAAAAAGTATTTACCCTTAGTGATTTGTCATATTTTGCTATTTCATCGGTCTTTTGTGGTGAAAACATGTCTTTTTTAATGAATGGATGTGGTTAAAAAGTTCGACTTAGATTTAGGGATTTGATTTGAGTAGAGGTTTTGGAGGAAGAATTTCTATTGCATATAGAGTGGACTTCAAAATTAACTTAAAATTGAAACTTTTGGTTTCGATTTCATTTTATTTACTTATTGTGAGTATTAAAAAATGAAATCTTTTTTGGGTTTTTTATTTTTTTCTGAGTTTTGTGTAGATTATATAAAATGGATGGTGCAGCTTGCTAGTCTGTTTACTTAAATTACTGTTGCCTTGTTAAGCCTTGTGTAAATTGATATGATAAACTCTATGGATCCTTAGAATCTCTCCTCCACATGACAAGAAAATGGACTTGCCAGATTCCCTCTATATTTTTACACTGATCCATACATATCCATGATGAACTAGAAAAATATCTTTGTTTGCCTTTGTAGTATGGGTAACAATGTAAATCTAGCGATGAAAATACCATTCTCATACCAAACATTTACATAAAGTACTTAATTTAGTAAATTTATTTTTCAACAAGTTAAAATTTATAATTTTCTTGGACAATTTCTCAAGAAATAAATTACCAAATATCATCAGATCGTAAGGTATTTGAGGTGAAGTTGCAAATTATTTAAAGAGTTGAGATAAGTTATTAATATATATATATATATATATATATATATATATATATATATAATATTCAAAATATAGGGAATCCCCATTCTATACAAATGGAGTCGGTTTCAGGATCGAGGATTATTGGGTGGGGCATAAATATCATCCCTATCGTTTCTAAACTAGGAATCATCGATCTGCTCAAATACCCCTTCCTATTAACTTCAACAGTCGACATGGATGGTGAATCATCGTCCCCAATCGAATACCCCGTTCTATTAACTAACTACGGCACTCGACATAGATGGTTTCGGAACTTGTCATCTCTATTAAATCATACATAATCTTTTGACAAAAACATAATAGATATGATAATTTTGTGAAAAAAGATCCACATTAAGTGTTTATTAGGGGTCACAATTTTCCGCAGGAAACCATCCCCGTTGGGTAGCAATGTTAATGGGGCGGGAATTTCCGTTTAGAAATTACGGGATGTTATGAGGATGATATTTATGCTCCCCACCTAATCCTTGACCTTGAAACCACCCGACTTATATGAATCGGTGATTCTCCATTCCCCGTTTAATATAATATATATGTATATAAAATTTAGTAAATATAACAAAACATCCAAAAATTTCCATAAGTATTCTAAGTCCTTACTCCTCACGGCTCATTTCCAATTAATTAGTAATGTAATATCTAAAATTGCAAATTGAAATTGAAATTTTGAATCAATTCAATATAGTCAAACTTGTCAGATTGTGTTGTCACTTTGACTATGTATTTCATATTTTTGTTTTAAAGACTAGATTTATGATTTCATGATATTTGATGTTATGTTGGATTGATATTGTTTATGAGTTATTTTAATTGTTTTGATATTTATTTTATTGAAAATTGTTTTAGAAAAAAAAAAAAATTTACTTGTAGAAAACTTAATTTGGGAAACCCGAATCCCCTGCGAGAAATCCGTTCCTCGAGTGGTGAATCCCCATCCCCACACCAAATTGTCAAAACAGGATGATATTTGATATGACAATTTGGTATGATATCATCCCAAAACCGCCCATAGCCACTCCTAATGTTTATGAAAGTCTAATAAATTTTATTTCTATTAATATATTTAAACTAACAATTTTTATCTCCATTTTTTTAATTTTGGATTTAATAATTATCAAATTACCATTATAATTTTAGATTCTATATTACTTTTAATATTTTAAAACTATTTTTTAAGATTTTAGAAAACAAATTAGATATAAAAAAATTGTTACAATTATAAGATAATTTTTCAAAAAATTTAAAATAATTTAAGAATTTTATTTGTTTATTTATTAAAGCTAATTTTAAGATTTATTATTTTAATTATTGAGATCTTAGATACTGTGAGATGCTCCGCATCACTGAAATCTTAGATCACTTTGAGAGGCAAGCACCGTGATTCTAAGATCACGATGATAAGCACAATGATTTATTATTATTTTATATTTCTAACGTTATATCGTGATTTATTATTTTATATTTTTATGAGGTTATACATATCTTATAGATTTACACCAAGAAATACAGAACTTGTAGATTAAATACGAGGGTGTAATATCTTCTTTTCAGAAAATATTACAACGAAAAGTATTTACAAACATTTAGCTAAGTATTAAAACAAAAATATTCACAAACATTTAACTAACTTCAATTTAAATTCATAATCTAGATTAAAAAATTATAAATTACATTATTGTTTATCCCACCATATTGTTTCTATTCAAGAAGTAGGAGGAATAGATGAAAGAAATGAAGAATATTTGTCCCATTAACATAAAAGAGGTCTTCATTTTTTCCATTAACATAAAAGAGGATTAGAGGTGGTGGTGGAATCATTAAAGTTCTTTAACAGGTTAAGAACATTTACAGTATTTAGAAAAGAAAAAAATTCTTTAAAGTGAGTAAAATTTATTTTTGTTATACTTATTAATAAAAAAGACACAGTTCCACTTATTACTTAAGTGGCACATTCAATGCAAATATAAAAACATTCTTCACTTCATCATCAATCCCCATTGATATTTTTATCATCTTAAAGTTGAGCCAGAATTTCATCAACCATTGCAACATGTAAATTGAGCTCAAATGACTAGATTAGAAAACCATAAAAAATTTAAAAGCTACAATCTTGTCTGTTCCATCAACAAAACGACCACCCAATAGACGACACATAGAAAGATAGTCTGAGAACACAGACAGACACTTAACTACACACACTACCTCAACTTCTCACATAAACCAGACTGACTGACTACACTAGCCTTGTTTAATCAACCTCCTCCATTTTACTCTCCTCATTACCCTCTTCTTCCAACGCAGGCATGTCCTCGTCCCCACCAGCTTCGTCCTCGTCAATGCTTAAACCCAGCTTCAACATCCTATGAATCCTCGCTGCAAACGTGTTTGGATCATCCAAACTGAAACCAGAGGTCAACAGAGCAGTCTCGAAGAGCAGCATCACAAGATCCTTCACTGACTTGTCGTTCTTATCGGCCTCAGCTCTCTTCCTCAACTCTTCCATGATTCCATTATCCGGGTTGATCTCCATAGTCTTCTTGCTCGACATGTAAGAGCTCATGCTGCTATCCCTTAAAGCCTGAGCCTTCATTATCCTCTCCATGTTTGCTGTCCAACCGTACTCTCCAGTCACCAAGCAGCATGGAGAATCAACAATCCTGTCAGAAGTAACAACCTTCTCAACTTTGTCGCCTAGGATTTCTTTCATCACCTTGCACAGGCTCTCGAATGACTTCTTTTTCTCCTCCCGTTTCTTCTTCTCTTCCTCTGTTTCATCGTCCAGCTTCAATCCTTCCTTCGTAGCAGAGACGAGCTTCTTCCCATCGTACTCTTTGAGCTGCCCAACAGCGTATTCGTCAATGGCATCCACCATGTAGAGAACCTCGTAGCCTTTCTTTTTGAGACGCTCCAAGAAAGGCGAGTTCTCCACTGCTTTCTTGCTTTCACCGGTTATGTAGTAGATATCCTTCTGCCCCTCCTTCATCCTTGTGACGTAATCTTTCAAGCTAGTTAACTCATCACCACTCTTGGTTGAGTAGTATCTGAGCAAATCAGCGATTTTGGACCTGTTCTGGCTATCCTCATGGATACCCAACTTCAGGTTCTTCGAGAAGGCCTCATAGAACTTGTTGTAGTCCTCTTTGTTCTCAGCAATCTCATTGAACATCTCGATGCATTTCTTTACAAGGTTCTTCCTGATAACCTTCAAGATCTTGTTTTGCTGCAACATCTCACGAGAGATGTTGAGTGGCAAATCATCAGAATCCACAACACCTTTAACAAACCCAAGGTACTCTGGGATGAGCTCCTCGCAGTTGTCCATGATGAAGACCCTTCTAACGTAGAGTTTAATGTTGTTCATCTTCTTGCGGGTGTCGAAGAGATCGAATGGTGCCCTTTTTGGAACAAAGAGGATAGCTTTGAATTCAAGCTGACCTTCAACAGAGAAATGCTTTACAGCAAGGTGATCTTCCCAGTCATTGGTCAAGCTCTTGTAGAAAGAGGCGTATTCATCCTTGGTGATTTCCTCTGGTTTGCGGAGCCAAATTGGTTTCTGCTTGTTGATCAGCTGCCACTCATGAGAAACCTCCTTAATCTTCTTCCTTTTCTTTTCCTTGTCTTTCTCTTTTTCCTCATCAACCTCCTCTATATCACCTTCCTCTTCTTTCTTGGGTTCGTCATCTTCGTCGTCACTAATCTCTTTCTCAGTTGTCTTCTCAGTCCAGAGGTAAATGGGATAGCTAATAAATTCAGAGTGCTTCTTCACAAGATCCTTGATCCTTCTCTCCTCAAGGTATTCCAACTGCATATTACACAATGAGCCTTATTAGTAATTTAGTAACATAATCACAATTCTTTTATTAACTAGCAATTTATCTCCTAATAATTCATCTAATATTGTCAAATGTGTTTATCAAAATTAACTGGATCGACAAATCCACATGATCTAGTACTTCATAAATTAATGTTAATTCTGAATGTTAATCTCCAAGTAATTCATGTGAAATGTGATTAATCAAAATTAACTGGATCGACAGCATCCACATGATCCAGTACTGCGTATAGTAAAGTAAAGTTAATTCTGAGTGTTTATATCCTAATAGTTCATCTCCAATAATCAAATGTGATTATCAAAAGAACTGGATTGACGATATCCACATGATCTAGGACAACACAACGTAGTGTTAATTTTGAATGTTACGTACCTGATCTTCCTTCAGGAAGAGGGTGATCTTGGTTCCTCGGCCCAGCTGCTCACCTTCAACGTCCCTCGTAACAGTGAAAGAACCACCAGCTTGTGATTCCCAGATGTACTGCTCATCATCATTGTGCTTGGTGGTAACAATGACCTTCTCTGCGACAAGGTAAGCAGAGTAGAAACCCACACCAAATTGCCCGATCATGCTTACATCAGCACCGGCTTGCAAAGCCTCCATAAATTCCTTCGTTCCGGACCTTGCAATTGTCCCCAAATTGTTCACCAAATCTGCCAGATTTCACACATAACAACATAATCAATTTCTAATCCATCACCTCACTACAATTAACGCCCATACATAAATGCTTAATTTTCAAAATTACACTCCTACATTTCACAAATAGATCCGATTCATCAAATGTAAAACAACAAACCACCACAAAATTCTTCAATCAAAGACTATAAAATAAAAATCAAACAATTAATCAAAAACTAACAAATTCAGTACCTGCTTTGGTCATGCCAATCCCGCTATCAATAATCGAGAGCGTCTTGTTAACCTTATCAGGAATAAGGCGAATAAACAGCTCCGGCTGAGCATCAAGCTTGCTCTTATCAGTCAAGCCCTCGAATCGGATCTTATCCAACGCATCAGACGAATTACTGATCAATTCTCTGAGAAAGATCTCCTTATTGCTGTAAAAAGTATTGATAATCAAGCTCAGAAGCTGGTTGATCTCCGCCTGAAAAGCAAAGGTCTCCGCTTCGGCCATCTGCACTTCCGCCATTGAATCAAGCACACAAACAAATTATCAACGAAGAGTAGAAAACTATTAATGATTTCTTAGAGAGAGAGAGAGCAGAAATTTCGCAGGAATTTGAACTGAGGAGAGAGGGGGGAGAAGAGATTTATATAGTGAGGGGAAGAATTCTAGGAGGTTCGATTAATGAGCGGTTAGAAAGAGAGAGAAGGCAGTAGAGTAGAGCGATTCTGGAGCCTTCTACGCCTATCTCGATCTTCTTCTTCTTTTTTTGCCGCGATATTTTGAACTCTACTATTTTCTAATACTTCGTTATTAAACAAAAAAACGCGATTATGAGACTAATCAGTTAACAAAAATCTTTTATACATTGATTATTAAAAAATATTTTTAGATCTTATTTTACTAAATATTTTTGGTTTTTTCAGAAAATTGTTTACAAATAAAACTATTTGTATCATACTCGTTGTCTAAATTCGATATATTTAGTTTCCTATTCTTGTTTAATTGGCTTTATTATATGATTTTCTAATGTGTTGTATTAGTTTTTTTTTTTTACAGTGTGTAATATTAATTACTTAGTTTAATAGTAAAAAAAAATTTAAAATTTTGTGAGTTTTTATTTACTATTTTTGCCAAAAAGAATTTCGATAATTTTTGCAAAATTGACAAAAATGGTAAAAGCTCATAAATGTTTAGATTTTTTAGCAGTCAAACCTATTTATTATTCACAAATGTTCTTGTGCACCAGGTGGATCCGTGCAACCCGGTTGACCCGACCCGGAAGTCATTTCATCCGTCCCACGAGCGCCTCACGCGCCTACACTCGCTTTCACACGCTCAAACCTTAATTTCACAGTTATTTAACCTTTTAGTTTGACGAACCTAACATTTTGGTTTGTCAAACCTAACCTTTTAGTTATAATATCTTTCAAACCATTTATGTTGTAATAATATACTCCCTCCATCCCACAAAACTCTTCACACTAATTTGGACACAATTTTTAAGAAAAAAAAGGAATATTTGCTTTATGATTGAGGGTATAAGGGTCAATTATGTGAAAAAAAGACAAAAAGTAATAAAGTGTTGATAGAGAAAAAATAATGGCATTGTGTGTAAATAAGTGTGTATTGAGAGGGTAATAATTGTGATAAAATTTACCATTTTTGGGTGTGCAAAGTGTTTTGGGACAGATTAAAAAAGAAAGTGTGCAGAGTTTTCCGGGACGGAGGGAGTAACATTTATGCATAATAATTTAACCTTTTTCATTATAATAATATAATTTTATGTTATTTTTTAAGTACATAAATATTATGATATTTGTACATAAAATTTATACTAATATAATATACATTTAAATTATTATAATATAAAGGTTAAACCATACTATATGAATTTTTATAGTGAAAAAAAGTCTAAGTTATTCCGTTAACATAAGGGTTACACAACTTTTAATTATATTTTTTATACTGAAAAAAGTTTAAGTAATTTTACTTAAATGTTATGATATTTGTACATAAAGATTATACTCGGTAAACATAAAAGTTATGTCATAAATAAATAAATAAAAATTGGGCACGGATCTGGACCAGACTCAACTCACGTGCCCAGGGTACACACAAACACTACTCTTTATTATTAAATTGAAATGGAAACAATTTTCTTTACATATTCAGTTCTGGACAGTGATAAATTATTTTAGGTTGTGTTTAAATAGAGTAATTTGAAATATAAAATTTGAAATTAATGAATTTCATATCCTCTAAAGTTGGAGTTGAAATGAACCAAATTTTCATAAGGAAATATGTTTGATACCATAATTGATAATTCCCATTTTAGGTTAGATGTATAATATGCAGTCATGTTATCCCATCATTGTTGACACATTAACATGTGTCCACCGCTGATGTGTCAAACATCTAAAGTATCTGTTAATTGAACTTTTCATATAATGAGAAATAAGATTAATATACGTCAGTAGTGATATATTAAGAGTTGCCCATGGTGGACGTTTTATCATTTTCGATATAATATGTGTGTTGATAATATATACACAATATGTATATCAATTATCATATATTTGTTTAACAAAATGAAATTATAAAATTGTGGACTAAATTGAAAATATTCCAGGAGAAAGAAAGAGTTTCAATTACCTAATCCATCAACAATTTATTCTAGGGAAAAAAAAAGTTATTGAATAACTTACATGAATATAATTTTTTTTAATTTTTTTTACATTTCTTACTTGAACTCACATATTTTCAAAATTGAATATAAATAAAATAAAATATTTTAATAATATCTTTGGTACTTTTGATATTTGCTTTTAAATCTTAATATCGTTCAGCATTAGAAAACAAGTAATGTTTAATTAGTAAAATTGCATAAAAATCATAACATTTATTTCAGCTGCAAATTTTAACCCAAATTTCAGGTTTTACTCAAAAAAAAAAAAAAAAAAAAACATATGACTTTAGTTATTCATTCCATATCAAATCATCGATCAACCTTTTTATCAATTATATATTTATATGTTCAATTTTTATATAACATTTAAGTCATACTAACATTGTTAGTATATCGAATGAATAATTAATGCCACACATATTCTTATTCGAATATGGAAAAGGTGATCCACGATTTGAATTGCAAGATATAATTAAACTTGTAAGTTTTTTATTGAATTAAATCTCAATAATTTGAAATTTGCAACTATTGCAAATTTCCAATCATGCCTATCTTTTTTGATTTTATTGATAGTATATAACCTCAAGTTTTTGGTATGTTGTAAAGTTGCAATTTAGACAGAAAGTGGAACGCCACTCTTCCGTCGAGTCAAACCGTTGACCAACAAAGCCGAAACGCCGGTCCGCCACCACCTCCTCCGCTCTTGGCACCGCAATCCCCTCCAATGACAGCTCTCCTCTTGGTAGGGCTATGAAATTGCAGAGGAGAAAACATCTGAAGCGTTCGACTAATTCTAATCCGACTGATCCCCACAACAGTCGCCTGCCGGTTTCTACGACGCCGTTCATTTGGAATTTCAGGATGCTCTCTCTTCTGATTTCTGCTGGTTTATT
Organism: Scutellaria galericulata; assembly: GCA_946896805.1. NCBI lineage: Eukaryota > Viridiplantae > Streptophyta > Magnoliopsida > Lamiales > Lamiaceae > Scutellaria > Scutellaria galericulata. The sequence goes on from OX335788.1 coordinate 3,933,316, forward strand.
TGTTTGCGTTATGGTTATTTTTAGCGTTTCGTCGAACATGGGAAGCGCGGTTGGTTTGGAGCCAAATATCGATCGGATTTATAGTATTGAAATTGTGAATGAGTTTCCTCACGATCCCGATGCTTTCACTCAGGTTTGCTTCATTTTCATTTGATCTTGTAATTTAATTTGGCGGATTGAATTTGTTGGTAGTTTGTCGAATTACTTTCAGGGATTCATCATTTTCGAAAGGTTTTTAGGTCAGTGATTACAATTAGTTTGTAAATCTTACTGAATTTTGATGCATGAAAACCCTAGCATTTTCTGCTCTCCATTTCCCATTCCTTGTGGTTGTGTATGTGTTTAGTGATTTCTGTTTTCTGATCAATCATTGTTGTTTTATTTATAGTAGCCTAATGGGTGTTTAGCCTAATGAAAAGAAACACCACTTTAACTGGTAAACCCTTTATAATCACGCCACTTTAACGTGTTATTTGTAATCCCCTTTCAAAGTCGGTTATTATAAGAATGTCCCCCCCCCCCCCCCCCCCCACACCTTTCTATGCAATATTTATGTACTAAATACATTAGTGTATTATAAATTTTAATGTGGTCTGCAATATGCATCATGTGAAGGTATTTTTTGGAGTTATACTGTTTTAGTAAATTTTTTTGGGATGATGACGGACAAGTCCAGTGTAAAGGGCATTGTACTTTCAGGTAATTAAAAAATATTTCTTATTCTATTACTTATGTTTTGGATGATCAAGTTGAATTTTGCGAGTTGTGACATTTATGGTTATGTGGTCTTCCATACTGATCGCATCTGTAGAGGTTTCACCTTTCTATGCCTTCTATGATTGGTCTGCATTGACGGAGTTGTTAATTGTAGAAAGTTATTTCTCTATAATTGAGATTAACATAACATCTTTGCTTTTCAGGGGCTTCTTTATGCAGGAAATGACTCCCTTTTTGAATCAACTGGACTTAATGGACGTGTGAGTGTGTTTTGGGTTGTCTTTCCATTTTTGTTTTCATGAGCATTTATGTATTGAAGCCATGTTATGTCCAAACACAAATTATCACACCTCATGGCAGCATATTTTAGAAGTTCCAAAAGCTATGATTGACAGTTAGATTGTAGAACAATCAATACCTGTGTCTAATAATATCTATTAAACAAATACAGCGTGTGCATCAGAGATATTGATCACTATATTTGATATTGGCTTTGAAGTGGACAATGGCTTCTTTTAAACACTCAAATGCTAACATGTACATTATGGCCTGTATGTTCAAAATAGTGGTTATAATATTTGGGGATATTGTCTTATTAAAGGGTGTTGAGAAAGTCTCCTGAATTATATTATTCACTGATCAGGGATTTCCAAGATCACTACGTCAATAGACTCGTAGAATGCCCAAATAATGATTAGTCTCATATTACTCAAAAATTCCTAAGTGCATACTGCTACAGGCCTCCCATACTAATATTATGTAGGACACTTATGTATAGATTTTTTCCTTGAGTTGTGGCTGTTTTTGCTAACATCACACATTTTTGTTTTCTTATCTTAAATTGCAGTCATCTGTTCGGAGAGTTGCTCTTAAGACAGGGAAGGTACAAAAGTATGACCAACTACAGATTTAGAGAAATTGAATTTGGGGAATAAAACCTTGTTTGTGAAACTCAAGTATTAAGGAAATGATCTAGCTAGAGTTATTATATCTGAATAACTTCTGGTATTTGTTTACAGGTTGAGGCCATTTACAAAATGCCATACTCTTACTTTGGGGAGGGTTTGACTCTTCTTGGCGACAGGTGTGTGGAAAATGTTTTTTTTTTTTGGGTCCAATATTGTGTTTTGCCTTAAAATAGTACAATTGTATTTGGAATATAAACATTGTCAAAGTTGGAGAAAACTTATTTTGGATGATGTGCTTCGGTGAACAGACATTTCATTAATTGTTCATTCTCTATTAAAGTAAGACCACCTAACTTAATTACTTGCCACAGTCTTTCCAGTCATTGTGTTATGTCTCATCATTATTCTTTTCAAGCCTTGGTAATCAAAACTACTCAAAAGCTGTATGATGGTTTATTTTGTCAGTTAATCTTTACAACAACTCACCTGTTCTAATGTATTAATCTTATGTACTTTTGTAGGTTGTTTCAAGTTAATTGGTTGACGAAAACTGGTTTCATCTATGACAAAAATAACTTGAGCAAAGTTTGTGCTTCCCCTTTTTTATACCTTACTGAGTCATTTCATACGATACACGTTACATGCAATTTCAGTTTGATAAATTCATTTAGAAATAATATTTTATCGGGAGGCATTTCCTAGCTTGTCTTTCAATGTTGGATAACCTAACTTTTGCAAAGAAATTTTATCACTAAAGTTCTGAAAATTTAGGAAGTTCCAGAATTGCAGGCTTGAATATGACAATATGTTATGATATCCCACATCGGTTCCACATGAAAGTGTGGAAAGGGTATATAAGTGGGAGTCAACCCACTTAAGTTAGGGCTCCCTAGCTTATATGCCCTAACAATTTGGTCCGACCTGCCCAATTCGGGCGGGGTACGGAAAGGGGCTACCCGATGTTGGGCCCAGGGGTTGCCACCCCGGATGTGGGCCTTGTTATGTGGGTTGCCACCCGGAGTGTGCCGTCCGTGGATGTCCGGTTTGAAGGGGGATGGATTGTTACAATATCCCACATCGGTTCCACATGAAAGTGTGGAAGAGTATATAAGTGGGAGTCAACCATTTACCTTTGACCATGGTTTTGGATTAAGTTAGGGCTCCCTAGCTTATAAGCCTAACAGAATATTAGTAGATTGTCTTAGTCTGGCTATAGGAAAATAGTAACATTTCTAAATTTATGATAGTCTAATATTAGTTTTCATCTAGAAGTTTGTATTAAATGGCTTACTAAAAGTCGATAGCTGGTGTTAGTACCATAAACTCTCTAGGAGTAGACAGTGCGATGCATCTTTCATGCTAGTTTATGAGTTCAATCACTAGGTGTTGGCGATAAGAACTTTCTCCTTTCCTCTAGGTGGTCATCTCATAGCTTTTAATACTAGCTGGGATTATGACTAGAGCTAATGATACTTAACATAGACATAGTAAAGGATTGGGCTTCTCCTTCATAGTTATTTGAAAAACTCATACTATTATTTATTTGTTGAAGCAATATCCAGCAATATTTTATTCATTAAGCTAAAAAACTAACATATACATCTAAATTATGGTTACTGTTATGGAGTTTAAATAACCATAGTTTCATCAACTTTTAGTTGCTCTGCATGTGAATATGGTCTCTCAATTTAGATAAATACTGGAATTATGGTTATTAATTGATGATCTGTATCTCTGGATGCTTCTGCATCCTCTGCAGATTAAGACGTTTACTAATCGTATGCAAGATGGTTGGGGATTGACAACTAATGGAAAAGTTCTATTTGGAAGTGATGGAACTTCAACCTTGTATAAGATTGAACCTCAGACATTTAAAGGTTCGTATCATTTGAGATTGGTGCTTATCACTTCTTGTTTTTCATATCTAGTCCATTTAGGCATAATCTGCTGGCTTGCTTTTTCCCTACCTCTTCTCATTTCCTCCCCGAGAGGCAAGTGAATCTTTTCATGTTACTAGTTCTGCTAAATTGTATTCCTTTGCTTGAAACTTAATTGAAAACTTTGAACTTACGAAGAAAAACAAGGTTCAATAATGTGTGTTGTTTAGAAGAAAATACAGGGTGGGTGCGGTGGTGTGATCTTTTGAACCCTGAAATGAATTCACAATATTACTTATCAAATCTTCCTCAATTTATTCATAGCTGAGATGCTAGCTGTAAATATTGCCCATGTCTTCCTGTTCCACTCTTATTCCTTTGTATTGATGCAGTTGTTGAAAAGCTTACAGTCAAGTACAAAGGAGATGAAGTATACAACCTAAACGAACTTGAGTACGTGAGAGGTGAAGTATGGTCAAACGTTTGGCAGGTTTGTCAACGAGCCTCTTGTTTTCTGTTCTTCAATTGCTCTCATCATTTTCCCTTCCACACACATCGGATCTTCCATGAATTTACGTATAAATTCACTCTGCTAGACTGATTGCATTGCGAGAATATCTGCTAAAGATGGTGTTGTCTTGGGATGGATATACCTTCCAAGTCTAAGGTCCGATCTTCTGTTTATGCTTTTAAATATTCATGAATCTGATAAACCTTTCCCCCCCTATAATCGGCTCATCAGTGATTGATTTCATTACAGAGAAGGATTGGTAGCATCTGGATACAAGGTAACTTTTCTTTTACATGATGAGTAGCTACCTGAATATGTATAGTAATAGGGGATTCATTCCTTAAAGATATAACAAATATAAAATTCATCACAAAATTTCAGGGCATCGACGTTTTGAATGGCATTGCCTGGGATCAGGAGCAGAACCGTATTTTTGGTGAGTCCCAATGTGTTTTCGTGCAGAACTCTCAGTGCAAACAAATCATGATTGAACAAAAATGTTGAATACTATAACTTATTCTTCGTCGTCTTCCTTTTGTTTTGTTTACAGTGACTGGAAAATTATGGCCAAAGCTATATGAGATAAAGTTGCACCTCATAAAGAAGCCATTCAATGGGGATATTCGGAGGGCCTGTATGCCTCCTCCAGTTCATTTTGAAAAGCCATAGATTAAAAATGCATTTTCTTATAAATTTATTATTATTATTTTTTGTTAATTTACTGGAAAATGAAATAAATCTGTATTTATTACATCTCATTTGTTTGAAAGCAGAAGCAATTCATCTTAGTTTCTAAATCTTCTGTTTTTGTTGTATACAAAATGAAGTTTTTAATGTTTAGCTCTTAAAACACAGCAACCAGCCATATCAGCTGGAACTAGGGGTTTTAAAGAGTTGAGCCGAGCCGAGTACTTCCAGGCTCAAGCTTGAGTTTGATTCTAAAACTCGAAACTCAAGCTCGACACAAAAAACTCAAACGAGCTTTATTTTTATAATGCACAAACTCAACTTGACAAATAACTCGATAAGCTCGGTTCGGTTCTACTCTATAGTCGAAAAATATTTATAAAAAAAAAGTGAAATTGGAAATTTTAATATAAAAAATTAAATTATTAAGAATAAAATTGTAAACTTAACATATGCTCGATTAGTCGCAAGTTTGTTGAGGCAAGTATTAGTATACTTTGAGCCAATACTTGGGCTCAAGATCAAAAGCTCGATTAGTCGTGAGTTTGTCGAGCCAAGTATTAGTATACTTGGACTCGATATCAAAAGCTGCTTGAGTAGCTCGAGCTCGATTCAATTATTTTTGAGTCGAATCCAAGTCAATCTCGAATAACTCATGAGTTGCATTATCTCATTTATATGACCGAACATATCATTTAACTTCGGATAATACAAATAGTTTTAGAAAAATAAATATATAAAGTGATGCGATATAGACGATTCTAATCTGCGGATGATGGAAAATCACGAGTCCATAGAGTACAAGTCCGAGTCTTCACTAACAAATTAATAAATATTTATTGGCCCGGTTATCCACATCCCAAATCTTCTAAACACATCCCATTTTTTTATATTTAATTTAAAAAATTCAAAAATAGCAAAATTCCAATTTTACCCTTATAAATAAATAAAAAAACTTATGAGGACCCGTTTGCTCATCCCCTTTTTTTTTTTCTTTCATTCCTCAAACCTTGAATTTGTAAAGGGATAACGTATGATAAATCATTTTATGAGTTAACAAAATATATAATAATCGTGTGAAATCGTGTAAAAATAACAACAAATTTGAAGACCGTTCGACCCTGGTTGGTCGAACACAAAGAGGTGTGTTCGACCACCAGGCATCGAACATGCATAGCATTGAATTTGTAATAGCATGTTCGATGTCTGGTGGTCGAACACACCTCTTTGTGTTCGACCAACCAGGGTCGAACGGTCCTCAAATTTGTTGTTATTTTTAGACGATTTCACACGATTATTATATATTTTGTTAACTCATAGAATGATTTTTCATACGTTATCCCCTTGCAAATTCAAGATTAAAAATTTGAAAAATGAAAGAAAAAAAAAAAGAGAAGCAGACGGGAGGAGATAGAGAATGAAGGGATGATTTCATTTTTTTAATTCATAGAGAATGAAGGGATGATTTCATTTTTTTAATTCATAAAGGTAAAATTGGAATTTTATTATTTTTTGAATTTTTTAAATCAAATATAAAAAAAAAAGGAGTGTGTTTAGAAGATTTGAGGTGTTGATAGCCTAGCCCATATTTATTATACATCTATATATATATATATATATTTTTTTTTTAGATAAATAAATGTTTATGATATATATGTTCAGATGGTTTAAAAGAGAAAAAAGATGTGTATTCAAATATAATTTTAAAAAAAGCATCAAATCACAACTTCACCCCTAGATTTGGCTTATTAACCCTTCCTGGTTTGTGATTTTGAAATCAGAAATTTCCTGAATTGCAAAATTAAGAATAAAAATAGACCAAGAATTCATAAGAATTAAAACGTAGAATGATACCTAATTCTTTGGCGCAGAACTGTGAAAGAAATTCAAAACAATCAACTACATATTTCAGAGTTTAAATGACTACAAAAGATCGAAAAATAAACAAGAAATCTATCCTATCCACCAACAAATCTAATTCAGTTGGTTAAATATCTAGAGTTTAAATTAAAAAAGGAGTTATAGTTAAACAGAACTTCTATTCTACATACATATATATACACAAATCTCATACTCTCCTCCTTTATCTCCCTTAAAAAAATTCATGTCAGCAAACTAATCAAACATGATGAAATTCAACGTATCATCAATCATTCACAAACTTTCCAATCCAACACCATTTTTTGGACTCAAATTATGGATTGCAATAGCCATTTGCACAGTCTTATTCCTTTCGTTTCTCTTAATCATCACTCTTGGTTACATCTTATGCAGAATCAGAAGAAAATACATAATTACACAGTCACCAAATTCACCATCAAAGAAGGTTGCCAACAATGTCGACAACACTCGTTTCATGGACCGGAGGCTGTTATCGCGAAACACATGGGATATAGAGATGGGCACTACCACCCCAGAGAAACATGTGATGTGCTGTGGTAATGACCATAGTAATACTGTGGAGACTAGGCCTGTTAGCTGCTACACATTGACGGAGATTGAAGCAGCTACTAACGGATTGTCATATGAAAGCATAATTGGAAGTGGAAAATATGGGGTGGTTTTTGATGGTTTCTTGATGGATAACACTCATGTTGCTATCAAGAAATTGTTTAGTTTTAGGTATATTTGAGTCATAGCTCAAAAGGGATTTTCTATTTTTTTGAAATAATGAATTAATTGTGATTTCTTGGATATAGGATTGGAAAGAAAGCCTTCTCTAAAGAAGCAGAAGCAATGGTGTTGATTAGGCACAAGAACTTGGTGAAGTTGCTTGGATATTGTGGTGAAGGAGCATACAGGTAGTTTGTTGTTTCATCTCGTATTTTATTTTAGGGATTAATTGCAAATTGTCATCTGAATTTTTTTTTTTTTTTCACTCACTATACAAATTTCAGATGACAAAATGCAATTATCCCTTTACTAAAGGGGTGGGCAAAACCGAACTGGAATAGAAAAACGGAACTGAACCAAGTGGTTTGGTTTAGTTCGATTGATCAAACTTAGGCTCTTTTGGTTTCGGTTTTAGACCAAATCATCAAATTGTGATTCAATTCGGTTTGGTTTTTGTGAGTAAATCAACTCGGTTCGGTTTTGAAAAATACAAGTTTCAGTTTTCGATTTTTTCGGTTCGGTTCGTTTTTTGGCCGGCTGATTGCTCACCCTAATTTTACTGAGAGTACATTTTAACAAGCTATTTCGGTACATTGAAAAGGATGCTTGTGTATGAGTATGTGGAGAATGGGAATCTGAAGGAGTTGTTGCACAAAAGCACAATCAAAGTTTGCACACTAACATGGAACACAAGAATGCAAATAATCATAGGAATTGCCAAAGGGTTTGTCATATATTCTCAACTTCTTCACATTTCTTGTTTTCTTAATACAAAAAAAAAAAAAGAAAAAAAAACATTAATAATCTGTTTCCACAGTTTAGCTTACCTTCATGAAGATACGGAGCCTCCAATGTTTCATCGTAACTTAAAATCGAGTAACATACTTCTCGACCAGCAATGGAACCCCAAGATTTCGGATGTTGGGATCACCAAGCTCGTTGCCCCCGAGTGGGATCATCCAACAGGGTATATGTATTATATATATCAACTATTTATGTTCTATTAAGTGTTTTTGGTCTTGATTCATTGGCCTAATATGTTGTGTTGATTGTCTAGTTACAAAGCTTCAGAGCGTGATTATAATTCTCTAATGGCGAAGAGCGATGTTTATAGCTTTGGAGTAATTATAATGCAGATAGTATCTGGGAAAACTAGGATAGAAACAATTGGCAGTGAAATAGAGGTAGTGATATCTTAATCACAGCTCATCAAATGTTGTTATATAAAAGGATTTTGAAGTCATGAAGTTGTGTATGTAGGAATGTTTGGTTGATTGGGTGAAAAACAATGTAGCGGAGAGAAGATATGATGTTGTAGTCGACGCGAATTTGCCTGAAATGCCTACAATGAAAGAACTCAAACGGGTTTTGCTTGTTGCTCTCCGGTGTGTGGATTGTGAAGTCGTAAAGAGGCCCCGAATGGGAGAAATCATCCATATGTTGGAGCCCCGTGATCTCCTACTTTGCGTAAGAAACCTACTTAAAATTTTCGATATTCAGTTCTACTTGTTATGGGATTTGCAATTTTTCAATATTCACCTCTACTTGTTATCTTCATTGCTTCTATTTTTTTTTCTCAGGAAAATGTGATTGAGAGACAAACTTCTCGCTCTTGTGTATAGGCATATCAGTGGTGTTACAATACCTTAGGTTGCATTTGGATAGAATGATTTGAGGAAGAATTTGAAATCCATTATTTTTATTTTAAATTCATTTATTTCAAATCTTGTATGTTTTCTGCTCTGATAATAATAACCTTAAAGCCCAGAAAACATAGTAAAACTAGCATGATTTCATTCCTATATATCATCTTACATTGTTCTTACCAAGAACTGAATCAGTACCATTAACATTAACCTTAAACACTGTCTTTTTCGATCAAACAACGACAAAATCTATGCGCGAAAACATCGTCTAAACCGCAACGAAACAGCTCTTCAACTCAACACCATCAATAGGCAGTTTATCAGCAGGAAAAGTGCAATCCACCTCTTTCTCAGGCAAAAGCTCACAAGCTTTCGGAACCACTCTACTCGACACCCCACCAACGTCACTGCAATTCCACGGCAACTTCTTCGACTTGTTCGAGGCCAACTCAACACTCACATTGGAAATACAAATCCCTGTAAAGGGGTAATCTTGAATCCCAGAAAGAGCCCCAACCATTGACACATTTGTTCCAATAATGTCCCTGTAGTTGATGTTCCGTATCACAGGAAGTGCTTTAGGATCATACCCCTTATCGGGGTGAGAACCGTAATCTCCATTCATCCAGAAGGCATACTTCATGGTATTCATGTTCATGTTTCTTACATAAATGTCTTTGACATAACCCCCTCTGCCTTTTGCTGTCTTGATCCTTACACCGGATTCGGAGTTGAGGGCGTAGATGTTGTCTGCTCGAACGTCTTCGATCCCACCGGACATCTCGCTTCCGAGGGCTATAACAGCACTGTCTGGTGAAATGCAGGTGAATCTGTTGATGCTTAGATGCTGTGTAGGCATACCGTATTTTATACCGTATTCATCCCACCCACTCTTCACTGCGATGCAATCGTCTCCTGAGACTACGTACGAGTCTCGTATGCGTGTGTTTACGCAAGAATCTGTACACAAACAAGCTTTGTTCATAACCTTAGCCTAATAGTCTAATATAGGGGTGTAAATGATATAATACAGCTCGTGAGCTACTCGAGATCGTCTTGGAAAAAATCAAATTCGACTCAGAGATAATTGAGTTAAACTCAATCTCGAGCTACTCAAATAGTTCTTAATCTTGAATTCGTGCATATTAATACCCAGTTCGACAAGCTCGCGATCTTAATTGAGTACAACTAAACATATGTTAAATTTACTTATTTACCCTTTAGAGCTTATTAAATTTCTATTTTTACGTATATTTTTAGGAATTTAGGTTATTTATAAATATTATCTAGGTATCAAGTCGAACCGAGCATATCCATGAGGTCAAGCACAAGCCTCGAGTTTTGTGATTGATTAAGAGCTCGAGGTTGGCTATACTCGGCTCGGTTCGACTCATTTGACCCTGTCTAATACCATCAGTGACTATCCCTATTTTCAAAAATATACAAACCTGGATTGATACCGTCAGTGTTTGGTGAATCGACGGGCGCTTTGATTGTTAGGTATTCGATTATTACATCCCTAGAGATGCAAGTAGAGAAGATCAGTAACACAAAATTAAATGTCTTAAATTGCAACATATATTAGGCATGTTTTAGTCGAGAAAATTACAAATACCTGCAGTAAGTAGGATGAACATGCCATGATGGAGAGTTGATCAAGGTGAGTTGAGAAATCTGAACCTGATTTGAGTGCAATATTTCTATTAAATAAGGTCTTGTGTTGTTTAGTTGGTGGCTCTTGAATTTTTTCCACCATATTTCGCCTTGCCCGTCCATCGTTCCATTCCCGCCTAAAAACACGGTTTAAATTTGAAATTCAGTCAATTCCCATCAACGATTTGTAATGTATATGTTAGAAACCAAACAATCAACACAAAAACTTATACGAGACAGTTTCACAAATGATTATCGTGAGATCAATCTTTATTTATTTTTTTAATTTTTTTTTTGAGTGTAGAGATCTATCTTTATTACCCACAAATAAAAATTAATTTTCACAAATTCATGTATGAATTGTAAAGTGTGAGTTGTGAGTTGACCCGTCTCGTGTGGAATTTAGTACTACACATAAATTCTACCCCTTCCGATTCTTTACAAAATATAAATTCTTTCAATTTAATTGCCATTTTTTATAACAAGACAAGAAGATTTAATGATTTTTTCCAACTTTAATTTACTCCTATAGTGTATCTTCTGTACTGGACTTTAAATTAGTAGAATTCACTCTTGATTTCTATTAAATGCCGGCTAATATGGTGATTTTATAATTCACACGTATGAAACTTCCCTTAAAATAAACCCCAGATAAAGAATAAAATTATGAGTAGTACCTGTAATAACAACATCAGTAAGATTTGTTCCAAAAATGAGACTAGCAAACCTTTTACCAGCAGCATCTCTTCCTCTTCCATATGAAGGCAATGGATCAATCAAAGGATAATCTGACTCTTTCTATACAACATAACATATTCATACAAGAAATTCAAAAAATTAAACTTTGAGGTTTAATAATTAATTACATATATAGTACTCTGTGTAATAAAAATGTGACAATTATTAGAAATCAAGGCAATAGGGTATGTACAACCTGAGAAGCAAGAAGCACAGCTTGGTTGTGTATATAGAGTGTGAAGTGGCTAGTGAGATTGAATGATCCTGTTAGCCATTTTCCGGGGGGGACGACGAGCTGGGCCCCACCGTCCGATGCAACCATGCTCAGATTAGCAATGGCTGCTTTGAATGCTTCTGTGTTTGAAGTGATTCCATCACCTTTCCCTCCAAAATCTGTCAACATTGCACTGTGTTTTCGACAGTTTATCGCAGAATATGGGATTTGTTCTATGCATTCTGCTGTGTTCAGACATAGCAATCCTAGTACAAAACTGATCAAAAACTTCTCCATAACCTGGTAAAAATTCAAGAATGAAAAATTAAGAAAATCAATGAAGTAAAATGGCTTTGAAATGAGACATGAAATCATGGAATACTTGCATTGGATTTCATGTGATTGTGCATTGTGGAGATGTGAGAAATGTTAATGTTGAGATAAATGATCGATAAAGGGTTTATATAGAAAAGAATAGTAAAGCAATTTTAATATCATAATCCAAGAAAATCTGTGGAAATTTATAGAATTAAGGGATTTTAGTAATAACACATGTAAATTGAGAAATTTTAGATTTAGATTGTACAGTAGCTTTAATGAGCATTGGCTAAAGAAATAAGATCTACAAATTAAAAGGCAGTATAATTTCATGCCTTTTTTTTTTTTCGTATATAATTCAGCCATGATTTTCCCTTTTCCATGGATTTTGCCAATGATACATTGATACAATTAGAACTCTAAACAATTCATTCTTTGGTAATTATGTGAAAAGCAATACAAACCGGTTAATTCATAACTTATTTGTGAATTTGTGAAAATGAATTTGATCGATAAGTAATATATATTAGGATTTCATCTAATATAACCTGATTTATATAATTTTTTGTGTTTTTCTTTTTCTTTTTCCTCTTTGTTATAGATGGGAAAGAAAACTAATTTATTTTTGCTTGTTAATTTTTGTTGGTTTGTATGCCTTGCTTCGTTAAGAAAAGAGGTAAAAAGCCATTATTATTCAGAAAAAAAGAAAGAAATTAAACGCTGTTATTGTCTAGAAGTATCGGTGGATTGTATTCATAATTTTCTATACTTCACTAATTACACTCAATTTTCTCGAAAATATTTACCAATTAATCCATCTATCTAAAAGGAGAGTTTGATCAAACTCTTCTTTTGTGGAACATGATGACATCTTTTAAGCATTTGAAACCACAACGTGACATGTATATATTTAATAGGATTAATTTTAATTTTCATCTTGTATATAAGTTATTTTTTATTTTTAACATCAAGTATCCATTTCTAATTCTGTTTCTATATATTTTTAATTTTTTTTTTTCAATTTTGGTCAAAATTTTCAAAATCGCCGACGTGGTTGTTGGAAATTCTGACTTTGCAACCAAATTCTGACGGGCCACGTCAACAATTTTGAAAATTCAGTTAAAAATTGAACTAAAATTGAAAAAAATTTAAATCACAGAGGATCAAAATTGAGAAATAGATACTTTGATTGTCAAAAAATAGAAAATGGCTTACATACATAATCAAAATTGAAATGGCCTCTATTTTATAACTTTTGAAAAATAATGATTTAATATATTTAATAAAAAGTAATTATTTAATAGATTAAGAACATTCTTTTAATGTATGTATGTATACTATTTTAATAAAATCATCTAAAGTACATGCAATGCATGCAACTTTAATTCATATATAACAATAGAGTTGGGTTCTCCAACTGTGTTAAGTGAGATTTGTAGAGCATTGTAAATTTGTCATGTAATATCAGACTTCCAGTAACATTGATTCTCATTCAATTTTCATTTTAAGTAATAAAAACTTAAATCTAAAAAATAGTTCCTAAATATCAATCGTGACTCCAAACATATCTTTATATGTCAGCCGATGATGTATAATGTAGTTGGAATAACTGAAATTTCGCATAACTTTTTCAATCTTTTCTCCCCCTTTCTTTTATACATCCGGCCTTTAAAATACGAAATGTAAGATTTTAAACACATCAAAAAAGGATAATTAATGAATATGTTAGTGGGAGTGCTTAATCTAAATCAAATAGTGCACATAGTCTTCACAATAAAAGTTTGTGCATTATAGAGATCACGCTAACCGTTTCCTATAATAAACTCAATTAGTTCTATAATTTATTTTAATAAAATCATTTATGTTGTCTTTGGCCACATCAGCAATTAAGAACATATTGGGTGGAATTTGCCATTGGCTACCGTATGCGCTCTGCAGTAGGTAAATGAGTATTTTAGCAACAAATTTCAAGATTAAAATATTAAATGATAATTTTTTAAAGCAATTAAAATAATAATAATAATAATAATAATAATAATAATAATAATAGAGTGAGAAAATCAAAGATTCAAGCGCTTCTTTGATTTAATATTCTTCTTCAGAGTCAATCCCAACCTCCAGGCGTTGTACCTATAAAAGTCACAGTAAATTTCAACCCGAATAATACAAAAATGTACATTTACTCCTACCATATGTCTATGGTTTAAGGTTTAGTTGAACACATATACACACACACAGCAACTTTTGCAGTGAGCATATAACATGCTTATGCAATCAAGACTGAAATATCACGAGAATCTTCTTAGATGAAGATATGAGACAATAAGATTTGAAAGAACTTTTTTCACTTTGAATGAACTTTTTTCACTTTGAATGTTTAGCAAATTTTGTATTCTTTCATTTTTTTAGTTTTATATAGATTTGAGAAATCATTATATTTACGATTTTTTATTGTTCTTTTTTTCTTTAGACAATACGATTTTTTTATTGTTATTTTTTATACCTTTGAATGTTTAGCAAATCTTGTATTCTTTTTTTTTTTAAATTTTATATAGATTTGAGAAATAATTATATTTACGGTTTTTTCTTGTTTTTTTTCTTCATTCTTTGTATATCTTATTTTTTGTTTTCCATTCTCTATGCATCTCTATTTTATTGAGAAATCACTATATTTTTCTCCATCTTTTAGTTTTACATAAATTTGAAAAATCAATATCTCTCTCTCTTCATCTCTTAGCTTTATATAGATTATAAAATAACTTCTAAAGTAAAATTGATCTTTTTTTATTCTTATTAAAGAATAACTTATCAAGTAAGATATATAATTTTTTTTATTCTTTTTATTTTTATTGACATGACACTTTTAGATGGGGAAACTGACAATCTTGTAATTTTTGCCAATTTTCTTACTTTTAATATATAGTATAGATTAACTTTGTTTGATATAAAAGAAATCAGGCTAATTCATATGTAGAAAAAGACACATAAAATGTGGGAAACAGTAGCATCACAAAAAAGGGAATGTCTTTTATTCCAAATTAAACGAGTATATTCAATGGCTTGATTTGAAACAACACACTAAATGAGAGAGGGACGTGACGTGGCCGCCTCTTCACGGCGGAAGATGACGTCAGCCACCATCAAGTGAGACCGGAGATTCGGTATCTGCTCACCGGCGATGGCTCATCCATGTCACGCCCAATCGCAAAATATTGTATTATATTAATATTGATTATATCTTAATTACATTATGTATGGCCAGTTTTAACACATCTTTAATTTTTTTATCAGAATTTTTTTTATGTTTTATCATATATCACATATCCTATAAACTTAAGATATTATTATTCATACCGATAGAAGTGGGTGTGCATCGGTCTGCTTCAGTAGCCAGACCAAAAATCAAAATACATTTCTTTTTCTTTTTAAATTAAACTTCAACCTAACCGAATTATTTAATTGGTTTCGGTTTTTAATTCAATCGGGCTCAATTTTTGCTATCATTCGAGTATATCATACTGAAATATTTGTTATTTCCATATGAACATAATATGTAAAAGAACATTCTTGTTTGAAGATTGAAATTCATATATATATATAAAGGAAAATTAATGTTGGTTGAAAATGGCTAGGAAATAAATCGAGGAAGTTGAGGACTGTGAAAGCACAGTTTCCTTAAAACAGATTGGCCGTCTCTGGGGTGCTCGAGGACTCAACGGACGTCTGTTTTCCAGAATACAACGGCAACAAAAGCAAAAAGTCAAGCACGAACTCTTGCCTACGGCGAACTGGAAAACGCCCGATTTGTATCACGCAGAGGAAGGAAAGCGGAAAAACGAGAGCAAAAGAGTGAAAGATACTGTGATTTTCGATGATGAATTCAAAGGTGGGAGCCTCGTTTTATAGGCACTTCAAAACGGCTGTAATGAAGGCTTGGGCATGGTTAGATGTTATGACAGTTGGAAGGCCAAAAGTCACATGAAGATGAGACGGAAAAATGGCAAAAAGAACAAGGCCGAGCCCGGCGCATTCATGTACACACGAGTCCATGGTTCGAAGTTCAAATCAGCTCATTAGCTCATCTAGTACCAGAAATGCTATTAATGCTACGTACCAATTAAGGTATGATGATTAGACATTCGATAATTCTGAGTAATAAGTGTGGAGTGTGCTTTCTATATATTGGTGCGACACTTTCACGAGAAACACAAAAAAACCAACCGTGTGAATTCTGATTAAAACCAAACTATATTATATATATTTGTTGTTTTGATGGCCTAATTAATATGACTATTAGTAGCTAATTCTTCATGCTAGGTGTTCTGATGATGAATAGATTTTGGATTAATTAAAAAAAAAAAAAAAAAAGGCAGATGTTGAGCTCTATTTTAATAGATTCTTAACAAACCTTAATGTGATCAAAATATCATACAACAGATACGAAGATCATCTCTAGTTATATTGGACCTTTTGAAAATGTTTAAAAATTGAAAGTGTCCGAATGCTCCTGTGCAAGAAAAAACACAAACTGTAAAAATATCAGAGACGTAATGTTGTCTGTAATGTTGACAACACTACGGATAACACAGCGGAAATATTAAAATAAACAACAAGAGAATTATCCACGAGTATATAATGATACTCGTGGAATGCCTACATGGCAAAATATGTCTTATTGATATATCTTGTAGTACAAAGACACGAAAAAGATCATTTGAAAATAATCTTGTAAAACACGAAGAGTTCTTTTGGAGAAGAAACTCTTCGACAAAACCAACACGTCCTATGAAAGTATCTAAGGAACCTAAGGACGTATACACACTCAGTTGATCACTCAAAGACACCTTGTCTAAGAAAAGAAGGCTTGAGTATACGAACTCTCAGCCTTTTATGAAAACAGACAACGATGTTGTGGGAAATGTGGTCAACAAAGAAGACAACACAGATACACTGTGACAGACTCGAAATATCAGAGTTCTTGCTCTTTAGCTCTTGTCTTCGTATCTTTTCTTCTGAAATGGAGTCGTCTATTTATAGACTTCAGGAGCCTTCATGATCTTGTAGTGCTCCATGATCTCCATAATCCATGAAGTCCACTTCTTCCATCCACTAACTCCACTTCAAGATTCATGTTCTTCATCCATGATCTTTACTTCTAGTATCCATGTTCTTCATCCATGATCTTGTTCCATGTTGCAAGCCACGTTTTTCTCTTGTTTCTTCCATGATCTTTCTCTCCACGTTCTCTCTCACTTTCTCTCTCATAGACACGCTCTTCATCTTCACGTTGCCTTAAGAAGAGAAGAAATAAAGACGAACAACTTATTCCTATAAACTAGGAATAAGTGTTTGAAACTTTCAAATCTCTTTCTTTGAACGTGATTAATAAAAGCTAACTAAATCTCCTAGATTAGATTAGAAGATCTTTCAATAATAACTTCCCTTAAATCTCTCCAAATTTATCCAATCATGCAATCCCTTGAATATCTCAACCATAAAATCACTCCAAACAAATCAATTTAAATATTAATTTTTTTTGGATAAAAATACCAAATATTATGTTTTGTGAGAAATGCAAAATAAAATAAAATAAGAGTTTAACAAATTAAACTCTAACAAAAATCAAATTATACGAGATCATATATGGACTATTTATAATAGAGTGATCATTTTTATGTGGGACGTGAAATAGGTTAACAAAATTTACATTTCACAATTCATATATGAATTTGTGAAAATAGGTTATGTTTGTTAGTAATAAGGATTGATCCGTTTCATGGTAACTATTTGAAACCGTCTCATATGAATTTTTGTGTTTATAATATACGTAAAAGTCGCACTCATTGATATGGATATGGTTTCTGACAAATAATACATACGTGCAATCATAAAAGATATTTCTACATAAAAGTAATAATTATTAATATTTGTACATAATGTTTAGTTGAGTGATATTTTGTGAAATTTCCAATTGGTAATTTGATTTAGTGTTAGATCTTTTTGTTTTTAAATAAAAACAACGTTATTAGGGGCAGTGACAGACCCATGATTTTAATCCATGGGGCCCAAATCAACTACTATAAAAATACAATGATTTTAAATTAAGAGAGTAAATTTATCACACATTCGATAAAATTAATATATTATAAAATAATAACTTCCAAAATTAGTAACTTATTTACATTTCAGCATGACAACGTCAACGTTAAAAAAATTTAAACACATGCATTAACATTTCTATTATATTTTTAATATTTTGAAATCGGTGCATAATATTTTCATTGCTAATAGAATATCAATTAAAATTATTAGGAATTGGGGGGTGTTAAAAGGGACCATTAAAATTAGATTTGTGTTGGCTCCGTGAAATGAAAAAATTAGAGAAAAAAAAACAAATAAGCATTTTCTAATTTCTTTTGAATACGAAAAACTCGTACAATATCAATTGGAAAACCTTATCAAACTCAAAGAAATCATTCTAAATTATTGAATTTCTAATAAAGTAAAATGGAACCCTCAATATTCAACGGTATATTATTGGCAATAAACATGATACATAGATAATTTGAAGAAAAAATCTAACAACAAAAGTAGAGGAAAAATTCAATAAAATTAAATAAAATAATAGGGAAAAATATGTTCTTAAATTAATTTATAAATGGAGATTGAACAAGAAAATACTTAACCAATTTAACAAAGCAGCCCATAGATAAATCAGTGTCTTATGTGAGACTTAACAAAGCAGCCTATAGATAAATCAGTGAGTCTTATGTGAGATCGTGTCACGGATTATGTTATGTGAGATGGGTTAATTCACAACTCACCTATCACAATTCATATGTAAATTAATGAAAATGAGTTTGGATTGTGGGTATAAAGGATCCGTCTCACGGAAACTATACGTGAGACCGTCCCATACAAATTTTTTGGTAGATAAATACAAATAAAAAGAGAAGAATTAGTGAGGTATTGAAAATGCTGAAATTCTAATTTTTCACTTTTTTAATTCAAATATGTAATTGCTAAAGTACCCCTAAACATTTTTAAAATTTTCAGGGGTCTAGTGCCCCCACTTGGCCATCGTGTATGTCCATCTCTGATTAGGGGCGACTATTCTTTAAGAGTGATTCTATATACACCCCATAACTTACTAAACACACCCAAACATTGTGTTTTTATATCTTTTATTTATATAGAAATGAGGTGTGTTTAGTAAGTTATGAAGTGTGTATAGAATCACCCTTCTTTAATTCAATACGATTCAATTTTTAAAAATAAAATAAAAATTAGAACAATTCAATTCATATAAAAAAAGTTTATTTCGATTCGTCAATACATGGTGATTTTGATTCGAATTTCATACAGTTCAATTATGTTCATAAATGTTTACCCTAATTTAAGTTCACAAAAACTCATGTGAGACCGTCGCACATGCGACGACCATACTTATAGTAGAAAAAGACATACTTATGATTATAAAAGACATACTTAAATAACTCATATTTTTACTGTAAAAACATACTTAAAAAATACATACTTATAATTAAAAAATCCATATTTATACCTAAAAAATACATACTTGAATTTGGTCGCACGTGAGACTCCTCACAAGAGACCAAATCATTTAAGTTTAAATAACTCAATGCACTTTTCCTCAGTCTTTCTAAGTGGAATGACATTATCTAGCCACCACCGCCTTACCCACCACAATGGCAATGTTGTAATTTCAACCCCAGTTTTCTGTAACTGCCGCATTTATTTATTTCTTAATTTGTTTTTCTCTATAATAAAATCTAAAAAAAATAAAAGAAATAATCTTCCAGCCATACACAATACAGTCCGATTCTCTATTTAAACAGAACAGAGCGAGAATGACTCAACCAAAGTCACATGTGGTCTACGTCCTTTTGATTTGAACCTCTCTCAAAACGCACCCAAACGGAACTCGATCCACCGTCCATGGCGACCAGATTTTCCGTTTCTGGAACCATCTTCCATTTCAAGCACAAGCCATTTCTCTGCCCCAAGCCTACTTCGGTGGCCGCGCCACCTTCACTGATTTCCCCCTCTGTTCTCAAATCCAGAAGGCGGAAACCTAATTTGATGGTTTGCTTTGTGCTAGAGGATGAGAAATCGAGCGGTGCAACGGAATTGGAGGTTCTGGATTCATCGGAGAAGGAAAGCGGAGACGAGAATGGGCGGGAGCAAATCTCTGCGGCGGCGCGTGTGGCGGAGAAAGTGGCGAGGAAGAGATCGGAGAGGTTCACTTATCTGGTTGCGGCGGTTATGTCGAGCTTCGGGATTACTTCCATGGCGGTTTTGGCTGTTTACTGTAGATTCTCTTGGCAAATGGAGGTACTCATCTCTCTCCCTCTCTCCCTTTTCAGGCTATGTTTGGATTGGTCCATTGGAATTTGCAAAGTTAAGTCCATTAATTTACAAAATCCAAATTTTTGTTCCAATTCATCCCAAAAAAATCAGATAATATTTTGTTCCAATCTGTTACACTTTTCAATTAATGACTAGTATTATAGTCTTTTAATTATCAGATGATATGCCATTTTAATTATATAATATCTCGAAGTAAATACAAGGTTTTAATAAACAAATTACACCCGCATTTTTATCCAAATATACTCCAGAAACATATGGGTCAAGATTTGGGGCGTGATTTATCAATTATTATAAAACAATAATTGAAAATTTTCATTGACTATTTAAAGAAGATTTATTGGAGCACTTTTAAGTTTTAACACGTCAATTTCTATTAGATTTATCATAGCACTTTGAAGTTGACACGTAATGGCCACTATTTTATAAAAATTATATTTGATTAATAAAATAATATATACTTTAATTTCAAATAGTATATAATCATTATATTATGTTTAATATTTATTATTTAATAAAACGATAAACCACAACAAAATTACTTTTTATTAAATTCATTTAAAAAAAAAATCTATTTTAGTTATATAGAGATATAGTTTAGTTTATTTGATGGTAATGTTATTTGTGGTGCAGGGTGGAGGAGAGGTACCTTATGCAGAAATGTTTGGTACATTTGCTCTCTCAGTTGGGGCTGCTGTAAGTTATCTCCTTTTCCTATATATATATATATATATATATATATATATATATATATTCCTGAGTGAAGAAATCTTCCTTTTTCTTATTAATTATGCCATGCTTTTCAAAATTGTTGTGTGCTACTTTTGCTGAATTTGGTGATGGAAAATTGTTGGTGGAATTAAATTGCAGGTGGGAATGGAGCTGTGGGCAAGATGGGCACACGAAGCTCTTTGGCACGCTTCATTATGGCACATGCACGAGGTTTGTTTCGATTTTTTTTTTCTATCAATTTACATTTGTGTTGTTTCTTGTAATAGGTATTCATTTGTTGGGAAATTTAAGCATTTAGTACTCCAAAAAAAGACAAATAATGCATCCATTAAAATTTCCCTTTTTTTGTTAAATGAAATGCAGTCACACCATAGAGCAAGAGAAGGACCTTTCGAGCTTAATGATGTATTTGCAATAATCAATGCTGTTCCCGCCATTGCTCTTCTTTCCTACGGCTTTTTCCACAAGGGCATTATTCCTGGCCTTTGTTTTGGCGCTGTGAGTATTTATTATTATTATTATAAATTTAATGATTATTTTGATTTATATTCTATACTAGTTTCTATCTCCATACACTGTATCTAGACATTAGGAATTAATAATAATTTCCCCTCTTTAAAACTAAAAATAAAGGCACAAGAAGAAGCAAAATTTCTGGGTCAAAAATTACAAAGTCATGAGAATCACACATTCACACCGCCTTATTGGTGCAGGGACTTGGAATTACGGTTTTTGGCATGGCCTACATGTTCGTCCACGATGGACTCGTCCACAGGAGATTTCCAGTGGGACCCATCGCCAACGTACCCTATTTCAGGAAAGTTGCCGCTGCTCATCAGGTATAAATTTATTCACATTAAATCCCCTTAATTAAGTTTTATTTCATACGTGTATTTTCCTATAAAAAAATTTTATTTAAAATTTTGAATTATAAAGTTTTTTTTTTTATGATCTCATTTTTTAAATTACTTTCTTGTTTATATTTTAATGACTATTATTTCATTTAACTTTGATGTATGTTATTTTAGCTTCACCACTCGGAAAAGTTTAATGGAGTCCCGTACGGATTGTTCCTAGGACCGAAGGTTATACTCTAACTCCGATAATTCGATTATTTATTTTTGTATTTAAATGTGTACTATTGAAAATTAATTATACTATCTTATTTAGTTATTCTAAAAAGAATATTGAATTGATGTTGTGCAGGAGCTTGAAGAAGTGGGAGGACTAGAAGAGCTGGATAAGGAAATTAACAGAAGAATTAAAATGTCCAAGAATTTATAATGGTTTTGTGGACATACTTTGGATTTTTTTTTTCTTTTATAATAGAAAAATGGTTAGAGGTTTTTATCTAGCATCAAATGAATTTATATAAAAAAAATTATATATAAAAGAGTTTCTCCCCTAATATTGATGACTCAAATTTATTTTTAAAAGTCAATTTTTATTTCTTAGCTTGACTGTGGAATGGCCTAATTGGAAAAATCTTATAACAAGTCAAAAACGTCAAATTCAATGCTCAGTCAACATAAGTTTCTTGCACGATTTTTATTAATTTATGTATACCATATCACTATGTATATTCCTAGTCAAGTCACTAGTGGTGTTTGGGATTCATATTTGCTTTCGGGACTTGAACGTCTGTAAAGTTCGAAAACAACCTCCATATATATATGGATTTTTATTATTGCTTTTTATTATTATTTATTTTTAGTATGGGTTATGGAGTACAGGATTGTTATGGAGTAAGGGTCGCTTTCAATATGGAATACAAAGTTTCAAGATGGTAATATACTAATATTTTGCCCATCCTCAATTTGGTTCCAAATAATGCAAATTATTTTTTTCTTATTTTTTATTCAATTAGTTTAAATTTTCATGTTTGCGTTTTAATTGGTTTACTCATTGATGCCACTTGGAATTGAATGTCAAAAATATCCATGTGCAAGTATATATTTTAGTCATGGCAAATCATGCCACATCATTCATCCAACAAATAAAATTAGGATTTCGAGATTCTCTTCTCAAAGCTTACCTAATTTTAATAGATAAAAACTTGTATAATTACATCTTATAAAATTATAATATAATTTTAGTAGAAGAAATCTTATTATTTATAACTTAAATTCATTTTTATATGTCAAATTTTATTTTATGAGTTACAATATGTGAGTTGATTCATCTGATGAAAGTATATCCATAAAACTGTTTCAGTTTACTTATTTATTTTTACTTAATTTAATAATATATGTGTATAGGTGTCTGAATCAAAGAGTTTGAAATTAAGACAGAGTAGGTCTGACCAGAAATCTCCAGAAAGAAAAGCAAGTTGTTTGTTAACATTTAGGTTGGCAAAGAATTGTAATAGAGTCCAAATTTTGTTTTGAGCATTGCTGTCCCAATAGTTATTTTGTGATTCAATTTGCGTCTTCGCTTTCTTTGTTTGTACCATTTTGTTTATTACTTGTGTTGGGTGTACCTTTTTGTGTGCTTGTGACGTGCATATTACATCCCTCTCACATTTATTTTTTCATTTGAACTAAAAATTAATTTATTATATTTGAAATTCTTATTATACCCTTTTTTTTTTTTTTTTTTTCATATTGTTGTTTGAGAGATGATTCAATATAAATAGTGAATCTTAAAGAATATTAAAGGGTACACATTAGGCAGAATTATAAAATACACCCTTAAAAAAAAGAAGGTGAACTATCCTTTTGGATAAATGAAAAATGAAAAATGGATAATTTTTATGGGAGAAAGATAATACATATATGTAATAAATATCCAATTTAAGATTGATTGCTAAAAATACTTGGACACCTTTTATTGATCCAAACATTTTTGAACTCGACTAATAAGGATCTAAATTCATACCGATATTGACTTAATGGGTGGGATCCATTATAGTTCCATCACAATAATAGAATATATTATTTTTGTTTTAGATATATGTGTTGTCTAAAAAAAAAAAAAAAATTAATATGTGTCGGAAATATAAACTTATGCGAAGCAATATATCACAATGCGATAATAATATTTCTATAATAGTAATCAATATTTTCCAAAGCAATATAAAGAAAGTATGTATTATTACTCAAAATTCTAAGTTTAAAGTATGGTTTTTTTACTTTAAAAGTATTATTATCCCACAAATTAATCATGAAGATGAAAAGCCCTGATACTTAATTATATTATTTCTAACAGTTGACCTTGATTGATGATGTGTTAAAAAGAAGAACAAGAAAAACTTGAACACTCCAACTTTCTTCTAGTGGGATTGGATGTACAAAATTTAGCTACACCAATATAAAGAAAGTCTATATGGTTTGCAATTTAAATAGTCTAAAAAAACATGCATGCTTGTCATGTCTACATGACTTAGAATTAAAATTTCTTTTAAAATAAAAGAAAAATAAATAAATAATGCTTTTTAGCTCATCCCACTTAGTGTTGGTTCTCATAATTTACCTAATAATCATCTGTTTTTGCCACCTTAGGCTATACGTGTTCAATTCCACATATAATTAAAAAGAATATATGTCTCTTTATATCCTTAATCCAAAGTGGATGATCCACTTTTAATTTATACCGATGTTTGGGATAAAAAGGAAGCTGTCCCCATCCCATAAAGCGACTTAAGATTTAAGAGTAAAATAGGGGACAGGTTTCGAGTATTCATAAGTTTGAAAATATTTTTGTGTTAACTCAGGAAATAATAATTAATAATGAATAACACTAGTAATTAAAAAATAGGAGTAGTTTAACCAAATAATTAGTTTAAACTAATAAAAGTAATGTATAACATGTGTGAATTCAAGTTTAAATCTACTTTATCCGACCAAGGGACCTACGATGAAATAAGTTTTTCATATCTCTCTAATCAAAAGTCTAAATATACTTTATCTAAATTTATTATAAAGTTCATGTTTCTTTCCTTTAGAAAGATGAATGTTTTTTTTTATGGTTGAAACAATATATTTTCTGATGGTCACTTATATGTTGTTGAAAAGAACTTCAAAGAAATTTTTGAATACAGTATTATTGGTTTCAAAGACGACAGACTATTATTGCAATAATTTAAGAAGGATCTATTTTATGAATCCCGAACATATTTTAAGATTTAAGCTAAATAATTTTG
The DNA here is from genome assembly GCA_946896805.1 of Scutellaria galericulata. Classification (NCBI taxonomy): domain Eukaryota; kingdom Viridiplantae; phylum Streptophyta; class Magnoliopsida; order Lamiales; family Lamiaceae; genus Scutellaria; species Scutellaria galericulata. Next base: position 3,958,462 of record OX335788.1, read on the forward strand.
ATATATATTAATTTTTGCATTTTATTTGAATGAATATTATTTGTCTTTTAGATTCAAAATTTTCAAATTTTCAAACAGATCCACTCCATTATGTTCAAGAGTAGGTCTTGTGCGAGACCGTCTCATGGATCCTATTTCATGAGACGGGTCAACCCGATGCGGTTAACAGCCAAAATCAAAAAGCTAACGGTCAAAGTTAAAAGTTAACGGTCAACATCGGTCAATGACCAGTCAACGTCGGTTAACGATCGGTCAATGTCGTTGACTTAAAAGTATTACATAATACACATAAAAGTATTAACTCATATACATAAAAATATTCCATGATACTTTTATATATATTATGTGATACTTTTAAAAAATATTACATTATATAGATAAAAATATTACATGATACTTTATTTTCATAATGTAATACTTTCATGTGTATCAAGTAATTTTATCTATATCATGTAATATTTTTAAAGAGTATTACATGATATACATAAAAATATTACATGATGATACTTTCAAAAAGTATTACGTGATATATACAAAAATATTATATTATATTTTATTCTCATAATGTAATATTTTTCATGTGTATATGTACATAAAAGTATTATATGGTGTTTTATTCTTATAATGTAATATTTTTATATGTACCATGTAATACTTTTATGTGTATAATGTGATACTTTCAAAAAGTATTACCTAATGTACACAAAAGTATTACCTTTAACTTTTGTTAATTAGATCTTGACTTTGATCGTTGACTTTTAATTTGACCCGTTAACTGTTGATCGGGTCAAATCCGACCCATTTTACAGAATGAGATTCATGAGACCGTCTTATACAAAACTTAACCTATGTTCAAATCTCCGAATGAAGTGAACCCAATTTCTAGTTCGTTTCTGGGAATTTTATTTGAAAATCTTTGAAAATTTTCGAACTTTGATTCTTTTCCAAATATTTAATTTCCTAATCTTTAATTAAACCACTTTGAACCATTCTCATCACCAATAAAAATTTGTGTGTGGAATTTTAAGGTCTTGAAATCACAGAATATACTGTTTTGATTTAGGTAAAAACTTATATGCACATGGGACACGGATCTTAGATCCATGCCCCAACCCAATTCGGTGCGTGGGTCGCTCCCAGGTGCTTCCACGCGTCCCCACATGCGGCCACATTATAGTGGGTGTACGCCGCGCACAACCTGATTATATACAGTGAATGCATCACACATTTACTTTTCAGGTATCACATATCTACCCCATATCTACCCTTAAGGTATTATGCAGAAACAATGTTGTTTTCTTCTTTTTCCTTTTTTTTTTTCTTTCTCCTTCTTCTTCTTAATTTTTTTTTATCGATTTGTTATTCTTCTTATTTGTTTTGTACATTCTTCTTCTTATTCTTCTTGTTTATCTTCTTGTTCTTATTTTTTTTCAAATTGCCACTAAGTCATTTATGGGGTTTTTTCCCCTCTTATTTATGAGTAATTTTAAAACATTGAAAATAAATTATTTCAAACAATATAAAATCATGATTTGCAAAAAAATTGACGGAAAATATGATGAAATCGTGATTTGCATAAATTTTGAGAAAGAAGATGGTGAAACATTTGAAATCTTAAGATTTTTAGTGAAGATATTAGTTGTATGTTTTTAAGGTATCAATTGTTTACTCTTAAAGTATTACATAATTACCTTTAAGGTATTAATACTTATACTATTAGGTATTACATATGCGCACATTTAAGGTATTAATGCTTATAGTACAAGGTATTACATATGCACCGTTAAGATATTACATATTTACCTTTAAAGTATTAATACTTATAGTATAAGGTATTATATATGCACCTTTAAGATATTAATGTTTATAATATAAAGTATTACATATTTACTCTTAAGGTATTAGTTGTTCATTTAATGAAAAATATCATTTATATACTCTTTAGGTATCACTTGTATACTTTATGGTATTACAGAGGGTATATTTCTAGTACTCATTTTTCTAAAAAAACATAGTTATATGATAAAGAAAACATAAAAACAAGATAAAAAGATAAAAAAATAACATAGTTAAACCCATTAAGGTATCAAATTTATAGGCTTAACGTATTACACCTTTTATTTTAAGGTATCACATTTGATATCAAAAAATTATGTTTCATTGATGTCTCTAACAAATTTTATACTGTCTTCCACACATTTTCTCTAATATCTCTCTCTTCTGCAATTCTTGGAAAACAACAAGAGTAGTTCTAATACTGAGATGGACAAGAAGAGAAAAATTAGCGGCCATGAATTACCAATCAGCATGGCTAACAATTTATCTTATCAGATTTTTTCTTCTTTGATCTTACATATCAAATCAAAAATAAAATCATTGTATACTCTTAAGGTATCATTTGTTTACTCTTTAGGTATCACTTGTATATTCTTAAGGTTTTAAGGTATCACGTATTTACTCTTTAGGTATCACTTGTATATTCTTAAGGTATCAATGTGTTGTAGACTGTAAATTTAAAATCTTAAGATTTCAATGCGAATTTTCATCATCTTCTTCCTCGAATTTTCTGCAACTAATTTCATGAAATTGAAACAACAATCTCATCAAGAAAACAGAGCTATTAACATCAATGCAATGAAAGAACAATACATTATAACTCTAACAAGAAGTGCGTGTCATTTATTAGCAAAACAAAGAATATAAGAACTTCATATACATATACATTGATCTTCTTACCCTTATCCATCAAAGTTAAAAAAAAAACCCCTCCATTCCACAACTTAAATTATCCACACAATTCGTTGAATTCAACACATCTTCAAAGGAATAATCCTCAATCAGATTTAAGAAGGAAAAAAGAAAAAAAAAATGAAAATATAAGTAAATGGGTGGGGCGGTTGGGGTGGGGACACAGTGTCCCCGGGCACACAAGTGTCGCCCTTTGATTTATGAGAGCCAATATTAATTAGTGAATTTAATTTCATAATTAGAGTTGACTGACATGACTACAAAATGCGATCTTTCTAACCTTTCGTTGTCACTCAAACCAACCTAACCTATTAAATCCATGCACCCAAGATCATTGAACAAATTCAATATCTTGTTTCCAAGTCACTAAAAACTTTTTTTTTTTTTTAATACCAAAAGCAATTAATTTATCTTTGGATGAAATAATTACAATTTTGTAAAATATAAAATATAAAATAAAAATTCGGGACAATACCAAAATGTCTATATAAATAGACGATCCATAAAATAACTAAAAAAAATAGCTTGAAACAAAAGTTAATCATGAAGAATAAATCTTAGGATTAATTTCAATTTGCTATCTAAATTATAGTAACATTTTTTTCTATGGATGTCTAAACTTAAAGAGTTTTCGATCACTGGTCATTCTTTTTGAAATTTTCCGAATGCTACCCCTAACTCAATTTTTGACATATCTTATAGCCAAAATTTATCGGAAACTTGAGATTGCAATTCACCTCCAAATATAGTTAAAAAAAAAAAAAAAAAAAAGGAAGCATGATTTGTATGCCAAAATGATCCTTATTTGAAGTCAAATTATAATCCCAAATCGATTTCATGATTCCTATTCGATCCGATATAAATCGAACAAAAATCATTTTAGTATTTTGAACAATTTTTGTTCGATTCAAGTTTAAATCAAATAAGAATCGTTAAATTAATTTATAATTAAAATTTAATTTACTTTGAAAGAGGATCATTTTGACATATGAATCATGCATTTTTAAATAATATTTGAAGTTGAATTGCATTTTCAAGTTTTCCGACAAATCTTAGTCGAAAAATATGTGATTGGGGTAGCAATTGTTTTTTTTTTTTAAAGAATGACTAGTGATCGAAAAATATGTGATTGGGGTAGCAACTGTTTTTTTTTTTAAAGAATGACTAGTGATCAGATAGTTTTTTGAGTTTAGACACCCACTGAAAAAAGGATAATAGTTCAGATAGCACATTGAAATAACCCTAAATCATTCTGTTTGATGCTCTAGTTGAAGATGATTATTAATTAAAAACAAGTTTATTGATCATTCCCACAACTCAAACCCAAATTCAATAAAATTCAAAATTCATAATTTTTAAATAATGCTTAAAAATCAAATCAATTAAGCCTAACTAGATTATAACTAGTTGAAGCTCAATTTGATTTGCATTAATTAGATCAAATTCAAACATATGAGCTAAAATAATAATACAAAAACTTTTGTTCACCTGGTGATGCACACATGTCAAACCGACTGGGAGACCATCTCTAACGTGCTCTCACACGCCCCATGTGTCGTGGTTTCCGCTCTCAACTACTCGCTTCCACATATTATACTTTTTAATTATGTTAGTCATATCTTGTTAGTAATGTTAGTTGTACTCTACATTATTTTAGATAGACATGTACTACTTTTATACTTTTTAGTTATGTTAGTCATACATTTTAGTTATGTCGTCATACATTTTAGTTACCGTAAAACCTCTATAAATTAATATTGTTGGGACCGAGAAAATTTATTATGTTAGAGAGGTATTAATTTATTACTTTAAAGAGTGTTTTTCCAGTACTATGAATAAAAATGTATTTTTATAAAATAAAGTGCATTTAATTAATATATGCATTATATTCACTGAACTACTAGTATAATAAATATATTCATCATACATAGCATAACAAATATATATTTATCATGCATCATATCCATCAATGTATGTAAAAATTTAGAGATGAAATCCAAGTAGATTTGAAGTTTAATAAGAAACAATCAACGATATGTTCTTATTTTGCTAAATTGTCCTAGTTATTTTTCTAATTTGAAGAAATTATTAATTTATGATATTGATGGGACCACTAATTTATATTCGGATTTTTTGAAAAATTATTATCTTATCAAAATTGGTAAAATTTGTAACTGACCCAAGTTGGGACTGGAGAAAATTATTATTTTAAAGAGTTTATTAATTTATAGAGGTTTTATTGTATGTTAGTTGTACATTTGTATATTATATAAATGTATGACAATACTGATATAAAAATATAAATAATATTACATAAACATATGAGTAATATCATATAATGGTATATATGTACAAATTGATGGGAAATTGTTCTTTTTTTTTTTTGTTTTTTGTTTTTGTTGAAGATAACATATTTTATAAAAGAGAATATTTGTACATAAATGTCATACTAATTTAACATAAATGTTACATTAATATAACATAAAGGTAAGCGCATGAATACAAAAAAGTGCGGAGTTTGATCGATTCAGTTATATGAATCCTAGATCAATGCACTTGATGCATATGAGACCAACTCAAAAAAAAAAAGGTTGACACTACTAAGTATAATTCGATGAAATTCTTTTACACATTGAAGGGAAATAATTCAAAATTGACTGTCGATATGCTATTTAACATAACTAGTGAGTTCCATATTCTTAGCGTCTTAGGTTCCATGACTTACATAAGGCTATCATCAATATCATCCATATAGAAGTAAAATTTCTTAATTTGAGGTGTATTACTTTATTTCCAGATATTGTAGATAAAATGTTATGCATAAATAGTTCATTAACTGTTAGTAGATAACTTAATTATACACCCAAAAAAAAAAAAAATCAATTTGTGAGGAGTTGAATTTAGAGGATTTGAATCCGACATACATAAATTGTATTAGAAAATTACTCAATAATCTTGACAACCTTAATATAATTAAATTTCTAAATTGAAATTCATCAATTAATAAAAAAACGTTGCTAGATGTTATGTTGTTGAGACAATTTTTATTGACTCTTAAAGTTCTTATCGTGTACGACACGTGGCAGTGTCATTGCCTGCCCATTTCATTTACGACTTAGATAGTGCAACTTCTTGTTTCCCACTTAACCACCATAATTTTGTGCATTGAATATTGATAAAAATGACTGATATTATTGCACCAAAGTCTAAACCATGCCTAATTTTTGTATACTTTTTCGTTCTTATGTGTCTGTTTTCTCTTTTGTGTGGAGAATATTGGAATTTAAAAGGAGTACATATTTTAATTTTATAAGACGATGAGATGGATGAACTTATAATTATTAATCTACAAATTAATGATTGATTGGTAAGAATACGTTTAGATTATTGTGGTTCCATCTCATTTAAAAACATTTACAAAACGATTTCATATTACTTTGTGATATTTTGTTAATTATCATGCCATATAATTGTATACCTTGTCTTATTTTATTAAAACATTCTAATCTTTAATTTCACAGATTAGGAATAATGATGTGAAATGATTTGAATCCTAGGGAGGGCAGGTACTATCTTTTTGGCTAAATCATTAATTCTTTAATACTGTTAATCATTAAAGTGTTTCTAAGAGAAAATATTAATTATGCTAAAGTTATATCCCTAATAAGTTAATTTTCATTATTTAGTATTATATATTACAGAACTATATTTATTTGAAATAATCTAATAATAATGAATATTATGTGATTTTATTTTGAGAGGCCCCCTTTTATTTTATTATTTTTTTCATTTTTGAAGAAGCACAGATTAATTATTTTTAGAAGAAATTAGAAATAATGAAACAACAAGATCATCTTAATTCCCAACACGACACAAGTATTGAGGAAAGCAAGAAAATACATAATGTTGACTTCAAGGCTTGAGTGATCTAATCCGAGGGAGGGGGAGCTGGTGGGCCAACCTATTTAACACTCTCTAATTCAAGAAATTGTTAATATTATATGATATCATTTATTTCATTCGAGTTAGATCTTAAAAAAAAAAAAAAAGAGGAAAAAACTATCAATTTATGCATCTGTAATTCTATATGTAGAAAAATAAATCAAAACCATAAAGAAACATAAATAGCTATGAAATAGTAATACTAGATGTATTATCAAATAAGAGTCAAAAACATGAAATTAATATGATCGTAGCAAAATTACTCCATCAAACATACTTCGATCTAGGAATATCGTCATGTACTAAACGTTTTTATCTCTGTTGCATCGCATTCTAGCAAATCTTTGGATAGTTTATACGTAGAAACTCTTTCTTCATTACATTATTCGACTCTCAAATAGTCACATAGGAAAGGACAACACTATAAAATGTTTCTAAAGTACTTCAAGCAAGATCAACATAAGTATGCATCCACTTTCAACGAAGGATTACATATATATTACCAACTTTTAAAGTGAATAGAGAAGTTAAAACCTTGATGCTATTGAAAATACACAAAAATATTATAATATATACATGGGATTTATGGTGTCAAGAGTTCTTAATCTCTCTGAAAAATCAATGACATGATCAGATATGTGTTAAGATGTCAACCACAAGTGGGGGTATAGTTGAGTCGAGTAATGTTGGGCTTGAGCTTGATTAACATTACTCGAACTCGATTCTAAAACTCGAAACTCAAACTTGACTTGAAAAATAACTCGATAAGCTCGACTCGTCTCAACTCGCTACATAAAAATATTTATAAAAAATTAAAATATTAAGGGTAAAAGTGTAAATTTAATATATAATGGGTTATGCTCGTTAGGCTCGCGAGTTTGTCGAGTCAAGTATCAATGTGCTCGGGCTCGAGATCGAAAACTACTTGAGTAGCTCAAGCTTGAGCTCGACTCAATTTTCCAAGCCGAGTTTAATTTTTTTTCAAGTAGATCCTAAATAGCTCACGAGCTGTATAATCTCATATACACACCTAATGGCTAGCCTGTACATGTAGAGTCATATATAACCAAGAAAAAGGAATCAAACAATGAATTATGGAGAAACACAAGTCCAAGTTTTATTGAATAAATTAACATAAAAGATCAAGACAAAACAAGACTTGAACAAATAAAACCATGGTACATATAGATCTCAAATCGAGTTAGATCATGAAACTCGAGTTAAATTACTATACTTATGTTAGGATCATGAAACTTGAGTTAGATCATAAAACTACGATTACATTACGAAACTCATGTTATGTCATGAAGTTTGAGAGCATTGAACGTATTTGAAAAAAAATTGGGTAACACTTATAACGTCCCGATCTAAAATTCAACTAAGTAAAATACATCGAAAATTTATCACGGTTAATATGAGGCCCATATAATAATATCTTTAAATCTTTAGTTTTGAACCCAACTTTTATTTGGGGTATGACCCACTTTGAGACTCATTCCTTTTTATTCTTGGACTAGGATACATATTGAGGGGACCCCTTATTCTTTTAGGCATCTTTGAACCTTTTTGGATCCCCAAATTAAAAGGAATCCCCATATGGATATATAGAGCCGGCAAATCGGGCCGTTCGGTCCAACCCAATGGGCCAAACGATAAAGTTGGGCTGGGCTGGCCCATCCTCTGATTAGGCCTATAAAATTGAAGTCCGATCCAACCATGCTCGGGCCATTGAGAAAAATCGGCCCAAATCCATAATTATTTTTTAAAATTAAAAGAATATTAATTAATTAAAATTTTATGGCAGTGTTGGCTATCTTCATCGCCAAACACCACCCTTCTCTCCCCATCATACTCCTCAGCTCCGCCGCTGCTTCCATCTCCGCCGTCCCTTCCATCACCTACCGCCGCCTTCCCTCCCCTCCCCTCCCTCCAAACTTTACAAAAAGCCCCATCGAACTCTACTACGAGCTTCCTCGTCTCAACAACCATAACCTCCTCCATGACATGCAAGAAATCTCCCAGGAAGCAAGAATCACAGCCTTCGTCATCGATCTCTTCTGCCACTCTGCGTGTGAGGTCTCTGCAACACTCAATATCCCCACTTACATCTACTTCAGCGCTGGATCGCCTACTGCCCTGGTGCTTTTGTATCTGGAAACTATGGACGACGCCATGACTGTTGACTTTGGAGAGCTTAACGACTTCGTTGTAATCCCTGGCCTTCCCCCCATTTTCTCCCTTGATTTCGCCGTAGATATGCATTGGCGTCACAAGAATGTTTACAAGAACTTGATTACCGTTTCGAAAAACCTGCGCAAATCTGAAGGCGTCATCGTTAACGGGTTTGATGCCCTTGATTTTAGAGTTAAGGAAGCCATATCTAATGGCCTGTGTGTTCCCAACGGGCCCACTCCTCCTCATTTCATCATCGGCCCATTGATCACTGATATCATAGGTAATGAAACCGGTAGCGGCGATGAGCATGAATGTCTGAAATGGCTTGATACACAGCCCAGTAAGAGCGTGATTTTCCTTTCTTTTGGCAGAAACGGTAAGTTTTCTGCGAAGCAGATCAAGGAAATCGCGGTGGCTTTGGAGAACAGTGGCCATAGATTTCTATGGCCGGTGCGAAACCCACCAGAGATGGAGAACTCGTGGGTGGACTTGGATGAGCTGCTGCCTGAGGGATTTCTGGAGAGAACTAAGGGTCGGGGTTTCGTGATAAAGTCGTGGGCCCCACAGAAGGAGGTGCTGAGTCACGACTCGGTGGGGGGGTTCGTGACTCACTGTGGGAGGAGCTCAATTTTGGAGGCGGTGTGGTTTGGGGTTCCGATGATCGGTTGGCCGATATATGCAGAGCAGAGGTTGAATCGGGTGGTGATGGTGGAGGATACGCGGATGGCGTTGCCGTTGGAGGAGGCGGCGCGTGGATTCGTGACGGCGGCTGAGTTAGAGAAACGCATTATTGAGTTGATGGACTCGACGACAGGGAAAGCGGTGAGGCAACGAATCAAAGAACTGAAATACTCTGTCGCTTATTGATTTGCACAAGTTTCTTCGATCCATCACTCGGGATTAATAAGTGTGATTAATTTTCCTAATAATAATAATATTGATAATAATAAATCTATCTTTGATTATTTGCAGATTTTATTAATAATAAGATGAGTTACCACTAGCTTTTTAGTTCTAAGTGAAATCTCCTCCACCTTTATAAAACTATAGACCAGGATATCTCCTAAATGTTCCAGTCTTTATTGTATTTCTTTTCTCTAACATGAATTCATTTTAGAAAGAAACTAATATAAGTCTTGTGCGATGCATGAGTATTTAGATTTTATTATTTATACATTTAGATATGAAAATGTTGGAAAAAAAAAATTTATTGGAAATTTCACTAATTTATTATCCATGTGTAGAGCCAGTAATTCAGGCCGCCCGGCCCGGCCCAACTGGCCAAACGATAGAGTTGTGTCGTCCCATCCTATGATCGGGCCAACGAGCCAAATCGGCTCAAATCCATAATTATTTTATAAAATAAAAAAAATTATTAATTACAATTTATATCGAATTACGGTATAAAAATCCATAATACTTACAATTTAAATTATAGTATTCTATATATCGAATTGAAGATAATTTATTTAATATAATTAAAATATTAATGAAGGCAATGTCTAACTTTTTTTACTATCTTTTGTTCATTTAAAAACGTTTCAACTCCATTCACATGGCTTGCAAATAGATTTTAATAATTTACAACCCTAATTTAAATTAGTTAATGATAGTTGAAGAGGAGAATAAATAAGGAAACATAGAAAAAGAAATAAAAATAAGAGAGGGGAATTGAATCACATGTAAGATTTTCTAGTTGCAAAAAAAAAAATTAATAATAATAATAATAAATTAAATTAGCAGGCCGACCCGAGCCCATCCAGCCTGTCGAGCCACTTGGGTCGGGCCAAAAAGTTTTGACGTTTTTCGGTCCATTATTATTAGAGTCCAACCTGACAATATTTACGAGTCGTTCGGGCCGGCCCATCGGGCTAGACTCAAATTGCCGACTCTACCCGTGTGACACACCATCATAAAATTTAAATATTTCAAATTTGATATGAAAAACGTTAATTCATAAAAAAAGGTCATGTTCTCGATAATATTTCTCATATGGTTCTCGTGTGATGCATGGGTAAATACATTTCAAGTGTTAGTAATTTTTTGAAATAGAAACGTTAATTTATCATGAAAAACAATATAGCTCTTCAAAAAGTTATTTTAATTTAATCTACTACTCATATAATTTACAAATTTTAAATATTTATTATTTTTATCATACATTGTCCGACTACTTTACTAATAGTATTTGTTACAATTGGCCTAGAAAAAAATTATGCAAATATATGCTTAATAACCTAATTCATAATGAGTGTAAAATGGTGATATTATTGTATACTATAATTAAGTCTTGATAATATTTCAACCTCATCTGCCACCCGTGTGATGCAACAAATAAATTTCAAGTATCAGTATTTTTTGATATAAAAATGGTGATCGTGAAAAATAACATAGTTTTTCAAAACTATTTCAATTTAATATACTATTCATATAATTTACCAATTATAAATATTTATTATTTCCATCATACATATTTTGACTGCTTTTCTAATTGGGTTTGTCACAATTGACCTGAAAAAAACTTATACAAATATATGTTCAATAACTTATTTATAATGAGCGTAAAAACAGTAATGATGTTATTGTTATTACTCTAAAATAAAATTTCTAAATAATCATTTTTTATATATATTTTTTTACTTTGACGATGTAGAAATCTTGAAATTTGATCATTGTATTGTTTTAATTTATTCAATAAACATAAATTTAATACGTATTATAACAATAATTAAGTATTATTTTATTATATGGATCATATTAACATTCATATACCATATATATATATATATATATATTACAATTTTCAAAATTTTGTCAATATCTAGATGATATTGATACCATATATAAATCATATTTAATATATTAATAAATTTTAATTTATAAACTATGAAATAATAAATAATTGTATTTCTACTTTTGGGAGGTGGAAATGGACGGGAAAATTTTGTCATTTCTATTTTGAGGGGTAATTGTTATTATATATATATATATATATAATAAATAATATATATATATATATATCTCATAATATAGTAATATTATGAGATATATTGTTTTGTTTTGTTTCGGCTCAAGATTCGTTTGGCTGTTTTAAGATATGCTAGCTCTTCATTTTCTTTTTTTTTTTTTGCTCATTTTAGGAAATAAATAATATCTTGAGTTTGTTATTTAAATTGTCCATTAAATCAGAAGGTCCGACAATTTAAGACTTCAAGTTTTCATGCTAGCAATTTAGAACTTTTACATTTCAAGCTTCGTGGATTTTGACCAATTTCAGCCCTTTATTATTCAATTGGCGGAAATCCCACATAAATCCTTAATTTTGCCTAGTAAAAAAAATATCATACTTCTTGAATCTTTACAACCAACTTAATCTGCACAATTGTGGATCTATCACCTCAAATAAATAAAATCTATATACAGATTAAGTGGACATTTGGAGGAAATTTTTTAACATAAATTTTGAAAGACAATCATACTCAATAAAAGTGACTTCGAAAAATTGTATTTGAAGAGATATATGATATCCTTTACCAATCCCAATTTAGGAAATGAATTATCTGTCAATGTGACATTGGAGAAGGTATCTAAGGATGGTTATATTGCACATTCTTTCCCTACAATTTTAAGAGAAACCACCAAAAAAAGTAAGAGCATATAGAATTTGAATCCAAAAATATGCATTTCCATTATTCAATAACAGAAGGGTTTAAAGAATGATATACAGGTCCTGTGATTTTGAGGGTCCATTGTGAAACTAAAAAATGGGCCCCATGAATTTTTTCATATTTCCTCAATATTTACTATTCACCTTTATTTACAAATTTCAAGATTTTAGTCGGATTTTCCCAATCCTACATAATCTCCAAACAAACATACCCTAAGTGTTGTCATTACTTTATATCATTGCATACAAATGCCACAATTGAAAATAAATATCTCGATAATACTCCAATATCTCGTCGCATGTTGTCTATATGTATTGATTATTGAGCATTCACAATTAATCACCAAAACTCACAACTCCCACTTGAATTTGTTCATCACAAAGTGTGAAATATGGAAGACACGATGGTTCTTTATGTTGAGGCTGAACACTTGGATACCATGGCAGTGTTGGCCATCTTCATCGCCAAACACCACCCTTCTCTTCCCATCACACTCCTCAGCTCGGCCGCCGCCCCTTCCATCAGCTACCACCGCCTTCCCTCCAACCATGACAAAAAACCTCTCCGAACTCTTCTTCGAGGTTCCTCGTCTCAACAACATTAACCTCCTCCATGCGCTGCAAGAAATCTCCCAGAAGGCAAGAATCACAGCCTTTGTCATCGATTTCTTCTCTAACATTCCGTGTGAGATTTCTGCAACACTCAATATCTCCACTTACTTCTACTTCAGCGCTGGATCGCCTTCTGCACTCCAGCTTTTGTATCTGGAAACCATTGACGACACCATGACTGTTGGCATTGGAGAGCCTAACGATTTCGTTGAAATCCCTAGCATGCCCCCCATTTTCTCACAGGATATCCACAGTGACTTGCTTTCGCGTCACAACAATGCTTACAAGCTCTTGCTTGGCGTTTCGAAAAACCTGCGCAAATCAGCCGGCTTCATCGTCAACGAGTTCGATGCCCTCGAGTTTAGAGCTAAGGAAGCCATATCTAACGGCCTGTGTGTTCCGAACCGCCCGACTCCTCATTTCTTCATCGGCCCGTTGATCAGTGATATCATAGGTGATGAAACCAGCGGCAAAGAGCATGAATGTCTGAAATGGCTTGATACACAGCCCAGTAAGAGTGTGATTTTCCTAACTTTTGGCAGAAACGGTAAGTTTTCTGCGAAGCAGCTCAAGGCTGATATATGCGGAGCAGAGGATGAATCGGGTGGTGATGGTGGAGGAGGTGGCGGGTGGATTCGTGACTGCGGCTGAGCTGGAGAAACGAGTTATTGAATTGATGGACTCGAAGACGGGGAGAGATATGAGGCGACGAGTCACTGAACTCAAATGCTCCGTCAGGGCTGCGGCGGCTCTGAATGGTTCATCGCTCATTGATTTGCACAAGTTTCTTCAATCCACCACTCGGAGTTAATATATACTAGCAGTACACCCGCGCAACGCGCGGATTGTTATATAAAATCTAATAATCTTTAATGTTGATAACATAATATAATGATATATCATTTAAATGTAATATATATATATATATATATATATATATATTGCTTTAAATATCTATATTAATAAAAATGTTAATATTTCAACTTTAAAATTATATTATTTTATATAATTGTATTCGATAAAATTAGAAATTTTGAATGCAAACAATTTTGAAACTCAACATTTTAAATTCGATATAATTATATATGCAATGTAAATAATAGATTATGAATTTTAAAATAGATATGAATTTGATATAACATGCATTAAAAATGAAATTACAAATATAATTAATTTATAAATATATACACAATACAATATAAAATAGTAAAATCTGAATAATAAAATAATAAATTAAACATCAATATTCAACAATTAAATTTGAAAATAAAATTGAACACAATATAAAATAATAATAATAGTTTTGTGTTTGTTAATTTTAATTTTTGAATAATTAAGAAGTGATTTATTATACTTACTAATATGTTTTGTTCATATTTTTGTTCTTTGTATTTTAGAATTATTTTTAGAATTTGTAAATAATTTTCTGCATTGTTTGTTAGATGGATTTGTTCAAAAACTTTTAAATTTATTCCAAAATTTAGTTTATATTTAAAATATTTAGCTTCCAAATTATTTTTACATTTTAAAATAATAATTTTTAGATTTTTGAAACCATATTTCAGATTATTTTAGAACAAATTCTAGTTTTTTAAAACAACTTTTAGATTAATTATATCTCTTTATTTGAAATAATTTCGAATAAATTACCAAATATTTTTATTATTTTTATTAAGCTATTTTTTATTCAAATTATTGATATTTATATCTTTCAAAATTAATATTACATATATATTTGAATTAATTTTAAAATTTTATTTGTTGATTTTAAATTGTTAAACCTTATTATTATTATTAATTTTAAATTTTATTATTATTTTGATATTTTATAATAGTTTTCAAATTTTTAAACATTTTATAACACCTCGTAAAATTAATTTTTGATTTTAAAACTATTTTCCACATTTATATATTAAAATTTTAAACTAATTTTCCAAAATTTTAATTTTTGACATAATGTTTAAATTTCATTATTTTCAAATTTTAATCACATCATTAAAATATAATCATATCCTTAAAGTATATGATTACCAAAGTGAATATGTATGAAATTATGTTGGTGTATGGTGCTAAACTTCTCCACAATTTATAAATGTGGACAAATCTTGTTTAGTACTTTTCTTACTCTTTTTTATTTCCTAAAAAATGTATTGAGTAAATTCAAAATTAGGATGCAAGGAAGTGAATTCTATTGGAATATAGCTCACAATTGAATTTTTAAATATTATTATCATAACATTTTCTTGTAAATGACAAAAAACAAATGCATGATTATATATAAAATATTGTTTTAGAGCTAAAAAAAATCAAAAAGAAAATATTTATACAATCATCAATTTGATGTGACATATTTAGCCATTTAGGAGTGAAAATGGCAAATTAGTAAATTTTGTCAACTTCTCTCACTTTATATATAGTATAGAAGTCTAATTAATTTTCCTAATAATAATTTATTATCGATTATTGGGAGAATATTTGTTAGTAATATTATGACATGTAATAAAATTAATTGTTTTTTAATATTAATTATGAAAATATTTATGCTAAAAATAATGTAAAGTTCATTTTACTCCAACTAATCATATATATTACATAGAAACATAACAAGACACTTAGTTTCAAACACACAATAATTTACTCGATAAATTTGTATTATCATATACTTTATATATAATTTCAACTAATTTGATTGAACATTAAAGAAAATTATTTGTAATTTATGAAATTCGTATACCTTGAAAAATAATATTTCATAAATCACTATTGTATTAATATAATAAATAAATTTATGTAACCTTAATATCTCACATACAACGCATGTGTATTATGTTAGTATATATAAATGTACCTGAAATAACACCGTGCATCAAGAGTTATTTAAATTGATTATTGAGATACTGGTGATAGAGGATTGGATTTTGGATTCTCAAATAATATATGTTGTTAATAATAGAGAGTTGTGTAAATATTTGAGGCGTGACTTGTGAGATTATATTTTTAAACGTTTTGGGCGTTGTGAACATGACTCGATCAGATGCGAGCTTTGTATTACAAATATAATGATTGAGTATTAAACCATATGTTACATATGGTGAAATATCATGTCATAATATATATAGTACGGTTTAGTTAAAATACATGTATGTAACACGTGAATAGAATTATTTGAGATTCGAATTGGATACCAAATCAGGGCCATCCTCATATTATTATTATACTCCCTTTTCCTTTTCCTTTTCTTCCACATCTTCTTAAATTTAGATTATTAATATCCATTTTGTTACAAATATTATTTTAAAACATTAAAAATCAATTATCTCAAAAATATGAAATTATTTGCAAAAATATTAATGAAGAAGATGATGAAGATCGTAAATTCTACTTTTAAGATTATAAGTATATACTCTACAATACAATGAAACATTTTAATTATCCAAATAATACATTTTTATTATACATATGAGTAATACTTTAACTTTCAATAAAACAAATAATAATTTTCAACATATGATTAATAACTTTTAGATAAACAAGCAATAAATTTAAATAATATTGAATTATTGATGGAGATGGTCATGGGTGGGGAGAATGAGGGAAAAGGAAGAGAAGGGCAATTTTGATATTTCATATGTGGATACTATTTAAGGTTTTTTTTTTTTTTTTTTTTTTTTGAGCTTCAGTTTCCAATCTTCAACTGAAAATTAAGCTCGTCAGATGAAACTGCCAGCGCCGAGTTTCCGAGCAACCGCTTGCCGTTCCTCACCGCCGATGAATCCACATTTCAGGCGCCGCATTCCGAGGCGGCAAACCGGGGAAACGTCGTCTCATATCCTACCCCCAATTCAAAACCCCTTTAGCAGAATATCGGTCTCTGCCTGCAGCAACAACTTCGACTTGTGTGTTGGAAAGAGGAGGTGGATTCACTTCATCGGCGTTGGAGGCTGTGGATTGTCTGCTCTTGCTATGCTTGCGCTCAAACAAGTTGTTATATTTCGATATATGTTGTTCAGTGTGCTTTATTTGAGGTAACTGGTGAAATACTGAAATTGCGTTGTGAAAATTGGTTAGGGTTTCACGGTTACTGGTTCGGATATGGTGTGGAGCAGTTACATGGATGCATTGAAAGAAGCTGGTGCGTCACTTTATGTAGGTCATTCGGAATGGAATTTGCGTGGGGATGGCGATGTTTTGAGTTTTCCTGATGCAGTTGTTGTTTCGAGTGCGATTCCGCCAGATAATGTGGAGGTTTCGAATGCAAAATCTCGTGGAATACCTGTGTGAGACATTTGAGTTTTGCATAAGTAAACTCTATTGTAGTTTTTATTCTGTGTGGGGTTTTTCCTTGCCTGTTTTGGATGTATGTTGCGCATTTTTGGATGGTGAATGTGTCTTGTGTTTTAGGTATAAGCGAGGTCAATGGTTGGGAAAGATAACCAAGGATTACAATTTGATTGCGGTCGGTGGGAGCCATGGTAATTTTATTCTTGATTGGATTTAGTTACTGCAATAAATGGCAGGATATGTATGCATATGTTTGTAGGTGACATGCTTACAATAAACATGAAAGTAGGACTCCATGTTTAAGAGGTAACCGAGGATTCTGGGATGGCATCAGGAAGTGATATGTTGGTGGCTAAATTCAGTAGGATAAGAATAGTTGTGATTTCTTGGTGGACTTTAAGTTAAACACTGAGATGTAGTTTCTGAGGTTATTTTGGGGCTGTGTATATTTTAATAGGCTCACGTGTCTAATGTGTGTGTGTGTGTGTGTATAAAGGGTGAGAGGAGTTAGACAACCAAACTTTTGTAAAAGTTATAAGTAACAGAAGTAGCAATTGTGGGAGGGAAATACTGTTTCATTCGGTTATAATTCAATTGAAGAGGACTATGAACTATCAGTTGAATGGATGATAATGTCTTGACCAATGCTAGATCTAGATTTTGTTTATATGGAGAATATGAGAAATATACATTCTTAATCAAATTGCTGACTGTCACACATTGGCTCAGTTTCAAGTCAGTTTTTCTTATCTGTATTGCTGTTCTCTTTTGTTTGCACAATTTGATGTTTCATTTGTAAAAAGTCGAAACCACTTATTTCAACTTATAGGAAAGAGTACCACAACAAGTATGCTAGCTTATGTATTAAATGCCATGGGAGATGATGTTACAGCTGTTATTGGGGCACAAGTGCCACAGGTATTGTATTTGGTTTGCTTAAGTTGAGAGGTGGATTTTTTATGATAATTGATACTTCAAAACTGTCTAATTTTTTTGATCTGTCATGCATTTACTTTTATTTCGGTTTGCTTGCACCTTAGTTTGGCTTACAATTCGTTGACTCCATTGCTGATGCATATAACTCTTATGGGTCTTTGTGTGTTCTTAACTTGTATGCTGAATCTTTCTGATGATTCTGCAGTTTTCTGGAGGTAATGTTATTTGTGGGAATTCTCCCAACTTTGTACTGGAGGTATGCCACTCAAAACAAGTAAATGTTATTGTTTTTCCTGTAAATACGTAGTAGGATTAGTTTTGATGAATAGAGGTGAACTTGTTGCCAGCAAATTGTTACTCATAGTTCTTTATGGGAATCAAATATAACCTTGCTAATTTTCTGCATGAGCTATTAGCTTGATGTATTTCTAATATTATCTATAAATTGTTCTGTACTCATAACTCTCTATGAGAAGCATAAATTTACTGTGCTAATTCTTCTGTATGAGCTATTGGCTGGATATAATCCTTTTTGTCCATCTTATTCATAAATGATGACAAAGCTCTTCAATGAAGGAGAGTCCAGTCTCCTATTTTCTCTATAGGAACTGCAGATCTTCATCTGCAACTTGGCATCAAGACTGTCTCAAATTTGTGATGGCTAAATTATGTGCTCCTTCTCATGTAGGCTGATGAATATGATGCTTGCTTTCTTGGACTATCACCTCATATAGCCATAGTTACAAATGTGGACTGGGAGCATGTTGATCTATATCAAGATGAGGTTCAGCTCATTTAGTTTGAAAACACGAGACAATTTATCAACATTTTTGCTTTCGCCTATGATCTTACACAACATTTTTACCAAATTAGGAGGCTGTTAGAGCAATTTTCAGGAAGTTTCTTGGGCAAGTAAGAACTGATGGCCACCTTATTCTTTATGGTGATAGGTATGCACTTCATAATTCAATCTTTTATTATTTATCATTCAATCTCTCTGAGATGTTCCTCTTCATGCTTGCTGACATGATCACAGATTCACTTTTAAGAAACAACCAATAAAGTGATAGCCTTTTAAGAATGGACCTATTTGCAGGCATCTGGGTGCTTTTTCTCTGCTGAATCACCCAATAGAGGCATCTGATGCTGCCGATAACGTGGAGTGTATGCCAGCCCAGTCATGTTCAAACAGATACAAAATTACAACTTTTGGCTTGTCAAGTTACAATGATTGGCATGCATTGTCAGTTTCTCCAAACCCTCATGGTGGTTGTGACTATCAACTGGTGGGCTTCTGATTTCATGATTTAAAATAGACTCTGTTAGATGTAGAGCAACTGATACAAAGCCCAAGGCCATAATTCTGCTAAAACTTTTTCTATTTGTTAATGCAAATACTCTTCTGGGGATTATGTTTCTTTCCAACAATGTCCATGCTTATTGTCCATGGTTCTTTCAAATATGATGTATTTGTGGTTTCGAGGGCCCTGTCTATTCTTTCTTGTTTATGTTGTATCTAGTTGTATTTCTTCTTTTCTGAAATAATCTTTTTACATTTCTTTCAGTCATGTTATCTGTTCTGGCTTTTCACAGTGTCACAGGGGGCAACCTGTCAGTGAAATCAGCTTGCAAATACCTGGAGATCATAATGTTCTTAATTCATTAGCGGTTAGTAATAGCAAAAAACTGTCAAGTATCTGTTGTTTTAATTTCAAAGCAAATTGCAGTTTATGTTATGTTTCATAAATCTGCCTCATTCAATTCTTTTGTGGGGTTAGTGAACTAGATCCATTGGCATTTCAAATTAATTTTTTTCTTCTTCTTGTTATTAACTAGTTTCACTAACTGAATTGTTGGCTGGGAGATGATACTTTTAATGTGATTGCTCTCTGAAGGCACTTCACATTTTCATTTCTGCAGGCTGTTGCTGCACTTAGTGCTATATTTGGTGGTGATAGACAACTTTATGAATCAATTGATACAGTTAAATCGCATTTGAAAAATTACAAAGGTATTTCCAGACGTTTTGAGTTGGTTGGTGCAATTCATGGATGCCATATCTTTGACGACTATGCTCACCACCCCACTGAAGTCCGCACTGTTCTTCAAGCAGCAAGAAAGACATTTCCTTTGAAAGAACTTTTGGTAGTTTTCCAGCCTCACACGTACAGGTTTCTACTTCATGATCCACATGTCACCAGTTTTACGATCAGTTAATCAGTTACAGGGCTGTGCTTCTACTTCTTCCTTCTTTTTTTCCAGTCGTCTGGCAGCATTAAAGAATGAGTTCGCCACTGCATTTACCGAAGCTGATGAAGTTGTAATTACAGAGGTATGTGCTAGAACATCTTTGCAATCGACATTTCTTGCGATTCATATCTTGATCTACAACAACAGATATATGCTGCCAGAGAAACAAACATTTGGAATATCAGTGGAAAGGATCTGGCTATGTCTATAACCACCCAAACATGCAAATTTATCCCATGCCTGGTATGGAAATGCCTTTGTTTTCAGCACATATCTGCACTTTCATAACCATAAGTTCTGGTAACATCTCTATCTCCAAAGCACAATCTCACACTTGGAAAGTACCTGAACTTTGTGAAATTTCATATGGCAACTTGAGTGTGAAGGACTCACTGTCAAATTAGGTATGGTGCAATATGTACTATAGAAAAATAATAAAAAATGAGCTACCAAATATTCAGTTTAGATGAATGCATAAACTTAAGACCGACTATAGATCATAATACAATTCCCAACTACATGAGTGGACCAACTCATGAACAACAAGTGTGGGAAAGTATCTAGATTTCAGGAATTGATTTTGCCCAAAAAAGCTGCAGTTGAGACAGCATTCCTTCACTTTAGCTTGTCTAGTGCCTTCGACTGGGTTTTCAAAGGGGACGTGATTAATGGAGAATCAGCTTGAAAATTACTGCCATAGCTGATTTATCACCATCTATATATGTTGATCATTTACTCAAGAGTCTTTCTTGTTTTATCAGGAGAATGTGGTGAAGAAGTTGGTCGATGTGGTGTCCAAAGATCCTGATCGTCAGATGGTCATTTTAACCCTCGGGGCAGGTAGGCAGCTTTTTATGTGACTATTGTAGTGAAGATCAATATAGAAAACAAGGTTGATTCCTTTATGGTTTTGGTCGAATAGGTGATATAACAATGGTTGGACGAAAGGTGCTCCGACAATTGCAGAAAATTTTACGATAATTGTGTTGAATCCCAACTTGGGATGAAGTCAGCAATTTTTCAAAAGTGGTTCCACAAGGAAGAGGTTTGTTGATGTTGGTAAAGTATAACCATTATTCTCATGCTTCTTTTCTTCCTATTTATGATTTCAAGGAAGAGAAGAATTGCACTAAAACAGAAAATCGCACTTTCAAAAACGACATGGGGCATCATTTATATTAACCTTTTTTCACGCTTCCCTTCGTCCTCATTTTCCCAACTCATCATTTCTCATTTTTTCCTCTCTACATCATTTTCACTCAGTTCATTCAAACATCAATCTAACTACTATGTTCGTATTTTCATTTTAATCATTAAAAACACTACAAAATTCACAACTTACGACTTTTTCTGCGAACTACTGAAATTGGAAGGGTTGAAGAACAATTGCTGAGTTTGCTTATGACATTAGGCCTAATTGATAGTAATAAAATATCGCCACCTTTCAATTGATTACTAACCTTTCGAATTTAGCAATTAAAAACCAAAAAAAAAAAAGTGCTGATTTGGTATTCCAATTTCTAAAATTCTAAAAGGTATGATTAATTACAATTTTGGAAAGAAAAAAAAAAGGAGGCGATATTTTTTTTTTTGGTAATTAAGCCATGAATTTAACACTAATTATTATAAGTTAATCTGAGTTTTGGGATTTTTAACTGTAACAATTCGTTCGAAACTAACGATGCTAGTTTTCAATCTAACATGATAACCCACAGATCATGAATTTCAATGGACTTCAAACTAAAAAAAAAAAAAGGATGAAGAAGAAAAAACTGTTACTTTATGCATCTGTAATTCTATATGTAGAAAAATAAATTGAAATCATAAAGCAACATAAATAACCATGAAATAGAAGATGAAGCATCAAATATATCAGATGATCCCTAAGGCCATTCTACACCAAGGATAGAAAGATGTCCAACAATAAACATAACATTTTGGACAATATCTGAATTCAACAACCTACAAGAGAGCCAAAAGCATAAAATAAGGTCGTAACAAATTTATTCCATTGAACAAACTCCGAATCAACAACCTACAATATAGCCATGTACTAAATGTCCTATCCTAGTTGTGTTGCATTCTTACAAGTCTTTCGATAATTTGTAAGAAACTCTTATCCTTATCACCTTATCTTGACTCTCAGAAGGCTTACATATGGGACAAGGGCAGCACTATCACATTTTCTTAAACTTCAAGCAAGACCAACATATGAATGCATTCACTTTCAATGAAGGATAAGTACGTATTCACTTTCAATGAAGGGCTATAGATGTATATTACTAACTTTTTTAAGTGAATACAGAAACTAAAACCTTGATGTTATTGAAAATACACACAAGTATTATTATACATGGATTTACGGTGCCAAGAGTTCTCAATCTACCTGAACATCCATGAAGGTGTCAAATATATGTTTAGATGTCAACTACCAGTGGCTAGCCTATACATGTAGAGTAATATGCAACTCAAAAATAAAAAAACCAAACAATGGCTAATGGAAAAACACAACTCCAAGTTCTATCTCCAAAGAACAAACATAAAGAAGACAAAACAAATCTTGAACAAATAATGTCATGTAAACATGGATGAACAAATGTGTGAGCTAAAGAATGAAGCACATATTTATAGAAAAATCAAAATTTAAAGAGCTCTCCCCCAACTCATATGATCCTTCCTCTCATAACTAGCTGTTGCTTCTCAGACCACATGATCCATCACAACTAAAAGTAACAAGTCCTAATCATAACCTAGATCTCACACAAAAACCATGAAATAATCAAAAAAACAAAGGAAACAATGGCAAACCTTCAATTCCTTCCTACTATACAGATTACTCCTCCGTAAATTGTAGCGAGCCGAATCATCACATTGTTCTACCCTCCAAAGAAGGAGAAAAACCCTCGTTTCTTGGGTTCCTCCTCCATCATCACAGCCTTCATACTATCCTGTTCGACCAACCTCCAAGCCGCCTGCTCGAATGCCAATCCGGCCAGAGCAGGCGGCTTGTTGAGAACCAACGGGTACCCCCGATTCGTGCTCCTAATCACCTCTGTATCCTCAGGAATCACCCCCAACAATGGCAGCCCTAGCATTTCCTGAACATCTAAAACCGACATCATATCCTCCCCTTTAATCATATCAGTTCTCACCCTGTTCACAATCATCTTGATATCCCTGATTCCATCACATTCCAACAATCCGGTGACCCTGTCTGCATCTCGGAGGCTCGTGATATCTGGAGTTGTCACCAGCACCGCCTCATTAGCAGGCGTGATGGCGGTGATAAATCCGGCGTCGATTCCGGCGGGACAATCAATTAGAATGAAATCAGGGGCGCCCTCTTCGCGGTTTTTTAGGGCTTCGACAAGCCAAGTTAGGGCTTTTCCACCAAACCCTAAGGGGAGCTTCGAGCGGGGCTTGGAGATGCAGAGGAGCTCGAAATTCGACCATCGCTTGTCGCGAACGAGGGCTTGATCGAGGCGGCAGTCGCCGTTGAGCACTTCGACGACGGTGTAATTGACGCGATTCTCGAGGCCGAGGAGGAGGTCGAGGTTGCGGAGGCCAACGTCGGCGTCGATGGCGACTGCGGAGAAGCCGAGACGAGCGAGGGAGAGGCCTATATTGGCGGTGGTGGTGGTTTTCCCGACGCCGCCTTTGCCGGAGGTAATGACGACCACTCGCGGCGTTTCTCCGGCGAGCTGCGGCTTGCGGTTGTACTGGAGGAGAGAGTGGATTGGGACTAGGGTTTTGGGTGGTCTTTTGAAGGGTTTTTTGGGGCGGAAATGGAGGGTAGAGGGTTTAGTGACAGTGTGCAGAGATATCATTGTTTGGATTAGCTTTCGCCGTAAAATCTCTCAAAAATGGCCGTCGCTCTGTGTGTGTGAGAGAGAAAGAGAGAGTGTGTGTGGTTGAAATCTGAAATGGTGATGAGTAGAAATGGCGATTGAGGTCTGGGGAGAGTGGAAATCACAGTGGAATATCCAAATCTAGGGAACTCATCATTCATCACCGTAATATTATCCTTTATCAGACCCCCTACTTTCCTAATATTATCATTTTAGCCCCCAAAATGTTTACACTTTTATTGCTTATCATTTAATTTAATATCAAAATGATCATATTACAATTACACTGATGTTTTTTTCAATGATAGTATTTTTCAATGATTGCACATGTGTGACTTAAGGATATTTTGGATATTTTATTATTTTTGTTGTATTTTTTTGGTACTTTTCTATTTTTGATGGTATTTTAGGCTTTAATTATATGTTTTATGGTAGTTTTGGAGGTTAACTCACAATAAAAATAGTTAGGAAAAATTTTGGAAATTTGGAAGTTTGTGTGGACAATCATTGTTTTATGGTATATTGGGATATTTTGTTATATTGAATGGTAGTTTGGGATATTTATTATAGTGGGTGTGCTAGTTTTGGGTTATAGTTATATGAATTATGGTGTGTGTGGATATTAGGACCTATTTAATTTGTTAAAAGAATTGTTTATTTTATGCAGATTTAATTTGTTTATAGGTAGGTTCCCAAAAGGAAATTGTCAGTTTGTTTGGCCCACAAAATATAGGCCCAACTTCCATACAAGTTTGGTCTTTTAGTTTAGAAGTCTAAAAAAAACCTCAATAAGTATATTCCGAAAAGAAAAGGTCATAAATAAAAATTTACTTGACAAATTTTCATTTAATACCCACATATGTTTGAGTAAGAAAAGTTATTCCACTTATATAAAGTAAGTGAGTTGATAGGGATTCAATTCAACATCATCTTAAACATTATCTTTAAAGGAAAAAATTTCCAATCCTCGATGAGGACAGCTGATTTTTTGGGTTTGAACTTTCAAGATTCCATGCTTGTGTTATTATTGCCAACATAATCTCTATACCAAACGAGACATTGTCACAAGTTTAAGCCATTCACAAACTTAATAAAATTATACAGAATTGAGTTGAAGCTGAAATCAAACCATATTCCACGAACCTCTTAATATTCAGATGAATTCGGTTCAATATAATTCCCATAATTTACCTTTAGAAAGACTTTAAAATTTTTTATATCAGACAGTCTTATTATCATGAGATAAATCTTTATTATGCATAACCAAAACTCATTTCACAAATTCATATATGAATGAATTTGTGAAAAATAATTTGTAAATTAACTCGTTTCATAAATAATTAGATTTGTAAGACCAAACTCACTCTTAAAAAAATACAATAACTTCATTCAAAAAAAAATTACAATAACTACTGCAATATTGCATGATTTGCATCTAATGTTAAAGTTTTTTTTTTTTTTGCATCTAATGTTAAGTTGATATCTAACAACACACTTTTCTGTTTATTCCCCCTTCTGCCAGTTAAAGAATGACGATATATGACGTCACATTAGCTTGTAAAATCAATCGAGCCGTCGATTCATCAAAATCTGAAAATGATGAAACGGCAGAGGATTTCTTTAGAAAAATAGAATACAAATTTTACAAGGCAGTGGGCCCCGTGTAAAAAATTGAAAAGTCAGAAATTCTTGATCACTCTCTTTTAACTGACACGTGGCAATATGTTCGGTTGTTCCAATTCTACCCTTCCTTCTCCTACTCATCCCCGTCTCTTCTCACCGGCAATCTCATGTGATCAGTTATTTTATCTCTCCTCTCTCTCTCTCTCTCAACGCCCACTGATTACAGATCCACACTCTAAAAGTAATCCTTTTCTCGTTTTCCATTTCCTTTTTTTTCCTTTTAATTTCTTCA
This sequence comes from Scutellaria galericulata, assembly GCA_946896805.1. Classification (NCBI taxonomy): domain Eukaryota; kingdom Viridiplantae; phylum Streptophyta; class Magnoliopsida; order Lamiales; family Lamiaceae; genus Scutellaria; species Scutellaria galericulata. Next base: position 3,984,836 of record OX335788.1, read on the forward strand.
ATTGCTTTGTCGGGAGGCCTTCTTCTTTCTCCTCGATTCACAAGGTTTGCTATATTTTCACTCGAAATTGTGGTCTTTTTTTAATCGATGTATGAAGTTTCGTAATTTGTGATGTGGATTTCTTGATCCGATGCTCAATAATGCATACAGGGATTGGATTTTTTGTCGAATTGAGATTTAGGGATCTGGGTTCACTGGATCGTGTTCGAGTTGTTTGCGCTTATGCTAATCGAATTACGTAATTGAGTTAGGGTTTATTCGCGGATATATTTAAAGTTCGAGTCTTTAGATCTGCAGCTCTTGTGGACTTGTCTGATTGGTGTTCTCCTTTTTTAGGGATCTGAAATCTGGCGTTGTATTATAAAGCTTCACAATTAATTAAGATGTAGAAATAATGGAGGTGAATCAACTCGTACTGTTATTACTTAATTTTTTCTGTAATTTTGATTAGAATTAGAATCTTTTCATTGTGAAAATGGGTGTGGGTGCTTATTCTAGTTTAGTTAGATTGGTTATTTTAGGTTGTTTTACCTTTCTAAGATTAAATTAGAACTGCTCAATCAGATTCATCTGTTATTTGGTTATCTGCATGTTTTAGATCTTCATGGATTCTTATGTAGTGTTTGGAATTTGTCAGTGTTGCAAAATTTTTCAGTGGCTATTGTTAGATTATGTATGATATGGTTCTTGATGTCTCATGACATGTACTCCGTTACACGTTATGTTAGTTTTTTTGTCATAGGGAAGTTAGCATATCTATATGTTATCTTTTATTTGATGCTTTGTTTGTTTTTTGTCGCTATACTGTCGATATATTGGTTGGTGTTTTTTGTCTTGAACGGCGCATTACCTTTTGTCGGTCTCAGTGCCGTCTTCGGTCTTCTAAGCTTATTCTTGCTTATTGCAGGAGGGAAGGCCATGTGAATTTTTTGAAACAGAAAATTATTGTTACTCATATTCATATCAATTGAGTTATTCTTCTAATTAATCTGTGAGGTGGGTGGCAAGGATTGTGAAAAATCGAGAACAATGATGAAGGGCAGATCGATAAGCGCTTACCAGTTTTCACTTCTCCTATCTCCTGTTATTTCGTTTTGGGAATGTAGTGTGCGTAAAATGAGGTACTCATTCAGACCTGAGTGGGTGTAGGTATTATTTTTATCACATTTAGTGTTTTATGTTTGTGTGTTTTCAAATTCAGTTCATTAAGTATTCAATAACAGGTTTCTAAAGGAAAGAAACATATAGTCGATTAGATAATGTATACGTAATAGCAAAGTTTTCTAGGGAAAGAAAACAAAGAGGAAAGAAGGTGAGCTGTTAGGACAGTATAGCGTTTGTTAGGTTTTCATTGTGACCGGATATCATGGAAGGCGGTGCTAAAGTAGCGACAGCTGGTGTAAGAAAATCGAAGAAGAAGCCAGTTAAGGACGAGATTGATCGGATCAAACAGGCAGAGAAGAAAAAGAGGCGATTGGAAAAGGCATTGGCTACATCTGCAGCCATCCGTTCGGAGCTAGAAAAAAAGAAGCAGAAAAAGAAAGAAGAACAGGAGAGGCTCGACGAAGAAGGTGCTGCCATAGCCGAGGCAGTTGCACTGCATGTACTACTAGGCGAAGACTCGGACGATTCAAGTAAACTAATGCTGAAGAAGGATGAGGGGCTGGCCTCGTGGGACCATGCTAGCAACATGGACATCATTGTAGGGGGACAACATTACCAAGATCATCTGTCCAAGTGTGCTCTCAGAAATATCGGATGGGTTTCTGATGCTCATAGATACGGGGGCGTGTGGAATCACTGGGGAAATTCAAACATGGTGGTCTCGTCTGATCCTTTTGGAAGAGACATGTATCCTCACTGTTATGTCGAGGAAGGGTATGGTTTATCCGCAGGTCATGTGGCTGCTCAGGCTGTTTCGTCACTGAAAATAGCTGATGATGCTCAGGTGGATGCTTATGTGTTCAACCGAATGCTGAGAGGGTAAGAGCAATCAACAATGGAGATGATCTGGTCGAGTTGTTGGATTCTGTTTCAAATAATTTTCTGTACATAACATCTGGAGTGAGCTCGCATGTCCTTTTTGTGAGATACCAAACTTGTATCATCATTCACGCTGTTTTTTAAACTTCTCCTTTCGTAGTTATACTGCTTTTTTGGTTGCTTGAATGTGTCTCGATTTGGGTTTTGCCCTATTATTTTGTTGGAAATGTTTATTTTTATCTTGTCTGGAAACAAACTACAAACTTAAAATTGCTAAACTTTTAAACCAAATGGTGGGTTTGTATGTTTTTCAGGTCTGTATTCACACCAAACTATTTTACACAAATAATTCAACTGGAAGAGTTGCTATGGATTTCCTTAACACAGAGTAATTTAAATATTGCTAACATTAAACAATAAAAAGCATTAATGTTAAATCAAAGTTGAACGAACATTTTACAACAATACGTAATGTCAACAGCCTATGGAACCTCGAATGTCTTGGTACTCCAACAGAGGTTCATAGTTAAGTGATGGGGCAACTTGGCATCAGATATTGCGACCAGAGTTTAACCTTAATGGTGCTTCTGCATCTTGTCTGTGTGGCTGATTTATCTCGTCTTGTTCTTGATTTTCCAGTTCCAAACTAGTAGATGGTTTAGCACCGGGCAAAACTAGGTTCTTGAACCAGGTAGGTTGTAATCTAGGAGTTCCACCATTAGAATTGCCAGGGGAATCTGGAGTCACGTTCGATGCAATACCTGCCAAGAAACGGTATGCCACTTTGCTAGCAGTTACTATTTCCGTTTTAGCTTGTCTGAACTGCAGAAGCAACCAATCAAAATTAGTTACAGTGAAATATAAGATGAGAGTATAATCAATCAATTGTGTCATATTTTCAAGAGTTTACTAAAAGGTTGTTAATGGTGAATCCTATAGGGATACGTGGCAAACAGATATCTATAGCTAAAGTTGAAACAAGGCTCCAAAAAGGACTTGCATGGAATCTGTGAATAAACAAGAATCTTACTCTATAGGCGGTGTTTCCAGCTATTTCAATAGCAGTATCCCCAGCATTTGCAAACCTGTTTATCCACCCTGTTACGAATCTGGTAAGATCATACTTGCACAAAACCAGGAAACATGGTAGAGAAAATGCTGATTATGATCGTTCCAAATGTAATATGAATTGCTCAGCAATAAGTATCAATTTATCACAAGACAATGTATCAAAAAAAAAAATTCATTAAAAAAAAAAACATAATTCACACTAAAAAAAGAACTGTGACAATCAAATAATGGCTTCAAAGCATCAACAAAGTTTAACAGAGCTCACACAACAGAAAATGGCTTAAGCTGAATCTTGGTTTGTTAGAAGAAGCAAAAGACATGGTATAAGATAGAATGGGGAATGTCCAATCAAAGAAACCTGAATTTCAATTGCTGCCTAGTGGAAAACCACCTCCCCTTTTGTAAATATCCATATTATATCTGCCAATGTGACAACCTCATCAAAAATATATATTTTATACACAACAATTTCAAGTAATTCTAACAACAATATACCTACCATTCTTCACAGGCTTGAATGTGTTTTAAATGGATTAGGAACTTCAAAATTTATCAAGATTGCCAAGTTACTGCATTTAAATTCCTAGAGACAACAGGCCGGAGATAATGAAAGGATAGAGGTAAACATCCGATCAACTCAAATTTTTTAAGGGTCGTCAATGTTTGATTACTTGATGTATTTGGAAGCAATTATCCATGAATAGAAGAATCGTCACCTTGCTCATTCTTTAAAGTAAACTGAACCATAATTTCACACAGATAGGCAGCACTATCCACTCTAAACCAAATCTTATGCTTTTGGGAAGAAAAAAAAAGAGTGACTTCAAAGGAAAAGCAGTTACCAGGAAGCCTTGTCACACCTAGCCTTTCACAGAACTCGTCACAGAAATGATTGCAATTTTTTGCTAACAAATCATAAGACTCTCCAGGCCACTCTCTTCTCAGTTCCCTAAGTATCTGATTAACCTTGGAGATGGAATATGCAGTTTGTCCAAGTTTAATGCTTTCACGGTAAGTATACATTGGATTCTTAGTTGATGGGCAGTGAAACACTCCAGTACCCTGTTCACAGTACCCAAATGACCATTCCTCATCTCCATAAACCTGTTGAGCAAGTGAGGATCAGCTAAAAGAGCATAATAGCACCTCAGCTTCATATGTGCAAAAACTCATTTAACATCATTAGATGAAATCCATCATTATTGAACTGAAATCACATCAAAATACATATATACTTTAGGGAAATAGATAAATATCATATTGGGAGGAGAACGCAAAATGCAATACATAACTTATGCATATTGGGAGCAGTACATACTCATGTATGAGAACTTAATGAGGAGGTTTCATTAAGTTCTCCGACATGAGTGTATACTGCTGGAATCTTGGAACTGAAAAAATAAGAGCATTATTAAAGAGCGTGAAAAAGTGCCCCTCCTCATAGCATTGATTCATGAATTATAGTATCTCCCACTTCACTTTTAGTTTGTGAACAAGAGAGGGTCAGCATGCCATAACCAAATCTAATGATGTGGCTTATCAATTTCAAAGGAATGAATCACTGTGGATGATAAAGAATACGCAGCTATCACCAAAAGTAGTTTGCAACTACAACATGCACCCCAAACATTTTCAAATATAGCAACATTTAGATGAACATATGCTGGACTAGAACCTTTGTCATGCTCAGTTAAATGATGCTAGAAAATGCACTGAACCAAGTATTAGGATTAAGCAAAATAAGATACACATTAAGGTAACCACTCTCAACATCCTGAAAAACAAGGTGACTATTAAATGAGGTAGGGGCCATCGTCTAATTGGTACAAGACCATCATTTACCACCATGTTTTATTTCACATCCCATTTCCTTTCATAGCCTTGATATTAGTTAATATGTTTTCTTGAATGGGTATCAGGGAACTTGCAGCCACAACACAGCATAAGCTCATCATCAATGCAAACCTCAATCCATCAACCAAAAAGTCAATATCAGCCCTGATGGTTATGATAAAAATCAGTACTTCACAGAGTAAACTTCATCAAATCTTTCCAAGAATATGTAAACAATTCAGCTACACTTCCGAAGTTGAAAAGATAGAACTCTAAACAAAGAGTTCCATTATCCAGACTCCTTTCACAAATTTAACAAACATGGAGCCACAGGCCCACAGACCACAGTCAAAAGAAATTAAGACAGACGGTATAAAGTAAAAGGCATATGACATCAAATATTCGAATCTTCACTCATCCAACAAAATATCATGTCAAATCCTGCATATGAAAGCCGGCTACACCGACACTTAACTCAAAGGCATAGGATTAACATAGAAGAACCCTGAATCAAACACAAACAAAACTCACACCCAATTTTGAGATCAAATCTCTCTTCTCTAAACCCAACACAAAACCACCCCCACCTAATGACAGTAAAGAAAACTCAACACTAATTCAACCAGCAAAAATGGCAACCCCTCATCAAAACCTCAAGCAACAGAATTCCCACAAAAACCCAATAATTCAAATCAAGTAGAAAATTACTAGGACTAAAACCCATCCAAAAATCCACAAAACAACCAATTGAAGGACAAACAAACAAGCAAGCAACACCATTTCAAAACATTCCCTAAAAACTACAAATCATTTCAGAAACCTGAACAGCGCTGTGAAAGATTCCACCGAGGCCAATCCCATCCTTGAAGATCTTATTGATCTGCATTATAGTGTTGTTCGTTTTGTCACTGCCGCTGTTAGTGACGTCATAGACATGGAGTGTCACCTCCGTCATATCCTCACCACGCCCTTTTCTTCTTCTTCTTCACAAATTCTACAGAATTCAAAACCCTTTATCAGCCCACAACGATTTCCAAGATATTGCGGGTTTTAATTGGAATGAGAGCTGAAATGATTGGGATATGAACAGTGGAAATAAGGGTAGGGATATGCTTTTTCACGCAAGAATTCAAACGGGTGAATATTATTATTAATATAGTGATGGGATTTGCGGAATAAAAATCGTTTCTTTGCAATGCTAAGTAAAAAAAAATTGATTAATCTTTTACTACTGTAGAATCCATCGCCATCTTCCATTCTTGCAAAAGAGATCTCCTTTCTACTTGCTACATTTTTCACCTATGTATCTTTATCAAGATTGTTTTAATAATGACTTTATGTAATTTATATTAATTGTTAAAATTAAGTAATACTAATAACAATGAAATGCGGAATTATCTGATAGTAAATGATTGGATTTTTGGACCCTTTTGGTCACGTTTTGGATTATCCAAACAATGTAATATGCCGCATTGAGTTGAGGTGTCTCAAATTTAGTCATTTATGATAACATATTTTTTAATTATAACTTATTTTGTTTACTTTTTGTCGATTATGTCTTTAGCATGATTGGGTTCGTTTGCACGACCTTGAACATTTAACAATTTGATGGATTATAAATATATGAGTTGGTTTCTTATGAGAACGTCTCACATGCCACGAGATTTAAGTATATCTTTTATAAGTATAAGTATATGTTTTTCAATTATAAATATATGTTTTATAAGTATTTTTTACCGTATAAATATAAATTATTCAAGTATGTATTTTACAACTATAAGTGTGTTTTTTTGTTATATATGCAATCGTCGCACGGTGCAACAGTTGCACATGAGTTTTTGCATAAATATATTGGTTTTTGAATATGAAAATCAATTTGATTAGAATAATTTAATTATGCTGAGACATGCTAAAATTAAGCAATCTACATTTTGACAATGGTATGGACCAAAATAAAAAACTAAAAGTAAAGAATTAAAGTTAAGGGAAATCTGAATTCTGAACAATAAGCCACCTCAACATAACACTTGTTAAAAAAAAAAAAAAAAATCTCTAATATTATTCAAAAGGCGTCGAAAATTATTAGGTCCCAAATCATATTCGGGTTCAATAAGATAAAATTTTCGGTTAAATTGAACGGTAGCAACGGCCATGAATTTCTAAAATCAATCTTTAATATTTATAAAATAACACATCATCAATATCAAATTTATTTATAACAAGAAAAATATGCCTCGATGAATCCACAAATTAGACCCTTTGTTTTTTTTATCTCAGCGTAGCGTATATTGAGGGAAAGAGAATGTGGGTTTGTTTTATAGAATCAATTCTATTAGTTCTCGATCCAATTAGAATCATAATCTAATTAGGATTCTTTTTCTACTAGAATTGTAACCTAATTAAAATTCATAATGTTAATCTAATTCAATTAAGATTCCAAATCATATTCAATTAATTAAAAGTCTCAATTTTAATATAATTGTGACTGATATATATTTTATAACATCAACTTTAATGATTATATTAATATTATAAATAAATAATTCATATTTATTTAATATATATTATAGTGAATAACGTAGAATACCAAATATTTTTTTAAATTAAATGATATTTATATAATTTCTCAAATCTCACGAAAATCTATTTTTCATAATGTTATACTTAGAAAGATGAATCGAAGACCATTGACCCATAATTATAAAATTCAATAAATTAAATAAACAATTAAACTCTTTAACTAATTATTTGACCTATTAATTCTGACATTACTCCATTAAATCAGCAAAAGCCAAACACCAACATTTCTATTTTAGTATGAAAAAATTACTCTAGATTGAAATTTCTCTCCGGAAGTACATGGGAGTCATAAACAACATTTAACAGGTACAATAGCACACAAAAAATTATATAAAATCGTCTTATTGATATAATTCTGTGAGACGAAATTCCACAATCCTCAATTCAAACTCATTTGCATATATCAACCTTTATTTCGTGAGACGTGGATTAACCGATCTCACGAATTAAGACCCATCAGATGGATCTCAAATAGTGTTGCAAACTTACAATTGCAGAAACTCCTTAATCAAGCACTATGTAAAAATCCCTACTTACATCTTCAAAAGATACCACCACCACCGCGCCGCCGCCGGGCCACCACTACAGAGAACAAGACCAAGAAACATTGAACCATGAGCTGAACATGGTACATTCATCCATGTCCAAATCAAATTCAAGAAAACCTGCACATCTTCATCAAGGAAACTATAGGTGCATGTAATACCATGGAAGCTGTTTATCTACTCAGTGCTCTATCTCCCTTCACTGTTTAGCAGCTGAGAGAAAACCCGACTCGTCGATATATCCGAACCACCATCATCGTTGTCCTGGTCAACGCCAGCCCGGCTTGATGGCAACCCCGGCACGACCATATTTGCTTCTTGATCTTCACCATTAACATCTCTCACTCTTTCCTCTTCCCTTTGCCCTCCATTCATTTGTTGCTGATAAGCATACTCCAAATTCCACAACACGTCGCCCATTGTAGGCCGGTCGACACCATACTCAGCCAAGCATTTCTCAGCTGTTTCACCGAACTTCTTCAAAGCACTCGGTTTTATCTGATTGCTAAGATGAGGATCGACAATTTGCTCGATCATCCCCTTCTTCTGCCACTCCATAGCCCATTCGGCTAAGTTCACTTGATCCCGATTCAGCAATGGATCGACAGCTGGCCTAGCACACAGAACTTCGAATAGCACGACCCCGAATGAATAAACATCAGATTTATCAGTGAGTTGCTGTCTACGGAAGTATTCAGGGTCTAAGTAACCGAAGCTGCCTTTAACCCCGGTGCTTACGTGAGTCTCGTCGAGACACGGGCCCGACTTTGAAAGGCCGAAATCAGCAACCTTAGCAACGTTGTTCTCGTCGAGCAAAATATTGGTTGATTTGATGTCACGATGGATGATCCCTTGAGCCGAGCCCGTGTGCAGGTAGTGAAGGCCTCTGGCTGCACCAATGCATATTTCAAGACGTTGCTTCCAAGATAAAGGGGGAAACTCGGTGCCGTATAGATAGTGCCTCAATGGCCCCTTCTCCATGTACTCATAAACAAGAATCATCTCCGATTGCTCTTCACAATATCCCACAAGTGAGACCAGATGGCGATGGCGAATCTTGGACAGGACGGTAATTTCAGCTTGGAATTCCGGGACTCCTTGCCTTGAGCCGGGGACGCCTCGTTTCACAGCAACTTTTATGTTGTCCCCAAGAATCCCTTTGTAGACGAGGCCAAAACCACCGGACCCGATCATCAGATTCTTGTCGAAGTTATTCGTAGCCAATTGCAGATCAGCAAACGGGATCTTCAAGCCATGGTATCCATACAGGCCCGGAGAAGCAAGAACGGTTCCTTCAGATACTGTCGCCTGAGAGCTACCATTAAACACGCGCAAAGAAGCCCAACCGCCACTTTCAGCTCGTCTTGGTTTCGCTATTGCTTTTGGCTTTCTCGTCCTGCATTTGATCACGGCTAAAATTGCAAGAAACGCAACACTCAACATGAGAACTCCTCCAACGATCGAACCCAACACAACCCACTTGCTTCTCTTCTTCGACGCTACTAATGGAGGAACAAAGTTCACCATTTTCATGATCTCCACCCCATTAAGAATAGCATTTTTTCTCAAAGTGTTACTCAGATCAGACGGGCCAACACTAATCCGAACAACACCGGAGCCTTTCTTGTTCATAACAACAAAGTCGATGTAAAAAGGAGATGCAAGGCTATGGAATGCAAGAACAGACAAGTCCACATCTTTGTAGGCAGTGACACCATTTATATATATGTTAAAATACAATGTGTTAAGAGCAGCACTCACAATATCGCAGAAATGCAAGCGCACAAAGTGCATATCATCCTCGGATCTAACTGGGAAATCCCACGTAATATTGAACCTATAATTGGAAACCACATTCATTTGTTGAGCAGTCATGTATACATTATCAGGGGCATTCTCCCTAGTAGCACCCCCTGGTAGGTAATTAGGGGGATCACTAGTGGTAGCAATTTTAGCAGCAGATTTCAAAACAAGAAAGCCCTCATCAGGAATCCAAGATCTCCAAAGTGAATCATTAAAAGGGGTTAACTTTAAACCACCAACATTAACCCTATGAACACTTTCCAAGACTTGGGATGAAACATTCTGCTTAAATTCAGTGATTCCATCGGGGCTAATCAGCGCAATGCCCCCAGCATCTATGAAGAAATCTTTGGGGGAAGTGAACACTTCAATTGCATTAACAAAAGCAAAACTAGAGTCACTAAAAGGTATAAACAGAATCTCAAGCTCATCTTTATCTACCATGAGAAAGAACTCTTTAAGAAGAGTGGAATTAACAGTAAAACTGCTGAAAAGGGAAACCCCATTTGCAAAGACACCAAATTTCCCATTTCTGAGATCATAATTGTTAGAATTGAAAGGAGAGAAGTGGAGACGAACCAAGTGGGTCCCAGTGTTCTTGATGCTGAATGTGTAGCTTGAAGCAGAAGAGAAAACTCGAGCTGTGGTGTAAAGAGGAGGAGAATTGGGAGATGGGTTTGGATTTGTGAGAGGAAAAGATTTACCTTTTGCTGATAAATAATCTGAACCACTTTCCACTGAATCCCCCACAAAGTGTCTGTTATCAACAACAACTGTAGTAACTTTTGATCCACAGTTGATTAGGTAACTATCTTGAGGAGTAAAAGCACTTGATAGAAGACATAAAGAGAGAACTAAACACAGATAATGAAGAAACCTTCCACCCATGAATATTCAACTTCTCTGGGTTTTGGGTTTTTGAGGAGAGAGAGAGGGAGACAGAGGAGAGAGAGAGAAGCAAGATCTTGGTTCTTGAAATGGAAGGCAGAAATGTTGGAGCAAATTCTTGAAAAAGTGGAGGGCTTATAACAACTTGCTTCAAGATTGTAATAATGGGGTCACAAAATGATAATCCACTATTATTAGAGCAGTGAAAACTCAAATGTAGAAAAATGGTTAGTGCAAGTAACAGCAGGGAGTTTGACTATGGAACTTTGCATGTGCAGATTATAAAAGACATTAAATGTTAGAAATCCAAATTCTTGAAAAATTTCTTGTGTCCCTTTCATATGATTTGTAAGTTGGACAAATTGGGGAAGTATTTCCTTTTGGATGTAGAGCCAAAGTTTCCAGTGTGATGTAGCAGCACTTGTCTACTCACTTCTTTTGTCAAAAATAGCACTTTTCTCACTCATCATACATTGTTTACTCTGTTTTGTTTACTATCACCATTTCTGTGATGAATCTTAGGATTATTATATATAATTGTGGAGTTTGAAGTGAATAATAAGAGGTTAGATAATGAGACAATTTTACTTCTTGAAGTTGAATGTATTCATTGTCCTGAGCAATATCACTATTCACTAATAAGGGCTTGCAGGTAGCACCATTTAATGGATTTAAGTTGACAATTGAAAGAGTCTCTCTATGTTGCTAGGCGGTGTAAATGAGTCATGCCAAGCCGAGCTGAGTACTACCAGACTCGAGCTTTGAGATTTATAATTGAGTCGAGCTTATTGTTTTAATGCTCGCTCGACTCGATAAATAATTTTCTAAGCTCAAGCTCAGGTTTGCTTGACTACTGAAAAATATTTATGAAAAACTTAAAATTCCTAAGAAAGATTGAAAATGAAAATTTTAATGTAAAATTTTTTTTATTAAGGGTATAATTGTAAATTTAACATATACTCCATTATGCTTGATTAGACTACTGAGCTTGTCGAGCTGAGTATTAATATGCTTCAACTTGAGATCGAAAGATACTTGAGTAGCTTAAGCCTGACTCGATTATTTTCAAGTTAAATAAGATTTTTTCTTTTTTTTGGTCGATCGCGAATTGTATTATTTCATTTACACCCCTATATTATAAATGGTTGTGCCATTTTTTAGTACCTCCATTTAATTTATTTGTTCTTTTAGGTTGTTTACCCATATTAATAAAACCTGTAATGGCTATAATTATATACATAAAATAATCACCATATCTATTTTTTAAGGTTAAAAGATGGGGTCCTAACAAAAGCTATGAGCAGTAAGAAAACAAGGAAAAAAATTTAGAAAAAAATATTATTCTTTGTAGGTAGTCTAAAATCAACAAATGTATTAATACAAATTGTTGTAAATTGGCTTCTTTTTTTTTTTTGAAGGGGTGTAGTATCATGCATTGTACTAATATATACTACATATACATAATATGATGATGTACAATTTACATGCGCTAGTAAAAGCATAAACTATGATTGAAAATTAAGAATATTGTGTATGATTTTGCTTATTTGCATAGGAGAAGGAAAGACCAGTCTTTGTGTGTATTCTTATTAGAAAGTCAAAATGGGTCGTTTTAAAATCAACAAGTTATGAGTAATTTGTGTTGAACTTGGCCGACAATACCTATTGTGTCGAGCAAAGAGTCATGGTCCCATTTTGCAATACATAAACTAGACCAAAATTATCTCTGGTCCTAATAACTTTACTCATTGATTTTTTTTTTCTATTTTCACACTCCAAGTTATCAATTTGGACCACTTACCATAAGACTTCAATGTTATGTTGCATGTGTTGAAGTTTTGTTCGACAGAGTGGGAACTGTTGACCCGACTTTGACCATGTTTTCATCGGCTCCAAGTTTAATTTTTTAGGAATTAAATATTATAGGACCAGTCGGCGTTTCAAGTAGATGATGATATTGTGTTTAACTTCTCATAACCGAATTTTACTAAGTGGAGAATTAATGCGCAAAGTTGGCTACTCATCTAAGACTATTGTGTTGGTATTTGGGGAATATGAAGAGGCATAGAACTAGGCTTGGTCCAGTCCCCGTCTTCGATTGAACGAAATTATCTTTCTATCACTCGAAATAGGCTCGGCCCGAGTTCCAAAAGTAATTGTTGAAATTTTTCAATGTTCGTTGGAGGACGTCCAACAACAACCTGCATGAAGAAAGTATCTAAATTCATTTGAAACTGGCAGATATTGTAACATGACCTGAAGTTGAGAGATATCAATGTGTATATCACCCAAGTGTTGGGATGATATAGTTCTATTTATTTGCTCAAAAAATACATTAAAAAAATACAAAAACTCATGTGAGACGGTCTCACGGATAGTTACCGTGAGACGGAGTTCCATCACCCACAAACAACATGTGAATTGTAGGGTTTGGATTGTAGGTGATTGAGTTATGGATCGACTCGTCTCATACAATGCAATAAAAATTTGTAAGACGGTCTCTCAAGAGACTCGCTCTAAAAAAAAAAAGGAACAAGTTTCTCTAATATACTAATTTCTATATCAGTTTTTATTGTTTTGATTAATGCACTAGTAAGTTATTGTAGAAAAACTAACATAGCAACATATCCACACGCGTAAATGAGAGCGAGTCTTTGGTTGAACATAAGTGTGTTTTTTGTGATAGAAAGAGAATGTATTCAAAAGATGCAAGTATATTTCACGTCAAATTTTATTATGATTAAGTGATTCAAATAATCGAAGTAACAAAATATGACAAAAATGGTTGAAACTACAACATTAAAAAAACAAAAAACAATAAATTACGGGGAGCTAGAGCGTTGATTTTACCCGGAAAAATCAAGAAATCTTATGTTTGCTAATAAATTCAATCAAAACTAGAAAACCTTGTTTTCAATTTGTTCTCATTGATTTGCGTTGAGAATAATGAATAGGATTTGTATCATGCAAATTGTACAAAACAAATGGCAAATATTAGCAAGACAGTAAATATTAAAAATTAACAGTGTGTCAGTGAATCTTTTGCGCGCATGTGAGGAAGTGGTCCAAAAGTACAAACAAAATCCATACTTAAGCTGAAAAAAAACAAAAGTAGTACAAATTTTTTGGTGGGTTAATATTATGTTAAGTGTTGGATTTAAATTAATATTATGTTTGGTTTGAATGTTGCGTTATATTTTGAAATAGGTTTATCAAATAAATCTTTCTTTGGATCAAGTGTTTTTGTAGGTTTAATATTAACTTGACCAAAATACCCCTAACATTTTTTCCCAAATAAAATTGATTATAAATTCCAAAATTAATTCTAAAATCCAAAACAAAAGTAGTACAAATTTTTTGGTGGGTTAATACTTGGTGAAATTCTACTACATAAATTTTAATTACGAACAAATATGTATAAGAAAATCAATGTCAGTGATTAATTCAACAACTTCGATAATCAAATCTCCAACGATGCTCCATTCTTTGAAACAAAAATTCACAGGTTTCATCGAAAAAAACACATTTGATGAAGGAAACTAGGCTACAAAAGTTATTGTCCCAACTATTTATATAACTAGCAGTTTTCCCGTTTGTTGCACGGCTAGCAATAATAATACATTTATAAATAAAATAATAATATTTGCACACATATATATGTATAAGAATGTTTACATTAAAAATAAAACTATTATTCAAATAAGTTTTTGAAAATTACTTAAATAAAATAATCATATGATCACTTTATTATTATAGATAAAGAATTTGATAAATCAAAATCAATGTGGTAAATCCAACTAATTTTATTGTGACGAAAAAAATTTAAAAAAATTAAGATAAAACAATAAATACAATTTTAAAAAAAAATGCCGAGGAATAGGAGTGAACCAACATGAAAAAGATACTTTTTATAATAATTTATATGATGTTTATAAATATTATGCGTATTTCTATTAATATATGGTGTATAAATATTAATGATATTATATAATAGTATTGAATAAATACTTAAAAACAAAGGATAGAATCATAGAGTTGTCCTTAATAATTGAATAGTAAGGGTAGATATGGTATTTTGCCACCTTCTTTAAAATTGGTTTACATTGGGTTAAATAAACCCACCAATTTTGGTGGGTTTATTTAACCTACTTTTACCTAAATTGAACCCGAACCTATATTTAATTTTGGTGGGTTTATTTAACCTACTTTTACCTAAATTGAACACGAACCTATATTTAACCTAGGCTCTAAACCAACAAACCAAACACAGGTTTATTTGGGTTAAATAGCCCTATCCCACCTAAACACCCCAACCAAACACACCCTCATTTTCTGCCTCAAATGACCTGCGGATAACTAAAACGGTTTTTCAAATTAATTAATAATGATTTAATTTCGTAAAACTGATCTATTCATAATTACAAAATTGAAATTAATTTTAAAAAATAGATTTAGATCATAGATAGTGAAGTTTCGTATCAAATATTATATTTTCATGAAATGGTCTCATGTAAGTTTTTGTGTAGTGAATTTGTGCTTGAATTTTGTAATGTTAGATAATGTTTTTAGGATTAATATCAAAATGCAACATATACTTTAATACATTTTTTACCTAATGCTCAAACCATTTTTTGACATGTGTGACATGATTCATATCTAGAATCTTGAGGAATACAATTTTGTACTCATTGTTGCATAATATATATACTCTAATAAGATACAATGTAAGTTTAAAATATAATTAGGAATTATTATATAAAAACTCTTTAGGAAATTAAGTAAACTTCTAAGGACTCCATCTAAGTATATAAAAGGTACTGTGTTATTTTATTTATTTATAACATTATGGGTGGGACTATCCACACCCCAAGAATTTCCAAGCACACCCCAACTTTTTGTTTATTTAATTAAAAAAATTAAAAAATAATTATATTCCAATTTTTCCCTTAAAATTTGAAGAGAAAAAAAAGGGGACTATCCACACCCCAATGTCTTCTCAACACACCCTAATTTTTTGAATTTTCCTTCCCTCTCTCCCGTTTTTTTTTCTTTTATTTTTCTCACTTAGATTTTTTAAGTAATAACACAAGGTTGAGTTAGAAGATTAATCGAGTACCATTAACTCTTTAGAAGATGATTCGAGTACATTTAACTCTTTACTTGGTCAACAAGTTTTCAATAATCATTACACTTAGAGTTACGGATTAGTTTTATGTTTAAAAGAGCGGATCCACATTCTAGCTATATAAGAAATCCTTGATTTATTAGTAGGCGTTTGGTAATTTCTCCTCCAACCAGGATAAAAGATCCCATTGACGCGGCTAATCCCATGAAATCGTGTAAAAAATGTAAAAAAAATGTATAAAATCTGATGGCTCCGTTCGACCCTGGTTGGTCGAACACACATAGGTGTGTTCGATCACCAAAGTTGAACGCACTATAGCGTGTTCGACACCTGATGATCAAACACAAATATAACAGTTCTGATGGTTCCGTTCAACTTTGGTGGTTGAACACGCTATAGCGCGTTCAACTTTGGTGGTCGAATGGAGCAATCAAATTTTGTACATTTTTTTTATGTTTTTTTACACGATTTTTACATGATTTTAGGAGTATTTTTTACATATTTAGTTAACCCATGATATGATTTTTATTAATTGTTGTGATTACTTAAAAAATTTAAGTGGGAAAAATGAAAGGAAATAAAAAAAACGGGAGAGAGGAAGGAAAGAATGGGAGAGTTTTTAAATTATTTTTTTTAATTCATAAGAGCAAAATTGAATTTTTATTATTTTTTAATTTATTTAATTGAAAAATAAAAAAAATTGGGGTATGCTTAGAAAAGTTTCGGGTGTGAATAGTCCCACCCTAACATTATATATAATTTTTATTTTAGAATTTTGGGTCCCTACAAAAATCTACATCATCAGATAATGATAATTGAACAAGAATTATCAACATTATTTGACACTGATGGTTTAGTTTTTTTTTTTTTTTTTTTTTTTAAATTTCAAATTTAGAAGTGTCAAACGAAGATCTACACACAGAAATTCAAATGCGCCTTTTAAAGTAATGAGTTTCATTAAAAAGAAAAAAGAAAAAAATTAGCATTGTTTGATATTAGAGTGGGTTCAATCCCAATTGGGTAGAGTGTTTGCTGGATGGGGTAGCATTTAAGGGAATAACATATTCTTGAACTTTATAAATTAAAATTATTTAAATCAGATTTACATCCAATTATATCGTATAGAAAGAAAATAAATCAACTTTTTTATCCACTGAAAATAGTTTTTCAAAATAAAAAAAATAAAATAATGACTTCACTCTCTGGAAAGGTAAATTTCAGATTAAAAAAAAAAGTTCATTTATTTTTCCCAACTTAGCACCAACTAAGACATTGGTGCAATGCAACATCAAACACAAGTCAACCCACCCCACAGTCTTAAAACTTATTGCTTTCTTTATTTTTCAATACTTATTCAAATAAATCCGATGACTTATTGGCACTTTGCGATTAATGCTTGCAAACTAAGCACATCCACAATGTACAAACACTACTTTATTTATCGTGATTTATTTCCTATTTATTTTAATAGTTTTTCAATAATTCATTATGACAAAAGACCTATCTTTTCTTATTAGTGGTGGGTGCCCTCTACAAAAAGCTCTAATTGGTGTCGATTTTTGTTTGGCAAAGAATTGGGACTTGCCGACATGGCACATGATGTCAAGTTGACGATTAATTGTTGTAATAATCATAAATAAAAAATTAAATAGAATGAATTTTTATTTTTTTTTAATTCAGTATGTGCTAATTTTGGAATTTTGAACCTCTTATTAACAATATAAATAACCTAGTATTGAATTATATTCATCTGATTTTTCTGTTTGGAAGGTGTAGTGAAACATCAACTCTTGCAATAAACTTTGATAGAAAAATATTATTTATTTCAAAATCGACCATAAATCAATTTCTCTTTTAATTTGGAAGTATTGACTACAACCCCAAGTCTGAGTTTCGTAGTATTCTTACCAATTCACATGTTAGATCCAGGGCACCCTAATTGGATTAATTGTGATGACAGTTTCTCATTCTGAATCTGTAAAATCATAATTTTGATCAAATCATACATCATAATATACCAGACCTTCTAATTCTTTAAAAGGCTTATCTAAAAGATTTACAATATAATTGGGAAGACATTTTAAATAACACACATGGGTTGTTGGGCATGCGAGTTTGATGTAGTCAATTTGATATCTTCGTATCCAAGAATCAACAAATTCAACTCCGCATTGTTACATGTTAGATTTTAGGGTTATAAAAAGAAATGGATATGTTCATTAGCTTTTGTCCACTTAAACTCAATTATTATTATTTTCATCAAGAAATACTAAACCTTAATATTCAAAAGATTCAACATTATGAGATACAAAAAATAGTGACCGTATATTTGACTAGCAATAAACTAGCTTGTTAAATAAATATGATTTTAGGGTAAAAAGAAATACATACTGATACTCATGATAAGGGGTTTTTATGTTCTACAGAACAAATTTTGTATTTATCATTATACATTGTGCAATGAATTATTTTTTTTAAGAAATGTTTTCCTAAAGAAAAAATGTTTAACTTAAACATTTTCTTTTTGAGAGAATAAATGACTTAATAAATAATGTCTAGGACTCGCTCTGATTTTACAATAATAATAAAATAAACAATATCAAATCCCTTTGTAAAACTATAATTCTTTTTGAAATTGGACTTGAATTTTGGACAGAAGTGTGATGATCCTTTAACAGGCTTCGGCCCATTAAATTGCATCCTAATCCATTTACTAAAAAAAGCCAATATTTTAAATGAAGCCAACATTATAATAAAATACTATAATAATATGAATAATATTTTTAGGGAATTATGAAAAATCTGTCCATTAAGTTTACATTATTGGTGAATAAACCTAATAACTATAAAATTTTATGACAATACCTTTTAGTTTTAGAAAAATTGATGAAAATGTTCTGCTAACTCAACTTTTAATTGTTGATGTAACCGTTTTTCTTTTTTTGTTAATTTGACTTTATTCTTAATTATTTAGAATATTTATTTAGAAATCCTTGAATCCAAACACAACCTATGTGTTTCTTGAAATTAATTCTATCAATTTTGAAGTGGGTGGTCGTTAGTCAGTTGCAGTTGTTGTTGTTATTTATTATAATAATAATAATAATTATTATTATTATTATTTTTTTCTTGTGAAGAAATTCAAAACATTTGGGATAAGAATTCTTCCAACAATTGTTATTCACTCATGCATAGATTTTTTATTGTTTCACGGCAACTTATAAAGTTCTTGCAATATACACATCATGATTAACATCATCACTTATCACTTAAGACTATGTTTATCCATGACCATGGTCACCCACAACCAACTAATAAACAATTTTTTTCTCTCTCCTCCACATACACATTCTACTCTACAACCAAATCTCATCTTTTTCATACTTTATCCATGACCACCCACAACCACAACCAACCTTTAATAAATTATTTCTTTTATAATTTAACAATTATATCTATAATTAATTTTTATTATATTTTAAATATTTAAGAAATATATACAATTATTTAATATTAAAAAAATTGTAATTATAATAAAAAAAATTGGGAATACAAGTTAAAATAAATTACAACATCCAATAAAAAAAATTAAAATTACAAGAATTGAAATACAAAAGAAAATAAATAAATCGAGCTACAAATACATGCATAAATTACAACAAAGCAAAAGATGCAAATTACATATTTAATTAATAGTGCCGAATTTTTGGGGAGTAGTGGGAATAATTGGGCTGATTTGGATCCATGTAGAAAATGAGAAAAATTTAGAGATTTGGCACAAGTTAGAAGAGAAAAGAGATTTGACACAAATTAGAAGAGAAAAGAGAGTGTATGAGATTGTGATCCAAAATATATCAATATTGGTATCTATTTATAGAGAATTTTATTTTATGAATTTTGGTGTATAATTTTTTTTTAAGTGGATAAATCAAAATCTGAAATTATCTAAATAAAATACACTCGACAAATTATATGATGACACATGTCATCACAATTGATTAAAAAAATCTTCATGACCATGGTCATCTCACGCCCTTGGTCATGGAAATACAAGCCTTTTTTTTTTTTGTCCTCTTCTGATGACCTGGGCGGTGCCCACCCCGATAAACATGGTCTTATATATTTATTGTCAATGACCTTGTTATCTAATACTTGATATCTTTTATCTACTTTACATCCTTAATTTGTTGGTGATTTTGATATGGAACGACACTTTTCTGCTATACATTCATTGCATTTCTCGAAGGGTACAAAGCCACTATCACATTCATTCGTGCAATCCCATACGCATTCTATATAATCCCAATCATAATCGTCATTGCCAGCTCTTCATGCATCTGTCTCACATAATATGATAAAAATCACTGTTAGAAATACACTCAGAGTACTCACAACTTTGTTTTTCATTTTTTTCCTTCTTTTTCCCTTTTCTCACTTTAATTTTCTTAATAGCCCACATAAACCAACAGCTTAAGTTCACTATTTATTGTTGTCATAAAACCAACTTTCTTGCTTTATATACTGTAACGTGTATATTATTACAAAAATGTCATCCAAAAGTGCATATCCACTTGAGTCAACTGCATTTTTTTAACCTCTGTGCCCGGTCAAAGTAGGCAAGTTAAGCCGGGACGGAGGTAGTATAAGTTTGGTTGTTACAAGTTGCATCCCAACGTTATGAATTGTGTCCTTACATGCTTACTTTCATAATCCATTTTTGTATTAATTATTTAATTATGTTAAAAAAGGGAAATATCAAGCATATTTTGGGATATGTTCATTAAGAAATCATTGTATCAACATCATCACAAAAACATATTTTTAAGATAATACTACGTTACGTGTCTTCTGTAAAGCAACTTACTTTTCTAATTTACATATTCATGGTTTTATTCATATTTAGTTTTTATCTGTATGAATAGTTCCTTAACACCACGTCACTACAAGAAAAATGACCTTTAACAACCCTTCAAAGACAACTCTTTTTATAAATTTGTGTTGTCTTTTTGAATTAACAACCCTTTTTTTCGAAAAGCGTTGTCTTTGTTCAAAAAATTTGACCAAAAACAACGTTGTTTTTGGAAAAGACAACGTTTTTTTCATAGGGTTGTTAAATGACGTTTTTTTTTAAAAAAGACAACGCAAATAATGGAAAAGACAACACTTTTTTCATAGGGTTGTTAAATGGGGTTTTTTTTTAAAAGACAACACTTTTGTGCAACGCTTTTTTCAAAGGGTTGTTAAATGTCTTTTTTTTTAAAAGACAACACTTTTGTGCAACGCTTTTTTCAAAGGGTTGTTAAATGACGTTTTTTTTTAAAAAGACAACACTTTTGTGCAACGCTTTTTTCAAATGGTTGTTAAATGGCGTTTTTTTAAAAGACAACACTTTTGTGCAACGCTTTTTTTTATGTGTTGTGTTAATTATAAATTAATTGATTTTTAATTAAATTAAATTTAAAAATTTTAATTAATTTATAATGTTATCTTATATTATTTGCATTAATATTATCTTATATGAACAAACTCATAATTAAAAAAAATAGTATTTTTATAAAATACTATTTTGAATTAATTAAGAAACTACAATTAAAATATTACTCTCACCCTTTTATATAATAATACAAAATTTATATATTATTTTAAAACATAATTCGAAAATTATGTTTTATAATTCATAATTCATAAATTATGAATGTTTTTCTAAAATAAAAATAAAGATAGAATGAGTTTGGTTTTAAAATTAATAAAAAAAACATAAATTATTTTAAACAATTATTTTATAAAGCAAAAAAAAGATATATATAAATCATACCAATTATATATATATATATATATATATATATTGTTAACCTTTTAAAATATATTAAAAATACAAATAATAAAAATTAACAAAAAATATGTAATAATATTAATTGTTTTTAATTAAATTAAATTTAAAAAGTTTAATTATTTTATGATGTTATATATCTTATATTATGTTATGTTAATTAGTCATTAATCTTTTAATTATATATATATATATATATATTGTTAACCTTTTAAAATATATTAAAAATACAAATAATAAAAATTAACAAAAAACATGTGATAATATTAATTGTTTTTTAATTAAATTAAATTTGAAAATTTTAATTATTTTATGATATTATATATCTTATATTATCTTATGTTAATTAGTCATTAATATTTTAATTATATATATATATATATATTGTTAACCTTTTAAAATATATTAAAAATACAAATAATAAAAATTAACAAAAAAATGTGATAATAGAAAATTGAAATAAAAGAAATGTATGTAGAATATTATAACATAAAGCACTAGTGGTCTAGTGGTTGGAGTATGACCATGGCTCTCGGGTTCGAATCCCAGACAACACGCATTATTTACCATGATGATGTGTCATGGGTGGTTCGAATCCCAGACAACACGCATTATTTACCATGATGATGTGTCATGGGTTCGAATCCCAGTCAACGTGGTAAATGAAGTTATTTACCATCTCAGACAACGCGCATTATTTACCATGATGAAGTGTCATCAATTGGATGATGCGGCATGATGACGTCAACACTTTGGCTGACGTGGCATGATGATGTGTCATCATTTGGATGATGTGGCATGATGATGTCATCATTTTGATGACGTGGCGTGATGACGTCAGTGTTCTATTTAATATTTAATTAAAAAATATTTAAAAAAGACAACTATTTCGTGCAACGCTTAAAATGCGTTGTCGTATCTAAATAAGACAACACTTTTCGTGTGTTGTAAAAAAAACGTTGTCGTATCGACATAAGACAACGCTTTTAGTGCGTTGTAAAATGACAAATTTTTTTTTTGCAACCTTGGCTACGACAACGCTCGGAAAATGGATACGACAACGGGTAAAGCCCGTTGTAAAAGGTCAAATTTCTTGTAGTGCGTAGATGAAGAAGTTTGTGAGTGTATAACTAGATTTTGAAAGGTGACTATGAATTTACAAAATAAAAGAAAGAGAAATAAATCAATTTGCTTGCATTTAAATATGGAAAGATCATGTACCAAATAATAGCTTCTAAAGTAATATTTCCTTCATTTCAAAATAAGTTTCATTCTGGAGTTTTTGTTATAGATTAAGGAACATAAAAATTAGACAAATATATCCTTAACTAATGAAGGAATTTAGGATTCAAAACTGAAAAAAAAATCAAATTAATTCCATAAAAAATATTATATTAAATTCCTAAAATTTAGCTAAAAAATATTAACAGGGATAATTCGGAAATAAACTTGCATAAGAGTTTAAAATGATACTTAATTTAAAATAATTTAGACTCCTGAACGAAACTTATTTTGAAATGGAAGGAATAACCAATAAAAAAAAACCTGAGATTTTTTATTTAAAATTATCCATAATTAGGGGTGGAAATCGGACGGATCGAATCGGAAATAGGGTGTTTCGGAAAAATTCCAAAAAATTTCGGAAATGAAAAACCAATTCCAATTTCCATCCAAAAATTTTCGGAAATGTGAAATCCCATCCGGTTTCGGAAATTTCGGAATTTTCGGAAATTTTTCGGAAATTTTCGGAAATTTCGGAATTTTCGGAAATTTTTCGGAAATTTTCCGGAAATTTTCGGAATTTTTCGGAATTTTTTTCGGAAATTTTCGGAATTTTTTTCAGAAATTTCGGAAATTAAAAAATTCAGAAATTCAGAAATTTTCAGAATTAATTAGTTGGTCTTTTAGCTATATATAGCCTTTTCTAATATCCTAAGAAATAATACGACCTCGAATCTGATATTCCAAGCATTTAACATCAATATAATATCTACCAAAGACATGGGAGATTAATAATTCTGCTGATGTGCTATATAAATAGTTATAAAATAAAATTATAAAATAAATAGTTATAAAATAAAATTATAGTTATAAAATAAAATTATAAATAGTATATAAATACTATATTAAATTTTTTTACTTTTTTCACTTTTAGTTTTTGAGTCATATTTTATATTTAATATATACTATAGTATATAGTATAAAATAAAACTATAAAATTTATATGAATAGTATATAGTATATAGTATAAAATAAAATTATAAAATTTATATGAATAGTATATAATATATAATATAAAATAAAACTATAAAACTATATTATAAACTATTATCATTTTGTAAGTAATTATACTTATTAATTCATATTTATTAAGTTATTTTTCTTTTAGGAAGCTCAAATCAAATGAATATTTGAATCTATATTATGATTTATGATAATGCTTTGTTCGAAATCCTTCGATATTTAAAATACTTGTTTTATAATTTGTATAATTTTCTTTGTCATTATTCCTATTATATAAAATGTTATCATTTTTAATGAAATTTATGATATATTTACCTTTGAAATTAGATATTCACTTTATTTTATATAATATATAGTATATAGTGTTCTTATATAGCATATAATATATAGTATATAATATATAGTATATAGTATATAATATATGGTATATAGTATAAAGTATTCTATTATAGCATATAGTATATAGTATGTAGTATATAGTATGCAGTATATAATATAGTATAATTCTAAAACTACAGTATATAGTATAAAATAAAACTATAGTATAAAATGTACTATATACATATAGTATATAGTATATATAGCATAAAGTATATAATATATAGTATATAGTATTCTTCTATAGCATATAGTATATAGTATGTAGTATATAATATAATATAATTAAAAAACTAAAGTATAAACTATAATATATAGTATATATTATAAAATAATATTAAACAACTACAGATACTACAATATAAACTATAGTATATAGTATATATTATAAAATAAAACTATAGTATAAACTATACTATATACATATAGTATATAATATATTTATATACTAACATATAGTATAAAGTATATAAAATATATTATATAGTATATAGTATTATAAAGTATATTATAATATGTATGTTTATATTTACACACAGTATAAAGTATATAAAATATATTATATAGTATATAGTATTATAGTATTCGATTCTCAAATGCCTCTACTAACTCTACATTTTATCATTTTGTAAGTAATTATACTTATTAATTCATATTTATTAAGTTATTTTCTTTTAGGAAGCTCAAAACAAATGAATATTTAAATCTATATTATTATTTATGATAATGCTTTGTTTGAAATCCTTCAATATTTAAAATACTTGTTTTATAATTTGTATAATTTTCTTTGTCATTATTCCTATTATATATAATGTTATCATTTTTAATGAAATTTATGATATATTTACCTTTAAAATTAGATATTCACTTTTTATTTTATATAATATATTGTATTCTTATATAGCATATAATATATAGTATATAGTATATAATATATGGTATATAGTATATAGTATTCTTCTATAGCATATAGTATAAAGTATATAGTATGTAGTATATAGTATGTAGTATGTAGTATATATTATGCAGTATATAATATAGTATAATTAAAAAACTACAGTATAAACTATAGTATATAGTATAAAATAAAACTATAGTATAAACTGTACTATATACATATAGTATATAGTATATAGCATAAAGTATATAATATTATTCTATAGCATATAGTATATAGTATAATTAAAAAACTATACTATAAACTATAATATATAGTATATATTATAAAATAATACTAAAAACTACAGTATAAACTATAGTATATAGTATATATTATAAAATAATACTAAAAAATTACAGTATAAACTATAGTATATAGTATATATTATAAAATAATACAAAAAAAATTACAATATAACTATAGTATATAGTATAAAATAAAACTATAGTATAAACTATACAATATACATATAGTATAAAGTATATAAAATATATTATATAGTATATAGTATTATAAAGTATACTATACTATGTATATTTATATTTACATATAGTAAATGTATATAAAATATATTATATAGTATATAGTATTATAAAGTATACTATAATATGTATATTAATATTTACATATAGTAAATGTATATAAAATATATTATATAGTATAAAATGTTTGAATTATTTACAACAATTACTATTGGTTTGATGGTAAGTTTCGTGCTTTGAGTGTGAGAGGTCTCGTGTTCGATTCTCAAATGTCTCTACTCACTCTACATTTTATAATTTCGGAAATCGGATCGGAATTTCGGATCGGATCGGAAATCGGAATTTCCGAAAATTGCATTTCGGAAATATTTCGGATTTCGGAATTTCCAAAACTTTTAAAACTATTTCCGATTTCCATCCGAAAATTTTCGGAAAAATCGGATGTCGGAATTTCAGATTTCGGATTAAAAAAATTCGTTCCAAAATCGGAAAATTTCGGATCGGATTCGGCGGATATCGGATATTCCGTTCCAATTTCCACCCCTATCCATAATTGACAACATATATAGATGCATGATAATTTATAGATCTTACGAAAATTTGACAAAATTGCTCACTAACTTTTCACTATTAATGAGAAAACTTAATCTTTAATAAAAAATTTAAATTTTTATTAAGAATGTATTTTAACTGACTGTAGCACGTAAATCAACCTGTAATTGTTGATGCGACAATTTTTTGTTTTTATGACTTTACACTAAATAAAATCTAAAATTATAATATTATTTTATAAAGTGATTCTCTTATGCACCTGGTGCATTGTGTAATTTGGGTTGACTTAATTCAGCGTGTCTTTTTTTTTTCTTTTTTCCACTTCAGGTGTTGACCTTTGTGTTATAATAATATGACATTTATATTATATTAATATGATTTTTAAATACAAGTATACCAGCCTTTATGTAATACTTTTACTTAAAAAAATAAATTCTGCACAATTTATATATATATATATATATACACATTTATGTGATATTACTCATACATTTATATGATATTACTTATACATTTATATTAATATAGTCATACATTTATGTAGTATATAAATGTGCAAATAACATCACATAAAGGTATTTTGATTCAAAAAATACGTTGAATTTTTTTTTTCTTTTTGAGTTCCAGAATTATATAAAAGTAATTATATTTGTACATAAAAGTCATACTAATATAACATAAATGTCATACATTTATAACATAAATGACAACACATAAAATCCAAAAAACAAAATTCAAAACTCAAGGATCTAGATCGGGCCCATAGATTTAAATCCATGCAAATATATGCAATTGACGTACATGAGTTTTTGTGTATTTTATAATATATAAGAATCAACAGGTAGTGAAACATTTTCATCAAATTTTCCAAATATCAAAGAACATTGTCATAAAATTTAAAATTATTGGGTATTATCATCTATCGTGTGAAGTTAATAAACTTCTTCTTCTTTTTTATTTTTTATTATCAAATTTTCCAATATTTTATAAATAAAAAGTTCGTACTCTAATCGAAATTTAATCCAAGATTTATGTTTTTTTCTTACATAATCAATCCTAATATTATTTCTCAAAGACGAGAAATAAAAACTTGTATAATACTAAAATATCAAGGCTCTGGCCTCTGCAAAACGGTCGGAGAAGCAGAAGAAGTAACAAAGAAACTGAATTCAAGAAATAATTGCATCCATCACCGCCACCACTCGCCGCCGTCGACGGCATTTACTCTCCAAGAATGGGCGTTAAGTTGCTTTTCTTACAGCCCGTCAACTACCCTTCGCCGGCGGCGCCACGGCGGTGTCTCCCACCCCACCGCAACGCCTCCCACTTTCCAAATACTCAAACCCTGTCTTCTCAACACCCCTCATTTTCAACATGTTCATCTAACAGAGACAAAACCCTGAATTTTTCTCTCAAGAATTCAGCAAGAAACGTAGTTGCTAAAGCCCAGTTGAATTTCCCAATCATTTCTCCGCAAGATCAATGGGGCACTTGGACCGCCCTTTTTGCCACTGGCGCTTTTGGAATATGGTAATAATTACTTCGAATTTTCTTGATTTGTTCCAATTATTGATTGTAGTGATTACTTGAAGGTCAGAGAAGACCAAGATTGGGAGTGCATTGAGTGGTGCATTGGTGAGCACTTTAGTGGGGCTGGCATTGAGCAATTTGGGGATCATAGCAAGTGAAGCAGAAGCTTATAATGTTGTAATGGAGTTTCTGCTTCCTTTAGCTGTCCCTTTGCTGCTCTACAGAGCTGATATGCGCCGTGTTGTTCGGTCAACGGGCAAACTGCTGTTGGCTTTCTTGCTTGGGTCAGGTAGTCAACAGTTCGAGTGTTAGTTGATTCTTGATTGTGTCAGTGAGGCCGTCTTTCTCGTGTTTGTGATGCAGTTGCAACGACGGTTGGGACATTTGTGGCTTTCGTGTTGGTGCCTATGCGAGCTCTTGGCAATGATGGTTGGAAGATAGCTGCTGCTCTCATGGGAAGGCATATTGGTGGAGGTATTGTCTATTATTACAAGTTTGTTAATGTAGATGTCTAGTTGAAAGTTATGTAGCATTGTGTAATGTTTTGGCTATATACATATCAATGGCCTATTGATTTGAGTTTCTTCAAGAATCAAGGGCTAATCGAATCCATTTTAGTATGTTTTCCCTACATATCTCAGGATTGCTGTTTGGGTTGGGTTCTACTTTTCGGTCATTGTTTGGGACGACCTGTAGTCGCATAGTTCTTGTTGCGTTTCCATGGATGAAGACTTGTGGTTATCTTTATAACGAATGTAACTAAGAAGGTGTTTGGCTAAGCTTATAAGCTCTTCTGTCTTATAAGATGTTTTTAGAGCTTATTAGGAGGGTGTTTGGCTAAGCTTATTTTTAGAGCTTAAGAGCTTATAAGATGTTTAATTTAAGTTTAAAAATAAGTTGTTAAGTGTTTTGATAAATAAGATGGTGGGGTTATAATATGTTAGTAATGACAATTGTGGAATTTTAATTATCAAATTTGAAGGTGTTCTAAACAACTTATAAGATGTTTTTAGGAGCTTATAAGCGCACCCAAACACCCTCTATGTTTTATCTTATTTCAGAAATAAGTTGTTGAAATGTTTGGATAAATCAAACAGTGGAACTTATAAAATGCTAGAAAAGAGCTTATAAACTCCTAACATCTTATTTTAGGATGAAATAAGATCTTATCTAAAATCTTTACCAAACACTCTTAAGGAGCTTATAAGCTCACCCAAACACCCTCTAATGCATTCTATTCTTTTGCAGCTGTCAATTATGTTGCCATATCGGAAGCTCTCGAAGTATCTCCATCAGTTTTAGCGGCCGGATTAGCAGCAGATAATGTTATATGCGCCGTATATTTCACCACATTATTTGCATTGGCTTCTAAAATACCTGCAGAGACCTCAGCATCGGCATCTGGTGGGTGCATTTGATACTCTTCGATTCCCATTTAGTTCTACATATGTACATATATATAGATATATATATGACTCAGTCATGTTTATATAGATGCTGGAATTAACGAAGAATCGACATCTGGTAACAAGGTGCTGCAGACTGCAACGGCCCTCGCTGTCTCCTTCGCCATATGCAAAAGTGGGAAATTTTTAACCAAGTATTTAGGGATTCAAGGAGGCAGCCTTCCAGCCATTACAGCTATCGTTGTTCTTCTAGCAACTATATTACCGAATCAGTTTGCTTACCTGGCGCCTTCCGGTGAAGCCATGGCACTAATATTGATGCAGGTATGTTATGCATAGAGGTGTCAAGGAATCGAGCCGAGCCAATTACTGTCAAACGCGAGCTCTACTCGAACTCGACCGAACTTATTTTTTTAATGCTCGAGCTCAACTCGACAAATAACTCGATAAGCTCGATCTCGGCTCGGCTCGACTCAATACCTGAAAAATATTTATGAAAAAAGTTAAATTCCTTAAAAAAATTGAAAATGAAAAATTTAATGTAAAAATTAAATTATTAAGGGCAAAATTGTAAATTTAACATATACTCGGTTATGCTCGATTAGGCTTGCAAGTTTGTCGAGCCGAATATTAATATGCTCGAGATCGAAAGCTCAACTTGAAAATATTCGAATCGAGTTTGTTTTTTTTTCGAGTCAATCCCGAGTAGCTCACGAGTTGTATTATCTCATTTACACCCCTAGTTATGCATCTATTCTCCCTTGCATTATAAGAAAAATCGATTGCTATTTGTCGTAAATTATTAGGTGTTTTTCACTGTCGTTGGAGCAAGTGGGAGCATCAAGAACGTTGTGACAACAGCCCCGAGTATATTCTTGTTCTGTCTGGTCCAGATTGTCGTCCACCTAGGCATCATCCTCGGACTGGGGAAGGTGTTGGGGTTTGATCCCAAGTTATTGCTTATAGCATCGAACGCGAATGTGGGGGGTCCCACAACAGCTTGTGGTATGGCTACTGCCAAAGGATGGACTTCTTTAGTTGTTCCTGGTGTTCTTGCTGGCATTTTTGGCATTGCGATCGCCACTTTTCTTGGTATTGGTTTTGGACGAGCCGTTCTGAGATTCATGTGAGTTTCGTTCACCAGATGCACGTTGCTCTTGCTTGTGCTCGTGAACTGGAAAATTAGTCGAAAATTTGTTGCCTTTAATTGATATCGGTTGTATTGTTAGTTGTAATGAATTTAGCTGCATTATGATGATGCATTTGTTGATCTCATGTTTTTTCACTTATGAAAATGTCGATTCCTCTGTATACGAGTGATTTAGCTTGGGTTGAAATAAATATTGTGGAAGAGATTGGGTAGATGTGAAATTTTTATTATTATGATCATCAATGAGCCTTTTATATGACTTCAGGGCATATGTTGTCTGAAATATTATTATGAGATCTCATGATTTTTTTTTTTTTTTTTTAACAATTCAGTTTCAAACTTACCTCTGTCTAATTAACCTCTAGCATGATTAGTAATTTTTTTTTTACTTTACTTAATTTGTAATTTTAACCAAATTTTTTAATATTAACAAATATAGCATGAATTTTCACATTTCTTGCAATTTTAATCTAGAGGCAGTTTTCGGATAGGGCCCGACTATCCGCATCCCCAAAATTACTTAACACACCCCACAAAATTAAATGAAAAAGAAATGATATATTTAAAGACATTTATACCCTTACTATTAATTTTATATACAATTATCAATAAATTACACATATACTATACACACCCCAAATAAAAAACACACCCCATTTTCCAACACACCCATTTGTAATACACCAATTCCTTCTTCTTCCTCACATATTTTTTTCTTGCAGACACATTAAAACTCAACACCAAATCTCCAAACCCTTACCACCCCTCAACGTACTCAAATATCATCATGTCTTAAGAAAGAGTGGAAGAGATGGACAATGTAAGTTGTTTAGATGCTTTTTACCGTTCGTTTTGTGTATATTGAGTGAAAAAAAAAAATTTGTCGCGAACGCGATCGGCCTGTAAGGGCCGAAATTATTGAGGTATGTTCGACCATCAATGGCCGAACGAGATGAATTATGTTCGACCATTAATGGCCAAACTATTCACTTATTGTTCGATCAAGGGTCGAACAATATGAAATGTTTTCGGCCACTATTGGTCGAACAGATAGATTTTCCTGCAATATTTTGTTTTTATCAATGTATTGACTTGTACATTTCATACATTATAGTCAATCGATTCAAATGAATCGAGAATGGACATTGTGAACATCATCAATCCAATGTATGAGCAGATTGATTTTTCAGAAGAATTTAGAACGAATGAACTATTCGATGATCGTGAAGCGTTGGTCGATTGGGCAACTAGGGTTGGAATTCGTCTGAACATGGTTGTGTTGGTTAGACGATCGGATAGTGGAGACTGTGGTAGACGAGCTCGGGTATTTTTAGGGTGTGAGCGTGGTGGTAAGTATCGTCCATCGAAGACAAAAGTGACGGTAGACACTTCTACCGATGTTGAGAAGAAGTCGTTCAAAGGCCGGAATACTGGCACTAAGAAGTGCGATTGTCCTTTTATGCTGAAAGGAGTACAGTTGAAAGAAACTGGCCAATGGTGCTTGATCGTTCAATGCGGATCGCATAATCACCCAATGGGGGTGAACTTGGTCGGTCACTCATTTGCAGGTCGACTAACAAGTGTTGAAGATCAAGTCGTTCGTGACTTGTCTATCAATAATACCAAGCCGAAGGACATATTGAGCACTATCAAACTTTCTTTTCCAAATCAAACACATTAACCCATTTCAATTCAAGAACCCTAACCCTCAACCCGGATTTGTTCGACCAAAGGTGGTCGGTCTAAGTTCGAACACGTTTTATCACATTCAACCAAACATCTTCGTACAATGGATCCTAACAACCAAGATGAAGTTCCAAGTAAGTTTGCAATTCTTTTTTCCAAGGTTGAAATCTCCACTTCGTTCAAATTTGTTGTTTTTATTGTTTGAATTTGAGCAACATTGTTTAGGAATCATGTTTAGGATGTATTTTATTTGAAAACATGTGTAGATGTTGTAGATTTAGGCCTGAATTTTGGATGGAGAACGATATCGCGACTGAAATTTTGCGGTTCTGGGCGAGTCACTTCGGCTCTGGTTCGATGAACATGCAGTATAGAGTTCGACTCTTAGTCGAACGTTACACTTCTTGTTCGAATGATGTTCGAACTTTTGAGATATGTTCGACCACTGGTCGAACTTACTAAGCTATGTTCGACACATGGACGAACATCTTATTATTCGTTCGATTGGAAGTCGAACATGATAGTTTTGTTCAAATTATGCTGGTCGAACAGTGCTCGTGCTAGTACAGTCACATCAAGTCTTGTCAATTTCTGTTATATCTTTCACTCACTCAAGTTTGATAAATTTTGCAGGACCTATAGTTTATGGAAGGAGGAGACCTACTGCGTCGAACAGAAGGCGTAGAAACGAGGAGGCAGATGCACCTGCGGAACAGGAACCGATTGCACCTGCACCGGGTCTTGAGGAGGAAGAGTCGGCAACGGATGAGGCAGGTGAAGAGGCTGAACCTGAAATGGAAATTGATGAGGTTGAAGGGGATGCATCGGAGGAGAGTGAGCTTTTGACGGAGGCATGTCCCGGAGGGCCTCTTGATTGGACACTCATACCGAGTTTCAAAACACACGTTGCGTATGATATTTGGAATGGGGATGAGAGGCCGATTCTGAAGTGTTGGTGTCACACGACTAAAATGGAGACATGGAATTTCAATGTAGTTAGCGACGATTTCAGGGGCTTAATGATGAGGTGTTCGAAAATTCCAAATTTAAGGTGGTTGTCATATAAGACGCCTAACAAGAACCTCATTTGTGCTTTCGTGGAGCGTTGGCAACCGGAGACCAACACGTTTCACATGCCATGGGGTGAGATGACCATCACCTTAGATGATGTACGTTGTATCACCGGCTTCCCGGTGAGTGGGCATACGGTCATGTTACCTACAACTAGGAATAGACCTGAACATGGCCATGTCGTGATGAGAAGGTTGTTAGGAGTCGAGGAGAGTGTTGCATTGGAAGCCCTTTCTGGTCTTAGAGGAAGCAGCGTCAAATTTGAGTGGCTCCGGTCTCGGTTTGAAAGGCAAACATCCTCAGACGATCCAGACAAATTGGCATCTTCTGCTCGGGCATATCTATGGTTTGTGTTGGGATGCACGATCTTTTCTGACAAGACTGGAACGAGGGCTGATACCAAGATCCTGAGACTTCTGGACCGTCTAGACCGCGTCCATACATATCCGTGGGGAGCAGCTGCGTTGGCGTATTTGTATCGACGGCTTGGACTCGCCTCTCGAACAGGGGTCCGACAAATGAGTGGTTACTTGACCCTTCTCGAGGTACAATTGATTTCATTTATTGCAATTTATTGCATTTTGTTCTTGAATTGAGTTATTAAAACGTTCAACCTCTTAATTGTTTCAGGGTTGGATATACGAGTACTTCCCAGTCTTCAGGCCAACACACAACGTGAACTATCAACCGCATGAGCCGTTGGCGAATAAATGGAGAAACCGATCTCATGCCGGAAGAAATCTTGATCGGTTGTTGTCTATTCGAGAAGTCTTGGACAACATGTCGGCAACGGACGTGAGTATTTAATAGTTTGATGCAAGTTCATTTTTGTTTTTCCATTGAGTTATGAATAACCAAATAGTTATGATATTTGTTGGTATATGTAGGTTAATTGGATGCCCTATAGTGACGTGAGGAATCACCATCCAATGGATGAAGTCACTTTCTATCAAGGGTGTATACGATCCTTCGACACGGTGGAGCCGTATCATCCTGATCGTGTGCTTCGCCAATTTGGCTTCGTCCAACACATTCCTGATGAACCACTCGTGCCCTTGATTGCCCGACGGGGTAAGAATGGCAAGCAATACTCTGTTACTTGGGACGCCCTCGGAGCATTTTTTCAAGTTTGGAGGAACCATGTCCTTGCGCCGGATAGTCGAGGGAGACGTGCTAGTCCGGAATGGGAGTGCTCGGATGACTAAATGGAATGGTACAACTTCGTCTCGCATCCGAGGATCCAAAACCCAGAATTGATTGCCGAACAACGTGCTCCACCTCCTCGACCTCGGGGGCCGCAACCGTGGGAGATGATTGGAACAGTTGTTCGACATTTGGAGCCGTTCTACCAGCAGTGGATAAACAACAGAGAGGCACTCGATGCAAACGTGTACATTACAGATATCATTGGGGCTTATCGTGCATTGAGGATCGACAACGAGGATCAACCTGAGTCGTCACGACGGGCCTCAGTAAGGACATCTCGTCTGGGTCGTAGAGGTTAAAAATTTGATCATGTACTTGTTGGCTTGTGAACTATGTAACAAAATATTTTCAGTTTTTTTCCCTATGTTACTTGACTCGACTTGCTCTTTTATGAAATTTTTGTTATTTGTTATCCATTCAAAACTCGGTCATTGTTTTATCCATTCAAATTCTCACACGTTAGCACGATATTCGCATAGTATTAAAATATAGTACTCTTTTGTATACTCAAACCCAATAAATAAAACATATTTTTCCATTTTCCAGACGATTTTTGATCTGTTCGACCGATGGTGTTCGAACATATTTGATAGCGTTCGACCAACACTAGTCGAACATTCTTCACCACGTTCGAAAAATGGTCGAACAAAGTGTATAGTGTTCGACCAGTGTTGACCGAACAGTCAAAATTTTGAGTTTTGTATGATCAAATTCTTTCGCCAATTGTTCGAACAATGTTAATATGTTCGGTCATTGGTCGAACACCTTGCACAGTGTTCGGCCTATGTTGGTCGAACAGTAGAAAACAGACTTCATTGTAGCTTCTATATTGCACACTAATCCAACAGAGCAAGATATGATGAAAACCTGTATTCACAAGCTATATGGCAAACATTGTTCAAACATCCATCAATTAATATTCAAAGACAAAATTCTGTCAAATATTGTTTCTCACAACACAACAAATGTTTATATAAATCTAGTCCTCATCTATGTCAATTGATGCAATACCCATCGAAGAACTTTCACTACGACTTTGTAGTGCATAATCCATGATTCGTCTTTTAAAATATTCAGACCACCCGTTCACACATGGTAGCCGGGTTTCGAACCACCGATCAATAATTGGTGGTAATGGTGCGTCGTTAACCAATTTTACCTATGTAAGATTTAAAATACATGTAATGTAAGATACATATTAATAACTGATCATCAAGTATAACAAAACAATTAACATATCCAAATTACCTGAACGAAATGATCGTTGCCAACAAGGGTCATGCATACGAGTCGAGGCTTCGTTGGTATCTGTGTCCTCATGGGTAGAACCGTTATCGACAGGTTTGTCGACAGGTGGACAACCGCCATGTTGTAAGCATTGGCCGCCAAGTATGCCATTTCGGGGAATGCCCACCAATAATTGATTTGGTAAATGGGCTTCTCGTAGCAAGTCAAGTTCGTAGTTATCTGCTCAATCCGGTCATGCATACCGATGATATTCTTGTATAACCATTCAAAATTTTTTATCTCATCGATTAGATCGCTACGAACCTGTGCCCATGAGTTCTCTCCCAATCCTAGTCCGTGGGCTATGCACCGGAAACCACAATGACCGTCTCCCAATGGATTTTTAATACTCAGGACGTGCCCTTGCATGATAGGAGGAAATTGACCAACGAAGAGCTCATCACCAACTTTGCGCAAAGAACGTCGCTTTATTGGTTGCATTTTCCTCTTCAAGGTTGAGAATACGGGAGTTACCTTAGTGGATTCACCAACGTATGTATTTTCCTCGACAGGTGTCGAACAACTATCATGAAATGATTCAACGTATTCAAACCTACTAGGGTTACGCTTTGTCGACGACTCTCTTCAACTTCGCTTTGCTAGGCCTACCACGGGTACGTGTGATCGTTTGAGGTTCTTGCACCAAACTTGTCGACGGTATGGATATCTCACGAAGTCTTTTAAGCAACAACAACTTCTGAGACTCCGATGCAGCGTCAAACATGTTCTTAACATCACCGACTGTTTCTACCCAACGGTTGCCAACATCAACGTTCACCAGGCCTTGTCCTTCATACTTCGTTGGCTCAGAATCCAACTTTTTCCAAAATGAGTCAATCATTTCAAGTTGGACAACTTGACCATCCCGTATCAACTCCCCTAGCTCGTGTGCACAAGGCAAGCCACACGTCCTCCTCAACACACAACCACAAATGAGAGGATCTACACCACAACTATCCACACCACTCATCTCGTCAAACATCTTACCAAGTGCATGATGCGACACCAACCCTCGAATATTCTTGAACAAAAGAGAAGCATAACGATGTGGCGCCACATGGATACTTTGTTCGAAGGAGGCTTTCACATTCGTATGTGACATGATGAGGAGATGTTGGATTCTTTCCCACGATGTCTCAAAATTGCCTTGGCTCGATCCCAATTGTTTTTTGAGTTTGGCGTGTGCACTCTCGGCCCTAGATATAAAAAAATTCAAAGAGTCACGTAAATTGTAATAGAAAACTTCAACCATTGTAGTTACTCATCTACGTAAGAACATACCTGCTAGTAGAAGTGTTATCAAAATGCATGATATTGTCAGTCCAACAAGAGACAAACTTCTCTTTATACGGGTGGATCCAGTTCTTCATGACATACGTAACAGCATTAGGATAATCTTTGTAGTCCTCCTCAAGTCTCCTAACCAACTCGTTCAATCTGTGTTCATCCTCAGCTAATATCAACATATTCCAAGAATGGTTGAATTGTTCCCACTTCTCATTTCGACTGAAATAGCCCTTGCACTTGCTCAAAACATTTTTGTTGATATGCCACCGACATAGCAACGACTTCGAGTCAGGAAACGTAACCGAGATAGCATTCATGAGTGCAAGCTCTCGATCGGTTACAATCACATTCGGTAAACATTCATCGTTCATTAATCCTTTCAATGTAGTTAGCGCCTATCTGTAGTTGTCCTCACATTCGTGGGACAGATACACAAACGCAACTGAGAAAGTTAAGTTTGTAGACGTGACACCAACTACTTCCAACAGTGGCATCCTATACCTATTGGTCTTATAGGTACAATCCATCAATAGCACGAAAGGAAATACACGTAACAAATCCACGGATGTCGGATGAGCATAAAACAGATCGGTAACAATATCTGTTTGACGACATCTCCTGGCCAAGTAGTAGTAGTTCTCCAGCTCTAATTTTCCCAACAAGAACTGCATTTGAGTACGGCCTCCATGCTCGAGAACTCTATGCTTTTGTCGAGCATTGTAAATGGTCTTCATGGTCGACGCATTCTCCGGAAAAGAAAGTTTGACAGTGCTCAATATGTCCTTCGGCTTGGTATTATTGATAGACAAGTCACGAACGACTTGATCTTCAACACTTGTTAGTCGACCTGCAAATGAGTGACCGACCAAGTTCACCACCATTGGGTGATTATGCGATCCGCATTGAACGATCAAGCACTATTGGCCAGTTTCTTTCAACTGTACTCCTTTCAGCATAAAAGGACAATCGCACTTCTTAGTGCCAGTATTCCGGCCTTTGAACGACTTCTTCTCAACATCGGTAGAAGTGTCTACCGTCACTTTTATCTTCGATGGACGATACTTACCACCACACTCACACCCTAAAAATACCCTTGCTCGTCTACCACAGTCTCCACTATCCGATCGTCTAACCAACACAACCATGTTCAGACGAATTCCAACCCTAGTTGCCCAATCGACCAACGCTTCACGATCATCGAATAGTTCATTCGTTCTAAATTCTTCTGAAAAATCAATCTGCTCATACATTGGATTGATGATGTTCACAATGCCCATTCTCGATTCATTTGAATCGATTGACTATAATGTATGAAATGTACAAGTCAATACATTGATAAAAAACAAAATATTGCAGGAAAATCTATCTGTTCGACCAATAGTGGCCGAAAACATTTCATATTGTTCGACCCTTGATCGAACAATAAGTGAATAGTTCGGCCATTAATGGTCGAACATAATTCATCTCGTTCGGCCATTGATGGTCGAACATACCTCAATAATTTCGGCCCTTACAGGCCGATCGCGTTCGCGACAATTTTTTTTTTTCACTCAATATACACAAAACGAACGGTAAAAAGCATCTAAACAACTTACATTGTCCATCTCTTCCACTCTTTCTTGAGACATGATGATATTTGAGTACGTTGAGGGGTGGTAAGGGTTTGGAGATTTGGTGTTGAGTTTTAATGTGTTTGCAAGAAAAAAATATGTGAGGAAGAAGAAGGAATTGGTGTATTACAAATGGGTGTGTTGGAAAATGGGGTGTGTTTTTTATTTGGGGTGTGTATAGTATATGTGTAATTTATTGATAATTGTATATAAAATTAATAGTAAGGGTATAAATGTCTTTAAATATATCATTTCTTTTTCATTTAATTTTGTGGGGTGTGTTAAGTAATTTTGGGGGTGCGGATAGCCGGGCCCTTTGGGTGTGAATGATTTTTGGGGTTTGCTTGGTTAGTGTGGGTGTGTTGAGTAAATTTGTTTAATTTAGGGTGAAAGGGTATTATTGTAAAGTGTTGGGGTGTGTTTAGAAATTATTAAATGATGTTGATTTAAATGTGTGTGTGTTTAGAATATGGGGTGTGTTTAGGAGATCCCGGGGTGTGGATAACCGGGCCCTTTCGGATATGGTTGCAATTTAGGATGTATTTTTACATTTTGATGACATCGACCTTTTCCAACTTCAACCTTTCTTATGATAGTTTTTCTGACAACTTTACACTTTAGCGTTAACGTAATCATATCCAAAAACTGTCTTGGGTTAAAATTGCAAAAAATATAAAAATTCATGTTCTATTTATTAATATTCAGAAACTTAGATAAAATTACAAATTAAGAAAAGTTCGCAATTTTTCCGAGAATTAATAGTTTTTGGTTGGCTGTGCCCGAAGACTTTCATAAATTATTAATCCTATTAAATTTTAATTTAAAAATATTGAATTGTAACAATAATAGTGTAATTTAACTAAAATGGTAAAAGTTTATTTCCTAAAATGTTTTTAACAGCTTACTGGTAAGTGGTAACAAGAACTGCACACTCTCACATGAAAATGGTACCGGATTGGTAAACCTCGTCAACGTCGCTGAGTTATCAGTTCTCACAGGCTCACGGCTCGCCGTTTATGGCGTCCTTAGCTGTGCCGTTAAACCTTACGGCACTTTCACCTTCTTCTCCATCGCAGCGAGCTTTTCATACACTCTATAATGGCGGCAATTTGCTTTACAAACACCCCTCAAACACTACATCTCATTCATCATTCAGAAATTTTCGAAGGAAAAATAAAACCACTGTAATTGTCAATTCTCATGTTAATAACTCGCCGATTGTTTCTCCTGATGATAATTGGGGTCTGTGGACCGCTCTCTTCGCCACCGGCACTTTCGGTCTTTGGTAATCCAAATCATCCACTCCTGTTTACTTGCTTGTTTTCTCCAATTCTGGTTGCACATGTGCTTGTTTCGTTATAATGTTTTTAGATTTTAGCTTTCTTGTTCATGTGTACTGGTTTTGTTGATACTTTTGAAAAAAATTGGATAATGATTTATTTGTGAATGGACTGAAGGTCTGAGAAGACAAAGATAGGGAGCATGGTTAGTGCTGCACTAGTGAGTATTTTAGTTGGGCTTGCTGCAAGTAATCTAGGAATTATTCCGCACGATGCACCGGCTTACTCTGTGGTGTTTCAGTATTTATTGCCACTCACAATACCATTACTGCTGTTTAGAGCTGATTTGCGCCAGGTTATACGGACCACAGGGACGTTGTTCTTGGCTTTCTTGCTGGGATCAGGTCTGTATCTTTACTCCCTGAAGCAACATTGGTTTATACTTGTCTAATTAATGTTTGCATTTGCTCAATTGTTAGTGAAGTTGTTGAGTGTTAAAACATAAGTTATGTTATTGGATGTACTAACTAGTAATGGTTGTTTTTTGGGATTTGATTTTGTGCCAAAACTTGCCAATTTTTCTGAAAACAGTATTGTCTATGTGCATTTGCCAATGTATGTTGGTGGCTTAAGTTGGGGTTTTTAACATGAAAGGTCTTTTTCATGCTTCATCAAGAATCACACCTTATGTATCAACACATCTGCATTACCTACCTTCCACCTGTTGTGTCTAAACACTTTAGTTACCTAGCTTCCTAGATGTTTGCATATGGTATAAAGTTTAGTGGTAATTCTGGATCAGAGGGCTGATAGGTTTTCGTTCGAGGATGTTTAATATATTCCAATGTGATTAAAAGGAAATGGTAAGATGGTATGGTGGAATAGAAGGTACAACCGCTTACATCTCCTATTAGCTTATGTACTCTGAGTTATTGTAAAATAGGTTTTCTTTGAGTGATTTGACATACAAAAAGGAACAAAAAAATTTAGTAAGCATCAATAGGCGCTAATGGACATAAAATTCTATTCTGTCCTTTCAGCTTAAACAATAGAGTATTCTGATGTAACTCAAGCATATCTAATGTTGCTTAGGCTGGGATATCAGCAGGCTAGACTTGAAAACAGGCTAACATTGATGGTGCAGAGATTGACACACTGTTTAGAGTAACACTTGTAAGTTTCTTGGTTCTAAAACTTGTTATGAGTTGGCCACTTTATTCTACTAATAGAACCAAATTCATTGTCATCATGAGCGAGTCTTGCCTAGTTAATGGACTTAGGCAGAAATAAGGATCAATGGCATATTATCTAGTTCTACTTCTGGATTTTATCCCATGGCAACAATCTTTTCAACACCGTATTTTAGCTTTAACTGAAAGTGAATATATATATTTCTGGCATTAAATTTGTTGGGTGAGCTTTTCTCATTCTGATCTATGGTTATAAAAAAATTTCCAGATATTTTAAGATTACAAAGAGCATTGGAAGGCCTTAATTTTTTCATTCTTTCCTTTGATGTTTCAGTGGCAACAACTGTTGGGACAGCAGTGGCTTTCCTCATGGTGCCCATGCGGTCCCTTGGTCCAGATAACTGGAAAATAGCTTCTGCTCTGATGGGTAGTTATATTGGTGGAGGCAAGTAATTTTAAACTCTCACTGTGATCTTACAACAACTTAAAAATCATGAAGTCCCATGGACTTGAGACTTTGTTTGGTTTCTATTGGCATTCTGGAAAATTATCATTGGAGAATGTACCCTGGGTAGTGAATTTGAAAAAATGAAATGACGCCTTTTGGGTGACAATTTCCAAATCTCTTGTAATGTTGTTTGTTGTGGTTACTAGGAAACATTTTCAATTTTATGTGTAATGTTAATGTTGTTTTATTGTAGTTGTATATAGTAGACATTTGGTAGTCTAATTAAAGGGATGACTAGTTTGAGAGAATGAGAATGTGTTCCCCAAGCACATTTTCATGGAAGAAGGAAAATGCACTGAGGAAATAACACCAATCGAGGCCTTTTCTTTAATGTTAAAAATAATGTCGATCAATGACAACTATTTCAGAAGTGTAAAGAACTCAGATTGAAAAGGTAGTTGCATTTCTTGACCTCTCTATTATTGTTTTTCTGGACAAGTTAGGGATATGATTAGAATGTGTGCAAACTATATACTCCATTATACACTTCAAGCCCTGTTTGCAATATAAAACTTCAACCCTGTTTGCAAAGAAATTAC
Organism: Scutellaria galericulata; assembly: GCA_946896805.1. Classification (NCBI taxonomy): domain Eukaryota; kingdom Viridiplantae; phylum Streptophyta; class Magnoliopsida; order Lamiales; family Lamiaceae; genus Scutellaria; species Scutellaria galericulata. The sequence goes on from OX335788.1 coordinate 4,026,840, forward strand.
TTTAAGTTAGGAATATACTCCGTTATAAACTTCAAGCCCTGTTCGCAAAATTACTTTAAGAAAGAAAACATCAACTCTCACTTAGGTGTCTCAGCAGTATGTTAGGATTTCTTTTGCTTTCCAAAAAGTTTCCCTTTGGTTGTGTTGTCAGATTTTCTTTCACCCTCTCCCAATATTTACATTTCTGTTTTTAAAACAAATGTCTTGCCTCTTCATTCATGTCATTGCAGTTTGTTCTGGTTAATGCAGCAATAAATTACATTGCAATATGTGAGGCACTTGGTGTTTCTCCATCGGTTGTTGCTGCAGGTGTAGCTGCGGACAATGTCATATGTGCTGTATACTTTGTTCTCTTGTTTGCATTGGCCTCCAAAATTCCTCCAGAGACTGCAAAAGTGACTGATGGTATGTAAAATTAGAAAACATAGATGCTCAACAGCCAGTATATGATTCATTGGATATTCCGATTATAAACATTTGAGATATTATTAAATTTTATACTATAATGAATTGTTCCTGTTATTCTTTGTTCATGCTTGTTGAGTAACTTTGTGGAACTGACTTTCAGTTCAATCTGCGCACAGCCGATTCTTCATGTCCAGTGCCAAATGAGAGCAAACTTTCTGTGCCCCAGATGGCTACGGCACTTGCTGTTTCCTTTGCTATCTGCAAAGCTGCCAATTTTCTTTCAAAAACTTTCGGAATTCAAGGAGGTGTACTTCCTGCAGTTACAGCCATTGTTGTCATATTGGCAACTTTGCTTCCAAGTTACTTTCGCTACCTGGCACCTGCTGGTGATGCTTTAGCTCTAATATTAATGCAGGTAACACACCTCACAACTTTGTAATAATATGATATTCTGCTGGCATTTCAAAATTTTCATTCATCGTTAGTTGAACAACAATAACATTAACCTTTTATTAACAACTTGTATTATCTGACTTCAGCTAGAAAACTGGCCAACCTTTTCAACTTTTCTGATTCAGTTCATGTTTGATATTGTTTTATCAGATATTTTTTGCTGTTCTGGGTGCAAGTGGGAGTGTGTGGAACGTAATCAACACAGCTCCAAGTATTTTCTTGTTTGCGTTTGCTCAAGTGACTGTTCACCTTATTGTGATCATTGGACTGGGAAAATTATTTCGGATTGATCAAAAGCTAATACTGCTTGCATCAAATGCGAACGTTGGAGGTCCAACAACAGCATGTGGAATGGCCACAGCAAAAGGATGGGGCACCTTAGTTGTACCTGGAATTCTTGTTGGTATATTTGGAATATCAATTGCAACATTTCTGGGCATTAGTTTTGGAATGCTAGTTCTTAGATACATGTAAAGCAACAACTGAGTATACACTAGATCATTAATGCAAACCTTTTCAGTTCATATTGTCAACAAGCAATTCAGTGGCTTCCTTGCCTTTTCTTCTTCAGTTCTATTGTTTTGCTTTAATATTGAGATATAATAAATCTGAAGTTAACAGAAACCAATTGATGGTTTAATTCTGGTTCCATTATTTCTCAAATCGAAGAGATGGTTTAGTTTAACATAAGCCTTATAAACCGTCCGAACCAACCCATAAACAACTCTACCAACCAACACCATCCTATCCCATAAAGAATTAGCGATGATCTAAGAAATTGTGTAGCTTGCCCTAGATAAAGTTGATCGAATTTGCTACAGAGAAATGACAATATTAGACATCACTAAGATGTACTTTGTTGAATGGCCATCTTAAGGAAGGAAGTTATGGAAAATGGAAATGTGGAAACAATCATCAAAGCTTCTTCATAATTTATGAAAACATTCAAACTCAAACACAGAAGCCCAAGAATCAGTAGTATCATCAGCATCTCTTATTTAGACCTCTTTCCCTCCTTTTTCTTTATGACCTCATCAATGTACATTATACCTTTTCCTTTGTAAACTTCTGGAGGCTTACAACTTCGAACGGCAGCAGCGAATTGATGCACCCTTCCTTTGTCGATCCCGGTGCAGCATATTACGTTGTTCTTGAAGCAAAATACCCGAACTGCAGGTGGTGCACTCAGCTCAACCTCATGGCTATAACCAAGTTTCAGGTACAAGAGACGGCCTTCCGCCTCTGCTCTTGCTTTGAAACCAACCCCGACAATCTTAAGAAAGCGAAAGAACTTGGCATCCATGTAAGGAGAATATCAATTACCTGAAATAATCAATTAATTCATTATGAATGAGTGGCCAAAAGGCGTCAAGATTTACTGATTTTGAATGAGTGGACTCCTAAAGAGAAAAGGTGTTGCATATTCACATACCATTTGATAGGGTTGGTGAAACCTGGGAGGCAAGTACTAGACCTTTTGTCTTGGGTGCACATAAAGTAAAAATATGATGCAGTTAAATATTACTAACACAGGTACAGAAAATTAAATACAGAATCCTTTGTTCCCTAAAATCTCCCTTATATGTCTAGACTCCAGAACTTCTTTATAAATAAGGTTTGCAAATTTTGTCTAATCTCTTTAAGACATGGATATAATCATGTCCCTTATCTTGAACTAAAAGGGTGCCATATAGAAGGGAAAAAAAAAAAAAGCAGAATCAGAAATTGAAGGTCTAGAAAGTCAAAACATTCATCTGGTGGGGGGGGGGGGGGGACAGAGAGGAAAATGAAGACGAGCATTGCAGGAAACTTGCTACTACTACATGCAAGGACAAACTTTCCATGCAGGCATAAAAAACACAGACATCATCAGGTGGGTGCCAAAAGCCCGGAAAGACATGAAAATTAGCAACTATTCAGATAATCTGAACAGGAATGATGGTTCCATGCATCAAAGCCCAACATAATTAATTAGGAATAAAATATAGTTCAGAGACTAAATAAGCTTGACCTGAAACTACATTAGGATTGATCCATTTTTCAAAAATAGTTACATTCTAAAGCCAGCAGTTGTATCAAAAAACATCACGTGTCTTTTGAAGCTTCCCTATCTCATAAGTGATTCATTGTATTATTTGAAACTCGAAAGCACATCTGCCTTGCATCTATCCACCCCACTCACACACTTTCACCCCCAACCTCAAGCTTGAATCCGTAAGTATTCTCATTACCAACTTTCAAGGTGAAGCTTCCACACTACATTGATAACTTAGAGTTGTCTTTGACAATACATAAAATTTATGAAAATTATTCAAGAATTTACTCATCCAACTAAATATTTACTTTGTTTCCATGCATGATCTTGGTTTTGTACAGAATCATAATCTCATAGAGAACACATAATTACTTTCCTGTAATAAAAACAAAAAAACAAAAAACAAAAAAAGCACGTGCTCGATCACCATTCTAACAACACTATTCAGTAAATTACATTAAAATTCAACACAATACAATAAACATTCAAATTTTCGTCAAATTAATGTCTCTGCAGCCTCCATTATGCATCAATAAATTAACTGGCAAATGTCAGTAATCAAGCAACCTTCGATTATGCCAGGAGAAAAAAAAAAAAAAAACTAATACTAACCTTCTTCAAATTCGTTAACGCACAATTGCTTCTCTTTTTGCTCTAATTTTTGAGTATTAGTTGAGTTGGCAAGAAGGGCTGCAGATCGCCGGAAATGAAGCTTCTCGGTGCCGGAAACTGCTGCTTCTCTTCTTGAAGCTCGTTTGCGCTGTTGGTTCATGCCCTAATTTTTGTGCTTCAATTGAATGCAGATGGGCTTTACAGATGTATATGAATTGGGCTTTATAAATTAAAACATGGCCCATTAATATTCATTAATTTTGGGCCTTAGTTAAAATAGTTAAAAAGCTCTCTTTCGTTAGTATTAACGACATTTATAAAAAATATCGTTTAATGTTTTGTTTGTTTCCATTAGTATAGGGTTGGTGTAATACATTAGATTAGAAAAAATTAAATTAAATTTTGTAAAATTAAAAAACATTTAATATTTATATAAGAATTTTTTTTTATTATTTTGTGCAATACACATAGTTTAATTTATTATTAAATTTAACACAATCTGATTATATATTATTTAATTGTTTAAACATATGTAACATTTATAAAGGAACATGAATGTTTTTACTTATTATTTTGAAAAAAATATGTATTGTCATGTTTATTATATTATTCAATCATGGTTTTAGTTTGATTTTATAGTCAAAATTTAAAATGTTTAATTTTCTTTTTAATTAAATAATAAAAAAATGAAATTCAAAATTCCCTAAAATTTTTATAAAAACTATTACATTACATTCATTAATAAATTTCAAAGGAGTGAAAGTTTGAATAATCCTTTTAAATTAGTCTACTTTTGTTTTTCCTTTTTCTTTATTTATATTTTTCTCTAAATTTTTTAAATATATAAAATGATTTTCTAGCATGTGTTATTTTAACAATTTAAGATAAATTTTTTATATTTTTTAATAATTTTTTATCAACATTAAGTTTAATATAATTAATTAGCTATATTAGTTAGCTTTAAAATTATATTTATATGTTGTAGATTTTATTTGTAAAGAAAAGAAATTAATATGAAAAAAATGTAGGTGTGTCATGTGGTAAATCTCATTCTTATATATATATATATATATATATATATATATATATATATTTGGTCTCAAGTGGTCAAAGGTTAAAAGGGGAGTGAATGAACATCTATCAAATTTTTACGTTTTAAAACTTTCTATAAGGAGTTGCTAAATTCTAGACAGAATACAGCTACTCGGCCAAATCAATAAGCTGGCAGAATGCTTAATCAGCTTGTTGTTTCAGAGTTTACAGTATGCAGCGAATACATATAGAGTTTCTTTTTGAAAATACGTTTTCTTTTCTAAGTATGATTTTGTCAAGATTTTTTAATGCAATATGTGCAGGATATATATCAGATATGCAGCAGATAAATAAAACAATAAACACACAGAGATTTATAGTAGTTCGAAGGTGGTGTAATCCTTCTACGTCTACTTTTCTCCTTCACTGATGATGAACTCCACTAGGTCAGATTGTTTTACAAGTCTCAACTTTACAATCATCTTCCTAACGAGCTATCACCTACTAGAATTAGTAAGTTTCCTAGGTCAATCCCACACAGGGTACAAATACTCATACAGAGTAAAAAGCCTTAACAACTTTAAAGCTAACACTTAGTGAGGATCTAAATCCTTCCAACTAAGGACACCAACTAAAACAACCCAGCACACAGCAAATAAGTTAAAAGTATATGTTCTTCAACTGGTGCGTGAAGACAGCCTTAAGATCTTGATAACTTGAAATCTTGGGCTCGACTGCTTCAGGAAGGTTGAGTGACTGGATTGAGAGAAAACTTGCGTTTACTTAAGAGAGTATGAGAGCTTAGAAAATTCCAGTAGTTCAGTAGTTTTCTCGAGTCAACTTCACCTTCTTTTATATTTGTAGGGAAATGTGTCCGTTGAAGAGAGACACTCATTGTAAAATTCAAATATTGATCTTTTTTTATCTTCATATTAAATGCTCTTGAAATACTGGGAAATAGGGCATGTCCTATTCTGCAGGGCATTAATGGCGCCACTCATCGGCCACAGTGCTTTTACAGGTCTGTGGTCTAGATGGCCGCGCCTCATTGGTCAGGTGCTAACTTCCATCTACCGGATACTTTGATAAAACATATTCCTCGTACTGCATTCACTCATTCCTCGTACTGCAATAAATAAGACTAATGTGACTTACTGTTTCCTGATCAGGTTGCAGTCAATGCTTTCTATTCTGCGTCTGCTTGCTGATTCTGAAACTGCTCACTGTTTCTGAATCATGCTTGTTGATTCTAAATCCTCCTTACTAATTCTGAATCTTACACAAAGCCTCCAGTTCTCTTTATTGTACACTATATGCTGCTTACTGATCCAACTTGCCGATTCTGCTTATTTCTACTATTTACTGATTCTCCTTACTGAAAATCAACATCTGATACTTCTTTATATGCAGAATCTTGCTTCGATCAGAAACTTCCATCCTTCTGTTTTTTACATATCTTCAAAATACATTTCAGAAAATAAACTTAACCAAACTAAGTTCCACTTAAACAATGTGGAAAAATGGGGTCTCCAACTTCCTATACAAAGCTACTTTATCTCATCAAAACTTAACAGAGATATCCCAACATATATATATATATATATATATATATATATATATATATAATAGTATAGGGTAAATGTATTACACGAGATTTTTCAAAAAATAAAATTTTATTTAATCAAATTAGAAAATTTTAAATATTATTAATATAGTAAAATTAAATTTATGATTTGTGTAATAAATATTGCAACATTAAATATAACGTAATATGATTAAATAATTATCAAATTGTCAGAATATATATATTGTATTTGTAGAGGATCATAAATAATTTTTTATTTATTATTGAAAATAATTTATATAGGTATGGTTGTTGTATCTTCAACCCACCCATCATTTTTTTTAGTTTGCTTTTTATTGTTAAAATCTATAATAATTTTAAAAATTTCTTTTTAAATAAATAATAAAAAATTGAAAGTCAAAATTTCACAAATAAATTTTATAGTTTAAAATACAAATTCAATGAAGGATTATTCAATTTTCACTAATTAATAAGTTTAAATTAATAGTTTGAACAATCATTTTAAATAAGCTCATCTTTATTTTAGTGTTTTTCTTTTTTCTTTATTTATTCTTTTTCTTTAAAATTTTATAAATTTAACAAATTTCAAATATGCAAATAATTTATATATTGAATCCTAGCATATGTTATTTAGATAAATTTAGTCAACATATCTAAATTATTTAGTAATTTTTGGTAACAACATAAAATTTGAAATCATTAATTAACCATATTTAATGTCAAAATAATGTGAGCATGACAAGTATCCTTAGTGATCTTACTTTTATATATATAAAGATAACGTAGTAGTATTACATATTTATTAAAAAATTACAAAATATAATATTTGTCCTTAGGGTGTTTATTTAAATAATTCTAAATAAAAATTGTCTGAACCACTCCAAAATCCTCCAATGTGAACACATAACCACCACCTGTATTGACAATTTTAAATGTGATATTTTTTCGATTTTTTGTTTTTCCACTTCTATATTTTTAACAATAGCCTTCTTTAGAATGTGTCTTCTGGTAAGAAAATTTCTACTTGTTATTTTTGGTCACAAGTCTGATTGTATATATTTAACACAAAAATTTCTATACATTTGGTACACAGATCTAGAGTTCATGCATTCGAATCGATTTTGTCACCACGCGCCGCCACACACCCGTACGCACCATTAAGTCGAGCACAAATTCACCCAAACATGTTTTCAGGTGTCAAACTTTTATTTTATGTTAGTCATATTTTTTAGTAGTGTTAGTCATACATTTAATAATGTTAGTTGTATTTTAACATATGTATGATATTTGTACATAAATGTATGACTAATATAACATAAATGTATGACTAACATAGTATAAATGTCAGCGATTTTTTTTTAAAGTTAAAGTATTGCACTAAGGTTATGATATTTGGACATAAATGTATGACTAATATATCATAAATGTATGACTAATATAATATAAATGCATGACTAACATAACATAAATGTTAGGGTAAAAAGAAAAAAACAGTGTGGATTCGGGATGAATCCAGCCTAACCTGACTCGAGTGCATGGATTTAAGATGCATGCATCAGTTGCACAAGAGACTATATTTAAAGACTAATTAAGACAAAGATGACGTAACCAAAATAAAATACGACATGAAAAACTATATAAAAACAAATAATCAAAATATATTTTGTTATCTTTATAAATTTTTTAAACATTAATATTATGGGGTAATTCGAAGGTCTCAACCATTAATAAATTATTAACATTCATCCATTTCTATTATGATTTTAATACTTATCCAAGAACATGTAATTATTTATTAGCTTTCTAATATGTTTATGTTTTTATTTTATATTTTGTTCTTAGCTATAAAATATATTTCATAATTAAGAAATTAGTTTGTTTATATCATTAAATAAAATAATCTAACAATTGTAACATAGAGAAGTTGAATTTGATTAGAAAAAATAAGTAGGAATACAAAAGATCTTTGATATTAATTCAAAATATACTAAAATAAAACTTCTATTACAGCATTCCCTTATATTATTCAATTCTATAGTGTTAGGTTATTATAAGTATATTAATTGATTAAGTAACATATAATTAAATAATATAATTATTAAATTATTCCGATGTGCTTAAAGTTATTATATTATAAAGATATCTTTGTTCCCGTTGTTTCCTTGAAAGACAGATGTCATAAAGACATAAACTAAGGGGCCCTTTGGTAGGCACCTTTGCAACTAAGCAATGGAAATAGAATGGATTTAGAGTGTTTGATACGCACATTTGATTGTTGCTACAGTGATTTGAAATCCTAATACTAAGGAATCACGATTACTCAGGTTTTCCTAAGCAATGACTTTCATTCCTCAACTCTATTTTCTAAAACAATAATAATAATAATAATAATAATAATACTAATAATAATAATACTAAGAATACTACTACTACTACTACTACTACTACTACTAATAATAATAATAATAATAATAATAATAATAATAATAATTAATAATAATAATAATAATTATTATTATTATTATTATTATTATTATTATTATTAAGTTGATTCCATTTCTAAAGAATTTTGGTAAACCAAACAACACAAATTTAAAGAGATTATTCATTACATTCCCCACTACTATCATTACCATTCATTTTCTCATTCCTCACCATCATACCAAGCGGCCCGTAATAAATGTTTACAAAGCTAATGAAATAGTTTATATATATATATATATATATATATATGTGAATATAGACAAAAATAGTCATTCTTCTAAATTGATCATTCTTCTAAATTTTTATTCTTGTTTCTTTCATAGCAATCTTAATAAATTATGACCTATTTTGAAGATATAAAATATTTGTGTTAAAAAGGAAAAAAAATACATTAAACAACTCCTCATGAATCTAACCTATTTTATATTGGCGAAAACTCTTGTATATCAAGTGAACGTATCTAAGAGCCGTGCAATTTGAGTTGACCCGACTCGAATCCGCGAGTTTTAATATATATATATATATATATATTTTTTTTTTTTTTTGAATTTTATGTGTTGACCTTTATGTTATAAATATGTGATCTTTATGTTATATTAGAATGACTTTTATATACAAATATCATAACCTTTATGTACTGTAACTTAAAAAAAAAAAAATTCACCGCTTTGTTTGGATCTACATACCTTTATGTGATATTACTCATACAATTTAGTGTTAGTTGCCCTTTTATATATTACATAAAGGTAAGAATATTTATATATAAATGTGACATGAATATAATATAAAAGTAACATGAATATCACATAAAGGTATATATGTACAAATTGTGCCGAAACTCTTCCTTTTTTTCCTAAGTTACAGTACATAAAAGTAAGGATATTTATACATAAAAGTCACACTAATATAACATAACAGTAACACATAAATCACAAAAAAACAAAGGCAAAAAAGAAAAACTCGCCGATTGAGGTCAACCCGGATTGCATGTGCATTTAGTGCACACCAATCCAACTCTTTTATATTTGTGTTAGAAAGGAAAAAAAAAATCATTAAACAACTCCTCCTCATAAATCTTAATATTGTTGAGATGATTTCTCTTTAGAAAAATCAAATTGATTGAGATTGAAGGTACAATCTTAATATTACTCCTCATGAATCTTAATATTGTTTAGATGATTTTTCTTTAGAAAATCCAAATTGACTGAGATTGAAGGTACATTCGGTGTTGATGATGAATCTTAATATTGCTGCTCATGAATCTTAATATTGTTAGAGATGATTTTTCTTTTGAGATAATTTTTAATATTGTTGAGATGATTTTTCTTTAGGAAAATCAAATTGATTGAGATTGAAGGTACATTTAGTGTTGAGGATGAACTAGTATAGGGTTGAGGTTGATGTGATATTTTTCTTTAGAAAAATCAAATTGACTAATAACTCTGGATCATTTCATAATGTTTGTTCATGTTGTGAGATATCGATTAATGTTATTTGTATATCTATATTTTAATTAAATGTAATTCTGCTATGCTCATATTTTATAAGATTGGATGAACATTAATTTCTAAACAAAAAGTGAAACTACCTTCCATGTACTCTAGTAAATTTTTTTATTCACATTATTTAGCTTAAAAAGAAGAGTACACAAAATTATAGATTAAATATACAAGAGCGAGTCTTATGTAAGACGGGTCAACTCACAATTCACACTTCACAATTTATATATAAATTTATAAAAATTGATTTGATTTATAGGTAAAAAAATCGTCTCATGTAAATTTTTGTATTTAAATAACTACTCACCTAGCAATAACCATAAATCTATTCAAAATCTCTTTCATATAAAATCACAAAATAAGTTAATATGCTATGAAAAATATTTTCCCAAATATAGAGTAATGCAGATTTTGATTTTTGGATTGGGCTTCTTATGGCCTAAGCTTATCATTTTAATTTCCGTTTTAATTGGGCCAATAAAAGTAAGATTGGTATTTCCATAAAACACCTTATTTCTTCATTTTGGCCCATATTCATAAGGAGTTGCAAATTATAAAAAATGAAAACTGGGCTCTTGAGGAAAACCCCAGAATAATCTGGAAAGATTTAATTGTCTGTTCTTCACTATAAATAACCAATCTCCTTCAATCTCTTTACTCATTCTTGATAATTCACCCAATTCTCACACACAATCTCTACCAACAAAATCAAATTTCTCTCCGAAACTAAGCAAAAATGTCTCTGATTCCGAGCTTCTTTGGGAACCGTAGGAGCAACGTATTCGATCCATTATGATTGGACATTTGGGATCCCTTTGAGAGCTTTCCTCTTTCATCCTCCCTCGCCAACCTCCCTTCCTCTGCAACAGAAACCAGCGCCTTGGCAAACGCTCGCATAGACTGGAAAGAGTGTTCAAGGTGGATGTTCCTGGTTTGAAGAAAGAGGAAGTTAAGGTGGAGATTCAGGATTCTAATGTTTTGCAAATCAGCGGGGATAGGAGGAGAAGAACGACAAGTGGCGCCGCCTCGAGAGAAGCAGCGGAAAGTTCCTCAGCCGGAATGCCAAGTTGGATCAGGTGAAGGCGGCGATGGAGAATGGGGTGCTGACGGTGACTGTGCCCAAGGAGGAAGTGAAGAAGCCTGAGGTGAAGGCCATTGACATCTCTGGCTAACTAATTCTCTGTTGCAGTTTGCTTGTCCTGAATTAATAATCTTGTGGCTGCCATTATATTGAGAGAGAAAGAGAGTAGGAAAATTGTTTGTAGAATTGTTAGTATATTTGCTTGTCATTTGATGACTTGTAAAAGATGTGGACTACTGTGTGCATTTCGTTGAATAAAACAAATCCCAGTCTATATATTTCTCACATATTGGTTCTTGCTGCTCTATTATGTTTTTTACACTATTATCTGCAATCTAAAAAGTATATTATATAATCTGCTAAAAATCTTATACAATAAAGCTTCTGAAATATTCATTTGACTTTTAAACCTATGGATTCTAGGATTGGTGTATTCTTTATATATTCTGTAGTTTCCCAAAATCAACCCGAGTTTCATTTTCATAGCTTTTAGATGAAATATTAGTATCAAATCTTTCTTGTTTGACAATATCTAGTTTACAATGAACTTACAAAAATTATGGGAGTAAGTCTCCTGTGAGACCGTTTCACGAATTCCCTTTCTTGAGACGGATCTATTTGACCCACAATTCAAATTCACAGTCCACATCATCCATCCCACCCTTAGCTCAACCCATATAAAATACATAACAGTTTGCATTGCACTAAGGAAGATGCCACGTGCAGTTGGAGGCCACCGCACCAGCACAAAACCATTATCTTTAACCAAAAATTATGTGTTCCTTTATTTTTGTTTTTTTTTTTTATGTGGACAAAATATTATGCTTGCTGTTGTATGGAAATAACCAGAAATAGATGTCAAAACACGAGTTTTACCAACACATTAATGGATTGACTTATTAAATATTCTTCAACTTATTGTATGCAATTGAGAAAATAAATAATCCAACTATATTTATATAAAACGGTTACTTATGTAACAAAATCACAATAAGAATCAAAACACATACTTATAGTTTTAAAATACATACTTATAGTTTTAAAATACATACTTATACAAAACGTTTATTTATATATAGCAACATAACAATATATAAGAACAAAATGCATACATATAGCTTTAAAACGGATACTTATAGTTGTAAAATACATACTTATATAAAACAGATGAAAAAATAGAATAAAAAAACGTATACTTGAAGGTTTGAAAGACATGCGTATGTCAAGAAATTACATACTTAAAGATGCATGTAAGAGGTTTACTTTAACTTATACATAATTCAGTCAACTTAGGCAGAAATCTCATACTTAAATGATGTAAAATTTTTGTAAAACAAAAAGAAGTTGTAATGTTATTCATATAAATTTAAATTCAATCATACTTATGTGCATAAATCACATACTTAAAAATGTAAGAGACATACTTATACATAAATTTAAATTCAGTCATAAAATCACATGCTAATTTGCAAAAATCACATATTTAAAGATGTAAGAGACATACTTATACATAAATTTAAATTCAGTCATAAAATCACAAACTAATGTGCAGAAATCGCATACTTATGTACATAAATCACATACTTAAAGATGTAAGAGGCATACTTATACATAAATTTAAATTCAGTCATAAAATCACATACTAATGTGCATAAATCACATACTTATGTACATAAATCATATACTTCAAGATGTAAGAAGTATACTTATACATAAACTTATACACCCCCAAAACCCCCCATCTCCAAACACCATCAAAATCCCATTTCCAATACCAAAAAAAAAAAACCAAAATTGTTACACATACATTGCTCAAAACCCAATAATGGTGATCAAGAAGAGACCAACACGATGACATCATCACCATTAACACACAAGAACCCATCTTCCAAATGCAAGAAGAAGTACAAGGGTGTTAGAATGAGAAGCTGGGGTTCATGGGTTTCTAAAATCAGAGCACCCAATTAGAAGACAAGAATCTGGCTCTGCACTCCTGAAGCCGCGGCTAGAGCCTATGATGCTGCTCTTCTTTGTCTCAAAGGTTAATCAGCAAACCTTAACTTTACACTCTTGCCGCATGCGGTTAACGGTGGATACGGCAGCGGCATGCGACGGTGTGTGTGACGAAGAAGTCTGGAGTTAGGTGCGACGATAGGTGAGACGAATGGATGGTGTATAGGGTTGTCTCAGATTGTCTCAGGTTATGTATATGTTAGTGGGCTGGCTTGTGGGTTTAATTTGATTTTGGGCTGGACTATGATTTGGGTTGGGCTGGATTATGGTTTAGGTTGGGTTGGGTAGTGGGTCAAATAGATCCGTCTCACGGGTCTTCTTCCGTGAGACGGTCTCACATAAGTTTTTGTGAATATATAAATCATAATAAATGTAAGTCTTTCTATATATGTTCCAAATTTTCAAGTGGATTTGGCAATTTTCGTCCCAAGAAGCTTGTAGTATCATGTGATGCATCCCAAAACTAGAAAAATACACAATCTACTTTTCTGGGATGAAAAAGTGATGCATCCCCAAAAATAGAAAAATACACGATCTACTTTTTTGGGATGAAAAAGTGTGGTTCTACGATATTGCAACTGGGAGCAAATATGTCATCACATAGAAATAGAAAAATATACAATCTACTTCTTCTCAAAGAAAAATACACGATCTACTTTTCTGGGATGAAAAAGTGTGATTTTACGATATTGCAACTGGAAGCAAATATGCTATCACATAGAAATAGAAAAAGAAAAATACACAATCTACTTTTCTGGGATGAAAAAGTGTGGTTTTACGATATTGCAACTGGAAGCAAATATGCTATCACATAGAAATAGAAAAATATACAATCTACTTCTTCTCAAATGAAAAAATGTGGTTGTGTGATATTTCAAATGGGAGTAAATATGCTATCACATTAGATAATCATGTTTGGTTGTACAATATTCTGGAGCAAATATGCTATCACATTAGATATTCATGTTCCGATGTGCTTGGTGTGAGATAGTCATGTTAGTTGTACGATATTCCAACTGTGAGCAAATATGCTATCACATCAGATATTCATGTTCCGATGTGCTTGTTGTGGATATGAAGAAGGTACTTACACATTGGTTGTATAATATTCCAACTCGGAGCAAATATGCTATTACATTAGATATTGATGTACGTTATTACATTAGATATTGATGTTTCGATGTGCTTGTCGTGGTTATGGAGAAGATACTTATACATTTTGCAGTGTTTTGAGTAAAGCATATGTAGTGGCTTTGACTATTTTCTTGCTTAGTTGACAAAGTTTGTTAGTGTGTTATTTAGGCTTTCCTTTTCTATAAATAGGTGAATTTGGATTGATAGAGGAGTTTTTCTTGCTTGAGTATGTGTTCCTATATTCAATCATTTCTGAATGTAGTTATTACTTACTTGCTTATAGTATTACTTCGTTCGTAATTCAAAAAAAGTTTGTCCATGTATATCTTATATAGTTTTAGATTTTTTTCGACCTTTGAACACTTTAGGTTGCATTTTGTTGTGCGGACCATATTCACCCAAATGTCACACTAATCAGACTAAAGTAAAACTAAGGTATAAATTTTTAGTAGATGTAAAATGAGTTAAAATATTCTATGAACTTTCTAGAAGTTCGGATCATTACAAGAACATATATAGCACACATTAGATAGTTTTCTAGAATATTGATATCAAGGGTTTGGATCTACAATAAAATACTCAATTAATTAATAGCATTTTTTTTAAAAATAATTTTATTTAAGTATAATTTATATGGAAAAAATAAATTTATGATTTTATGCAATACATACCGCCAAGTAGCATTAAGCATTAAATATAACAAATTGTAATTAAAATATTATTTAATTGTTGAAAAATATTTTGTATTTATAAATGAACATAAATAAATTATTTATTCATTTTTGAAGAAAAAAATCTTTTCTGCTATGTTATTACATTATTCAACTCTACATTTTTGTTGTTTGATTTAATTTTTCAAGTCTAGAATAATTCCCTAAAAAAATAAATTCAATTAAATGATAAAAAATAAATCTCACAATTTCCAAAAAATTCATAGTTCATTTTATAACATATATTTGAAAAAATTATTCAATTTCATTAGCTAATAAATTTGAAGAATCATTTTTAATCAACACATGTCCTTTATATTAGTTTTTATTTATGTAAAATAATTTCTATTATTGAAGTTTAGTATATGTTATTTTGATAAATCTAGTTAACATTCTTATAGCTATTATTAAAGTTTAGTATATGTAAAATTGAAGTCATTAATTAGTCATATTAATAATTACTCCCTCCGTCCCTTAACATTTTGTACACTTTTCTTTTTAGTCTGTCCCCAAACACTTTGCACACCAAAAAATGGTAAATTTTATCACAATTCTTACCCTCACAATACACACTTATTTACACATAATGTCATTATTTTTTCACAAACATTCAAACTAATCCCTCCATTAGAAAAAGTAGAATTGACCCTTATACCCTCATTTATAAAGCAATCATTCAATTTTTCTTAAAAACTGTGCATAAATAAGGGTGCAAAGTGTTATGGGACGGAGGTAGTATTATATATTTTATTGTTAAAAAGGTTAATATGAGAAAATTATAGGTTTGATGTCAAGTATTCCTACTTGTTATTCCTTTTTACATTTATAAAAGATAAAATATAGATTTTGTAAGTCATCTTTTTCCACCTTCAGCTACGCGGAAATCCATTTATATATTAATATTGTAATAACACAGACTTATTTGCTAAAATATCAAATATTGTAATAAGAGAAGTATATACTAATAAGCTTAATTGAAAAGAGGGAAAATCACCATGTTTTTTTAAAATTACAATTCAACACTGATTTTTTTTTTTTAATTTAACAAATTTAAAAAGGACTTTATCACTACATATCGCAATTCGAATTATATATAATTATGTTTTTTGAACATCTTAACTTTAATATTTATATAAATAATTCACGACTTTAACATATTTTTACAATTCAACTTTAACATATTGTTAGTTATATATTTTATTTGATATGTGAACTCGATATGTCGAAAAATACAATTGTAATTTAGAAAATTGTTTTTTTTTTTTTTTTTTGTTTACAATAAGGCGTGATTTTTTTTCTTTTTTCTCTCTTTTTTGGGCAATATCAATAACTACCACAAGTTACAGCGATAATACGACAAAGAAATGCAGTTTTCAATAATTAAATTGTAAAGTCTCCACATTATATTTATGATCCTACTTTAGTTGTGCCGCAAAAATACGTGACTGCTCGTTAGATTATGCAATTTATTCCTTTTTTCTTATAAAATATTGTTGCCTTTGACATGAATAATATTCAATAATTAACCTTCTTTTTTTTTTTTTTTAATTAATCATCGTAGAATCAGCCAAATATGTACAGCCATAGGTTTGACTACCAAGAGTCAACTGTACTAGCAATGGTACTTTCATGTTGGAACTCGTACTACATTATTTACCTATAGAAGGATCGATGCATTGTCAATATTCTTTCCTAATTTAATTTAGGTAAACATATCATCAATAGTCTCTCATTCAAACTTATATCATTCTCATCCGTTATATTTTTTTAATATGTCATATCGATTTTCTTGTAATCCTCAATTAAATTGTTAATGGTGGACATTTTATCACTTTCGAAAATCAAATCCTTTTAATTTTCTATCATGTAAATCATGTAATGTGTTAATCACCTCTTTTAACATCCAATTATACTGAGGGACGTTCCTGATCAATTACTTTTTTTTAATTTCTCTAAATAGTTCAAGATCTTTTAACAAATGATAACATACTACTAGATTAATTCGGTAGAACAAAATGAATATAAATATTAAAATGTAATTTATGAGTTGTTGGTTGAAACTTAACCCTTGCATGTAATAACTCCTAATTTAATTTATGAAAACCATCATTATGCAAATGAAACTAATAAAGTTTCTTTATCTTAGTGTAAAATTAACAAGAAATGTGAACACTTAATGGGAAAAGATCATCGAATAAAAATTGTTATGTTGCTTAATTATAGACATTTAAATTGTGTTA
The DNA here is from genome assembly GCA_946896805.1 of Scutellaria galericulata. NCBI lineage: Eukaryota > Viridiplantae > Streptophyta > Magnoliopsida > Lamiales > Lamiaceae > Scutellaria > Scutellaria galericulata. Next base: position 4,044,126 of record OX335788.1, read on the forward strand.
TGACTTTATACTGGTCATAAAAAGAATTATTAGCTTGTTTTATTTTGAAGATAATTAGAAGATCCATCACTAATTTGTTTTCTTATATTAGTATTTCACTATGTAATTGAATTCTAAATTTGGAATATTTTGAGATTTGTTTATGATTTTACCTAATATATTCATACAATAGTAAAGTTATGATCTTTAGGGACATAATGATATGAACAATAATTTATGACGAACTGAAGTGAGATTTTTTAAAAGGTTAAGGGCTAAAATAAAATTGAATTAGAGATGAGAAATTATTTGTAATAGTTGGCCCCACTTAATGATTAAGATGATGACAATCTGAAATCAGCTTAATTCTTTGTACAACCGGAAGCATAAAAAATATGTGGTGGAAGAGAATTATCCTTCATTTAATATCCAATAAATAAATAGATAAATAAACAGGAAGGAGAGAGAGAGAGAGAGAGAGAGAGAGAGAGAGAGGTAAAAAAAAAAAAAGAAAGAAAGAAAGAAAGAGAAAGAAAAGAAGCTGGAAGATTGTTGGAAGATTATCCCTTATTATGCTTTCATTTTACCTTTGTAGGTAAGAGAACTATTTTATTGTTTGAAAATTCTATATGCGTCTTCATGTCTGCTGCAAATATTATTTATATTTGTCCAACAAATAAGTTGTTGAAATCAATCTTTGTCAATGCTATTAAAATCAAGATTTTGAGAAATATTAGCTTTCATTATTTATGGATAATTAAGAGAAAGGGATTGAGTGTCTAAGTAGATAATTTGATAGCAAAAGATGGAAAAATAAAATAAAATACAGTCAGTTAATACAATGATGAAAATAAATCAGCAAAAAAAGTGTTATTTCTTTACCAAACATGTGAGCTTCTGACTTAAAATAACGAAAAAATTTATATGTGACGGTCTCATAGTTATGAGACCCCATGAAATGGAAAAAGAATTATATTGATCCACTAGTTTTAGAGTTGTATAGAAGCATGTAAAAGTGAAATTTAGTACAAAAACCTTAGTACTTATGCATGAATCATGCTGTTTTTCTTGATTCACTATGATGACGTGTATTGCATCCTCATATCTCTATATATATGTGTTTGCATTGAATGAGTTTGATACATTAAACACAACAACAACTTTTGATTGTTGAAATTCAGGATTTGATTAGAATGAAATTTCGAGCAATATGGCAGAGTTTCTTCCTCATAGTGCTTGTGGGGTACATGTTTGTATGGATCATGCTTCCTACAAAAACTTACAAAAATTCATGGGCTCCCAAATTGAATGAGAGGTTCAACTCCACATACTTTAGAGAACAAGGTAATGTTTTCTCGAATTCGATATTCGTGTACACGATTTCTACGTATATATCTTCTTCATCTTGCTTTTGTCTATGCAGGGACAAATCTTGTCTTGTTTACTTTTCCTCTTATGCTCGTTTCTGTTTTGGGATGTGTTTATCTACATCTCCAGAGGAAATCTAATTCTCAAGGGTAAATAGTTTGGACTTTCTATTGATTAATTACATATGGGAAAAGAATATCCAATTTTCATCATTGTAACTTAGATTATTTTCACTACCACTTTTTTTCCTGACAATTTTCATTTGTTTTTGCTCGAATTTTCGATTTTTGTCCACATAGACAAAAGGTGACATTTTGAGCAAAATCAGACCAAAATTGAAATACATAAAATTGATGGTAAAAAAGTGGACAGCACCTAAATTACAAGACGAAAATTAAGATTTTCTTTCAAGAAGATATTGAATGTTAAAGATCAAGTTGAACTTATTGTAGTGGTAAGAGCTACTATGATGGCGTAAGACGACCAATGATGGTGATGGCGCCACTAGGGATAGTAAGCGCGGTGGAGCTTACATTTTTGGCCATGTTTATTGCGCTTCTGATATGGTCTCTTGGGAATTATTTGTATGTAAGCTTCGAACATCTTCACATGCATACACCGGGAGAAAAAGTGTAAGTATCGTGTTGAAAACCGCTTAAATTTCAATACTATTTGTGAAGATAAGTTCTAACAGAGCGTGTTGTTGTGTATTGAAGGTGGCAAGCCAAGTTTCGAAGCGTGAGCTTGAGGCTTGGATACATTGGACACATTTGCTGGGCTTTCTTGTTCATTCCAGTGACTCGAGGATCATCGATCTTGCCTTTGCTTGGGATAACATCGGAATCGAGCATCAAGTATCATATCTGGCTTGGACATATTTCAACTGTCTTGTTTGCTGCCCATAGTGTTGGATTTGTTATCTATTGGTGGTCAATGACTCATCAAATGTACCTGGTACATGCTTCTCCTATCTTTCTACTCAATATCCATGATAAAATAATTTTTTTTATTTAGTATTATTTTTAAATAACTTAAATGTCTAATTATCTCATCCACCATTTCTACCATCTTTCTCTTTGACATATGTGGAAAATGATTTTCTCTCTAAAATCTCTTGGTCGATTTTCTATTTAACGTCAAAGTTATTTGTTTCTAGGTGTGTTTTGAATTAATTTTATGTTTTACACCTACAAAAAAAGTCTAGATAGATTGCAATTGTGCCATCAAGAGGTTAGAATTTGAAGCTTAATTACCATTCACAAGCTAAACATTACTTGCAAATCCCATCAACGTCACAGTTTTTCTTGGCAAAATCTTAGATCTCGATGGTCAAGGTATAAAGATCAAAGTTGTCGAAGCTACATACCATCAAGATCTAAATTCTCTAATTTAAGGGCATTTATGTCATTTGATATCTCATTTGGACAAAAAACATGTTTTTTTTTTTCATTTTTATCAAATGAATAATTTTAATTTTTCCTTATCCATAGTAGAAAACTCTTCAAAGTCTATCCTTATTCATCTTGATGATACATTTCAACAATAGAATGAGGTGAATGGTGATTACAGATGCTTGAATGGAGCAGTACATATCTCTCAAACGTTGCCGGAGTCATTGCATTCGTGGTGTCGTTAGTGATCTGGGGGACGAGCTTCGGTCGGGTGAGACGAAAAATGTTTGAACTCTTCTTTTACACACACCATCTCTACATTGTCTACCTTGTTTTCTACATGCTCCATGTTGGAGTGGGCTACCTTTGCATGATTCTTCCTGGGATCTTCCTCTTCCTCATCGATCGATACCTACGTTTCCTACAATCCAGACGACAGTCTAGGCTGGAATCGGCCCGTCTCTTACCCAACGGAACCATGGAACTAACCTTTGCCAAGAATCCAGGTTATTGATCTCATGATGATGAGTAATTGTTTTTACTAGCTAAATGATCTAATTTACTAATTTTCTTGATGATAGGATTGTGTTATGGTGCTAGTAGTACATTGTTTCTACATGTTCCAAGTGTGTGCAAATTGCAGTGGCATCCATTTACAGTGATATCCAACAGTGAGTTGGAGAGAGATAAGCTGAGTGTTGTGATCAAAAGCCAGGGAAGTTGGACCAAGAAATTGTACACCCAACTTTCTTCTTCTTTGGGTCATCTTCAAGTCTCAACTGAAGGACCCTATGGACCTGCGTCATCTCATTTTCTAAGGTAATTTCTCTTCCAAAGCTCAAATTTCAACCAAAATTAACCGAATCAAAGTTTGAATTTTGTTTTTAGGCGGGAATGTCTGGTGATGATAAGCGGAGGAAGTGGCATCAGTCCTTTCATCTCCATAATTCGCCAAATCATCGCCAAAACCAGAGAATCCAACACCAAAACACTTCCTAAAATTCTCCTCATCTCCGCCTTCAAAACCACCGCCGATCTAACCATGCTCCATCTCCTGCTTCCTTCCTCCATCGATCCTTCAGACATTTCCAAGCTGCAGATTCAGATCGAGGCTTACGTCACCCAAGAACACGAGAAGCCCCTCGACGACACAGACAACCAGATCGAGACAAAGCTGTTCAAACCAGATCCATCAGACACACACATATCTGCAGTGCTTGGTGAGAACAGCTGGCTATGGATCGGTGCCATAATCTCATCCTCGTTTGTCATGTTCTTACTGCTCCTCGGATTCGTAACGCGCTACCATATATATCCGGTGGAGGAGAGGGGAGAGAACTACCATTACAGCTACAAGATTCTGTGGGACATGTTCCTTGTGTGTGTGTGTGTGTTTGCAGGAACAAGTGGAGTTGTGCTATGGCAGAAGAGGAAAATTAAGCAAATTCAGAACATCGATTTGTCCTGTGTTTCTGATGGAGATGTGGAGGGCTTGACTCATCATCACTCTCTTGTTCAATCCACCAAAGTGCATTTTGGTGCTAGACCTGATCTAAAGAGTGAGTTTTTTTTTTTTTTTTAATTAGGGTTAATCGCCGGAAATTGCAATATTTACTCGAATTGTCAATTTAACCAAAATTTTTACTATTTGTCAAAATAAAACCTATCTTTATACAGGTAGTATGTTTTTTATTGATTTTGGTCAATTTTGGAAAAAAAAAAAAAAAAAAAAATATATATATATATATATATTTGCCAGATACGATAGTTTCACGAAGGTCAACTTCAAGAACTTCAAAAAAATTTAACTTTTTTTTTTTAATCGGATGTGCAAATTATTATTATTTTTTTAAAATTGGCCGAGGTCAAAACACATAGTAGACAAATAAGGTTATATTATTTTGATCAATAGAGAAATTTTTCGTTAAAATGACAATATGAATAAAGGTTGTGATTTTTCTGCAATTAACCCTTTTTATTTGGAAAATTCTCAAATTTCGTCCTATAATTTAAGTTTTGTCAACTATATAATATACCACATATCACATATTTTCAATTTTGATTAGCGAATTTTTGCTCGAAATGTAAATTTATGTCTACATAAATGCCAGAATTGGAAAGTCTAAGTCAACAATTTTGGCATCCATGCATGCAGGAAAAATAGATATCCAAACCAAATTTGAAGTAAAGTGAAATCAATGATACCTGAATTACATGACAAAAATTGTTAATTTTCCCTTATTTTCATCTCTTTGTGCCATTTATGTTATAAAAACAAGAAGCTTATTATGGAGAATATTGGGAATGACAGGGATACTTTTGGATTGCAAAGAATCGGAGGTTGGAGTTCTGGTTTGCGGGCCAAAGAGCATGAGGCATCAAGTTGCCAAGCTCTGTGCTTCTGCTTCTGCCAAAAACCTCTACTTTGAATCTATCAGCTTTAGTTGGTAATCAATCATTATTGTAATATTGAAATATTCTATTGATTGCTATGTATATTTGCAAGTGTGAGTTGAGAATGATGCTTCATATATTTTTTATATTTCTTCTACTGTAAATGTGAATAAGATCCATGCTTTATAATCATGTGGAAAACATTTATTTCTTTTTTGTTCCGGAGTCTTTTATGTCTTCATAGCAACAAATAATAGTGTGGAAAACTATGATGAATATCAACCTATTAATGTTATAAATATTTAAATTATAAACAACTAATAAGAGGGATTTTGTGTCATCAATACTATATTTATAATTTATATAACTAATGGTACGTTTGACCTTACACACTATCTATTAAGTCAAAATATCAAAAATTTATCAATCTTACTTTTAAAATTAACGGATAATGGTCTTTGACAAGATTCATTGTGGTTCTTCTTTCTTTTTCTGGAATGACAAACTTTTTTTAGACTATATTTTAAACTGAAATATTTTTAATATGTAATTTTGCAAAAATGCCTCATTTTGCAATTTTTTTTCCTTGCTAAGTTTCTTCTAATTAAAGTTTTGAGTAACACTTCCGTGCAATTGGTGCACAGAGTTGCACGGAATACCTTTATGTTATAAATGTAATACCTTTATATACAAATATTTATACCTTTTAAAATGAACATGCATAAAAGTGTTACATTTATAACATAAAGGTACTATATTTATAACATAAATGTGCGGATTGCACGGTACACAGAAGTTTTTGCCTGCCGTTTTTCTTACAAATTCCGTGTTTTACAAATCCCATCTGCCGCGTGGCCCCCATCCAATTGATAATTGGATGCACAAAAAAATTGGGGCAAAATTGGCAAAGAGCCCTAATCAAGCTTGCCTTTTTTTTTTTTGGTTCCTTTTTTGGGTAATTTTAATCTCCTCTTCTTCTTTGTTTGTCTGTCAATTTTTTTTGTTCTTCAATTTCCCTGTCTCATCCAATTAATTCACAAATTATGTCAAAAATCGACGACGAACTGCGCGCAAACGAAGTTATGAAGGTCGACGATGGTAAGTTTCTTTCTTCATTGCATGAAAGTCTTATAATGCTTCCTTTATACCATTTCCGGCTGATAGAAGGTTAGGTTAATTATTTATATGAACAAATGAATTAGTGCATGAAGGGGGAGGCTGCAATTTGAGTGTTTATATCGTAATCAATTGCAATGGAGTATACTGAATAATGTTTTTTTTAGTAATTACACTTGCTTTTCTTGCGTTTTACCTATTTGTGTCGTACCCTTGGCTTCTTTGGAAGCTATTTATTTGAATGATGGCGTTGATCACCACTCATTCTTCTTTCCTGGTGGCTCTTGCCATTCCAAATATAGGGCTTGTGCAAAAGGTTTCACTCAAATCCGCCTATTCTAGACGAAAATAATTTTTTGATCTCTCCCCTATTTTTGTAAGCAACTATATCGGTACAGTGGCGATTTCTTGCAGATAGGTGCATGTGGGTCGGATTTCTAACTTTTTGGCGGTGTCAAGTTGGAACAATTTCGAGTCTTGTGAATGTAGACCTAAGGTTATGTTTGGGCTAGGATTTTCTGAGGTTCTGTGTTTTTGGACTCACAATCTTGGATATTGGGGTGTTAGTAAATAATAAGAATCTTTGTTTGTTGTAATATTGGGAGTCCTGGACTTTGACTGTATATGTCATATGATGTGTAGACAGTGGTGATGTATTATTATACTGTATTTAGTTGTGATAATCTTAAGTTATGTATAAATAAACAATGATGAATGTGTTGTAAATGACAAATCATATTTGAAAAGTGAGTGAAGTAGTATGGGATGAGGGCTTGGACTCTGGGATAAGATTTTATTCTGCTTTAGTTTTATTGGCTAATTTTTATCCTTTTAACTCTTGGTTCAGAGGTTGATGTGAAAGAAAGATGTTGGGATCAAAGAGAAGCTTTGCCTGGAGAACCTTTGTGTGTTATATGCGGCCGCTATGGTGAATATATATGTGATGAGACTGATGATGATGTTTGCAGTTTTGAGTGTAAAAAGTCTCTTCTCAGCCAGGTAGCAAAATTAAAGGCTCCCCATGCGCAGCCGTCCTCTATAAAACTTCCAGCAAGGGATGAGTGCTACTATGTTCGAGATGGAAACAATAAATCAGAACCTCAATGTCTAACTAATAGTCAGACAGAGCAGCTCAGGAGAAAACTCAAAATATCTGTAAAGGGAGTTAATGTTCCAGAACCAATTTTGTCTTTTGCTTCTTGTAATCTTCCTCAGAAGCTCCTTCAAAATTTAGAAGCTGCTGGGTATGAAATGCCAACACCTGTCCAAATGCAGGCGATCCCATCTGCGTTGATCGGACAGAGCATGCTTGTTTCAGCAGAGACTGGCTCAGGGAAAACTTGTTCCTTTCTAGTCCCAGTAATTTCTTGCTGTGCGAAGCTCAAAAACAACCCACAAAAACCAGTAACAATGGTCCTCACACCTACTAGAGAGCTCGGTATACAGGTGGAGGAACAAGCAAAGTTACTTGGTCAAGGGTTGCCCTTTAAGACTGCACTAGTGGTTGGTGGTGATGCCATGGCTGGACAAGTACATCGCATTCAGCAGGGAGTGTCAATGATTGTGGGGACGCCAGGAAGAATCATTGATCTTCTAACCAAGCATGATTTTGAATTGGATACTGTATCAATTCTAGTTATTGATGAAGTGGATTGCATGATTGAAAAGGGATTCCGTGAGCAAGTTATGCAAATTTTTCAGGCTTTGTCCCAGCCGCAAGTGTTAATGTACTCTGCAACAGTTTCAAAAGAAGTTGAAATCGTTTCAGGGTCCATGGTGAAAGATCTTACTGTTATATCAGTTGGAAAGCCCAACAAACCTAGTCAGGCTGTTAAACAGCTGGCAATATGGGTGGAGTCGAATAAAAAGAAGCAAAAGCTCTTTGATATATTGACAAGCAAACATCATTTTAAGCCACCGGTTGTGGTGTTTGTGGGTTCTCGAATTGGGGCAGATCTCCTTTCTGAAGCCATAACAATGACAACTGGGGTGAAAGCTCAATCGATACATGGACAGAAAACAATGAAGGACAGAAGGGAGATATTAAGGTCTTTTTTGGTTGGGGAACTTACTGTGATTGTGGCCACGGGAGTGTTGGGCCGAGGAATTGATCTCCTGTCCGTGAGGCAAGTTATTGTGTTTGACATGCCAAATTCCATGAAAGAGTATGTGCACCAAATTGGAAGGGCCTCTAGAATGGGAGAAGATGGTACAGCAATTGTGTTTGTGAATGAGGAGGACAAGAAACTATTCCCCGATTTGGTTGAAATTCTGAAATCATCTGGTGCTTCTGTACCTCGCGAGCTTGCTAATTCAAGATACACGACAAGCTCTTTTTCAGCTGGAAAGGCTCAAAAGAAAAGAAAGTATCGCTGATGAAGGTATCCCTGGATTTTTCCTTAGGCAGTTTGTATTACATAATCAAAATCAGCACCAAGTTTTTGCATTAGACATAGACAACTTCTCTCTTTCTAAAATTGCATTAGACTGTAATATGAGACTTGCAAATTTATTGAAGTTCATGCTGATGTTGATATCCCTTTAGGTTGTGTTTGGATTGAAGGATTTGAGGATGGATTTGAAATCCACTGTAGTAAATTCAATGGTGTTTGTTTGGATTGATATGAATTTGATATCCATCACTCATTGAGAGATTTTGGTGGATTTGACAAAACCTACTCACCAAAACTTGGGGGCCATGAATTTCAATTTACAACTTCTCAAATCAGTTGATTTTGGTTGATAGTTGTTTTATTTCAGTGATTTTTGTATAGTTTTGCTTAGAATAAAACTCCATCTAACAAAAAACTCTGCACAAAATGGTTGGCGCATGCTCAACCTGCAGGATTTTTCCATTGATTTGTATCCCCTAACTATCGATAATTTTATTTATCATATTTGGTAATTTTTGATAAACGATAACCAAATCTCAACTTTACTGCATCCACAATCTCCATGCGTTGTTGGATTAAAACATTGAAAATAAATTGATTTTAACATCCGAAATTTCAGTTGCAAACAAAACAGAATGAGAAATTTGATGAACATGTCTGAGAAGAAATATCTTTTCAAGCAAAGAGGTTTTCTCGAATTTTGACAGGTACCTGGGACCTGGTACATTACTTCAATCTGCTTTTTTTGTTTGACCCACAAAGGATGGATCAGATGGACATTGATCAGATATTGGAAGTTCCTGATACTCCCGACAGATTCGCCAAACAGAGGATCAACATGAGTTATGGTGTCAAATTGAAAAATGATCATTCACCATTACCCTTTAATGAGCAGCAAAGGGGCCTGATTTGCATAACAAAGAATTTAATAGCAGGTACTTTTTGACTATGTGGTTGAACACTTTGTTTCTACATTCCAAACATGTTCAGATTGGTTTGTGTGTCGATCAGATCATTTACATTCCATCTTTTCTGTCATTAAGCTATTATCATCTCTTTATGTATTGTGGTTTTTGCATTCTCATGATATGACCACAATGCAGGCTTTCAACTTTGCAGAACAAGAATCAAATGATTAGAAAGGTAAAATTCCTTTTTTCCACTTAACTCTCCCAACTTGCACATCCAAGTTATGTACCAGGTGAGGTATATTAGTGTACATCACTTTCATTTCATTGATAACAAACTTAGTTATCTGTGCACCTCTTGGCTATTGAATGATATTTCTTTGAAGTTTACTTTCTTTGATTATCGTTGATCTTCTGGGAAATTAACTTGATGGATCATAGTGGGTTGATGAGGTCTTGGTGGTTTATTTCACATGCTTTCATATATCATTAATTCATTGCTGTAAGGCCATTTGTTTTGTGCTTGAACTATAATACAACAAATATATGTAGATTGACATTATGAATGCATTACGTAGACATGGACCAAGAACAGATCTTCTATCATCATCGATCATTTTTAATAATATGATGTATGTTTCATCTGCTCTTAATTGACGCTGGCATGTTTGTTCATAGACCTATAACCTATTTGCACTTGTTTTAGTCTCTATGCACGTGATCATTCAAGCCATTAACTAATGAGTGGCTTAGTTTGTTGTAAAATACATCCATGATCTAGTAATTTGCTTCTTAACAGCCAACCTAGCTTAACATGAGTGACAGAAGAAAAGCCAAATGAAAGCATTAGATTGAGTATCCTATCAAAATGCCATCAAATTGAGTATCAAGTTCTTCGCTTAGTTCCTAAATTCACTGTTGTGGTCAAGATGCATGAATTGCTTGTTTATATAAATGATAGTTCATACTTTTGTCTTCTTCCTTCAATCATGCTTTCTAGTGACAATGTTATTTAGCCATAACTCGATATTTTAGTTTGCAGATACTGAAGAAAACAACTTTTAGGTCACAAGAGGTGCAAAAGTAGCTACTTTGGCGACTGAAGAAATCATGTTTCCCATCTCAAAGTTGAAAAGTCGTGTTCATGGCTTTAGTGGATTACATAGAGCATATTGCCATTCCATAAAACTGTAATAAACTGATCCCCCATTGTTCACTTCAATCAATGAAATGTTTACAGTTATATATATTGTATATTGTATTTACTACTCAATGAGAACACAAGTCATAGTGAAACTATGAATATATATTAGTTTTCTCATTTATTCATTCTTGTTATTATTTATTGTATTGCAGTCTATATTAGTTTCTTCTTTTTTTTTAATTAATCTTATTTGACAAATGTGGTTGATAGATTGGACGGATCTTGTTCTGCAATATTTAATGTGATGATGACTATTTTTGCAGTATTTATTAATGAGAAATGGTTTTGCAATATATTGTTCACTATGATATATTATCATTTCAAGTTTTTATTTATATTTCTCAAAGTCAACAGCAGAGATTATGTTGCACGTTATTAAACTCCTATTTTGGCTAACAAACTGGTTTTTTAAATGTGAACACACAGAGTGGCTACAAGTTATAAAGTTGGTCCTTTTCTTGCTCTTCTTTTGTACACATGCAAGAACTATTCCTTGTATTTAGGACTATCTAACCTTCATGGGATGCACACTCTCAAACAGAGAGAAATCCACAGATGGATTCAGTTAAAATCGAGACAATTCTTCGCCAACATGCTAGGACCATTCAGCTAGCGATAAAGCTTCTGATTCTAGTGGTTTTTCTGGGCTACATTATGATTTGGATAATGATGCCAACAAATACATTTTGGCTGCATTGGTTGCCTGATATCAATGCTAAAGCAAATTCAACCTATTTGGGTGAACAAGGTTCGATTTCTCAACTCAACAGATTGATCAAACAATCTGTTTTCATAACTTATTGCTTCTTTGTTTGTAGGTACAAATATTCTTATATACTCTTTTCCCATCTTGCTTGTTGCCACACTGGGATGTATATATCTCCATCTGGATAAGTACATGGATGATAGCAACGATAGGTACGTTTCAAAAGTTACTTATAACTTTTTTTACATTGTTCAACATAGTAACCATTCATACCTTTTTAAAACAGAATCCCAAAGGATTCAAATTTGGGCTCATGGACACAACCTGTACTTACAACGGGCCCTATTGGCATCGTCTCTTGGACAGAATTATGCTTCTTATCAACATTCGTTACTCTCTTGGTTTGGTCATTTTCAGCCTATGTATATGGCATGTTCAAGAATATCACCACACAATCTTCATCAAAGATAGGATATCATGTGTAAGATGCTTTTTCTTGAACCTAAACTATCCATTTGATTCTCTTATTCCCATTTTTAAACGAGTGTGAGGTGTCGTTGGAACAGGTGGGAGGTTAGGCTAGACAGCATAGCTCTTCTGCTAGGCCTCGTTGGCAATATATGTCTGTCTTTCCTTTTCTTCCCAGTGACTCGTGGATCATCAATCCTACGCCTCGTTGGACTCACTTCAGAGTCCTCTGTTAAGTACCACATTTGGCTTGGCCATACGGTTCTAACCATCTTCCTCGCTCATGGTCTGTGTTACGTGGTTTTTTGGGCTAATACACATCAGATGTCTGAGGTATATATAACTGTTTTTGTACAATTTATTCATTATGCATAGAAATATCAAATTCAGCAATAACATTGTGAGCTTGCAGATGATGAAATGGAGCAAAGTTGGAGTGTCGAATATGGCTGGAGAAATAGCTTTGCTTTCTGGGATAGCTATTTGGATCACAAGCTTATCAGTTATTAGACGAAAACTATTTGAGCTCTTCTTTTACACACATCATCTATACATAGTTTTTGTTGTTTTCTTTGTTTTACACATAGGATTCTCTTATTCTTGCATCATGCTACCCGGATTCTACCTTTTCTTGATTGATCGGTATTTGAGATTCTTACAATCCCAGAAAAACGTACGCCTCATATCTGCTCGTATTTTACCTTCCCAGGCTGTAGAACTCAACTTCTCCAAAGATCCAAGTGAGTTATAATTTGGTAAACTCTTGATCAAGAACTCAATTCCTCATTATCAAACACTGATAATTTCGACAACCCTTTATTGCTAGGACTATGTTATAATCCATCAAGCATTATATTCATCAATGTGAAGAGCTTATCGAAGCTACAATGGCATCCATTCACCATAACCTCAAACAACAAAATGGACCCTCACCACGTAAGCATTGTCATCAAAAGTGAAGGAAATTGGTCTCAGAAGCTTTATGAGTCTCTTTCATCTTCAACACCACTAGATCGTCTTCAAGTATCCGTAGATGGCCCGTATGCACCTCCATCAACCTCGTTTCTAAGGTTTAAACAAAACCACACAATCTCTTACTAGTAAGAAACACACTCTTCCTTGAACTAATTGGTGAGCTATTTGCATAGGCATGACATGCTAGTGCTGGTGAGTGGTGGGAGTGGAATTACACCTTTTATATCCATCATTAGAGAACTCATTGTCATAGCAAACATGAATGGAAAGGCCCCAAGAGTTGTTCTTGTAGCTGCTTTCAAGAAATCTCAAGATATCACAATGCTCAATCTTCTTGTCCCGTTTGCTGGATCCTCTCATGAAATCTCACGCTTGAATCTGCAGATTGAAGCTTACATAACTAGAGATACAAAACCGTCAACAAACAGCCAAAATCTGCCCAAAACCATATGGTTTAAGCCAAGTGTTTTAGACACATCAGTTTCCACAGTTCTGGGCCCAAGCAGCTGGCTATGGCTTGGAGCCATTATCTCATCATCCTTTGCCATTTTTCTTCTTCTACTTTCCATGCTTAACCGATACTGCCTATACCCGATTGATCATAACACCAATGCAATATACTCACATGCTGCAAGATCGATCATCAATGCTTTGTTGTTGTGTGTGTCTCTTTTGATTGTTGCAACTCTAGCTTTTGTTTGGAACAAGAAACAGAATGCTAAAGAAAATAAACAGATCCAAAGTGCAGAGCCAGGATCATGGTTGTATGAGGTTGAAAAAGAAGTAGAAAGCTCTCCGCACCAATCATTCGAGCAAGCTACCACAGTACATTACGGTGAAAGGCCTAATTTCAAGAGTAAGTTATTTGCTGTATAAAAATTTATGAGATTATGAGTTGATCACCTCTTTTATATATTTTGAGAATGGGGTTTTTGATATGCAGAAATATTGTCTGAGTTTGAAGGATCCAACGTTGGTGTTTTTGTGAGTGGCCCAGAAATGATGAGAAAAGATATAGCCGGAGTATGTTCATCTGGTTCAATGCATTATCAATCTTTTAGTTTTACCTGGTGACTTACAAATATGAATTCACAGAAAGGAATTACTTTTTAAGCTTGGCACAAATTCGCAATCATTGAATCCACCAAACAAATTAAATGAATTAAACCAGCAAACTAATGGAATTAGCTTATTGACTCAAACTACCCAGAGAATTGTTTGGGAATAGAAAACACTCTCAAAAACATTACTTTTGTATAAAAAATCGTGGGTACATTTTGTGCAACCATACAAGGAAATATCTCAAAATGCAAATTCTTAGATGATTATTTTTGCAAATGTCAAGGTGACATTCATCCAAATTTGCTGATAAAGTAAAGATACAATGAACAAAATACCATGTAAGCTCTAAAGACAGCCTTTTCAAATAAAAGAAGCTTTTTCTTCCAAAGCAAAGCAAAGCATGCTCATATACAATGAAAACCAAAAGCAAGGGGGGGAAGAACCAACATGATAGCATTAGGCCTACACTTTAAAACTAAACGAGGCCCCCTTCTCCAAAATATTTAACCAATTTTGAAATTTAAAAAAAAAAAAAATTAACTTTAGAAGAGACTAGAAAGCGTAAAAAAGGCTGGTATGAAATTCCTAACCTACCCCCTTGGTTATCTACCTTTCCATATCAGATCAGCATGAAATGTGTTAGATATTAAAAGATGCTCTCTTCTCCTCCTGAGGAGTTTGAGCGGCCACCACATGATCCCCCCTCCCCTCGCCTACTCTGACGACAACTTCTTCCTCATTATTCATACTGTTGGTCTCAAAATTATCACCTGCATTGTGCCGGAACCGCCTTACGTTGTTCCCATCTTCCGAATGCTGCACTACTCGATGCATCATTTCACCAACCTCCTCTCGCCTTCTATCCTCATAACTCGACTCTAATTTGCATTCCCTACCACCACCATTACCCATCAAGGAGAATCTTCCAGGCCTAATGACGGGCCTAAAGTACTCATCCGATGACTTCCGACCCCCAGCCGGCTCGAACCTTTGAGTGCGCCTCAACACTCTCCCGGGTGGTGGTGATCTTCTGCGTCTTTCTGCAAAATTGTGATCGTCGACCCATCGACAGTTCCTCTGAGGAGAGAACCGACCTCTAGACGGGGACATGTAACCCTCCCCCCCATACTCGGCTGCAAAAGAGGGTTTCGAAAACGGTACCCTCATTCTCTCCATCCTAGCCTCCGACCTGAATTCAGGGGACCTGCTGGGCCTTCTACCACCACCCATTATCCGTTCCCTGTGGGAGTGCCATACCCTAGGAGAACGTGTTCTGGATCTTGAGCGAGATCTTCTTCGGGGCAAACCCATTTGAGCATTATTCCTAGCAACACCTGGAGAGAAGCTTCTTTCCCTTCTTGATAAATAGCGTGGAATGCGAACAGGGGCCCCACCATCATCAGGTAGGGGCTCATAATCCTCCACAAAATCTCTACCAGCGCGCTGCTGCGAATAATGCCCCCCTCCTCTGCCTCTATAGTTGCCAACCCCTCCTCGTGTTGGAGGCATTCTTCTGCCTACACCAAAATATTCAGCCCTCTCCACAACAGGTGATGATCTCCTCATGAGTGGCCTGTTCAAGCCTTTCGGCATATAATTCGAAGTTGGCCTTGGATCATGGAAGTCAACCCCACCAATCTTGTCAGCAGATTCATTAATTTTACTTCTTGGTCTGGTATGGTTACGACCCTCAGCTCCCTGATAATTTGAGGTAAAGCGCCTTCTTGAACCCCACGATGTCCATTGATGAACTCCATCTCTTTCACCATGAGCGGTAGTAGATCTATGTCTACCCATATATCTGTCAGGACTGACTTCCCTTTCAGCTCGAGAATATGAACCACCAAGGCGACGTGGTCTAAACAAAAACACAACAGATGTTAGTAGGATATTAAACATTACAAATAAAATCCCTCCATACAAAAGTAGAGTGACCAATATCGGTAAACCTACCTGTATTGCTGCATAAAGAAAACGTCCTTCCCGTAAGTAGCATCTGCAGATGACCGCCCTTCAATACGAGATTGAAGCTTACTCCTTGCTGTCATTTTTGATGCATATTCATCCATGTCCGTCACTTTGACATCAACTACATCTCTTCGATCAATTAACTGTCTCCTTTTAATGTCATCATCTTCTTCAATAACCATTTCCATACACTGCTCAACTGTAGTACCTGATCCTGCATTTGATCCCTTTCCTGCTATCTCATTATTGTCTGAGTCATCTTGGACAAAATGCTTCCTCAAAGACTGCTTTAGTGGACCACTCTTACTTCTACCTTCTGGAGATCTTTTCATTGATAGACTTCTCCGAGTGCCATGAGAACCCTCAGAACCGCCTTCAACAATCTCAGACACGGGGTAGTCGGCAGCATCTGAACCATCTCCATTTCTTCCATCAGATTCATAGTCAACACACTCATTTTCAATCTCATTGTCTTCCCAGGAGCACAAAAACGAACCTCTCAGCTCTCCATCCTCGTACGGAGAATCATACCCCTCCTGGAAACAAGCCAGGTCATCTCCATCAACCATGGGTACATGATTATCCTGAGAAACTTCTGAATCACGTCGGCCATCACATTGTGCTCCAGCACTAGAACTCTTGCAAGTGTCTTCCATTTTAGTCTTTTTCAGTTCTTCATCATGGTTAAAATCGTGCTTGGTATCAAGTTCAATTGGCTCTAAGTACCTCTGACAATCAGCTATTGTACAACCAGAAACAATAGCTCCATTATTTTGTTTCTTTGAATCAGCTACAGGTTGAGCATCTTGAGTAGAGAAACCTGTGGGAAGAAGAGTAATGTGTTAGAATGGAGTATAAAATCAAGTTAAATGCATGCTCAAACTACTTTTACAATTGCCAAAACAAGTTAACATGTAAATTTCAAAGAATTCTTAAATACCAGGGGGTTCAAAAGTCTCTTGGGAATCTTCCATGTCTTTACGCTGGACATCAATCACAGATTCAGATGCTGTTACATCACGTGCATTGACATCTTCAGTCCTTGTATCAACTCCATCAGGAGCAGTACTTCTCTCACATTCACTGATATTACTAGAACAATCTTCATCCTGTGTTACAGCAATAGCATCAGAAATGCTATTGGTTTTATTCCCAGACACCAGCACATCAGAAGAGCAGCAGGGCTTTGTAAAAGGAGGATTGTCAAGAACAACATCTGAAATTGCAACTTCATTCTGGTTTTTCATATCAGCATCACAGCTTAAGACCTGAATTGAATTCTTATCATCAGGACCTTTTTCACTGGCTTCGATGGGAGCATTTGAATGAACACTCGTTCGCAGTTCCTGTAAACGTTCCTCGATGCTGCACGGCTCACTGCAGGTCCTTTTATCTAAATCTGATGTTGACTTATTTTCTTCTGTTTTCAGATTGGAAGACTCATCTCTTATGCCACCTTGGTCAGAACACACAAGGTCAGTGAACACCTTCTGCTCCCCATCCATATACATATCATCAACATCCTTTGAGCTATTTCCAGCAATTGAATCATCACATGGTTCATTCCAAGCATCCATCAGCGTGTTTAGATCCCAATGCTGTCTGCTCACTTTCAGCAAAGTTTCATCCTCCAGGCTCCCACAATTACTCTTAGAAGCAGATGCAGAACATCTCTCTTGAGAGCAATCCATACCACCTCTATGCACGTTCATTTCACTCAAGGAATTCTCTAACTCATCACCTACTTTAGATAGTGTTTCAGAACTGGATGCATCAGAGTTTTTTTGCGTTTTAGAATCTTCTAGCATATCCTTTTTATCAGCATCATCATCCATGCTAGCTGCTGCTGCGAGAAGTTCAATTCCAGAGAAGTCACCTGCATCATCGTAGCTTACTGTTTGATCACATAAAACATCAAACCCATTACCACGCGCAACTTTAGCAGATCCTTTGATTCCTCTCATCAAATGCCAGTTGGAGGACTTCTGACCCAATGAACAACTAGGATACTGAAGTTTCTCATGATCTTCAGAAAATGGTAAAGATCGTGTTCTTGTGGAGGACTTCTGACCCAATGAACAACTAGGATACTGAAGTTTCTCATGATCTTCAGAAAATGGTGAAGATCGTGTTCTTGTGGAGGCTGAGTCTTGACTGCGTAAAGATGATGCCCAGGGATGAGGTGGTGGAGATTGAAGTAAATGCCTCCTTTTCTTGAGCGGAACATTTTCTGACTTACCAGAAGTTGACTGTCCAAGAACCACTTCACCAAACTGCCACATTAACGTAGAGAATGCTCAGTTATTGAAGAGCTTACTAGAATTAATATCTAACAATGATAATCAATCTTTTACAATATACCTTGTCAGAATCAGACTCAGAAAAATCTCCTACTCTTTTGGGGCTAATAGAATTGCCTAGTTTAACAACACTGTTCAAGCTTCTAGCTACTGACTTCCTTGAACGCCTTCCTTTTGTCACAGTTTTCCAATTTAACTCTGGATTGGTGGAGTTCATCACTTCAAGACCCACACTGCTAAGCATTATTTTGCAGATATGGGCTATATCCCATCAACGATGAATCCACCAAGTTTTCTCAGACCCCTCCGGAGGTGACTTCTTTTCTGATTTAAGCTCAACTTATATCAACGTCCTGAATAAATTATCACACACGCTAGTCTGCCAAAATAAATAGATATTCAGGAAAAGATATATGTATATATAATAGATTCTAAGAGCATTCATCAGATGTAAGTTGTGTTTTCTACAATTTTAACTGTGGTAGTCATGCCACATAAATTCTATCCTCAAGAGCTTCATAAAATGCCACTCATTAACACATCAATACTCTGTATTCAAACTTCATTTTAGTAAAAGCATCTTCATCACAGAAGCACCCTTCCTTAATAAATATAAGATGTCAAACAATTCATGTAACAGCACATAAACAGCCTATCTATGCAATGTTCAAAACCACGAAACATAATCTCACCACGGGCTGTTAACAGCAAATTCTTCAATCTTCACAGATCCCCATGTGTGCTGCCAGCAAAGAAGAAAAGCAGCGTTAGGATCAAACCAAGAACTTCAATCACATGAACAAGTCTAGGAAACATAACTTTCATCAAGATTAGAGATAACATATATTAACCAAGAATATGCACACCATCTTTCACACTTCATTTAATTCAAGATCAATGCTCCCCTACATAATTCTCAGCATTTACCTCATAGAAGGGCAATAACAGCTGGGAATGAAAACAGATCAGAGTTCTTTCACTTATAGCAAATATATAGCATGCCTAAGTACTTGGGTTAAAGAATGATGGCCAAAAAGAGCTTGGAAAGGCCTCTCATCCCATGAGAATCAATAGCTTGCATCCTTCAGGTGTATACAGTGAATAGACAAAAAGATCTAATGGGCCTTTAACATTAGAAAGTCTTCAAATCATCTGAAGTGGCAGAATTAATCAACCAATGAAGATTTAATCCATCTTCAATCAAGATTTAAAATAAGTATATACCAGCATTTGTTATTGCTTCCGATCTAAGGGGTGTAGCTATGCAATAAAAGACACATAAAAATCCACTTAAATGTAGCAAATATTCTGAAATTTTGAGACAATCTCCCCAGTCCGTTAAATCATCGATTGCTACTCTTATGTTAACAAAGAAAAGCAAAACCCCATAGTTTTATTCCTTTTTCTCTCGATCCTGCAGCCTCTTTGGCAATCAGAACCAGGAAAATCAGAGAACGATGTCGCCAAAGACCATCAGACATAGGCCCGTTTCATCATGGTTAATTTAAAATAATTTCCTGCAACGAGATCTCGATCTGCAGCAGATTTCCATGTGATGCAATAATATGCATTTGGCCAGAGGCCGCAATTTATTCACTGGAAACGCTAGAGAAGATGTGAAAATCGATCCTCGAAGTCAACATAATGCACAACAAATCCTTCAACCAAAATACTCGAAGCATCTGCTTTGGCTGACGAAGTCTTCGCCCGAAAAATTTATCAGATTCAGATCTCCATCTCCAAATCATGGACCGAGAACTCAAATCCGGTCCTAGAAAACCCTAGAATGTTTGCTGGGAACAGATCTTGATCTCGAGAGGCAGATTCCTTGTCTGATGACGGTGAAGACAACAACAGAAAAACAACCAACACACAAATCACGCAGATTATCAAAAAACTTAGGGTTTCATATACCTGTGTGTATCATCAATGGTCCAAAACTCAAATCTCCTCGCGAATAACCGTAACGGTTCCGATTAACCCTCCGCCGATGATCCAAATCTCAAAAACAAATCGTAAAACTTCACTGAAATCCTCGGAAAAATCCGCCCGCTTCAAGTATTATTCACAGAGAAAACGGCGAATGCGCCGCAACGCCGCCGCAGTCAAATCGGATCTCTATCTCCGTAATCGGATCTCTATCTCCGTCGGATCTTGAACCTGGAACGATTACCAGCCGTCCGATGATGATGATATCTCGGCTTCTAGAATATTTCTGAGAAGAGGAGAAGCGTAGAATGTAGATTAAGAGCTTTGGAGGAGTAAATCCGCCCCACTGACCACCTATTTATGCTTCCCACTATGACCAAAATGCCCTCGGCGATTTCCTGTAATGACCGTAATGCCCCTTGATGCCCTAGTCCTATTCGTAAAACGACTTCCGCTTTGTCGGGTAATTACGGTCAACACTCTGATTAGCGGCGTTGATCACTTCTTTCCATCTCACCAATCACATCTGCCCCTTTTTTTTCACCAAATTATTATTATTATTGATAATTAATAATTTGTGTTTTACTAATCTTACTCTAATTGTTCGTATTAATTAAGTTTAGGATCTATAAAATCTATTTGTGGAAATATATCTATCTATAAAGTTGTTTGATATAGGAAACATTTCTTTTCTAGTCTATTTCTTCTCTTTATATGTAATTATTTACAAGTAAATTCTTAAAAATAATATTTTTTCATTCAAGTATTATTTTTTTTAATTTTGTTAAAAATCAAAGAATATAAAATTTGAATTAACATATCCCTTATTAATCAAGGATTTTTATGATACAAATTTTGAAAAAATTAAATTAAATTAATTTCAAAAGAAATCCTAACATCTTTAGATTTAGATAAAAGTTGACATTTTAGGTTGAAAATTAGTAAATTATTAATGAATTGTAATAAGGATAATTTTGAGATAAAATTGTATAAATGTCTGAAACATATCTGAAATGATACTTCAATAAGATTAACCAGTATTTTATATATAATTAATATATTCTACGTAATTATATATATGCCTTTTATTTTGGATTTTTTAAGATAAATTATTTTTGATCTATGTGTGCACAATTTTTTCTTTTTTATTATAGCTTACTTTCGTACATCTATGCAAAGTATTTGGTAATTACAAGTAATCACATTTCTCTCGATTTAAACTCAAATTTTAAATTCATTTCATAATATATATATATAGCTTGGCTTTCTTTTCTCTATTATTAGACTGAAACATATTATACGCCACCAATTGACTATTATTATTAGAAGATGTATACTCCACCAATAATGTCTCGAATGGTTAGCATGCATGTTTCAAAGTAATTTCAGTGTAGAGTAATTGCTAATTTTTTTAATATTTATTTGCAGTCAAAATATTTGCATAATGGGAGCACATTGTTAAATTTTTTGACATAAATTGTACAGTGCATGTTGTTAAGACTAGGATAGATAAAATTTACTGTTTATTTTAATTGGATTTTCAATAATTTTGATACCCTCCAAGCAATTTTATGGGTAAGAAAATTATTTTATATGAATGTACGTTATTTAAAAATAAAAAGAATGTGTACGTATTTTAGTTCAAATAAAAATGCAATTTTTTTGTTGTTGATATGTAATGTGTATCAAGTTCAATTCTTTTTAATAGTGTCATATAAAACATTTGGACTGCTTAAAAATTTACGAAATTTGCGTAAATTTTCAATCACAATATAATTTTTTAACACCATAATTTATAACTTTAATTTTATTTCAATTCAGTATATTGATGAACTTTTGCACTCCAAGAAAGCCTCCCCCGACATGTATTCTCCTGCAATTGCTTTTTTTCCTCTTCCTTCCATTGCTCAATTTTTTTTCCATCATCTCAGTTTTGATGATGTTTTTCAGACATTGGTTCAGTTTGTTAGAGTACGAGTTTAGTGCTAAGCTTGGTATTGATTTTACATCATTGTATCTTGGAAAACAAACGTTTGTTCAATCCTCAAGCACTATTTGAGAGGACAAAATTGTTTAAAGGAAATTGTGCTCTCCATAGGCCTCAGTTTCTTTGCTATATTCTTCTCTTTACAACAGTCATTTTCTCATTTATTCCCAACACTCATAATTTTCAAGACAGGAATCAAGTGACGGACAAGCTATTGAAGATGGAAGTTGAGTTTCATGGGCGGAATTCGGCACCTACTATGCTTAGTTATCTAATATTGAGGAATTTTTTCGGACAATGTTCTTATCGTTTTCAGTCATGTATGGTGCTCTTTTTCCGTGATATAGGTTTTTTCCATTGAGTTTTTCTATATCAGAATTTTAATGAGACCTGCATTTTTTTTTTAAGTCTTGTCAAGTTGTGATATCTTCTTTCCTCTTCTTTTATTGTACTCACTTTTTTTCTTCTTTATATGTATTTTTGATATTCATTCAAAAAACAAGCTATAAATCGTTAGTAGTGCTTACAATTTATTAAAATCATTAATTTCAATCATTAATAAAGATCAAAGATCGCCAATAGCTAATGATCATCAATACCAAATACTAAAAGAATGATGCAAATGAGAGTTCCTTGTCAAGACGTGGAAAAACTCATTCGCTAATGTAGGGGCACATGAAAAGAAAATAAGGTTTCATATTGAATACATCCTTACAAGCTTACTATACATTAATATATGATACATTTGTAAACCCTAATTCAGTGTGATATGTTGTAGTAACTTGTAATTTCAATACTTCACGACTTAGAATAATTTTACTTTGATGAAGGATTTTTTTTTTTTTTTAAATAAAGCAATAGTAATTTTACTTACTCAAAAAAGTAATGTACAAACACAATTATAGTTAACTTGATTCATTTTTCTCGATAACAAGACGAGTTTAATAACAAAATTACAAGCAGCATATGCACATAGATGAACAAAAAAATAAAAAGTGTACTTCAATTTCAATTCAGTATTATCATGTTAATTATCTTTTTTTTTTTGTTAATATTTTTTCCTTTAAAAAATATTAGGAATTTTTTGACCCAAAAAAATGTGAAATTTGAATTAAAAAAATGAATATGAGGAACCTGAATTACTCCAACTCTAAGGAATCTTTAAGGAAAAAAAAAAGCATTAGAGAGAATCAGAAAATTGTAAATTAAAAAAAAATCTAAAAAATATTCAATTGTACAAAAATGAAGAGAGACAGTTCACAAAAAACTTGTTAGGGCAGCTTTAAGACATGAAACCGCCTAAACGATAATTTTAATCTCGACACAATCAATGTTAGAAGCAATTTGTGACAGTTGTGTTTTTTCTTTTCTTTTTTATATGAAGAAAATTATGTTAAATCAACGTGTAGATAAATTGAAATTACAAAAGTCAAATACGTACAATTTTCTTAAGAAGAGAAAAGAAATTCTTGATATTTTCCATAAGAGGACTGGAGAGGACAAAAACAAAATAATAAAATTATTATGATAGTTTCTCCAATTCTAGACTTGCAATAAAGCTTTCAAAATGAATGAGTGGTTGTTTGCACTACCAAATAGAAAATAAACAATTCGAGATTTTGGATAAACAATTTTACATTTGTATGTTTGCAAAAAAAAAAAAAAACAAATTCAATCTCACTGATAATTTACTTTACTGATTAATATTGATTTTAACTTAAATTATCAAAAGAGCATACTATGTTAGATATTATTGACATCACATTGATGTATTGTGATTAACATGTAGGACCCACTAGAAGAGATAGGAGATGTTGAACTGCAATAACATGTTAATTAAGATAAAATGGGAGTTAGTTGTGCGCAGGATTGTCAATCAAAAGCATGTCGCCGTGTCTTAACGTGGGGCATGTCTGATGGAAATTATGTGTTTAATATAATAATTAATATATATATATATATATATATATATATATATATATATTTATAGATATGAGAGTTGAATAAAAAATATAACGGTAAAATAAGAAATGATTGTTAAGTTAGTTAATTGAACAAGAATACACAGTAGTCTTCAGCAATTCAGAGAAAGGGTGAAATATTATGTTTCAGTACATTGCTAAAAGTAAGTCTCTGTGTTAATTAATTTGAGGAAGAATACACATTAGGGCACCCACATTGATTCATTTGTGGGTGTTTTTAATTAAAATAAAAGGTGTGTTAATTAATGTAGTGTATTTTTAAGTGTGTGTTTTTATATAATTAGTGTGTGTGTTAATAGGGCACAAATACCAATTCATTTTGAGGTGTTATTAATTAAAACATGTGTGGTGTTAACTAATGTGAGGATGTTTTTAAGTGTGTGTTTTTGTGTAAGTATGAGTGTGTTAAGATGTAAGAATAGCATTCTTGTCCCCTTTGTAATTATTAGCTAATGATTGGAAAGAGTGTATATTTTAGTGGATAAAAATAATAGAATAAAAATTAGTGGATAATGGGACCCACATGTAATGATTGCATTTGTGTTAAATTGATGTAAATTTGTGACAAATTGATGTTGATGTGTGTTTTTAAAAAGTAGATGTTTTTAATTAGTGTGTTGGCATGTGGGCCCCACACAAAAATGGTGTGCTAAAAATCCATTAATGTTGTGTGATTTTGCATTCTCTCTCTTTGTGTTAAATTGATGTAGGGGTGTGTTTTTAAAAAGTAGATGTTTTTAATTAGTGTGTTGGCATGTGGGACCCACACTAAAATGGTGTGCTAAAAACATATTGATGCGGATGCCCTTAGTACGTTGTTCTATTTACTCATTTTATGGGCTGAAATAATATTCTATTTTAATACACTACAGAAAGAAGTTTATGTGTTGATTAATTTGAGGAAGAATTTCTATTTACTCATTTTCTGTGTATAATTTTAAATATAGAAATTATATGCTAAATATATTTGTTCCAACAATGCCATGCAAAAACAGAATTCTATTTTTTTTAATGATCATTTGATGAAAAACTGTCATAATTCATATTTCACAAATCATTTGGTCAAAACACATCTTCAACAAAAGACTAATTTGATTTCTTTAAGAGGTTTCATTTAATCGAATCATGGTGGCAAGAGTTCATCATTTCCTTTCTCTTAATTTAGAAAGAGAGATAAGAACCCCCACAATTCTTATATAATGTTCATCATTTTCTTTTTCTTAATTTACTTTATTCACTACCTTTTAATTATTAGGTTTAAATTTATATTGTTGGGTTTCTTCTCACCTCATCATAGGTCTTACCAATTCGATTGTGCCTCTTCATTTCTTTTTTTTTTTTCTTCTAAATTTATATAAGGTAGTCTTTTAAAAAAAAAAAATTATATATTTGTGGTATATATTATACCACAAATATATAATTTTCTTTTAATATATACCACAAATATATAATTTTTTTTTAAAAGACTACCTTATATAAATTTAGAAAAAAAAAAAACTACCTCTATATATGGAAGAATGCAAGTGAATTTATAAAAATATATATACACACAAGACATGATCATCAAATCTTCTAATAATCATATGAGTACAATCATGACACCTCCGGTTTCCACTTCCAAGTCCATTGACCCGAGTCAACACGCATACTATGAAATATTTTTGTGTGTATTTATTAATATTTATGTATATATAATGTAATATTTTTATATCATATATATATATAGTAGAACTTGTTAAAATTATAAATTTTCAAATGTATTACTCGATAAGCATAAGGATATTTCTTGATACACATAGAAGTATTTTATAGTATTACTTGTCAAAATTATAAAAATATTAAATAGTATTAAATGATATGCATAAAATTGATCTGTGTGTTGACTTCGATCAAGATGTGCCTTGAACTAACTGTCGCATGATGCAACGATTCCACCCAAAAATTTGTCCCAAAACAAAACCCTTTTAAACATTAAGATGTTGTTTAGTTTCAAACTGCATTATTCTTCGATTTATTCAATTCCTTCATGAAGGTAAAAAAAATTCTTTACTATTTCTTCGATTTAGTTTGTTAATTTTAAATTTCTTTTATCATGTTCTATATTTAAGCATATGATATGTCTACCACATACACTAATAAAAATTTGAGATTTTACATATGATAAAAAAAACATAAATATCATTAATGAATTCTCCTTTAGAAAAAAAAATATAAACATCATTATTTATTCATTGGGATTGTGGTGGGGTAACAAAAATTTGGAAATATGGATATAATTTGGAAAATAAGAGAATAGGAATGGAATAATGGAGATAAGGTGATGAGTGGTGATGTGATATGAAAATGGTGAGTATCCAGATGAGCTTTGTGTGGACCTCATCCCTAGATGCTCTTCCTATCACTAATTTTTAAAATCTTTTCCTTTTATTTTGCCCTCCAAATTCTTTTCATTTTCTCAAGTATTTCTTTTGTCCAACATAAAAAATATTATAAGATTGAGGTTAAATTAAAATTTAAATATACATATAGAAATAGTAAAATGTTTTCTACCCACAAATATAAAAAAATATCTTTATTAATCATTTTCAATTTTTTGAATGAAATGCTCTTTCAAATTGACTTTAAAATATAATGATGCATTGTTTTAGCTGAGTATTTTGGTTTTTGCATAAAAAAGTGACTAAAATAATTAGTCTCTTATGGAGTATGGTAATGGTTAGAAAAGAGGGCTGATGTGTGAAACTGACCCAAACTATTATTTATTTTATGAGATTGCCTTATGATATAATTTTATAAGATGGAGTTTTAATATTCACAACTCAAATCAATTTTCACAAGTTAATTCTATTTTGTGGGTTAAACAGTCGCATAAAGTTAGATCTATTGGACGTTATAAGAATTTACTCCCTTTTAATTTATTTTGTGTGTGTGTGTTTTTAAAAGACACGTGATGAGTTTATTGAATATATGATTATTAGTGTAAAATAGTAATTGTATCATAAATTACTCAATAGCATGGTATATGATGATATGTATAAAGTATCTTCCCCATTTTATAGGAGAGCTATTTCCCCTCTAATAATTACTTAGATACAACTAAGTCAAATTTAAACTTAGTTGTAGTATTAGTTATATTATATAAATGTTCCTATGGAGTGCTGAAAGTGTGAGTTAAACAAAGTCTAATAAATGCATGCATGGAAGTTGGAACACATACATCAACTTTGCCCAAATTTTCTTAAATTCACCCAAATGCATCAGAATTTTTTTTTTTTAATCTTTTAAATAAATCTACAAATAAATTACAGTTTTCAAGTTAAACTAGTAAATTTTTTGCACTAATGTACCAGAATTTTGAGTCATTATTAACTGACTACTGAATTGTGGCGGACGAAACAAGTTGTCAGCTAACTACTTTTAACAATATTCTATTGAAATGCTCCCGACATTAATGGTCAATCCGGGAGTAGCTTGGGTGGAATATTCCATCATCTAGGCCAATTTAGTGAAATGTTCCACTAAATTGGATAACTTAATAAAAAGCATGTAATAGTTTAATTTACAGTTGTAATTTAAGCTAAATCTACATCCAATTATGGCTATTATCACATTTCATATAGTCATTTTTCACAAACTAGTAGAATGAACATTTTTACAAACCAACATTACTAAAAGAGAAGTCAATTTCTTTCAGTGCACACTCCTCACCTCATGGGTTGGGCAATTGATATCGAGACTTTAACACAATATTCACTATATTCTTTATT
Source organism: Scutellaria galericulata (assembly GCA_946896805.1). Taxonomy (NCBI): domain Eukaryota; kingdom Viridiplantae; phylum Streptophyta; class Magnoliopsida; order Lamiales; family Lamiaceae; genus Scutellaria; species Scutellaria galericulata. The sequence continues at coordinate 4,072,023 of OX335788.1, forward strand.
AGTCAACAATAATTATTAAAATAATCCTAGTTAAATCTATACTTGAAGTCGTTTAAATGATTCACACCTTACGTGGTATCTTGCATGAGTAGTGGGAATCATATTGAAATCATTGTAAGTTTGGATGCAAATAACAAGACTAGGATTTTTATATTACCGTTTCACGAATTTAATTTTGTGGAATTGGTCAATCCACAAAATAGAAATTAACTTGTGAAAATGAGTTAAATTTGTGGACATAAAATTAATTATATTCAATATATAATTTCATCTAACTTTTAATGTAAAAACATAAAATGTATAATTGCTAACAAAATCTATTATGTAATTATTTCACTTTCGAAGGCTTGTTTCATGAAGCCAAGCATGACATTTGAAACCATAAATGTATGGATTACTTTGTTCCAAGGAATAATTAGTACAATAATGATGAATTTGAAGTCATTTACAAGCTAATATCATGTTCTTGTGACAAGGTACTTCAATTCTTCTTTAGTTTTTGTTTTTCCGAACATGGCATTAAAGATTTCTTTACAAACACTCTAACCCAAGATTCATTATTTTATCCACTATAATAGCATTGCACGCGATGCTTGCAAATACTTAGATACTTTTTAAAAAAAATAAAAGTCCACATAAGAATTAAAAAAAAAAATCAGAGAGAAAACAAAATAAATATAATAGTGGATATAGCGTAGGGATGTAAAAGAATCAAATACTTTTGACTCAATTCGATATTTGAGTTCGAATATGAAGTCGAAAAATTCAAATAAAAACTCAAATAAGATTTGTTTTTTTAAGACTTGAATGTTCTTCTAATACAGAGGAGAGTATAATATATATTTAATAAATTATTAATATCTATTTATTTCATCGGTCCAAACCCCAAATGATATGTGTATAGGTAAACTATAAATATGGGTTTGAAAAGATGAAACTAATTAATCTAGGAATTGAAAGAGTAACAAATCTAAAGTTCATACGACAAAATGAAACAATATTTCAAAGTTCATATAAAAAAGGTAAAATGTAATAAATTTAAAGTTTATACGATAAAATATAACACTTCAAATTTTATATAAAACGGTGTGAAAGCACGTATAATTTGGATAAGAATATATTCTTAACCCTTATTTTAATTACACTACTTATATGGATGAAGAAAAAAAAATCAAATGAAGTTAAGTATAATTTTTTGAATATGAAGCAATTTGTTATTTGAATAATAAAAGAATATGTATGGATCACATTTATTATTTAAATATTAAATGAATATGAATATTTATTAAATAATTAAAATACAAATATAGTATCAAGATATTGTTACTCGATTCAATTTGCTTACAATCATATATAGATTAAAATATGGGTTGGGGTTGGTAAGATTAGTGGAGGTTGTGAACTTTTAGCATCAGAAGTTTTAAATTATCAATGATTCATGAGATTAAAGGTTTTCAAGAAAAACAAAAACAAAATTATTCTACGATTTCTTCTCATCATCCCAAACTTAACCAAAATACGATTTCCTCTAAAACTTAATAAAAATGTATTCTTAAGTCAAACTATTCTACTCCTTAAGTCATATAAAAACTTCAAATTAATTTCACGATTTCAATTAGATTCAAACTCGATTTGAGTGAGAATTGAGTGAAATTTTCAAAAAGTTCGAAATCGAAGGAGCACAGGCATTGAATGAGCGATTTGTCCCGAAATTTTGGGATTTCAAATTATTTTGTCCTATAACTGAAATTAAAAATTAGTGTTCTAATTTTAAAATTACAAAAGTTAGTGTTTTTTATGATAAATTGCCAAAAATTGTTGTTCTAAATTTACACTTTTTTCTGCATCCAAATCCCAACATCCATAGTTTTCATCTTCTTAATTCTAGTTCGTGTAAACTTTGAAGATTAGAATTCTATTACCTCAAAGACATTGATCGTTGTATTGTTAGGGACATTATATAAGCAATCAACAACACTTTAGTAGACATAATCCTTTTGCAGACTTGATTTGACCATTATAACATGTTGCATGTATCTTATTTTTACATGTTATGTTACTGGTTCTTACAAACTTTTTATCTTACAAGCCCCAAATGCTTGTTATAGATTTATGTTGTTATTAATTAGTTGTAACATGACCAAATCCATCGTGCGATGATTTGTACCACGTTTGAAAAAGTTTCAAAATTCATTTGAATCAATTTTGTTTTTCTTGAGTTACAATTAGGAATGAAGGATTCGTACATAACACCTAATTTAAATTGAAGATATACCTACCATAAGGTTAAGTGTATGAATACATATTTTTAGTTAAAACAAGATTTAATTCTAACAATTTTTAGGGAAAAAAAGTTTTTTAGTCCTCTATGTTTGGCTCATTAGATTTTTAGTTTTCTATCTTTCACCTTTTGATTTTTAATCCTCTATGTTTAAAGAAATCTTTCACCTTTTGATTTTTAGTCCTCTATGTTTAAAAAATATTATTTTTTAGTCATTTTACCTGCAATAGTAGGTAACATTTTTTTTAATTACAATTCAATTTTAACACCAATTTTTTTTATTCAACTAACATGTCTAGATTAATATTAATAATTAAAAATTCTATTTTTCATTCCGAGACGAGTGAGTTAGAGTTTTGTAACTATGAGAAATAAATCATTTTAGCATGAAAATAAATATTAAGCAATTAAAATTTTTATTTTTCATAAATTATATACATTTCGTGTTGGAATCGAATAACACAAAACTAAAAAAATAACATGATTTATCATATTCTGCTAGTTCTCAAATTACATCAATTTATCTGTTGGAGAATTGAACTAACAACAACCCCATAGATCATTTGGTGTAATTTGAGAGCTAGCAGAATATGATTAATGTTATTTTTTTACTTTCGTGTTATCTATTTTTGGCACAAAATGTATAATTTGTGAAAATAAATTTGCTAATTGCTTAATATCAAATTTGATGATAAAATGTTTTATTTCTCAAACTCACAAAACTCTAATTCACTCGTATCAGGATGAAATATATAATTTTTAATTATTAATATTAATTTAGACATGTTAGATGAATGGAAAAAATTGGTGTTAAGATTAAATATAATTAAGAAGAAAAAAAAAAGTTACCTACTATTATAGGTAAAAGGACCAAAAAAATGATATTTTGTAAATATAGAGGACCAAAAATCAAAAGGTGAAAGATAGAGGACTAAAAATCTAATGAGCCAAACATAGAAGACTAAAAAACTTATATTTTGTAAACATAAAGGACTAAAAATCAAAAGGTGAAAGATAGAGGATTAAAAATCTAATGAGTCAAATATAAAAAACATTTTTTCCCCAATTTTTATGATGCAGTTGTAACCAAAATTAAAACCAAATAATTCTAAAATATTCTAGAGAGGGAGAAATTTATTTTCCTCATAAAAAAAAAAAGAAAGAAAGAAATTAGCAATAAAGCATAAAAATTAAAATTTCTATGAACTCCCCCAAGGAAATGGAAGAAAACTCTAGAGGCCAAAAAAAAAAAAGTCTTCATTATATTTAATATTTCATTTTATAATATACACTACATATTAATTAAAAATATCATTTAATGTGCATGACATATAATAACTATTTGAAATATTGGACAAAACATACAAGAAAAAAAAAAAAAAAAAAAACTTACATCCCATAATGGCATTTATACCTTAACCATAAATATAGCAGAGAATATACAAAAGCAGCAGCAGTAGCATTATTATTTTGCTTTCCAAAATTTATTTTAATATAGTTTATTTATTTGTATTTATTAATTTATTTAGTATTCTGTAGACGCGTTTGCTTTATATCCACGGAGAGAACCACCTAATCCCTCCTCCCAAAGTTATACCAGTTGGGCCCCACAACTATTAAAAAGTCAAAAATGCACCCACTATTTTCATCTCTCCTTTTCCTCTATTTTTCTTCCCTCCTTTTACTTTTTCTTTTCTTTTTTATTCTTTCACACCTTTTACTATCATACAAACAATTTAATGTGATCATCGTTGATAAGATAAAATAATACAAAATAAAAAATAAACTTTCTTTCACACAACAAACAATCGTATTTAATAATTATCATTTCTTTTAAAACTGTATTATAACCAAATCGACACATCAATTATTTAGGATCAGTTATAAAAACTCAAATTCGACTCAAAGTTTTTCAGTTCTCGACTTGATAAGTTTCTATGATTTATGAAGTCTAAATATTTTTTCTCTTACTCTTAATATATTTTAATTATTAAAACTAAGTATTTGACTTGTTACAGTAGCCTTGATTATCATATATTCATTGGAATTGTTTTTTTTTTTTTTTTTGAAATAATCTAGGGCATGCCACGTTGCTACTCATTTGATTAATGTACAATCTAAATGCAGATAATTAAATACACGAATTAAGTCAACTTTAAGTATTTTTAAATATAATTAGCCATGAATATCAAAACATAAAACTCAATTTATGTCTGACCACCTCACTGGGGATGACCTAGCAATGAGTAGGATTAATTTAGTGAGATTTGTCATATATTGGTCTGTATAACTATTATTTAATTCTTAATAATAGTCTACTTTAGATCAAAGAAAGACATTTTTATAAGAATCTTGCAATCAATCTACATCAGAATAGGCAATTGAGGAACTATTTCAATTTGCAGTTTAATTAATTAATAGTTTGACTTTATTGATCTCAGATTTGTAATTCATTTCTTTATACATCATAATTGAGTGTACCTAAATGTTTAAACCAAGTGCATCACATCACACTAGCTAGCTAGCACCCACTATCATTTTCTCTTATCTTTTTTTTTTTTTTTTTTTAAAATTTAGTCCAACTCCAGCTACAATTAATTGTCTACGCTAAATCATAACTATTTTCGATTTTATTTGGAAAAAAAAAAAAAAATCGATATGAAGGTCAATCTAAAAATGAACTTTTATATTATGTCTTTTGATCAACCTAAATTGAAACTTGTTTACATGGAAATTCAGTGTTAATAAGTTGCGTGTACATTAATTCATTCCCTAAATTATGCTTAGACAATGTTTTGAATCAATTATTATATTTTTAATTGTAGGAGTAATTAAACACATTTACCACATTTTGATGGTTTCTTTTTATAGCAAGAAACTAATTTACAATTCAGTTTATTTCATCAAGTCACACAAAAAGTCAATAAAAAGATTTAGATATATCCCAAACTTGTCATCATGGGATGGACAACTAGATTGAAGCTCAAAGTCCATGTGTTGATCCATACAAGTAATTGAATGGAATTTCACTATACACACACTTAACATAATAATATCTATTCTGAAACAAGACCTATTTTATTATTAAAATAGTAAAATTAACACCATTATATTATATATACCGAATGCAATAGTTAAAGTCATCCTTGTATGAGTTTTTATTTAAAGAATGTATAAAATAAACACAAAACGACATTAATTCACCATAAAACGCATTCTCCCTTCATAAAATAATGTCTGCTCATCTTTGTTAATTTATTTGTTCTCTTTTGTAGTGGAAATAATTGTTTCAATTACTTCCACATAGTGGGCAATATTTTCTATTCAATAACATAAGAAACCATCTTTTTTTAACCATTTTTTTAATTAAAAATATCCTAAATACCTCTAGAAAGTGGCTATTAATGAGATTTCCTTTGGGTTTTTTAAGTCGAATTGAAAGAGTATTTTATCGAACATTTTTGCTATCTGTGAATAAGTAATTTTAATTATTGAGCCCTCTTTTATATAAATTCCAAGATTCTAAACATGTTCTCTTGTGTGATCCTTGAAGTTGGTCTCTATCAGAAATTATATAAATAAATAGGGGTTTTGTTGTGTATTGTTATCATGTAGCCCCTCAGCATAATTATTTTCCTTATTTAAACCAATCAAATGAAAAAGGACAAAGGTAGGAAGATTAAGACAAAAAAAGAGGAAGAAAATTCTAGAGACCAATATTCCAACACCAACACCAACACCAACACCAACACCAACACCATTGTATTGAAGGAAAGCACAAAAAAACCTCAGATGTGTGGTTGAAACACCAAATAAAGGATTCATTTGCTAAATTAGGTTCACACTTTCTTGTCTAATTCACCACACAATTCATAGATGGCATGATTTTACCAAATAGGTTTTTCTTGCATTGACATATAACTAAAGTAAGAGTATAGAATCATAACCACACCCTTCTAGTTTAAATGGTACCTCACCTTTATAAATATGCAGATTATGATAATTATGATTCGAATTTGAATCACACAAGTTTTTTAATTTTTATTGTCTACTTCATTTCCACTCTGTCTGGCACATTAAAATAAAATGCAAAAATTATATTGAAATTAGAACTATTAGCTGGTATATGTAAATGTTAGGAAATAAAACATATTATATATGGGCACAAATTCAATGAATTGATTTATTGACTTGGAGCTGAAAAATAATCGTTTCGTTAGATTCGTTGACTCAATCTACAAGTTTGTTTCGAACATGAACTTAGGAAAATCCCAAACTTTCATTCACTAAATTACAATTTGAAAATTTGAGTTAAAATTTAATTACAATGTTGTGATTTTTTTTTTCTTTTGTGGGATCGGAGTACTTAAGCCTATTGTGTTTTATACATCATTCTCACATCACACACATTCTTGTGATCCATGTCCACCCAGTTGCTCTCTATTAGAAAGTAAACAAATAAATAAATAGGATCTTGTTGTCTATTAATATTGTTATATAGTAGCCCTATGCATCATATGTTTCCCTATTTTAACCAATCAAATGAAAAGGGTTGGAAGACGAAGCCAAAAGGGAAGAGGAAAATTGTAGAGAGCAATAGTCCAACCCCTCCAAATTGAGGCAAATCACAAATCTTGAAATGTTTGGATGAAGCACCAATTAAGGATTTATTTGCTAAATTAGGTTCGCATTGTCTTATCAACACTATCAAAGTCTTGAAAAAGTATTGCAGTTTACTTGGGTTGGAACCCCATTTTCTAATGTCTTCTTCACCAAACAATTTATAGATAGATGGTTTTCACCAAGAAAGGTATCCTTTTATTGAAATATAACTAATGGATAAAGTAAAAACTAGGCTCTCCTTTGCACGTTTGAATACGCAGAACTTCGATATGATATTGTTCGTTTTGGGCTTTTTCCAGATTATACGATTTATTTTCTAACCCTTTTATTGTTTAGGTATTATTTACACTTATAAATTCAAGATTATCCCCATATTTAAGCCCGATAAAAAGGCATTAGTTTCATGACTATAAACTATATAAAATGCACGTTTTTTTTTTAAATAAAAGAATCATTGAGAATTGAAAAAAGATTCTTACATAGAAACTCGGAAGCATTAGTGTGATTTTCATCAAGAGAAGTACAAAGTTATTGAGAGTTAGATATAGAGTTAAAACCATTGGAAATTTAAAAAAAAAAAAAAAAATTGGGCAAGAAAAAAAGCTACAACTTCTTTTCTTTTGTTTTTGTATAGTTTCTCTTTGTATTTACATATTGTTTCAATCAAAATTTCCCTACTTACGTTATGATTAATTATATTTGAAAATATATCTTTTGACACAGTTGAAGATGACTTTGTTATATACGTCATATTTTACACCTAAAAAAAGTAAAAATTGAGAGGACAATGGACAATAATTTCACACTATGTTTTTAGGGTGTAAAAGGATATAATGTTATATGATAGATGGGCTTGGTCCATAGCTCCCCTTGTATGGAATTATTTTAGGCCTGAATTTAAATTTTTTTGGGCCTATTGATATCAAATGGGCCTCCACATTTGTGTCTATTTATAAGTTCAGTTTTTTCTCCTAAATAAATAAATAGGAAGCTTGGATAAATGTCATTTTGACACCTTCCAAGTTCCATCATGAGTGACATTTTTAAATGAAATTAATTAATATTGAAAGGTTTTTATTTTTATTTTTAAGTGGTATGTTAAGGTGATATTTTTGTTAATTTCCAATGAGCACTTAAAAGAGAAACCTTGTCGTGGGCTTCATTTACACGAACGCCGTCGTCCATGGATAAATGGGCCTAGACTATTGGGCTTTTATGGGCTACATGATGAATGGAAAGGGATTGTTGGGCCCAATTAATCCAAATTATATAGCAGCTTAAATATATTTTCAAACTTAGAAATCTATATCAGGTTGAGATAGAGACCATTATTAACCTCATAATACATTTCCTAAGTGAATGTTATAAAACGAACTAACAAACTTTATATATGTATCCACTTTCGTAATATATATAAATATATTGTAATATTAACTAAACTTGATTTATATTAACATACTTGCACGGCATTATATATATATATATATATATATATATATATATATATATATATATAATTAAATCTGTGAAATTGTTACATAAAAATTCTACTTATTTAAAAAATCATAGCGATGCATGAGATTCAATTATGAAGATCATTATAGTTACACGAACACGTATAAAACCGTCTAGCCCTTAATTCTGAGGTACATTTACTTCATTTTATAAATGTCATTTACAATAATCTATGTAAAAATAGATTTTAAAAAATCATTTCCTACTATAGTTATATACATGTTTGATTAAATTATAGATCTTTCATATAAATAAATAAACTACGTGGTAAATTTGCAAATTGACTCTAGATTCGACTACACATACACAAAAATTGTGCAATTTTTTTTTAATTACTTATATTCATTTATTAAATTTAATCTTTTAAAAAAAAAAATTCACTATTATTATAAATTTAAAAAGAAAGTGAGTAGACTTTATTGTTTGTTTGGGCATAAAGTCAAGTTTAAAACGTATAAGTTAAAAGTAGTTATCCAAAATCCCAAAAGTGAGGGGTTGTGTGTATGCATAGATTAGTTGACCAAACATCATTTCCTGAAGATGGGATTGATGCATTCACCCAATTTTTGTTGCTCTTTCTTCCTATTCCCAATCCTTTCTTATATTTAATCTTCACATTTACCAAATTATCCTTCTCTGTAATCTTTCAAGATATGCTACACTGCATTCCTATCAACCCAATAACTACTTGTCAAACATTTCTGCCTAAAAGTCGGTTCACTTTTCCATGGAGCTATAGGAATTTCCATTTAATAATGACCCAAGAATAGTATATAAATGGGTTTGGATTGAATGCCAATTTCCTCTATCCCTCCAAACCAGAATAGGATGGGTATAAATAGTTTTGAACGTGATTAAAACGGGTTTGGAAAGGGGAAAGAAATCTCATTAGGATATCCTTGGGTATTCGCTGTTCGTACCCGTTTATATATAGAGTAATTGTACAAATTTGTGGTTTGTATAGCTGTTTTTCGAGCTTTATTTATAAATGTTCCGATAGTACTCATGATTAATATTTGTTTTAGTGAATTATTTGGTATTTATTATTTATTTTTAAAGAATTCTTAATTGCATTTCTTTTTTGTTGGTGTACATTATTGTTCTTTGGTTTAATATAATTTCATAATGCATCAGCCATTCGTTTAAAATACTCATTTAAATTCATATAAAAATATATTTATGTGTAGTAAACAAGTATTGGACGGTGTGGATAATATGCAGATAGTGATAATTACATTTTGGATGAGATACGGTAGTATAAGTAATTTTTAAATGAAATGCATAGGGGTTATGTTATGAGTACATCTGAATGGGAGGATACCCTACCCACATTATGATCCCTAATTGTTGAGTTATGTAGCCTAATATTATTATTGGGTTACAGAGCCTTATTTACTAATATTAATATTCAGTCTTCACATGGGAGATTGTTGAGTTATGTAGCCTAATATTAATATTTGTTTAAATTGATCATATATCATTAGGGTGTATTAGTTTGGATATACATTGTGATATGGACAGTGTTTGAGTTATGTAGGGCTTTTAAGACTATAACCTAGTTTTTGGTATAAATAACTGTCTGATTTATTGTATCTACTTGTACTACACGCACTTACGAAATTAGTAGATCTCCTGGCTTGGTAGTGCCCCTAGAGGTTGTCAGTTTGACGAACTAGGTCAACAAATCGTTGTTCTTTATTTTCCGTTCATATCAAATTCTCCATAATTACTCTTAAAAAATCCTAACAATTTCACTTTCCATAATTACTCTTAAAATCCTAACAATCTCACGTAAATAATTCACTGTGACCATCTTATATAAAATAAAATAATCTTTTGGCCGGGGTCACATTTTCTTTGAGATTAAATAATTATTAAGCTAATTTTTTTTTAAGCATCAAGGTAAGATTAAATCATAAATCAAACATGATTTGTCAGAATTACATAACAAACGAATTTTAGCATTTTGTGAGCCACGAGGCCAACACCATAGATTCAAGACGATTTTAGTCTGTTAAAAAAAAAAAGAATTCATATTTTAAAAATATAATGAATTCCACTCTGATGTAAGGACCTAATTTTAATGCAATAACAAATAGAATTACTCAATATTTATAAATAAACCTTCAAAAATTCGAAATACAAACAAAAATAAATACTCGATATGCAAAATTATAAAAATGTGAAAATCTGACTCAAAAAATAAAAATACAAAAACAAAATATACATGTTTTTTCAAAGTATACGACGAAAAATACATTGAATTACGCATACCATATTCAAGTGCAATGTATATGTATCATTTAAACGAATACTTCCACATGCAAAATAAAAGAAACCCAATATACATTTAATAAAGTTTTCCAGCTTTTGGCAGAAAAAATGATTTGCATAAATAAATATTATTGGTAGGAAACAATGCCACATTAGACATGTCAATAAATATCCATCAAATTTCAGGCTGGCTTACATTCACATTGCCCATCATCATTCATTTTTTTCATTCAATTTCAATAATTATTATCCCAACCCCCTTTAATTCTTCTCTCATTCCTGCAATCATTTATTAGGATTCTGTTTAGATTTCCAATTCTATGTAATGATGTACTCTCTACGTTTCACTAAAATATTTAGCCTTAATTTTCACATTTTGTCTATGTAAAAATAAATATAGTTTAGCTTTTTAGGTGAATGAAATATTCTTATTTAATGCATTTTGTTATTAACGGAATTCACCTTTATATGATGACTTCATTATTTATTTTTTTGGTCTGTGTAAGGATAATGTATGAATAATATAGAAAAAAAAAAAACTTAGAATTTACCCAACCATGCTTATGTATTTTCTTAATTTGTAGGAAATTTTATGATTATTGTTTATTTTAGTGGGATGAATGTAGTATTTAATGATTACTTACAACTTATAAGTATCTCATCATCTTATCAAAAAATTAAATTTATATTATTGGTATTGCAATGTCATATTATCTAAATTAGCAATTAAACATATTTTGTTATTTAATTATGCAAACCTTGCATTTGTAATGGAATATAATCTTTATATGTTGATTAACATTTTTATTTGACTTCCTTTTTTTGTTATATGCTAAAAGTATTAGTTACATAGAAACTTTTATGCTATTAGTACATGACCCGTGCAACTTGATTTGATCCGACCCGATCAATTTTTGAAAGCCCGAACGCACCCATGTATCCCCACACGCTCCTATATATACTTGTGTCTACATCCTTTCAGGTCTATCAAACATGCAATATATTTTTATTTAGTTATATAGATAATACATTTTCGTTATGTGAATAATGTCTTTTAATAATGTGAGCAATAATACTCTTACTTTATATTTCAATAAATAAGGTAATACTTTTATGTAATATATCTAATACATTAATTTATACTCTCTCCATCCAAAATAATTGTCATTTCAACATTTGATATTTGTCTCAAAATATTTTTCATTATAAGAATTCAAAAAATATTTTTCCTAATTTTTCCAAAATTGCCATAATTTATTATTCTTTATTAAATGTTTTATTATATCAAAGTGTTTGGGTAGATTTAAATATGGGTAGATCGGTCATTTCATAAACATTCTCAATTTGCATGAAAAATGTTGAAATGACAATTATTTTGAAACGGATGAAGCATATTTATATATTGGATTGCGGGTCTGATTGCGTCACACAAATCCAAATATATTTTAAAAACATGTTTGCAAATGTCCCTCTTTTTTTTTTTTCAGTGACTAATAATTTTTGAAAGTTAACTAAACTCCCCCAACCCTAGGTAAATGACTTTAAATATCAAACTTTATTTCTAATTATTTAAAAGTCAATCACTTGTGAGACCGTCTCACAAATTTTTATTATATTGCGTGAGACGAGTCAACCCACAATTCAATCACCTACAATTCAAACCCTACAATTCACATGTTATTTGTAGATGATGAGACTCCGTCTCACGATAACTATCCATGAGACCGTCTCACATGAATTTATGTGATTATTTAACTGTCATTCAACATTTATTCCAAATTTACCCCTCCTGATTATCACAAAAGGATCTTCTATTCATATTCCAACTTACTATATTTGATTTATTATTAGTACATATTTATTCATTATTTTTTAAAGAGAAAACTTAGATAAAGTATAGGTGTAGCCATAATTATTCCCGCGGAGGTTTTTATGAGCATTTATATATAGGCTGCCCAAACGCATTTGATATGGTGTGTCGTAAGCTGACGTCATTCACTTCAAGTTTGCACCCCTCTCAATTCTCTATACTAATTTATTTCAACAATAAATTAACTTTTTAAATCAACTATATAACATATAGAATATTATAATTATGAGAGGCGAAACTCTGATATCCTGCAATCCACTCTAACTCAAAATGATAAAATATACACCGTGGGCAATTCATAATATGCCCACAGATGAAGTATAATAGTTATATGAAAAATGAAATTAGTAAGTATACTCGATATCTAACACGATGGATAGGGTAACAAGACTGATCCACTAACATAAATTTATTTTAAAAAGTTAATTTTTATTTTATAAATTATGGATTATAAACTAATCCGCTCACAAACTTAACAATCTTATAAGTCATATTTTTAAAGAAAATGCATATCCAAAAGTTTAGATCACTTCATCTCTTTAATATTTGCAAGCGAACCACCACATAAATGATGAATTGTGTTTAACAAGCTTGCTCTTCTATTGATCATGGACACATATCAATATGTTCACCGTTAAAGTGTAACAAAAAGTGCAAAGGAAAATAAATAAATATTGATTGGAAATATAATTATTATAAGAATAATATTGGAATGATGTAAGGCAAAAGAATAGATGGCCCGATCTAGAGGCTAAGGGACTCATGCATACTCATGGTAATCATGTGCATGTCCCTAATACTCATAAAGTGCACCATGAATAGTTGTGATCATTAATTGGTTACCACAATCATCTCTCTCATTAGTTAGGATTTTATTATCATAGTATAATATATATTAAGACCACTTTAAATTTAGATTAGCATATATATATATAAGAATTAAGCTCACATATCTCAATTAAGCATGAATATTATGTTGTATTCACATGGTTAGTCAATTTTGAACTCGATATCATCTTTTAAATGAAATCGTAATCAATGCAGGTCAAATACACACACATACATAAAAGCTTGGATAGTAGTAGTTGGTGAGTGGACTTCCATGCATCAATTATAATTTGGTTTTATAAATTTTGAATCCATCTATTAGTATGAATTTTAAATTTGATATTTTTTTATCGTATCAAATAAATTCTAATTATATATGTGTCAAAAATTAATGGGTAGTATTTAACTAATACGATGAAATATATCAAATTTAAAATTCATGCAAAAAAATAGGTCAATTCAAAGTTTAATTAAAAAAAAAAAATCAAATAACAAACAATTCAGATTGCAAACTGTAATGAATCCATATATAAAATATTCAAATTAAGCAATAACATAAAGGGTTAATTGAAAAAAAAAAAGACTTTTACCACTTTCTTCACTTTAATTATATCTTTTTTAAAATATATTAATTTAATACATGTATTTTTGAATTTAGTAATTGGATATATGACCAGACTTGCTGATGAGTTTTTTATTATGTAGAAATTCGAAACTCAAGACTGACTCCCTGCTCAAAAAGTTCATGCATTAAATTGTGATTTTTTAAAATAGAACTAAATTGCAAAAATAATAAAAAAAATGTTGTTTTCGTCTTTGTTTAATTAATATGCTACAAACTCCACATTCTATTTAAATCCACTAAGTAGTCCTTCAAAATTCAAACTTAATATAATATATGTCACTTTTATCACATTGGATACTAAATATCAAATTTGTATCAAAATGAATATTACTAAATTTTATTTTTATTTCACGATATATAATTTAATTTCTGATCAATTTCATCTCTATATGAGTCATTATTTCATGTTGATCCATCGAAAACTTGGATCAAATTGACACTAAATATTACAATTTGAATCAAACAATATAATTAAAAAAGAGCACTAGTCCATATGAAGCTGCAACTAGGATGTATGATAAAATTGACCAAAATAAAAATAAAAACCGAGTTTTGATACCAATTAAATATTAATAAGCAAATAGAGAGTAGTGACATTATTAATTTGATATTGATTCATACATTCCTCTTACCATTAATCAAGTCATGGAATTATTGCACAATTTTCGAGATCAGATTAAGTCTTTTCACCTTCTTCTAAATTGCAACATTTAATTACTATTTTTAACCCATAAATATAATCCATTATTTCTTTTATATTGGTCCCCAACAGAAGATTACTTTGCTTATTAAGAGTATGATTGTACCAGCAATAATGCTTAGGATTCTATAATTTTATTTGATATAATATCACATTTTATATAAGGGGTTATTTTTCTATCATAAATAATACTTTTGTTACTTTTCTATTTCAAATGAAGAAAATAAATAAAATTGCTCTTCAGGTAAACGTAAAATAATCAGTTTTTTATCGAATTTTACACGATACGTCCATACCGTTTAATTAGCAAGATTGCATAGGTTTACACGATATGTTCATTTTATAGGGTTACACAATATGATCATATCGTGTAACCCTATATAATGGACATATCGTGTAAACTCCCACAATCCATCGTCTTTTTTTTCTTTTTAAACTTTTACTTTCCTGATTTATGGTAGAAGAATAACGGAACTTTATTTCACTATTTGTTTTGTGGTATTTGTGGATATTTCATCATTAGAGTATTGTACGTTAAATTTTCTAATACACCCTTATGATTAATGTTTGTTTTGAATTAACCACTTATATTTATCATCGTTTAATTAACACCTCAATTAAAGCATAATAGGAATTTCAAAGTTATTAAATACGTTGTGCAAATAAAAAATGTGCTGTTTTTAGGAATCTAGTTTGTATTAATTTTGATACAAAAAAGCCTAGGTTGGTTTGGTATGAAAGAAATAGCATCCTTAATGGATGTGTTAGTGTGATAAGACATTTTATGATTTCGAAATAAAACTTTTTTTTTTGGTTTATGTATTATAAATTTATTTTCCAAAATTAATTTTAAATCAAAGATGTGTTTTACTTCTTGTATTAGAAAATTAAATAGAATTGTGTTGAATTTGTTGAAGATGTTTGCGACAGGAACACCTATTGTGATTATGTGGATGAATTGTGCATAGCAATTACTTTGTAATTTATAAGAGTCATGAAACCCAACAAATTCCTAATCAATAAGATACGAATTTGTTTATGATTAATACATCTTTATGTATATGGAAATAAGACAATATGTATCACATTTCAATCATACATTTTTTCATATTACTTTCATTTTATAAATTTATAGAATTTTAAAGTTAAATAATATAGATATTTAATGATATCAAGTTTAATGTTCATAGTAAACATTAGTAAACAATATTAAAATTTTAATTCAATTTTTAAAATAACACATGCTAGATTTCAAATATATAAATCATTTATAATTTGAATTTTTTTTAATTTAAAACTTTAAAGAAAAATATAAATAAATAAAAAAAGAAAATTACAATAAAAATGGTTGATTAAAAATGATTATTCAAAATTTCCAAACTTATTACTTAATGAAATTTAATAGTTTTTTCAAATTTGTATTTTATAATAAACTATAAATTTATTTGAGAAATATATTTTACATAAATATATATGTTTTTATATAAATAGTATTTAATTTTTTTAATCTTTAGTAAGTTTAATTTAAATTTTTTAATCCCATGTAATACACGGGCACGATGGGCTGAATATTATTTTCATAATAAAGTTATGACAAAAGGGTAACTTTAAAAGTTTTAAGAGGCCAAATCGAATAAAGTTCTGTCAAAAAAGGCCAAATTGCACTTTATAGGGGGGGGGGGGGGGGGTCTAAATTGTATCAAATAAAACTTCAATACCACATTACTCCATTGGACAAAGGTGGAGGGCCAAATTGATATTGTCAATTAAATATACTAATCCAGTATATTTTTCACTTTTCCATTCCCAATCCCAGATTTATAAATAACAAATACAAATATTCTAGTTATGTATATCTCAAAGTATAACACAAAATCATTAAATCCAACCAATTTAAAAATTGGTAAAAGTAAAGTCAAAACTTTACTCACCAAACCAATTTAAAAACAAATTTCTCATCTCCGGTGTGTATTAAATATGTATAAATTTCTTGAAGTAAATGAATTTTGCAAAAGCATATTTGAAATATATATATAAAATGGGTTTGTAATATTTATATAGGAAAATGAGTTGGAGTTAGATGGAGTCGCAACAGCAAAAATCTATGAGCCTATGACGGTTGTGAACACCAAACTAGAAGAAATGAATATATAATATTAGTGGGAACAAACAAGTTGACATAGTTTTAATTTAAAATTTAAAAAAAATAGAGATTATTAAATGTTTTAGGCAGCAAATTTGGTAAAATGTTGGGTGAATTGAATTAAGTGCTAAAATCGAAACAAAATCGATTTTCTTCCTCCTTACGGCGCGCACCTGAACCTATCTTTTCTATACATGAAATCTACTATTCAATCATGTATTTTATTTTCAATTTTTAAATAATATAAGAATTGCAATTAAAAATAATCTGAAATTATATATTTTACATTTTGCAATCTATTATGTGTTTTTTTTATTTATTTATTGTATTTCAAAGTTTATGGTTATTTTTACTTTTCAATTTATAGTCATTTTCTAATCAATTTTCTGACCATAATCGAGTTTGATGTTGCAATTTGTTAATCAAAATATATGAACCAATGCCAAAACACTCTGCATCTTAAACCAAAAGAAAACCTCAAAAGTTTTTTTTATTTTTATTTTCATTTGATTCAATTTCAATTAAAAAAATAAAGAACAAACTTTAATTTGGCCGGAAAAGAGACCAAAGAATGGTTTTAGGTTGCAAGTGAAAATAATCAAGAACTTTATGGTGTAATTAAATAAGAAAAAAAAAAGTTTACATAATATACAAAGTCATACTTCATGTTATTTTTTATTTTTTAATCATAATGAAAACACACTCAATATATCAAATGACATTTTTAACTAAGACATATATTGAAAAAATCAATGAAATAGACGATGAAACACATCATATGTCATAAGACGGAATTTTTCTTCTGTACTTATTTTTAAAAGAAAAGGAATTTTCACTATCTTGAATACTTTCAATGTGCTCCGGTGTTTATTATATAAAAGTATATTTATAAACAAACTTATACTTATATATACATTCACAGATTAATAATAAACAGTAAAAACAAATTTAATAACAATAAGTACTACATTTAATATATTGCATATTAAATATTGAATAGAATGACTAAATTAATGTAATATACGACTTCAAGTTCATGGCAATCAACAGGAATATTACATGTGTTCCACGAGACTAAGATTGTTAAACCATATCCAACCCAACATTTTTTATGCTTTAATGTAATGAATTATCTTACATTAATACGAATGTATGAAAAAGCCCAATAGATATATAGTAGCAGTTATTATATAAGTATGTTTATAATTAGAATTCATATGGGATTTTATGGTTATAATATTCCAATTTTCATATATTAAGTAATAATTGTTAGTACTAGTTAATGAATCCATTAATAGGTGCAGCAGCTAATGCAATAAAATTACATTCAAATTTTCCATTCATATAATCGGGTAAAAATACAATAACTTAATCAAAAAAGTAAATTAAAATTGAAATAAGCTTCGAAAAATATGTAATGTACCTGATTTTTACAGGAGTAATTTTTATATATTTTTTAATTAATGAAAGGTATAAAGAGTATGAGGTGCAAATGAAAATTAATGAGCAAATAAAGAGTACTGACACTCAGGACACGGGAGGGTAAAATTAAAAATATGTTTTATTTTGTTATGAGTAAAAAAGATGTGATGTTCTACTATATGACGTGGGTGGAAACCATATCTCTCCTATTTCTATTTCAATAATGGGAAAAGAAACCCTATTTTTTAAGTGACATAAAATTATGATTGAATACCAGAGAATTTTTTTACAAAAAATAAATCTTTTAAAATCCAGGGAAATTCTAAACCAATACACCCCTGATATTCAAATCAACCAACCACATCAACCAACCACATAATAATACGAAACTTCAATTTATTTAAGAAAATATAAAGTCAATTCAAAGACAATTTCCACTAACAGTCCATATTGGTAAAATATCTAGGTTAAACTTTGTTTCTAACCATTTTGTAAATTATATATAGTCTATTTGAGCCCCAACCACCTTATTTTAGTGAGGCCAATTAACTTTTTATTATGTGCCATATGTAAAACAATGTTATAATTATTATATCACTTTTCAATTGTTCGCATCAGTTTTCATTTCGCATTCTAAAAGTTATTATTCTTATTAAAAAAATATGTAGGTGTACACTCATAAAGTGTGTACCTAATTAAAAATGTATAAAATAAAATGAGATACATTTATTATGATCGATGATATGGTCGAACTGAGTCGAATCGAGCTCTTCTCTTGAAAACCGAAAAGAAGTCAAAGTCAACGTAATTGAAGTCTGAAGAAACAAGCTGTTCGGCAGCCTTCGGATCGAACTAAGGAAGCACAGGCTAAGATAGTTGTGAGGCACGTTGACGAACTGAATTAGTTTTGGAACACAATGAGCGATGAAGCTAAACGAACTGTTTTACAACCTTATGATCGAACTGATAAAAGGGGAGCTGATTCAGCTCGGAGTTATATCGACGAACTGATTAACAGGGGAAAGTGACGAATAGATTTTGACCCTAACTAACCGCCATTTTTGTGGAACCGTTAGCTCATATCCCATATTTTGTGGGATGAATCTCAACTAACACGTATTCCAGGGAGTATATATATTTCTTGTGTTCATTCTTTATTTTTTCTTATGCACACCTATTCAAAACACACACGCACAATTGAAAAAAGAACACAAAAATATTCTCTTCCTTTCTCTAGCGTCGGAGTCTTATCGCCAGGAATCCCTTCTGGTGTTTGTTTTGCAGGTCTTTGGGCTCAAGATTACGAGTTTTTGGATTGAGAAACAAGAGCGTCGGATCGGAGCAACATCAATTGACATATGCTTATACGACACTCTAAAAGTAATTATTCTTATAAAAAAAATACGTAGGTGTGCATTTTAAAAGTGTATACCTAATCAAAATTGTATCAAAATAAAAAGAGATACATTTATTATGATGATATATGATTATGTGACACGAGGTTTTTGAAATACATAATTACATATAGACTCGAGGTTCACGTATCATCTATCCTAATTTTTGACACGAAATTCATGCATCATTAGATACCCAAATAGCTTTAAATAATATATTATTTACAAGATGATTTGAAACAATATATTGGACTATAGGTTAAAAAATGATTAAGAAAAAGTAACGTTACATGACATTATACTACCTCAAATCAGCCCAAAAAAAAAGTGAAAATAAAATTAGAGGAATAAAAAATACACGCCATTTATTTCTTTGTTTTCCTCCATTTTTTTTTTTTTTGCCATGAAAAGGCTAATTAATTAATACATCAATCAAGCAAACTTAGTAGTAATAATATTAAAATAAAAAAAGTAAATAAAAGAAAGTGAAATCAACGCCAAGCTGATGCGACGGTGAGTGGCCGTCCCATCCAACCAAAGCTGATGCCGCCGGATTCCTCGTTGACACTGAATCCCGGGTTGCCACGTGTCCCCGAGTTCAGCTTCGACCTGAGCGAGTCGACCACGAGTTGACTCATCGGCCGCGCCTTAAACCCGGCCATGCTCATCCGGGCCCGCCACTTTCCGAACACCTCGCTTCTCTCCACGCGATCTCTCCCCTCACACGCAACCGAGTTGCCCATCTTCCGACCCAGCCCCTCCTCGATCTTGACTCGCTCCGAGTTGTCCCTCGACACCGTCGAGTCCAGTGAGTCGAACAGCGCCGCGTAGTACTCGCACGTGTCCCTCACGCGCGCCGTCAGGGGCGCTGTGTTCGTGTTCATCTCCTGCTCCACCACCGTCATCACCTTCGGCGACAGCCCCTTCACGCGGCGGAGCAGCTCGTCCCGGAGATTCTCCGTCGTCACGCTCTCGTCTGGCAGCTTGTACAGTTTGAATGCGAAATTTACGGCCAGTGCTTCGTCGGGTTGTACCTCCAATTTCTCGCGATTTAATTCGTTGATGTTCAGATTTCTCAAATCGAAACTGAAAGAAACCCCAATTTTATTGGCCAATGCCTTGAGACCTTCTCCCACCATCCTTAGCTTCTCTTCTCCGGCGACTGGGAAATCTGTGAAGGCAGTGATCTTCAGCGCCGCGGCGGCGGAGGATTTGTTCTTCTTCGCCGCCAGTGCGTGGAGCAAATGCACGTACTGCCCGCCTTGCCCGATATCGAAATCCAGAACGTGAATTCTGTCGCAGCCTTCCTCCTCCGACATAGCCTCGAGAATCGCTAAATTCGCCGCCATGAAACCGAGCTTGAAACACGGCGAGAAATCGTACAACAATTGCGTCGACGCAGTGTGTTCCTTACCATGAATCTCAGACGCCGGCGCAGTGTTCTCCGTGGGGCTCACGCGCGATTTCAGAGCGGAAACCATGTACGCGGCGAGCCTCTGTTCAGATGTACCCCGAGCGTTGGCTACCTGCTGGAGGCGCGTGAGGATTTCAGCTGCGACTTCCGGCTTGCCTTCGGAAATAGCCACGGCGGCGTCGATCGAAGCTTGCTTGGGGCAGGGCAGCGGCGGTGAAGCAGAGGTGGAAGAGCACGAGGAAGAAGATGAAGTCGGAGAAGGAGATATAGGCTTCTGAGTTGTAACTATCAAATTCTGGATCGTCTCCGACCACTCACTGTTCGTAACAACGGAAACAGTTTCGCCGTTATCCTCTTCATCTCCGAGCAGCTGTTTTTCCAGCTCCTGAAGGCGATGATTCATCATATTTTTCTCCGACTCCACCGCCGAAACCTCCAACCCCAAATTATTCGCAAATCCCTCATTCTGAACCAAATTCGGTAAATACACCCCCCTAGATACATTACTGTTAACATTTCTGTTGGAAACATTCAACGGTTGCAGACGATGTTGCTGGAGAATCGGTAGGCGACAGCGTGAGTTGAGAGAATTCGAAACCGAAGAACCGGAGGAAATTTCCGACGAAATGGAGGAAACCGGAGAGAAATCCACCGGAGAGAGAGGGGAAATCGGAGATGCATGATGGTAATTAGGCCTCAGCTTCACGTTCCGGAGATAAAATCCCAATCCCTGCTGATTCTGCTGCTGCTGCAACTGCTGAAACTCCTCCAGAGACCTCTTTCTTCCGGCGAAGTCAGGGCAGCGGATCTGACCGGACGGATTGGGCAGAATTCCGGAGACAGGTGAACGGAAGGAAAACTGCTGTTGCGTGTTGAAAGCGTTGCTCATATTTGTGGATCTTCTGGCGGCGGAGAAGAAATCGGGTACGCCGTCGGAGAAGCCGGAAGACATTGTGGACGCCGGAAAGTGTTTGTTATTAACCGGAAAGTATTTCGTAAGGTTGCTGCATTTAGAGAGAGAGATAGAGGAGAAGGAGAGTTGTTTGGAGTTGAAGCTATTAGATTGATTATTGTTGTCATTATTATAAGAGAGATAAAAGGGAAGGGTAGTTTCGTGTTTTAGAGATAAATGCTAATGCGTTAACGCCGTGTTTGGTTCAACCAATTAACTCCCCTTCTTCAATGCTCCTAGCATAAATAAATAGCTAACCTTACTAATTTCTCTTATTTTAATATATTTTAGATTATTAAAACAAACCAAACTATTAAAATGTAGGCTTGATTGAAAAAAAAAATCATCAAATTTTGCAATATTATAATTTCATCTCAACTTTTTGATTTTTTCGAAAAAATCATCGTCAGCCCAAAACTGCAGTTTCATTCCAATTTATAAAAATTAACAAAAAAATTCACGACTTTAACAAATTATTGCAATTTGAACCACATTTGGGTTTTTTTGAGATCACAACTTGGACATGTACATAAAATTAGGACTATTCATAAAATTAGGACTTTAACACACCATTGCAATTCGACTTTAACATGCTATTTTGTTTAACGCGTGAACTCGAATAGTTGGATAACATAATTGTGCTTCAAAACGCAACAATGAGTATGAGTCATGATTTTTTTGAAAATTCATAGAGTGTTGATTAAATGCAAGTTTGTAAAAATGTTGTGTTTTTTTTTTTTTGATAAATCCGGGGGGGGGGGGGGGTAAATTGTATTTTTGAAAAAGGTGGAGTGTTTTTTTTTTTTTGGCAATTAATATATTTATGGAGAAAATTCCGCACACACAATTGTGCTCACTTAACAATGAATACGAACATGAAAATGATGTCACTCACAGGTTAGATGAATGGTAGGTGTGCATCTTTTAATTGGACAATATTTTAAAGTCGAATGTTTTTTCCATTGTTCTAAGTGTAAAATGAGACATTAAAATAATTTCAGAATATTTAATGATAGCATGATTTAAAATTTCCTTTAAGATCTAAGTATTAGTTTAATTTTCACATGAGAGTAAAAACAAATTTAGCCTGTTAGCTAGAACATATAATATGATCATAGTTCTATGATTATTTGTAACCGAATTCTGTATTCTAATAATATAATAAATTACTTATAGTACATTTTGAAGAAATGTTTGCAAAACTTTAGGGAAAAAAAAAACAGATAAAAATAATATAATATTTTTTCCATACATTTACGAGGTGTCCAATTTTGAATTTTTAACTAAATAATTCATTTGATATAAGATCATAACATTTCTTATTAATTTCTCACTAAATCATTCATTTCACATATGATGATACGATTGGACTACTTGATTGTGTAAGAAATAGAATTATTCAATAAATTTAAACCACAAAAACGAAAAACATTTAAAATTCAAATTAACATCCTTTTTTGTTCTTCAAATTAATTGTGTAGGTTTCACATGCACTAGTGCATGGCGCACTCAGGTCATCCTGGATCTGTATTTTTGTTTTCACTGAAATTTATATTATATTAGTCACACTTTATGTATAAATATTATAACTTTTGTGTAATATTTTAACTTAAAAAAAAATTTCGACACAATTTGTACATATATACCTTTATATGGTATTAATCATATATTTATGTGATATTACTTATACTTTTATATTAACATAGTCATACATTTATGTAATATACAAAAGTACATCTAACATAACTTAAATGTATGTAAGATATTAATGTCTATCTAAAAAAATGTTAAGGTACAACTAACATTACTAAAGATATGACTAACATAATTAAAAATGTACGACCAACATAACATAAAACTATGACTAACATAACTAAAAGATACGATTAATATGATCTAAACGTATGGCTAACATAACTAAAAGGTATAACATACTTGAGCGGATACCTAGTGCTTGTGGATGCGTCAGAGCGCGTTCGGGTCAGATTGATCCGAGTGAGATCCATGCATCCGATGTAAAAAAAAATTTGTGAAATAAAATGGTGTATTTTTTTCCTTTCATTGGGAGAAAATCTGGTTTTCTAGTTACTAAGTTTCTCATCCAACTACATTCTAATTCAATTAAAAATTCAAACCTTAATTTAATTATCTTCCTTATGCGAATAGAATTCTAAATCCTACCCATGCCAATTAATTAAGATTTTGAATCTCAATTAATTAGTTCATAATTGAATATCTTATATTATTTTATTCCTAATACTGTCAATATTGTAAAATATCAGATATTTTTGCAATTAAAAAATATCTATATAATTATCCAAATATTATGAAAAATTTGAGACCAATGGGCGACCATGAACCATAATTATAAACTCCAACAAATTGAATAATTAAATAATTGAACTATTATATTAATTTGTTCAACCTATTAATGTTGATATTATTTTAATAAACAATTCGAATCTACATTATAATTATAGAATCTTATACTCAATAATAGAATTGAGTTGTTCATTTAATATAATCACTACATATAGTAATATCCTTCATAAGTAATTTGTAATTGCAACTAGATATTATGCTAACCTCGTCAATTACTTATATTGCTCATTTACAGTTAATTTACTAACAAATGATTAACTTAGAATCCAACTATAAATTGAACATTTCAAACTATTTATTCAGTTTCAAGATTAACAAATGAGAGAATTGTGTTTTTTTTCTACTTTGCATGAATCCACATCTATAAATTTATATGATAGTCATTTAAACAAATTGAAACTTGAAAATTAAGAATCATGATGAATATGAGATAATTACTCAATATTATTGTATAATCATAATTTGATGCTCAATATTTATAAAAAAATTGTAGCAAAAAGACAAATTTATTCGGTCCAAGTACTATATGATCAAGTTATATATAAATGGCTTCACATAAGTATCTCCACATCGGCAGTCCACACAAAACAATCACATTCAAAATTGTTTGGGTTGCATTAAAAGATCTCATATTTTAATTAATTTCATCAAAAGAAGTTTGTTATTTATTATTCATAATCTTAATATTCTTGTATAAAATACATATATATTAAGATTATCGTTAAAAAAAAAAATTAATGATTTTTTTTATCATATTCATAAAATATATACAATAATCATTTTTGCTAATACAAGTATTTTAGATGTTAGTTATGTCGATATATTCTTGATATTTTCGAGAAATAGACTTATAGATTACTAAATCTATGCATATTAATTGGATTACTGGCTTATTGTATTTCTAATATATAAACAAAAAAACATGATGGTTATACTATAGAAGCAAGGAGCAAGAGATTCAACAGTGTGACCCAACAACAAAAACAGGATATATATATGATTTTAGTATCACAAATATCTTATTATTTCAAATTCAACAATAGAATTTACTACCACGTTTAAGTAAATACAGGTTGCATAATGTCACATTTACGATTAATAGAATTTCATCCAAGATGCAATTGCTTGTGTTAATCAGAATTTTATGGTATATATCAATATTCAATATTAATATGGACATTTTTATAAATTTTGCACTTTATAAACACACATGTTTTGTAGTTCTATTAATATCTCATTTCATATTCTGGGTTGGACCAACTCCCATATATCTATCTTATTAGCAAAAGAGAAACGTGAATTCCTTATTCTTATACTCTTTGTTAATAGAATTTCATCTAAATTTGATCAACTGTTCATTTCTAAATTTGTTTTAATGTTATGTTTCATTTTCAAATTTGAAGTGTGTCTGATCAATTGTTTAAGAAAATTTCATACCCATTTTCTAAACACAAAAGAATCAATATATAACAACATTCACAGGCTTCATTCGGCCATAGTTGCATCAATCTTAGTAAAGCTATGTCTTAAGCTAGATTATTCGAACTAATCATAAATTAAAAAAAAAAAGTAATTATATCACATATATCAAATGATTTAACACGATCAAAGACAAAATGGAAGATTCCACCAACCACCATTCATCTCATAATATACTAAAGGCTTTTGCAATTATAATTACCACAAAAAAAAAAGATTAAATTAATAAAAGAATATCCGAAATTGTTATGATAAAACCTAATTATTTTGTAAGTGGTAGTTGATATGGCCCTTGTAGGTATACATATAATTGAGTAACACATCCGTACAACTGGTGCACAGAGTTGCACAGAAAACTTTTATGTTATAAATGTAGTACCTTTATGTACAAATATTTGTACCTTTTAAAATGAACGTGCATAAAAATGTTGCATTTATAACATAAATGTACTACATTTATAACATAAATGTGCGGATTGCACAGTGCACCAGTTGCACAAAAGTTTTTGTCAATATAATTAAGGTGCACAAGTCAAAGGTGGTGGAATTTATTATTAATTTATTTCTTCTAAGGGAAAATGTGGTGGGAGTGTAGTTGTCCATCGTATTTAAAAGAAATGAAAATATCTAGTTTGCATTTATTTAATCATATATATTATTTACAATATAAAAAATTTAAATACACATATATCTTTTGTAAAGATTAATGGAGAGTGACAAATTATTTATTTAAACAAAACATATTAACAGAAATTGATATAAAACACAAAAAACACAACTAGAATAAACCACATCAAACATTGACAAGTTAGCTAAAAGATATATGATTAAAAAGAAAACGGAAAAAAAAGCAAATGAATTGACATGGTGTGACTCGTGAGGATATATATGAATGCAATTTGCAAAAAAGAGATTATATATTCCAAAATATGTTTTGCTCTGTATTTCAAAATAATCATTAAAAGTAATTTGTATAAATAATATTATTGATTAACACTTTATGTGTATTTAAGATAATAAAATACCAATATATAATAGATGATCCAAATTGTGTAATTTGAATCTATCCACGTATTTTCAAGTAAATTTTTATGAGTGATTCTCAATGAACAATCCATACATGAATTTTTTAAAAATGGATTTAGTTTATAGGTAATTGAATTTTGTCTCATAAATTTATATATATTTGAAACAGGCAGCACTCTTGTACTCCTTGGGCACGGATCCCCTAACTCGACCCGCTCAAATCCAGTTTATATATATATAATTTGTTGTTACCTCTATGTCAAGCTTTAAATGTTGGGCACTATTCAAACTTAAGTTAAAAAAGAAACAAATCTTTGAATTCAAGTGGATTTATTAGGATCATGATCTAAATCAAATATCTGATTTTTTTATTTTTTTTAAACACCGTCATTTGTATTCAGGTGTAATAAAATCACATAATTGTACTACTAGTATAGTTTAATCAAATGACAACTATTTTTCTAACAATCCCTACCAGCAATTTACACATCTCAATAATTTAAAATAGAATAACATAAAAATAAATAAAAATGTTCCAAGATATATTACATAAATTGAAAATAAAAAAATCTTAGAGAGAAACTCGTAGTACAAAGTAGGCTAAGAGATTAATATATGTATTGAAGCTGCTATCTTCAAAAGCATACAATCAAGATTCAAAACCCAGAATATCGTTATAACTTTTAATTGTGTATTAAATGCCACATTCAATAACTACAATTCCATAACTCTCTCTCTCTCTCTCTCTCTCTCTCTCTCTCTCTCTTCCATCTACCTCGTGAGTAGAGATGATATATATTGTTGGTATCTAAAACCCAGATTTACATGACACAATACTAACAATTTTGTTCATTTAATACTTGTCATGTGTAAATTAAATTGTGTTCATAAAAAAGATAATAGATAGAGATAATAATTTACATTGAGTCTCTTGTGAGTCAATTAAAAATCTTATTATGTCAATACATATCCTATAATTCACATGTTATTTATGAGTAATGAAGTTTCATCTTATGATAACTATCTGTGTGACCGTCTCATTTAAGTTTTTGTGAATAATTTTTTATATCAAATAATAGCATGATACAAATATACACTATGTAGAGCATCCGCAATGATATTTTAACAAGTATTAATGATATTTTTAAAAATGTTTTTTTATAAGTGTTGTGTTTTTAAATTGTATTCCTTATTTAAATGTATTCTTTAATATGTATGATTTCTAATTGTATAAATTCATCCCTTCAAAATGATACATATATATTTTAATATTTAATAATAATAAATATTATTAGAACGTGAATTGCAAATTATTAATCTCATGATTAATATACATTTTGTTTTTGAAATAATTTGAATAATTCATTATTGAAAATTTTAAAAAAATTAATTAGGTTTTAATTGATGTGAATATAAAATAAAATTGATGGATTATAAGACCCACACATAATAATTATTAATATTGAATTGATATGAGTATATGTTTTTAAAATAAATATATTTTTAAATAAAAAATATATCATATGAAACCCACAACAATTAGTGTTACTAACAATTATTATTGTAGATGCTTTCATATCCTTGTAAAAAAAATGACACAACAAGACACAATAATGCAAACACGACACTAACCATAGTCCGAAAACATATTTTACAAAATAAGTTAAACTAAAACAATTTATTTCTATACTTATATAAAAACAAAGCGTACAATAATAATACACCAAATAAAAGTACACTATAATAAATGTCTTGCAAGTATATATATTCATGATAAGATTAATAATAGACTAGTTAAAATGTAGTAAAAAAAATAAATGGAAAAAGATAGTTGAAATATAAAGAAAGAGAAAAGAAGATCACATTTCCCCTGAGAGAGAAGAGGGACAAAGGCAGGAGAGTTGCAAAGACTTATGTGTAAGAATAAAGGTGAGGATGGAGGACAACTAACCCATCACGAATCTTACGTCATCATTTGTACACGTGGACCACACCACCAATTTTTCATACTCTACCCAACCGCTGCTTACCGGCTACCGCCACGCTTCCTTCCTACGACAGACACGTGTCGGTTTCTTTTCAAAACCTTTTCTTACTTGGCTAGGCGCTGTTTGCCTTTCCTTTTATTTTAGAAAATTGTCGTTTTCATTTTTTATGGAAACGTTTCACATTCGCCATATTTATAAAATTTATTTATTTTTATCCTAAACTCATTGTAACTTATAAATTTTATCAGTTAATATTCACATGCGATCTTTTATTATATTTAATTTTCATTTTCTATTTCAAAATAATCACAACACATTACATGTATCTAACGACATCAATTAACATATTATATATATACATATATATTAAATATCAAGAATTAAAAAGTATAACATCAAATGTAATAAAGATTCACACTAATTAATATTGGCTTCAGAACAACTTACTTAATGTGAAAAAAATGTATTAAATCGTTACTTTCTAAAATTTTACATAAAAATTAAAAATAAGCATATAAATTAAAGCAAAACTTGTATAAAAAGTTGAGATTTTAAATATATTTATATAATTCTACGGATGTTTTTTTCTCACAAGTGTAATTTTCTCTAAGATTCATATATTATATCTAGTGTTTGAAATTGTTAATTATTTCATATGAATGCCTTTGAATTATTACTTACACAAGTAAATAATCTCCCTTGGTAGTATTTTATTTAAACTCTGTTGTTTTACTAATCAGTGCATATAATGGTGCATTAATAAGATATATTAATAACACCTTATTAAATTTACAGTTAGAATGTGATGTTATAAATGCTAATAAGCTCCCCGTATTTGTTAATTTGTACAACACAATTAACGTGAATAATAATAATAATAAATCGCAGTGCTAAATATGTGTTTGACGTGGTATATTTCCTATTTATGGATGACTCAAAGGCTATGTTTAGTGTTTTTATTACCAACATTTAGTTGTTTCCAAGCACTTCCGAGTTTTTATGTCACATATCAATCTTTTAAAAGATTTTGAAAATTTGAATTTGAGATTTTAATAAATTATTGAAAATTGTGGATTTTGATAATTTTGTAATATTGTAAGATTTTATTAGATACTATGATTATAGTTAAAATGTCACGATTATACAGAAAATTATAGAAAAAGTAGATATTGTTGTACATATATTTAATTTTGGAAAGATTGATGTAATCATTGAGAATGATGTATTGAAAATAAAAAAACTTATAGAATTCTGTAAATCTTATATCAATTAAGATTGAAACTTTGTTCTAATTTGAATTGTCAAATCCATGTCTAAAAACAAAGCCTTAAATTTTCATACACCATCACTTATTTACTACTCCCTCTGTTTTAAATTAAGTGTCATTTTGAAGTTTTGTTATAGATTAAATAATATCAAAATTGGACAAATATACCTTTGACTATGAAAGAAATTTTTATTCAAAATTGGAAAGAAGATCAAATTAATTTTATAAAAATATGATATTAATAAATTTTGACTGAGGAATATTAATAGAGATAATTTGGAAATATAATTGTATAAAAGTTTAAAACAAAACTCAATTTAAATTTAAATTTAAGAATGATACTTATTTTACAATTGGACGAATATAACACAAAATTAAGAGAAAATATAATATTAATTGTAGTACTTAAGTTGATCCTATGATCGAAATGAATTCAATACCACCCTCGTGGATTTGGACCCACTTCTTTATGTCAACTTTAAATAGTATTTTAATATGTGATTGTATCTTACGATTAAAATTGGAACCACAACTTTGTAAAACAGAAAAGGCAGAAGTCAGAAAGTACACAATTTAATATTAATTATCAACCAAACAAACCTAAAAGGGAGATTTTTAATTTTTTTTTTTTGATTTTAAAATATACTCTAACTAATGCTTAACATATAAGCACCTAAACCTTTGATACCTTTATAAAATTGAAGCAGGATTATAAATAAAATAAAATTCGATGCCTTTATTTTCTAAAAAAAACTTCATGTTGCATTTGAATTATATACCTAAAGAAGAAAACAAAAACAAAAAAAAATTCTTGTTTTCACGTTATTAATTAATTGAGTATGAATCTTGTGAATTTAATTAGGTGAAACTCAAAATCTAGAATTTTATAAGGAATAGCACCTAAAAATATCATCAAAACTATAATTTAGGACAAAAATACCATTAAGTATAATAAATGGATAAAAATACCATCAAATATAACAAATGGACAAAACTGTCATTAAACAATAACTGTCTTTTGTTGACTTTTACTAACTTCCAAAATTTTCCCTTTTATCATTTAATGCTTCCAATCCATTTAGCTAATTAATTAGATTTGAATAAAGAGTAAATTAATTGAATATCAGACCCAACATGCTTCCGTATTTGATTTTCATATTCTGTTTAATACATATATTTGTCTTTGTCTCTAATCCTCTTGATTCCGGTTGATTTTTACGGATCAACAATCCAACCACACGCCCACAGTCGGTGGTTGCACTCCATATTCACAACGAGAACCCAAATCCAATCCTTACTCCTACACACCTGGTAGAGTTTTCAAGAAGATTAAGGGGAGACGCGCTGTCCGTATTAATTGCACAGAATATTCAAGGATTTCCGAATAGCATGAAGGAAAACAAAATCCTTTCTTTTATTTAAGAAATAAAATACAGATTTATTTTACAATACTATTTATCCGTCATTGGAAGAGAATACTTGGTTTAACTGATCATGGCTTAACTCTTAGGGAAATCCCCCATAAATTAGAAAACTTAAAATTTAAACATACTTGAGAGAGAAGTGCTTAAGAAATGGTCGATTTCTGATGTCTTTCTCAAATGACAGGAGACCTCTTTTTATAGGCGTTTTCCGCGGATTTCAAATGAGGATTCCTTCTTCCGTTTGTCTTCCATCATCTTCTCTTGTCCCATTGCCAGCTTCCATCCATTATCGTTTAGTGGAGAGTGGTTCACCCACTATCAGTTGTCGGGTGGTTGGCCTATCAAGGCTGCCCACTATCTGCATTATTTCGGTAGTGGCCAATTTTTCGTTGGCGGTAGGGCCACCCACTTCACCGTGTCGGGTGCAGTCTTGACTTTCTTGGTGAATTCATTTTCTCTTCGCACATGGTAGGGATTCACACGAGAATTAAAATCCTCCACGAGAATTAAAATCCTATCTTACACGAGGATTTAAAATTCTACCTTACACGAGAATTAATTCCTAACTTTACACGGGAATTAATCCAACTTTACACGAGAATTAAACCCTAGACTTACACAAAGATTTAATCCTGCCTCTAAATGAAAATTAAATCCTACACAAGAATTTAATCATACACGAGAATTTCTCTAAATGAGAATTTCCTCTTACATGAGATTTATTATCGAGTCTAATTAGACTCGCTTTCTTTTACATCTTTGGGTTTTAATTTCTAAAAACCCCTCTTTGGACCCTTCTTCTTCTGTGGTTGATCGGGTTGGTTGTTCTTGATTTTGAAGCCTTCTCGTTGGATCTCGTATAGAGATCTAATCATCATCTCCGTTTGACCTCCATAAAATTGGATGGTCTTTTGGATCTCCCTAAGATCTTGTGAGATTTTAGATGTATTAGGAACAATTATGTTCCAATCCTTGTTAGACGTCATCGTCCTGAAACTTGTGTTATCTCGAAAAAAAATTTGGATACATAATTCTTGATTTTCTCCTCCGTTAGGCATAAAATCAATATTATAAATATAAATCGTAAATTATTTTTCCAATAAACCTAGGCTCTGATACCATTTTGAGGTCCGAATCTAATCAATCTTTGAATTGGAATTTTATTAATTAATCTTGAAAATTTTGATTGAATCAAACAAATAAAACTTGGAAGTAGTTATTATTCAATGATTGCACATGTGTGTCTCAAGGTTATTTTGGTCATTTCATAAAAAAGTTGTATTTTTGGTACATTTCTTATCTTTGATGGTATTTGTGTCCATTATTATAAGTTTTATGGTATTTTTGGTACATATCTCATTTAATAACTTGTGAAAAATAAATTTGAGATAATTGAGCTGTGTTTCATCAAATTATATCTAAAATGATCTTATACTCTTTTTTTATATAATTGTTGAGATATTTCTGATAGGTTTTGATGAGACAATGTAACTTTGGATAGAAAGTTAGAGTACCCATTTTCCACGTTTTATAAGTGGATTTCTGGTTGATAAGTTTATCTTTCTAAGTATTGTTTTGTAAAGTTGTAAAAATCAGAAAGATATAAGATACTGATGATAGCAGGATTCTGGAGATGAACAAGTCTTGAAGACTGATTTTCAGCAAGGAAAGTCAGTAACCTGAAGGAGGAACTAGGATCAGGAAGCTAGATCAGTAAGCAACAAAACAGAAAGCAGTATGGAAAATTGGAAGCTGACTGCAGGATTTTGGAACTGGAAGTTGTTCAGAATCAGGAAGTAGACGCAGATCATAAAACTATCGCAGATCAGGAAGCTGATTGCAGATTTCAGGAACAGGAAGCTATTCTGAAACAAAAAGTTGGCGCAGAACAGTAAGCAGCTACTGCAACCGGAGCAGCAAGCTGTAAGTTCTCTATATCTTATTCATTGCAGTACGAGGAATATACTGATGTAGTATGAGGATTAGTTCATGTGCAAGTTACCAATAGATAGAAGTTAGCCCCAAACCAATAAGGTGATGCCACCTGGACCCGCGGATCTGCAAAAACACTATAACTGAGGAGTGGCACCATTAATGCGGATCAGAGTAGGACATGCCCTACAACTCAGTTTTTCCAGTTGCATTTATTGCAAAGATTTTGAAGTTGCATTTATTGCAAAGATTTTGAAGATCATTTTGAAATTCAACAAAGGACAATGTCTCTCTTCAACGGACATTTTCCATACAGTATAAATAGAAGGTGAATGTGACTGTGAAGACTACTGAACTACTGACTATTTGATTTCTCTATACTCTCAAATTCTCAAGTTATTCTCAAGCTTTCTGAGTTCAGTCACTCAACCTTGAGAAACAGTCATTCAAGCATTCGAGCTTTCAAGTTCAAGGTTATCTTCTAGTTGCACCAATTGAAGAAACAAATATATACTTTTAACCATTTGATGTGTGCTAGGTTGTTTTAGTTTGATGTTCTTAGTTGGAAAGATTAGATCCCCGCTAAGTGTTGAGTCTTGTGTAGACTTATAACTCTATGTGAGTTTTGTACCCTGTGTGGGATAGTGTCTAGGAATCTGTTAATTTTAATAGGTTAGCTCATTGGGAAGAGGATTGTAAAGTGTATCTTGTAAATCGATCTGACCTAGTTGAGTTCCTCCTCAATGAAGGAGTAGAGTGGACATAGAAGGATTACACCACCTTCGAACCACTATAAACCCTAAGTGTTTATTGCTTTTGATTACTTGTTGCATTGCATTGTTGCATATCTATCTTGTTGCATATATCATAAGTATACTACTAAAAGGACTTTGATAAAATCATACTTGTGAAAAGAAAACTGTTTTTCTAAAGGAAACTCTATCTTAGTTTATTTCGTTGCATACTGTGATACCGAGACAGTAACCTGATACAGCATACTGCCAGGTTTCTGAATCGAGAGGTTACTGCATTTTCTGTAGAATCAGTAACATGCTTACAGAAAAGTTTTAAAACGCAAAATTTGATAGAGGTTCATTCACCCCCTCTAAACCTCTAACCACTTGGGACCAACAATAATTATATTTTTTTTATTGAATTATATCATGTGAGATGATCTTATATGATTTTTTGTAACTATTTTAATAAAATAACAGTTATTTATTGCATGAAACGTGTCTTGCCCACAAAAGAATATTCATTAAAAATAATTATATCGAATAATCTAAATCGTGATCATCCAAATTGCATCGGATGGTTGATGCCGCGTGATTATCGGTGACAATGTCTTATGAAAACAATTTGGATTTTAATATCAATTATGAGTTTGATATAGAGTATTTATTGTATTCATATGTAAAATAAAAAAAATGTATCGTAATAACGACATAGAAATCATGACATGTTAATATATGGCATATATTGATTTCGTATAATTAATATGAGATAAAACATAGTTTTTTCTTGAATTAGTTTTGCTCCATCATAAGAAATATTCTCTTTCATTCTATATATAAGTTTGTTTTCACACGAATTGAATAATTTATAAGAAAAGTCAGTTAAATTAATAAATTTCCTGCTATGCCCATATATAGGAAATAATTATTATATTCTTTACTATACTATTAAATATTTAATTCCTTTAATATTTGCAAGACTAAAGTTAAATTGAATAAAAATATATTAATCAATGAACTAAATAAATAATACTTTATTTCTATATATTTATGATATTTAAAAAAGATAAAATCACAAATATTTATGATACATTAAAACAGTGTGTTGAGACGTTATTCTGATTCCCTTAAAGTGGCAATGCCCCCAACCACAAAAAGAGATGATGAGTGACTAAATTATACCATATAATGGAAACTCGAATAAAGTTCTACCTAAATCAATATAATTCTACCTCATTAAATCAATTCACAATTTAGAAATAATAACTCTATTTCTTAAATGATTGATTGAGATTAGTATCTATAATTTAGAGATGATAATTAAGACTTTGAAAGCAAAAAAAGAAAAAAAAATTCCTCGAGATTAATTCAAACAACAAATTATAAGTTCTCATGATGATAGTACATAATAAATGAAAGAAAAAAAAAAGTTCTATTAATTAATTTGTAAAACGTTAAATCAGATAAGAATGCAATAAGTTAGACGTTCGAGTGTAACATATACACATAACATAAGTGGATATAGATGCATATAAAAAGCCACGAAAACTTCTCAAAAGTTGTAATCGAAACCATAAACATGTGACCAATCGTCAAAAAGTGTTATCAAATTGGGTTCTATTTATCTAAAGCAAAAGTTATGTATAAAGACACCTTCAAATTTAAAAAAAGACATCTTATTAGCTACATAACTTCAACATCTCGTGGTTATCAAAATTCTTATCCTTCATCTTAAAGAAAATTATAAATGCATTTTGATTCGACATTTCTTGTAATTTGTAACGTAATATATATATATTGTCTATTGAAAAGTGATTCCATATATTATATTACACCAAACCAAACAATTTCTAGAACATACTTATCAACTATCTAATGATTTTAAATTTGACAAAATGAGGTTAACATTATTCAGGTATGAACTCGTTTACGCATTTGGTAAAACGTTAGTCGCAAAGATTTATTCATATGCTTGAGAATTTAATTAATTCATAAGCTAACATTTGTATATTCACACTCTTTCAAACATATATATCCAGTAAAAAAAAGTAAGTATATATATATAGGGATGTTATTTTTATTTTTTCTTTTTAGAGAAAACATGAGAAATGCAAAAAATTAGTTATGAGAATTATTAATCAAGGACAAGAATGCTCTTGCTTTTAATTCATATTTCTATGTCCTGATTATTTTTTATATGTAGAGTAGAACTTTTGTAATGTCTCGTGAATCTAATTATGTGAATTTATAATCCATAAAATAAAGTTTGACTTATGAAAATGAATTTGTGTTGTAGGTAGTCTTGATCCGTCTTATGAAATTATATTTGTGAGACAATTTCATATAAAATTTTATAGAGATGTAAATGAATCAAATCATTTGTGACCAATTTGAAGTTCGATTCGATAAAATTTCATTTGAAATAGTTTATAGTGATATGTTAAAAAAACAAACAAAATTAAGTTTGACGTTATTTTGCTCGTAACTCATGAACTCACTGTAATAGTTGAAATATAATATAAATGTGTAATATTTTGATATATATATTTTACACCCTTAGAAATGATAAATATATAAATATATGAAGATCAGTTATTTTTATAATTAAATTATAAATTTAAAATAACATATTATATTTTTCAGAATATAAAATTTATTTTGTTAATGAATTGATGAATAATATAATTTATATTTATTAAATTCGTTTTAACTCAATTAAATTCATAGACCTTAAATGTCATCATGAAATTAAACCCCAATTCATTCAAATAATAATCAAACTCGGATTCGTAATAGTTGGATTCGACTAAATCCAGTTACGTTCTTAATTTTATTTCTTTTAATGGATTGTAAGTGCAAAAGGTACCTAACTTTTATTGTGACCCAAATATTATTCAACGTGTATCACTTTATCGGTGTCCTTTTCTGTTTCGTCTATTGATCTTACCATAGTGTAATTAATGTATCGTAAATAGTATTTTCTTATTTTGGCTATTTATGTGGACAGGTGTAGATCTAAATCAGTGCAATTGCACACGTGTAGGATCGGATTGGGTTAGGTACGACCCGGATCTCTGTCTAGATTTTTTATTATTTTTTTAATTTATGCATTAACCTTTAAGTTATACGAGTACAATTTTTATGTTATATTAATATAATTTTTATATACAAATATTATAACTTTTATGTACTTGAAGAATAACATAAAAATTATATTATTATAACTTAAAGGTTAAATACTATGTAAATGTTATATTATTATAATATAAAAGTTTAAAATGTATTATAAGTTTGTTATACATTGTAAAAGGTTAAACTAGAAGAAACATAAATCTTATGCGAATATATTTAAAATGTTAGACGAATATAACTAAAAGGTAGGCGCATGAGACTAGGGTTTGAGTGCGGACCTGGAACACGCGGAACGCGTGATCAAAAGTATAGCCGGTTTGGATTGATTTAGTTGCACGGTTCCCGATCTGTACACTTGATGCATATAAATAATTGTGTTGGTTATTAATATTTTTATTTATAAAATGGCATTATTTTATATTTATGTGAACTACATTTTCTTTTTGATCAGGAATTAATTGAAAGGAAGGAGACCAATTTAAACTTGAAATTAAATATATATACCTACCCTAAATTTGGGCTTGTAGGTCTCCTACTAAAACTGATGATGTTGAAATAGAAAATCATTAAAATTCTAGATATCACTGAAATTAAATTTCATCTGAATAAATTAATAGAAAAACTTATACAAGATTGCCACATGGAATATTTTGTGAGATGAAATTTTATTATATACAATTTCAATCCATGTTTCAAGTAAATATCTATTTTGTAAATTATGAATCGTGAACTAATTTGTTGCACAAAATTAGATTAGTAAGATAATTTTATTAGAATCATACTCTTAAATGAAAGGTTAAGACTCGACGAGAGGAAAACCGATTCAATTGTATGGTATTGATTTTCTATGTCTGCTATACAATTTAAATTGAATTGTGACGTGTGAAAATTGTTAGAGCATCTCCAACACCATTGTAATCTCATCCGAATTTGTAAATTTTCATCTCCAACATTGTTGTAAAAATCTGCTCCAAGTTTTTGTAACCGCCAACCTTGTACTAGGTTAATGCAAGGTGAAATCTTGCAGTATTTTTTTTCTTTTTTCTTTTTCATTTTTTTAATTCATTAATTTTCTTTTCTTTTCAATTTTTTTTTTCATTTTTTACTTTCTTCCTTTTGTTTTTTTCATTCATTTTTTTTCTTCCTTTTGTTTTCTTTATATTCAAAATGTTATTTGAATAATAATAAAAATTATAATTAAATTACATAAAATTTAAAATACTACACAAATAATAAATACAATATTAACATATGGCATAAAATTAACTAAATTATTTTCATTTAATAATTTGATTTTTTTTCTAAAACCATCATTAATGTAATACATTGTTATTAAATAATTATATTAAATAAGACTTAAACGCATATATACATACATATATATATATATAAGTTATAAAATAATAAAGATAAAAAAAATGATAGATTAACAATGATTATATATAATACTAAATATATGACAAATAAAGAAAACATAAAAAATAATAATTATAAGGAATATTGTGGAATATTCTATTTTCGTGCAATAAATAGTGTTGTTGGAGATGAATGATAATTTTTACATTAAGATAGTGCAAAATTTGCAGTAAAATAAAGAATAAATTGATTAAATAATGTAAATATGTTTTTTATAAAAAAAAAAATACATTTTCCCTAAAAAAGACTACATTTTTATGTATGAGAAAAATGTTCATATTGTAGCACTTAAATGACTCATTATTCTGAAATGCTATACTTATTATATATATATATATATATATATATATATATATATATTAATTTTTATTAAGTTGATCTTTGTCAGCTTCGAATTTGGAGTGATAAATTAATTCATTGTTATACCATCTATATATATATAATAACAATTACCTCCTAAAAATAGTAATGTCAAAAGTTTTCCCGCCCATTTTCACTTACTAAATATGTATTATATTAATAATTGATAATTATTAAATATAGAAAATATATTTTATGTGATCTTCTACATATAAAAATTGCACCTATCATTAATTATCTCATATTAACCAATCACACATTTCCTTATTTAGTGGGTATATCTAAATTTAAACATTATTTTTTTCCACTAAGTTATCTCCTAAATTTTATGCATATAGATTGATATATATATATATATATATATATATATATATATAAAAGTTAATTTAATTAATTACTACTCACCAATTGAGTAAAAACATAAATGTCATTTTGTGATTCTCAATTTTTTAATTTTTTACGCCCACACACATATATATAGATATATATATATATATATATTGATTGAATAATAATTACAATTATATTCGATAAAAAACACTCAACTTTTATACATAAAAAGTAATTAAAAAACATGTTTAACAATAATAAAATAGCATTAAACTACTAATTATGAAATAAATTTATACATACATAGATTGGTAAACTTTATCTGCATAATTACATTTCAATATGAGAGATAAAAAAAATTCAAGATTAATATAAAATTAGTTGAAACATGTTTGATTGATACACTAAATAACAATTTAAATGATACGTGTTTTTTATTTTAAAATGTTTTAAATAAATTTTGATATGTCATTCGCAGCCAATTTCTAGAATAAGAGCAACTTTTTTTTCATTTAATTTTTATCTAAAAACATTTTAAGTAATTTTTTCAGTCCATTTAATATTTTCAAATGTAACAAATAAATGGAACTATAACAAAACAAACAAATTACTGATTTTTTTTATTTTAATATACATTAAATTTAATTTGTGATGTGTATACAAACATAAATAATTAAACAAATTAATTTGAACAAGTAATATGTTCTCTAGAAAATATCTTAATATTTGAAAAATGTTAAATAATTGAGTACACTAACTATGAATGTTAAAAGAATAAATAATACTTGATGAAATCTAATAAAAAAATGTACAGACTGAAAAAAGTCAATATTAAAATTTAAGATACCCCTTTATATTTTGATTTATGCAATTGTATAGCTATAATTAGAATTTTAATAACAAAATCAAAAAAAAATATTTTATTATATAGCGAAACACTTATTTAATATTTTCCATCAATTTGTTATAAGTTTGTTCCTCCAGTAAATCGTCAAGATTTATGGCAATATCATGACTATGAACATCATACTCAAGTTTTCAAGTGGGAAATATTAGAAAGTTAAACTATGTCGAAATGATGATAAATATATGAAAATTCATTAGTGGTGGAGGGGGTTGGTAGAGAACATAATATCGTAATTGGAGAATGAATGTTATTTGACATTCTACTATATATGCCGATGTGATGAAACTTTTTCGAAAAAGAATATTTAAAAAAATGTTTGTTATATCTAAAAGATATTCTAAATAATTAAGGTTAGTTTTGCATAGTCAACTTATCCATATCAAAAAATTACAACACTTGAAATTTATATACCATGCATCACACGGATTAACAAATGAAATTGAAATATTATTAAGAACTTGATTTTTCCATAAATTGACATTTTTACATTAACCTCAAAATATTTAAATTTTATGATTATGCATCACACGGGTAACATATTATATTAAAATTAATCTCAAATAATATATTATTTTGTGTTCAACATTTTCATATCAAAATAATAATTTTTATTTACCCGTGCATCGCACGGGACCTATATACTAGTAAATTATAGAAGAGAGCTAACTAGTTTTTTTGGAGTTGTAAGATAACAATATGAATAAATTGACCACGATATTTTTTATTATAAATACAAAAATTTTGCAAATTCATTTTAGTAATTAGTTTAAAAGAATCGGATTATTATATCCATATTATTCAGAAGGTTAGTAATCGATCACTTGGAAACTGATAATTCTTTAATGATGAGAAGAAGAATATTTAAATGTAATTGTATTTATGTGATTGAAATAAAAAGATAGGAAATAGGAGCCACTTATCCCTTACCAAACAATTCTTATTCGGACCACATATTTGCTCACATCCAAACACCATCCTATTTGATCCTAACCTACAATATAGGATCTAATGGATGTCCTTACCTACTTTCCATTACTCAGATGCTGTTATCATCACATTTTGTGA
Source organism: Scutellaria galericulata (assembly GCA_946896805.1). NCBI lineage: Eukaryota > Viridiplantae > Streptophyta > Magnoliopsida > Lamiales > Lamiaceae > Scutellaria > Scutellaria galericulata. The sequence continues at coordinate 4,113,506 of OX335788.1, forward strand.
TACTTAGATTTTCATATTTTATATTTCAAATTCTAAATATTTTTTCTATGACAGTTTTAAATAAGATTTTATGTGAACCAAAATTTATATGAATTAGTTAAAATGAGTCAATCCAGTCAACACGATCAAAACAGATTTTCACATAATATTATACGAAGCTCCATTACATGTGAGGTTTTATCCGCCTCATATAATTTTTTATGTTGTATATACTTCTAATATTCATCAGGCGTTGCCTATGTGTCAACTATATGTTATTTATGTGTCATTTATTATGGTATTAATTTCATATGTTATGTTTAATTTTTCGGACACTTCATTACCCAATTTCGCAAACTTGTCGTACATTGAAATGTTAGTTAAAGGTCTTTAGTAATCATTGTTTTTTCTTATTTACTAACAATAATTCATTCTTGTGTTTGAATTTATTTGATAGTTTCATATTTAGTTGTATTTTATTGTTATATCATTTTCTTTTTAAAATAACAAATATAAGAAATAAAAAGTTATTTAAATATTGTTGTGAACAGTATAAAGGTCAAATTTTTGGTTATTAGGGGAAACTAAAAGGACAAAGAACATATGTAAATTAATTGTTTAAAGTTTCACACTTTGAGTTAAAATAGAAAAAACAAACTAAAAGAAGAATTGTTTTAGAAGTCTAATTTTGAGAATTTTTTTGGTTGTAATGATTTATATTATTATTATTATTATTATTATTATTATTATTATTATTATTATTATTATTATAAAGTAACACTATATATGATATTTAAATAACAGAATAGAAACAAAATAAATAAATGATTAAAACTTATCGAAAGGAGGGTGATATAAGAAATTGTTTTTGTTATAGTAAAAATAAAAAGTAATGTAAGCATTTAATTAACTTTTTAATACTTTCAATGTTTGTGAATAATATTTTTAGAGCTCTCTGTATCCCTCATTTGTTGCCTAGGTGTCAATTGTTGCACGTGTCAAATATTATTGTAGGACTTTTCATATGCGCCAAACAAATCTTACAAATTCTCAAGACCTAACATCTTTACCAATTCTCCACAACCTTTCAAATTTCACTCAGAGTAAATTTGAATAGGTGGATTTAAGAAGAGATTCATAATAATAATAAACTTATCAGTGTATTTGGATAAATATGGATTAGTAATTCGTCATATTCATTTTGAATTAATTTTCGAGTCATTTTGATGGATTTCAAATTCACTTCAATTTGAGTCGATTTGAAATCCATTCATTTTAAACCCGAAATTTCAAACAATTCTATCCAAATAAAGCCCAATGGTCCATTTGAGTAATGGATTTAAGGAGATATTTAAAATCCATGATAACAAATATATCGGTGATATTTGGATAGATGTGGATTTAAAATCTATTACCTTTGTTTTGAAATTGAGTGGATTTGAAATCCATTCATTTCGAATCCTGTATTTCAAATCACTCTATCCAAACACAATCTAAGGTTGTGTTTGAGAGTGTGATTTGAAATTTAAGATTTAAAATAAATGGATTTTACATTCATTTAAATAACTCAAAAATTAGTTTAAAATGAATGTGATGGATTTCAAATTCACATCTATCCACACACCATCAATGAATTTGTTATCATAAATTTCAAATCACTCCTAAAATCCACCTATACAAATCGACTCTAACTATAAGTTTGGACTAAGGAATTGGTGGATTTGCAAGTTTGAATTTAAGAATTATGTGGATTTTGATTTTTTTTTTTTTGAGATTTTATAAAATATGATAATAATTAAGATGCCAACATATTGAGAACAGTAGAAAAATAGATTATGTTATATTTTTTTATTTTGAAATTTGTTTTATTGGAAATTGTAGAAAAATAGATAAAAGTAGAAAAAAGTAGTGTAGAGTTATATGATTTTACAAATCTCATAACAAACATGACCGTGATTTTGCCGATCCAAAATTCGGATTGACACATTCCAGTTACACCCCTTTGTCTTCATTTGGATATAGTAATTTAAAATCCAAATTTAATATGAATGAAATTCAAATCTATATCTATCCTAAAATCATCAATGGTTTATGGTTAGAAATTTCAAATCTCTTCTTAAATCCTTCTATTAATAGAGAGATTTGAAATACTGGATTTGAATTTATTTAAAATTCACTCATATCATAGAAAAGTTAGTTTAAAATAAAAGTAATGGATTTCAACACTATATATATATATATATATATATATATATATATATCCAAACACCATCTACTAATTTATTAGGAATTTCTAATCTCTAATCAAATCCGTTAATCTAAATAGAGCTTAAGTTCCCCCACATTCCGTTCAGTACTAAGAGCATCTCCAACCCTTGGAGGCAAATTTGGACTCAAATCTTGAATTTGAGTCCAAAATTATCTCCAATCATAAAACTCAAATTTGAACTCAATTAGAATATTCTTCATTTTTTCTTTTATATTTTCTATTTTATCAAATATTGGTTTACTTAAGTTAATAGAAAAATTAAATATATAATGTTTCAATGAAATTAAAAAATCTTGTAAAAGAAAATTGATATAAAATACTAAAAGTATATTATAAAATTCATCACAAATACATATTAATACTAAAGAAAATTACATAGTTATATAACATAATTGTCCAAAAAATTTCAATTCATGTGCATTAATTCGTAGCCGTTGATAACCATTTTAATCTTTTAATCTTAGCCATCCATAGTGTTTAATTGTATTTCATTTATGTTTATGTATTATTAGTATTTTAGCATGTTTGTTGTGTTTTGCTTAAATTTAGCATGTAGTAATGTTTGTGTTGAAGTAAATGTCATGGTTGTATCTTGTAATTTTAAATTTTTAATGATATCTTATTTAATTTCTATATTAGTTATAACTTGCAAAAATATTAATAAAAAATATAGCAATACAACTAATTTATATGTTTTTGAATTTTTAAAATTTTCATAAATTTAAAATCACATAATGTAATACATATAATATTTAATGTAAATTGATAACTAGATGAAATATATAGTTTACAATTAAATGAAGATAAATCAAATAAAAGCAAATAATTAAATAAATAACATAACATAAAATTAAATCAAAAAGAAAAAAAAAAGATTTGAGTTGTGAATAGATTTTGTCACCTACTATTCACTTGTGGCAACTTGAGTCCACATTTGAGTATTCATTGGAGAGGGTTTGAACTCAAATTTTGAGTTTGAGTCCAAATTTGCCACTCCTTTGGAGATGGTCTAATAAAGAGAAATGATAAACATATAGGTGGGGACACTAGAGCTTAGATTATTTATACAGAATTTTTATATTTTACTTTATTTTGAAATTTAGAATTTATTTTGTAATATTAATAACAACGCACGAGAATTTTTTTTTTTTTTTTTTTAAAGAATTTAGAGATAGCCTCTCGCTTATACTTTACATTAAGTTTAATTAAATATATTTTTTAAATTAGGGTCTCCTTCACCAAACCTCTGTATCAATCATCGAATGATGTTTTCAATAAATAAACATTATTTTGGTATTGAAAAAAAAAAAAAAACTAATAGCAATTAAGTTACGAAATGAAAAGACACAGATTTCTATCCAAATTTATGGATTTAATCGATCTATTAGATCCATTGGTTTATATCCATTTTGTATATTAACAGTAAGATATAAATTTTATTAGAGAAATATTTTAGGTCTTTTTGTACATTAAATCATTAAAGATGTGAAACTCATATATGTTGTACAAAGGCACATGCAACAAATTGATAAGAGAGAATGTGCTTTTCGACTCAAACAAATTTTAAAGTATAATGGTATTCTAATTACATTTTTTTACACTTAGGCAAAAATAATATTAAAATGTAGAAATTATTTACACTTAGGCAAAATGTAATAAATTCAAGTGTATTTGTTGTAAATTAATTTTAGAAAATATAAGACTCATTTCAAATACAGTTTATATAAAATATAATTTTTGTTTATAATAAATTAACATTATGGAACCTAAGTTTCATTATGCATCTTATTTTATTTGAGTTATTTATGTATTAAATTAATTCGAATCAATATTATATTTAATTGTATTAATTAAATAAATTTTAAATAAAAAATATAAATAAATTCACTAATTTATAATTTATTGGAAGTACAAATTTAATATAGAATATTATTCAATGCAGAGCAAAGCATAGGGTAGTGGGTTTTGAGAAATTTTGCTTTAGTTCAAATCTTAATATTATAGAAGTCTAGTATAAAAAAAAAACTAATAAAAGAAAACTTGGCCTTATTTTTTAAGCGAATATTTTGCCTTTTTAAATGAGTATTTTCCACCACATATACTAAAAGTGCTTTCTCGCATATACACGCGCTTTTTGAAGAGGGTGACACGCGCTTCATTTTGGCACACGCCTTTGAGAAAGTTGGAAACAACGGCCAGGATATTTGGAGAGTTTTTTTTTTTTTTTGGAATTTCAATTGGAGATGAGTGACTCGATCTTATTTAAGGTGAGTGATGTATCTACCTTTTGGTTAAGTCTATGGATAGAGAGAGAGTAATTTATTCAAAAAAATGTTTTACAGTATTTTCATAAATTATGATATTTAAACCGGGTTTGAACATGAATTTCAAAGAGGATTCAATGGTGTTAAAAAGCGAACAAAAAGAGTATTTCGAATCAATAAATATTCTTCAAATATTTGACTTTCGTACCAAATTTGTTGGGTGAAACTGAATAAAAATTAGAGTCGAATACAATATATAACAATATATATAAATATCATTTAACTAATTTTCTTTATAGTGTAATATTTAATTAGTCAGAAATTTGATTTAATATTAATATTATTTAATACTACCATAATTTTGAAATTTAATAAAAAAAAAAATAATAGAGTAAAATATTCATATGACTAATTTGAAGAACACATTAAATACAATAACTGTACAGAGATATTAATCAAATAATCAGTTTAGAACTTATATAAAATACAGAATAATATGTTTAAATTAAAATTAGGCAAAAGTGCAAATATTTTTCTAGCGGTTAGGTTGAAGAGTAAATAGTAAATTTACATTTTTTTTTTTTTTTGGAAAAACACACAAAACTTACATTTATTTGGTATTTTAGCACTAATGAATGGAATAATATGAAATGTATACAAATTTAGATAATTTCAATAAATATGTTTGCAATCGAATTAATAAATTAAATATTAAATATAAAAATAGATTTAAGTAATAGATTCCACCCTATACAATATTCATTGTTTATTATTGATAGTATATTTACAATTTTGTTGGATACATGTTCAACAAAATGTTAGTTTCATATGAACCATAATGTGATTAAATAAGTTAAACCAAAAACAATAAATAGATAAGACTAATTTTACTTGGGAAATATATATATATATATATATATATATATATATATATATAATGCATCAATTATTAATATGTTATTTACACGTAAAATAAATTTTAAATAAAAACTTTCATACTATGTGATATTTTTGCATATGTATTGAATCTAACAAATTTAAGGTCTAGCACCTTTTCAAGAATGCAACATTGATGTTCCAATTATATATACATGAATATATGATATATATAAATGATAAATATTGTGTCTCCATATAATTTAGGGTGTGATATTAAAAATGAAGTATTACCGTCAACTTGCCCCTTCGGTTTCCGTGACTAGCCGACAACAACATCTCAGTGATTAGGGAATCCGTAATCCGTGATCATAACCGGGTATAGCCAGTAATCCTTTGACTTGTCAAATCAAAGGAATAACATTAACATGACGGCTCATCTCATTTGCGCCGAGCTGATGATATATATATATATATATATGACTTTTCACTTTCTGCTCGTTTTCTTTCTAAAGTGCGCCGAGCGCCGTAAATATGCCTCGATTATTTTTAGCCGTCGATCTTCAATCAGATCCACTATCAGTACACGTGCCCATCAAAGATTCGCTACAAGCGACTTTTTGCTTCTCAAAACGGACGCACGTGATTTAATCCGCAGAATCCCCTGCCCCACCGGGTCCACTCTCTCTCTCCATGGGCCTAATAAATGAAATTTGGTTTTACTTTGTCCATTGTTCTTTCGTAGAAGTATTTGATGTTTATAAAATTATAACAATACATTTATTGAAGATATTCAGGAAAAGGTTTGACAGAAAATTACTTCATATAAATTTTTCAAATTCAATAATTTTTTTATTTTATTATATGAAGGTTATGGAATGTAGATTCAACTCATCAACAACTTAAATGAGTTGTTATTATAGACTTCAAATTTCATTCTTAAACTGTTCAATCCAGATGCATTAATATAATAACTCACATTTTACTTTTTTTTTTTGGGAGTGATTTTAGATATTCAAAAAGCATAACTACCATTTCCTTTTGTTTTAGTTTGTTTTGGATTTTCATTTTTTTCACACTGCATTCTCATTTCTTATTTGTTTTGAGTCATGAGTGTTGAGTTTTATAATTTCACAGAGAGTAACTCTTGTGAAATTTACTCAAAAATCTAATTATTTTACAATTTATATTTTGTTTGTGGGTAATGATGCTTCGTAAAACTATTTCACATACTTTTTGTGTTTAGCAAATGAGTCGTATTGCACCTTTTGCACATTTCATATAAACACTCCTCAATTTTTAAAAATTTAAAGATATAAAATTACATTTTTTGGGATGTGTTTAGTATTTTTTTTTTCTTTGGGTGTGTATAGCCCCATCCATTTATTATTGACAAATTATGAAAAATTTAACACTTTATTCTCTTTAAATCAACACTTCGTATTTTTGATATAAAATACACATAAATAGAAAAAAAAAAAGACTTACATTCTGATTTCCAAACTTACACAACTTCACATAAAAATACAACTTAGTCGAATAAATATTTATTTATTTTGCATGTATATACAATATGGACTCCAGCATTTCCCATATTTTATTTATTGATTGTTGCCAATAAATTAGTCCAACATGGCGTTGAATTAAAAATTTAAGTAATGGAGCTTTGGATTCTTATACTTTGTGGAACAGAAGATAAAAAGCAAAGCACTAATGTGAGGAAGATAAGTTGTGGAGATAAATGTGTTTCTAATTGTTGCTTCATGCATGATGAGAAAGAGGATTCCAAAAGCATGATCCAAACTTAATGGACTCTCACAACTTGCCTTGTCTTGACTTCTTAGCATAGTAGAAAAAACAAGAATCATACAAGAAGTAGCCTCCATGGGACTACTATTTCCACAAAATAATTGGTGACTATATATATATTTCTTGCTAAAAATGTCAAATATATATATGAGCATATGAAAAATACTCTTCACGAATTAGTATACGTGAGAGAATTGGTTAGAAGATTAAGAGTTAAAAAAGTAAATGCTAAAGGATGATATATTATTTTTTGAAAAGTCAATAAGTTGGTTGAAAAGTTCAACATTATTTCAACTATTTGTATATGTTTTACAAGGTAAGGGTAAAAATGACAATCTCCTTCTAATAAGGAAACCCTAATTACATTAAACTCCCAAACCCACCGAGCCCAAGTCTTTTATTTGAGTTTCTTAAAACCGGATTTGAACCACTTCAAAATGGACTTTTGGCCGTCTTCGGCAGATCCGACGTCTTCAACTTTGTGTCTGATTGGGCATACCTCGTTCCTCCAGTTAGATCTCAAGCACATATTAAAAATATCCACATCAATATATATGGTACACTGATATTAATCCTAAATATTATAGGGTTTAAGACTCAATATTATATTATACTTCCATTTAAGTTCAGATTAATGCTCAGTTATATCGAGATCTATTAAGGCTGACCCCAAATCGGTTGGCCAGGTAAATTGTAAACTATTGTATTACTCCTTTCTTGTACAATTGTATTGGTGCTAATTCCATTGAGTTCACAACAACATATTTTGGCATTGCATGGAATTTCTTTAATTGAAATGAATAGTTTTAGTGGGGATGACCTATTTTCGATTCAACTTGGAAGATTGAATTATTTGATGTACTTAAATTGGTCCAGCCACATCAAATGGTACCTTTTTTATTATGTAGATGATATACACTTATTTCAGGTAACAATCATATTTGTTTTCAATGTAGAAAATATGATGAGATGACCCTTTAATTTTGTGCCTTTTAATTTGGACCAATTTTGAAGTAATAATTGAGGCTTTAAATGCGACACAATTTTTTGCTGGTTGAGAATTATACTTAAATCCCCTCTTCAGCCTTATATGAATCCGGCTTATTAAGAGATTCAGAAAGTCTGTTTTGCCTAATAAGAAAAGATTCATATTTATTTTCATAACTACTACTTTTATATTATAAATCTCTTGTTTGATATTTGTAGGTTAACACACTCACTTCCAAAGGTAAACTAGAGCATAATGTTTTTAGTACCAAGTAGTTGCAATATCGAGTTGAATATCTTGAAAAGTTAGAATATGACAATTAATTAATCCAACCCCCACTTAAAAAAAAAAAAAAAAAAAATTAATCCAACCCCACTTTTTGAAAAAAAAAAAAAAAAAAAAAACACCAATATGAATGTCCCAAGGTACTTTGGACAATTTTAAGTCTTGTGGTCCTTAATCAATAGTGTAGATAGTGATGAACTAAATATCTATTTAAAAGTTAAACTATTTGATTTTCTTACGTTTCAAGTTAAAACAGTATACACCTTTGAAATAATATTAAAAATAAATTGAATATCTTAAAAAAAAAAATCTACAAATATTTTAGGCTATATGCTTTTTTTTAATTTCTCAATCCACATATAATCCGGAGTGAGACCTAAAAAGAAGCCCATAAATTAGGGCCTAATAAAAATATAAAAGGAAAGGCCCAAATGCATATGGTACCCAATCACAGTCATCGCAAATGGTATTGGTAATTCAGTATATGAACAAGTTAATACTCATCTCAATTAAGTGTCAATCTAAATGTTCAATGTTGTTATTTGTTTATTTTGTAATTTTTATATAATTTTATTCAAGATTATCACGATTCTTAATAATCTATTAATTTTCTCTAGAATTAACTTTTTACTACAATATAGGAATTTGATAGTGACCCCGATTTTTTTTTTGAATTAAATTCGATTTTCTTTCAGATTTTGAATCCTAAATTCCTTAAATAGTTAGGATTATATTGATTAAAATTTTATGTTTATTATTTTTTATATTTAAAAATGAAAACGACACTTAAATGGAATAGTAGGGGGTGGTGTTTAATTTACACAAGATTAAAAAAAAAAAAAAAACCCTAAATGTGGTGCTATATAGGATTAGGCTGGTTATAAATTTCCAGTTAGGGTGGTGAAATACACATCCAATAATTAAGCAATATTTTCATTTTAAATAATATTTCATTTATTTTATATAAATAGATATGTCACTACCAGACTTATGACATGTATGAAGAATATTGTTTTATACAAAATGAATAATACCATTTACATTAAAAACAGTTTGTGATTGTCATTACTATTATTGATATTTAAAAATTGTGCCACATGATATATTTAATAAAAGTTATTTGTTGCTAAAATAAAGGTAAGATGTTATTCCATGCATTTTGTTTAAATCACAAATTTGTTTTCGGTGTTATTTTGAAAAGCTATATATTTTGCTTCTTTGGAATGGAAAATACATAGAATTCACATTTTAGAGAAGCTATCTTTTTATTTTCCAGAATTCTTATCAATCATTACTTTAAGGTTCTGTTTACTTTGCCAAACAAGAATAAGTTAATTATTTAGGTCAGTGAGAAAACTTCATAAAATAAGATAAAAATTGTTATCCATTTCCAATATTTACTCTAACATATGATATTTGAATAAAGGTATTAATTATTCTTAATATACGAAGATTATGATAAAAGTGATATTACTTAAATGTCCATTTTATGTAAATGTTTAATGTTTATTACAGATATACATGTAATTTCCTAATGTTATCTCAAGTTTTGGGTAAACTGGGGACCTAGATAATTATCCAATGAATTATCTGAATTGGATTTTGGCATTTTATCACTCGTCGGAAGGATAACCTGGTTTGTTTTGTTTTTTTTGAAAATAAAAAGAATGTCCCTCAAAGTAAAAATAACCTGGTTTGTTATTTCCATCAAAATAAGTACTAGATAAAATTAGATAAAATGTCACTATTCTAAGTTATCCCTGAAAGTAAACATAGCCTAATTAAACAAAAGATACATCACATTACACTTCTCTAATTGCCAGACAAAATATTTACAATTAACATTAGCTTATACTAACAAGTAATAACACATGCAATATTGCTAAAAACAAATACAATATATACAATATATATATATACACTATATATATATATATATATATATATATATATATATAATAGGACTTTTACGAGACCATCTCACCGATCTCGTGAGATGGATTAACCCATAATTCATAAAAATAGAGATTGACTTGTGAAAATAAGTTTGGATTGTAGGAAGTGGAAACACATTTCATGAAATTATCAGTAAGACAATCTCATTATTTATTTACAAAAAAACTCATGTGAGACGGTCGACTTGAGATGGAGCCATCACCAACAAATAATATGTGAATCGTAGGATTTAGGTTGTGCGTCTTGTGGATTGACCAGTCTCACGCAATGCAATAAAAATCAACGAGACTGTCTCACAAGACTCACTCATTTATTTACAAAATTCCAGATATACACAAATACAAAGAAAACCAATCCATATTATACGTAATTATAAAAAAACAAAAAAGTAATGATATTTACCGTAAAAATCCAAACAAACAAACAAGTAGATTTTTTTTTTTTCCAGGCGAGTAAATCTTATTAGATAGTAAATGCTAATATTTTTGGATAGTTATGAACTCTTAAGCTTCGTTCGACTATTCTGATCAATTATGTTGCATTAATTTGGGGATGAAAAGATTTGAAGATTAATTTGAAATGTATAGTAATAAATTTATCTATTTATTTGGATTGATTATACACAATTGGATATCAAATCCTATCACCTTGTTTTCAAATACTTTTTGAATGACTTAAACTCCAATTTTAGTTATGGAGAATTTAAAATTTGTTCATTTCATATGCTTGAATTTCAAATCATTCAAATCAGAATATTAAAATTTGGATGCAATCCAACCAATTTTAAATGGTTGAAATATACCTCATGTATTGTTGAGAGGACAAAAACCTTATTAAGTTTAAACGAACTTAATAAATATATGTTATAAGAAACTCATCATCAATTCATTATAAATATAAGAATAAAAAAATAGCTCAACAAATTATAGTTACTAAAATTTATAATTATATTCAGGAGAAAAAAGTTAAAATTTGATATTTCTGTATTTATCGCAGTAAAAATATAAAATACATATTAACTTATTTTTATTTTATTATATTATCAGTTAATAAGTTGCTATAAAATCTGAGTTTCTGAGTAAACCACGAAAACTTGGGGGGTTGTATTTTAATTTAAGGGAGTTGAGGGGTTAAAAGTGAAAATATGTAAAACGCAACTTCACTCACGTAACAAAACCAACTACTAGCACACACATACACACATCAGTGTGTGTGCGTGAGTGAGTGACTGATCGGAGGATTACAGACTCAGTCAGTCGTCCGTTTTTCTCTCTGACTTCGTTTCGGTTGTTTCAATGGAGGCGCCGCTTCTCGAGCGGCGGAGCTCCGACGATCTGATCGGTGATGACGGGGACTATTTACCAGTTACAGGAATGAAGGAGTTATGGAAGGTTTTCTGCTTGGAAACGGTTAATTTGTGGATGATTGGGGGCCCCATTGCGTTTCAAATTCTCTGTCAGTTTGGGACTAACTCCGTCACCACCATGTTCGTCGGCCACATCGGAGATGTCGAACTCTCCGCTTTTTCGATCGCCGTTTCGGTTATCGGCACATTCTCTTTCGGCTTCATGGTTAGTAATTCGTTTTTTGTTAATTAATAATAACCGTTATTTTAATATACTAATAGCGTTTACATAATTATGTTCAACTGTTCTATCGACAATCAACACTCACAAATGATTTTCAATTTTTTTTGGTTAATTAAAGATTAAATTAATTATTGTTGTCAATTAATGTTTCGTTGCTTTAAATTTTGTGTGAAATCTAAGGAGAGTGTGATTTAGGAGTGTAGCATGAAGATGTAGCCGAAATGCAGAAAAAATCACCAACTTATGAATGTATATGGTGTAAAATGGGAAAGAATGACAAGAAAATTCCATTGAATTATGGTAGTACAACGTTTTATTCTATTATCAGTGAAGGGAATGGTGAATTTGGTAGATAAGTTCTGTCAAAAAATTATCAAAAGGTGAAGTTATGATGGCGCATATAATGGTGTTTAGCAAATCCACATTTATTTGTATAATTGTTTAATAAATGTAGAATCCTACAACATCATTATCATGATCATGTCAAAGTCCATTCCTGATATTTGAACCTAGCTTCATATAAGAAGTTCATAGGCCAACACGAATGATGAACGATAGGGGTGTGCACCGTCCGGGTTGGTTCGGAGATTTGAAAATCTCCGGAATCGAAACAAATTTCGGAGAATTTCAAAATTGATTCTCCGGAACCAAACCAAAATAAAAGGTCTCCAGAATCAAACCAAACCAAATTTCGATTCAGTTCAATTCGGAGCTTCGGGTCCACTGGTCTGGATCAGTTCGAGACAGATATTCAGATATTCAGAGATTTTAAAAGAAATTAAAATCAAAAAACAAATAAGTTGAAATGCATCAAATTAAATTAGAAAAATAAATAACAAAAAATGAATTTAGCATGTATTAACAAAGTTTTATTGACAATAAAAAACTACATAATTCATTTCAAAAGTTACAAAGTTTCATAATTTAAAAAGATTTATGTTTTCTTGATAAGAGTCATTAGAATGTAGTTCAGTATTATTAATTATTAAGAAATAAAAAATGTAAATTATTTATAGCTTTAAAAATTATTAACTTAATCAAAATATGTATTATGTAATTATATTAAGATATAGAAAAATAAATGATATATATTAAAATCGGTTCTTCGGTTTGGTCCAATTCGATTTGGTTCGGTCCCAATTCGGTTCAGATAATTGAAAATTTTCCAGAACCAAACCAAAAAGAAATTTGGTTCAATTCGGTTCGGAGAAAGTCAAAAAGTCAACAGAGATTTTCGGTTTGGAACTTTTTTAGTCCGGGTTTCGATTCGGTTTCGGTAATCTCCGAGACCCGTGCACATCCCTGGCACCAACACTACTTCTTTACCATTATTACTATTACTACTCCTGCCAAGTTACATTTTCCAGGTTGTCACTCTTTCTCTGTTATGACGGCTGAATTTTCTTGAAAGACCCTGTAATAGATTATTGAGAATGTTTTTCCATGACAGAAGCATAAGGTGTTAAACATTTAAAGTGTGGTATTATTTTAACAGTTAATTTAATATCTTTGATACTCCAAGGATATAGGTTGGTGCATGATAGACTAGGAGAGTAGTCTTTTTGTAGACTGGGTGGTCCATGCCATGGTCCTATTGAGGTTGGGAACCAATGAGCAATTTAATGATGTAGGATGGTTCTTTCATGCCTCTTAATTGTTCACTTGTTATGAGATTATAGAAGAACATTAACTGTTTGAATATAATAAATGGATAAAAAGTTTGAGTTGCATTCTGTTAAAAAACTAATAGAAAATGCCTTAAGAAGAGCCTAAAAGCAGAGGAATCCCTTTAAAGTACCTAACTAACTTGCTGAATTGTCTACTGGATCAGTTGAACCTTCTTATAAGATTTGATTAAAGTTGAAGAGAGCTAATCTGAGTTGCATTGATGTAGCTTGGCATGGGGAGTGCCCTTGAAACACTATGCGGGCAGGCATTTGGTGCTGGTCAAGTGCACATGCTAGGAGTGTATATGCAACGCTCGATTATAATCCTTTTTGCAACTTGCATCCTCCTTCTGCCACTATACATATTTGCGACGCCAGTACTCCAGCTCCTCGGCCAAGATGATGACATTGCAAAATCTGCTGGAGTATACGCATTTCTCATTGTTCCTCAACTATTTTCACTTGCTGTCACATTTCCCACTCAAAAATTCTTACAAGCCCAGAGCAAAGTCTCTGTTCTTGCATGGATTTCATTATTTTCTCTAGTTTTGCAAGTTTTGTTGTGTTGGCTCTTTCTTAATGTCCTTGGTTGGGGCGGTGCTGGTGCTTCCTTGGCATTTGATATCACGGGTTGGGGTGTTGCGATAGCTCAATTAGTTTATGTTGTGGGGTGGTGTAAGGATGGATGGAAGGGCTTCTCTTGTTCTGCATTTAAGGAGATATGGGCATTTGTGAGGCTATCACTTGCTTCTGCTGTGATGCTGTGCCTTGAAATTTGGTATATGATGAGCATCATTGTTCTAACTGGCCATCTTAAAAATGCGGTGAATGCAGTTGGTTCCCTTTCTATTTGCATGAATGTCAATGGATGGGAATCTATGATTTTCATTGGAATCAATGCTGCTATAAGGTAAACCTCAATCTGTGGTATATGCATGGATACTCCAATTCTTAATTTCCTGCTATTTCCTATTTCAGTGTCCGAGTCTCAAATGAGCTTGGTTTTGGACATCCAAGAGCTGCCAAATACGCTGTCTATGCCACAGTCTTTCAGTCACTCCTGATTGGAATTCTCTGCATGATCATAGTCCTTGCTACTAGAAATCACATCAGTATCATTTTCACCGATAGCAAAGATATGCAACGAGCGGTTGCTCACCTTTCAGGCCTTCTTGGAATCACAATGGTTCTCAATAGTGTCCAGCCAGTGATATCAGGTTCCGACATCATGAAAAAGCATATTAGTAATCGTCTTTTCCCTGGCTTGAAACCTCAAATTCTATGAACCCTATTGCAGGTGTTGCGGTTGGAGGTGGATGGCAATCTCTAGTGGCTTACATTAACTTGGCTTGTTACTACATTTTTGGTTTGCCACTGGGATACATTCTTGGCTATGTTGCTGATCGAGGAGTTATGGTAAGTAATATCTCATGAATTTCTTGCAAATTTTGACTGCAGATCCCAATTTCCATCTTTTATTGCAGGGACTTTGGGGAGGCATGATTGCTGGAACAGCTCTACAAACGTTGCTACTCTTGCTCGTACTCTACAAAACTAATTGGAAAAAAGAGGTTTGTTTTCGATGATCCCAAGTTTCTGATACGATTGAAAGTAAGAAATGTGGTTGTGTGTGTGACGAAATCTACGCAGGTTGAACAGACTACGGAGCGAATGCGAATTTGGGGAGGGCATCACATTGCAACTGAAAAACCAGGTGTTGGAAAGCTTCCCATAAAAAATTGAGGACATTAGAGTTACTACTATAAACTTGACATGTTGCCCATATTTTCATTGTATTATTATGACTACTATTTGTATGGCTTATCTTTTGAGATTTTAGGACTTGAATGATAGTCTTGCAGTATTTTGTTGGGCCATTATGGCAATCAGTGTTTGAATAGGTGGATTTTCAAAAATTACAGGATTAAAATAAACAAATTAATAGATAAAATCCTAAAATGTAAAATTAGAGAATTAAAAAACTTATTTTTCAAATACTTTAGTAACATTGATTTACAGTCACAAAATCCATCCAATTGGCGATTTGTAATTATCACTAATTTGTACTAATTCATCCTTTTTCTTTGAGACATCAAGGAAAATCATCTATTTAATTTCAAAATAATCGCCACACATCAAAATGACATTATTAGTTGATACTTATCGTGAATTAAAAATAATAAAACATAAAATGAAACATAAAATGAAACATATTGAAATAGATGAAACATATTAAATCACTACTTGATCATTCAAGTCTAAAGAATTTTGGATGAAATAATCTTATTACATTCTCTGAGATTGACTATAAACGAGATACAAAAACTTATATATGCAATGATGAGTTTAGGTTTGCTAAAAATTGGGACCCCATAAAAATGATTCCTTAAGGCTTAAGCATAAATCCATCTTGCTCTAACTTATAACCGGTCTTATACGTATGCATTTCAATAAAACACTAGTGTCATTTAGAATTTAAGAACAAAATCAAATGGATTAAAACAATCAAAAGAAATGGATAATATTAGAATAGAATAGTAGATAAACATATCATGATATCAACATGGGCATTATGCCTAATATAAAGATCAAATTCAGATTCTCAAAGAAAGAATAATATGACGAGAGGATCCAAACAAAAACACATGGATGCCACCTTTATTTCTTCCTTATCCCACAAAACCCTAACTGCTTCCAATTTCATGAATTTGGAATTTGTTCCAACACA
The DNA here is from genome assembly GCA_946896805.1 of Scutellaria galericulata. NCBI lineage: Eukaryota > Viridiplantae > Streptophyta > Magnoliopsida > Lamiales > Lamiaceae > Scutellaria > Scutellaria galericulata. Next base: position 4,129,916 of record OX335788.1, read on the forward strand.
CAAACGATTTCGAAGATCCCAACAATTTTTTTCAATAAAAAAGGACGTTGTCATCATTTTAATGAAAACCTTATTGTAGATATTCTTTAAAAAAAAAAAAAGGACTGGGAAAAGAAAATAAAAGAAAGAAAGAAACCGGTTGGATCATATATTAGGATTCGAGACAAACGGGTTGGGGAAACTGATAAATATTAGGTATGTAATATGTAAGTTTTATGGGCTAGACTCATGTGTTAGAGTTGGGCCCTGACTTTATCCTTGGTGGCCCAAAAGTCGTAGCCCAATAGAGAAGCCCAGGCCAAGCTCCCAGGCCCAGCCCCTTACTTATGCTGACTTTTAATCACAACCCTCTAACTCTGGATCTTTGATCTTGGCCGTTGCTTGTCTCCTATATATTCTCTCTACCCCTCCACTTCTCAGAAAACCCTAACTCTCTCTCTCTCATCGTGGCACACCTCTCTCTTCTCTCTCCAGTACACTGTTTGTACCCCGCCATCCTGCCATGGCCGCGCACCACCATCGTCTCTGTTCTTGCCCCTGTTCTGGCCGTCCTTGGATGGGGCTTGATCCATATATATACTTGGTTGGTGTGTTGAGAGAGAGTAGGAGTGAGAAAGAGGGGTTTTCCTTGCTATTCTATTCTAGCATCCTTTGTTAGAGAAATACGAGGAGTGAGTGAATCTTGAGCCTTTCCCGAGTCAGTTAAACATGTGTTGAGAAATTGACTCGGCTTTCTTTGTGATCTGCGGTTTCTAGTGAGGGTTGATCTTTATGGCTTCTGTGGGCTCCTTTGGCGCCATTGCTGGAGGTGTTGATCTTGTAAGTTTGTGGACTGAAAAGGAGACTGAACCAAAAAGCTCTCTCTGAGTTGGATCTCAACTCACTCCTTAGATCCATGTGTTGGATCTTTCTGGTGCCTTCTTACCCTTTATTTCACTGTTTTGTTTCTTTTGAGTTTGATCTAGAAAATATGTATGTCAGCTATACTCAGTGTAATAGTTTGGTAAGAAAACTGTTTCTGGACCGATGCCCAACAGTGGTATCAGAGCCTTGTTGTTGATAAGGTCGGTCCAGTGGTGCTGTGGTGGTCAGGTATCACGGCTAAACCTTTCCTCATTTATCTTCTGTTTCTTTCCTTGTGGATCTGTTGTTGAGTCTGTCTTTTAGAGGTCTGTCTGCTGGTTTGAGTCTACCTCTCTGTGTGGAGGTTTACTTGTCTGTGTGTTGATTTATATCTGTGTGTTTCTGATCTTTTTTTTTTTTGTTTCTGCTGCCTATCTTTTTATCTCTCATCTCTAATCCCCCATTCCACTCACCTTGTCCGGTCCACCTAGTGACCCTGGAATCTGGGTTGAGGGGGTTAACCAGATTCTGTGTGACCTTGCTTGGCTTCTGCTCTCTGTTTGCTCTCATTTTCTGTATATCTTGTTGTTTGCATTACATGCTCTCTATGAAGATGAATGTTTATCCTGTCCCATCTTTTGATGGGAAATGTGACTTCTTTATTTGGCAACAGAAAATGAAAGGTGTGCTTGTGCAACAAAAATGTTACGAGGCTATAACTATGTATTATGATGATAAAGTCACTGATGAAGCAAAACATGAATTAGATGAACTGGCTTATTCCTTGATTATTCTGAATTTATCTGACTCTGTGATAAGGAAATTGGGCAAGCATGATTCTGCTAAATCTTTATAGGATAAACTTGAAGAATACTATACTGAAACATCTTTGCCATCTAAAATGTTCTTGCTTGAAAAATTCTTCAGATTTAAATTGGATTTGAGGAAAGACATGCTAATCTTGATGTGTTCATTAAACTGGTTCAAGACATCAAATTAACTGGTGATAAGAATATTGATGAATATACTCACATTGTGCTTGTGAATGCTATTCCTGATTCCTATAGTGATGTTAAGTCTGCAATCAAATATGGTAGAGATAAGGTTACTTTGGACACTGTTATTAATGGTCTGAAAAGTAAATAATTGGATCTAAAAGCTTCTAAAACCAATAAGTCCTTTGGTGATGTTAACTTTGTGAAAGGTAAGCACAAGAACAATTCTCAGAATAGACCCTCCACTAGTAATCAAGGTAAGCCTAATCAGAACCATAATCAGAATCAGAACCAAGGTCAGAATCAGAATCAAGGTCAAAATCAGAAAAAAATGGTTTTAAGCTTAGGACTAAAAACAGAAAGTGTTATAACTGTGGGAAACCTGGTCATTATGCTAATGTGTGTACTGAACCTAAGAAAGATAATAAGATCAATGGTTAGGCCAATGTTGTGTCTGATAGTCTTGGTGATGTTTTCTTGACAAATGACTATGTGAATTCTGTGATTGCATCTCTATGTGACAATGACTGGATCTTTGATTCTGCATGTAGACACCATATGACACCCCACAAGCACTTGTTTACTTCCTATGTGGAACTTGAAAATGGAAATGTTTCTATGGCTGATAGTAGTGAAAGCACTGTGATTGGAATTGGAACAATTTGTCTTAAATTTGAAACTAGATTTGAACTAACTCTTAAAAAGGTGAGACATGTTCCAAACTTAAAGAGTAATCTGCTTTCTGTTGTTATTCTTGAAGATTGTGGTTTGCATGGTAATTGGGGAAAAGGTTGTCAAATGAATATGAAATGGAATGTGTGTGCATTTAAAGCTGTGAGAATGAAAAACTTATATGTATGTTCTGTTGAACCTATCTTGCATGCTAATTTTGTAAAACATGACATGACAAATGTATGGCATAAAAGACTAGGACATATAAGTGGAAAGAGACTTGAAATTCTGCACAAAAAATCTTATGTGAAAGATGATGTGATTTCTGAAATGTCCTTATGTAACTCATGCATCATTGGAAAACATCATAAAATGAAATTCCATGTCTCATCTCCCCCTAATCCCTCTAAGTGTTCTTCCATTCTTGAATATGCGCATGCTGATGTGTGGGGTCCTGCACTTATGCCTACCCATGGAGGTAACCGTTATTTTATGTCCATTATTGATGATTTCTCTAGAAAGGTGTTTGTGTTTCTTATGAAGAACAAATCTGATGTGTTTGAAAAGTTTAAAAATTGGAAAAACCTTGTTGAAACTCAAACTGGCAAGAAAGTCAAAACTTTGAGAACTGATAATGGAACAGAATTCTGTAATGTTGAATTTGATACTCTGTGCATTGAATGTGGCATAAAAAGATATAAAATTGTTGCATACACCCCCCAACAAAATGGCATAGCTGAAAGAATGAATAGAACTTTGCTTGATAGGGTAAGATCCATGCTTAACTCATCTGGTTTACCAAAACAATTTTGGGGAGAAGCTGTCTTAACTGCTGTCTATGTGATAAATAGATCTTCTTTTGTGCCCTTGAAAGGGGAATTACCTGAAACTATGTGGTGTGGTAAACCTGTTGATTTGTCTAACCTAAGAGTGTTTGGTTGTTCTGCTTATATGCATCAGAAATTAGACAAACTGGAACCTAGGTCTATGAAGTGTGTTTTCTTAGGCTATCCAGAAGGTGTGAAATGATATAAATGTTGGATGAAAACTGAACCTGGTTTTAAAACTGTCACTAGTAGAAATGTGATCTTTAATGAGAATGAATATCCATGCTTATCTGCTCCTTCTATGTATGTTCCTGCTGAGGTAGAGACTCCACACATTCTGCCTATTCAAACTGATGCTGTGGAAAATGAAACTGAACTTGCTAATAATCAGTCTGATAATGAAGAATCTGATCAAATTGTTGATGATATACCTCCTAATAGTGATATGAGTGATTACATGCTTGCTAGAGACAGGACCAAGAAGAATATTAAGATTCCCTCTCACTTTGATGATTATCAACTTGCTTCATTTGTGCATAATGTGTTTGATTCTTTGGATGGAAAAGAACCCAAGTCTTATAATGAAGCTTTAAAATCTAATGAATCTGATAAATGGTTAAATGCTATGAATGAAGAAATTAAATCTTTGCATGATAACCATACTTGGATCCTTGTATCTAAACCTGTTATGTGCTCTGTTGTTGATTGTAAATGGTTGTTTAAGGTCAAGCATGAAACTGATTCCATTAGGTTTAAAGCTAGACTTGTTGCAAAAGGATTCACTCAAAAGGAAGACATTGACTATACTGAAATCTTTGTTCTTGTTGTTAAATTCACAACTGTTAGGATAATGTTGGCTTTAGTTGCTCACTTTGATTGGGAATTAAAACAACTGGATGTTAAAACTGCCTTTCTAAATGGTGATCTAGATGAGAAAATTCACATGAAACAACTTGAAGGTTTTGAGGATAAGAAGCACCCTAATCATGTTTGTTTGCTTAAGAAATCTTTGTATGGCCTAAAACAGTATTCTAGGCAGTGGAACAAGAAATTTGATGTTTGCATGATATCTTTACAGTTTAAAAGAAGTTCTTATGACCCTTGTCTATATTTTAAAGAATCTGTTAAGTCTTCTGTGTTCCTGCTTTTGTATGTTGATGACATGTTGGCTAGCTCTTGCATCCAATCTGTTAACTGTGTGATTAAATGCCTAAGTGATGAATTTGACATGAAGTTACTTGGTGATGCTAAGAGAATACTTGGGATGAACATTGTTAGGGATAGAACTTTGTGTACTTTATTTCTGAATCAATTCTCATATATTGAAAAGGTGCTTGAAACGTTTTCCATGTCTGTTGTCAAACCTGTTACAGTTCCTCTTGTTGCCCATTTTGTGTTAAGTAAGGATCCGTCTCCCAAGACTGATTCTGAAATCTCTGAAATGAAAAATGTTCCTTATGCCAATGCTATTGGTTCTGTTATGTACTTAATGGTCAGCACTAGGCTTGACATTGCATATGTTGTAAGTTGTTTGAGCAGATACATGGCTAATCCTGGTGCTCCCCACTGGGAAGCTGATAAGTGTCGTTTTCACATATTTTTGTGTATGTTTATGTATTCATTTGAATATGTTTAGATACGTTTTTATAGTGATTTCTGATATTATATTGTATAAGTTGCATTTGACGGGTTTGTGCTTAATTTCATGATTTTGATGAGAAAAAATGCAAGTTTCAAATGTAATTGATGATCAAGGAAGAAATCATAGAAAAACGAGGAAAAATAGGAGTTGAAATACGAGATCACGTGGAAGAGTTGGTGGCGCACGGTCTGGTCGTGCTATGTAGCACGACCATGTGCCATTATGCAGAGAAGTGCACGATGACTGGGCACGACCGTGCCCCACAACACGGTCAACTCCGTGTTTTCACCAGTGACCCTATGCAGGGCACGGTCGACCGTGCCGTATAGCACAACCATGCCCGGGTGAATAGGAACTCGTAGAAATTTTGTTTTCTTGGATAATCTTCACCTGTTACTTTACTTGGAAGACTCCCAAAGCTATAAAAATACTCAACATGAATGAGAAAAATAGAAAGAGAGAGAGATTTATATAGAGAAAAACATGAGAGTTTGAGAATCATCGAGAGGATTTGAAGAAGAATTCAAGAGATCGAGGGATCGCGAGATCGTCGTCTAATAGAGTTATTAATCTTTTCTTCCCTTGTTGAATCTTAGTAGATATGATATTTCCAATCTTGTCTATGAGTTTGTTTATAATCATGTCTAGCTAATTTTTTAGGGTTTCTAAGGTTTGTTGGTAATCTGATTTGAATCTTGATGGATCTTTAATTTCAATTCAATGTTCATGATCGTTTATCCTATTTGTGTGTTTATGATTTGATTGCATGTTTGATTATGTGGTCAGTAATTGAATATGTTTTAGTAAGTAGATCAAAATTCGGGAGATGAGATTTAATTATGGAAGAATAAACACATGACACATAAAAAGATTTAGATCGGGCGATTAAGGAATTTATGTGATGGGAGATCAATCCTAGGTACTTTTGGGAGTTGTTATGTTTCAATCAAATTGAGTAGGGATACCTCTGGTGACATAATAATCAACCGGTTAACTGACTCGGGAGAGCTGTTAATTCGATATATGTGATTGCTCATATAGGATGATTGATTGTTGAACTTGAATTGGTTAAAGTGATGTTTTGATGAGAATTAGATGAAAACATGTCCTAGAACATATCTTAGATTTCTGTTATTCTTGAGTGAATTTATCTGTTTAGTTACCTTTTTAGTGAATTAATCTGCAATCGGTGTGATTTGTTTTTCCTAGATAAAACTGAGAACTGAATTTGAGTAGTTAGTTAATTCCTAGATAGCCAGTCTCTGTGGGATCGACCTTACTCACTACTTCTACACCCTACATCGTACACTTATGAGAGTAGCTAAAAGAAATTAGTGAACAGAAGCCTTAAAATGGCTAATGAGGTATTTGAAAGGTTCTGTGAATTATGGTCTCATGTTTTCTAAATGTGAAAAATGTGTTAATTTGAGTGGTTATGTTAATTCCAACTTTGCTAATGATAGGGACAATAGAAAGTCCTCAACCTCCTATGTGTTTACTTTGAGTGGTGCATGCATAAGTTGGAAATCTCAATTACAAAATGTTGTTGCTCTCTCTACAACTGAATCTGAATATATTGCAACCACTGAAGCTATAAAAAAAACAATTTGGCTTAAGGGCATCCTATCTGAAATTGGTTTTCTGCATGGAAAAGTTACTGTTTTCTCTGATAGTCAGTCTGGAATTCAATTTTGCAAAAATCATGTGTTTCATGATAGAACAAAATATATATATGTTAAATTTCATTTTATCCGTAACATTGTTGAAACATGGATTATTGATCTGGAAAAGATTCCATCTGAGTTTAATCCAGCTGACATGGGCACCAAGTGCTTGCCTTTTGAGAAGTTTAGGTCTTGCTTGAAGGCCCTAAATATTTCATCCACCATGTGATGTATTTGTGACCCACAGTCTTTGTGACTGCTCTTTGTGATCTACCTGTGTTTCCCCTCTGTGCTTTGTGCTCTCTATGTGTGTTTCTTCTCTTGCTCCCATCTTTGTGATGGTTCTTTGTGTATGTGCAGGAAAAGAAAAAATTGGTAATGATGACTCCTTGTCCTTGAAAATTTTTTAACCACAAGACACCAAACTCTGGCCCAAGGTGGAGGATGTAAGTTTTATGGGCCAGACTCATGTGTTAGAGTTGGGCCCTGACTTTATCCCTGGCGGCCCAAAAGTCGTAGCCCAATAGAGAAGCCCAGGCCAGGCTCCCAGGCCCAGCCCCTTACTTATGCTGCATTTTAATCACAACCCTCTATCTCTGGATCTCTAATCCTGGTCATTGCTTGTCTCTTATATATTCTCTCTACCCCTTCCATTCTCAGAAAACCCTAACTCTCACTCTCTCTAATCGCAATGCATCTCATCATTCTCTCTCCAGTACATTGTTCGTACCCCGCTATCCTGCCATGGTTGCGCGCACCACCATCGTCTCTATCCTTGCCCTTGTTCTGGCCGTCCTTGGACGGGGCTTGATCCATATATATACTTGGTTGGTGTGTTGAGAGAGAGTGGGAGTGAGAAAGAAGGGGTTTTCCTTGCTATTCTATTCTAGCATCCTTTGTGAGAGAAATATGAGGAGTGAGTGAATCTTGAGCCTTTCCCGAGTCAGTTAAACATGTGTTTAGAAACTGACTCGGCTTTCTTTGTGATCTGTGGTTTCTAATGAGGGCTGATCTTTGTGGTTCTGTGGGCTCCTTTGGCGCCACCGCTGGAGGTGTTGATCTTGTGAGTTTGTGGACTGAAAAGGGGACTGAACCAAAAAGCTCTCTTTGAATTGGATCTCAACTCACTCCTTAGATCCATGTGTTGGATCTTTCTGGTGCCTTCTTACTCTTTATTTCACTGCTTTGTTTCTTTTGAGTTTGATCTAGAAAATATGTATGGTTGCTATACTCAGTGTAATAGTTTGGTAAGAAAACTATTTCTAGACCGATGCCCAACATAATATATATTAAATAATAGTATAAAATATATCATACCCTATTATACCTTAAAAAAAACATACATTTCTAGTGTAACCTTTATTACATAATTTCCTCAATTTTAAGTATTTCCCTTCCAAATATATCCTTAATTTCATATAGAATTATATTTGTGGAAAGATTTTATATTAAAAGAATTTAGAGTGGAATCGAGTTTTTCAAAAATTCAACTGTGGATAAGTACTTTTAAACGATAGTCGGCCACTGAAGCAATATCTACACAATCTTTTATTTCATTTTCTTATATAAGGCTAATTTCGTAATTTACGAGCTGACTGACCCAATTTGTAACGTTAACTAATAAGTTCTCATCTTTTAATATTGATGATTTATTCAGTTTCCGATTATATTGTCTATATTTCTGATTCTAACATCTAAAAAAATTGTCATATTTCAATTTCTAGATTAAATTTTATCTGTAGGTTCTACTAAATATAATACACAATATAAAATGAGTTGGTCTTTTGTGAGACTGTCTCACATGCAACATGATTTAAATATGTCTTTTACAAGTATAAATATATGTTTTTTAATTATAAGTATGTGTTTTATAAGTATGTTTTTTACCGTATAAGTATGAGTTATTCAAGTATGTCTTTTACAATTATAAATATGTCTTTTTATTCTATAAGTGCAACCGTAAATATGTCTTTTTTACGGTATGACGGTTGCACATGAGTTTTTACCCTATAAAATAAGCGGTGCACCTTTGAACTTTTAGCCTCACAACTACCACTCATTAGAAAGCAAGAAAAATATTTGGGTGTGAATTATTTGATATTCTCGAAATATGAATTCAAAGAATAATACAATAAACTGATTTTGAGGATATCCGACAAACAACAACAATTTAGAAAAACACAATTTTCTTATTATATAAATCAACTAGTAGTATGAAACAATAAAAGACCACACACTATTTTTCCATAAAATGAAAAAAAGAAAAAAAAAATGAATACTAAAACTTAGCATAAAATTTAGATGTTTTTACAACAGGTTGGAGATGATTCTTATATACACCAAACCAATAAAAACTTCTAGAGAAACTACAATCATTTCACACCAACACCACTAAATTAACATAAAATTTAATAATATTAAATCCAATCCCCATCAAAATATAAATAATAAACAAAAAATATAGGCTAGAATATTAACTAGTAGTATATAGATAAGGAAAGAAAAATCTTGTAGGATCATCATAAATAAATCAGTGTCTTCGGGATCTGGAAAAGGTGCCACCGCCGCAAATGGAGGCGCCGCTGGTGGAACGGAGGTCCGGCGAGGCAGAGCTGATCGGAGACGACGGAGACTACGTGGCGGTGAAGGGGATGAAGGCATGGTGGAGAATACTGTGTATAGAATCGGGGAAAGTGTGGAGAATAGGTGGGCCCATAGCGTTCCAGATAGTGTGCCAGTACAGCATCACCTCCGTCACCACCGTCTTCGTCGGCCATCTCGGAGATGTTGAGCTTTCTGCTTTCTCGATTGCACTCTCTGTTGTCAGCACCTTCTCTTTCGGCTTTTTGGTCAGTTTTCAAAATTTTATACTGTTTTCATTGCCTTTTTTCCTCTCTCTCTCTCTCTCTCTCTCTCTCCAAGGAGGGTTGGCTGGCGGCGGCGGCGGCGGTGGTGGTGAGTTTGGTGAGCAGCGTGAAAAATGCTGAGTTGTAGTAAAAGCTGCCAATTGTTTTTAATTAATATTATTAATTGACTAAAATATTAAATACATATATTTAAAAATTGGGTGGGTCTATAATCTATATACACCCCCACCTCATTAAAAATCAAATAATCAAATAAGTATATTGATGAGGATATTATGCTACTAAAACTTTTAGACTAAAACAATTTTAGGTCACCCACATTTATTAATTCTAGAGCATTTTTAATTAAAACAAAATATGCGTTAATTAATGTAGATGTGTTATAAAATGTGTGTTTTTGTGTAAAATTGGGTGTATTAAGCTGTATGAACTGTCCTTGCAAATGCAATAGCAGAACTTTGTCAGCATTTGCAGCGCCTTTTTTAATCATGCCTGCTGCCTTTTCCTTTCTTTTATTTTTTACTCTCTTTCCTTTGTTTTCTTTTGGCTTTTATTTTTATTTATATTGCTATTTGTTTTATGTGCTTTTCATAGTTTAATTTTATTTAATTTTTTCTTTTTATCTCTTTAATAAAAATTGTTTTTTTGTATGAATATATTTTTATCAATCACAAAATGTGTTTGTTGTTTTTGTTTATATTTTAATTTTCAATCAATCTTAAAATTTTCTTAAATAATTCAAATCACGTTTTAATTAAAAATTGTTATATAAAATTTGAATGAATCGAAATTATATTTTCAATAATTCATTATTTAAATTGTTAAAAAGAAGATAAATATAATTAATTGATATAACTATAAAATTTAGGCTTTTTTAGGGTAAGATAAATAAATAGATAAAAGCATATATGAATAGAAGTGAGTAGTATAATACCGTTGTGGTCATGATTTGTTTATTTTCTACACTTCGAAGGCAAGATCGATCTAGTGAAGAATACATCTTTGTTACGAAGATGATATCCCAAATCTCAACTCCACTAGGTTAATTGTAATAGTTCATTTATATTAATTATAAGTCAAATGTATTGTAATGTCAATTGCTTATTTTTAATTAATTGCTAGCTATATATATATGTCTTTTTTTATATAATTAATTAAAAAAAATACAAAGATTTGGAGTAAATATTAATTTATTATTATTTATTGTTAATTATATTTTAATGTGAATTAAAAATTATTAATGCCATAATTAATTAATCCAATATACAATTTTGACACGATTAAAAAAATACAAGCAATAAGTAATTAATTTAAATTGATATAAATAAAAATAATATAATAAAAATTAGTGGATAATGAGACTCACATGTAATGATTGTATTTGTGTTAAATTGACGTAGATGTGTGTTTTTAAAAAAATAAATGTTTTTAATTAGTATGTTGGCATATGTGTATCAAACTAAAATGGTGTACTAATAATCCACTAATGTAGATGCTCTTATATATATATATATATATATATATATATATATATATATATATGAAAAGCTACCAGTTCTCTTTGACTTAATAGAAAAAGATGAGTCCAGACAAAACGACTCAATAATGGAGGTTCTGAAATTATTGTGGTTGAAGCTTACTATATATTATATATATTTTTTACTATTTAAAAAAAATCATAAATATATAATATATTATTGATATTATTAACTTGTTTAACTTACATTATGAAATGACTTATTTAAGCTTCATTAAAAATAATATTAATAATATTATAAGGTATTATTCTATAAAAAAATTTGAAAAATTAACTAAAATAAATTGGGTCGATGTCAGTGGACAGAGCAATTTTTTCGCTGCTAGACTCGTAGAGATGGGGACGGGGATGAGATTGTCCCCGACCCCGTCCCGGGCCGTGTACAGCCCTAGTTGTGTATAGCCCTATCCTTGGCTCTATTTTTAATAATTAGTATATATGTGTGGACAATATTTGAACCCAAGAAAATGCTGAGTTCTAATATGTACTCTGCCCTTTTTACCCTTGCATAAAAATACCCTAAAATATCCAACAATAAGTCACCCATAGTCCAAAGCAAAGTATTTGAGCAGAAAACTACGAAATATATGCGCGATCATGAACGACTTTTAAAAAAATATATGATTAATTTTGCAAATGGGATGCTTATTAATCCAAAAATCCCAAGAAGTATTGCATGATCTTCATCCATCTTTGCTTAGCCAAATCTTGATATAACAAAATGGAAATGATGTGAATAAATTTGCAGCTTGGCATGGGAAGTGCTCTTGAAACTCTATGTGGGCAAGCATTTGGAGCTGGCAAAGTAGAAATGCTGGGCCTTTACATGCAACGTTCCATAATCATTCTCTTGGCAACCTGCATCCTCGTTTCGCCTCTCTACATCTTCGCCACCCCGATTCTGAAGCTCCTTGGCCAGAGCGACGAGATAGCGAATCCAGCTGGCATCTACACTCTCCTGATCCTGCCCCAGCTCTGTTCTCTGGCAGTCATTTTCCCCACACAAAAGTTTCTTCAAGCCCAGAGCAAAGTCTCTGTTCTTGCATGGATTGCAGCCTTTGCTTTGGCCTCACAGGTCCTGCTTTGCTGGCTCTTCGTTTACGTCTTTCGTTGGGGGACAACTGGCGCGGCCATAGCCTTTGATCTCACCAGCTGGTGCACTGCAATCGCCCAGTTCGTTTACGTGGTTGGTTGGTGTAAGGATGGGTGGAAGGGCTTCTCTTGGGCTGCTTTTCGGGACATTTGGCCCTTTGTCAAGCTCTCGTTGGCGTCTGCTGTTATGCTCTGTCTTGAGATTTGGTATATGATGAGCATTATTATACTAACGGGGCATCTCGACAACGCTGTCACTGCTGTCGGCTCGCTCTCTATATGGTCAGCATTGCCTAGATCACACTCAGCTTCATGTTCTTGTTTCATGAGATTGATGATTTTGTTTTGTGGTTCAGTATGAATATTGATGGTTGGGAAACAATGGTGTTCATAGGAGTCAATGCTGCTATCAGGTGGGTATTATCTGAACTCAAAATCTTGATAAATTGTTCTGTACAATAACATTTCCATGTGTTTTGAATTAGTGTTCGTGTCTCGAATGAGCTTGGCATGGGGCATCCAAGAGCAGCACGATATTCAGTCTATGTGACGCTGTTTCAGTCCCTTTTGATCGGAATTCTTTGCATGATTCTCGTCCTTGCTACTAGAAATCACTTTTCAATCATTTTTACGGATAGTGAGGATATGCGGAGGGCTGTGGCCCACCTTTCAGGCCTACTCGGGATCACAATGCTTCTCAATAGTATCCAACCAGTTATCTCAGGCATTCTATTCTCACTTTCTTATTTAGCCATCTTCTCAATTGTGTATCTAAATCTTTGGGACAAACAATGCAGGTGTTGCCATAGGAGGCGGATGGCAAGCTCTCGTAGCGTATATTAACTTGGCGTGTTACTATGTTTTTGGTTTGCCTTTCGGATATTTTCTTGGCTACGGGGCTAATCTTGGAGTTGTGGTAAATAGTTTTCACTTATGTTGCATTTGCTAAACCCAAAGATTTTATGTTAGATTTATGTTCTGTAGGGACTGTGGGGTGGAATGATTGCAGGAATGGCTTTACAGACATTGCTACTATCGTTGGTACTTTACAAAACCAACTGGAACAAAGAGGTTAAGTTATGAAGAATAGTCCATCTCATAATGTTTAGATTGTTGTTGTAGTTGTTATGTTACTAAAACAAGTATATGTGAATTATCAGGTGGAGCAGACAACTGAGCGAATGCGCAAGTGGGGAGGCCAAGATATTACAAACCAGAAATTACTAATTTAAACGAATGCATTCGTTGGTTTAGCCTTGGAATTCATCCTTGCTTGATATATAAACACATTATTCACCGTTTTAGTTGTTAATTCAGGCTTACATTTGTCACCATTTTGTATAAATCTCAAATTTTTTGAGATACATCATTATTTTGCGACATATCAACCAACCAAATATCCATATTTCACAATATGTTACAGATATTTTAGAAATATTTTTTTACCCCCTATATCCATATCGCAACCTCCAAAAGACGAATATATCAGGATATTTCCATCCTTGCATGTATCAAAAAGAGAGAATATAAATGAATGATTAATCATATTTCTCAACTCAAAACATGATTTAAGTTGGTGGCTCCCCTTCAAGATGAAATCCCATGACAAAAATTAATGCCAAGTCACTAGTCATACATAAGTACAACTAATAACAGGAGAGATCAAAATTAGCTCAAATGAAAAACTACACAAGATATCTGCATTGAGATCCCAAAATGGAAACCAAAAATATCTAGGTGGTAGGCTTTTGTTTCTTTGGCATGCGATAACCCCCAACAACACAAGCATGATCTCGCTCAAAAGGCTCAAGAGTAACCTGCTCAGACGGTTTGAACTGATCCGCTTGCAGCTTCTTTACTTCTTGTGCAAACACGGCCTCTGCAGGCACTGTCGAATCTATGCAGTTTGCCTGAATCGACAATGTAGTATAAACAATCAGCAATTTCAAGCATCATTAGATAAACCTTCGTTTTATTTACTACCATGATAAATCTGTTATGGACAGAACATACCTTTATTGATATCACAAAGTGGCCTCCAGCTTTCAAAAAGTATGATGCATTTAAAGCCAATATTCTAGCCTGCAGAAGATAATACATAGATGATAGATGAATTAAACAATAATGCAAAGCAACATTATCTCTGCTTTAAAGACTTACATGAAAGGCTCCAAAGGTAGCTGCTATTTTCAAAACACGATATCCATTACCAAAACATAAATATAAAGGAAGCTACTACTTACAAATTCCAACATAATGAATCATACCACAGGCTAATTTTAATTCAAAAGTGCATCAGAAACTCGGTTTAGCATCACCTATGATGTCTTGAAGGGGAATCCGAGTAAATCGTCATCTGATAACTCATTAAATGAAGTTATAAAATACGCAGAAATCATCAGAAGAAAATATATTAGTTATTTATAGTACTCGTAATAAGTTGTGGAAAAAACCAGGAAACTATCTATTGAGAAAATAAAACAAATTATACAGAAAAATGCATCAGAAACTCGTTTTTTCATCACTCAATATGTCTTGAAGGGGAATCCGAGTATAACTCCTCATATGCTTACTCATAAATTGGAAAAAGAAAACATGTTGAAAACCAACCCAAGGAAATACCAACTAGTTGATTTATAGTTCATTAAAATGAAATATATATATATACACACACACACACACAATGAAGGGGAGAGAGGGAGAGGGAGAGGGGGATGGGGAGAGGGAGGGGGAAGAGAGAGAGAGAGTACTGCATTAAAAAAAGATACATATATATATAATCTTATGAAAAATTCTGCTCATGAACTGAAGATATTAAATAGGAAGAAATCGACAGAACAAATCATATTAGTTAGAAATAGTACTGCAATAGTTGTGGGTAACACAACGAAATTATCTATTGTGAAAATAAGACAAATTATAAAAAAGAATGCATCAGAAACTCGTTTTTTCATCACCCAGTATGTCTTGAAGGGGAATCCGAGTATAACTCCTCATCAGCATACTCATATGGAACGGAATAGAAAACATATTGGAAACCAAACCAAGGAAATACCAAATAGTTAATTATAATTCTACCAATATGGAATATAAAATATACGATGGAGGGGGAAGGGGAGAATACTGCATCAAAAGAACATAAATATACATGTATATATATACTATCTTAGAAAGAAAATTTTACATTATAGATTAAGAAAGAAATGAAATCAGGGAAAGGATCATCAAAGCATTCTCTTCAGAATTCTAGAGATGCTATGATCCTCTGCAAGGGCATAAAACCAATAAACTGAACCACCATCAGAAGAAACACCAACAGGTACCAGGCCGTGTAATATATAACATTAAATTGTTCAATCAGAGGAAAATATCATAAAAGTGAATGATAGAAAAACCAGACCTGGTCGGGCTGAGCAACATCGGAAAATATGACATCCACCATGCCTATAAGCATTCTGTACTTGGCAGGGTGTCTTGCATCTTCAATAATAGGGATAACATTAGTGCGTTTCTTTGCCATGTTCACCAAGTCCCTACCACTTCTGTGAGAAAATTCAACTGCATACACCACCCCATCCTGAAGAACAAATGAGAAAATTAGATTTAACAAGAACCACCAAGTAAGCTTCATGAAACATTATAACTGCAACATGAAAACAACTTACAGGACCAACAATATCTGAAACGTGAGAAACAGTAGTTCCTGAAGCAGCTCCAAGGTAAAGCACACGAGCACCAGGTTTCTTAATCAAAAGCAAATGAATTTATTTAAAATGAATGCTCCATGAATGTTTATAGGCACAATAATGCAAACAAGAAGAGGCAAGATTGGTGAACTCACAATCCAAATATTATCCACACCACCGAGGATGGCAGCAGCTAACTTAGAACGGAAAGGGTTCCATACTCTGTACTCAACCTTCGTCCCATCTTCGTTCTAAACAGAACGAATGAAAAATTTATCAAGGAAACTGAATTGAAAGTTTAAACCAAAGGAACTACAACCAGCAGCCAAATGCACTAATCTATATGAACAAGCAAGCACATACAGCTTTAAATCAATCAGCTCAACCTTACACATCATACTTCAATAGAAAACATCCCAGAAAACTAGCGAAAAAGGTCTTAAACCCCCAATATTTACAAATTAACCAAATTCACACAGCATAAAATCCTGAAGATCATATCAGAAAACATATATAAAACAGCAACCGATTGCAAATACCATGAAAAAGTTACATCTATATTCATGTAACTCGATGAAATCACAATAACAAGAGGGAAAATGTAAATTAATAAAGCAATGAATTCATTAAAAGTCCAAACCTGAACGGAAACTCTCTTCTCATTATAAACAGCTTCCCCAGGAACCATATTCTTTGTGCAAAGTGCATCCTCTTTCCCCTTCGCGATGAAAACACCCTCGTGTCTATGTGGCTCCACCACCACCTTACTTCCTCCCTTCATTCCTCCACCTCTTCCGCCTCTGCCGCCCCTTCCACCACGACCGCCTCTGCCGCCGCCTCTCTTCATGGCGCTGCCGCCGAATCCTCCTCTTCCGCCGCCCCTTCCTCTTCCAGCTCCATCTCCTCTTCCTCCCCTAAATCCACCGCCTCCGCCACGGCCTACAAGAGCATTACAAGTTAACACAACGTACAGTAAATTTCTTCTACCGTGTTGGAGAGAGTAGCTCACCTCTGTTTGGGGTTCTTCCGACCATGGCTGAAGAATTTGCTAACGATGCTGTTTTGCACTATGCGAGTGTTCTAGGGAGGACTGTGGGAGTGGTTAGAGGAAAATGGAGGCCCATTTATAATGCCGCGATTCGTCGTTCGCGACTAGGGTTTAGGGTTTTCAGGAGTTGGGTATTTCATTTTGAGCCCCTGAAATTTATTTTATTTGCATCTGGCGCCCTACAAATTTGAAATTTATATTTATTTGTACTGTACCTTACCTACTATGCCTATCATCTATAATCTATATCTATATTTACAATTACAATATATAAAATATATTTCAATGATTAACTTCACATAATGTTTATTTCCGATAAAATTTATAATGTTTGGAAATAAAGGATACCCCATTCCCTTTCCCAAAATAATAATTATTTACCAACAACTATTTTTTTAGTTATAAAACGTGAGTACTAAACAACTAAACAATTATAAAACATGAATTTTCTTTTGAGACAAAGCGAGTAGAATTTAAAATGTTAAAACCTTGTAAAAAAATAAAATATACTGAAGAGCAAGATTAAAGGCTTTTCTCTAATAAATAATTGTAGTTTGGAAACAATTTTAAGATTTTGTTGTGGAAATTTAACAATTTAATTTTTTATGTGAAATCGCCACTTTTGAATGCGATTTCATCTAGAGACTCTTCGAATTTTGTGCATTGAGTTTTGTCATGATGTTTTGAATGAGTCGCCATTAGAGGTGGCGATTGTTATTGAGTTTAATGATAACAGGTGACAACTTAGTTTTAGTGATTTCTTTTTTAAATCTAGTTATAACTTATTTTATTACCACTTTGTTCGTGTATTATAAATATTTATGTGTTGGTTAGTTATATCTTTAAGATTATGTAAGTATTATTCAATGATTCACTTCATTTGTAAATCATTTTATTTGTAAGTTAATCTTAATTTTATAATAAATGATCTTAAATATAAATAATATATGAGGGAAATAAATATATCAAATAATTATAAATAAATATTAAAAATAATGGTCGGTTCCACAATGATGTATAGCTTGAATGTATATTATCATAACTTGTGCTTGTACCATTTCAAACGTGATAGCAAGAGATAATTGGATATTCTTAAACGGGCTGATCTTGAGGATGCTAAATCTGTCTCCACTCCATTAGCTGCTGGTTTTCAATTAGCTTTTTCTGATCCTTTGTTTGATGATCCTATACTATACAAATCTCTTGTTGGTGCACTATAGTACTTTACAGTGACACGGCCTGATCTTTCCTTCGTTGTGAATTTCTTCAGCATCCAACAATCAAGCATTTTCAAGCCATCAAACGAAATCTCCAATATGTCAAGAGTACTCCGGATTATGGGTTTTCGTTCTCTTCTGGCTCATCTCCATTTTCAGTGGGCTACTCTGATGTTGATTGGGCTCAATGTCTAGAGACTCGTTGATCCACTTATGGGTACTCCATCTATCTTGGTGGAAATCTGGTTTCTTGGAGTGCTCGAAAACAACCTACTGTCTCTCGTTCTAGCTGTAAATTCGAGTACCGAGCTCTTGCTAATGTTGCCTTAGAAATGATCTCCATTACTCATCTTCTCAAAGAGCTTCGGGTTTCTTTTTCAAACTCTCCTATTTTGTTCTGTGACAACATCACCGTTTTTCTAAGTCAAAATCCCATTGCTCATAAGCGAGCTAAACACATTGACATTGACTATCATTTTGTTTACAAGTTGGTATCTTCCGGTAAACTGATCACTCAATTTGTTTCCTCTGAGTTGCAGATTGCAGATATCTTCACCAAGAGTCTTCCTCGACCATTATTCGAGTTCTTCAGAAGCAAACTTCGAGTGGAGTCACACCCCACGTCTCGCTTGAGGGGATGATAACAAGAGATAATTGATGTTATTCTCTTACTTAATTATGGGGATTGATCTTGATTTATTTCCTTGTAATTTTGATTGTATATTATTTCCTAGATTAGGCTTCACCAAATTGTATATATTATACGCTCTTTGTAAACATATATTCATCAAGGAAAATTCTTTTCCTCTCAAAGTGGAATATGAGACATTTGAAATGTGGGTGAATAACTCCATAAGTTGACCGCTGGTTAAGTGGGGAAACAATCAAAAATGTAAGAGGAGAAAGAATAAAGAAAGAGTAGTGAAGAAAGAAATAAGAAATGAACATTTTATAACAATCATCTTCAACTTTCAAATTTCACATATTAATAGTAGCTAAGTTGATGAGACTAGACTGCATGCACTACAATCCAAACCCAGTGACAGACTACTCCACTGTTCTAAAGGACACCCAAGGAGTTCATGATAGCCACACCATTGTGCACCAATTTTGTAAATACTGTTCATGTATGATGAAACTATACGATCATCAAATGCACTATCAAGACCTATATAATCACAAAATAATGAATATATTTCAAAAAGGACTTCCATGAGATAACCAGTTATAAAAGAGACATATTAAACTTGTCCCTTGAAAAACATTTAACACATTCATCTTTCTAAGGAAATATCATAAAATATAGCTCTCTATAGCCTTAGCTCCTTTCAACAACAAACTTACAGAATATAGCTCTCCAATTAAATCACAGATGTTAACTTCTTTCAACACCAAACTTACAGCATAAAAGATACCTATTTCTAATTGTAAATAAGCTCAAGCAAGAGAGATTAAGAAAAACAGCCTTTATTTAGTTAATGCATAATTCAGCCTTCATATATTAACCATTTCATAGCGACTAAAGGTTGCAAAGCAGAAGCAAACATCGGTTAGTCAGTCTACCATTTTATAAACATCCCGGTCAATACTTCAAAGTTCCATGACCGGGCAGACTCTATTTGGATGGACGAATTTGAGTAGAGATTTTAAAATCGTAGAACCAAATCGAATAATCCTAACATTTCGTAATAATATGTGGAAATTCCTAATAGGAAAGTCTTTTGGTCCGGTCACCTCCTCAATCGTAACTAAAAAAACAAAAAGAATAAAAAAAAAATTAATAAAGTGCAACTAGCAAATTGCATTTACAATTTCACCCCCACTCGAGTCCGTGTGGTAGACGCGTAATCATAGAGTATTTGGCATATCACTATTCTACGGTGTTAAAAAAATATGTCATCTCTCAATGAGTCTTTGATTAAATGGCAAATATAAACATTGAACACATTTGAGATTTCCAATTCTAGTTCCACCACAAAGTACTCTTTTTTGTTTGTTTGATTGCTTCTTTAACTTGTTCCTTATTAATTCATGAACTTAATTCTTCATTTGATCCTATATAAATATTATTTTAGGTTTTGTTAAAAATTGAAACATAAAATTTGGAACAATATACCACTAACTAATCAAATAATTTATGATCCATAATTTTTAAGAGTATCAATCAATTAATTAAAAAAAGGATTTTTATTAAATTACTAATTTTAGCTTAAATTTAACATGATGTTGAAAATTAGTGTTTGTGATAGGTATAATTTTGAAATAAAGTTGCATGAAAGTTTGAAAAGATAAATAATTGGAAGTAAAATTAAACTTTCAAAACAACACTTAAATGAGATCGGATTGAATAAATGTTTACGATTTCTGATTGTAAAAAATGATATTGTTTGAAATTTTGAATCACCAAATAACTAATTAACAATAATAAATTCTTTAGAAAAATAATGTAAATTAAGTTAAATCTCACCATCAAAAAGAAAAACTTGTTTACAAAAGCTCATATAAGAAAATCTTATAGATAGTTAACGTCAAACACAGATCCTCATTACTCACAAACTAAACTTAATTTCACAAATTCATATAGTATGAATTAGGAATTGACTCATCTCACATAATTAGATCTATCAGACACAAACAAAATTTAATTTCACAAATTCATATAATATGAATTATGTATTGATTCATCTATGTAACTAGATGTATTAGACGATTTCAATAACAGATATTCAAACTTGTTAAGTCTTCTTGACTAAGAAAGAAACCCCCCCTCGTTAATTTCGCACCTAGGAAAACCCTTCCTCGATTAGCTACCATCTAGTTCTAATCCCAACCCCTAAAGTCATTCAATGGCCCCCCATCTAAATTGACTAACCTGCCCCTAAAAGTTTTAGATATATTCTTTTGTACACTTATGCTTTGCTACCGATTTGAATAGTGCGAACTCGATAGACATATCATACATGGTACAAAAGAGAGAATCATGAATAAAATAATAATAATAATAACAAAAAAAAATAAAAATTTACTATGTTTTTCATCAAATTTATCATACATCTAACTGATGTATGAGTACGATAAATTGTGGATATGAAGAAATCTAGTGAAAATAATAAATGAATAAAACAAGAAAACAAAGTTATAATATCTAGGTTTGGCATATGAACACATTCTCCTTAAGGTATAAATTTATCACATTATGCTATGGTTCTCAAGAAATCCATACTTTGATAAAAGAAATCTGTAACTCAAAAATTTCTTTTAAGTTACAATAACTCTTTAAGTCTTAAGAATAGAACTCGACCATATCAATACGCATTATATAAAATAAAAGAAAAATTGAAGAGCGTATAAATGAAAAATAATCACATTAATCACTTAGATATGTACAATGTGTCTTCAATAGTCACACTTATTCTAAAAGATGTCTTTTAAAATAAAGACAGTCTTTTCCAAAATGTGTGTGTGTGTTTTTTTTTTTACGTAATAACACACTTACATCAAAGATCACCCCTTTATTCCTTTTCTTTCTTTTTAAATAAAATAAAATAAATTATCATATTACTTTAAGAAATATTTAATGACTAATTCTGAAAATAATATTATTATATGTAAGTGAAAGTCAACATATATACACAACACCAACCGGTTCAGACATTATCTAGATCGGTGGCATAGAACAACCCATTATTCATATAATTTAATATTATTTTTTTAGACCAATGATAGTCATTGAACTGCTCATATAAAACTCGGGAAATCATTTTCACCATTCACTTCATTTTCAATTTCGTATGCTTCTTAAACATATATAATTATACCTACGTATATATGTGTGTATCCTTTTTTTTTTTTTTGTTTGTTCTTTTTCAAAGTGATATTTTATATCTTCTTATAAAGTGTGTTCTTGTTAAATTCAAAAATTAAAATCGGTAGTGGCAAAATAAGAAGAAATAATATATGAGAAAATTTTGTATAGGAGATTGTTTTAACAATCGAATTTTATAAATTAATCCCATGATTTAAATTAGCTAGCAATGTAACTTGTTTAATTTTTTTTCTTTCTTTTTTACCTTCTCTCTTTAATTTATTAGTTTTTTTTTTTCATAAATTCTAATTTTAATATTAACTTACGATTCAAATTACCATTCATCTCTAATGAGATCTTGCAACGTAACCAATTTATTCATATTTCTTGTCATGTTGTTTGTTAAACATAATAACAATAAAAATTAATGATATGGGAAGAAAATGGTATCGTCTTGTCATATCATTTGTTTAATATATAACATCAAAATTGAAGTGGAAATTAAAGCAAATAATTTTTTTTCACAAAATAATATCTTTTTTGTTTTTTTCATTTTTCAATAATTTGTATTTGTATTTTATTCGACTGTCACTGTGACAACAAACATGAATAAATTGATTAAATATATCTGTAAATTTTATCCGGAAAATTAACATCAATTTTATAATAACAATAAATTATGAGAAATTGTATCAAAAATATTCTCTATACCAGATTAAGTTTAAATAAGCTTGCAGTGATCAATCACAATTAATCTAGAATTAAGTATCGAATCGTATTAATCAATTTTCAATCTTAATCATCCTAATAGGACAAATTCATGTGTTTTCACATCATATTAATATATTTTTTGAGTTGTATAAAGTCTATACAATTTCAATTTTTGTTACTAAACCGAAACTTTTCTGTGATTTTTAATTTATAATTCTATTATTTTTATTATTTTTATTTTAGTTAACGATACCCTCATATTCATGTCATACATGGGTGTTAAAAAGTATTCAGTGAGAATAATGACAAAAATACTATTACTTTATGAAACAAAATATATATGTAAAATATTAAAAAATCACTATAGTTTAATAAAATAAAATAAAAATAAAATATAAGATTTTATGAAATTTAATTTAAAAGTTATAGAGAAAAAATTGGTTTCGCCAAAGGGTAAAATGGTCGTTTAAAGAAAATATTTCATAGGAATATAGGATGAAACCTTCTCGATGATTTCAAAGTTTGAGAAGATTCTTCCACTCTCTACATTCATATTTCCAACCCCTATATAAACCCCTACTTCCCAAACTGCCACACACACCATTATCTGAATTTCATCGCCTCCATAATTTCTTAATCGAGCTTTTCATCCTCCAAAAATGGCGTCGCTCTACGAAGTCGAAGTCACCATAACCTCCGCCAAAGACCTCAAAAACGTCAACTGGCGCCACGGCAAGCTCAAGCCATACGCCGTCGTTTGGGTCGATCCAAGCAGCAAGTGCTCCACACGCGTCGACGACGAAGGCGACACCTCCCCCTACTGGAACCACAAGCTCCTCATCCCCTTCAGCTCTCCGATCGAAGACTCCACGCTCCACATCGACATCGTCCACGCCAACGCCGCCGAGGGCACCAAGCCGCTCATCGGATCCGCCAAGCTCCCCCTCCGTGACGTCGTCGACGACGTCGGATTGGGGATACTAGCCGAGAGGAGACTCGATCTCAAACGCCCCTCTGGCCGGCCTCACGGGAAGGTGGAGATCAGCGTCAGCGTCCGCGAGCCGCGCTATCGTGCGCCGGATCCCTATTATGCGCCTCCTTACGGTGTACCCCCTCCGGGGACCAGAGAGTATACGGCTCCGCCGTATGGGAACCCCTACGTGGCGGCGCCGGGCTACGCGGCTCCGCCGTCGGGGTATCCTGCTTACGGTGGCGCTCCTCCGAGTTACGGTGAGGGGGGTTACGGGCAAGGTAGTTACTACGGGCAGCAGCAGGGGGGTTACGTAGAGGAGGAGAAGAAGAAGAGTAAGTTCGGGGGAATGGGGACGGGATTGGCTGTGGGTGCGGTTGCAGGGGTGTTAGGTGGACTCGCACTGGCGGAGGGATTCGATGCGTTGGAGGACAAGATTGCTGATGACGCGGCGAATCGTGTGGAGGATAATTTGGGTTATGATGATGATGGAGATGATGATTACTAGATTCCCATTTTGGTATTTGGGAACCTGATTCTTCTTTTTTTTTTTCTCTCTCTCTCAGTACCAAATCTCTATTCCACTTGCACTATGTCAAAACTACTTAATTTTGAATAAACACAAAAATTTCAATTGAATAGTTTAACATGGACTTGAGACGTGGTGCACCAGTGATTAAGAGATTGTAGGTATAAAGTGTCTGAATTGTGAAAGGACAGTAATCTGATTTTTGCCTGCCTGTGTTGTTATTCACTATAATATTGATATAACAATCAAAGTAACAAGATTCTCCTAATAGCATCTTAAAGGGTTGGAGGTAAATTTGGACTCAAAACTTAGATTTGCCACCAAATTTACTACAAATATCAAAATTATCTCCAATCATTAAACTTAAATTTTAACTCAATTGGAATATTCTTTTAGAACATTCTTCATTTTTTCTTTTATATTTTCTATTTTATCAAATGTTTGTTTACTTTTGTTTACTTAAGCTAATAGAAAAATTAAGTATAATGTTTCAATGAAATTAAAAGAATGTGTAAAAGAAAATTGATATAAAATATCAAAATTATATTATAAAATTCATCACAAATACATATTAATACTGAAGAAAATTACATAGACATATAACATAATGCAATGCTTAGAAAAACAAATTACATAATGATAGAAAAATAAAAATTACATAAAACAAAAATTACATAATGATAGAGAAATATAAATTACATAATGATTGTCATTAACCTTCTGAATTAGCATATTTTTCAAATTACATAATGATTGCATAATTATATGTTTTTGAATTTTTAAAATTTTCATAAATCTAAAATCACATAATATAATACATATAATATTTAAAGTAAATTGATAACTAGATGAAATATTTGATACAATTAAATGAAGATAAATCAAATAAAAATAAATAAATAAACAACATAAAATTAAATAAAAAAATTGCGTTGTGAACAGTTGGTGGCAACTTTGCCACCTAGTGTTCACAAGTGGCAAAATGAGTCAACATTTGAGGTTGGATTAGAGAAGATTTGGACTAAAAAATTGAGTTTGCCACCGCTTTTGTGGTGGCATTGGAGATGACCTAAGAAGAAAAATGGTAGGATTTCCAGAAAAAAATGAATAAGTTTGTTATTTAATATAATAAATGAAATAGGGTGTTAAATGCATTTAAAGACTAGTACTCAATAATACTCCTTTTTACCGAATCTATCTATATATAAAAACAAAGAAGTTGGTGATAATTTCAAATTTATCATTTTCCCTCCCAAACTATCAACCAATAGAAAAAAAGAAAAAAAAACCAAATAATTTTTAAGTATCTTATAGAATAAGCTTCACATATATCTTACACAATAAGCTATCTTATAATTTATATATAGGAGTAGAGATAAAACAAAAAAAGCTATTTTAAATGATATGATTATATTTTAATGATATAATTAAAATTTGAAAATAATTAAATTTAAACATTATAAAAAATTAAAAATTTTGAAAATTAGTTTATAATTTTAATATATAAATGTGGAAAATAGTTTTAAAATCTAAATTTATTTTATGAAGGGTTGTAAAATGTTTAAAAGTTTGAAACTATTTTAAAAATATTAAAATAATAATAAATCTGAAATTAATAATAATAATAATAATAATAATAATAATATTATTATTATTATTATTATTACTACTACTACTATAAGGTTGTGAGAATAAGTCTAACAATCTTAAATCAGCAAATAAAATTTAAAAATTAATTCAAATATATATGTAATATTAATTGTGTAAGATACGAAAATCAATAAATTGAATAAAACTTTTTAAATAAAAATAATAAAAATATTTGATAAAATTTATTCAAAATTATTTCAAATAAATAGATATAATTAATCTAAAAATTGTTTTAAAAAACTATAATATGGTCCAAAAAAATCTGAAAAATGGTTTAAAAAATCTAAAAAATATTGTTTTAAAATTTAAAATTAGTTTGAAACCTAAATTTATAAATATAAACTAATTTGTTTTTGGAATAAATATAATGCTTTTTGAAAAAATCCATCTAAAAAATAATGCACAAAATTATTTATAAATTCTGAAAATAATTATAAGATATAAATGAACGAAAATATGAACAAAACATATAGTAAATATAATTATTAATCACTTCTTAATTATTCATAAATTAAAACTCACAAACACAAAACTATTATTATATTATGTTCAATTTTATTTTCATATTTAATTGTTGAATATTGATGTTATCAATAAAAAAATACAGATTTTTAACTTTTTATTAATATAGATATTTAAAGAAATATATATATATATTTTACATTTAAATGATATATCATTATATTATGTCATCAATATTAAAAATTATTAGATTTTATATAACAATCCGCGCATTGTGTGGGTGTACTGCTAGTTGTAAGAGAAAATTGAAAAGTGAGGATTTTCGATTAAGTGACATGTTGATATTTTAGATGGAGAGTTCTTTTGGTAATGAAAGTTAGATAAGTATTTTCAATTGTATTAATTGCTGTAGAAAAAAAAATTCTAAAAATTAATAAATATGTTTACATAACAAACAAAAATTCAGAAAAAGGTACTACCTCAAACTTGTACATCACTCACCAAAATAAAATTGAGTAGCAATTTGTGAGATGTTTAAGCAATAGAATAGAGATTTAAAAAGTAAAAATGTTGATCAATAATTATTAATTTGAAAATGTGTCCTTGTATCACATATCATGTAATTTAAGATGATACCATCTTGCGTAGGGTAGACTTTCCAGCAGTTTAGTCTCCTCTAGATATATCTTAAGAAAAGTATGATTAAAGTATGGTACAAACTATAAAACATTTAATTTTGGGGTATATTCTTTATGTTTCAAAAGATAAACGTCTTCGGTCATGGTTCATGCAACTTTTCCATAGGTTTTCCTTTTGAAGTGTACACACACATATATATATATATATATATATATATATATATATATATATATTCTTCTAATGATCAAGAGTTATATAATATTTGATAGAAACTTGAGAGTTTGTTACATAATCCCTTTAAGTTATTGAACTAATTAAAATATTGTTTAGTTTTGTGATTAATGATACTTTGTGTTGAAATCTTATATTTGTATAGCTTACATCAGATAATGGATGTTAAAAACCTCTATCTCATTTATATATGTACGATAAATGTAGAAAATAATAGTGATTGGAATTGACAATTAGATTGAAAAACTCATATTTATTCAAAATTATATAGTTTTAATGTGGTATACAAGTGCGATGAAATCTTTTTGGTATAGAAAATCCGAACTGATTAGTTTATGCAAAAATAATAGCTAAAAATACACTTTGTTTTATTTCAAGAAATTCAGTGAGTCTAAATACTAATAATCTTTAGCAAAACATAGAATTTCCTAGTGGAAGAGTCTTAATTATTTAATCCCAACACGAAGTCTGTTTCAGAAATCCCCAGCAAGGAAGATATTGTTTAAATTATTAGGAATAACATCACAAAATGTAGAAAAAATAAAAGAGGTTGTACTTTCTCTTGCATTTTATTCTAGGGTTCCCAGCCTAGAGTACCTAGAGTACCACAAAACATATAAGTGTGGACAATTTTACCACATTATATAAAAATGTAACAAAACTACCATAATTTTTGACTGCTCTTGAGCTGATGGGATTGGAATACTATTTGGGTTAACTAACAATCAAATCCCATTAATTAAATAAGATTAAAAAAATACTTGTATGAATTCAGATTTAAATGGCTAGTACTATTAAACGAAAATTTCGCCATAAGTTGATCCTGGATTTGTGTAATGTTGTTACATTATTCATTTAAGGTTAGAAATTCGTTTAATAGTATGCAATGTTACAAAAAGTAGTGCAAATTGAGCAATTTTCGTTTAATGCCTGTAACAATTTGTAATGTATTGACTTTTCAATTGTTACACAAATTTTGTATTTTGAAAAGACATTATTATATGCATTAAACGAAAATTTGCACTAATTTTTTAAATGAAATGTTAAACGAATTGTTAAACTAATTTGTTAAAATGAATTGTTAAAAAAAATTTGTTAAACGTTTAACTTATTAAACGAATTTCAGTTTAACTTAAAAAAATGTTAACGAATTTTTTAAACGAAAAATGTGAAACGAATTTGACTTATTAAACGAATGTTAAACGAATTTGACTTATTAAAAAAATGTTAAACGAATTTAACTTTAAAAAATGTTAAACGAATTTGACTTATTAAACGAATTTCAGTTTTTCGTTTAAAGGCTTAGTGTGGTTTTCTATTAAACGAAAACTTGTTTTTCGTTTAATAGTGTATTTGGTTTAAACTTGTTTTTCGTTTAATAGTGTATTTCGTTTAACTGTGTATTTGTCTTAGTGTATTTTGTTTAAAGGCTTTTTTTCTGCCAATTTCGTTTAATAGTGTATTTTGGCTACATGTGATCCTTTTCTTAGAACCCTAGAATTACAACACAGTCGCCGTTTAAGTTCATTTCTTTCATTTTTTCATTTAAACACAACAATTGCCAATACTCTTCATTTTCTTTTCAAACTGCAAGCCACAATTTAATTTGAGGTGTGGTTGAAATTCGTGGAAACAAGGAAAAATTGGGATAGCCTATTTTCGTGGAATTGGGCAGACGAAGAAATTGGGGAAATTTTCATGGAATCAGACAGATTTTTGACTAAGAAGAAGAACAATCCATGGAGAATCGGGTTAGTTTCCTAAATCCATGAATTTCGTTGAAGCATGTTTCATTTTGTCGAAATTTGGGTTATGTATGCATTTAATTTCGAAATTTGGGGTGTAATATTGATAAATTTGGGGGTGTTTCGTTTAGCATGTTTTGTATATTGATAAATCTTCATCTTCATGTAATTGAGTTTGATTTAAACGAAAATTTGTATTTGTATAATGTTGATATTGATAAATTCGTATAATGTTGATATTAGGTTCGAAATTTGGGGTGTAATATTGATAAATTCGTTTAATGTTTGTTTATTTTGGATTTAATAAATTGGGTTTGTATAATTGGATTTATGAATTGTCATTTAAATAAATATATGTTAATTGGGTTTGTATAATTGGGTTTGTGTTTGTAAAGTTAAACAAAATTGGTTTGTATAGTTAAACGAAATTTGCCGTATTTGGGTTGTATAGTTAAATGAAATTTGGGTTGGGTTTGTATAGTTAAACAAAAATATGGATTTCTATAGTTAAACGAAAAATTTGGTTTGTTTTCTATAGTTAAACGAAAATGTTGGCTAAATGAGTTAAACGAAAATTGATATAAACTGTTTGAATTTTGGTGCTATACACGAAAATAGAGTTTTGTAATTTATTTGTGTTTAATTTTTTTTGTTTTGTCGATATTTATTTTTCTTTAGTTTGCTTTTTTATTTTTTTAATGTAATTGGGAATTAGTTAATATTATTCTAGCCATTAATATATTATAAATAAGACATACAAAAATATATATAGTAATTTACAATTCTTGTACAGATTTTAGTTGGATTGTATATGGGTGCAAAGGGATCTTCAGGGTCGGTCGTCTTATATCAACGAATACACTCGTCTCAGTATATTGAATGACATAAGAATAGAGTTAAACGATGTTGGTGTGGCATGTATGAGGCAATTTAAACGATCATGTTTTGGCAATTTTCTTTTGTGGTCCACTAATACTGAGTCATGCAAGGCCTTTCTCCATATTCTCATGTGTCGTGGGGTTTCTCGAATTAGTGGTGATGAGGAGTACAGAAGATTCTTTCACATCGGGCGAGACCGTATTTGTCGATTCTCGAGGAGGGAGTTCGCTGTTACACCAAGCTTGGACGGCGTATGCAAGTTGAGCCACTCTCACGATTTAAATACAAAGTCATAGATGAAAGTAAGATTTTTCTCGTTGATCTCTCCCGATACGAGTGCTCTTGGGGTATTTATCAAGCGTGTTGATACCATGTTCACATGCATATGCAGTAATAAGGTAATCTCGATCAATCCAACTAAACCATTATCAATTCAGAATATGCAACAATAATATAAAAACTAACGTTTGATTTCTCTCTCTTACTGCATGCTGTTTTGCGAATGAAACAATCACTTCTTACGTTGGCACATATTACTTGACAAAATGGTTGAGGGAATGTGGGCAGGTGATGTTAATCCCGTGCCTGATCTGCAAGATTGGGATGTG
This sequence comes from Scutellaria galericulata, assembly GCA_946896805.1. NCBI lineage: Eukaryota > Viridiplantae > Streptophyta > Magnoliopsida > Lamiales > Lamiaceae > Scutellaria > Scutellaria galericulata. Next base: position 4,160,235 of record OX335788.1, read on the forward strand.
TCTGACAATGTGAGGAACAAACGATGTATTCCGCCAGACAAACCAAAACAAGCAGGTCATCCGAAATCTAGACATATTCCCTCGACCGGTGAGCATACCGAACCTTCACGCAAACCCGCTGCATGTAGTCATTGTGGTAAAACCGGTCATAATAAGTCGAGATGTACCGAACTCTTGACCTTCGAGTATCAAGTACTTGATGACGATCTCGATCCAGAAAATGAGGGTCAGGCCAGACGAATGAAGAAGAAACATTGCTCCGTGTGTGGTTCGATAGAACATACCAGAAGAAAATGTCCAATTTATTTGGCATCGAATGTGTGAAAGGATTAATAGATTGTCATGTATGTTTGAAGTTGAAATATTTTTATAACTCTTAGGCCTCGTTTGGTTTAATGGTTTGGGCTGGTTTAGAGTTTTTATCCAGCCCAAACCCATGTTTGTTTTAAATGTTTAAAGCCCATTTTTATAATTGGACCCGGATATTAGATTGGGTTTAAGTGGGCTTGGAGGGTGAATTGCAAACCTAAAAAAAGATGGGTTCCGAAACCCATGGATTTTTATGAACAGTAACCCGACTTGATTTTCCAAAAAAACCCTCATTGTGCACTGTTAAAAGACCATACTACCCCATATTTTAAAGTTATTACTAATATGCCATTATCTTGTTTGAAATAAGGGATTTCGATTCAACCTTGTTAGAAACTTGTTTTCCCCGAATCTAGCGACTCCAACGTTGCGATTCCTCGACTCTTCCGGACAGTCGATCGAAATTTCTGGTGAAACCATACTTCCCATTGCTCAAGTCCGCTTCTATTCAATTGCATTTCGATACTAACTCTTCTATTCGATTTTCACTAGTGTTGGACCAAAAGAAGGACACGACACCCGGTTGAAGAAAAAGGTCGCAGTTTTGTCGAAGATTGATCTGTTCCGTACACCGCATCAACCTACAAGTACGAATAACTCCCAAAGGTAAGTTAGATACCCTCATTGGTGGTGGCTCTACAAATACTTGGGTGTTTTACGTTTTTTTTTAAATTTTGGGGGCTTCAAATCCATATATTGTTTCATGGGTTTTTCACGAAAGTAATCCCAGACTTGTAGTTATTTTTAGGTTTAAAATATGATTGATTTGAAGATGTTTACATGGATTCGGAAATTGTGAGGTGAAACAGTGTTGTGTACACCTTTGGAGCAATAACCATGACTTTTATCTGTGTCTCAGTTTTCTTTCTTTTTGACAAATCGTAAGGTTGAATGTATGGAGTTCATTACTTTTTTGTTTTGGGTCCAGAATGCATTTATGTAGTGTAAATTGATGCTTTGAGAAGTGACATAATAGTCTAAAATGATTAATCTGCTATTCACAGTGCCTTCCGAATGTGTTGTGTGTCTGTTTTATAAACTAATTTTTATACATTTCCTGCAACTTCATCATTCTACGTTGGGGTCTTAAAAATGGATTGGTTGAGGCTCGCATCGTTGGACGGACTTAAATATGAGTACTAATGGGGATTGCCAGTTTCGTGTTTTGGTAAGTAATAGTGGTTGGATGCCTTATAATTTGTTTGCAATGTTTTGCTAAGTGAAATTCAATAGTGAAATCTGTTGTGCAAATATTGAACACTCTTGCAGTTTTGAAAGATTCCTCTTGGAGTACATACTATCGTCTACGGTGGACAAATAACATTCATCCACTAACCACCAAAATCAGGTATGCTCTCTGTTGTTTTCTGCAAATCGATTGATAAAATATATATTAAACATGATGTCGTTGAACCTTCAATTCTATATTATTGAATGGCTTGGGTACAACGTGTTGTAGTCTACTAGGACGTACCTGTTTACTTGACAATTGTACGAGATAATGTGTGTTCGTTGCAATTATTGATGACAAAGATGTATATGAGATCCTACACCATTTGATTATGTTTAATATATCATATATATTTCAGTTAAATCGAATATAATAATAATTTGGTAATAGTTTAGGAGATCCTCACTGGATGCATTGTTGTTCTACTTACCATTTTAAACTTATTTGTTTGAATGTGAATTTGGTTCACTTGACGTCTATAAATATGAGACTTGTGCGTGCTTGTGTTTGAGTTGCGTGCAAATGTCCTCCCAAGTGTGAAATAGGTAGTATATATAGATAACGTGAAAATGATCTATTCTTACACCTATGTTTGAAAAATTCCCTACTACATTCCAATATTTCTGAGCTTGTTTGAAATAAAGCCCTAACCTTGTACATTATCTTAGATTCGGAAAAGTTTTAAAAATTCTACCCACAATAACTTCCAACTTCATTTGTAACATATGTGTGTCGGTAATCCCAAAAATATTCTGAATGCCAATGTAATAATAGTAACATAATGAAAGATAACAAAATATATAACACAAATTGTAACATAATCCATACAAAAATGGTTAATTAGTATATAGAACAATTACAAACTCTTGCTACAAATAAAAGATTCCTAATCAGAAATGCATAATGTTTGTTTTGCTATTAGACATGCTGTTGGACGAGGTAGATGATCTTGTGGCCGCATTTCGTGCTGTTGAAGCAATTAATGCTTCGATGAGAACATTTTTAGTTCTTGTGTCTTATGCCTATGTTAGGTTTTACCGAACAAATAGGAGGCATCATAATTTGTCCACAAGAACAAAAAGGTATAATCTGCGTAATAGAGTCACCCGTCAATTGGACCATGTTTGTAGTTTGACCACCGACAATGATGATACATGTATTAACCACCTTCGCATGTCTCGTGATATATTTTCTCGTCTATGTTACCTGTTAGAACATCTAGGTGGTCTTCAACAAACTTGTCACCTCCCAATATCTGAACAAGTGTGTATCTTTCTGTCAATTCTTTCCCATCACAAAAAAAACCGAGTTGTCAAAAATGATTTTACTCGAAGTGGGTACACAATAAGTAAACACTTCAACTCCGTCCTTGTATCTTTACTGCGGCTTCATAACATTCTCCTTGTGCAACCAAGACCGGTGGATCTTGATGAACCGACCGATCGCTGGAAATATTTCAATTTGAGTATGGATCACACACTTTAGATTTCACCGTCTTATCATTTTTATGTTCTTTCAACCTGTGAGTGGGTCTGAACATAAACCCACCCATCTTTTGTTGTTATAAATGTAGGGCTGTCTAGGTGCATTAGATGACATATACATACCTGTGAAAGTCCCTCTTAGTGATAAGCCAAAATATCATAATCGCAAGGGAAATGTATCTGTTAATGTGCTCGCTGTTTGCGATCGCAACATGAACTACCTATATATATTGTCCGGATGAGAGGGATTTGTTGCGGATGGTCGGGTGTTGCGAGATAACATCACCCGACCGAATGGTCTGAAAGTCCCTAATGGTAATCTCCTAGCCACTGTCAATGTTAAAGGAATAACTAAAAACCCAATTGCCCCTTCCAATTCTTCACTATATACATCAACTTCTTTTAAAAATGAAAAGATATGTATCACGATAATTGGAAGAGCTAATGCATACCTTCTTGTTCGTGGTGTATGATAGGAAATTTTTATTTGTGTGACGGAGGTTACACAAATGGTAAAGGATTTCTCGCACCATATAGAGGAGTAAGGTATCATTTGCAGGAGTGGAACCATGCCTCACAAAACCCACAAACCCCCTAAAAGATATTTAACTTGTTGCACGCTAGAGCTAGAAATGCGATTGAGCGTTCTTTTGGTATACTTAAGGCGAGATGGGGTATTCTTAGGAGTCACTCGTACTACCCAATCAAAACCCAAAACCACATCATTTTGGCTTGCTGTCTATTCCATAATTTCATCCGCACTAACGCTACCGAAGATCCATTAGAGAGTGAGGTGTCAGACCTTTCCCCTCAAGGACAAGATGAAACGAATCCTGAAGTTAATTACATTGACCAAGTCGAGACCTCTCAAGAATGGACTACTTGGAGAGATAATATTGTCATACAAATGTGGAATGATAGGAACTCAAGTGGCTAGGGTCTCCCATTACTTAACTGGGATTGTGTCCTATATGAATTCTACTATGTAGTTAATGTGCCACCTTTTATTTGGGTCTTCGTCATGAACTCCAAGAATTATGTTTTAGGGTCCATGTTTTCAAAGAAGTTTAGTTTATGATGAAGTTGTAAACCATATATAATTGATGTAAAAAGCATGTGTGTAGCAGGCTGTTATCTTCTCCAATTCATGTCATATTTTGTTTTTCACAAGATAAGATTTTCACATTGTGGTTAAGTCTTGTTATTGCAACATATCCTATAAGATACCTAATACATCAATCACAATATGTTGCACTCTTTCATTGAAACAACGTGGATATTTTGTTAAAGAAAGTGACACCAGCTGTATATCATTGAAATCATACATGAAATACATAAACCCTTCTAGTAAACGTTGGCATAAAATGTTTACTAGACACACAACGGGAACAACAAGACAGAGCCATACTAGTATGCATCATAACTTTTGAAACTAAGGTGAGGTATGACACAGAAGTTCATCCCCAAGACTAACAACATACATAAGGAAAAATAAACAATAAGAAGAGCCACAAATATGCCGGATGCACTGAAAATTGACTTCGATGGTCCATTCAAACATTACTTCTTTGAGTTCGGGGTTGCATAGACAGAGGATGACACGAGGCACTGTACAAGTTGAGACACATGTTGTCTAGAAGGACCGTTTTCCCTTTTCCTACACCATTAGCAGTACGGTTTGATAAACTCACATCTGTCTTGAGAGATGGGGAACGAAATGAACCTTCCTCATCAGAGTCGTCTTATTCCTTTTGCAATTCATTCCAGAAGTTTGATGACAAGCTATTTTCCTTGTCGCTTGAAATCTGAATAACTTCATCTAGGGAGATGAATTTATTAGCCGTTACTTGTTTCACATCGTCGGAAACCTGAATAACTTCTTGTACGCCCCTTGGACGAGGAAGTGGTATAGGAAATTGCGAAGGGGCTCCGAAGATGACTTGAAGGTCATCCCAATGTGGGTCTCCATACGCAGAGTATGCTTGTGCAAAAGGATCCTCCTGGAAAAACTCTTATCAAGTGAGAATCCACTAATTACGAGGGTTTAATGTATACCATAAACATTTCAACACAAACATATAACAATGTAAATATAGTTGGTGTACATACCTTGATTATGTGGGACCAAGTGGCTTGCTCCCAGTCAAGTATGTTGGTCTCTTTCGTCCAAAAAATGTCATCGCGAAGCATCAACCAAGAGAATGTTGCATGCTTTTTTCGGAGCCTATGTGTTTGTTTTATACACTCTTTGAGGTCGAAATTGTTGTTGAAAAACTTGTTCACAAAGCATTGTGCTGTCTGGATGGCATGCTTGTTGTCACCACCTGCAGTAAACTTGGTCTGCCAATACATCAATAAACAAGGATCCTACATTTTCATCCCACTCCAAATCATAGAAAAAATCCTTCTGTTTGAGTTTTATATCCTTAGACATATTTGAATTGTTGTTGGAAGTGTGGATTGTAATTATGTATGAAGATGTGTGTCTTAACATAATTATGGCAGCTTGGTATATATAAGTTGTCTTAAGAGTCATCATCACTCAAGTATTGCAGGACATTTAATGCACCCACTCAACCTAAACTTGTAATGTGTGATGAAAAAGAAGTATCAAATATTCATCTTTTAGATACAACATTGAATGCATTAATGAGCTGCAAAAAAGTAATTGCAAAGGTGAAGTGTGTGTACAACAGACAATAAGCTTCAAAGATATAAATATTGAAATAAAATGCACATACATATTTGTGTTGTCATGTCTTTGCCTAAAGAACTATTGTTTATAGGATATAGTTGATATTAATAATCTGCCAAAATGTATCCAAAAAAGATTTATTCATCTTGGGAACTTGCAAAGATAACAGTTGTTGAAGATAACAAAGTGCTGTCAGGTGATTTTTGCCTACCTAATTCATGTTGTTAAATTCGTAGATGTGGCTGCAACAAGGATGATGTATTGTATTTTGTCCACATTTGTATAAATGTGTAATCTGTCATTGGTGGTTGAATGGTGGTTTTTGTCAACTTTAAATGCTAATGAATTGAATGAACTTGTAGTTAATTATATCATATCATTTAATAATGTTAGCCACCAAAATACACGTGGTTGTTGTTAAACTGTTTATCTTTTGGCAGTTTGTGGGCTTCAAACTTCCCCATGGATTTTAATAATTGATCTATATTTTATCTATTGATAACAATATGATGTGTACTCGTATTTTGTGGATGCCACAACCTTTGTTTCAATTACAGACTCGTGCACTTGCTGAAACGCAACAAGAACCTCGACAACTTCTACCACATTTTCACACGCCGAGACAAAAGATTTGGTCGAGACATTGCGTAAACGTTGCACTCAACACAACGTTAGTAGTGAGATTATCTTCACCAATGTGTTGACCGACATGGACGATGAAAAAAGGGAAGTTACAGGCAACGCCCGATTCAGTGCATTGAATGTGAAAGAGTTCGTCGTAAAAAAATTGGTGAACTACAAAGAGTTTTGCAAGTACATGAACACAAGGATTGGGGTTACATATAAGAATAGGATGAACCACATCATTTTGAATTCGATCGAGTATTGGTTTTTTAAAAATAAGGTAAATTTGCAAATTACAACCCAATTGAATGCAATATATTGTCTATATATCATTTTTCATATTTGACTACCTATCCACGAATTGAAGTACATGCATAATATATTACTTAACTAATTCGACCATGTGTCTTTCTCTCAATCAGGAAAGCAAATTAGAAACAATCTTTCAAGAGTGTGGTTTCCCCTTCTTCAATCTCTGGAGCACGATAATTGAAGTTTACAAACCCGGGGAGATAAGCTTCGAAGATGTGGGTAGTTCGACAGGAGTTCCGATCGTGGTGAAGGAGGAGCCATTCGATGCTGATGCAATTGACTTTCCCTTTTGGATGGGCGCATCTGTGAAGCCCACACCAATCCCGCATAACCCTTGGTTGTAGGTGTCCACCACAAGTGAAGCTATTCTGTTTTGCAGCACTAATGCAGCTATTTTGTTGTTGTCGTTGTATGTTTGCCATCCGCATTACATTCTCTACGGCTTTTGCACAAACATAGGAAATTCTGAATATTAGTTTGCCTATACGTGGCTTCTTTTGCAGTTTTTGAAGGGTGATGACCCTTATCCAGCCCCTTAGGCACTATCATTATCATTGGGTATATGTTTGCACAAAATTTATCTATTTTGAAACAAAGCACAACTTCATATTTCGACTATTGATTAGTGTTTATGGTTAACAAATATTTGTAATGTCAACTACATTCTCAGTTTGTTGTCCATACTTAATCTAAATTTATATTAATAAACATGAAACAAAATGACATAGTCTAAGACCTCACGTTGAACAAACATGAAGCTGGAATTGTTTACACATATCAAATACATGGACTCCCAAAACAGAACTTCGTTGAGTTGCATATATCAACGAAAACGATTACAGAATATCATGGCAGCTACAATACATGTTTGGAAATAAAGTAACATCCACGAATTTTTTTCCAGCTATGAAATTGCACAAAACCTCACGAACTTAGGGGCTTAATATGTTGTCGTACCTCACAAAAGCACAATTCTGTGCGTGACTCTTTCTCATCATGTAGACCCAAGTAAGGACCACGAGCGAAGATATAGCCAAATATGCGACTACTTTTAATAGCCAAGTAATTTTGGTGTTTTTTTTAACTTTTTAGTTATAAAATGATATATATACCTTTTTTAAACTATATTAAAAGATTAATTCTCTTATGGGCTTTCTTGCAATTGCAAACACTTCCTTCAATCTGATTTTTTACATTAACAATTATGCATTATTTGTTTTTTTTTCAATTAATTTTTTTATAATGTTAATTTTATATATAGTTATTTATTTTATTGTTTTTAATACTAACAGTTGGTATGTTTCTTTTTTACCTTTGTTTATTTAAATTTTTTTTTCAATATTGATTTTTATGTAGTTATTTATATTATTTTTATTAATGATTTTTCTTTATTTTCTTTTTTTTTAATTTATTTTATTATATTGTTTTGCAACAATTGATACGTATATTTCTTTATTTACTTTTTTTTTTCAATTCATTTTATCAAAATGTTAAATTTTTTATTTAGTTATTTATTATTATTATTAACTCAACTATTTATGAAGGTTATATTAAATAAATAAGACACGATATTAAGGAAAATATAAAATAAATAAATAAAAGACTCATTATTTAATAATTGTTAGATATAACAAATAAAATTAACCATATCAAGAAACAATTAACATACCAAAAAATTAACCATACCAAGAAACAATTAACATACCAATTTAACATAAAACAATAATAATAATAAAAATTATGCAAGAAAATTTAGAACATACCAATTTGTAACTACAAACAAAAGATAAAAAAGATTATATCGAAAAACTTGGAACATGCCTTGTACTAGTTTCTGGTTCTCATTCTAAAACAAAATGTACCTCAATAGAAAAATTTCTCATTGTTCACGATGTTAATCATCTATATTTCTCCAAGAAATTCAATGGATTTTTAATTTTTTTTGTATGGACATCGAATATTTTTTTGAAGCAAGATAGTAAACTCATTATATTTAGAGTCTCGTTAATTACACTTTAGGGTTAATTTGATGTGAAAATAATATATTATTAAATATTTCCACATCCTCCTCATCAATAGCGGACATTAATAACAATAAAATAAAAAATGAACATTGTAAAAAATGAACTGAAAAAACCAAAAGCAAAAAAAGAAACATATGTAGCAATTGCGTCATTAATAACAATAAAATAAATAACTAAATAAAAATTAACATTGAAAAAAAATGAATGGAAGAAAACAAAAGTAAAAAAAAAACATACATACCAACTATTAGTATTAATAAAAATAAAATAAATAACTAAATAAAAAATTAACATTGTAAAAATATTATTTGAAAAAAAACAAATAATACATAGATGTTAATGTAGAAAACAAGTTTGAAGAAAGTGCTTATAATTGCAAAAAAACCCCACAAGAGAATTAGTCTTTTAATATAGTAAAAAATGAGAAAATATGTCATTTTATAGCAAAAAAGAAAAAAAAACACCAAAAAATGCATGAAGAGCGCGTGCATAACACTTCCGTTAACCTTAACGGAGTTGGAGATTTCGGGCTACATTTAGAAAACCATAAGGGGATTTCGCACATTTTTGAAAGCACAGGGGGGTTTCACGCCGATTTCCCAAACCACAAGGGGATTTCGCGCAATTATCCCTATATTTAAGGTTATGTTAAGCCTATGAATGGCCAAAATTAAAGCATGGTGATAGAAAATGTTATCTAATTTTCATATGAAAGAGATAGTGTAACAATAATAATAAAATAATAAGGGTGTATACAAAACTCCTCCATCCTATCCTAGAAATAGAGGTAGAAATCTTATAGGAAAATATAGGTCAAAATAATATCAAAGAATGATAACTATTTATATTCATTTAAATTGCAAAAAGAAAAAAAAAAGGGGTTGGATTATTATTTTCCTCCTTTATTTTGCAAATATAATATTCATCATGAATTACAAATGCATCAAATGTATGATCTAGGGTAGGGCCGGGCCGGGCCGGTTAACTGTATTGATTGCAACAAGACAGAGATTGCACAGCCAACAATTAACTGGAAGAGATTTCATATTCTTATGTTGCTGCATATAACCTTTCCTCCATGATGACAAATTTAGGTATGCTTCCTCAATTAATTTTCAGCACATCATCTGTTGCATTATAATTTATATGTCATTTGATATAACCTTGAGTTTTTCATCAAGTCAAATTGGATACTTCATCTGTCTCATAAAAAAAGAATTATATATCAAAAGAATTTTGTTGTCCCATAAAACAAGTCATGTTTCAAAAATCGAAGCTAGTTTTTAATTGAAAATATTATAATGCCCCTTGTAGCTAACTCATAATTAGTTATCCAAAATGATGGATTTTAGAATAAATGGAGGAGTATAAATGAAATTTCATGTTATACAAAAGGTTGCACATTTTCAAAAAACAAAAAGTTATACTTTTATAAATACGATTCTTTTCAAATTGAGATGGGTCGGGTCGGACATAATAAACTAGATAATATTTTTGTGTGTATTAGGTAATAGTTTTCTATATATCAAATAATACTTTTGTACTATATTATGTAACATATGTATATAACACAAAAGTATTACATAATATATAGAAAAATATTACTTAATGTACACAAAAATATTACATGTTGTGCGAGATAAAAAAGCACCTGGAAGCCCTAGGATCCAGACGTTTTTTTTAAGATCCGACCCGACTCAATTCGGGTCATGTATCCCATAATACAAAAGTATTATCTGATACATAGAAAAATATTATTTGATACACATAAAAGTATTACATATTTTATTTTAGTCTGACTCAACTCAAAACGCATTATATAATACAAAGTATTACCTAATATACAAAACAATATTACCTAATGCATAGAAAAGTATTACATAATTTCTTATGTTCGACTGGACTCATCTCACAGAATGGGATCTGTGAGACGGTGTCACCCAAGACTCTCTCCTTTTTTTTTTTTTTTTTAAATCTTTGAGTAGCTACGATTTGTGATCCATTGTTTCGCTTAATTTAATTATATATTCATTCACTATTTATGTCTTTTTTCTGTTTTCCTTTTTATTATTTTCCTACCCCATCTTCTGTTTTCCTTTTCATTATATATTTCCACTCATTGTATATTTTTCCTCATTATTACTTTCCTACCCCAATCTTCTGCTTTCCTTTTCATTATATATTCCCTATTTATTATTTTTCTAGTTTGCTTTGCTCTTTTAAAATCTTTGAGTAGCTACAACTTGGGACCATTATTTCTTGTAATTAACTATTATATTCATTCACTATACCTTTTGCTTCTTCGTCATTCTGTCACAATAGGTATAGAAATTTTGTCAACAATTTTTTCTCAGCATCATTAAAGTTTCCTTTGACAACATATATATTTGGCGTCGACTGTTCAAACATACAATCATTCAAAAAAAATTAAATCCAAGAAGGTTAAATAATAATAAATGAAGATAAAATAAAAATATAAACAAATTTAATTCCAACAAAAAATGATTAGATCTTACGAATGTCACCAATTTTAGGATCGGTATCAATTCCACTTGTCTCAGACATTGCCACTTTTCTTTGACTATATTTCAAAAAAAAAAAAAAGGAGTTACTAAAAAATTTTAGAAATAAGTTTTCGTTATGTTTATAAATCTTTTTTTAAAAATTTTCATCGTACTATAAATTAAAATTATTGGATTTAGTTGAAGATTTTAAGATTTGATAAATTTATTTGTATAATTAATTAAGTTCGTAAAAATTATTATTGTCACAAATAAACATATTACCAACATAATTTAAATTACTTAACTACTTAAAATCGGGTAATTAATACTATATTATTTTTTTACTGCCACAGAAGAAAAATATATATAGCATGATATGTTATGAACTATTGATTTAAGACAAAGTTCATGCATATCTTATTGTAATAAATTCCAGATAAATAAAGGCATGGCCAAATATACTAATTACAAACTGATATATGTATGTACAACTTGTTTGTTGAGTTCTGATTATATTTTCTAAATATATGATTGAGGAGTTTAAAATTCAGGATTTGAATAGATGAGTTTGTAAGTTTAAAAAAAAATAAAAAAATTTACAAGTAGAGTTGAAATATTAGCAAAAAGAATTGGGATTTTGTATCATATGCTATATTAGATTGAATTGAAGGAATTGAGTAGCTTATTGTTGTGTATGTTCTCCTTTTACGACACAAAAATAAGTTTAGTTTATGGTTGCTAAGCACTGTTTTCCCCTTGAAATAGATGTACAGAAAAATTGGGGAAAAATATGGAAACTTTTGATTCATTAGTGAATTATTGGTTGGGACGGTATTTGTTTAAAACTTGTAAATTATGCAAGAGAATTTGAAAGACTATATAAATCGTATTATGCTATCTTGAACAATGATAACAGGGAAAGAAGCTCAGACCTCGAAAATACAAATATACAAAGATTATAATATTAATAAAAAATAATCAAGGAATAATGACAGATTTCATCATTTATTGACTATGCAGCAGTATTCTTTTACTAAAAAAAATGAAAAAAACTAATTAGAACCCCCAATATATAAAAATTAGGGAAAAACAGAATCCAAGAAAATGTCATGCAAGAAAAAATAACAAAAATATACAATACTCATGAATTTCACACTAATCACAAAAAAATATTAAATAAATTTGAAGACAAACCACTTTCACACTAATCTCACTCCCTCTTTTAAAATGTTTTTTTATTCAATTTTCTCTTCGGTGGCACTCTGATTGATACAATCATGTAAATAGCTGAATTTGTTTACGTTCATGAATGTGTTTATATGAAATATAAAAACGACAACTTTTTTAATCTCACTTTCTGTAACCGATAAGAATTCTCTATGTCTTCGATTTCATATATAAACTAAATCTTTTTTTTAAGAATCCATTATATCTTCCAATTCAATATTTCAATTCTCAACTAAATCCTTTCAATTATTGATATCACCTTCATATTAAATCAAATTAAATTAAATTTGTCATTGAATTTTAAAGAATTGGATGTATATTAATTTTCGTATTCATTAATATTATTAAAAAATATGCTTATAATAAATCATTGAAAAGCTCTTTAAATATATATTAATATAAGACTAATTTTAGTTTAAGATTCAAAATGTTCAAGATTACAAAAGAAAAATAATCAAAACATGTAATTTTTTTAAGAAGAGTTTGAAATATAAAAGACTCTTGTTTTTTATAATCAAATAGAAAAATAAAATAAATATTAAATCACGTTACTATCCCTAATAAATAGTTTTCTTTCATTAGGACTCTAATTTGATTTGATTTGATTTAATTATGTAGGAGGATTAAAATTGACATTATGAAAAATGGACGAAACATTCATACTTATATAGTGTAATAGATATATGAGATATGCAACAAGTAAGAAAGCGATAAACACACAAAAGTTTATAGTGGTTCGAAGGTGGTGTAATCCTTTTACGTCCACTCTTCCCCTTCACACAAGAGGAACTCCACTAGGTCAGATTGATTTACAAGTCTCGACTTTACAATCCTATTCCTAACAAGCTAACACCTACTACAATCAATAAGATTCCTAGACCAATCCCACACAGGGTACAAACACTCACACAGAGTAAATAGCCTTAACACAAAAGGCTAACACTTAGTGAATATCTAAATCCTTCCTACTAAGGACACCAAAAATAAAATAACCTAGCCCACAACAAATAGGTTAAAAGTATATGTTCTTCAACCGATGCACGAAGACAGTCTTTAGATCTTGAAAGCTCGAAATCTTGGACTTGACTGCTTCTTGAAGGTTGAGTGACTAAATTGGTAAGAAGCTTGAGTTTAGCTTGAGAATCCTGAATGCTTGAAAAACTTGTAAGCTCAAAGATTAAATATTCAGTAGTTCAATAGTCTTCTTGAGTTATTCGTGCCTTCTATTTATACTTGTAAAAATATGTCCATTGAAGAGAGACATAATCCGTGTAGAAATTTGAATCTTGATCTCATTTGATCTTCGCATTAAATACGCCTGGAGAAACTAGGAAATAGGGCATGTCCTACTCTGCTCCGCAATAATGGCGTCACTCCTCAGCAACAGTGCTTTTACAGGTCCGCAGTCCAAACGGCATCACCTCATTGGTCATGTGCTAACTTCCATCTACCGATTACTTTGATAATGCAGAAACCTCGTACTGCATTCACTTCTTCCTCGTACTACAATAAATAAGATAGATAAATTTATCGCTACATGCTCAAGTTGCAGTAGATGCTTCATGTTATGCACCAACTTTTGTTCTGCGTTTGCTTACTGATTCTTTAACAGCTTCCTGTTTCTAAATCCTGCAAATGACATCACCTCATTGGTCATGTGCTAACTTTCATCTACCGGTTACTTTGATAATGCAGAAACCTCGTACTGCATTCACTTCTTCCTCGTACTGCAATAAATAAGATAGATAAATTTATTGCTACATGCTCAGGTTGCAGTAGATGCTTCCTGTTCTACGTTTGCTTACTGATTCTGTAATAGCTTCCTGTTTCTAAATCCTGCAGAAAGCCTCCAGTCCTCCTTACTGATTGTCATATGCTGCTTACTGATTCTGCTTACATCTTTTGCTTACTGATTCTCCTTACTGAAAATTAGCATCGTAAGGAAAATTAGCATTCGATACTTTTTCAGGAGCAGAATCCGGTTACCATCAACAACTACTATATTTCTTTCTGATTTTTACGACTTTTCAAGAATACATCCCAGAAAGAAACATAACAAAACTAAATTTCACTTAAACAATGTGGAAAAATGAGGTATTTTAACTTCTATACAAAAATACTTGTCTCATCAAAACCTAATAGAAATATTTCAACACTCATTTTGCTTTGTTTAATGGGAAAAATTCAATTTTAGTCCATTTAAAAAGCTACTGTCCAATTTTCGTCCACTATGAAAGCATTTTTCAATTTTAGTCCAATTAAGCTAAAAACGTCACTATTTGGTCCATTTTTCGCCGGAATAGCACTTTCGCCGGCGATTGTAATACAATCGCCCCCAATTTTAATTTTCACCCCACTCGCGCTTATTTGGCACATTTTAAATGGGAAAAAATTCAATTTTAGTCCATTTAAAAAGCCACTGTCCAATTTTCGTCCACCATGGAACTTATTTACAAAATCCAATAAATTAAATAAAAATAAAAATATTATTTTAAAATTTAAAAATGTTAAAATTAAAAAAATTATAAAAAGTATAAATAACATTAAGAAATATTTAAATCAATTTAAACATAAATAATAATTTAAATCATAGTAATATTCCGATTTTAATCAAATTTATGTTTTTAAAATATTATTTGTATTTTAAAAAAAAATCTATATATTATTAAAAAAATATAAACAATTATTTAAAAATATTAATAACATTAAGAAAAATTTATATAAATATTAAATAATTTTTATTAATATTTAAATAACTCAGATTTTTTAAATAAATATTTTAAATAATATTTAGATTTTTATATTAAAATATTAAAATAATATTTTAATTTAATTTAAAAATAATATTTAATAACATTAAATTTAAAAATAATTTAATTCAAAAATAATTTACATTATATTTAAAAAGTTTGAGTTATTTAATTATAATTATATTTAAATATTATTTAATTATATTTAAATATTATTTAATTATATTTAAATACTTAATAAATATTTTAGAAAATATTAAAATATTAAATTATTATATTTAAAAAATCTGAGTTATTTAGTATAATAAATTTTTTAATTTAATTTAAAAATAATATTTAATATTTTCTTAAATATTTAAAATTTTAAATAATATTTAGATTTTTATATTAAAATATAATTATAATCTAAAAATATTTAATAAAAATAATATTCAGATTTTGAATTTAATTTTTGAGTTATAAATTATAATTTATATTTTAATAAAAAATCTAAATATTATTTAAATTTTTTAAATATTTAAGATGAAAAAATTATATAAAAATTGTAATAAGAAATATTTAAATCAGTATTAAAATACTAATAATAAACTAAATTTAAATTAAAATAAAAAAAATTAAAATTGGGGGCGATTGTATTACAATCGCCGGCGAGGGTGGTATTCCGGCGAAAAATGGACCAAATAGATATGATTTTTGGCTTAATTGGACTAAAACTGAAAAATGCTTCCATAGTGGACGAAAAATGGACAGTAGCTTTTTAAATGGACTAAAATTGAATTTAACTCTTTGTTTAATTGCTTGGGTTTGACTCTCAACTTAGTACATAATCATTGTAATTAGTTTTGACACATGATCTAAACTTGTGATATGGTTGTGAGTCTTTCTACTTTGTTGTTGTCATCAATGAGTTCATTGATTTGTATTTTTTTTTATGTTGTATTGTTTTTCTTAATGAGATTGTGATTGTTATTTATATTGGATTTTTGTTTTGATATCGAAAATTATAAGTGTTCACAATGTCTGATAAAATCACACTTTTAGAAGGTGTTTGGTTAAACTTATTCGAAAAAGTTTATAAGCTTTTACTTCTCATAAGATCGATGTTTTTAAATTAGTTTATAAGATTTTTAATTTTAGTTTAAATTTAAGTTTTTCAAATGTTTGGATAAATAAGATGATGGAACTTATGTATAAGATAGTAATTAATGACAATTGTGTAATTTAAATTATTAAATTTGAAAGTGTTTATGAAAAATAAGATCTTATTTTAGAAATAAGTTGGGATCCTCTACGATTTTTCAAAAAAAGAGCTTAAATAAAACATTATTTTTAAATCATTGTCAAACAATCCTAAACTGAATATGATCTTATAAGAAGTTGTAAGGAGTTTATAAACTCACACAAATACCTCCTTAATATAAATAATAATACATTTTAAATATTGATTAATTCCCAAGTTATAAGTGTTTATGATGTCAGGGTGACACAAAGGGCCCAAATAGTTAATCCTGGGCTAACCCTAGCGGGATTTGGGCTAAACGAACTTCATGTTAAATGCTGGTGCCCATCAGACCAATACCCATTTAACATTCCTTGTGCCAAAATATCGTTCAAATGTCAGAGTTATAACAAAATGCATGAATAAAGTTGTGAGGGTATACGTATAAATATAACATATAAATTCATAACGCATCGTTAATTTGAATGAGACATTAACTTGTTTTTCTCATTTTTATCAACATATTTTTGTATTTAAATGGTACTTAGATTTGAATATTTTCTTTTTCTTTGCTGCATTTCTTCTTTGCCAATATACTTCTGACGTAGTTATATATAAACATATTTCTAGGATTATGTTGAAGCACGACTACTAATTTGATGCAAGATGGATTTTCAGGCGGTCAAAAGTACTAGCTAAATATAAAAATACTTGTTTTGAGTTTTTATTTTGACAATACATGATAGTATAGAATGCTATGAAATTGAAAATGCATGAGTTTTAGTGGAACATGACCAACAAAACTCAAGGCAAGCGTTGGATCTTATTTTAATTTATTACAGAACACAAAGTAAACCTACAACATAGCAAATTTGGCTCAAGTTTATTCAGTTGATACCATAATCAAGCAACAAGAATGCAGAAATTCATAACAAGGCAGGTGTTGTGTTTCTTATGCAGTAGGAGTTAGCTCAGTTGTGTCAGTACTCCGATCCGATCTGCAGCATAATTAGATTAATCGGACCTAAAAAAGTTTGTGAAGTTTCATGCAATGGAATGTGATGTTAAAATCTTGCAGGGAAGGATTGGAAGGGATGATGACTACCATCTTAATTAAACACGATTTGATCAGTATATCAACTATGAAGCTCTCTAACAAGTAGCAATAACTTCTACACCCTTTACCACTTTTTCTTTTTTATTATTTTATCAAAGATAATATTTCTCTAGAATCCACCATGATAATTCTCCAAAAATATTAGTGAAAGTAAAATATCTCTAATTCCAATACATGATTAAGAAATTTCCTTTAAAAAGATCTAATATAAAATTAAAGTTGCCTTAGTGTGTTTGGATTGGCGCGTGGTGGGTGGATTTTGCAAGTATGGATTTGAAATTCATAAAAACTTATATGAAAATGTTTTATGTGTGATGGAATCGTGTATAGTCGTATCCCGGGGCATGATCGACCATGCGGGACACAAGTATGTGATTTTCAGCTCTTAGTATATTTTTTGGGGCTATACATATGTTTTTTTTTTTGGCGTACGGTCAATTGTGGCCCGGGCACGATCGTGCACAGTCCCGCCGCATATGAGACGGTTGTACAAGGGGTTAATTGTGCGAAATCCCCTTATGGTTTGAAAAATTTACGTGAAAATAAATAAATAAGAGCAAATAAAGAAATATGTGTTAATGTAGAAAATAATCTTGAAGGAAGTGTTGCAATTGCATGAAACCCCCCACAAGAGATTTAGTCTTTTAATATAGTAAAAAAGGGTATATATGTAATTTTCTTAGCAAAAAAAGTGAAAAAAATACTCCCTCCGTCCCACAAAGATAGACCTAGTTCTATTTTCACACAAATTAAGAAATTTTTTGAAGTTCCAGTTATACCCTTATCATACATTAATTATTCAAAGAATTAATTCTACTCCAATTTTGAAGTTTCATTAATTGAAACAAAAATTATTTTCACACTTGTAATATTGCATTAATAATATTGTTTGTCTCAAGATACATTTTTCTACTTTTGAGGAAGAGAGGCAATTTAATCATTAATGAAAATCTGGAAATACGAAATGATTATGGGAATTTGTCAAAAATGAACAAATGAAAACCACACATTCAATGCAACTTTTTTTTTTCCTAAAAAATAAATAAGGGCATATATGGAATTACAAGTTAAAAACTACATTAATATAGTAACAGACCTATCTTTGTGGGACAGACGAAAATAGTATACAGGCCTATCTTTGTGGGACGGAGGGAGTACAAAAAAAAATGCATGAAGAGATAGCACTTCCTTTATCATTAACGGAATTGGAGATTTCAGGCTATATTTAGAAAACCACAAGGGGGTTTCGCACAACTTTTAAAGCACAAAGGAGTTTCACGCCGATTTTCCAAACCACAGGGGGATTTCGCGCAATTATCCCATTGTACAAGAGACCAACTCTTTGAGATTTAAGTGAATTTTGATAATCTTGTGTTTGTTTTTGGATTTTATAGGATATGATTATAGTAAAGATGCCACAATCACATTGAGAATTGTATAAAAAGTAGATATTTTTTTAGAAATTGTAGAATTTTTTTATTTTTTTATTGAGAGATGTAAATAAATAGGATACAATAAATCCTCCAATATCTCATTACAAACAAGTATTGAGATTTTGTTCATCTCATCCATCCCGAATCCGGATGAACACATCTCAATTCAAACATAACCGTTAATGAAAAATGAGGCTAAGTGAACGTTACCACATATGTGTTGGAAATTGGAAGATAATGTTGGTTTTGATCAATCTTTGACCAATTTTTAATGTTGACTCAAGTTTAAATAAATAGAAATAAGTTGCTAAATCGGAATCTACATTCCGTGTAGATAAATGTAGTGTATTTATTTTTGAATTTCCAATTTCGGATGAATGAGAAATTAATACACAAAGTTATCAACTTGAATCCTTCTTGTGAAGAAAAATGGGAGAAAGATGAATGTTATCCCACATTGGAAAATTGGTATAAAAAGTTTCACTTTATTAATAAAAGCACATGTATAAAAGATCATCATGTGTGCTCCCTTATGGTGGAATCTAGTGCCATTTTTTGGACTTGGTTGACTAAGCACACATGCACCATATGAACCGCATGTGACTGAGTTGCACGCGGGTTGGGTCGGGTTCGGACCGAGTTAGGTGTGAAGGGGTGTGACTCTTGGGTGTGAAAGGGTGTGACCAAGTGGTCCAAGGATGGTATATTACTCCTATAAATGACCAAGTAGTGTGACTCTTGAGTGTGAAAGGATGTGATCAAGTGGTCCAAGAATGGTATCCATTGTGGGAAATGACACCTCCTTACTCCTATAAATAGGATGCCCCGGGAAAGAACATATCTATTATGGGAAAAGACACATCTTCTTACTCCTATAAATAGGAGGTCCCAGGAAAGAACACATTTCCTTACTCCTATAAATATAAATTAAAGAGATAAGAGGCCCCCCATTACGCTGAAATCACCTTATAATCAAAGAGCATTAGCGTTCTTTTCAATAGTCTGATATTAAGAAAGTCTATATTATCCAACAATATGTTGCAGGTTTTCAATGATCAGTCAAGTAGCTCAAGGAATCGATACCGGATGCTAACGCTTCCTAGAACCATAACCTCATGAAAGTTGTAAGTCAATATATGAACACATGTTAGGCTAATCATAAAAGTTCAAAATCATCACTAATCAATTTATTATCTAAAGTTTTATTATTTAATGATTTAATGAACTAATGAGTTTGCATTTTTGTTGTTAAAAAAAATGTCGAGCCAATTTAGCTCGATTTCGTCAAGCCAGTTGGGTCGGGTCAAAAACCCAATTATTTTGGTTGCTATATTCATAGTTTAATCCATCCTTACTTATGAGTTGTTGGCGCCGAGGCATCGAGCCTGGCTCAATTTTCGACTCAAGTCATGAATAATATGTTCTTCACTTTTAAGTCAATACATATTAGAATTCTGATATGCAAATATGTCAATCCACTAAAGCCAGATTTTCCAGGTCTATAACCTGGAAAATATGGATAATTTTTTTTCTGATATAACAAATTTGGGGCAAAATGACTCAGCTGTTTGCAAACAAGCATCATTTAAATTTAAACCGGATTTATATACAAAAGAAACAAAAATTAAAAACCACTGGAAGTCCAGAATTGAATTCGTTACAATTAAAAATCAAATCGTTATATATAAAAAATAGTAACAATTTTGTTTCGTTTGATTTCTTTCTATTTGAATTTGCATGTTTTATGGTAGTACAACACATGTGATGCATTATTGTAATCATACATAAATATACGTTGTTTTTATATATAAATTCTATATGTTGAAGAAAAACCACTTCCTTGGTAGTCGTGGCAAATGGTGCCCAACCTCAATATTTCCTCTTTCATTGCAATAACAGATACCTGGACCCATGTAGGGGTCGGGGGCCAAGGGCACACTGGCCCTGAAATTTTCGAAAGATTATAGTAGTATTTTAGTAATTTCATATTTTAATTAAAAATAAATAAATAAATATTAATTTTTATGATTTAGTTTAACATTTTCATCCATTCATTTATTTCTTCTTAACTTTTATTTGTATTTGTTTGGATATTTTTGTTATTAGTTAAGTATTTTCTTACTCAAACCCCCTTTTATAAATTAATTTAAGCACAAAATTTATCTTATTAATTTGCTTAATTTAACTGAAATTTATTTTGTTTTTTATCGTTAGATTTTATCAATTTATTTATTCTGTTTGTTGCCAACCATATACTATTGAGTATTGAGGGTTTCCATTTTACTATATAAAAAAATTCAGTGATTTAAGATAATTTCTTTGAATTTGATAAGGTTTTTCAATTGATATTGTGTGAGCATTTCAGTATTAAAAACAAAATTAGAAAATGTAGATATGTGTTCTTCTTCTTTATTATTATTTTTTTCCTTTCACATAGTACACAAATCTAATTCTAAGGATCTCTTTTACATTATTTACCTCTCTCTCTCTCTCTCAATTCATTATTAATCTAATTCCAATATATACTGTGTTAGCGATCAAAATATTATGCACCATTTTCAAAACACGAAAAATATAAGAAAAATGTTGTAATATGTTAGTTTAATTAATTTTTTTTTACGTTGATATTGTCATATTGAGTTGTAATTAAGTTACTAATTTGGATGTTATTATAATTTTATAAAATAATATATTAACTCTATCAAATTTTGATAAATTTATATTCTTAATTTAAAATTATTGTATTTTTTTTATTAATCAACTCGGGCCCCCTGGATTGAAATCTTGGGTCCGTCACTGCCTGTTCATTTATGTATGAGGAATATACAGTAAAACCTCTATAAATTAATAACCTTGGGACCATGAAATTTTATTAATTTAGAGAGATATTAATATATCGATAAATTAATATTTTATTAATTAAAAGAGAGACTTTTTAAATTCACCAAATTTAGTACATATGTATTGAAAATAAATGAATTCATATACATGTTTCATTGATTATATTCATGCATCAACCAATTCTTTGTAACTAATTAAATATATTAACTATTATATTCATGGACGCATCACGCATGTATCAATTCATTGGAATTACTTAAATATATATGTTTGCATTAATTCGTTGCACTTAAATAACTATTATAGCCAATTAAATATATTCATGCATGATGAATGAAACATATACTATATAAATCTCAATATGGAAATAAAATAATTCATAACACCCAACCATGTCTTCTCATCAAAAAGGCATCACAAAATCATCCATGAATGATTTAAAAAAGTTAGGGATGAAATCCAATTAGATTTAAATTTTAAGAAAAATCAAGTAACAATAAATTCATATTTTAGCAAATTACCATAATATTTATAATTGTAATATTTATGAATTATTAATTTAGAGTTTTAATGGGACCTAATATTTATAAAGGGATTTTCCGAAAAATTATTATCTTATTATCTTATCGAATTTGATGATTTTTTACAAAGGCCCAAGTCGGGACCTGAAGATTTTATTATTTTAGAGAGTTTATTAATTTATAGAGGTTTTACTGTATATACATTTTTGTATAAACTCAAACCTCATAGATTGCACAATACTTGTTGCTTTCTGCATATTTGAATTGTGAAACTACAGCAAAGATCATCATATAAGGGGTGGGGGGGATCACCCCCTTATGAGGACCAAACCAATAGCCGTGACAATAAGAGTCGAGGGAATGCCGAACTTGAGATGACTCAAGAATGACAAGTCGTAGCCATAGTGTTGAACACGACGAGCCTGCTCACACACGATCAAATTGGCCGCTGATCCCAAGAGGGAAAGGTTACCGGCTACGGTGCTCACCCAGGCCAAGATGAGCCACGCTTTCTTCTCATCGGCCGAAGATATTGCAGCTGCTGAAGCTGCGACTCGAGCTCCTAAAAGCAGGACTGAAGACGAGGAAAACCCGAGTTGTTAGAGTCGTACCTCTTGCTCATGCATGATTCAAGAATTGCTAGCTATCGAAGATGAAAATCACATTTGATGAGATCATCTCAGTTTACGTGATCCATTGAGGCGAAATGATCATTCAAAACTAAATGACTCTTAAGTAATCCAAGACCGGGTGCAACAGTAGCCGAATAATCTAATTTTAAGGGCTCTAAATCAAACATTACACATATTGAACCAAAACTTAATTTGAATTCCAATGTGTTTTCCTTATAATGCATTGCACGTCACCCTAGAAATTGTTAAAATCATGGCTAAATTGACACAAAAATAATAAATTCTCGCAAAAGTTTGGATGTTTTTGACAATTCAAAGAATGAAAATAGCTACTGGTGCAAAAATGTCGTTATATGTTTTTCTTTGCAAGTGTATAGTCAAAGTGAGTAATAAAGTGTTAAAATTTATTGACAATATCATCCAAAATCAGCTTGTGAAGAAATTTAATTAAATCCGAATTCTCGCATAGCAGATTGAAGCGACAAAAAAACAGTAGAGGGATACAATCGAACATACCCGTGGGAACATTAGAAGCCAAATTCGAGAGGACGATTATAACAGCTGCTAAAATGACTGTTCCACTGACATGATCTATTTTGGCATAAGGCTCCATGAGTTCCCACAATGAGCCCGGGATTCCTGTTTTATTGAACCCATCGACTGTGATAAACAATCCGCAAAAGAATATCAAGAGCGAATAAGATACCTGGATCATGAAAGTAAACTACATGAATAATCCTTCAATACTAACAACTAATATAAATCATTAAACCGATACTAATTACCTTCTCTAGACTAGGCCTCGCATCCTTGAAATCAAGAACGACGAGGGCTAGTGCAGCTGTAATTGCAGTCCAAGACATGTTCAAACCGACCAACAAAGATATCAACATTCCTAAAGTAACGAGATAGACGCATACTTTCCACAGGACCCCTTTCCATTTCTCGGAAAATCCCAACATTTCTTCGTTTAATCCAACAAAATCACTCTGAATTCCCGCCTCGATTTGATCTGTGTGACCGTTGACACTAGGAGAGGTGTGAATGCTAATACTCTCAACCCCATTCCCTCGATTCCTAAGGGTCGACTCCACATGATTCATCGACTCCAAAACAGGGCTTGTCTCTTGGGAATCCAACGAGGTGAGATGTGACAATGTAGCAGGTGAAAACCGGTGAGAAGTCACATCGGATTCACCCACAACTTCCTCACTTGCATCCTCTTCATCCTTTTGAACGGATAGCAACTTCCAATACATACACAAGAGGATCAAAGCATTGACACACACTCCCACGATCATTGCAGGGAAAATCCCAAATAAAAAACTCCCAAAAGTGATCGTACTCTGTACAGCTATAACCAAGTTCTGAGGATTCCCAATCGGGGTTGCAGCTGACCCTATATTAGCACTCGAGGCAAGGGCTAACAGAAACGGATGAGGTGGCAGATTCTGTTGCCTAGCTATCTTCAATACGAACTCAGTCAAAACGACACAAGATGTATCATTGGTGAAAAGGGCACTCGAGATAGCAGAAACCAAGCAAATCCGACAAAGCAAGTCCTTAGCACCCTGGCTTTTCCACGAAAGCAGTTTGCCTAAATACTTAAACATATCGGCTCTTTCAAGATACACACTAACCACCATTGTTCCAAAGAGTAAACCAAGAATTGGGAGATCAATAGCTGCATAGGCTTGATCAGGGGTAATCACTTGGAAAAGCACCATGAGCATGGCTCCGAGCAGGGACCCGGCTGTTCGTCCTATTGGCAAAAACGGGACAGCCGGGAAAACGGCCAAAACCCAGAATACAGCAAAGGCAATTGAGCCAAGAACTACTTTTGCAGTAGGAGCCATAGCCATTTTTTAGAGCTTAATCAAAACCCCAACCCTATTCACCTAATTATTATACACTTAATCAGATCTTAGGTTTTGACATCACAATCTATGCTCCAAAGTAGAGATTAAGATGGGCAAACATTTAATCTCAAAGAGAATTCGTCTTGAAAATTTCAAATCACATTCAACACAATGCTGCTCAATGCCAAAAATGAATTCTGTACAAACAACACAAATCAAGAATCAGAAAGAATTCTATCATACAACTGAATATTCCCTAAAAATTATTACTCTAAATAAGAAAGTTATTGAATCATCCTCCATTAATGGGGACAACAAGAGAATAAGTAAATCATTATATCTGCAACAATTTCAGCAAGAAATTGAAGTAATATTTTAGATACACATCATTAACTTCTTGGAACATGAAATTCCATAAGTTTACAATGTTCAAGAAAAAACATGCAATAAAAAATAATGTATACGAAATCAAAAGAAATAATAACAGAAGTAACTGAAAGTTAATCACCAAACCTGTAGAAAATCTGCACTTTTCACTGTGAAATTCCAGCTCAAAAGGCAATCACGGCTCTTTGCTATTTGTTTGTGGCTTTCTGAAGATTTGATTATGATTAAATACTTTCTACTTTCATGTCCCTGTCCATGGATACATTAAATTATCAAAAAAGAAATTTTTAAAAATAATAAAGAATACGTGGGTGTGTAGCTGTAAACTGGAGACATAGCTTTCCAAGACACGTCATACAACACATGATCATTCTCAACTTTGGCTCCTCCTAGTCCTGTGGTCAGAAATTGATATTGCCAGGACTGTTTTCACTGCTTCCACTCGCATGAGAGTTCACCACACCTCTCAAAATTCAATTATCTTATTTTTGCTATTGGGAAGATCCCTCGGATATTTATCTTATTTGCTAACAATTATCAAAATTCAAAAGGGATTATCACCCCTATTATTTTCAACATACACCCTATAATTAAAAAATGAAAATTAAAAATAATAAAATATATGTATATTAAAAAAAATACTTATTCACCTTTTTTCCTCCCCATATTTTTCTACATTTTTTTATGTTTCAAAACTCTAGAAAAATCGTTTCAACATCAAAACCGCTACAAACACATTTCCAATTTGTACAAATTGAAACTGTACCCAACAGACGCGCTCAATTCTGGTTGGTCGAAAACAAAGAAGTGTGTTCGGTCACCGGGGATCGAACATAGTATAATATTTTGACTTCTCTAGGCCAAACGTAGTAGTATGTTCAACTCCCGATGGTCGAACGTGATTCTTTATGTTCGATCAACCATAATCGAATGAGTCTGTTGGACATATGATCAATTTTGACTTTTTTTATATGTTTTTTTTTTCATATTTAACTAACTCGGTAGAATATTTCTCATTATAGTTAGCATCCTATTTCTCAACTATTTGTAAGAAAGAAGAGAGAGTGTGTGTGAAGGAGAAAGATAGAGCGGAAGGAAAATGGATTTCATAATTTATTTATTTTTCAAAAATTGAATTTTTTTTTTATTCATTTTAATCATTGGGGGTATGTTTAGAAAAAAAAAAAAAGGGGTGTAAATAGTCACTTATCAAAAATCATTGTACATCAAAACATACCCTTACAATAATGTAGGGAAGATGGTAAAGGACAGGTGCCAATTTATACTCAAATTAAATTTATAATATTCATCAATCAGTTAACAATTGTGATTAGGATTATGGTCGGCCTCTTCAATCAATTTTTTTGTCATCTACTTGATGAAAGTATGGAGATTTCTCATCATCAACTAAGGAAAATGTATATGAATTGGATAAAAAAGATAAAAACTAAAAAGATAATGTATTAAAAGAATGAAAAATATTTTGGAGAATGAATAACTTGAAGAGGAATTTCCTCATTTTTACCATTAGTATATAGGTCCTGTGCGATGCACAGGAATATAAAAGTTATTATTTTGGTGTTTTGATATGAAAATGTTGAACACAAAATAATATATTATTTGAGATTAATTTCAATATAATATGATACTCGTGTGATGCATGACCATAAAATTTAAATATTTCGAGTTTAATGTGAAAATGTCAATTTACGAAAAAATCAAGTTCTCAATAATATTTCAATTTCATTTGGTAACTCATGTGATGCATTGTCACGCCCTAAAATCTTTTCGTATTATATCAGAGTTTTCCATTGGGCGTGAAGAAAGAAAGGGGAAAAAGACGCGCATGAAATAAAAAAAAGAAAACCTTTGGAAGAGATGAGAGACGATTTTACAAATACAAATCTTCGGCGTCTAGCCGAAATAAAAACATTTTACAATAGCAGCGGAAAATACATCAGGATCTGTTTACAGAAAAGGACAATATACTTTTACAAAACGTGAAGTTAAATAAAACATCGTTTGAACATGAAGTTTTGAAAAGCAAAAGGGAAGTCTGGATATGGCACCATCCTCTCCACGCATCTTGACTTTCTGCATCTCCTGTAGTGTGAGTACAGGTGGGGGGTGAGTGCGTTGAATACACTCATGGTTCCATGTTTTGATATTATTAAGCAGATACACAAATCAAATATATATAATAGTTCCGTAATTAGACACATCACAAATACGGCACAGCACGTCCCGGTGTATTTACGGACCACCAAATCCCGGTGTATTACGGACCACCAAATCCCGATGTATTACGGACCATCAAATCCCGATGTATTACGGACCATCAAATCCCGATGTATTACGGACCACCAAATCCCGATGTATTACGGACCATCAAATCCCTCCCCAAGATATAAATATGCACACAATATTCTCAACGGTTCACATATCCAGTAGGGAAAATAGTGAATCCACAGAGGTTTAGTAATTATTCCCCCCACACAATATAATCACAATGTTTATCTCAAAACACATAAGTTCACAAATCATTAGTGTGCGCTTATACAGAAACATAAAGTTATTAGGGTTTAGAGTTTACCCCCCACCGAACACATCATATAATCACAGCACATAACCCAAGACACATAAGCCTCGACCAATTCATATCGATCAATAGCATTCGAATAATATCTAGTTTACATGCATACGTCAATTGTAATATAAAGAGTTGGGTTCAGAGTTTACCCTCACCTTGTTCGGTGGTTACCACGTGAGTCGCTAGTATCAAAGACTTGGTATCTTGATTCCCAATCCAATGGATAGCGTGTTCGCGTCGCAAGGGTCGTCGGCTTTGAAAAACGTATAAGTTTTGAAATAATGAGCCCCTATTTATAGATTTTGGAAATTACCTTTTTACCGTTGAAAAGTTACTATTTACAAAAAATATCTCAATTTACCTTTCATTAAAATATTATTTTTATTTTTACCTTTTATCAAAATTTTACTCTTTTCTTCGTCAGTTGAACTACGGGTCTCCGATTGACCTCTAGTTTGTTTCTGTTTTCTCGTATTTCCGATACGAATCTCTTGGTAAAATCATATTCTAGATTCCATGTCACGAAAAATATACCCATCTAAAACCGGTGTTAACCATGTATCTGAAACGCACATACTAAGTTAAACAGTCAAAATATACGCACATAATTATTAAGTCAGGGTTCAAATATTTAATTAATCAATTATGCACGTTTTGTTCCGGGGCGCTACATGCATGGTATATAAATTTCAAGTGTTATAATTTTTTGATATAAATACGTGAACTATGTAAAACAAACCTTGATTATTTAGAATATCTTTTAAATATAACAAACCTTTTTTTAAATATTCTTTTTCAAAAAAGTTTCATCACAATGCCATATATAGTAGAATGACAAATAATATTCATTCTCCAACTACGTCCTCTATCAAACCCCCCCTCCAAAAAAGAATTTTCATATATTTGTCACTATTTCGACATAGTTTAACTTTTTAATATTTCTCACTTGAAAATTTGAGTATGATGTTCGTAGTCATAATATTGTCATAAATCATGATGATTTACTGAAGGAACAAACTTATAACAAGTTGATAGAGAATATTAAATAAGTGTTTCACTATATATAAGAATGAGTTAATTTCATTTTCCAACTTGTACTATGCACGTTTTGTTATGGGGAAATATCCCATTCTACCATGAAAACTATTTATTATTACACTATTTGCCATGAAAAATAACAATGTGTCTCCTTATACCACAAATTATAATAGTGTGCCCCAAAATACCATTTTTTTGTCAAAGTCAATGATGAATAGTAATTCGAAGTGACAATTAATATTTTTTTAGTACTTTGAGTTGCATGTACATGCACGTAGTAAAATATATATTGTGACTTATGATTCCATTCAATTATGATTTACTATTACACCAAAATTTTTATTTTTTTGTTCTTATTATTGAATTCACTTTATACTGTAAAATCATATGAAATTTTCCTATTTATTCATTTTCTATGTCTATATAAGGTTGATAGTTTCAGTAAAAAAATATCATCCAACATTCTGAAGCACAAATTCACTCTTAAATGTTTGAAGTTTAAACGTGGGTTTTGAATTTTTGAAAAATTATCATCGAAATAAGAAAGGTATGTTTAAACGTTGGTTATTCTGTTAGCTCTTATAGGGTTAAACGTGAGTTTTAGGGTTAAACGTGTGTTTAAGGGTTAAACCCATAAACCCACGTTTAACCCCATTTTTGTAGAATTGAATTGTTAATGTATGTTTAAACGTGTCATTTTGTTTGCTACTATAGGGTTAAACGTGTGTTTAAGGGTTAAACGTGGGTTTAAGGGTTAAACCCATGTTTAACCCCATTTTTGATAATTAATTGGTGGTTAATGTATGTTTAAACTTGAGTCATTTTGTTTGCTACTATAGGGTTAAACGTGTGTTTAAGGGTTAAACCCACGTTTAACCCCATTTTTTATAATTAATTGGATGGTTAATGTATGTTTAAACGTGTGTCATTTTGTTTGCTACTATAGGGTTAAACGTGTGTTTAAGGGATTAAACGTGGGTTTAAGGATTAAACCCACATTTAACCCCCTTTTTGATAATTAATTGGTGGTTAATGTATGTTTAAACGTGAGTCATTATGCAAGGTATATAGGTTAATGTATGTTTAATGTATGCACGTTTAAACGTGAGTTTAACCAACCCATTTTTCTAAAAATCCACATGGTTTTTTTTCTTTTTTTTTTGCACGTTATATAGGGTTAAACGTGGGTTATGTTCATAACCCACGTTTGACCATATAATTCGAAAGATTTTAGGGTTAAACGTGGGTTATCCACATAACCCACGTTTAACCCTATTTTTTCGAAACAGAATAGGGTTAAACGTGGGTTATGGGTTAAACCCACGTTTAACCCTATTTTCTTCGAATTTTATGGTTAAAACCCACGTTTATGATTTGTCTTCGAATTTGACATTCAAACGTGTGTTTAACCCTAATAACGAAAATAAATGATTGTTGAAGTGCATTAAAATATTTTTTAAGTGAATCAAAAAGGACAAAAAATGTAATAGATATATATTCATGATAATTATTGAAAAAGTAATCCTTTTTTTAATTATTAATGGTAATTAATTTAAAACCAGAAAAAAGATAACAAATAGTAATTATAATTAAAAATCAAGTGAACCATTAGGCCAAAATTTAAACGTAGTAACAAAAATTACAAAATATTATCGGTAATTAATAAAAAAAGGAGAAAAATGTAATAAATATATTCAAGGTAATTAATACACAAATTTTCATTTTTTTTTTCATATTAATGGTAATTAATACAAAAAAGGATAAACCATAGAAATTATTAATGATAATTAATAAAAAAAAGGTGAAATTTAAACGTA
The DNA here is from genome assembly GCA_946896805.1 of Scutellaria galericulata. Classification (NCBI taxonomy): domain Eukaryota; kingdom Viridiplantae; phylum Streptophyta; class Magnoliopsida; order Lamiales; family Lamiaceae; genus Scutellaria; species Scutellaria galericulata. Next base: position 4,190,909 of record OX335788.1, read on the forward strand.
ATAAAATAAAAATTACAAAATATTAATGGTAATTAATAAAAAAGGAGAAAAATGTAATAAATTTATTCAAGGACATTAATACCCAAAATTAACGTCTTTATTAAATATTAATGGTAATTAATATAAAAAAGAAAAAAACATAAAAATTATTAATGATAATTAAAACAAATGAAAAGAAGAAATTTAAACATAATAAAATATAAATTAAAAAATATTAATGGTAATTAATAAATAAGGAAAAAATGTAATAAATATATTCATGGCAATTAATACATACAAAAATGTCCCTTTTTTATTAAATATAAATGGTAATTAATATAAAAAAAAAAGAAAAAAGCTCAAAAATATTAATGATAATTAATGAAAAGGGAAAAAACAAAGGAAACATTTAAACGTAATAAAATAAAAATTAAAAAATGTTAAAGGTAATTAATAAAAGGAAAAGGAACAAAAAATGTAATAAATATATTCATGCTAGTTAATACAAATAATTTCTTTTTTTATTAAATATTGATGGTAATTAATATAAAAAGGGAAATAATAAATAAAAGATTAATGATAATTAATGAAAAATAGGGTTATGCCCTATATAACCGAACTAATCGGTTAAACGTGGGTTTTTAAACCCATTTTTTCCAACTTATTCACGGTTAAACGAGGTTATGGACATAACCCACATTTAACCCTATTTTTTTCGAATTTCATAGAGTTACACGAGGGTTATGCCCATAACCCACGTTTAACCCTATTTTTTCGAATTACATAGAGTTACACGAGGGTTATGCCCATAACCCACGTTAAACGTGAATATATACACGTTTACACATGAATAGTTACACGTTCCCTTGGACAGTGATTTGATTGTAGGTTGTTGTGGGTCAATCAATGCCTCATTCAAAGTCAATGAAATTTGGTGGTATTTTAGGGCACACTATTATATTTGATGGTAAAAAGTTGCCTCATTTTATATTTTATGGTATTAAGGTTCCCATTTTATTTTTTGTGGTAAAATTGGGAACCCTAAATTATAGTGGTATTTTAGTCCCATGACCCTTTTGTTATTTTGCATCCTAAACTATTTTTTTCTCAAATCACAACCCACACCACACGTTTTGTTTATTTTTGCAACCTCCAACCAATATTTTCCGGCGAGAAAATATCCACATGATTTTTATGTGATAATTGAGGGTTATTTTCGTCATTTTATAGGTCATTAACTAACTCCCCATGTTTACTTTTGCAACCTCCAACCAATATTTTCCGGCGAGATAATATCCACATGATTTTTATGTGATAATTGTGGGTTATTTTCGTCATTTTCTAGGTCATTAACTAACTCCCCCTTCAAAAGTGAATTTTGCCCTAATTTTTCCCACATTTTTTTAAAATTGTTTGAGCAAATGAAGATTAACGGTGAGGTTCAAACAAAAAATTAGATCTATTTACCATTGAAAATAGTTAATGAATTGAATTTACTGATGTCTTAGAAGTGCAAATGACAAAAATAACCCTCAATTAGCACGTGAAAATCACGTGGGCACTTTCTCGCCGGAAAATATTGACCGGAGGTTGCAAAAGAAAACAAAACGTATAGTATATGATGTGATCGGATAAAAAAATAGTTTAGGATGCAAAATTAAAAAAACATGCATAGTAAATGTTGAAAAATGTAATTCACCCTGTTAGAATATATTTGTCGATATTGTTATTAAAAATCTAATTAGAGCTATAAAATTGCATAAATCAAAATATAAAAGGGTGTCTTAAATTTTAATATTGACTTTTTTTCAGTTTGTATATTGTTTTTATTAGATTCCGTCAAATATTATTATTTCTTTTAAAGTTCATAATTAGTTTTTATTAGATTCCATCAAATATTATTATTTCTTTTAAAGTTCATAAGTGTGCTCAATTATTTTATATTTTTCAAATATAAAGATATTTTCTGAAGAACATATTAATTGTTCAAATTTAATTATTTAATTTATTTATGTTTATATACACATCACAAATTAAAATTAATGTATTAAAATAACAAAATAGGTAAGTTGTTTGTTCTGTTTTAGTTCCATTTATTTGTGACATTTAAAAAATATTAAATGGACTGAAAAAATTATTTAAAAAGTTTTTTTTTATAAAAATTAAATAAAAAAGAAGTTGCTTTTATTCCAGCAATTGGTTCCGAATGACATATAAAAATTTATTTAAAACATTTTAAAATAAAAAAATATGTATCATTTAATTTGTTATTTAGTGTATCAATCAAACATGTTTCAACTAATTTTATATTAATCTTGAATTTTTTGATCTCTCATATTGAAATGTAGTTATGCAGTCATAGTTTACCAATCTATGTTTTATAAATTTATATCATAATCATCAATTTATTGCTATTTTAATATTGTTAACAATGTTTTTTTAGTTACTTTTTTATGTATAAAAGTCGAGTTTTTTTATTTAATTTAATTGTAATTATTATTCAATCAATATATACATATATATGTGTGTGTAGGTGTAAAAAATATTAGAAAATTGAGAATCACAAAATGACTGTCTATTTTTTTACTCAATTGGTGAGTAGTAATTAATTAAATTAATTCATATATATATATATATATATATATATATATTTAGGTGATAAATTAGTAGAGACAAATAATACTTAAATTTAGATATACTACCACTAAATAAGAAAATGTGTGATTAGTTAATATGAGATAATTAATGATAGACACAATTTCTATATGTAGAAGATCACACAAAATTCATTTTCTGTATTTAATAATTATCAATTATTAATTATTAATATATTACATATTTAGTAAGTGAAAATAAGCAGAAAATTCTTATATTTCTATTTGTAGGGGTAATTGTTATTATATATATAGATATAGATTTACATCTAGACTATAAGGGTAAATAAGTCTTTTATTCTTTAATATTAGAACCCCTAATTTCATAAAGCCTATGGCTCATTAAGTCCCTTTTTTTTAGGCCAAAACCCATCTTGGCCTATCCACATCACTACCCATTTCACTGTCTCTCTACTCTAATTACTTAAGCTTTTACATAACTAATTAACCACAATTATATATTGAAACTTGATATTATTAGTAGGAATGAGGACAAGGTTTTGTCGACACATCGTGTGTGGATTTTCTTTTCGATCTTTATATTTTTGTGTCGCAGTCTGTAAGAAAATTGATTAAAAGATGGTTATAAAAAGTATTTTCAGATCTCCTTGTATTTAATATGTGGATATAAGAGAGAGAGAGAGAGAGAGAGAGAGAGAGAGAGAGAGAGAGAGAGAGAGAGGATTTTAATATTGATCGAAGAAATAAAGTTATTTCTCAAAAAAAAAAAAGTGGAAATCAAGAGAGATATTCCAACTTGAGTCATAGACTACTCACTTCCCCCATTTGATCGCTAAAATCTACACCACGATTTAATTGTCATACAATCACAAAAGAATGTTACATGTGTGGCTAATATTATCTTATATTGTTCAATGCAACCCAAATTTTTTTTTATTAATAATAATAATAACAACAACGTATATTAATAAATAAATTAGTCAACAACATCTATATATTTTTATAGTTTTCAATAGTGGGAAAAATGAATAAAACGTAAAGAAGTACAAATTTAAATGGTGACCCATTTAAAAAGTTGGATTTGTCATGTGATGCAACAGATCTGAGGCGATAAATAAATGCTTTAATTGATGGGGTCGGTTCCGATATGCAATATTTCAACAGTTTCTTCAATCATCCTTGTTTTCCTTCTTTCTTTTTTCTTTAATTATTTTATTAGTATGTATATATATACATATTTTATTTAAAAAATGGTGGTTGTGTTTTTTCTTTTGCAGCTATAACTGGGGAAGTGAGAATTGGAAATTTTTTTAAATCTTATTCAAACTTCGAGATATATATTTAAGATTATGTTCAGCCTATGGATGGCCAAAATTAAAGCATGGTGATAGAAAATGTTATCTAATTTTCATATGAAAGAGATAGCGTAACAATAATAATAAAATAATAAGGGTGTATACAGAACTCTTCCATCCTATCCTAGAAATCAATGGCGGATCCAGGATTATACATTTGGGGAGGCGAATATCATAGATTCATAGGTAAGAAAATAAGAAAAATATTTGGGGGGGCGAGTATCATAGTTAATATTTTGGGATATAAGAAAATATATGATATATAATAAGAAAATATATGATATATGATATAATAGGTATATTTTGGCAAAATTTTTTGGGGGGCAGCTGCCCCTTGCCCCCCCTGTATCCGCCCCTGCTAGAAATAGAGGTAGAAATCTTATAGGAAAATATAGGTCAAAGTAATATCAAAGAAAATGATAACTATTTATATTCATTTAAATTGCAAAAAGAAAAAAAAAAGGGTTTGGATTATTATTTTCCTCCTTTATTTTGCAAATATAATATTCATCATGAACTTACAAATGCATCAAATGTATGATCTAGGGCTGGGCCGAGCCGGTTAAACTGTATTGATTGCAACAAGACAGAGATGCACAACCCACAATTAACTGAAAGGGATTTCATATTCTTATGTTGCCGCATATATACCTTTCCTCCATGATGACAAATTTAGGTATGCTTCCTCAATTAATTTTCAGCACATCATCTGTTGCATTATAATTTATATGTCATTTGATATAACCTTGAGTTTTTCATCAAGTCAAATTGGATACTTCATCTGTCTCATAAAAAAAGAATTATATATCAAAAGAATTTTGTTGTCCCATAAAACAAGTCATGTTTCAAAAATCGAAGCTAGTTTTTAATTGAACATATTATAATGCCCCTTGTAGCTAACTCATAATTAGTTATCCAAAATGATGGATTTTAGAATAAATGGAGGATTATAAATGAAATTTCATGTTATACAAAAGGTTGCACATTTTCAAAAAACAAAAAGTTATACTTTTATCAATAAGATTCTTTTCAAATTGAGATGGGTCGGGTCGGACAAAATAAATTAGATAATATTTTTGTGTGTATTAGGTAATAGTTTTCTATATATCAAATAATATTTTTGTACTATATTATGTAACATATGTATATAACACAAAAGTATTATATAATATATAGAAAAATATTACTTAATGTACACAAAAATATTACATGTTGTGCGAGATAAAAGAGAACCTGGAAGCCCTAGGATCCAGACGTTTTTTTAAGACCCGACCCGACTCGATTCGGGTCATGTATCTCATAATACAAAAGTATTATCTGATATATAGAAAAACATTATTTGATATACATAAAAATATTACATATTTTATTTTAGTCTGACTCAACTTAAAACCCATTCTATAATACAAAGTATTATCTAATATACAAAAAAATATTACCTAATGCATATAAAAGTATTACATAATTTCTTATGTTCGACCCGACTCATCTCACAGAATGAGATCCGTGAGAGGGTGTCACCCAAGAGTTTGCCTTTGTTTTTTTAAATCTTTGAGTAGCTACGATTTGTGATCCATTGTTTCGCTTAATTTAATTATATATTCATTCACTATTTATGTCTTTTTTCTGTTTTCCTTTTTATTATTTTCCTACCCCATCTTCTGTTTTCCTTTTCATTATACAGTAAAACCTCCATAAAATAATACTCGATAAATTAATAATTTCGATAAAACTAATAATTTGTTTGGTTCAAATTTGGACACCAATCAATTAAATAATAAAATAATTTTTTTTTTGGAAATCCTAGTGTATATTTAAGGTCCCGACGAAACTATAAATTAATAATTATTAAAAAAATCTCAGATACAATATATATGTTATCCACTTGAACATTCTAAGACAATTTAGTAAAATATGAATCTACTGTTACTTTTTTTTGTTGAACTTCAAATCTGCATTGATCTCATTTTTAAATCTCCCAATTGCACCCAAGAGTTGCGGCGTTGTCTTCTCGTATTTCAATAAAAAGTTATGAAGAGTTGTTGTCGCTTACAATGCTTCTTTTCGAGTGACCGGTTCCAATTAACATGATTATGTGAGTATACATTCTTTGAATGGTAATTAAAACCTGTGTTTTAATTTATTTGTCATCAATAACTAATGTACATTGTAAGTGGATTATACAACCCCGGAATTTTGAAGGTCGGTTATGTATATACGTTAAAACCTCTCGAAATTAATAAATTATTAATTTATTGATTATATAATATCTCTCTAAATTAATAAAATTCTCCGGTTCCAACAATATTAATTTATAGAGGTTTTACTGTATATTTCCACTCATTGTACATTTTTCCTCATTATTACTTTCCTACCCCAATCTTCTGCTTTCCTTTTCATTATATATTCCCTATTTATTATTTTTCTAGTTTGCTTTGCTCTTTTAAAATCTTTGAGTAGCTACAACTTGGGACCATTATTTCGCGTAATTAACTATTATATTCATTCACTATACCTTTTGCTTCTTCGTCATTCTGTCACAGTAGGTATAGAAAAATTGTGTTCTCAGCATCATTAAAGTTTCCTTTGATGACATATATATTTGGCGTCGACTGTTCAAACATACAATCATTCAAAAAAAATTTAAATCCAAGAAGGTTAAATAATAATAAATGAAGATAAAATAAAAATATAAATAAATTTAATTCTAACAAAGAATGATTAGATCTTACGAATGTCACCAATTTTAGGATCGGTATCAATTCCACTCGTCTCAGACATTGCCACTTTTCTTAGACTATATTTCAAAAAAAAAAAAAGGAGTTACTAAAAAATTTTAGAAATAAGTTTTCGTTATGTTTATAAATATTTTTTTTAAATTTTTCATCGTACTATAAATTAAAATTATTGGATTTAGTTGAAGATTTTAAGATTTGATAAATTTATTTGTACAATTAATTAAGTTCGTAAAAATTATTATTGTCACAAATAAACGTATTACCAACATAATTGAAATTACTTAACTACTTAAAATCGGGTAATTAATACTATATTATTTTTTTATTGCCACAGAAGAAAAATATATATAGCATGATATGTTTATGAACTGTTGATTCAGGACAAAGTTCATGCATATCTTAATGTAATAAATTCCAAATAAATAAAGGCATGGCCAAATATACTAATTACAAACTGATATATGTATGTACAACTTGTTTGTTGAGTTCTGATTATATTTTCTAAATATATGATTGAGGAGTTTAAAATTTACGATTTGAATACATGAGTTTGTAAGTTAAAAAAAAAAAAAATTTACAAGTAGAGTTGAAATATTAGCAAAAAGAATTGGGATTTTGTATCATATGCTATATTAGATTGAATTGAAGGAAGGGTGCAGATAGCCGCACCCCAATTTTTACTAAACATACCCCAATGCAAGTGTTACTGTTCACAAGTGATGTGAACAGTAGCACTTGCATTGGGGTGTATTTAGTAATTCATGGGGTGCGGATAGCCGCACCCTTGAAGGAATTGAGTAGCTTATTGTTGTGTATGTTCTCCTTTTACGACACAAAAATAAGTTTAATTTATGGTTGCTGAGCACTGTTTTCCCCTTGGAATAGATGTACAAAAAAATTGGGGGAAAATACGGAAACTTTTGATTCATTAGTGAATTATTGGTTGGGACGACATTTGTTTAAAACTTGTAAATTATGCAAGAGAATTTGAAAGACTACATAAATCATATTATGCTATCTTGAACAATGATAACAGGGAAAGAAGTTCAGACCTCGAAAATATAAATATACAAAGATTATAATGTTAATAAAAAATAATCAAGGAATAATAACAGATTTCATCATTTATTGACTATGCAGCAGTATTCTTTTACTAAAAAAAATGAAAAAAACTAATTAAAACCCCCAATATATGAAAATTAGGGAAAAACAGAATTCAAGAAAATGTCATGCAAGAAAAAATAACAAAAATATACAATACTCATGAATTTCACACTGATCACAAAAAAATATTAAATAAATTTGAAGGCAAACCACTATCACCAATTATGAAAACCATGATGGGATAATCATAATATGATCTTGTTCTTGCCAATGGTACTTGTTATGTTGTTATATAAGTAATACAAATATGTTATATATATATAATGTGTTCATATTAAATTAGAATCCTAATAAACTTGTAATGCAATTAGATATAAAGAGTTTTCCTTCATTAGAACTCTAAATTAAAGTCGTAATGAAATTCTAATTAAATTAGATATGGAGAATTTTTTTTAATTAGGACTTTAATTTACTAAGCATTAGTTAGGATTTTAAATTAGAGTTATAGTAAATTTGTTTCATAATTAAGTCAAAATTTTGTTAATGGAAGTTCTGAATACAACTCCATTATTTATCTCCACCATCCAATTTTTTACAAATCGATGTCCTTAAAAAACGAAAATTTTTATTTACAACCTACAAAATCCATTCATACAATTACTCTCTAAAATAATCATATAACCTACAAAAAGAACTCATCTACTTTATCGATTTTTCTTTCCTTTGATCATTGCTCAATCTCACTTCCTCTTTTAAAATGTTTTTTATTCGATTTTCTCTTCGGTGGCACTCTGATTGATACACTCATGTAAATAGTTTAATTTGTTTACGTGCATGAATGTGTTTATATGAAATATAAAAGAGACAATTTTTTTAATATCACTTTCTGTAACCGATAAGAATTCCCTATGTCTTCGATTTCATATATAAACTAAATCTTTTTTTTTCTTTTAATAATCCATTATATCTTCCAATTCAATATTTCAATTCTCAACTAAATCCTTTAAATTATTGATATCACCTTCATATTAAATCAAATTAAATTAAATTTGTCATTGAATTTTAAAGAATTGGATGTATATTAATTTTTGTATTCATTAATATTATTCAAAAATATGCTTATAATATATCATTGAAAAGCTCTTTAAATATATATTAATATAAGACTAATTTTAGTTTAAGATTCAAAATGTTCAAGATTACAAAAAAAAAATAATCAAAACATGTAATTTTTTTTAAGAAGAGTTTGAAATATAAAGGACTCTTGTTTTTTATAATCAAATAGAAAAATAAAATAAATATGAAATTACGTTACTATCCCTAATAAAGAGTTTTCTTTCATTAGGACTCTAATTTAATTTGATTTGATTTAATTATGTAGGAGGATTAAAATTGGCATTATGAAAAATGGATGAAACATTCATACTTATATAATGTAATAGGTATATGAGATATGCAGCAAGTAAGAAAACGATAAACACACAAAGGTTTATAGTGGTTCGAAGGTGGTGTATTCCTTCTACGTCCACTCTTCTCCTTCACACAAGAGGAACTCCACTAGGTTAGATTGATTTACAAGTCTCGACTTTACAATCCTCTTTCTAACAAGCTAACACCTACTAGAATCAATAAGATTCCTAGACCAATCCCACATAGGGTACAAACACTCACACAAAGTAAATAGCCTTAACACAAAAAGCTAACACTTAGTGAGGATCTAAATCCTTCCCACTAAGGACACCAAAAATAAAATAGCCTAACCCACAGTAAATAGGTTAAAAGTATATGTTCTTCAACCGATGCGCGAAGATAGTCTTTAGATCTTGAAAGCTCGAAATCTTGGACTTGACTGCTTCTTGAAGGTTGAATGACTGAACTGGTAAGAAGCTTGAGTTTAACTTGAGAATCCTGAATGCGTGAAAAACTTGTAAGCTCAAAGATTAAATATTTAGTAGTTCAATAGTCTTCTTGAGTTACTTGTGCCTTCTATTTATACTTGTAAAAATATGTCCGTTGAAGAGAGACATAATCCGTGTAGAAATTTGAATCTTGATCTCATTTGATCTTCGCATTAAATGTGCCTGGAGAAACTGGGAAATAGGGCACGTCCTACTCTGCTCCGCAATAATGGTGTCACTCCTCGGCAACAGTACTTTTACAGGTCCGCGGTCCAGATGGCATCACCTCATTGGTCATGTGCTAACTTCCATCTACCGGTTACTTTGATAATGCAGAAACCTCGTATTGCATTCACTTCTTCCTCGTACTACAATAAATAATATAGATAAATTTATCGCTACATGTTCAAGTTGCAGTAGATGCTTCCTGTTCTGTGCCAACTTTCTGTTCTACGTCTGTATACTGATTCTGTAACAACTTCCTGTTTCTAAATCCTGCAGATGGCATCACCTCATTGGTCATGTGCTAACTTCCATCTACCGATTACTTTGATAATGCAGAAACCTCGTACTGCATTCACTTCTTTTTCGTACTACAATAAATAAGATAGATAAATTTATCGCTACATGCTCAGGTTGCAGTAGATGCTTCATGTTCTGCGTCTGCTTACTGATTCTGTAACAACTTTCTGTTTCTAAATCCTGCAGAAAGCCTCCAGTCCTCCTTACTGATTGTCATATGTTGCTTACTGATTCAGCTTATTGATTCTGCTTACATCTTCTACGTACTGATTCTCCTTACTGAAACTTAGCATTCGATACTTCTTCAAGAGCAGAATCCTGTTACCATCAGCAACTACTATATATCTTTCTGATTTTTACGACTTTTCAAGAATACATCCCAGAAAGAAACATAACAAAACTAAATTCCACTTAAATAATGTTGAAAAATATGGTACTTTAACTTCTATACAAAAATACTTGTCTCATCAAATCCTAATAGAAATATTTCAACACTCATTTTGCTTTGTTTAATTGCTTGGGTTTGACTCTCAACTTATTACATAATCATTGTAATTAGTTTTGACACATGTTCCAAACATGTGATATGGTTGTGAGTCTTTCTACTTTGTTGTTGTCATCAATAAGTTGATTGATTTGTATTTTTTTTATGTTGTATTGTTTTTTTAATGATATTGTGATTGTTATTTATATTGGGTTTTAGTTTTGATATCGAAAATTATAAGTATTCATAATGTCTGATAAAATCACAATTTTTTAGCAAAAAAGTGAAAAAAACACAAAAAAAAAAATGCCTTAAGAGATAGCACTTCCTTTAACACTAACGAAATTGGAAATTTGAATCTTGATATCATTTGATCTTCGCATTAAATGCACCTAGAGAAACTGGAAAATAGGGCATGTCCTACTCTGCTCCGCAATAATAGCCTCACTTCTCGGCAACAGTGCTTTTACAGGTCCGCGGTCTAGATGGCATCACCTCATTGGTCATGTGCTAACTTACATCTACCGGTTACTTTGATAATGCAAAAACCTCGTACTGCATTCACTTCTTCTTCGTACTACAATAAATAAGATAGATAAATTTATCGCTACATGCTGATCAAGTTGCAGTAGATGCTTCCTGTTTTGCGCCAACTTTCTGTTTTGTGTCTGCTTACTGATTCTGTAACAGCTTCCTGTTTCTAAATCCTGCAGATGGCATCACCTCAGTGGTCATGTGCTACCTTTCATCTACCGGTTACTTTGATAATGCAGAAACCTCATACTACATTCACTTCTTCCTCGTATTACAATAAATAAGATAGATAAATTTATCGCTACATGCTCAGGTTGCAGTAGATGCTTCCTGTTCTGCGTCTGCTTACTGATTCTGTAACAGTTTCCTGTTTCTAAATCCTGCAGAAAGCCTCCAGTCCTCCTTACTGATTGTCATATTCAGCTTACTGATTCTGCTTACATCTTCTGCGTACTGATTCTCCTTACTGAAACGTAGCATTCGATACTTCTTCAGGTGCAGAATCCTGTTACCATCAACAACTACTATATATCTTTCTGATTTTTACGACTTTTCAAGAATACATCCCAGAAAGAAACATAACAAAACTAAATTTCACTTAAACAATGTAGAAAAATAGGGTACTTTAACTTCTATACAAAAATACTTGTCTCATCAAAACCTAATAGAAATATTTCAACACTCATTTTGCTTTGTTTAATTGCTTGGGTTTGACTCTCAACTTATTACATAATCATTGTAATTAGTTTTGACACATGATCCAAACTTGTGATATGGTTGTGAGTCTTTTTACTTTGTTGTTGTCATCAATGAGTTGATTGATTTGTATTTTTTTTATGTTGTATTGTTTTTTTAATGAGATTGTGATTGTTATTTATATTGGGTTTTAGTTTTGATATCGAAAATTATAAGTGTTCACAATGTCTGATAAAATCACAATTTTTTAGCAAAGAAGTGAAAAAAAACGCATTAAGAGATAGCACTTCCTTTAACACTAACAAATTTGGAAATTTCAGGCTATATATAGAAAACCACAAGGGGGTTTCGCACAATTTTTAAAGCACAAGGGGGTTTCATGCCGATTTTCCAAACCACAAAGGGATTTCGCGCAATTATCCCGTTGTACAAGAGACCAACTCTTTGAGATTTAAGTGGATTTTGATAATCTTATGTTTGTTTTTGAATTTTATAGGGTATGATTATAGTAAAGATGCCACAATCACATTGAGAATTGTATAAAAAATAGATGTTTTTTTAGGAATTGTAGAAAAAAAATGTTTTTATTGAGAGATGTAAATAAATAGGATACAATAAATCCTCCAATATCCCATTACAAACAAGTATTGAGATTTTGTTCATTCCATCCATCCCGAATCTTGATGAACACATCTCAATCCAAACATAACCGTTAATGAAAAATGAGCCTGAGTGAAAGTTACCACATATGTTGCAGGTTTTCAATGATCAGTCAAGTGGCTCAAGGGATCGATAACGGATGCTAACGCTTCCTAGAACCATAACCTCATGAAAGTTGTAAGTCACTAATCAATTTATTATCTAAAGTTTTATTATTTAATGATTTAATGAACTAATGAGTTTGCATTTTTGTTATTAAAAAAAATGTCGAGCCAGTTGGGTCGGGTCAAAAACCCAATTATTTTGGTTGCAATTTTCGACTCTAGTCATGAATAATATGTTCTTCACTTTTAAATCAATACATGTTAGAATTCCGATGGGCAAATATGTCAATCCACTAAAGCCAGATTTTCCAAGGTCTATGACCTGGAAAATATGGATAATTTTTTTTTGATATAGCAAATTTTTGCTAAATGACTCAGCTTGTTTGCAAACAAGCTGTCACTTAAATTTAAACCGGACTTATATACAAAAGAAACAAAAATTAAAAATCACTGGAAGTCCAGAATTGAATTCGTTACAATTAAAAATCAAATTGTTATATATAAAAAATAGTAACAATTTTGTTTCGTTTGATTTTTTCTATTTGAATTTGCATGTTTTATGGTAGTGAATTACATGTGATGCATTATTGAAATCATACATAAATATACGTTTTTTTTATATATAGATTCTATATGTTGAAGAAAAACTACTTCCTTGGTAGTCGTGGCAAATGGTGCCCAACCTCAATATTTCCTCTTTCATTGCAATAACAGATACCTGGACCCATGTAGGGGCGGGGCCAAGGGCGTACCGCCCCGAAATTTTCCAAAAAATATATTTTAGTAATTTCATGTTTTAATTAAAAATAAATAAATAAATATTAATTTTCATGATTTAGTTTAATATTTTCATCCATTCATTTATTTCTTATTAACTTTTATTTGTATTTGTTTATGGATATTTTTGTCATTAGTTAAATATTTTCTTGCTCAAACCCCTTTTATAAATTAATTTAAATACAAAATTTATCTTATTATTTTGCTTAATTTAACTTAAATTTATTTTGTTTTTTATCTATAGATTTCATCAATTTATTTATCCCGTTTATTGCCAACAATATATTATTGAGTATTGAGGGTTTCCATTTTACTTTATAAAAAAATTCAGTGATTTAAGATAATTTTTTTGAGTTTGATAAGGTTTTTCAATTGATAATGTGTGAGCAATTCAGTATTAAAAATAAATTAGAAAATGTAGATATGTGTTCTTCTTCTTCATTTTTTTTTTCCTTTCACAGAGTCTACACAAATTTTCCTTTCATAGAGTCTACACAAATCTAATTCTAAGAATCTCTTTTACATTATTTACATCTCTCTCTCTCTCTCTCTCTCTCTCTCTCTGTTAATTCATTCTTCATCTAATTCCAATGTATACTGTGTTAACAATGAAAATATTATGCAACAATTTCAAAACATAAAAAATATAAGAAAAATGTTGTAATGTGTTAGTTTAATTAATTTTTATTTTACGTTGATTTGTCATGTTAGGTTGTAATTAAGTTAATAATTTGGATGTTATTATAATTTTATAAAATAATATATTAACTCTATCAAATTTTGATAAATTTATATTCTTAATTTAAAATTATTGTATTTTTTTTATTAGTCGTCTCGTGCCCCTGGATTGAAATCCTGAGTCTGTCACTGCCTCTGTACATTTATGTATGAGGAATATATATACATTTTTGTATAAACTCAAACCTCATAGATTGCACAATACTTGTTGCTTTCTTCATATTTGAATTGTGAAACTACAACAAAGATCATCATATAAGGGGTGGGGGGATCACCCCCTTATGAGGACCAAACCAATAGCCGTGACAATAAGAGTCGAGGGAATGCCGAACTTGAGATGACTCAAGAACGACAAGTTGTAGCCATAGTGTTGAACACGACGAGCCTGCTCACACACGATCAAATTGGCCGCTGATCCCAAGAGGGAAAAGTTACCGGCTACGGTGCTCACCCAGGCCAAGATGAGCCACGCTTTCTTCTCATCGGCCGAAGATATTGCAGCTGCTGAAGCTGCGACTCGAGCTCCTAAAAGCAGGACTGAAGACGAGGAAAACCCGAGTTGTTAGAGTCGTACCTCTTGCTCATGCATGATTCAAGAATTGCTAGCTAACGAAGATGAAAATCACATTTGATGAGATCATCTCAGTTTACATGATCCATTGAGGCGAAATGATCATTCAATACTAAATGACTCTAAGTAATCCAAGAACGGGTGCAACATTAGCTGAATAATCTAATTTTAAGGGCTCTAAATCAAACATTACACATATTGAACCAAAACTTAATTTGAATTCCAATGTGTTTTCCTTATAATGCATTGCACGTCACCCTAGAAATTGTTAAAACCATGGCTAAATTGACACAAAAATAATAAATTCTCGCAAAAGTTTGGATGTTTTTGACGATTCAAAGAATGAAAATAGCTACTAGTGCAAAAATGTCAGTTATATGTTTTTCTTTGCAAGTGTATAGTCAAAGTGAGTAAAAGTGTTAAAATTTATTGACAATATCATCCAAAATCAGCTTGTGAAGAAATTTAATTAAATCCGAATTCTCGCATAGCAGATTGAAGCGACAAAAAAAAACAGTAGAGGATACAATCGAACATACCCGTGGGAACATTAGAAGCCAAATTCGAGAGGATGATTATAACAGCTGCTAAAATGACTGTTCCACTGACATGATCTATTTTGGCATAAGGCTCCATGAGTTCCCACAATGAGCCCGGGATTCCTGTTTTATTGAACCCATCGACTGTGATAAACAATCCGCAAAAGAATATCAAGAGCGAATAAGATACCTGGATCATGAAAGTAAACTACATGAATAATCCTTCAATACTAACAACTAATATAAATCATTAAACCGATACTAATTACCTTCTCTAGACTAGGCCTCGCATCCTTGAAATCAAGAACGACGAGGGCTAGTGCAGCTGTAATTGCAGTCCAAGACATGTTCAAACCGACCAACAAAGATATCAACATTCCTAAAGTAACGAGATAGACGCATACTTTCCACAGGACCCCTTTCCATTTCTCGGAAAATCCCAACATTTCTTCGTTTAATCCAACAAAATCAATCTGAATTCCCGCCTCGATTTGATCTGTGTGACCGTTGACACTAGGAGAGGTGTGAATGCTAATACTCTCAACCCCATTCCCTCGATTCCTAAGGGTTGACTCCACATGATTCCTCGACTCCAAAACAGGGCTTGTCTCTTGGGAATCCAACGAGGTGAGATGTGTCAATATAGCAGGTGAAAACCGGTGAGAAGTCAAATCGGTTTCACCCACAACTTCCTCACTTGCATCCTCTTCATCCTTTTGAACGGATAGCAACTTCCAATACATACACAAGAGGATCAAAGCATTGACACACACTCCCACGATCATTGCAGGGAAAATCCCAAACAAAAAACTCCCAAAAGTGATCTTACTCTGTACAGCTATAACCAAGTTCTGAGGATTCCCAATCGGGGTTGCAGCCGACCCTATATTAGCACTCGAGGCAAGGGCTAACAGAAACGGATGAGGTGGCAGATTCTGTTGCCTAGCTATCTTCAATACGAACTCAGTCAAAACGACACAAGATGTGTCGTTGGTGAAAAGGGCACTCGAGATAGCAGAAACCAAGCAAATCCGACAAAGCAAGTCCTTAGCACCCTGGCTTTTCCACGAAAGCAGTTTGCCTAAATACTTAAACATATCGGCTCTTTCAAGATATACACTAATCACCATTGTTCCAAAGAGTAAACCAAGAATTGGGAGATCAATAGCTGCATAGGCTTGATCAGGGGTAATCACTTGGAAAAGCACCATGAGCATGGCTCCGAGCAGGGACCCGGCTGTTCGTCCTATTGGCAAAAACGGGACAGCCGGGAAAACGGCCAAAACCCAGAATACAGCAAAGGCAATTGAGCCAAGAACTACTTTTACAGTAGGAGCCATAGCCATAAGTAAATCAATATATCCTCAACAATTTCAGCAAGAAATTGAAGTAATATTTTAGATACACATCATTAACTTCTTGGAACATGAAATTCCACAAGTTTACAAAGTTCAAGAAAATGCATGCAATAAAAAATAATGTATACGAAATCAAAAGCAACCCATGAAAGCCACCACCATTAATAAAAAATTGATACGAAATCAAAAGCAACCCATGAAAACCACCACCATTAATAAAAAATTAAAGGATTTGAAAAGTGAAAAGAAATAATAACAGAAGTAACCTATCACCAAACCTGGAGAAAATCTGCACTTTTCATTGTGAAATTCCAGCTCGAAAGGCAATCACGGCTCTTTGCTATTTGTTTGTGGCTTTCTGAAGATTTGATTATGATTAAATATTTTCTACTTTCATGTCCATGGATACATTAAATTATTAAAAAAAGACATTTTTAAAAATAATAAAGAATACGTGGGTGTGTAGCTGTAAACTGTTGGAAATTGGAAGAGAAGATTGGTTTTGACCAAACTTTAACCAATTTTTAATGTTGATTCCATTTTAAATAAATGGAAATAAGTTGCTAAATCGGAATCTACGTTCCATGTAGATGAATGGAGTATATTTACTTTCGAATTTCCGATTTCGGGTGAATAAGAAATTAATACACAAAGTTGGCAACTTGGATCTTTCTTGTGAAGGAAAATGGGAAGAAGATGAACTTGTCCCACATTGGAAAATTGTTGGAAAAATGTTCACTTTATTAATAGGAGCACATGTATAAAAGATAATCATGTGTGGTCTCTTATGGTGGAACCTAGTGCTATTTTTTTGACCAAGTTGGCTAAGCACCCACGCACCATCCGAACCGCACGAGGCACCGTTGCACTTGAGTTAGGTTCGAACCAATTCGGGTCGGACCGGGTCGGGTCAGGCTAGGTGTGAAGGGGTGTGACCAAGTGGTGTGGCCCTTGGGTGTGAAAGGATGTGACCAAGTGGTGTGACCCTTGGGCCAAATGGTTTAACCCTTGTGAAGAGATGTGAACACACCTCTTGGATCCAAGGGTGATGTCCATTGTGGGAACACATCTCCTTATTCCTATAAATAGGAGACCTCCTCATTTCATTTCTTCATTCAGAAATTCCGAAATTCATTTAGAATTCATTCTACGTAGAAATCGTTAGCATAGTTCCTCCTATAAATAGGAGGCCTCCTCATTTCATTTCTTCATTCAGAAATTCCGAAATTCATTTAGAATTCATTCTACGTAGAAATCGTTAGCATAGTTCGCCGATAGCTTTTGGGTTGTTGTGCTGTAATCCTTAAGCTCGAAGTCGTTGTATCTTGGGGACGATTGCCGTTAACCGTGAGCACTTGGATGCGGGGCAATATCGTCTTACGGAGAAAGAGCTTAGCTCTTGCCTCGACTTAATCCCGTAAACTGTGCATCTTTTCAATACACCTAACCACTTATTATCCAACAATCGTAAGCGATATCTAGTGTATTGAAGAGATGACATCCACATCTTCGGCACCAGTTTTCGTCGAGAAACCGCCAAAATTTGATGGAAGTGAGTTCAGAAGGTGGCAACAGAAGATGTTGTTCTACCTGACGACCCTCGGTCTTGCAAGGTTCATTCAAGAAGATCCGCTTACAGTGGCCGATGATGAAACAAACGAACAAAAGCACACCGCACTAGATGCATGGAATCACAACGACTTCTTATGCAGGAACTATATTCTGAATGGGCTAGACGACTCCCTATATAACGTCTATGTGGTTACTAAGACTGCAAAAGAGTTATGGGAATCCCTGGAGAAGAAGTACAAGACGGAGGACGCCGGAATGAAAAAGTTCATTGTCGGTAAATTCTTGGATTTCAAAATGGTTGATACAATGACTGTTTTGGACCAAGTTCGGGAGTTACAACTGATCCTACATGACATATATGCTGAGGATATGCAACTCAGTGAATCTTTTCAAATAGCTGCTATTATTGAGAAGCTACCGCTTCTGTGGAAAGATTTCAAGAACTACCTCAAGCACAAGAGAAAGGAAATGGGGCTTGAGGACCTGATTGTGAGACTAAGGATCGAGGAAGATAACCGAAAATCCGAAGTCAAGAGCAGCAGGGCATCAATAGAGGCAAAAGTGAACTTGGGCGAAACACGTCCTAGCAACAAGAGGAAGGGGTCGGGCAACTCACAGTCTAAGTAGGAACCTAAGAAGAAAGTCAAAGGAAACTGCTACAACTGTGGAAAGTCTGGACACTTTGCTAGAGATTGCCGACTAAGAAGGGCAATCAAGGTCAAGCCAACCTTGCTGAGGATGATGTACCTATAAACATGGCGGGCTCGACCTATCAGTTGTCGTATTTGAAGCCAACTTGGTGGACGATCCGAGAGACAGGTGGGTGGATACTGGAGCTACGCGTCATATATGCTCCGACAGGAAGATGTTCTCAACCTACATGTCAATCACTGACAGGAAGCTGTATATGGGAAATTCAGCAACCTCCAACGTGACTGGATTGGGAAGAGTGGTACTCAAGATGACCTCAGGGAAGGAGCTGATGCTCGTGGATGTTCTGCATGTCCCAGACATTCGCAAGAATCTAGTTTCTGGCTCGTTGTTGAGCAAAACTGGATTTAGATTAGTGTTTGAGGCCAGGAAATTTGTACTGACCAAGGCCGGTCAATTTGTTGGAAAGGGCTACCTTGAGAATGGGCTCTTTAAGTTGAATGTAATGACTGTACACCGCGATATTAAGCGGACCGATGATAATAAAGTCATTAATTCTTCTTACTTGATTGAGAGTTCTAATCTATGGCATGATAGATTAGGACATGTAAATTCAAACAAATTGCGAAAGCTCGTAAGTTTGAATTTATTGCCTGAAATAGAAATGGATTCACAGAATAAGTGTGAAGTATGTGTTGAGGCAAAGATGGCCAAAACACCTTTCCATTCAGTGGAACGAAGTACTGAACCTTTAGAGTTGATCCATACAGACATATGTGATCTGAAATTTATGCAAACTAAAAGAGGCAAGAAGTAATTTATTACGTTCATAGATGACTGCACAAAACACTCTTATGTGTATCTTTTAAAGGCAAAAGAGGAAGCTCTTGAGGCCTTTAAAAATTATAAGAGTGAGGTTGAGAATCAACTCAACAGAAGAATCAAAATGATTTGGAGTGACAGATATGGGAGTATGTAGCTCCGTTTGAGGAGTTCTGTACAGAACATGGGATTATTCACCAAACTACGGCTTCATATTCACCTCAGTCAAATGGCATTGCAGAACGCAAGAATAGATCTCTAAAAGAGATGATGAATGCAATTGTGCTTAGCTCTGGCCTACCCAGAACATGTGGGAGGAAGCCGTGCTTTCAGCAAATCACATTTTGAATAAATTGCCACACAAGAAAATGGACAAGACTCTGTATGAGTCATGGAAATGAAGGAAACCTTCTTATCATTACCTGAAAGTGTGGGGGTGCCTAGCAAAGGTAGAAGTACCTAAGCCTAAACAGGAGAAGATAGGACCAAGACTGTTGACTGCATATTCATTGGATATGTTTATCACAGTAGTGCATATTGATTCTTGGTACACAAATCAGAAATTCCTGATATGACTGAAGGAATGACCATAGAGTTGAGAAATGCAGTGTTCTTTGAGAACGTCTTTCCGAATAAAGAAAGGAAAGAGATTAGTTCTAACAAGAAAACTTATGAAGCTGGTCAAAGTTATCCTCAAGAGGAAGATGAATCGAGACGCAACAAGAGACCTAGAGTGACAAAGTCATTTGGTCCGAATTTTCTAACTTACATGTTAGAAACCGAACCCGGGACAATTCAAGAAGCATTGTCCAGCCCAGATGCTCCTCTCTGGAAGGAAGCTATCAATAGTGAAATTGAGTCCATCATGAAAAATCATACGTGCGAGTTAGTTGATCTTCCACCGGGGTGCAAACCTTTAGGATGCAAGTGGATCCTTAAAAGGAAATATAAGGCTGATGGATCAATCAACAAATATAAAGCTCGGTTGGTAGCAAAGGGGTTCAGACAAAAGGAAGGATATGATTTCTTTGACACTTACTCACCTGTCACAAGAATCACATCCATTCGAGTGCTCATAGTTATTGCAGCTCTGCACAATCTTGAAATACATCAGATGGATGTAAAGACAGCTTTCCTAAATGGGGAACTAGACGATGAGATTTATATGGAACAACCCGAGGGTTTGTAGCACCCGAACAAGAGAATAAAGTATGCAAACTTGTCAAATCACTGTATAGGCTGAAACAGACACCTAAGCAGTGGCATGAGAAATTTGACAAAATGATGATGTCAAATGGGTTCAAAATCAATGAGTGTGACAAATGTGTATACGTTAAAGAAACACTAAATGATTTTGTGATTGTCTGTCGTTATATAGACGACATGTTAATCATGGGTAACAACCATGATGCAATCGTGAAAACTAAGAACATGTTAAAGAGTAATTTTGACATGAAGGATATGGGTTTAGCAGATGTCATACTAGGAATAAAGATTTCTAGGACATCTGAAGGAATTATCTTATCACAATCTCATTACGTTGAGAACGTGTTTAAGAAATTCGAGGCTTGGGACTTACCTCCGACTAAAACTCCGGTTGATCTTAAGTCTGCATTTAGCCAAAAATAAAGGTGACCTAGTATCTCAACTGAAATATGCAAGAGTCATTGGTAGCTTGATGTATCTCACAAACTGTACACTCCCCGACATTGCATACTCAGTTAGTAAACTTAGTAGATTCACGAGTAATCCAGGGTCGGACCACTGGATAGCTTTGACAAGGGTTCTAAGGTATCTAAAACATACCATAAACCATGACATACTTTATACGAGATATCCTGCTATATTAGAGGGATACAACGATGCTAATTGGATATCAGATATGACTGACTTCAAGTCCACAAGTGGATACGTATTCACTATAGGTGGATGAGCAGTATCTTGGAAATCTTTTAAGCAAACGTGTATAGCTCGATCCACGATGGAGTCTGAGTTTATAGCGCTAGATAAAGCCGGCGAAGAAGCCTAGTGGCTTAGGAATTTCTTAGAAGACATTCAGTGTTGGACAAAACCTGTGTCTCCAGTAATGATACATTGCGACAGCATGTTGGCAATTGAGAGGGCACAGAGTAGTATGTACAACGGTAAGTCTCGTCATATTCGTCGGAGACATAATACCGTGAGACAACTGATCTCTGGTGGTATAATTTCTATTGACTATGTGAAGTTTAAGGAAAATATTACGGATCCGCTAACAAAAGACATTAATAGAGATCAGATGTATAGTGCAGTGAAGGGAATGAGGTTGAAAAACCACACATTACAGACGTCATAGTGGTAACTCAACCATGAAGCGTGGAGGATCCCACAAACTTGGTTCAATGAGACAATTAAGCTATGATCTAAGTCTAGATATGCACTTGGAATTTATCCAATGCTCCATTCTTGAGGCTGCCCAACTGCAGAACCTGTGCAGTGTGGTGAGGGTAAGCATTTTGAATGCTTTTAATAATTCCTATAGCCTTTAAAGGTGGGGTATGACATGATACTCTTTATGAGAGATCACCTATATGAGTGAGAAGTGTGGCCGCTTCAACTCCAAAAAATGGAGAACGCTCATGAATCCGAGATATGGTCCACAGCCGAAGCGGACACAACGTGAGAACTGAAAGATATCAGAACTATTGTTGTATGGGTATTATTATCTTGGTATACACAAATGGCGAAGGGGTTCAAGGCATCGCGTCCACCAAATCGCTAGTATATCTGATAGTACTCCACTAGGGAAGATTCAAAGCCGGAAGCTATCTATCCTGATGCAATAATGGTTCGTCGGGACTTTCTTAGGGGTCCGCATTTATGCATGCATTAATTTCATCATTCATGTGAGGGGTTGTTGGAAATTGGAAGAGAAGGTTGGTTTTGACCAAACTTTGACCAATTTTTAATGTTGATTTCATTTTAAATAAATGGAAATAATTTGCTAAATCGGAATCTACGTTCCGTGTAGATGAATGAAGTGTATTTACTTTCGAATTTCCAATTTCGGGTGAATGAGAAATTAATACACAAAGTTGGCAACTTGGATCCTTCTTGTGAAGGAAAATGGAAAAAAGATGAACTTGTCCCACATTGAAAAATTGGTGGAAAAAGATTCACTTTATTAATAGGAGCACATGTATAAGAGATAATCATGTGTGGTCCCTTATGGTGGAACCTAGTGCCATTTTTTGGACCAAGTTGGCTAAGCACCCACGCACCATCCGAACCGCACGAGGCACTGTTGCACTTGAGTTAGGTTCGAACCAATTCAGGTTGGGTCGGACCGGGTCGGACCGGGTCGGGTTCGGGTCGGGTCGAGATAGGTGTGAAGGGGTGTGACCAAGTGGTGTGGCCCTTGGGTGTAAAAGGGTGTGACCAAGTGGTGTGACCCTTAGGCCAAATGGTTTAACCCTTGTGAAGAGGTGTGAACACATCTCTTGGATTCAAGGGTGGTGTTCATTGTGGGAAGGGACACATCTCTTTACTCCTATAAATAGGAGACCCCCTCATTTCATTTCTTCATTCAAAAATTCCGAAATACATTTAGAATTCATTCTACGTAGAAATCGTTAGTATTCTTTTCAATAGTCATCATTAAGAAAGTCTCGAGTATCGAGTAAGTTCGCCGATAGCTTTTGGGTTGTTGTGCCGTAATCCTTAAGCTCGAAGTCGTTGTATCTTGGGGACGATTTCCGTTAACTGTGAACACTTGGAAACGGCACAATATCGTCTTACGGAGAAAGAGCCTAGCTTTTGCCTCGACTTAACCCCGTAAACTGTGCATCTTTTCAATATACCTAACCACTTATTATCCAACATCAACTGGAGACATAGCTTTCCAAGACACGTCATACAACACATGATCATTCTCATCTTTGGCTCCTCTTAGTCCTGTGGTCAGAAATTGATATTGCTAGGACTGTTTTCACTGCTTCCACTCGCATGAGAGTTCACCACACTTCTCAAAATTCAATTATCTTATTTTTGCTATTGGGAAGATCCGTCGGATATTTATCTTATTTGCTAACAATTATCAAAATTCAAAAGGGATTATCACCCCTATTATTTCAAAATACAACCTATAATTAAAAAATGAAAATTAAAAATAATAAAATATATGTATATTAAAAAAATACTTATTCACCTTTTTTCCTCCCCATATTTTTCTACATTTTTTTATGTTTCAAAACTCTAGAAAAACCGTTTCAACATCAAAATTGCTACAAACACATTTCCAATTTGTACAAATTGAAACAGTACCCAACAGACGCGTTCAATTCTGGTTGGTCGAAAACAAGAAGTGTGTTCGATCACCGGGGATCGAACATAGTATAATATTTTGACTTCTCTAGGCCAAACATAGTAGTATGTTCAACTCCCGATGGTCAAACGTGATTCTTTATGTTCGATCAACCATAGTCGAATGAGTCTGTTGGACATATGATCGATTTTGACTTTTTTTATATGTTTTTTTTTTCATATTTAACTAACTCGATAGAATATTTCTCATTATAGTTAGCATCCTATTTCTCAATTATTTGTAAGAAAGAAGAGAGTGTGTGTGTGAAGGAGAAAGATAGAGCGGAAGGAAAATGGATTTCATAATTTATTTATTTTTCAAAAATTGGAATTTTTTTTAATATTTTTTATTCATTTTAATAATTTAGGGTATGTTTAGAAAAAAAAAAAAAAAAAGGGTGTAAATAGTCCACTTATCAAATATCATTGTACATCAAAACATGCTCTTACAATAATGTAGGAAAGATGGTAAAGGACAGGAGCCAATTTACACTCAAATTAAATTTATAATATTCATCAATCAGTTAACAATTGTGATTAGGATTATAGTCGGCCTCTTCAATCAATTTTTTTGTCATCTACTTGATGAAGTATGGAGATTTCTCATCATCAATTAAGGAAAATGTATATGAATTGGATAAAAAAGATAAAAACTAAAAAGATAGTGTATTAAAAGAATGAAAAATATTTTGGAGAATGAATATCTTGAAGAGGAATTTCCTCATTTTTAAAATTAGTATATAGGTCATGTGCGATGCACGGACATATAAAAAATATTATTTTGGTGTTTTGATATAAAAATATTGAACACAAAATAATATATTATTTGAGATCAATTTCAATATAATATGATACTCGTGTGATGCATGACCATAAAATTTAAATATTTCGAGTTTAATTTGAAAATGTCAATTTACGAAAAAATCAAGTTCTCAATAATATTTCAATTTCATTTGGTAACCCATGT
Organism: Scutellaria galericulata; assembly: GCA_946896805.1. Taxonomy (NCBI): domain Eukaryota; kingdom Viridiplantae; phylum Streptophyta; class Magnoliopsida; order Lamiales; family Lamiaceae; genus Scutellaria; species Scutellaria galericulata. Next base: position 4,215,934 of record OX335788.1, read on the forward strand.
GATGCATGATATATAAATTTCAAGTGTTATAATTTTTTGATATAAATACGTGGACTATGTAAAACAAACCTTAATTATTTAGAATATATTTTCAATATAACAAACCTTTTTTTAAATATTCTTTTTCAAAAAAGTTTCATCACAGTGCCATATATAGTAGAATGACAAATAATATTCATTCTCCAACTACGTCCTCTATCACCCCCCCCCTCCCTCCAAAAAAGAATTTTCATATATTTGTCACTATTTCGACATAGTTTAACTTTTTAATATTTCTCACTTGAAAATTTGAGTATGATGTTCGTAGTCATAATATTGTCATAAATCATGACGATTTACTGAAGGAACAAACTTATAACAAATTGATAGAGAATATTAAATAAGTGTTTCACTATATATAAGAATGGGTTAATTTCATTTTCCAACTTGTACTATGCACGTTTTGTTATTTTGCATCCTAAACTATTTTTTTCTCAAATCACAACCCACACCACACGTTTTGTTTACTTTTGCAACCTCCAACCAATATTTTCCGGCGAGAAAATATCCACATGATTTTTATGTGATAATTGAGGGTTATTTTCGTCATTTTATAGGTCATTAACTAACTCCCCATGTTTACTTTTGCAACCTCCGACCAATATTTTCCGGCGAGAAAATATCCACATGATTTTTATGTGATAATTGTGGGTTATTTTCGTCATTTTCTAGGTCATTAACTAACTCCCCCTCCAAAAGTGAATTTTGCCCTAATTTTTCCCACTTTTTTTTATAAATTGTTTGAGCAAATGAAGATTAACGGTGAGGTTCAAACAAAAAATTAGATCTTTTTACCATTGAAAATAGTTGATGAATTGAATTTACTAATGTCTTAGAAGTGCAAATAACAAAAATAACCCTCAATTAGCACGTGAAAATCACATGGGCACTTTCTCGCCGTAAAATATTGACCAGAGGTTGCAAAAGAAAACAAAACGTATAGTATATGATGTGATCGAAGAAAAAAATAGTTTAGGATGCAAAATTAAAAAACATGCATAGTACATGTTGAAAAATGTAATTAATCCTATTAGAATATATTTGTTGATATTGTTATTAAAAATCTAATTAGAGCTATACAATTGCATAAATCAAAATATAAAAGGGTGTCTTAAATTTTAATATTGACTTTTTTCAGTTTGTATATATTTTTTATTAGATTCCATCAATTATTATTATTTCTTTTAAAGTTCATAATTAGTTTTTTTTATTACATTCCATCAAATATTATTATTTCTTTTAAAGTTCATAAGTGTGCTCAATTATTTTATATTTTTCAAATATAAAGATATTTTCTGAAGAACGTATTAATTGTTCAAATTTATTTATTTAATTTATTTATGTTTATATACACATCACAAATTAAAATTAATATATTAAAATAACAAAATAGGTAAGTTGTTTGTTCTGTTTTAGTTCCATTTATTTGTGACGTTTAAAAAATATTAAATGGACTGAAAAAATTATTAAAAAAGTTTTTTTTGATAAAAATTAAATAAAAAAGAAGTTGCTTTTATTCCAGCAATTGGTTCCGAATGACATATAAAAATTTATTTAAAACATTTTAAAATAAAAAAATATGTATCATTTAATTTGTTATTTAGTGTGTCAATCAAACATGTTTCAACTAATTTTATATTAATCTTGAATTTTTTGATCTCTCATATTGAAATGTAGTTATGCAGTCATAGTTTACCAATCTATGTATTATAAATTTATATCATAATCATCAATTTATTGCTATTTTAATATTGTTAACAATGTTTTTTTAGTTACTTTTTTATGTATAAAAGTCGAGTTTTTTTATTTAATTTAATTGTAATTATTATTCAATCAATATATATATATATATATATATATATATATGTGTGTGTGTGTGTGTGTAGGTGTAAAAAAATTAGAAAATTGAGAATCACAAAATGACTGTCTATTTTTTTACTCAATTGGTGAGTAGTAATTAATTAAATTAATTCATATATATATATATATATATATATATATGTGTGTGTGTATGTATATTTAGGTGATAAATTAGTAGAGACAAATAATACTTAAGTTTAGATATGCTACCACTAAATAAGAAAATGTGTTATTAGTTAATATGAGATAATTAATGATAGGTGCAATTTCTATATGTAGAAGATCACACAAAATATATTTTCTGTATTTAATAATTATCAATTATTAATTATTAATATATTACATATTTAGTAAGTGAAAATGAGCAGAAAAATTTTATATTTCTATTTGTAGGGGTAATTGTTATTATATATATATATATATATATATATATATATATATATAGATTTACATCTAGACTATAAGGGTAAATAAGTCTTTTACTCTTTAATATTAGAACCCCTAATTTCATAAAGCCTATGGCTCATTAAGTCCTTTTTTTTAGCCCAAAACCCATCTTGGCCTATCCACATCACTACCCATTTTACTGTCTCTCTACTCTAATTACTTAAGCTTTTACATAACTAATTAACCACAATTATATATTGAAACTTGATATTATTAGTAGGAGTGAGGACAAGGTTTTGTCGACACATCGTGTGTGGATTTTCTTTTCGATCTTTATATTTTTGTATTGCAGTCTGTAAGAAAATTGATTAAAAGATGGTTATAAAATGTATTTTTAGATCTCCTTGTATTTAATATGTGGATATGAGAGAGTGAGAGAGAGAGGATTTTAATATTGTTCGAAGAAATAAAGTTATTTCTCAAAAAAAAAAAAAAAAAAAAAGTGGAAATCAAGAGAGATATTCCAACTTGAGTCATAGACTTCTCACTTCCCCCATTTGATCGCTAAAATCTACACCACGATTTAATTGTCATACAATCACAAAAGAATGTTACATGTATGGCTAATATTATCTTATATTGTTCAATGCAACCCAAAAAAAAAAAAATTAATAATAATAATAACAACAACAACAACAACAACGTATATTAATAAATAAATTAGTCAACAAGGTCTATATATTTTTAGGCCTCGTTTGGTTTAATGGTTTGGGCTGGTTTAGAGTTTTTATCCAGTCCAAACTCATGTTTGCTTTAAATGTTTGAAGCCCGGTTTTATAACTGGGCCCGGATATTAGATTGGGTTTAAGTGGGCTTGGAGGGTGAATTGCAAACCCAAAAAAAAGATGGGTTCCGAAACTCATGGATTTGTATGAACAGTAACCCGACTTGATTTTTCAAAAAACCCTCATTGTGCACTGTTAAAAGACCATACTACCCCATATTTTAAAGTCATTACTAATATGCCATTATCTTGTTTGAAATTGGGGATTTCAATTCAACCTTTGCCCTAACCCTAAGTTCATCGTTTTCCCCGAATCTAGCGGCTCCAACGTTGCGATTCCTCGACTCTTCCAGACAATCGATCAAAATTTCCGGTGAAACCATACTTCCCATCGCTCAAGTCTGCTTCTATTCGATTGCATTTCGATACTAACTCTTCTATTCGATTTTCACCAATGTTGGACTAGAAGAAGGACACGACGCCCGGTTGAAGAAAAAGGTCGGAGTTTTGTCGAAGATTGATCTGTTCCGTACACCGCATCAACCTACAAGTACGAATAACTCCCAAAGGTAAGTTAGATACCCTCATTGGTGGTGGCTCTACAAATACTTGGGTGTTTTACGTTTTTTAAAAATTTTGGGGGCTTCAAATCCATATATTGTTTCATGGGTTTTTCACGAAAGTAATCCCAGACTTGTAGTTATTTTTTAGGTTTAAAATGTGATTGATTTGAAGATGTTTACATGGATTCGGAAATTGTGAGGCGAAAGAGTGTTGTGTACACCTTTGGAGCAATAACCATGACTTATATCTGTGTCTCAGTTTTCTTTTTTTTTTAACAAATCGTAAGGTTGAATGTATGGAGTTCATTACTTTTCTGTTTTGGGTCCAGAATGCGTTTATGTAGTGTAAATTGATATTTTGAGAAGTGACATAATAGTCTAAAATGATTAACCTGCTATTCATAGTGCCTTACGAATGTGTTGTGTGTCTGTTTTATGAACTAATTTTTATACATTTCCTGCAACTTCATCATTCTATGTTGGGGTCTTAAAAATGGATTGGTTGAGGCTCGTATCGTTGGACGGACTTAAATATGAGTACTAATAGGGATTGTCGGTTTCATGTTTTGGTAAGTAATAGTGGTTGGATGTCTTATAATTTGTTTGCAATGTTTTGCTAAGTGAAATTCAATAGTGAAATCTGTTGTGCTAATATTGAATACTCTTACAGTTTTGAAGGATTCCTCTCGGAGTACATACTGTCGTCTACGGTGGACAAATAACATTCATCCACTAATCACCAAAATCAGGTATGCTCTCTGTTGTTTTCTGCAAATCGATTGATAAAATATATATTAGACATGATGTAGTTGAACCTTCAGATCTATATTATTGAATGGTTTGGGTACAACGTGTTGTAGTCTACTAAGACGTACCTGTTTACTTGACAATTGTATAAGATAATGTGTGTTCGTTGCAATGATTGATGACAGAGGTGTGTAGGAGATCCTACACCATTTGATTATGTTTAATATATCATATATATTTCAGTTAAATCGAATATAATAATAATTTGGTAATAGTTTAGGAGATCCTCACTGGATGCATTGTTGTTCTACTTACCATTTTAAACTTATTTGTTTGAATGTGAATTTGGTTCACTTGACGTCTATAAATATGAGACTTGTGCGTGCTTGTGTTTGAGTTGCGTGTAAATGTCCTCCCAAGTGTGAAATAGGTAGTATATATAGATAACGTGAAAACGATCTTTTCTTACACCTATGTCTGAAAAATTCCCTGCTACATTCCAATATTTCTGAGCTTGTTTGAAATAAAGCCCTAACCTTGTACATTATCTTAGATTCGGAAAAGTTTTGAAAATTCTACCCACAATAACTTCCAACTTCATTTGTAACATATGTGTGTCGGTAATCCCAAAAATATTCTAAATGCTAATATAATAATAGTAACATAACGAAATATAACAAAATATATAACACAAATCATAACATAATCCATACAAAAAATGATTAATTAGTATATAGAACAATTACAAACTCTTGCTACAAATAAAAGATTCTTAATCAGAAATGCATAATGTTTGTTTTGCTATTAGACATGCCGTTGGACGAGATAGATGATCTTGTGGCCGTATTTCGTGTTGTTGAAGCGATTAATGCTTCAATGAGAACATTTTTAGTTCTTATGTCTTACGACTATGTTAGGTTTTACCGAACAAATAGGAGGCGTCATAATTTGTCCACAAGAACAAAAAGGTACAATCTGCGTAATAGAGTCACCCGTCAATTGGACCATGTTCGTAGTTTGACCACCGACAATGATGATACATGCATTAACCACCTTCGCATGTCTCATGATACCTTCTCTCATCTATGTTACCTGTTAGAACATCTAGGTGGTCTTCAACAAACTTGTTACCTCCCAATATCTGAACAAGTGTGTATCTTTCTGTCAATTCTTTCCCATCACAAAAAAACCCGAGTTGTCAAAGATGATTTTACTCGAAGTGGGTACACAATAAGTAAACACTTCAACTCCGTCCTTGTATCTTTGCTATGGCTTCATAACATTCTCCTTGTGCAACCAAGACCGGTGGATCTTGATGAACCAACCGATCGCTAGAAATATTTCAATCTGAGTATGGATCACACACTTTAGATTTCACCATCTTATCATTTTTATGTTCTTTCAACCTGTGAGTGGGTCTGAACATAAACCCACCCATCTTTTGTTGTTATAAATGTAGGGCTGCCTAGGTGCATTAGATGACACATACATACCTGTGAAAGTCCCTCTCAGTGATAAGCCAAAATATCGTAATCGCAAGGGAAATGTATCTGTTAATGTGCTCGTTGTTTGTGATCGCAACATGAACTACCTATACGTATTGTCCGGATGGGAGGGATCTATTGCGAATGGGAGGGTGTTGCGATGGTCGGGTGTTGCGAGATGTCATCACCCGATCGAATGGTCTGAAAGTCCTTAATGGTAATCTCCTAGCCATTGTCAATGTTAAAGGAATAACCAAAAACCTAATTGCCCCTTCCAATTCTTCACTATATATATCAACTTCTTTTAAAAATGAAAAGATATGTAGCACGATAATTGGAAGAGCTAATGCATACCTTCTTGTTCGTGGTGTATGACAGGAAATTTTTATTTATGTAACGGAGGTTATACAAATGCTAAAGGATTTCTCGCACCATATAAGGGAGTAAGGTATCATCTGCAGGAGTGAAACCATGTCTCACAAAACCCGCAAACCCCCCAAGAGATATTTAACTTGTTACACGCTAGGCCAGAAATGCGATTGAGCGTTCTTTTGGCATACTTAAGGTGAAATGGGGTATTCTTAGGAGTCACTCGTACTACCAATCAAAACCCAAAACCATATCATTTTGGCTTGCAGTCTATTCCATAATTTCATCTGCACTAATGCTACCGAAGATCCATTAGAGAGTGAGGTGCCAGACATTTCCCCTCAAGGACAAGATGAAGCGAACCCTAAAGTTAATTACATTGACCACGTCGAGACCTCTCAAGAATTGACTACTTAGAGAGATAATATTGTCATACAAATGTGGAATGATAGGAACTCAAGTGGCTAGGGTCTCTCATTACTTGACTGGGATTGTGTCCTATATGAATTCTACTATATAGTTAATGTGCCACCCTTTATTTGGGTGTTCGTCATGAACTCCAAGAATTATGTTTTAGGGTCCATGTTTTCAAAGAAGTTTGGTTTATGATGAAGTTGTAAACCATATATAACTGATGTAAAAAGCATGTGTGTAACAGGTTGTTATCTTTTCTAATTCATGTCATATTTTGTTTTCCACAAGATAAGATTTTCACATTGTGGTTAAGTCTTGTTATTGCAACATATCCTATAAGATACATAATACATCAATCACAATATACTGTACTTTTTCAAAATAAACGTGACCTTTTTGTTTGCATTTTAAGTGCGAATCCACAAGCGGAACAACATACTCATGGAGGATACTATTGAAGTTCAAACAAAGAAAAAATTTACGCCTAGACGAACTTGGACTTTGCATGAGGAACAACAACTCGTCCATGCATTGAAGGACCTGGTAGTCAGAGGCTATCTAAACTTGTTGGAGCAGACAATTCACCAACGATGCCCCTGCACAGATTTGAAGGTGGAGCCTCACATCTCCAGCAAAATCCACAATTGGAAACGAAGTTATGGATCACTCATGTTGATGCATTCAAAGAGTGGTATCGGTCTGGATGAGAACTACAAGATCGCATCCAGACCGATGTGGAGGACGATGTCTGGGATGATTTTATCAAGGTATGAAGGCAATGTGCATTTAAATTAATGGCTGATGTTTTCAAGAAATGTGTTACATCGTAAGATATCACAATCCAAATATTGAGAAGAACCTCTACAAATTATTTTTCACAGATTATTCGACCGCTCGCACAATGCGCTACAAGACGTGGCCTTTCTACAAAGATTGACTGAAGATATTTAGCAAGGACTGGGCAACCGGAGAGGCTGCCACGGATTCACTAATGCTATTAATGACTTGTTGAACACATCAACAAATGAACCCACTGTCAACTCGTCAATGCCCTAGTGTAACGTGAATGAAGTGTCATCCACCAACTTCAACACAAGAACCAGAGTTGAGAGATGTACACGATCAAAGCGCATACATATAAGGGATGCTGAAATGAACGATCTGATGGAACATGATTGTTTCATCACTAAGATCAGTACTTATTGCGATCGGAACGAAGAAAACATGAGAGACATTACACGGGACATTGATGATATCGCGAAACGTGGCAAGAAAGAGATGGAATCGAGTACGAAGCGCAACAATGTGTACGATATGCTAGAAGGCTTCATGTTTCCCAACTTGAAGGCGAGGGTGCATGTTGCAAGGTACTTGTGTAACAATCCAATTGATTTAGACTTCTTTTACAGCCTACCGGACGAGGCTAGGGTCGTGTTGGTGGATGACATCATGATGAAAGTGGAATGTGTGCAGTAAATTGGGTAACTGGCAAGGTTTTTTGTGTTAGTTAATCCTAATACGTATAACGTAGTTTTCCCGTTGCCTGTATATTTTGTGTAATTAAGAAAGTTAACCTAAACTTGAATATCTTTTGTGGTCGTACCTGGAACCGACCTTTTGTGAATAGCCTTTGTAAGCAATCCCAACCCTTTTGCATAATTTGTAGAATCCCGTAACATCCTATTTTGAAATGATTGGAAATGTTTACTTCAAATATTGCAGATGTAGCTTTCTCATAGTTTTGTTTCTTGCACAATTTAAATCATCTCCTGTTACAAACATATTTTCAAATAGTGCAAGCAAGTTGTTCACCCTACTGAGAAGTAGGAAAGTTGCGTCTTCTTATGTGTTTAGGCGTTGGGTTTTAGTTGCATATTCATGCTATTTTGTTATATTTTCCTACTTATTAATTCTTCTTGGTAGATCTCTTCGATTCCTTGTTTTTGTGTATTTTAGGGGCTTAATGGAGCTATTCTGAGGATAAATCCTAAGTGCACGTGTTGGAGCGAGGCATAGGAGAGCAAGGAATAAAGTTACTGAATTTTGGAGCTGAAAACGCTGAACAGTACATTGACACAAGTTGTGCCTAGTACATTGACACAAGTTGTGCCTATGTTGACTGAGACGCCCGTGTTGGGCCATTTCACTGAAGCTGTTTAGAATCTCAATCTTAATTATTTCGGCCCAAGGCCTATAGATCACGGCCAGGACATAATGGAGACCTATCTTAGACGTATTTAAGGGAGTTTTGTGGGGAATTGAAAAACATTAGTGTAGAGACATGAGAACAAGGTTTTATCATCTTTTCTTTTGGAGTTTTTGAAGCCGATATGAAAGGCTAGACTACTTTTTCTTGGTTTGAAGGGAAGTTGAACCCAAAACCTCTTTTATGATTTGATTGATTTCAGTAACATATTCTCTAATTTATTCTCACGAATTGATTATGTTATTCAGTGATGAAAGTTTATGATTTGTGTGACTTTGATTAAGCCTGATCAACTTTATTGAATTTGCACATTTCTATTGCTAGAATTGAGATTGCAATCCGTAATTGTTGTTATTCTTTATTCGTAGTACCGAACTAGTGGTCGAGCATCGCTAGGGATAACACGACCTAAGTTAAATGAATCGTCGTACGTATTTGTTACTTAGACTAACCTATTTTCCTTGATCTTAAAGTTATCGTTACATTAAATCTATTTAATTAGATTGTCCAACGATTAGGTCTAATTAACAATCGTATCTTGATTAGATATGCTTAAGGGAAAATCCAAATAACTCGGCGTACTTGTTATTTGAGGGTTAGTAATTCATGAGGAAAGAAGAGGATATTGTTACAATCAATTTTGCATAGTTGAGTGAGGGTGGAAACAGAACTGAGAACCAAGTGCTTCCTTAATTGATTAAATTCCATTTTCATTGCTTGCTTTATTTCTGAAGCTTTCTCTAGAACTTTAAATCCAAAAACCCCCCTTGTTTTCTTTATTGAACTCTAAATACAAAATAATTAGATTTGTCTGCTCTCCGTGGGATCGACTTTTGTTTATCACTTCTACGTCTTTGTAGTGGTTTGAGTAGAGAAATATATTTAATTTTATCGTGCCGGCGACATCACGGTCACCTACATTGTACAAGTAAAATTGAATTAGAATTGTTCTCAAGTAAATCAACTCTTGATGAGCACAAACGTAAATACCATTAACCCGTGTTGCAAAATAATGCACTTAATTCAAAGACACAAGTAATTCAAATTATATTTCACAAACAACGTGGATATTTTGTTAAAGAAAGTGACACTAGCTACATATCATTGAAATCATACATGAAATACATAAACCCTTCTAGTAAACGTTGGCATAAAATGTTTACTAGACACACAACGGGAACAACAAGACAGAGCCATACTAGTATGCATCATAACTTTTGAAACTAAGGTGAGGTATGACACAGAAGTTCATCCCAAAGACTAACAACATACATAAGGAAAAACAAGCAATAAGAAGAGCCACAAATATGTCGGAGGCACTGAAAATTGACTTCGATGGTCCATTCAAGCATTACTTCTTTGAGTTCGGGGTTGCATGGGCAGAGGATGACACATACGAGGCACCATGCAAGCTGAGACACATGTTGTCTGGAAGGACCGCTTTCCTTTTTCCTACACCATTGGCAGTACGGTTTAAAGAATTCATCTCTGTCTTGAGAGATGGGGAACGAAATGAACCTTCCTCATCAGAGTCGTCCCATTCCTTTTGCAACTCATTCCAGAAGTTTGTTGACAAGCTACTTTCCTTGTCGCTTGAAATCTGAATAACTTCATCTAGGGGATGAATTTCTTAGCCGTTACTTGTTTCACATCGTCGGAAACCTGAATAACTTCTTGTACGCCTCTTGGACAAGGAAGTGGTATAGAAAATTGTGAATGGGCTCCAAAGATGACTTGAAGGTCATCTCAATATGGGTCTCCATACGTAGAGTATGCTTGTGTAAAATGATCCTCCTAGGAAAATTCTTATCAAGTGAGAATCCACTAATTACGAGGGTTTAATGTATACCATAAATATTTCAACACAAGCATATATCAATGTAAATATAGTTGGTGTACATACCTTGATTATGTGGGACCAAGTGGCTTGCTCGCAATCAAGTATGTTGGTCTCTTTCGTCCAAAAAATATCATCGCGAAACATCAACCAAGAGAATGTTGCATGCCTTTTTCAGAGCCTATGTGTTTGTTTCACACACTCTTTGAGGTCGAAATTGTTGTTGAAAAACTTGTTCACAAAGTATTGTGCTGTCTGGATGGCATGCTTGTTGTCACCACCCGCAGTAAACTTACCCATCCACGTTTGGTCTACCAATACATCAATAAATAAGGACCCTTCATTTTCATCCCACTCCAAATCATAGAAAAAATCCTCATGTTTGAGTTTTATATCCTTAGACATATTTGAATTGTTGTTGAAAGTGTGGATTGTGATTATGTATGAAGATGTGTGTCTTAACATAATTATGGCAGCTTGGTATATATAAGTTGTCTTAAGAGTCATCATCACTCAAGTATTGCAGGACATTTAATGCACCCACTCAACCTAAACTTGTAATGTGTGATGAAAAAGAAGTATCAAATATTCATCTTTTAGATACAACGTTGAATGCATTAATGAGCTGCAAAAAAGTAATTGCAAAGGTGAAGTGCATGTACAACAGACAATAAGCTTCAAAGATATAAATATTGAAATAAAATGCACATACATATTTGTGTTGTCATGCCTTTACCAAAAGAACTATTGTCTATAGGATAGAGTTGATATTAATAATTTGCCAAAATGTATCCAAAAAAGATTTATTCATCTTGGAAACTTGCAAAGATAACAGTTGTTGAAGATAACAAAGTGTTGTCAGGTGATTTTTGCCTACTTAATTCATGTTGTTAAATTTGTAGTTGCGGCTGCAACAAGGATGTTATATTGTATTTTGTCCACATTTGTATAAATGTGTAATCTGCCATTGGCGGTTGAATGGTGGTTTTTGTCAACTTCAAATACTAATGAATTGAATGAACTTGCAGTTAATTATATCACATCATTTAATAATGTTAGCCACCAAAATACATGTTGTTGTTGTTAAACTGTAAATCTTTTAGCAGTTTGCGGGCTTCAAACTTCCCCATGGATTTTAATAATTGATCTATATTTTGTGTATTGATAACAATCTGTTGTGTACTCATATTTTGTGGATGCTACCACCCTTGTTTCAATTACGGACTCGTGCACTTGTACTCCATATTTTATAATTTTTATACTGCTTGAAATCTGTTAATAACATTTATAAGGTCCTACCACATTTTAAACTGACGTACATACTTTTGTACTTGCAACAGATACCAATGCCGAAATGCAACAAGAACCTCGACAACTTCTACCATATTTTCACACGTCGAGGCAAAAGATTTGGTCGAGACGCTGCGTAAACGTTGCACTCAACACAACGTTAGTAGTGGGATTATCTTCACCAATGTGTTGACCGACATGGCTGATGAAAAGAGAGAAGTTACAGACGACACCCGATTCAGTGCATTAAATGTGAAAGAGTTCGTCGCAAAAAATTTGGTGAACTACAAAGAGTTTTGCAAGTACATGAACACAAGGATTGGGGTTACATATAAGAATAGGATGGACCGCATCATTTTGAATTCGATCGAGTATTGGTTTTTCAAAAACAAGGTAAATCTGCAAATTACAACCCAATTGAATGCAATATATTGTCTATATATCATTTTTCATATTTGACTTCCTATCCACGAATCAAAGTACATGCATAATATATTAGTTAACTAACTCGACCATGTGTCTTTCTCTCAATCAGGAAAGCAAATTAGAAACAGTCTTTTGAGAGTGTGGTTTTCCCTTCTTCGATCTCTGGAGCACGATAATTGACGTTTACAAACCCGGGGAGACAAGTTTCGAAGATGTGGGTAGTTCGACAGGAGTTTCGATCGTGGTGAAGGAGGAGCCATTCGATGCTGATGCGATTGACTTTCCCTTTTGGATGGGCGCATCTGTGAAGCCCACACCCATCCCGCATAACCATTGGTTGTAGGTGTCCACCACAAGTGAAGCTATTCTGTTTTGCAGCACTAATGTAGCTATTTTATTGTTTTCGTTGTATGTTTGCCGTCCGCACTACATTCTCTACGGCTTGGCACAAACATAAGAAATTTTGAATATTAGTTTGCCTATGTGTGGCTTCTTTTGCAGTTTTTGAAGGGCGATGACCCTTATCCAACCCCTTAGGCACTATCATTATCATTGGGTATATGTTTGCACAAAATTTATCTATTTTGAAACAAAGCACAGCTTCATATTTCGACTATTGATTAGTGTTTATGGTTAACAAATATTTGTAATGTCAACTACATTCTCAGTTTGTTATCCATACTTAATCTAAATTTATATTAATAAACATGAAACACAATGACATAGTCCAAGACCTCATGTTGAACAAACATGAAGGTGGAATTGTTTACACATATACAATACATGGACTCCCAAAACAGAACTTCGTTGAGTTGCATATATCATCGAAAGTGATTACAAAATACCATGGCAGCTACAATACATGTTTGGAAATAAAGTAACATCCACGAATTTTTTTCCAGCTATGAAATTGCACAAAACCTCAGGAACTTAGGGGCTTAATATGTTGTCGTACCTCACAAAAGCACAATTCCGTGCGTGACTCTTTCTTATCATGTAGACCCAAGTAAGGACCACGAGCGAAGATATAGCTAAATATACAACTACTTTCAAGTATTTCTTCCACTTTTGTTCGTCCTCCCTCGCTAATACAAGTTCATGCTTCAACCGATCAATCTTTTCAATGCATTATATGGCCACTTCTCTAGCACGTCCTGAGAGTTGAGGCTCGCACCAAACGAAGACACCGCAATATTCTTTCTAAAACATTTAAAACAAGCCCGGATAATGATTAGACAACATTTATAAGGAACCGTTTATATCTATAAATTTGCTATAGAAGTTGAGGGAGTTTCATACCCCTCGAAAAGGACACGACATGAAACAACGCATTGGGTTCTTTTTTGTGAGAGAAGTTTAGATACGTAGAGGAATCGAATGTCGACAACACACTTCCCCATCTGTTGGTTCACTTCGCTTACTATGACTTTCTCCCCGAAATGAACTCGAACTACAATTGTAAGTTTAGAATTGGAGGGATTAATCTAACAATAGATAGAACAACCAAACTCGTCAAATTCGTGGTCATATAAACTGACATAAACCCAAATACCATGATTAACGACGTATATTGAAATAAAATCACCAATCAAAAACTGTTTTTAAACATCCACTCCCAAATTATTATCCTAATGATAATTTATGCCCAATTACAAGTGTATCCATTTCAATCTGGAAATAACAAAGAAACAAGAGATTTTGCAAACCACGGTCGTTGCGCTTAAGTCATTAACGAAATTTGCAAACAACCCCAATTGTTCCATACGAAGCGGATTTCCATACTCTACTGAACAATCACCCACAAAATCGACAATGATGTTCGCTACCCATAATAAATGACCGAAGCATATTTGTTTTCCATCTTCTATCCACCGTTGTTCGTGGTTCCAAGTGGAAGAGAAAATAGTGTAACACGAATGAAGCTCACTGGTATCCCAATCCTTTGTGCTGGGTAGAGAGGGTATTCTTCAATTATGTAGGAAATCTTCTTCAATTTCAATTTTTTGGACAAATTTTTGTTTCAGGATCATTGGTTCACTGTTGTAACCTATTTTGTTTTCATCATTGGACTCAATTTTGTTTTCGATCCTCAGCATCACCAATAGCTTTTTTTGTTTGCATAGGAAGGGTATAAGGGTCAAACAATATATTATCAATATTAACCAATAAAGCAAACAACAATTTATATCCGGAAACCCCATTTGAAAATACATAATACTCTAAACCAAACAACATATTAATCTCAAACCCATCATTCAACCCTTGAACCAAACAAACAAATAATTTTTCAAAAAGTCAAAGTGAACAGTAAAATTATTCCAAATTAAACAATCCTAACAAACCCGTCTGGAGAACCAACGAGCCCTTAATGTTGTATGAGGCGTATGTATTAACATCTATTTATTCAACTTGTCATTTATTCAACTTAGATGTATTAGGTTGAATAATGTTGCACTCGAATTCATCTTTCAAATTTGCAAATTTTTGTTTAATACTTCATGTGAAATGTAAACGAATTCATGTTCCACTATTAAACGAAATCATGTTTCAAAATTGAAAATTTTCGTTTAATAGTTTTAAAATCTGCAAATTTTCATTTTATAGTTGTAAAATCTGCAAGTTTATGTATTAAATACTTGCATGTCTTAAATAATTTTAAACGAATTGTAATAATAAGTGCATAAATTTTCGTGATAATAAGTGCATCAATTAAACGAATTTTTCTTTTCACACATTAATCGAATTTAAGTGCACTTATATTCATGTACTTATATTCTTATTTGTGAAAATTTATGCTTGTGCACTCATGCACTTATTAAACGAATTGTGTTAAACGAATTGTAATATAAGTGCATGAATTAAACGAAATTTTCGTTTAATAAGTGTATAAGCATAAATTTTCATTTAATATGGCCACTTTTCTTTCATAGTGGTAGGGATTTTGCACTATTAAACGAAAATTTACCTTAAGCCTATAAAAAAATTCGTTTAATAATGCAAATTGAGCAGCATATTCGTTTAATAGTATGAATTTCCAAATTTTCGTTTAATACCCTCTAAGTGATTTGATTGTTAGTTGGCCCAATCAATTTTAAATCCCATCAGCTCACTATTCACATTAGGACTGGTTAAAAAATGTGGTATTTTTGTCACTTTGTTATATTTTGTGGTATTGTAGTCAACTCACTATATTTTGTGGTAAAATTATCCACACTTATATGTTTCGTGTTACAGGTGGTTATTTCCCCTTTAATTCTATGTGTTTAATAAAAGAGAAAACTGTTCTATGATTATGCTTTTCCTATATTTAGCTTCTCTTTGTTCTATTACTCTTACATTAATTTATAGTTGGGAATTTACAATGTGGGATAGTATTTGATTGGTGGGTTAATTGGATCATGATTTTACTGGAAAAAAAGGGTGACAAATGTAGTATTTTCCTTTTCTTTTTTTTTTGATGACATTTCTTTTCATTGTAGGTAAGTTACATCATATAGTACAAAAACTCATCACAAATATAATTGATTTAACATTTTACTTTATAATTCTTTGATATTTGCATTTTACTATATCAATTTTAAATTTTTTTACATGATATCATATTTCTGATAAAAAAATTGCACTGAAAATTGATTCAGTAACTTTCATATAATTATTGAGGGGCATCAGAAATTATTTGGGGAAATTGATTTGGCTGATTGCTTGGTATTAATCTAATTTTTATAACTTAAGTTCTTGAAGTGTGTGCATGTTTTTAGTTGAAATTGTATTTTCATTCAATGAAGTATTAGAGATGCCCCATGGTTGTGACTTGTGAGCATAAAAAGTGTTGTTAAAATTATGTGACTTTTCTATATTACATAGCATTAAGTCCATATAGGGTTAAAAAAAGAAAAACAAAAGTGTGTATGGTATTTGTTGATGGGCCATCAAAAATTTGAACTATATGAATAGGACATGAATATCTTGGTATCATGGGCCTATTTATGAGTTAAATTCGGATTGGGCCTAAATCCTAATTCCTAATACTATTTTCATTACGCCGATCGACAAGCATAATGGTAAATCAGAAAAAAAGATAAATTATTTTATTTTCACTTCAAGTAATTCCCATACCACCACCTATTTCTTATAAGAGTGGTGTTTGTATGCACCTAGTATATGGATCATGATCCATATAATTGGACACGTGGGGGTTGGGTCCGACCTGAATCCGCGTCCAGGTTTATTTTTTTTAATTTATTACATAACCTTTATGTTAACCAAATATAACATTTATGTTATAGTAATATAACATTTATGTACAAATATCATAACATTTAAGTAAATTTATTTAGACTTTTTTCAATATAAAAAACATAATTAAAAGTTATGTAACATTTATGTTAACCGAGTCTAACTTTTATATTATATTAGCGTAACCTTTAAGTGATATTACTTAAACTTTTTTCACTATAAAAATTTATATAGTATGTCTTAACCTTTATGTTATAATAATTTTAACATTTACGTTATATTAGTGTAACTTTTATATACAAATATCATAACTTTTATGTACTTAAAGAATAACATAAAGATATATTATTATAATGAAAATGTTAAATTATTATGCATAAATGTTATATTATTACAACAAAAAGGTTTTGAAATGTATTATAAATCTGTCATACAATGCAAAAGGTTATGCGAACATAACTAAAATGTTAGGTTCGCCAAACTAAAATGTTAGAGCAACATAACTGCGAAATTAGGACTTTGGCTAGGATTTGGACACGTGAAGTGTGCGTGGGATGCATGAAATGCACCTCTAAATCGAGTCAATCCATTTACACAGATTTAAGATTCATGTATGGACCTGGTGCACAGAAACATTTGTGTTTTTATAATAATGATCCTCTATTCACCTAGAACACATGTTACCAATGTACTAAAGTCACAAAGTTGGGAAATTAATTTTCTATTAGTGATAGAATTAATTAATATATACTAATGATGATCAAACATCGATATTCGAAAAACCTACAAAAACACGTTGAAAGAGATTCTAACACATGCATTTGAACGCTTAAATCAGTATTTAGTGCTCGTATGAGGGAAAAGTGGAAAGAAATATGTGCACTAGTACCTATATGTATACATTTACTTTGTGAAATGTCAAATCTGTCCTTTCAACCAAAGAAAAAAAAAAACAAAACTACATAAACCGCGTACAATCTAATGGGACAAAATTCCACAAAGACAACATACCATACCTCAATTTGAAACGCTAAAATATCTCAACAGAGAGTAACAATATAGAATTTAAGACAAATAAGTTACCATATACCTCATTACCAACAGATCTGCCACGTACACAGATATAAAACACTTGTCCATGCAATTTATCACGTACTCATTATATTTACATTATGCATATTTCTTTTATATTTAATTAAGTAAAATTGAAGAATTGGCTACCATTTAATTCCTTGGCAGCCTCAGCCAGTTGGTATACTTTTATCTTCCTTCTAAGATATAACAAAACAAAAACCTCAACCTTAACTTTACAACAAACAAATAAAGAGTTGATTAAATTACTTGTAAGAAAAGCAATATTAACATTCACATTTCACACTCAATCTATAAAATGCTCTGATATATCATATACCTAATTCCCTACTCTTTTCTAAACAACTATTTTCAGTAAGAGATTGCTGATTCCATCCTCTTCAAAGGTAGAATATCAACATATATTTTTTCATATTAGGGAAATAGTTTATCTTTTTTTTATTTTTTTTATTATGCCATTTTGATCACAATATTCTTTTTTTCTATTTTTGTTCTTTTCAGAGTAGTAGTTCAAATCATAAAAGCAGAATGAAGTTCAAGTTGCATTCAAGAATCAACAAGTTGTTCACATGTAGTGGTAATTGTGTTTTATGTATAGATACTAATGTAGTTCCCGTTATTCACATCGAATTGAATTCTCTATTCCAATTAATTAAGTTTTATTGTACTATTACCTTTATGTTATAAATTAACTTAATATATGAACCGATTAATATTTTTTTTCAAAATCAACTCTCCATATTGAAATAGGAAGAATAAGTTGAATTCAGAAATACCTTACAGCTTCTTTGTTGCATGTTTTTGGGGAGACAATCTTTTTAACACATTTAAAAGGTTGTTTTATTTCTTATTTTGAATCATTTAGAAGTTATTTGTAAGATGAAACAATCAGACACACGTAAGTCATTGTTGTTTTTTAGTAATAGGATATGTTTTCTGATTTTTTATCCATTTGATTATTATAGTAATTAATAGTACCATTTTCCTAATGACTTGCTTCTAAACTCATAACATTACTTAATATAGAGATTATTACTTTGTTACTCCATATATGTGTATATTTTTTTTCGTACACCTAGCTAAACTTTTATTTTGTTTATTATATGATAAACCAGATTAATCTCACTAACTAATAAATATGTGTTTCATCAGGTACTTTGTTTCTTTATTCGTTCTCTTTAACAAATTAAAATTAAGTTACATCTTACATAACCAAATCAAAGCAAGTCCAAGACGTCTATACCTAAATATAACAATATTTTAGTACATAAAGAAATTTCGTAAACATATAATTGATAATTAACTAGAATCTCTTGATACTAATGATATATTTTCTCGATGTTTTTACTAATTGTTTAAATGTTATTGACTTTTATTTCCAATATTTTTTTTCATGTATTCAGTTAGCCAAATAGACGATCCAGATCCAGAAAACGTGGACCTTCGAGAAGAGTATGCTAAAGCTTTTCGTACAGAGTCGTATAATGATTTTTGGACACATGTTCTTGCTCTGAATAAAGGACATCTCACAACTCACAGAAGCCTCGGCTCGACCACAGCGGCTCGGCTCCCATCCTATCGGCTCTTTGCCGAGCATCTTTTGGATCCGAATCAATCCACTGTAAAACGGATCTTGAGTACGACCCGGATCCATCCAAAAATTATGCCACTCTTGAGTGATTATTTTTCTAACACATCCGATGCTTCTCATTTATGTGGATTCCTCCTCAAAGATATTGACCACATGAGAAGAAAATACAAATCCCTAATTAGAGACCCATTTGAGCCCTCCCAAAACGGGTCAAACCCGCAAATAAAGCATTTACCCGTGGTAGTGACCCGAGTCACTCTATTCTCGAAATCCAACCCGTTTACTCCATCGGCTCCATCTATGAGCCGTTTCCAAGCCGTGCGTAACAGCTGTTCCGACACGCTCAAACGGCTCGAGTCACGCCGCGACAAAACACAGTCCAAAATTCGGCGGCTCAAGAAGCTCAAGTACGGCTCGGCTGTTTTTCTCGTTGCTCTCACGGCTTCACTACTTGTGATTGTCGCGGCTCACGCTTTTGTGTTGCTGGTGGCGGCGCCGGGGATGATGGCTTCTTCACTCGAGCTGATTTCGATAGAGAAGCTGGCTTGTTGGTCGGCTCAGCTCGACGAAGCGGCTAAGGGGACTTACATACTGATTAGAGACTTGGACACTATAAGCCGGCTGGTGACTCGGCTTAACAATGAGCTGGAGCGCGTGGATAAGCTGCTGCAGCTGTGGGTGGAGAGAGCCGAAGATCGGCTCCAAGCCAGTGAAGAAGTGGCTTGCCAGCTGAAGAAGAACAACCAAAGCTTCATTGAACAGCTTGATGAGTTGGAAGAACATTTGTATTTATGTTTCATGACCATCAATAGAGCTAGAAACCTCGTCACTAAAGAAATTTTGAATTCTGGTAATTCCACCTTGAATTCATCAAATTTATCTCCCAAATAATCTGTCACACAATGAATAAGTAATTAATTAATTTTTTTACATAGTAATCGCTTCATATTAATTGTTTTTGGATCAAGATATTCTTACATTAATTTTGGAAATTTTCCGTTTTTATTTTGAGAGGCATTTTTCTTAATAATATTTATGATGAAAGAAATAGATTTTACACATTAATTTCAAATAAATTGTCAAAAACATGCGAGAATTGTTGGTATTGATCAGATGATCAACAATGAAGCAAGTCTTCCTTGCCTCCCTCCTCTGCCATGTCAGCAACTTGGTCCATATTTTAACAGTGTTTCTTGAGAAACAAAGCTTGCATTCTCACCATCTTCGCTGCAAGAAACACAAAAGAATGCCAAATCAATATCTTTCTTTCACGAATCGAAGCAAGTTTACCAATAATTCATATCCTTGCCATGTCTCCTTAGCAACAATGAAGATAAGTAAAATCCGCTATCTAAGAAAATTAAACGTAAACACAAAAATTACTATTTTATCCCAACTTTATTGCTATTATATAAGTATAGATCGATATATAAAATGTATTGAATGATATGACCAATATATTGACAAGTTTTATAAATGAAGTTCAACATTATCTATAACTAATAGAAAATTCCAACTATATACTATGTATGCATGCATCTGTTTTATCAGTAATTTTCTCAATCAAGTTGTGAGCATGCATGCATGGTCTATTTTAGGTCCACTTCAACGTCCAATTAATTTAGGCTCATGAGACCAATAAAAAAGAGTAATTAATTAAATGTTAATGAGGGAGAACTGGTGAAGAGACCCAAGTTAGAGGTTTTTATTATATCCCCTTTTCATCAACAAAAGTGTTAGTGTTGATGTTGTCAACATCGACTTCAACATTAATTGTTTTTTTTTCTTTAAATTAAATCAAGTGATTTATTAAAGATATATTTAAGATTCACGTTGCATGATGTTATGAATCTGTTAGAATTTATTTCACGTGTTTTATTTTGCAGATTTGATGATCAAGATATTTGAATAAGTCAAATAAACTAAATTCCTATTTTTAAGGGATTTGTTTATTTAGAATGAATCTTGGATATCTTGTATCTTAAATTGCAGGATCTTTAAAGGAGATTTGAATTATTCAAAGTAACAAATTCCTATATCTATGAGATTTGTTTTGTGGAGCAACGTGACTTTTAGTTTGAGAAGAAAACGTGACTCTTTGTCCACAAGACTCACGATCCATACGTTCCAAAGAGAAGGAGAGGAGGACTAATTCAACGTGAAGTGAAGAGACTTTGTCAAACAAGCAAGAAGAAAGGAGGAGAAGACTGTTTCAAACATGAAGAAGAGATGACCATGTCAAATCACGTGAAAAGCATGAAGTGTGGATTCCATGGAGAAGCATGAAGGAAGAGCGTGGCGTGCAAGGAAGAAGAATGAGTCCATTGAGTGACCTTGGTGCGCAAGGAAAGGAACTAGATCATGGATTAAAGCATGAAGTGCTGCTCAATCATGTGTTCAAAAAAGTCTATAAATAGGAGACGAATTCCAGAAGATCAAGTAGACACTTCCACATTTGCATACAAGAGATCTCAAGCAAGTTTTCATTTCTAGCTCTTGTATTGTTTTAGTCGACCACCTTTTAATTTCCAACATTCTACTTATTTTAATAGATCTATTCTCCAATAGATCTCTAGCAAAGTAGGAATTGTTGCTTGGTTGATAGATTTGAGAGTTTACACGTCCATAGTGTTCTTCTTTAGAGTGGACGTATATAGAGTGTCATTTTAGAGGATTTCACAAAGTTCTCGTATTGTGTTGTACTACAAAGATATACTGAATATGACATTTTTTCCCTGTTGGCATTCCACGAGTATCATTATATACTCGTGGATAAATTTCTTATCTTGATTATTTTATATCTTTGTTCATTCCGCTGCGTGTTAACTCTGGTGTTGACAACAGTTTACACAACACAAACTCACTGTTGCTATTTATCTTGCATTTGAGTGTTGGGACAGTTTCAAAAAGGATAAAAAAATCCACATATTAATATATGTTGGGATATTTCAGTAGTTATCTTGATAAGACAAAACACAAATAGCACAATAAGAAAAGAACAGTTTGCTTAAGGTATTGATACCTAGTTTCCACATTACATGATCACAAGTTTATCGATACCGAAGGAAAGATCATGTAATGGTTTTCCAAGATACAAGGAAAACCAACCTTAGAAGAAGTAAGAACACTTCTAAGGATCAGCATGCTGTAGGGAACAGCAAGCTAGAAGAAGTATCCTTAGTGAAAATGAGATAGGATACTGAAAGAAGTTGTCAGCAGGTTGTGAGAAAGTTGTTCTGAAAGAAAAACTCAGAAAGCAAGTTACTACTGCAAGAAACCAACAGGAGCTGCAAAAACCCATTCTTGCAAAGACTGTTGAGGATACAGGACCGATCGAGGAGACGGGGTCCTTGCTGAAGACCTCAGGCGAGGTTGTTGTTCAGACAACACTCTCTAAGGATGAGAAGACCTCTGAAGGGGCGGTTGTTGAGACAGTATCCTTAGAGGATGTTCGAGGAGAAGCTGAGGTAACCGCTAAGCAGCTAGAGACACCTCATGAGGAGGTTGATGTTGCTACTGCTCCAAGCTCAATAGAACCTATCCAGGTTACAGCAGCAGAAGTTACTAAGGAAGCTGCGTATGCTGAATTCCTCCGAAAGGGCGGCAAGTAGCTGCTGTAAGAAAGCAGTTGTTGCATTGTAGCAAAGTAAGAAAGAACGGCATGCAACATCGCTGCAAGAAAAAGTTACAGCATACTGCGAGGAAAGATACAACAGTATTGTACGAAGACGCTGCAAGAAGGTCTAAGTTACAGCAGCACAGTAAAGGATAAACAGCTGCAAGTAGACCTAGGATACAACACGAAGTTTTCTACTCAAACAAGTCAACTGAATAAGTATCCTGCAATCCAAGCAAGAATAATTAGAGCCGTTCCAGAGAAGATCAAAGTTGCAAATACGGAGCTAATGCCAAGACGCCACGTGGACTGACGCACTGCGGAAAGCTGCAAGCCGCAACTATCGCATTAAATGCTCCAGAGAGAAAAGGTCAAAAAGCATTTAATGCGGCCACAGAGGAGATCTTGAGAGATCGTAGTTCACATTCAAAATGGGGAAGTGTCTTTCTTCAACGGATACTTTCATCCAACGGATATACTCTAAAGATCTATAAATAGAAGGTGTGGCTGATTAAAGAAATTGTGGACAAAGTTGAGAGGAAACTCATATATCATCCAAAGCTTTTAAGCTTTCACATGTTCAGCCACTCAACCTTCTAAGAGCAGTCGACAACAACAAAAGGAGCTCTCAGAGATTAAGACTGCTTCTCACCAATTGAAGTTTTATTTTCTTTTTAACATTGTTGCTGTGTGCGTAGGTTGTTTTAGGTGTCGAACAGTTGATAGGAGAGATCATTGCTGTTTATATAGTTGTCTAAATTTTATGCAACTTCCCTGTGTGAGAGTGTGAAACCCTGTGTGGGTTTGCCTTTAGAGTTTGCAGTTGTTGTGTTAGGAGTGTCCTGTAAATCAATCTTGCTTAACGAAGTTCCTGCTCGAGGTAGCAGTAGAGTGGACGTAGAAGGGTTACACCACCTTCGAACCATTATAAGCCATAAGTGTTTTATTGATTTCTTATCTGCGCTTTATATTTTATATCTATCTCTGTCATAAGCATAAAACGTTTTGAAAAGGATCATATTTGAGAAAACCAGTCTTGTGTCTTAAAACCTTTATTTTTCCGCTGCGTATAAAACTCTAAGTTACAGCGTGCAACACTGCATACTAGTGTTGTAAGCAGTAACTGACTGGTGCTGCAAGTTCAAGTAACTTGCAGAACAGTAAAGTTTTAACAGATTTTCAAAATCGACCAAGGTTCATTTACCCCCTCTGAACCTCGGACACCACTTGTGACCAACAATATATATATATATATATATATATATATATATATATATATATATATCTTCGAACAAAAAAAAACTTTTACAATGATTGATCTTTTATATATATCTTACCACATTTCAAGTATCAAGAGAAATATAAAAAATATCGAGACAAACTTATCGAGAAGCTTTGAGTTGTCTCAATTTTAATCCCAACTCGAGACAAACTTAAAGAGATCGAGTAGGTTTAATTAAATTATTAGGATGATTTAATGGTCAAAGTAGGACAATTAATTAAGAACATCCCTTACATTTTTTATTTTTTATTTTGTAATAAAAAACACAGATAGTGATCTGATAGACATTAGCTGATGTATTTCACAAAAATGTAAAAAGGGTTAATTGATTGTATAGGTCCAAAATTTATGACCACGTGATATATCATGTGTCACGATTTAATGTGGGTAGGAGAAGCATGTGTCTGTAAATATGTGTTGTAAAAAACGTACTATTTCTAACAACTTAATTGCATTAACTTGTCAATTTGTGCAGTTATTTGTTGCCTTGTTTGTTGCATGCCCTAATTAGGCATTTGATCTCTACTCTTTGAAATTCAGTCGTTTTTGTAGTTATACCCAACTGACAAAAAGATTAAATACATATTAATTGGTTGCATTTAAATCAATGTTGGTGGAACTGAATTGATGATCGAATTGTATTGACTGATCCTCAAACAATTTAGGCGGTCCCACCGACGATCCGATCGATTACATAATACTAGTTTTTAATTTTATTTAACAATTTTACTTAGGGTTAAATGTAAAAAAAACCTAAATTATTGATTTTTTTTTCAAATTTTTTTTTTTATCAGATTGCAACATGAACTAATAAAATTTATTAAATTGTAACTTCAAACTCATTTTCTAGCGAAACACAATACTAATAGTTTCGAAACACAATCATTAAATGATATTAGGATGTATAAGACAACTATGGCACAATGCATAAATTGATCGGTGGACAACCATGTTATGTTATGTGATAAGGTGTCATTAATACCCACAAACGGGCCAAATAAAAGAGGCAATTATTATTATTATTATTTTTTTTTTTCTTTAACACCAAATTTGTAGTCATTTATTGAATACATTCAGTTGAATTTTGAAAACTTGAACGGTAAATTGAATTAGCCGCGGATTCAGGTTTGTATATAACCACCTCCATAGTAATTTCAAAATCATAAAAAGTCGTAGAAATAGCTCTGTATTTTAATATGATCCTAAATTATCTTTAGGTGTAAAGAAATAAAGAAAATATATTTTAGTGAGATTTTGAAACTCAAACTAATTAACTAACCAGCTGCTACCATTTAACTTCATTAAGTTTAGAAAAGAAAAATCTCATTAAACAAGACCCGGTTTATTAATCAATTCTCAATTTTATACTCAAATTTTGAATTTTCTTAATAATGTTGAAGCCTTAAATTGAAAAATAAGGTTAAATTAAGTGTATAGAGAAATTTCAAAATTTAAGTCAAAATTAATAATTAATAGTGATATAGTCGAGATGATATATTTCCGAAATGAATATCTCGTTCAAAGTGGTCGAAATGTTATTATACTAATACGGGATCAATTATCATTTCGTATAGATTTACACGAGTGATATATTTCAGAGATGTGAATATCAGCATATCTCGCTATACTTAAGGTAGATTTCTGGACCCTTGAATCTTTATCTTATATTTCGAGATGGTAACTCCGAGATACTTTATGTCGCTCAAACCCACGATCTAGAATTTTGGTAACCGCTCTGTGTTAGTGGTTTCGTGATGCGATATTTTAGGGGCGGTTAAATTAATTCGAATTTAGGTATAAAGATCATCATTCTTCATTCTAAGAGGGGGACATCTACATTAGGAGAAACAAATACAAGTGTGACAGGGAAAGTGATTTCTAGATATAACAAATAGTATATAAATTGGATTTTGTTTTGAAATTTATCCGTTAATCAAGACGAGCTAGTGATTTCCACTCAAAACTAGCTCTGTGCTCCAGGGGCATCTTCAGGCATAAGCGATTGTAGCTCTTGTTCTTCCGCAATTGAGCAAATATTCGATGTATGGGATTTAAAAAAAAAAAAAAGGTTTAATTTACAATTTTAAAATGATGGTGTCATTTATTATTATTATTTTATTTTAACAATTAAACCTTAATTTATATATTAATTGGTTAAAATTTTCATAATCCTTATAACACTTTTAGAAATGCAGATAAAATGAAAGAATACTACACAAAATTATCAAACTTTCCCCATTAATATATAAAATTAATGACATCATTCACATTAGATGTCGTTTTCTTGAATCTCATTGGTCCAAAAAAGTGCTATAATTAAATTTCACAAAAAATTGTGTGAGATGGATCCTTTTGACCCACAAATCAAACTCATTTTCACTAATTAATACGTGAATTGTGAAGTGCGGATTGTAGATTGACCCGTCTTACGTAAGATGATCAATGAAACGGTCTCACATAAGACTCACTCATTAAATTTTGAACCAAATGTCAACAAGATTTCTTTATCATCATATTCGTACACCCTAATTTGTTCAAATCCAAGGCATGTGCAAATTGAAATGGTATGTGCTAATAGTGTGTTATTAATATTTTATGGATTAATTGTAATACAAACTACCACATTTATTTAAATTGTAATTTTAACTAAAAATTTGGAGAGGCGCAAAACTAACGTAACCTTATATGTAATGATGGAATTTTGATTCGATCAACATTCCAACTTTTCCTTGCAACCTGACACGACAACTGCCAACATGTATATTAAAAAAAATCATCACCTTTATGATTATCGTAAATATTTCGCATGTACAATTACAGTAAAAATAATACATGAATTAATGAGATAACGCGGTTTCCATCTAATATAAAAGAAATGAGAGACAAACTATGTCATTTCATTAATGTGTGAATTTCTTGTTTTTAATATCCATTTTGACAGTTCGGGTTAACCAGAAAAATTCAAACTGACAGATGCTCAAAATTACCCTTATGTATATAATAAAGTTATATTGTTTTTGCAATGATCTAAAATTTTGTTTAAGTAAATGTAATGAATTATACAACAATTGTAAAAATAATAAATTTATTAAATATCCATATTAGCAATAGACGTGTTCAGTAAATAAACATGTTAGCAAGAAAAAAGACAAATACAAATCAATATTCGAAATTATGTGTGCACACAAAAAAAAAAAAAAATATATATATATATATATATATATATATATAATATTTATATAATTTAAGGTCATGTTATTTTTACGACAATTAACTCATATGTCTATCATCTATGTGATACACAATGCTGAGTTAATATATAGCACCAAGTCCAACCAATTCTAGCTTTTTCTATCGATTTTCTATTCTTTTTTCGATTTTTGACGAAATTTTTAATTCCAACTTTTTTTTAAATATTATATTTCTTCAATTATATATGCTTACATTATATATCATAAATTTTTTAGATTCTGAAAAATAATTATTTCCAAATATATTGTATATATTTATCATAATACAAAATTAATATATTTATTTGATATAAACTATAAAATAAGTTGAGTGAGACCCAAATGTAATGCACAAAAATCTATATGAGATAATTTCACGTATAGTGTTTATGAGACGAAGTTATATTTACCATAAACAAAACTCATTTTCATCAACTTATATGTGAATTGTAGGATGTGGGTTGATCCTTCTTTCGAAATTAGATTTGCATGACAGTCTCACTCTCACAAGAGTTATACTCTAAATAAATGTGTTATATATAATCAATTTCGACTTTTTTTTTTAATTTACTAATTGCTAAACATAATTTAATAAGTTAATAAATTGATAATTATAACTTTTGTTCAAACAACTAATTATTTAAAGTTATAATAAAAAATAAATGTAATTAGTTGATGCAAAATATAAATAATGATGAGTCGGTGGATATTAAGAGAACCATAAATAATGAGTATTAATGTTAAAAGAAATGTGAATGTGTATTAAGTAGATTGAAGATATTTGATAAGATGTTGACTCATGTAATTCATATTAATGAATGTTAATACCGCCATTACGTGTCCTGAGTAACGATTTTAGACTATAAAAAAGAGCTAAAACTCTACCTTTTCATATCTATTGTCTTTTTGCTTATTTATTTATTTATTATTCTTTTTAAAGTGATGTGAACGAATATAATATAGTCGTTTCCAATATGTAAGTAAAATTTTATATATACAAAAATATCATTATTAATTGATCTTTTGCTATACCTACAGAGATGAGGCATGTCTTCCAAAGGTCAAGTAAATTGAGCAACAAAGTTTTGACCAACATTTAATTTAAATATAGGTAGAGATTAGAGCTAATAAAAAAAAAACTCAAAATCTAATATTTAGAAACTGTTTCATGTTCTATATTTTTAGCATTACAATATGTTCTTAGTATATAATAATATTGGTAACACACACACACACACATATATTATGATATTAAGAAAAACAGAATTTAAAAAATAAATCCGAACTTATCATAATTAAAGAAGGGCCAAAAGAGAAGTCTCAACTCAACTCCCACCAAAAAATACAGTGGCGATGAAAAGACAATAAATGTCTCACAACTGCACTTATGAAATTATTAAATGCAATCCCCAACCACATCAAATTTGACACCCCATTTTAGTTATAAATATGTGCACATCTCCAAAACCCCATTTACCAAGCAAACTTCTTACATAAAACATTCAAGAAAATTTAAGGTTTTTTGGCAATGGCAGGTGAAGTTGCAAAGGGTGAGAAGAAATCAGACAATGTTGAAATCCTAAGCAAGACAAACGTGAAGCCCAAGAAAGCAATTGGGAGAAAAGAGTGCCAATTGGTCACTTTTGATCTTCCCTACCTTGCTTTTTACTACAACCAGAAACTGATGATCTACAAAGGGGGTCATGAGGAGTTCGAGGAGGTAGTGGAGAAATTGAAAGATGGGCTGGCAATAGTGTTGGAGGAGTTTCACCAGCTGGCTGGGAAGCTGGAGAAGGATGAGGATGGGGTGTTCAAGGTGGTATACGATGATGACGTGGACGGCGTTGAGGTGGTGGCCGCCGCCGCGCCGGAGGTGGACGTGGCGGAGCTGACGGCGGAGGAGGGGACCTCCAAGTTCAAGGAGCTTTTGCCTTACAACAAAGTCTTGAACTTGGAGGGGCTGCAAAGGCCCTTGCTAGCTGTGCAGGTAACTAACTGCATTTAATTTAATTCAACTTTATTTGTTTCTTCTATTTATTTCATGCTCATCCTTTTCGCTAACTTTTCTACCTAAAGTTATTGTTGTTTGAACTGATGGATTTGAGTTAAAAGATTTTGAATGCGTGTGTAATGATACAAGTCTCGCTACTATACCCATCTAAGTACGTATATTAATGGGATAAAATCACATTTAATCCCATACTTATCGTATTTTTCGTAAATAGTCCTGTAACTCAAATAATTGCTTGATTTTGGTCCTAATGTCACCGAAAATTTCAAAATCGATCGGAAATTTCAAAATTGGCCGGAAAATTATCACGTGAATTGCACATGACATCCAATTTAGAGGTTTCCGGCGATAACTAATGACGTGTCATGACTTGTAGTTATTCTATTGGTTGAAGCATTAAAACTAATTCTAATTACATGGCACGCCATGTGATTAGTCATCGTCGGAAACCCCAAGTTGGATGTCATGTGCAACTCCCGTGACAATTTTCCAATCGATTTTGAAATTTCTGGCGACATTAGGACCAAAATCGGACAATTATTTGAATTACAGAACTAAATCGAAAAAGCAAACAGTTATGAGACTATTTGTGAAAAAAACGATAGTTCTGAGACCAAAATTGATTTTATCCTTATATTAATATACTCATTGCTGATGTGTCAAAAATTACATATAATTATTAATTTCAGATCAAAATATTTAAAAATATATGATTTTTAAAAAATTAGTGGTTGACATTTTAATAGATATCCACGGCGGGTAGGATAATATTATTTTTATACGATAATCCTTAACTTTTAGGAGTTTTCTCCGCTTAAGATACGAAATATAGGTTAATTAGTAGTTAGGGACTTGAAATATTAATCCAGGACTTGAAAAATAAAGTTATTACTTTAAAACTCACGAATTAAGTCTTTACGCAATATTTTTATTTTATAGTTCTTGAGGTAATAGTTTTTATCTTTGGAATTTCGAAATGATAAATAACAATGTATTTTAGACACAAATTAAATTGAAAAAAAAATCATTTTCAAACTATTAACTTAAAATCAAATCTATCAAGCTATATATAGGGAAACTAAGGAAATTGTATCAACTATTTTTGGATGCTATTAATAGAGATCTTGATTTTCATTGTGGGGTTAGATTTATCTAATTGGTCTTTGGGTGACAACATAACTAAAGTTCATAAGAGCAATTAATGAAGTTTAATGCTTCCTTCGACCACTCCATTAATACAATAGTTTGTCTCATTTTATATCCACTTTTTTTTTTCAATGTATATCATTGTTAAAATTATATAATTTAAACAACAATTTTAATTAATCACCAAAATTATGTAAATTTAACAGTACATGGTACACGGGTGGACCACATTAAATAATGATGGAAAGTATATTGCTAAAGAAATTTAAAATCCTTCATTTCCAACTGTATTCTTATCTTGATTTGGAGGACATTTCTACATTTTGGAAGCAATTAATTCTCTAATTTCAGTCTTTTTAATAGAGAGTGATTTATTACTTCAAAAATAAATAAATGAAAGAGGATTTTATGACATTTTATATCATGTCTATGAATAATACTATTATTAATCATTATGATGTTTCCATAGAGGATTTCTATAGAGTGTAAGGACGGGATCAAAAATACAATAACCACTTATAATTAAATACAATAATTCAAAAACTTAGGACTCCTAAAAAGATTTATGACCTATTAAGGACTTAGTTGACTGCGTTATCATTGTCACTACAATCATTCAACGCTTTCCACATTAAAACTCTATTTTACCCACATTGTGGAAATTACATTTAATTTTTCTGCTCGATTATATGGATGTTACATATTAAAAAAATCTCATTACACCATAAAATTCCTAATATATATATATATATATATATATATATATATATATATATATATATATAAAATATTTACATATAAATATTTATGTGATTGTATATACATTATAATATGAATTATATTGTTGTTGTTCTATACTTTTATACATTATTTGGAGGATGTGTAATATATTTACATCTTAAATAAATCTATTATTAATATTTCATAATTTTTTAAAAATTTATCAAACCTAAAGGAGTACTCTAGAACAGAATTAATTGCAACATTTATATCTCATTAAATTTGGCCGTGTATTTACAGCTCACAAAACTCAAGGATGGAGTGGTAATTGGCTGTGCCTTCAACCACGCTATACTGGATGGTACCTCCACGTGGCACTTCATGAGCTCATGGGCGGCCATCTGCAACGGGGCCACATCCGTCTCGGTCCCACCCTTCCTCGAGCGCACCAAGGCGCGCAACACCCGAGTGAAGCTCGACCTCTCCCAGCCGTCCGATGCACCCGAGCACGCCAACTCAGCAGCATCCAACGGCGACGTCCCTCAGCTCCGCGAGAAGGTCTTCAAATTCTCGGAGTCAGCCATTGACCAGATCAAGTCAAAGGTCAACGCGGGTAGCCCGTCGAAGGCGTTCTCGACGTTCCAGTCGCTGTCGGCGCACGTGTGGCAGGCGGTGACACGTGCCCGGGAGCTGGCCCCGGAGGACTACACAGTGTTCACCGTGTTCGCCGACTGCCGGAAGCGGGTCGACCCGCCGATGCCGGAGAGCTACTTCGGGAACCTGATCCAGGCGATCTTCACCGCGACCGGGGCCGGTCTGTTACTGGCGGACCCGGTCGAGTACGGGGCCGGCGTGATCCGGTCCGCCATCGAGTCGCACGACGCGGCGGCGATCGAGAAGAGGAACGAGGAGTGGGAGAGCAAGCCGGTGATATTCGCGTTCAAGGACGCCGGAGTGAACTGCGTGGCGGTGGGGAGCTCGCCGCGGTTCAAGGTTTACGACGTGGATTTCGGGTGGGGCCGGCCAGATAGTGTTCGGAGCGGGTTGAACAACCGGTTCGATGGGATGGTGTATCTGTACCCAGGGAAGAGTGGGGGGAGGAGCATCGATGTGGAGATCACTTTAGAAGGGAAGACATTGGAGAGGTTGGAGAAGGACAAGGAGTTCTTGCTCCAGGTTTGAGCTTCCATGGCCATGGTTGCACTCTCTTTTTCTGTTTTATTTCTCATCCTCTGTTTTCTCTTTATTTTGTCTTGTATGGAATTCGGACCGCTTTTCCTAGTCATTTTAATTTTGTTTTAATATATTTTGCTCATGAAAGCTCACAATAAATAAATGGGAAAAATGGCCTCTGTACCACTTTTGTAATAATAAATTGAAAAAATGCCACAAAATATAGTGTGATTTGTAAAAATGCCACAAATTATAACAATCTTGTAAAAATGCCACAATTTTTGACCAAGTCCAACATGAATAGTGGATAAAATGAGTTAAGGGAAAACATCGCCAACTACCTATCAAATCGAGGTATTAAAAAATGAATTACACAATATGCAATATAATGAAACATTCGTTAAACCCTAAAAATTAAGGGTTTAACGAAAAAAACATAATT
Source organism: Scutellaria galericulata (assembly GCA_946896805.1). NCBI lineage: Eukaryota > Viridiplantae > Streptophyta > Magnoliopsida > Lamiales > Lamiaceae > Scutellaria > Scutellaria galericulata. The sequence continues at coordinate 4,248,879 of OX335788.1, forward strand.
CTTCGTTAAACCCTCTAATAAGGAATTTAACGAAGAATTATGTTTTTTTCGTTAAACCCTTAATTTTTAGGGTTTAACGAATGTTTCATTATATTGCATATTGTTTTGTTTTTGAAATAATTTTCGTTAAATTGAAACATAATTTTCGTTATATTATTAACTAATTTTCGTAATTATCAAATAATGTAATATGAACACTTAAATTATGAAACAATTTTGAAATATAAAAATTTAATTACACAATATGCAATATAATTAAACATTCGTTAAACCCAAAAAATTAAGGGTTTAACGAAAAAAACATAATTCTTCGTTAAACCCTTTATTTAACGAACAATTAGGGTTATTTTCGTTAAACCCTTAATTTCTAGGGTTTAACGAAATTTCATTAATTTCGCCGTTTTTTTTTTGTTAAATAATTTTCGTTAAATTGAAACATAATTTTCGTTATATTATTAACTAATTTTCGTAATTATCCAATAATGTAATGTGAACACTTAAATTATGAAACAATTTGCGAAATATAAAAATTTAATTACACAATATGCAATATAATTAAACATTCGTTAAACCCAAAAAATTAAGGGTTTAACGAAAAAAACGTAATTCTTCGTTAAACCCTTTATTTAAAGGGTTTAACGAACAATTAGGGTTATTTTCGTTAAACCCTTAATTTCTAGGGTTTAACGAAATTTCATTAATTTTGCCGTTTTTTTTTGTTAAATAATTTTCGTTAAATTGAAACATAATTTTCGTTATGTTATTAACTAATTTTCGTAATTATCAAATAATGTAATGTGAACACTTAGATTATGAAACAATTTGCGAAATATAAAAATTTAATTACACAATATGCAATATAATTAAACATTCGTTAAACCTAAAAAATTAAGGGTTTAACGAAAAAAACGTAATTCTTCGTTAAACCCTTTATTTAAAGGGTTTAACGAACAATTAGGGTTATTTTCGTTAAACCCTTAATTTCTAGGGTTTAACGAAATTTCATTAATTTTGCCGTTTTTTTTTGTTAAATAATTTTCGTTAAATTGAACAAATAATTTTCGTTATGTTATTAACTAATTTTCGTAATTATCAAATAATGTAATGTGAACACTTAGATTATGAAACAATTTGCGAAATATAAAAATTTAATTACACAATATGCAATATAATTAAACATTCGTTAAACCCAAAAAATTAAGGGTTTAACGAAAAAAACGTAATTCTTCGTTAAACCCTTTATTTAAAGGGTTTAACGAACAATTAGGGTTATTTTCGTTAAACCCTTAATTTCTAGGGTTTAACGAAATTTCATTAATTTTGCCGTTTTTTTTTGTTAAATAATTTTCGTTAAATTGAACAAATAATTTTCGTTATGTTATTAACTAATTTTCGTAATTATCAAATAATGTAATGTGAACACTTAGATTATGAAACAATTTGCGAAATATAAAAATTTAATTACACAATATGCAATATAATTAAACATTCGTTAAACCCAAAAAATTAAGGGTTTAACGAAAAAAACGTAATTCTTCGTTAAACCCTTTATTTAAAGGGTTTAACGAACAATTAGGGTTATTTTCGTTAAACCCTTAATTTCTAGAGTTTAACGAAATTTCATCAATTTTGCCGTTTTTTTTTGTTAAATAATTTTCGTTAAATTGAAACATAATTTTCGTTATGTTATTAACTAATTTTCGTAATTATCAAATAATGTAATGTGAACACTTAGATTATGAAACAATTTGCGAAATATAAAAATTTAATTACACAATATGCAATATAATTAAACATTCGTTAAACCTAAAAAATTAAAGGTTTAACGAAAAAAACGTAATTCTTCGTTAAATCCTTTATTTAAAGGGTTTAACGAACAATTAGGGTTATTTTCGTTAAACCCTTAATTTCTAGTGTTTAACGAAATTTCATTAATTTTGCCGTTGTTTTTTGTTAAATAATATTCGTTAAATTGAACACTTAAATTATGAAACAATTTGCGTTAAATTATTAATGGAGTTTCGTTAAATTATGAAATACAATAATATGATCCTTTCCTTAAACCCTAAAAATTATGGGTTTATCGAATAAACCATAATTTTCGTAAAACCCATAATTTTTAGGGTTTAACGAAAACTATGGTATGTTTCGCTAAACCGACAATTAATTAAATTTATTTAAGCTATTAAATAATTTTCATTACGTTATTACAAAATATTCGTTAAATTATCAAATTATTTTGTAGAAATTATCAAATAGTTTTCGTTTAATTATGACTTTCGTTTAGGATAGGATATATATATGATTGTCGTTTCGGATTATACTTTATACATGATTTTCGTTTAAGTGTCCAGAAGCACCATTCAATCAATGTAAACAGATTTATGACCTTTAATTTATTTTACTTTAGGGAGTAGACTTTTTTTTTTCGTTTTAGATTAAAATAAACCATGCCATCGTTTAGGATTAAAATAAATTTAATCCTTTTCTAATATCATATTCGTATTAAAGTAAAGATGAGTTGTACACATCAAACATACATTGGTAATCTATAGATCATTTCCCAAATTCGCTTGAAGATATATCGGACATTTTCTTCTGGTGTGTTCTGCGGACCCGCATACTGAGCAATGTTTCTTCTTCCGCCGCAACGGTTGATCCTCATTTCGGATGGTGTTTTGATTGAGGATGTCGTCCTCAAACGTGTCATATTCGAACGGCGGCATTTCGGTGCATCCTTTCCTTGTGTGACCAGTTTGTCCACAGCGACGACATGTAGGTGGTTTGCGTGAGGTTCCACCTTGCTCACCGGTCGAAGGAATACGCGTTGATTTCGGTCGACCGGCTTGCTTTGGTTTGTCTGGGGGAATACAGAGAGTCTTCTTTGCCTCGTCTGAAATATCCCAATCTTGGGGATCGGGAACAGGTTTTACGTCACCTTCCCATATACCCCTCAGCCATTTTGTCGTATAATACAGCGCAACATAAGACGTGATTGTTTCCTTTGCAAAGCTGCAAGCATAAATATAGGTTAACACTCATGTTATGCATTACACACACAACGTATTATACACTATTGATTGGGATGTTTGTAGTTTAATTATAAAGTTTACCTTATGGTTGCGCATGCATGTGAACATGGAAGCATCTCTTGTTGAAAAATACCACAACAACACTCGCGACGGGCCAGATCTACGAGAAATTTTTTGCTAACATCCGTAACTTTGTACGTGGACCGTGTAAGTGGCTCAACTTGCATTCTTCGTGCAAGCTTGGTGTACGCGACTACTCTTTCATGCACCGCAGCTGTCAGTATGTTTGTTCTTTCTAATGCTGATGTTCTCCTTTCGTAAAACCATCTTTCCATAACCCGTCGGGCACATTCCAGAAATGAACAAACAGGTAGCTTCCTCGCCCATAGAAGCCGAGCATTCCATGTCTCGGCATCGTTTGATGTCATGAAATTGAACCTTCGAACAGGACATTTCACACGAGACCACCGGGTTGTTCCTGCCTTTGCCAATGTTTGAAGAACACCTGCTATACCCGTCTCTTCGATTTTGGACATGTACCTGAGGGGGTTAAATTTGGAATTAATGAAGGTTAACATTTGAATCATACCTTCATCTATCAAATATCATCATGGGTTAGCATTTCAAATTGAAGGAAAAAAGATGTTTGGTGATATAATTACCGTTCGAAGACATGAGATTGATAAGAATACGCTGCCCTATGGAATAGTTCAACTATGCGAGATCCATGTTTTGCCAAATTTTGTCGCAGATGAAAACAACAAAGACCTTGAGTTGCTTCGGGGTACTCCTCTTTAATAGCATTACCGATGCTGACATGTTGATCGGATATAAAAAGCAATTGGCTGGGGCATCCAAATGCGATGCGAATATTTTTAAAAAACCAGGTCCATGACTCATCGTTTTCTACATCTCCTATCCCAATTGCTAAAGGGAAGATTTGATCATTTCCATCCTGCGTCACTGCGACAAAGCCGATTCCTTTATATTGTCCTTTCAAGTGACACCCATCCAGTACTATAACCGGTCGCGAATATCGCCGAAATCCTTGAATGGATGCCCCCAACGCAAAGAAGACATATTTGAATTTCCCGGATTCATGTGTCTCAAGCGCGGTGACTGTACCGGGATTCGCAGCTTCCAACGCAGATAAATAATGAGGCATCATTGCAAATGATTGTTTGGGATCTCCGTAGGCGATCCTCATGGCATGATATTTCGCATGCAATGCAACATCGTAACTGAGCTTCAAACCGTGTCGTACTTGCATTTCTTCCATGATGGTCCTCGGCTTGAGATTGGAGTTCTCTTTTCGTACTACTTTAGCGAAATACTCACCGATCAACCGAGATGGGAGTCGGCGTTGGCCAGAGCGGATCTCTTCGGACGAGCAATCATGTGGGAGAACAGTTCTCGTTATTGTCCATGTACCATATTTCTCCGCGGCGTGCAGCATGAATCCACAACGATAATGTTTGCATTTAATAAACCACCTATGCTTGTCCGATTTAGCGACACAGAATTCCACTTGATTCTCCAAATGGTACAAACCAACTGCCTTCTTCAGTTCATCTTTACTATCAAACTGGGATCCTCTATACAGATCGTGTGCAGACGCATATTCGTCATGACCGCAGGCGACCTCGGGCTCGTGGAATGCTGGAATATCAGGAATAAACCAATTTCGGCTTTCAATATATGTCTCAAAATCCTCTAAAGCTCTTTGTTGGTCTACATCTAAAGCTGTTTCATCCTCGTTATCCAATTCGGCTTCATTTTCTGCCTCACCAAAATTTGGAGGCGATCCTCGATCCTCATTATCTGAAAGTAAACACAAACTGCATATTAGTTAAAAAATCCAATTTGCAAGTACTATAAGGATGGTTGCTATTTCAAGTATTCATACCACTTCGATTATCACGTCTATCAGGTGCCACGAAGGCAAAATCTTCTGGATAAGGTATTTCATTACGTTGTACGTTTTCATATCCCATACTCGTGGTCGGGTGCCTATTCAAGTCGAACATATTGAGAGCAGAAGTGACTGATACGATGTCTACTGGATTATTTGACGGTGGAAACGGGTCCCGCTGTGTACCTGAGGAGGTCCCAATATCCTGATGACCAACTCCATAATCCGAATAAGGACCCAAATATTCTTGTCCTCCAAACGGGATGTTTGGAACATCCAACGAAGGAAAAGAATAATCATGGGAAGTTGAAAAATAATCATGGGTATCTGCAAAGTAATCATTCGAGCCAAGTCCTGTGGGAAAGTCTCATCCGAGAGCACTTCTTTGTTGTGATGATGAGGATACTCCAACATCAATCCGTTTATGTGAAACATAAACGATGACAATCTCGTTGCCCATGTACAATAATCGTTGTAAATCATGATCATTCCTTATTTTCATTTTTCTGACAATGCCATTAGTGTCGATTAATGCATGGATGACATATCGTGAATAATTCAGATTACCTCCCACAACTGCATGAATTGAGTGGAGTAAATCTTCATATCTTGTTGTTTGAAGGTGAAGCAGCTGTTTACTACCATTTTTATACTCTAGCCCTTCCCAATAACCTCCAAACCAAACCAATACGGACATAGAAGTCATCTTTTCGTTTAACCGTAACTGCGACATAAATTTTTAGGGTTTTCATATGAAACCAAAAATAACGTAATATCACTATGTTTTAAAATCAACCTAACGTTCGTAATTATAATGTACATATGCTAAGAGTAATGTTCAATAGCAATACATTTCGTTTAATAAATAAGAAATCCGTGTACTACTGAATAGAATGAGTAAAAACTATAGACAAAAGATAACGTGTACAAATGTAAAATTCGATATCAAGTAAGGAGTGCGTTCACCCTAGTGAAATCACTTAATTAGTTTACACAAATAACACCATGACATTAAAGACTGTACCCACTAATCATTTCATTTAGCCTAAAGTAAGTATTCAGCTAACAATAGAGGGGATAGTTTCATTCATAATTAATTTAGTAATTGCATTACAAATTGGTTTGCAATGGCATGACAATTCGTTCACAATTTTATTAATTCTAATCGTCCAACCTATTGGTTAAGGTATTTGACAATTTTGGCATTTAAAAAATAATTTAAAAATGCCTTCTGACAATTCGATTAAAAGTAGTGTAAAGATAATCCTACACGACATACTATTGTATAATTAATACTAAACGAAAATTGCATATACATAAATAAGTCTAAACGAAAACTGCATAAAGAACAAAGATTGCATAACATAGAAAATATACATTGATGCGAAGATTAAGGAATACACGTTTCATAACATATAATATACCCTATAAAGAGAAATTACAAACACACATTGCATGGCATATAGTATACACTGTAATTAAAATTTTTATTTGTCACTACAGTGCCGAATGAGTACATACCTTATTCGTAAAAATACTACACCCTTTGCCAGTTATTCGTGCACCTCCTTCTTGAACTCATAATACACCTCTTAATATGAACTAAAATATTAGGTGTGAATGCATGTTAATTTCAGAAGGAGTCGTCTTTAAATAGAAGGATACATAATTTTATAATTACTCACCCAATCACAACATAAAACGTGAGAATTTATTTTTCGTTTAGGTGCTCCTCACTGAATCTGACCTACACTTAATCACTGCCACTAATCTATTTATGGTTGAAATATCACTGCCATGAGCAAAGCCACTGTCACTAGCCTATTAAATGTATGTATTATATAATAATTATAAATTTATTTATGTAGAAATATATTATATATTACATTACATTATATATTACATAAATTGATTATATGTAATATTCTGTATTGTATACTGTATAACATATATATATGTTATAAATTATATAGTAGATATATTATAGTGTCGCAGGAACCAATATATACATTATATATCAAAGTTCGTTAAACCCTGAAAGTTAAGGGTTTAACGAAAAAAACCATAATTTTCGTTAAACCCTTAATTTTAAGGGTTTAACGACTTTTATTAAATTTTTTCGTTAAACCCTAATTTTTTAAGGGTTTAACGAACAATAATTTGATCCCATTAGTTATATTATTTAATTATTTAAATAATTATCAAGCTCAGTAATAATATATTTTCGTTAAACTCCTATTATTGGTTTAACGAATTTATGAAATACCTTTTTTATATTTTGTAAATTATTAAATAAATTTCGTATTAAAATTATCAAATATTTTGCGTTGAACCCAACATTTATTTCCGTAATTTAAAATATTTTTGTTATATTATTAAATAATTTTCGAAATTGCAAATAATTTTGTCATATTATCGTGAAATTACAATTAATCGTTAAACGCTACTATTATTGCTTTAACGAAAATTAAAAATAAGACCCCAATTTTCGTTAAACCCTAACAATTAGGGTTTAACGCTAATATTGTCCCTAGCTTTAGTTTTCGTTACACCTCTTAATATGAACTAAAATATTGAAAAGGGAATGCATGTTAATTTCATAAGGATGTAGTCTTTAAATAGAGGGGTACATAATTAGATAATTACTCACCCAATCACAATATTACATTAGGTTTAGGTGCTTCTCACTGAATCTGACCTACACTTAATCACTGCCACTAACCTATTTATGGTTGAAATATCACTGCCATTGCAACTGCCACTGCCACTAACCTATTAAAGGTATGTATTATATAATAATTATAAATTTATATATGTAGAAATATATTATAAACTAAATTGATTATATACTATATATTGTATTGTATACTGTATTATATATACATATATATTATAAAATATATAGTAGATATATTATAGTATGTAAATTCACGTAATGTGTGTGTATATATATATATATATAACAAAAGTTAACCTTGGTTAACTTTTATACAAAGTTTAAACCATAAATTGTAATATTATATATAATATATAGTATATAATGTATAATACATAATATTGACTTGTATAATATTATATACTGTATATAAATAGTTAACTGTATATATTACACAATATATAATATATATAATATTTTATTGTACATATATATATTGTATTTTATATTATATGTATTATATTATAAATATAAATATAAATTGGAAAAAATACCCCAAAATAACCAAAAGTATAAACCACTTCTACAAATATACCCACAAAACTTTTCCCCAAATACCCAATATATACAATTTTGCTGAAATGTTGCAGAGAATCTTTAAGTGTCACAGGCTTTAATACATAAAATATATACATTATATATCAAAATCGTTAAACCCTGAAAATTAAGGGTTTAACGAAAAAACAATAATTTTCGTTAAACCCTTAATATTTAGGGTTTAACGATTTTATGGTATATTTTTGTTAAACCCTAAATTCTTTGGGTTTAACGAATAATAATTTGATCCCAATAGTTATATTATTTAATTAATCAAATAATTAGCAAGCCGTTTAATAATATATTTTCGTTAAACTCTTAACATTCATGGTTTAACGAATTTATGAAATACCTATTAAAATTATCAAATATTTTTCGTTGAATCCAAAATTTATTTCCGTAACATAAAATACTTTTGTTATATTTTGAAATAATTTTCTAAATATCAAATCATTTTGTTATATTATCAATTATTACAATTAATCGTTAAACCCTACTATTATTGCTTTAACGAAAATTAAAAATTATACCCTAATTTTCGTTAAAGCAATAATAGTAGGGTTTAACGAAAATATTGTCACTAGCTTTAGTTTTCGTTAAACCCGTTTTTTTAGGGTTTAACGATTATGAAACCCCTATTTTTAATTTAATTCCTACCCTAATTTTTCGTTAACTATAAATTCAATATCATATGAAAATTGGACATACATTATATAATTTTCCTTATATTTGATCATACATTTATAAGGAAAATTAGTGGCCCCCACCCACCCCCACAACCACCTATCATACTATTGTACTTCATATGCATAGGACAAAACCAAATAAATGACAAAGAAGAAAGAATCTTGGGGGCTTAACGAAAATTTCAAAAAAACTTCTCCTTCTCCCCTACCCCTCTCTCGCGGATCCTCTTCCTCTTGCTTCCATTGTTGTCACAAAAATTTTGTGAAGGAATAGTTCGTGAAGGAAAAGTTCGTGAAATGGCCGAAGAGTATATGGAAGAGGTTAGAATTTATTATTATTGATGTTGTAATATAGAATTTATGTTCAAATACATGTTGGTTTAGTATATGATTGTTGTTTGTTTGTTGAATTTATGAATTGAATATTTTCTATATATGTTGTTATATGGCGTATTATACATTATTGTTCATTAATATGATATATATGAGGTTTATGATTTATTAATAGGATACGATTTGTCCGATAATGGCCTTATTAAGATATATATGTTTGTTACCGTGGATTGAATGTATTTTATTTAGTTAGATTAGGTGTTGAAATTAATTAAGATATATATGTTTGTGAATGAGGATTGAATTTATTTAATGTAGTTAGATTAGGGGTTGAAATAATATGGATTAAATTGTAAGATTGTTCGTTAAACCCTATCATTTGAAGGTTTAACGAACAATGGGTAGCAATTCGTGAGACATTTAAGCTTAACGAACAATTTACATATTGTTCGTTAAACCCTATAATTATAGGGTTTAACGAACAATATGTAAATTGTTCGTGAAATGCCTATGCTTGACGAACTATCCTACGTAATTAAACCCTTAACGAAACATATGTAATTAAAACTTAACTAACAATTAGTAATTGTTCGTTAAACACTATAATTATAGTGTTTAACGAACAATAGGTATTTGTTCGTGAAATCATAAAAATCAAGGCTCAACGAACAATAGCCTATTGTTCGTTAAACCCTATAATTATAGTGTTTAACGAACAATAGCCTATTGTTCGTTAAGCCTTGATTTTTATGATTTCGCGAACAAATACCTATTGTTCGTTACACCCGTCAAAATAATTAAATATATTCATGCATAATTAATTAATTTGTCATAATTGTTTAATTAATTATTTTTTGTGAAGAGTATTCATTTTCGAAAAATTGTATATCTTGCATTCAGTTTAATAATTAAGGTCGATATATTCATTTTCGGAAGGCCTAATTAATTATATCTTGCATAATTATATATTTTTTTTGAAATAATTATTCATCCTGTTTTAATTAACAGTTCTATGTATCTTGAATTGAAATGATTTTTATTTAAATAGTTTGCTTATTTTGGTGTTTGTAAAATGTATAGTTGCATTACGTTCGTGAGGCATGTCAGGGTACTGTCGCCTACATCAATGGGTACGTTCGTCTGACGGTACTCGATGAGATCAAGACACGACTTCGAGCACTTAGCCGAGGATGTCTCCGCGACTTCTGGGGCACCTGTTTCGGACATTTTTTGATGTGGAAGACGGAAACAGAGTCGTGCAAGGCATTTTTACACGTCCTCATGTCACGTGAGGTGCATGGGGGCGCCAGACCTGACGACGAGAGGTGGTTTGCTATAGGGCAGGACCGGCGTATTTGTCGGTTCAGGAGGCAAGAGTTTGCCCTAGTGACTGGTCTGAAGTTTGGTGACTCGGCTTTCAACCCGAGTGAGGCTGACACCCCACTCGAAGGGGCAGTATACTGGCGGGTGCACGCCGAGTCGGGTCGGGTGACCGTGTCCGAGCTCCGTGATCGATTCATCTCCGGCGAGTTTGAAAATAGTGTGGAGGATACGGTGAAGATCGCCAAGATCTTGATCCTCCACCTCATATTGCTCGGGGTGGACGCCGGCAAGACAATTGTTGACAAGTACTATTGGATGCTGGTGGAGAATTCAGATATGTGGGAGAGCTATCCATGGGGGAAGATTAGCTTCATCACCCTCCTAAGGTACATGGATAGGTTACCGACCACTATCCCCGACCGACCCAATAGATACCACTACCATTTTTACGGTTTCTCGACAGCCCTGCTGGTATGAACGTACTAAATTACATTCATTGAATCTATTTTTTTATTGCTGTTTGCTAAAAAAAGTTGACAAATATCTCCTTTTCAGATATGGGCTTTTGAGGCGATCCCAGTTACCTCCTCATACGCCGGGAAGAGATTGAGGACGCCGTTAGATATGCCCCGATGTCTGAAGTGGGGTTTGAAGAGATCCGACGAGGATGTTGCAGATTTACTCTCTGGCCAGGTATTTTCATTTTTATTAATTTGTACACATCAAATTGCAATTAAACATCTTTATCAATTCGTTTTTGAGTTTGTATGATTCATTGTAGGTCGAGTGTTATTTGACTCTCACGCCCACAGATGAAGAGGTACTCATGAAATTCTGGGTGGACATCGAGGACGATATCCACCAGGGAGTCCAGGTCGTCCAGCAAAGACGTGGCCGTCGGGCAACCTCGACCGGTCATAGGGCACCTACCACATCCGCTGCTGATCCTACAGCTGCCGGTCCATCTAGAGCAGGTACGGTGCGAAGAGCCCGAAGACGGGCCCCTACTGATCAGACAGACCCTTCGAGTATGCAGGAAGATACTACTGGAGATGGGAATGACGGTGGGGCACCATCGATGCCAGCGTTCGAGGGTGGTCTTAGTGGTCTCGGACAGAGCTCATCTACTAGTGACGACCTGTTCACTCGATTGACGGGATAGATGGGGTCTCGTTTCGAGCAAGAGTACTCTAGTCTACGACAGCGGGTCACTCAGGATCTGGTTTCCCAAATTGCTGAAGTCATGCCTTTTATGATCGAGAAGCAAGTTAATACGTATTGTGGTCGGATGGCCCAAGAACCGTGGCAGCAGTCGTTCCAGACACCAGCTGCCCCTAATAGGCCCTTTCCAGAGTACACGAGCACTCCATGTGACCCAGCAGGCCCTTCGACTGACGTAGATGAGTCAATGTTTGTCCCAAATACCGGTCCTGTCGGTCTTGCAGCACGACGCAGAATTGCATCCGCTTTTGTACGCAGTCCCTTCTTGCCGAATGAGCCTTCTAGAAGAACTGGATCCCTTGAAGGCGAATTCAAGGCCTACTGCATTAGTGCCGACGAGAAAGTTGAATTGTAAGTATTTATGTTCTTTTAAACCCTTAAGTTACAATTTTTTATTTGATCATTCTTTTTTCCAGGTTTAGTGCATAATACATTGATATTTTTTTTGTTCAACTCGTTACAGACGCAACATCGGCACAGGTGTTGGTGTTTCACCAAGTTTCTTTCGGGCTATGATTGATCCGAAATCGGAAATGGAATACGAGGTAATAAACTGAAATTTTCATTTTCTGAAGAGTTGATTTGGCTAATTGGTTCGTCATGACCATCATTCCTATCCCAATACAGGCCATTGATGCGTACCTCGGCATACTACAGTCATGTCCAGAAGAAGCCAACGTACAGGTCAAGCGCCAAATCGAGGGGAAGATCCAGTTGGCGGATACACATCTGCACGTAAGTTCCTATAAATCTTTTATATTATTATCATTCGTTACCTGTTCACACTTTAATACATGATTTTTTAGTGATATATGCAATGATAGCAATGGTCTTACATCTCAGGAAATATGTAAAGAAATTTGGAAAGCAAAGCATGAAGGCGAGGATGACGATTGCAAATACTTGCCGGGCGTCAGAGAGGACTTCACCTCGGAGCAGATGGAGCAACTAGTGCCTTATGTGCGAGGCCAACGACCGAAGTGGAATTTTATGAAGCCATGGTGGGAGGACATAGCAGTTGTAAGTATTTAATACTAACTTTTCTATAGATTTTGGTTTGTCGGAACGGTAGTGGGGTTCTAATTGTTTTTTCCAAACAAGCAGGTATGGACGGTAATGAACCTTGACGGCCATTGGTGTGCATGTTCTATAGACCTCGAGAAATCGAGGATCTGTTTGGCTGACAGCTTCAGGCATCGGTACAAAAATGATAATGTCATGTCTAAGCTACGGATGAGACAGACCCTCCCACTTCGCCGCATTCTGCCACGATTGCTGGAGTACTGTGGCTTTTACGAGAAGTCAGTTGCTCAGGGGAGACACGTCGCACAGGGCTTAAATGAGTTCAAGTTGGCCCTATTGAATGTGGAACTGTGCTACAAGCAAGTGGACGACGTTTCATGTGGGCCTTGGTCGTTACTCGCCGTTGAGAGTGGAATGACTCAGGAGTGGCCAAGACAGACACTTAAGGCCTTGAAGGGAATCAAGGGCTTCAGGAAGAGGATTGCATACATTGTTTGGAAAAACTCCACGGCCGGTGACACCGTACCTCATGATTTTTTTGATTATACGACTCCTATATGATGTATGTATTATGACTACTATGTGATGTTCGAAAAAATGATCATTATGTTATGGTTTTTAGTAAGGACTTCGGACGAGCAATCAATGTGTTTTGTATTTCAAACACTATTCATATGATCAAATCTATCCCTTCGGTTTGAAAAATTGTGGTTTATTTTCGTTCAACCATTAATGTTAAGAGTTTAACGAAAATATAGTATTATTGTACTTGTAAATTATCTAATTAATTTAATAATATAACTAACGGGATTAAATTAATATTCGTTTTAATAATATATCCAAAATTAATTGATACTTTATCTTATCCTAAACGAAAGTCATAATTAAACGAAAACTATTTGATAATTTCTACAAAATAATTTGATAATTTAACGAATATTTTGTAATAACGTAACGAAAATTATTTAATAGCTTAAATAAATTTAATTAATTGTCGGTTTAGCGAAACATACCATAGTTTTCGTTAAACCCTAAAAATTATGGGTTTTACGAAAATTATGGTTTATTCGATAAACCCATAATTTTTAGGGTTTAAGGAAAGGATCATATTATTGTATTTCATAATTTAACGAAACTCCATTAATAATTTAACGCAAATTGTTTCATAATTTATGTGTTCAATTTAACGAAAATTATTTAACAAAAAAAACGGCAAAATTAATGAAATTTCGTTAAACCCTAGAAATTAAGGGTTTAACGAAAATAACCCTAATTGTTCGTTAAACCCTTTAAATAAAGGGTTTAACGAAGAATTACGTTTTTTTCGTTAAACCCTTAATTTTTTGGGTTTAATGAATGTTTAATTATATTGCATATTGTGTAATTAAATTTTTATATTTCGCAAATTGTTTCATAATCTAAGTGTTCACATTACATTATTTGATAATTACGAAAATTAGTTAATAACATAACGAAAATTATGTTTCAATTTAACGAAAATTATTTAACAAAAAAAAACGGCAAAATTAATGAAATTTCGTTAAACCCTAGAAATTAAGGGTTTAACGAAAATAACCCTAATTGTTCGTTAAACCCTTTAAATAAAGGGTTTAACGAAGAATTACGTTTTTTTCGTTAAACCCTTAATTTTTTGGGGTTAACGAATGTTTAATTATATTGCATATTGTGTAATTAAATTTTTATATTTCGCAAATTGTTTCATAATGTAAGTGTTCACATTACATTATTTGATAATTACGAAAATTAGTTAATAACATAACGAAAATTATGTTTCAATTTAACGAAAATTATTTAACAAAAAAAAACGGCAAAATTAATGAAATTTCGTTAAACCCTAGAAATTAAGGGTTTAACGAAAATAACCCTAATTGTTCGTTAAACCCTTTAAATAAAGGGTTTAACGAAGAATTACGTTTTTTTCGTTAAACCCTTAATTTTTTGGGTTTAACGAATGTTTAATTATATTGCATATTGTGTAATTAAATTTTTATATTTCGCAAATTGTTTCATAATCTAAGTGTTCACATTACATTATTTGATAATTACGAAAATTAGTTAATAATATAACGAAAATTATGTTTCAATTTAACGAAAATTATTTAACAAAAAAAACGGCAAAATTAATGAAATTTCGTTAAACCCTAGAAATTAAGGGTTTAACGAAAATAACCCTAATTGTTCGTTAAACCCTTTAAATAAAGGGTTTAACGAAGAATTACGTTTTTTTCGTTAAACTCTTAATTTTTTGGGTTTAACGAATGTTTAATTATATTGCATATTGTGTAATTAAATTTTTATATTTCGCAAATTGTTTCATAATTTAAGTGTTCACATTACATTATTGGATAATTACGAAAATTAGTTAATAATATAACGAAAATTATGTTTCAATTTAACGAAAATTATTTAACAAAAAAAAACGGCGAAATTAATGAAATTTCGTTAAACCCTAGAAATTAAGGGTTTAACGAAAATAACCCTAATTGTTCGTTAAATAAAGGGTTTAACGAAAAATTATGTTTTTTTCGTTAAACCCTTAATTTTTTGGGTTTAACGAATGTTTAATTATATTGCATATTGTGTAATTAAATTTTTATATTTCAAAATTGTTTCATAATTTAAGTGTTCATATTACATTATTTGATAATTACGAAAATTAGTTAATAATATAACGAAAATTATGTTTCAATTTAACGAAAATTATTTCAAAAACAAAACAATATGCAATATAATGAAACATTCGTTAAACCCTAAAAATTAAGGGTTTAACGAAAAAAACATAATTCTTCGTTAAATTCCTTATTAGAGGGTTTAACGAAGAATTATGTTTTTTTCGTTAAACCCTTAATTTTTAGGGTTTAACGAATGTTTCATTATATTGCATATTGTGTAATTCATTTTTTAATACCTCGATTTGATAGGTAGTTGGCGATGTTTTCCCTTAACTCATTTTATCCACTATTCATGTTGGACTTGGTCAAAAATTGTGGCATTTT
The DNA here is from genome assembly GCA_946896805.1 of Scutellaria galericulata. NCBI lineage: Eukaryota > Viridiplantae > Streptophyta > Magnoliopsida > Lamiales > Lamiaceae > Scutellaria > Scutellaria galericulata. The sequence continues at coordinate 4,264,679 of OX335788.1, forward strand.
TACAAGATTGTTATAATTTGTGGCATTTTTACAAATCACACTATATTTTGTGGCATTTTTTCAATTTGTTATTACAAAAGTGGTACAGAGGCCATTTTTCCCATAAATAAATTAGTAAATTACACAACTTGAAATATAAACCTCAATCAATTTTTTTTTTTCTCCTGCAAAGTCCACTAACTTTTCACTTTTCAAAATAAATTTCAAAGAGCTTTATAAACTTCTTGGAAAAAACAAAACAAAGGATTATGTTTCCTAGGCAATGTTGAACTGAAAGAACATTCATCAGCAGTCGGGATTTGAGATTTCATATCAAATTCTTTTTTGTGAGTGGTTTAAAATTGGAATTATAAAATCAACTCAAATATAATGATATTTTGCAAGTTAAAAAAAAGTTATAATTAACCGTATATTCAAATATATTAATACATAAATTTCTATTATTACAATCATCACATCATTATTAATACACGAAAATTGATAAAATGCTCACGACACTGATTGCATGTAATAATCTAATCCCCTAATTATATAAAAAAATAAAATTAATAGATATATTTGATATTTGATACATCAACCGTAGACACATATTAATATGCCCACCGTGGATAGGGTAACAATACTGTAGTAGTACATCAAATAACAATATAAAATTAAACATTTATACCTTTTCAAGTATTAATTAATTAACATATACAAAAATTATTCTATCCTATAAAATCTCATAAAAGACATTAATTTAACTATTCACTCTTACTTATAGAACTCAAGATTTCAAATTCTAATTTTCATAATCCTACATATTCTCGTTCCAAACATTGCCCAAGTATTTATAGTGTATCTTCCATGAAAAATTGTCCACAAAATTTCTATACCTACTGTGACAGAATGACGAAGAAGAAAAAGGTATAGTGAATGAATATAATAGTTAATTACGCGAAATAATGGTCCCAAGTTGTAGCTACTCAAAGATTTTAAAAGAGCAAAGCAAACTAGAAAAATAATAAATAGGGAATATCTAATGAAAAGGAAAGCAGAAGATTGGGGTAGGAAAGTAATAATGAGGAAAAATATACAATGAGTGGAATTATATAATGAAAAGGAAAACAGAAGATGGGGTAGGAAAATAATAAAAAGGAAAACAGAAAAAAGACATAAATAGTGAATGTGTTGTGAAAATAACGATAACTATTATATAAACTTAAAGAAAACAAAAACAAAGCAATAGAAGAAGAACTATCAAGTAAAAGGAAAGGAAAGGTATGTAATATATGTGTATCTATATTCTTCCATCAATACATGTATTTATAGAGGAATTTGCATGCTAATGAGATGACACCTACGTGTCCCATCACTAGTCTATATATGGTGATATGTCAAAGCTATTACATGACTCTTAAGTTATAAAGCTACCAAAGCTATATTCACTATTATAATACTTCCCCTTGAATTTAGCTTTGTTTAGGCCATGTGCATAGGCTGTCTCATTAAAAACCTCAAACCAGAAAAACTCATTGGGATAAAAACTAAGATAAGGGAAAAAGAGTACAGCGCACACTACATTATTTTTGCTTCCCCTGAAATGAGCAATATGAGTCTTGGAGTAAGATGTCAGTCTTGCTTCTCATTGGATCTTCTCATACCAATGTCGTATACCAATTTCTCAAATGTAGATGTAGGCAGAGATTTTGTGAATAAATCAGCAAGATTGTGACACGAATGAATTTGCTGAACATTTATTTCTCCATTTTTCTGAAGTTCGTGAGTATGGAAAAATTTTGGTGAAATATGCTTAGTTCTATCACCTTTGATGTACCCGCCTTTAATTTGTACTATGCAAGCAGCATTATCCTCATAAATGATAGTAGGCGTAGTGGTAGTCGGATTTAACTCACATGCATTCCTTATATGAGTTATAACTGACCTTAACCAAACACACTCTCTGCCAGCCTCATAAAGAGCAATAAGTTCAGAGTGGTTGGAAGATGTGGCAACCAATGTTTGTTTAGTAGACCGTCATGATATGGTTGTGCCATTATAACAAAATAAATATCCAGTTTGTGATCGAGCTTTGTGCGGATCAGATCTATATCCCGCATCAGCATAACCAACTAATCCTGAGTTAGTTGTATTATTGGAATATAACAATCCCAAATTTATGGTACCACGGAGATAACGAAAAATATGTTTAATTCCGTTCCAGTGTCTCCGGGTTGGCTCGAAACTATATCGAGCAAGCACATTGACTGCAAATATGATATCTGGTCTTGTACATTTTGCTAGATACATCAATGCTCCAATAGCATTAAGATACGGCACCTCTGGGCCAAATATCTCTTCATCAGACTCTTTAGGTCGAAATGGATCTTTATTAGGGTCTAAACAACGTACCACCATAGGAGTGCTTAAAGAATGAGCACTCTCTATATTAAATCTTTTGAGCAGTCGCTCAGTGTATGCAGATTGATGAATAAAAATGCCATTTGCTGTATGATCTAGCTGAAGACCGAGACAGAGTTTGGTTTTTCCAAAATCTTTAACTTCAAACTCTTTCTTCAAATATGCAGTAGCATTGGCCAAATCCTTAGAAGTGCCAATGAGGTTCATGTCATCTACATAGACTGCAATTATAGCAAATCCGGTTTCTGATTTTCTAATAAAAACGCATGGGCAAATTGGATCATTTTTGTAACCTTCTTTGATAAGGTACTCACTTAATCTATGATACCACATGCGACCAGATTGCTTTAGTCCATATAATGATCTTTGTAATTTGATCGAGTATAGCTCATGGGGATTACCCGTTTTTGGTATTTTAAATCCATCAGGAATTTTCATGTAGATATCAGAATCAAGTGAACCGTATAGATAGGCCGTTACTACGTCCATAAGACGCATGTCCAAATTTTCATGGACAACCATACTAATGAGAAAACGAAAAAGTGATCGTATCCATTACTGGTGAATACGTCTCATCATAATCAATCCCAGGTCTCTGAGAGAATCCTTGGGCAACAAGTCGGGCCTTATATCTTACAATTTCATTATCTTCATTTCTCTTACGAACAAATACCCATTTATACCCAACAGGCTTTATATTTTCCGGAGTTTGAGTAATAGACCCGAATACATTCCGTTTATTTAGTGAAGCTAATTCAGATTTGATTGCTTCCTCCCATTTAGGCCAGTCATCCCTTTGACGACATTCTATTATGGAACGTGGTTCACTGTCATAATCATCGCTCAAAATTTCTTGAGCAACCGAGAATACAAAAATATCATCAATAATGATCTCATTTCTATCTCATACATGATTGTAGTAGCTTATGGGATTCTCGGTGTTTTCTTGATTTGATATTATCATGATTGTTTTACTAGGCTCTACAGATTCACCTGGAGCTTGCTCATTAGAACTCACTTGATTGATGGGCTCATAAACCCCTTTCTTGGTTTTTCGAGGAACAGAGTCCTTTGAGCCAATAGGTCGACCCAGTTTTTGTCTTGGTCCATTAGAATTCATTTTCACATGTTCATTAAGAACATCGATCCTAGCTGGAGCATTCACAGCTGGAATGTGAGACTTTGTGACTTTACTAGCATCATTAAATGCGTCAGGAAGTCTATTAGCAATATTATGTAAATGTATGATTCTATTGACCTCATTTTCACATTCAAGTGTGCGTGAATCTAGATGAGACAAATTTTTCTCATACCATGTGAGATTCTCAACATGCATAGGTTTATTATTATCAAGGATTGTCTTACCGATTGATGGAAATGTGGTTTCATCAAAATGACAATCTGCAAACCTAGCGGAGAATAAATCACCTGTCATTGGTTCCAAAAACCTAATGATCGATGGTGAATCAAAACCAACATATATGCCGAGACGGCGTTGGAGACCCATTTTTGTCCTTTGTTGAGGTGGGATTGGCACATGTACAGCACATCCAAATGTGCGAAGGTGCGAAATGTCTGACTCAAAACCCAAGGTTAATTGCATTGGAGAATGCATATGATACGCACTTGGACGTAATCTAATTAAAGATGATGCATGCAATACGGCATGTCCCCATGCTGTACTAGTGAGCTTCGATCTCACTAATAAAGTTCGAGCAATAATTTGTATTCTCTTGACAAGAGATTCTGCCAATCCATTTTGAGTATGAACGTATGCTACTGGGTGCTCAACATTAATTCCCAGTGTTGCACAATATTCATCAAAATATTTTGATGTAAATTCTCTAGCATTATCCATCCTTATATTTTTAATAGGATGATCAGGAAAATGTGCTCGGAGTTTAATAATTTGTGCAAGCAAACGCACGAATGCAACGTTGCGCGTAGATAACAAACATACGTGAGACCATCTAGAAGATGTGTCTATCAGAACCATAAAATATCGAAATGGTCCACTTGCTGGGTGTATTGGTCCACAAATATCACCCTGTATCCGTTGTAAAAATGATGGTGATTCATAACCAACTTTTGTGACAGAAGGTTTTATAATGAGCTTTCCTTGTGAACATGATTCACAAAAATAATCATTTGACATCAACATCTTTGTATGTTTTAAAGGGTGTCCTTTAGTATGTTCGACAATCCTACGCATCATAATAGTTCCGGGGTGACCCAGACGATCATGCCATAATCTAAGTATATCGGGATTAACTAGTTTTCATGGCATGGTGGCGTAGGTTTCGAAAGCTCGAATCGGGACATAATATAGTCCAGAAGCTGTTGCTTCAAATTTCTCATGAACATTCCTTCTGTTCATATCATATGATGTGACGCATAGACATTCTTTGGTATTTTCAACCAATGTCTCTATATGGTATCCATTGCGTCTAACATCTTTAAAACTTAGTAGACATCTTTTTGATTTACCAGATAAAAGTGCATTTTCAATATGCAAAGTGGTACCATTAGGCAACACAATTGTTGCATTCCCGGAGCCATCAATAATCTCAACGGGACCTGATATGGTTCTTACTTGTGCTTTGCACAATGTCACACTCGAGAAATATATTTTATCTGTGAATATTGAGTGCGTTGTTGCACTATCGAGTAGACAATGATTCTTTTTGTCAGTATGCTCCATGTACAGCCTGATTATCCAAAATATATTAATATTGGAATCATAAAGGAAACTCACAATTTTATATAGCATCAAAGTATAAGGTTAATTTCAGTAATATATCATCCAAAAAGATATGTACAATACTATTGACAAAAAAGATAATATTAACTCGATCTCGAGTATGCCAACTTCCGAGAGAGGTCTATACACAAAATTACCAAAATCTAAGTTTGGATCTATCACCGCCACTTAGCACTCTATACAATGGGATCAGGGTCATCAAAGAAATCTGATAGTTCAAGAGGTTTCTCATCTTGAACTTGATCATTCATGATTTGAGGTGTGGCGTCCTGAGGGGTAGTAAATGACATTTCTGCCTCAGTGGCGTGTGTCTGGACTCCATTTCCTTTGTTTTTTATCGAATCCTGATACAGATCTACCAGGTGTTGGGCAGTCCTGCAAACTTTGGCCCAGTGGCCAGTCATTCCACATCTATTGCAATTATTTTCATAAGATTTCTCCGTGGGCATCTTGCCTTTGTCTCGGTTCCCTTGATTAGCGGGATAATTATTTGGACGAGAATAACCACGTCCACGTCGGTTATCTCTATTAATATCATGACGTCCGTCTTGGTCAGGATGGGGACCACCACGTCCACGGCCACCACGTCCACCGCCTCTCCAGGCACCACGCCTGGATCTTTGTCTACGGCCTCTAGATTGGCCCATAGATCTGTTAGCATGTGCTTCTGGCACTGCTTGGGACCCACAGGGTCGCAAATCATGATTTTTCAACAGCAACTCATTTGTTTTTTCTGCTGTGAGTAGTACAGAGATCAACTCTGAATATGTTTTAAATTGGCGTTGCCTGTACTGCTGTTGTAGTACCAGATTTGAGACATGCATGGTGGAGAATGTTTTCTCTAATTTGTCATATTCTGACAATTTTACACCACACAGAGCCAAACGAAACTCAATCTTAAAAAAAGCCGAATTATAATCGGAGACTGATTTAAAGTCTTGCAGCCTTATATGCTGCCAGTCATACTGCGCCCGTGGCAGGATCACAGTTTTTGTGTGATCAAATCTTTCTTTCAGTTTTTGCCATATCTCCGATGGCCTTTCAAACTGTATGTACTTATCTTTCAAATCCTCCGATAAATGGTGACGTATAAAGATCATGGCGTTAGCCTCATCTTTCCTGTTGGCCTCCTCGATATTTACACATTCAAGAGTTTTTACGAGATCCAACCCTTGTAAGTGTAGTTTAATATCTAGGCACCAGGATAAATAGTTTACGCCAGAAACATCGAGAATTTGAAATTTTTGATTTTCAATTCTAGCCATAATAAAACAGAGAAAATGGAAAATATAAAAATAACGATATAATATTACTAACCTTTTTGTTCGAGCAAAACCTCGTGCTGATAACGTGTTGTGAAAATAACGATAACTATTATATAAACTTAAAGAAAACAAAAACAAAGCAATATAAGAAGAACTATCAAGTAAAAGGAAAGGAAAGGTATGTAATATATGTGTATCTATATTCTTCCATCAATACATGTATTTATAGAGGAATTTGCATGCTAATGAGATGACACCTACGTGTCCCATCACTAGTCTATATATGGTGATATGTCAAAGCTATTACATGACTCTTAAGTTATAAAGCTACCAAAGCTATATTCACTATTATAATAGAATGAATATATTATTAAATTAAGTGAAACAATGGATCACAAATCGTAGCTACTAAAAGATTTAAAAAACAAATGCAAAATCTTGGGTGACACCGTTTCATGAATCTCATTCTGTGAGATGAATCGGGTCGAACATAAGAAATTATGTAATACTTTTATATGCATTAGGTAATACTTTTTTGTATATTAGGTAATATTTTGTATTATAGAATGCGTTTTAAGTTGAGTCAGACTAAAATAAAATATGTAATACTTTTATGTGCTATGTATCAGATAATACTTTTGTATTATGGGATACATGACCCGAATTGAGTCGGGTCGGATCTTAAAAAAAACGTCTGGATCCTAGGGCTTCCATGTGTTTTTTTATCTCGCACAACATGTAATATTTTTGTGTACATTAAATAATATTTTTCTATATATTATGTAATACTTTTGTGTTATATACATATATTACATAATATAGTACAAAAGTATTATTTAATATATAGAAAACTATTACCTAATACACACAAAAATATTATCTAATTTATTATGTCCGACCCAACCCATCTCACGGAATGAGATCCGTGAGACGGTCTCGCACAAGACCTACTCAAAAACAAAACATTGAACAAAACACACAACATCAAAGCAGAAGATCAAATAGCCAAATATATAATAAAAATGGAAGGCAAAAGATGGAGTAGGAAAATAATAAATAGGAAAGGAAAGTAGAAAATGGATAGAAAATAATGAAAAGGAATTAAAGCGCAAAAAGATATGAGTGAGTATGAAGAAGAATTGTTGTACCCTTGGGAGCTGGTGTCTAGAAAATATAGATGGCCAACCAGGAGGACTGATAAGAAAAGCTGATTGATGAGAAGGGTCAATCAGAAAAGCTGGCCAAGAGCTAAATTAATGGCCCACTAGGATTGGAGCGATGTTTCTTTGCTCCATACATGCCCCTTAATCTAAATTACCTATAATGCCCACATATATACATAAAAATTAGGAAAACAAATAGAAATTTCAAGAGAAACTCAGAATGCTTACACCAACATTTATAGAAATTAAACCAGTATAAGTTTACTCTTTCAGTTCATCCATTAAAGGTAAACAATTGACTGAAATTTTTCAGTACCAAATAATTACAAATTCTATGTCACTAAAATGAATGCCAATAAAAACTCCAAAACAACTCATCAGTGCCAAAGTCAGGTGTATAAAAGACTACAAGTTGTACACCATCCCCGTCGCCCCAAAATTGTCGTTCCACAGTTTCAAGATAGTGTTTCGGTATCTGGAGACGGGCCACCAGGCGATACTGAAGCAGCTTCTTGAAGAGCATTGTTGCCCGGATTTTCAGATGGAGGCGTAGCTGACGGAGCTTCTGTAGGAGTCTCTGAAGCTTGAGGAGTGTCTGAAAATAGTCATATATGAACATGAGAGAGAGAGAGAGAGAGAGAGAGAGATTGTTGAACATTTACAACACTGACCTTCAGAGGGAGTTTTCGACTCCACCAGATTTTGATCTTTCTCGTTCTCTCGTTGTCTCTCTTCTTCCTGCTCTTTCTGCAGCTGGGCAAGAGCTCCTGTGAATCGGTCGGCCCTCACCTTCAAGTAGTTATCAGCTGGGTCTTCTATGTTTTCTGATGAGGTGCTGTCTGCATTTTACGAAACACCACACCAAATAAATCTTGTTTGGCAGATTGTAAATTCAGAAAGTATTCTACAAGCCATCAACATGCATATTTTTTTAACCTTATGGTATGTATAACCTAAATTTATGTGTGGAATAAATACTCTCTTCATCCATCAAAAACACCCATCATAATGTATATTGTGTCCACTCACTCGTTTCAAGCAAAGCACCATCATAACATAAAACATGCGAGAATTATGCAAATAGTGTCCACTCACTCGTTTCAATATCTGTCCCTAATTCCGATGGTATATCCTCTGATATTGGCTTAGTTGTGTTGGAACTTGGAGCTCTTGGCACGGGGTCGTTAACATCATCAAGGCCGATTTCTCGCTCCAGAGTGCTCTTGAATTCCCTTGAGACTTCCTACAAGGATATAAGTACTAGCAGTGCATCAGAACTCAGTTAAAAGTCACAAGAAACATCTCTGCATTCAAAGTCGTAAACGAAGCAAAAAAAGAGCTACCTGAAGTTCTCTTATTGTAGGTTGAAATGCACGTAAAGTTTTTCCCAGGTTTCGGGCAACCTGTCACCACAAAGTAGAATTAAGGGAGTCAATAATGGTAGCCCTCATAGAAGGTTTCTTCACTTAATATTATTAGAGGTGGGAGCTTCATCGGTAGAAGTCTCCTCAAGCATAAACACTAATAGTAGGGCGCCGGACAGAGGGAAATTTCCTCCACCTCCCTTCGGTACTTTGATGTAACGTACATCGTAAGGACAGCGGATAAAGTTGTACCAACAATCCACCAGAAATTAGACAACATTCAAATCGTGGTGTAATGACCTTTCACATTGACTAAACCACTTACAAATCTTGAATGAGAAATGAATAAAAGAACAATTTCATCTGATGGTTACTAAAACACAAAATGTGTAAGCCATCTTTTTCCTATCGGATCACTTCACGACCCTTCCCCAAACTGCGCGCAACTACTGTTATAAAGGTAAAGGAATATTGCACAAATTTGAACTCCAAAGTCCATACCATTATGGAAGAAGATCTAGGTGACATATGAACTTATTAAGAGGACAGGGACAAGTTAGTCTATTGTCATATTTTACCTTTGTCATGTTTAAATTAGGATTTTGAATAAATAGAGAGTCAAGGAGTCATTTATGTTTTATGCTGAGATTTTTCAAGTCTCTATGTTAATAAGTTGTCACGTGGGAGATTTGGTTGGCCCCTCAAATTGTGAACAAGCTTTTACCCTGTTTACCGATAATCAATAACATTCTCTAATCCCATCTCGATGGGTATAAAAGCAAGCCCCATGTTGCGGAGGGGGCAAACTGGGCCTAGAGTGGTCCACCGTGAGACAGAAGGGGGGACCTACAAGATCCATAGTAGCCAATCTAGAGAGGCCCTCCACGGACGAGGTGTGTCTCAAGCATGGTGGTACATTACGATCCCGATTGCCATCCCACATCACTTAAGTTTGGGCTTAACATCTATGTTTATAACCACTTTAGCACCCTACTCCTACAAGCTAACTTTTGGGGATAAGTTCTACCAACTGTTACAATTCCAATGGGTAGAACTCATACCGAAAAGCTTCCTTCTAGGATGAAGACACAGTTCTAACCTCACATGAGCGACGTGAAATGGCAACCATGATCATAATAATGTATTGTTGTAGAGATTATGAGTTGTATTTGTCTAAGTTGAGATGAATCACAAATTTCATATGTTGATTTGTAACCAAAAGTATCATTTTGATATGTATCCTCTAAAAATTTTCTTATTCTTATTTTCCTCTAGCCATAAGATATCTAAATTTGATGAATTCCGCAAGAAGTACCCCAGATCCATAAATTCAGAAGAACCAAATATCTTCATATTCTTGACCATTCATAATATATGATTGTTTAAAATTAAGTAAATAATATGTGGTTGTTAGAGTAACAAAAGTAACTAACTCTAACATCCATTAATGATACCATGATAGTACAGATCTGAGAATTTTAAAAAGTTTCCACCATGATTCTCCAACTTGCTCCTAAAAAAGGCTTATATTGATGACAAAAAAGCAGTACCAGATGATTCAATGTAGTAAATAAAACCTTATATTGACTGTCAACTTGAGTCTATATTCACCAAAACTAATTTTCAATCTAAGGATATGATCACTCGGACTTGAAGGCTGCTGCTTTGTTATAATGATACAGTATCGCTCATATGAGAAAATGATTGCTAACCTCATAAAGCTCAAAACCCCCCAAAAATAGACATCACCTCGTCGGAAGTTAATACTCCAAGGCTAACTAGAATTCCAAGTGATTAACAAACTCACTAACTTTCATGGTATTCAACTCAATCTATCATTTTCAGAGGCAAGTTAAGATGATGCAAGAGCATTTTAACTACACAGTGTTCGTCATATCAAAAGCAAAAACATCCAAATGGCATTAGTCATTAGTATCCTTCTCCTACTCACAAATCAGCTAGTCACGTTGTGTAATCACTTTATCGACAGATATAATCATTGTCAGAGCAATACAATTCATCCAGAAATACCAAAGAAGTATGAATTCAATCGGTTCCACAGTTCAGAATAATACCCTCTAAAACACAAACACATAAGTGAAAAAAACGAATCGATAAAACAAAGAAAACAAACCTCAGCAAGACCTTTGGGCCCAAAAACTAACAAAGCCACAACCCCAATGACCAGAACCTCAGGTGCCCCAACTCCAAACAAAGAAGCATAAACTCCTTTACCTTTACATCTTCCCTTCCTTTCTGCAACACAAACCACCCCATAAATTCATTTTACACGCAAAGCTGAAAACTTACAATTAAAGAACTAAAAATTATGAATCTATAACCAGCAGAATAGCAAACTCATAAATGTATTTCACTAATCAAACCAAGAAAGCAGCTGAAACTAAGAAAGGGGTTTTACCCATCTTTACTGGGCATTGTGAAATTGAAACGCCCATCTTCTTGAGGCCATTCCACTGAGAAAAAAGAGTAAAACCCAACTGGGGAACGCATTTAGTATGTCGAAAGATTGCATTTTTAGGGATTGAAATTGCAGAATTTGAGAAAGATGAGGTTTTCACACCAGCGAATGATGATGGAGTAGAAGAAGAAGAATGCAACAGGGATGATGTGGGAGTGGAAATAGCAAAAACCATTGTAGTGGTTATATGGAAGTCCAAACAGTGAGCTTGATTTTGGAGGTTTTTTCAGACATCAAAATGGTAGGATTAGCAAAATTGTTGAATTTTCCCCAAATGATAAATAATATTACTTTTTTATTTCAAATAAAAAAAAGTAATATTTAGAAAATTGAAATTCTTGGGAACAATAATTTAATTTTAGTTTGGGCTTTGGGAGTAGGTGAGAGATTTTTCAAGCTCAAATAGATGGAAAATAGTTGCATCTTATATTCTTGGATTTTCTTGTTTCTCGGATTATACCTATTGAATTAAATAATTGGGTCAAGTTTGTTTTCTATAATTGGGCCAGTTGAATTCTCTGTGGGTGGCAACCACAGAAAATTCATTGAAGTCCAGGCCCAAGAAAATTTAAAAAAAAGCTTTGTGTGTCGTTAATGGGCCGAGGCCCACATAAATTGATATTTAAGAAGAGAAAACTCTCTCCTTGCCAATTTTTTAGGAAGTTATTCTTTTCACAATTCAATTCCCAGAATTAAAGAAATTCAATAAGGTGAAAATACGTTTTGAAAACAAAGAAATGATCAATATGCAATTTTTAGTTTGTTTTTGTTGACATAATCATGAGAATTGTTACCTAAATAGTATCAGCTTCTTTATAAGGTGATTGATTGAGGTGTTCATATATTAGATTATTCAAAACTATTTTTCTAATATTTATTGTTCCTACCCTCACTCTCCCTAGTTCATTATAAAGAAAGATTTAAAATATAAAAAAAAAAAAAAAGGGAAAAAAAAAAGACATGATATAATGTAGAGTAACAAATTTTTGAGAAATTGCACTCCTATCCAAAAAGAGTCGTGTTTCATTTGAAAAGAATCGTATTGATAAAAATATAACTTTTTGTTTTTGAAAATGTGCAACCTTTTGTATAACATGAAGTTTCATTTATACTCCTCCATTTATTCTAAAATCCATCATTTTGGATAACTAATTATGAGTTAGCTACAAGGGGCATTATAATATTTTCAATTAAAAACTAACTTCGATTTTTGAAACATGACTTGTTTTATGGGACAACAGAATTCTTTTGATATATGATTCATTTTTTATGAGACAGATGAAGTATCGAATTTGACTTGATGAAAAAGCCAAGGTTATATCAAATGACATATAAATTATGATGCAACAGATGATGTGCTGAAAATTAATTGAGGAAGCATACCTAAATTTGAAATCCCTTTCAGTTAATTGTGGGATGTGCAATCTCTGTCTTGTTGCAATCAATACAGTTTAACCCGGCCCGGCTCGGCCCTACCCTAGATCATACATTTGATGCATTTGTAAGTTCATGATGAATATTATATTTGCAAAATAAAGGAGGAAAATAATAATCCAAACCCTTTTTTTTTTCTTTTTGCAATTTAAATGAATATAAATAGTTATCATTTTCTTTGATATTATTTTGACCTATATTTTCCTATAAGATTTATATCTCTATTTCTAGGATAGGATGGAGGAGTTCTGTATACACCCTTATTATTTTATTATTATTGTTACGCTATCTCTTTCATATGAAAATTAGACAACATTTTCTATCACCATGCTTTAATCTTGGCCATCCATAGGCTTAACATAATCTTAAATATATATCTCGAAGTTTGAATAAGATTTTAAATTTTTTCCAATTTTCACTTCCCCAGTTATAGCTGCAAAAGAAAAAACACAACAACTAATTGTCAAAAAAATCACAACCTTTACTCAAATTGTCATTTTAACCAAATTTTTCAATATTGGTCAAAATAACATAACTTTATATACTTAGTAAGTTCTCCAACTAAAATCAGTTTTCGAAAAGTTGTATTTTTTTTAAAAATAAACTTGAGAGGAGTGAAGTGGAAGGGAGAGAGACAAAAAAAAACTAAAAAACTTGAGTGAAAAGTTGTATATCGATAGATAATGATTTATTTTTTCACTATCTTAGTTAAAAAACATACTACATATATAAGGTTGTGTTATTTTGACTAATATTGAAAAGTTTGGTTAAAATAACAATTTGAGTAAATGTTGTGATTTTTTTGGCAATTAACCTTTTTTTAAATAAAATATGTATATATATAGATATTAATAAAATAATTAAAGAAAAAAGAAAGAAGGAAAACAAGGATGATTGAAGAAACTGTTGAAATATTGCATATCGGAACCGACCCCATCAATTAAAGCATTTATTTATCGCCACAGATCTGTTGCATCCAAAGATGAAAATATCACGAAATATCACGGATACGTATATTGCGATATGGATATTGGGTGTTAATATATTTCTTCATGGGTATCGCGGATATATCACAAATTATCGCTATCGGTATCGATATCAGTTCAGTGTAGTATAAAATTGGAGAGAAATCGGGAAATATCACGGATATATCGCATATATATCAAAATTCACGATTTTGATTCAAAAAAATTGAAACATGTGATTTTTTTTTACTTTGTATTATGTATTTTGTTTGATAGTAGATTTTTTTTATTTTATGTATCTTAATGTGATAATAGTTTATAATATAAAGTTTATATTATACATAACTATACATAAAACTTTATAGTTCTATTTTATGTGAAAATTTGCTGATACATAAAACTATTATTATATATTATATATTATTACTGATAATAATATGTATTTTAATGTGATTTTCAGTTGATATATAGTTTTAATAGGATTTTTTTTTTACTTTGTATTATCAAAGATACATATTATCTAAGAAAACATTATCCCAGTATTATGTATTGTATTAAATTGATCTTTGTATTATGTATTGTATCATGTAATTTTAGTAATTTTGTATTGTATTATGTAATATATTGTCAGTTTTTTACTATTCAGTACAATATTTATAAAGTTTATTATCTATATGTTAGTTTTAAATATATTATTTTATTGTGATTTTGGGTGGAATATATGTGTAATAATGTGTTAAAATAATCCCTAAAATTTCATATTAAATTTCCAAAAATTTAATAAGATATCCGTCATTTTTTCAATTTTTTTACGATATCGATATACGATATCGATATATCCGTAAAATTAAGGTTGCGATATCGATATTTTCATCCTTGGTTGCATCTCATGACAAAATCAACTTTTTAAATGGGTCACCATTTAAATTTTTACTTTTTTACATTTTATTCCTTTTTCCCACTATTGAAAACTATAAAAATATATAGACGTTGTTGACTAATTTATTTATTAATAGTTATTATTATTATTATTAATTATTTTTTTTGGGTTGCATTGAACAATATAAGATAATATTAGCCACACATGTAATATTCTTTTGTGATTGTATGACAATTAAATCGTGGTGTAGATTTTAGCGATCAAATGGGGGAAGTGAGAAGTCAATGACTCAAGTTGGAATATCTCTCTTGATTTCCACTTTTTTTTTTTGAGAAATAACTTTATTTCTTCCATCAATATTAAAATCCTCTCTCTCTCTCTCTCTCTCTCTCTCTCTCTCTCTCTCATATCCACATATTAAATACAAGATCTGAAAATACTTTTTATAACCATCTTTTAAACAATTTTCTTACAGACTGCAACACAAAAATATAAAGATCGAAAAGAAAATCCACACACAATGTGTCGACAAAACCTTGTCCTCATTCCTACTAATAATATCAAGTTTCAATATATAATTGTGGTTAATTAGTTATGTAAAAGCAAGTAATTAGAGTAGAGAGACAGTAAAATGGGTAGTGATGTGGATAGGCCCAAGATGGTTTTTGGGCTAAAAAAAAGGGCCTTAATGAGCCATAGGCTTTATGAAATTAGGGGTTCTAATATTAAAGAGTAAAAGACTTATTTACCCTTATAGTCTAGATGTAAATCTATATTTATATATATAATAACAATTACCCTTACAAATAAAAATATAAAATTTTTCCCGCTCATTTTCATTTACTAAATATGTAATATATTAATAATTAATAATTGATAATTATTAAATATAGAAAATATATTTTGTGTGATCTTTATACATATAAAAATTGCACCTATCATTAATTATCTCATATTAACTAATCACATATTTTCTTATTTAGTGGCCGTATATCTAAATTTAAGTATTATTTTTTTTCTATTAATTTATCACCTAAATATATATATATATATATATATATATATATATGAGTTAATTTAATTAATTACTACTCACCAATTGAGTAAAAAAATAGACGTCATTTTGTAATTCTCAAATTTCTAATTTTTTTTACACCTACACACACACACACACATATATATATATATATATATATATATATATATATATATATTGATTGATTGAATAATAATTACAATTAAATTCAATAAAAAAAACTCGACTTTAGACATAAAAAAGTAACTAAAAAAATATTATTAACAATATTAAAATAGCAATAAATTGATGATTATGATATAAATTTATAATATATAGATTGGTAAACTATGACTGCATAACTACATTTCAATATGAGAGATCAAAAAATTCAAGATTAATATAAAATTAATTGAAACATGTTTGATTGATACACTAAATAACAAATTAAATGATACATATTTTTTATTTTAAAATGTTTTAAATAAATTTTATATGTCATTCAACCAATTGCTGGAATAAAAGCAACTTCTTTTTTATTTAATTTTTATCAAAAAACATTTTAAATAATTTTTTCAATCCATTTAATATTTTTAAATGTCACAAATAAATGGAACTATAACAGAACAAACAACTTACCTATTTTTTTTATTTTAATACATTAATTTTAATTTGTGATGTGTATATAAATATAAATAAATTAAACAAATAAATTTGAACAATTAATACGTTCTCCAGAAAATATCTTAATATTTGAAAAATGTAAAATAATTGAGCACACTTATGAACTTTAAAAGAAATAATAATATTTGATGGAATCTAATTAAAAAACTAATTATGAACTTTAAAAGAAATAATAATATTTGATGGAATTTAATAAAAAAAATATACAAACTGAAAAAAGTCAATATTAAAATTTAAGATAGCCTTTTATATTTTGATTTATGCAATTGTATAGCTCTAATTAGATTTTTTATAACAAAATCAACAAATATATTCTAATAGGGTTAATTACATTTTTCAATATGTACTATGCACGTTTTTGAATTTTGCATTCTAAATTTTTTTTTTCTTTGATCACATCATATACTATACGTTTTGTTTACTTTTGCAACCTCTGGTCAATATTTTCCGGCGAGAAAGTGCCTACGTGATTTTCACGTGCTGATTGTGGGTTATTTTCGTCATTTGCTCTTCTAAGACAACAGTAAATTCAATTCATCAACCATTTTCAATGGTAAAGAGATCTAATTTTTTATTTGAACCTCACCGTTAATCTTCATTTGCTCAAACAATTTATAAAAAAAATGTGGGAAAAATTAGGGCAAAATTCATTTTTTGGGGGAGTTAGTTAATGAACTAGAAAATGACGAAAATAACCCTAAATTAGCACATAAAAATCATGTGGACATTTTCTTGCCAGAAAATATTGGTTAGAGGTTGCAAAAGTAAACAAAACGTGTGGTGTGGGTTGTGATCGGAGAAAAAAATAGTTTAGGACGCAAAATTAAAAAAAACGTGCATAGTACAAGTTGAAAAATGAAATTAACTCATTCTTATATATAGTGAAACACTTATTTAATATTCTCTATCAATTTGTTATACGTTTGTTCCTTCAGTGAATCGTCAAAGTTTATGACAATATTATGACTATGAACATCATACTCAAGTTTTCAAGTGAGAAATATTAAAAAGTTAAACTATGTCGAAATAGTGACAAATATATGAAAATTCTTGGGGGGGGGGGGTTGATAGAGGACATAATTGGAGAATGAATGTTATTTGACATTCTACTATATATGGCGATGTGATGAAACTTTTTTGAAAAAAAATATTTTAAAAAAAGTTTGTTATATTTAAAATATATTTTAAATAATCAAGGTTTGTTTTACATAGTCAACATATCTATATCAAAAAATTACAACACTTGAAATTTATATACCATGCATCACACAGGTTACCAAATGAAATTGAAATATTATTGAGAACTTGATTTTTTCGTAAATTGACATTTTCACATTAAACTGGAAATATTTAAATTTTATGGTCATGCATCACACGGGTGTCATATTATATTGAAATTAATCTCAAATAATATATTATTTTGTGTTCAACATTTTCATATTAAAACACCAAAATAAAAAATTTTGTATGCCCGTGCATTGTACGGGACCTATATACTAATTGTGAAAATGAGGAAATTCCTCTTCAAGTTATTCATTCTCCAAAATATTTTTCATTCTTTTAATACATTATGTTCACTATTTTCTTTTAACTACTCCCGCAAGTGTACGGTGTAGGGTGTAGAAGTGGTGAGTAAGGTCGATCCCACAGAGACTGGTTATCTAGGTACTAACTAATTACTCAAATTCAATTTTCAGTTTTATCTAGGAAAATCAAATCACACCGATTGCAGATTAATTCAATAGAAAAGTAATTACGCAGATAAATTCACTCAAGAATAACAGATATCTAAGATAGGTTCTAGGACATGCTTTCATCTAATTCTCATCAAAACATCACTTTAACCAATTCAAGTTCATTAATCAATCATTCTATATGAGCAATCACATATGTCGAATTAACAACTCTCCCGAATCAGTTAACCGGTTGATTATTATGCCACCAGAGGTATCCCTACTCAATTTGATTGAAACATAACAACTCCCAAAAGTGCCTAAGATTGATTTCTCATCACATAAATTTCTTAATCTCCCGATTTAAGTCATTTTATGTATCATGTGTTTATTATTCCATAATTAAATCCCATCTCCCGAATTTTGATCTAATTACTAAAACATGCTCAATTAGCGGCCGAATAACCAAACAAGCAATCAATTCATAAACACACAAATAGGATAAACGATCATGAACTTTGAATTGAAATTAAAGATCCATCTAGATTCGAATCGAATTATTAACAAGCCCTAGAAACCCTAGAAAATTAGCTAGCTAGATATGATGATAAACAAACTCATAGACAAGATTGAAAATATCATATCTACTAATATCTAACAAAAGAAGAAAAGATTAAAAACTCTATTAGACGATGATCTCGCGATCCCTCGATCTCTTGAATTCTTCTCCAAATCCTCTCGATGCTTCTCAGACTATCGTGTTTTTCTCTATGAATCTGTCTTCTCAATTTCTCTCCTTATTTTTTCTCTTTTCATGTTGAGTATTTATATTGTTTTGGGAATTTTCAAAGTGAAGTAAGTGGTGAAAATACTCCAAGAAAACAAAAACTATACGAATTCCTTTTCACCCGGGCACGGTCGTGCTGTACAGCACGGTCGACCATGCCCTGCCAAGAGGTCACTGTTTTTTGCACGGAGTTGACCGTGCTGTGGGGCATGGTCGTGCCACATCGAGCATTCTCTGTATAATGGCACACGGTCGTGCTGCATGGCACAACCAGACCGTGCGCCACCAATTCTTCCACGCAATCTTGTATTTCAACTTCTATTCTTCCTCGTTTTTCTATGATTCCTTCCTTGATCATCAATTACACTTGAAACTTGCACTTTTTTTCATTAAAATCATGAAACTAAGTACAAACCCGTCAAATGCAACTTATACAATATAATATCAGAAATCACCATAAAAACATATCTAAACATATATTCAAATGAATACATAAACATACACAAAAATACGTTTTTAAAAACATATTTAAACATATTCAAATGAATACATAAACATACACAAAAATATGTGAAAAACGACACTTATCAACATTATCTTTTTATATCTTTTTTATCCAATCATATACATTTTCCTTAATTGATGATAAGAAATCTCCATACTTCATCAATTAGAAGACAAAAAAATTGATTGAAGAGGCCGACAATAATCCTAATCACAATTGTTAACTGATTGATGAATATTATAAATTTAATTTGAGTATAAATTGGCTCCTGTCCTTTACCATCTTTCCTACATTATTGTAAGGGTATGTTTTGATGTACAATGATTTTTTTATAAGTGGACTATTTACACCCCATTTTTTTTCTAAACATATCCCAATGATTAAAATGAATAAAATATAAAAAATAAAAAATAAATTTTTTTCCAATTTTTGAAAAATAAATAAATTATGAAATCAATTTTCCTTCCGGTCTATCTTTCTCCTTCACACTCTCTCTCTTCTTTCTTACAAATAGTTTGAGAAATAGTATGCTTACTATAATGAGAAATATTCTACAAGTTAGTTAAATATGAAAAAAAAAAACATATAAAAAAAGTGAAAATCGATCATATGTCCAACTGACTCATTCGACTATGGTTGATCAAACATAAAGAATCACGTTCGACCATCGGAAGTTGAACATACTATATATACTACGTTTGGCCTGGAGATATCAAAATATTATACTATGTTC
Organism: Scutellaria galericulata; assembly: GCA_946896805.1. Taxonomy (NCBI): domain Eukaryota; kingdom Viridiplantae; phylum Streptophyta; class Magnoliopsida; order Lamiales; family Lamiaceae; genus Scutellaria; species Scutellaria galericulata. Next base: position 4,284,787 of record OX335788.1, read on the forward strand.
GATCGTCGAACACACTTCTTTGTTTTCGACCAATCAGAATTGAACGCATCTGTTGGGTACGGTTTCAATTTGTACAATTTGGAAATGTGTTTGTACCGGTTTCTTCATATGAATAATATCTTTTAATGAAATATTTAATGTTTCATCGTGATTTTTTTTTTCCACAAAATTTGTTTATGATGGAATGTTTTCATTATTAGAGTTTTAAAAGATAGAAAAATGTAGAAAAATATGGGGAGGAAAAAAGGTGAATAAGTATTTTTTTTAATATACAGATATTTTATTATTTTTAATTTTCATTTTTTAATTATAGGGTGTATTTTGAAAATAATAGGGGTGATAATCCCTTTTGAATTTTGATAATTGTTAGCAAATAAGATAAATATCCGGGGATCTTCCCAATAGCAAAAATAAGATAATTGAATTTTGAGAGGTGTGGTGAACTCTCATGCGAGTGGAAGCAGTGAAAACAGTCCTGGCAATATCAATTTCTGATAGGACTAGGAGGAGCCAAAGATGAGAATGATCATGTGTTGTATGACGTGTCTTGAAAAGCTATGTCTCCAGTTTACAGCTACACACCCACGTATTCTTTATTATTTTTAAAAACATATTTTTTGATAATTTAATGTATCCATGGATAGAAAGTATTTAATCATAATCAAATCTTCAGAAAGCCACAAACAAATAGCAAAGAGCCGTGATTGCCTTTTGAGCTGGAATTTCACAGTGAAAAGTGCAGATTTTCTCCAGGTTTGGTGATTAACTTTCGGTTACTTCTGTTATTATTTCTTTTCACTTTTCAAATCCATCAATTTTTTATTAATGGTGGTGGCTTTCATGGGTTGCTTTTGATTTCGTATACATTATTTTTTATTGCATGTTTTTTCTTGAACTTTGTAAACTTATGGAATTTCATGTTCCAAGAAGTTAATGATGTGTATCTAAAATATTACTTCAATTTCTTGCTGAAATTGTTGCAGATATATTGATTTACTTATTCTCTTGTTGTCCCCATTAATGGAAGATGATTCAATAACTTTCTTATTTAGAGTAATAATTTTTAGGGAATATTCAGTTGTATGATGGAATTCTTTCTGATTCTTGATTTGTGTTGTTTGTACAGAATTCATTTCTGGCATTGAGCAGCATTGTGTTGAATGTGATTTGAGATTTTCAAGATGAATTCTCTTTGAGATTAAATGTTTGCCCATCTTAATCTCTACTTTGGAGCATAGATTGTGATGTCAAAACCTCAGATCTGATTAAGTGTATAATAATTAGGTGAATAGGGTTGGGGTTTTGATTAAGCTCTAAAAAATGGCTATGGCTCCTACTGTAAAAGTAGTTCTTGGCTCAATTGCCTTTGCTGTATTCTGGGTTTTGGCCGTTTTCCCGGCTGTCCCGTTTTTGCCAATAGGACGAACAGCCGGGTCCCTGCTCGGAGCCATGCTCATGGTGCTTTTCCAAGTGATTACCCCTGATCAAGCCTATGCAGCTATTGATCTCCCAATTCTTGGTTTACTCTTTGGAACAATGGTGGTTAGTGTGTATCTTGAAAGAGCCGATATGTTTAAGTATTTAGGCAAACTGCTTTCGTGGAAAAGCCAGGGTGCTAAGGACTTGCTTTGTCGGATTTGCTTGGTTTCTGCTATCTCGAGTGCCCTTTTCACCAACGATACATCTTGTGTCGTTTTGACTGAGTTCGTATTGAAGATAGCTAGGCAACATAATCTGCCACCTCATCCGTTTCTGTTAGCCCTTGCCTCGAGTGCTAATATAGGGTCGTCTGCAACCCCGATTGGGAATCCTCAAAACTTGGTTATAGCTGTACAGAGTAAGATCACTTTTGGGAGTTTTTTGTTTGGGATTTTCCCTGCAATGATCGTGGGAGTGTGTGTCAATGCTTTGATCCTCTTGTGTATGTATTGGAAGTTGCTATCCGTTCAAAAGGATGAAGAGGATGCAAGCGAGGAAGTTGTGGGTGAAACCGATGTGACTTCTCACCGGTTTTCACCTGCTACATTGTCACATCTCACCTCGTTGGATTCCCAAGAGACAAGCCCTGTTTTGGAGTCGATGAATCATGTGGAGTCGACCCTTAGGAATCGAGGGAATGGGGTTCAGAGTATTAGCATTCATAGCTCTCCTAGTGTCAACGGTCACACAGATCAAATTGAGGCGGAAATTCAGAGCGATTTTGTTGGATTTAACGAAGATATGTTGGGATTTTCTGAGAAATGGAAAGGGGTCCTGTGGAAAGTATGCGTCTATCTCGTTACTTTAGGAATGTTGATATCTTTGTTGGTCGGTTTGAACATGTCTTGGACTGCAATTACAGCTGCACTAGCCCTCGTCGTTCTTGATTTCAAGGATGCGAGGCCTAGTCTAGAGAAGGTAATTAATATCGGTTTAATGATTTATATTAGTTGTTAGTATTGAAGGATTATTAATGTAGTTTACTTTCATGATCCAGGTATCTTATTCGCTCTTGATATTCTTTTGCGGATTGTTTATCACAGTCGATGGGTTCAATAAAACAGGAATCCCGGGCTCATTGTGGGAACTCATGGAGCCTTATGCCAAAATAGATCATGTCAGTGGAACAGTCATTTTAGCAGCTGTTATAATCGTCCTCTCGAATTTGGCTTCTAATGTTCCGACGGGTATGTTCGATTGTATCCCTCTACTGTTTTTTTTTGTCGCTTCAATCTGCTATGCGAGAATTCGGATTTAATTAAATTTCTTCACAAGCTGATTTTGGATGATATTGTCAATACATTTTAACACTTTATTACTCACTTTGACTATACACTTGCAAAGAAAAACATATAACGACATTTTTGCACTAGTAGCTATTTTCATTCTTTGAATTGTCAAAAACATCCAAACTTTTGCGAGAATTTATTATTTTTGTGTCAATTTAGCCATGATTTTAAGAATTTCTAGGGTGACATGTGCAATGCATTATAAGGAAAACACATTGGAATTCAAATTAAGGGGGTGTTTGCAAAAAATTCCCACAGTTTAAATAAGCTGTCAAAAGCTGAAAAAGTAACTGGGAGCCTGCTTTTGACAACTTATTTAAGCTATGGGAAGCTTTTGCAAACACCCCTAAGTTTTGGTTCAATGTGTGTAATGTTTGATTTAGAGCCCTTAAAATTAGATTATTCGGCTACTGTTGCACCCGTTCTTGGATTACTTAGAGTCATTTAGTTTTGAATGATCATTTCACCTCAATGGATCACGTAAACTGAGATGATCTCATCAAATGTGATTTTCATCTTCGATAGCTAGCAATTCTTGAATCATGCATGAGCAAGAGGTATGACTCTAACAACTCGGGTTTTCCTCATCTTCAGTCCTGCTTTTAGGAGCTCGAGTCGCAGCTTCAGCAGCTGCAATATCTTCGGCTGATGAGAAGAAAGCGTGGCTCATCTTGGCCTGGGTGAGCACCGTAGCCGGTAACCTTTCCCTCTTGGGATCAGCGGCCAATTTGATCGTGTGTGAGCAGGCTCGTCGTGTTCAACACTATGGCTACGACTTGTCGTTCTTGAGTCATCTCAAGTTCGGCGTTCCCTCGACTCTTATTGTCACGGCTATTGGTTTGGTCCTCATAAGGGGGTGATCCCCCCACCCCTTATATGATGATCTTTGCTTTAGTTTCACAATTCAAATATGCAGAAAGCAACAAGTATTGTGCAATCTATGAGGTTTGAGTTTATACAAAAATGTATATATATTCCTCATACATAAATGTACAAGCAGTGACGGACCCAGAATTTCAATCCAGGGGCCCGAGTTGATTAATAAAAAAAATACAATAATTTTAAATTAAGAATATAAATTTATCAAAAATTGATAGAGTTAATATATTATTTTATAAAATTATAATAACATCCAAATTACTAACTTAATTACAACCCAACATGACAACATCAATGTAAAAAGATAAAAATTAAACTAACACATTACAACATTTTTCTTATATTTTTCGTGTTTTGAAATTGGTGCATAATATTTTGATTGCTAACACAGTATATATTAGAATTAGATGAATAATGAATTAAGAGAGAGAGGTAAATAATGTAAAAGAGATCCTTAAAATTAGATTTGTGTACTCTGTGAAAGGAAAAAAAAAAAATAAAGAAGAAGAACACATATCTACATTTTCTAATTTTGTTTTTTATACTGAAATGCTCACACAATATCAATTGTAAAACCTTATCAAACTCAAAGAAATTATCTTAAATCACTGGATTTTTTTATAAAGTAAAATGGAAACCCTCAATACTCAATAGTATATTGTTGGCAACAAACGAAATAAATAAATTGATAAAATCTAACGATAAAAAACAAAATAAATTTCAGTTAAATTAAACAAAATAATAAGATAAATTTTGTGCTTAAATTAATTTATAAAGGGGGTTTGAGTAAGAAAATACTTAACTAATAACAAAAATATCCAAACAAATACAAATAAAAGTAAAAAAAAAAAAAGCGAATGGATGAAAATGTTAAAATAAATCATAAAAAATTAATATTTATTTATTTATTTATAATTAAAATATGAAATTACAAAAATACTCCTATATTCTTTCAAAAATGTTAGGGGCCAGTGTGCCCTTGGCCCCCGACCCCTACATGGGTCCAGGTATCTGTTATTGCAATGAAAGAGGAAATATTGAGGTTGGGCACCATTTGCGACGACATATAGAATTTATATATAAAAACAACGTATATTTATGTATGATTACAATAATGCATCACATGTGCTGTACTACCAAAAAACATGCAAATTCAAATAGAAAAAAAACAAACGAAACAAAATTGTTTCTATTTTTTATATATAACAATTTGATTTTTAATTGTAACGAATTCAATTCTGGACTTCCAGTGGTTTTTAATTTTTGTTTCTTTTGTATATAAATCCGGTTTAAATTTAAGTGATGCTTGTTTGCAAACAACTGAGTCGTTTTGCCCCAAATTTGCTATATCAGAAAAAAATTATCCATATTTTCCAGGTCATAGACCTTGGAAAATCTGGCTTTAGTGGATTGACATATTTGCATATCAGAATTCTAATATGTATTGATTTAAAAGTGAAGAACATATTATTCATGACTAGAGTCGAAAATTGAGCCAGGCTCGATGCCTCGGCGCCAACAACTCATAAGTAAGGATGGATTAAACTATGAATATAGCAACCAAAATAATTGGGTTTTTGACCCGACCCAACTGGCTTGACGAAATCGAGCTAAATTGGCTCGACATTTTTTTTAACAACAAAAATGCAAACTCATTAGTTCATTAAATCATTAAATAATAAAACTTTAGATAATAAATTGATTAGTGATGATTTTGAACTTTTATGATTAGCCTAACATGTGTTCATATATTGACTTACAACTTTCATGAGGTTATGGTTCTAGGAAGCGTTAGCATCCGGTATCGATCCCTTGAGCTACTTGACTGATCATTGAAAACCTGCAACATATTGTTGGATTATATAGACTTTCTTAATGATGACTACTTTGAGATGTGTTCTTTCCCGGGGCCTCTTATTTATAGGAGTAAGAAGATGTGTATAGATGTGTTTTTTTCTGGGGCCACCTATTTATAGGAGCAAGGGGATATATCATTTCCCACAATAGATACCATCCTTGGACCACTTGGTCACACCCAAGAGTCATACTATTTGGTCACACCTAGCTCGGTCCGAACCCGACCCGAATCGATTCGAACCCGATCCGGTCCGGTCCGGACCCAACCCGAGTGCAACTCGGCCACGTGCGGTTCAGATGGTACGTGTGTGCTTAGCCAATTAGGTTCAAAAAATGGCACTAGATTCCACCATAAGGGAGCACACATGATTATCTCTTATACATGTGCTTCTATTAATAAAGTGAAACTTTTTCTACCAATTGATTCAATGTGGGACAACATTCATCTTTCTCCCATTTTTCTCCACAAGAAGGATCCAAGTTGCCAACTTTGTGTATTAATTTCTCATTCACCCTAAATTGAAAATTCAAAAGTAAATACACTACATTCATCTACACAGAATGTAGATTCCGATTTAGCAACTTATTTCCATTTATTTAAACTGGAGTCAACATTAAAAATTGGTCAAAGTTGATCAAAACCAACATTCTCTTCCAATTTCCAACACATGTGGTAACGTTCACTTAGCCTCATTTTTCATTAACGGTTATGTTTGGATTGAAATGTGTTCATCCGAATTCGGGATGGATGTGTAACACCCCCTAGTAGGGTAATTACTTCTACTAAATTATGCTTAACTTTCCAACTAATAACGGTATGTCATAAGGATTCATAGACTTTTTATTTTAAACAGCGGAATTAATTTTGTTAAGAAACATATCAGAGTTTTAAAACGGTCTAAAGCCTCCAAAATGTAATTAAATCGTTTGTGTAAAACTTACGTAAAACAAATCAAATAAAAAGTCTTCTTAGCATGCAAATTTCGAAAACTCTCAAAATCTTAAACCAATTCCGAGGCCGTCACCACCAATCACACTTCAGCGCTGCTGCCTCCTTGCATCACATCTTACCTTTGCCTTTATCTGCAGTATGAGGTAACACTATAAGCAAAAAGCTTAGCAAGCACATCACCAATCTCACAAAACATTTTTCTTTGAAACTTTTGAAAACACTAGAAACATCACTCATAAAAGAAATAATAATATACTCTTATACTTGAAAATAATATACTATGGGCCCAGACATGGTACCAATGCGCGCAACTCCGAAGAGTCCGGGGTAGCTAGCCACCGAATCCAAACGGAGCAACTAATAACTAATAGAGCAGTCTAGGAGCTCTTAACTTCTTCTCATGGGCAGTCTAGGAGCCCGGTACCAGTCTCTTAAAAATATATAAAACTATATATATAAATATATATACTCCATCTCAAAATATTTTTCTCACTTTACATGAAACAAGATTAACTAGCATCTTGTACTTGATTAAAACACATGAAAGCACGTCACTTAGCAAATCATCTCTTCACATTCACATAAATCATAAATAAAACTCACGAAGCATTTAACTTAGCAATTCATTAAAGCATACTCACATAAAACATAATTGAGCACTCACGTAATTTGCATAATCATTAAACAATATTCACTTGAACACAAATAAGCATTCACATAAATTCTGCATCGATATAAAACAATCAAAACAAAACTATTCATACTGCAGGTGAGAGATGTACTTACCTGAAGCTCTCAAAATTCACAACACTTCAAAATCCTTAAGTACGTTTTAAGCTTCCTTAACTGAATCTAAACATAATTAATAGATAAATACAATTAGTATCTAATCTTTCAATATCTAAACTAATATTAATCTTTTTCCTTTAACACCTACTTATTTATTTATTTATTTCCAGCTCCAGTAGAACAATTATATATATGAATGCAACCAACTATCCCCTATATTTTTCTTTTATCTATAAGTTGAATTACATACATATCCCTTCACTGTATTACGACATAACCCAGATATAACAGAAAATAAACAAGCTGGAAAAAATATAGCAACCAACTCCCTTAAGTCAATTAAGCCGACTAATTACTTTCTATTAATTTTAGATTAACAATAATTCCATTATTAGTCTAATTATTCATTACTAAATCCAACTTGATGAAACTGACCAGCAACACTATCCTTCTGATTAATCTAATTAAACCATTAACCAATTAGATATATTTAATTTAATATACATATACTAACCATGGCAGATTAGTTAGGTTTTCAGAGTGTTGGACAAACTAATTAATCACGCCGGCATATTCATCCCTCTACTGCACATATATTAACCTCTACTGCACATATACTAATTTAAGGTGCAACAATTATGTTTAAAGATTTCCTAATCCCGATATTCTATTTATAAATTACTTTATTTTTCTTTGGTGATGCTGTTCGTCTAGATACATCATACGCGAGGAGATTAGGGTGCAACAGTAATAATAATTAACAATAAATTATTTTAAACTAATCCATATCACATTAAATAAATTATGAAGGTAAAGAAATTACAATATATATGAAACCTTACCTACAGGAGGTCGTCTATGTCTATTCGGCGGCACGATATTTTTCCAACAGGCTACAATTTCTTCTCTTTTTCTCTCAATTCTCTCTTTCTCGTCTCCTAGTTCTCATATTTATTTTGAAGTTCTTAACCCCCTACTTATACATCTAGGGTTTGAACTCCCCTATCTTTCTTTAGCGGTTTAAGAAAATGTGGAATTCTAGTATTTCTCCACCACGTAGTTTATTATTATTCTTTTCCTTTTAAAAAAATATGGTCCCCTATTACATCTCAACAACTAAATTTTTATCCCCATAAATAAATTTAAATTCTAAAATTCTATATCTAATTTAACATGGTTATAAGTCTACTAGTTATTTAAGAGTTCTAATCACCTCACATAACTAATTCACTATAATTTATTATGAGACCATGATAATTGAATAAAAAGTCTATTATTCATAAAAGAAATTTAATTAGAAATTTGGGGCATTACAGGATGAGATGAAAAAATCTCAATACTTGTTTGTAATGAGATATTGGAGGATTTATTGTATCCTATTTATTTACATCTCTCAATAAAAAAACATTTTTTTTTCTACAATTCCTAAAAAAACATCTACTTTTTATACAATTCTCAATGTGATTGTGGCATCTTTACTATAATCATACCCTATAAAATCCAAAAACAAACACAAGATTATCAAAATCCACTTAAATCTCAAAGAGTTGGTCTCTTGTACAATGGGATAATTGCACGAAATCCTCTTGTGGTTTGGAAAATCGGCGTGAAACTCCTCTATGCTTTAAAATTTGTGCAAAACCCCCTTGTGGTTTTCTAAATATAGCCTGAAATCTTCAATTCCGTTAATGTTAAAGGAAGTGCTATCTCTTCATGCATTTTTTTCTTGTGTTTTTTTTTTCACTTTTTTTGCTAAGAAAATTACATATATACCATTTTTTACTATATTAAAAGACTAAATCTCTTGTGGGGGTTTCATGCAATTGCAACACTTCCTTCAAGATTATTTTCTACATTAACACATATTTCTTTATTTGCTCTTATTTATTTATTTTCACGCCAATTTTCCAAACCATAAGGGGATTTCGCGCAATTAACCCCTTGTACAACCGTCTTATATGCGGCGGGATTGTGCATGATCGTGTCTGGGGCATGATTGACCGTGCGCCACAAAAAAAAAACATACGTATAGCCCTAAAAAATATACTAAGAGCTGAAAATCACATACTTGTATCGCGCATGGTCGATCATATCCCGGGATACGACTATACACGATCCCATCACACATAAAACATTTGCATATGTGTTTTTATGAATTTCAAATGCATACTTGCAAAATCCACCCACCACCACGCGCCAATCCAAACACACTAAGGCAACTTTAATTTTATATTAGATCTTTTTAAAGGAAATTTCTTAATCATGTATTGGAATTTGAGATATTTTACTTTCACTAATATTTTTGGAGAATTATCATGGTGGATTCTAGAGAAATATTATCTTTGATAAAATAATAAAAAAGAAAAAGTGGTAAAGGGTGTACAAGTTATTGCTACTTGTTAGAGAGCTTCATAGTTGATATACTGATCAAATCGTGTTTAATTAAGATGGTAGTCATCATCCCTTCCAATCCTTCCCTGCAATCACATTCCATGAATCAGAGCTTGTATTCCCATTGCATGAAACTCAGAAAAAATCCATCTTCTTGTCAAACATAGAACTGGCCCTTAACTACAAATACTCAATCTTGTATTTCTTTCAGGCCAATCCTGATTATTCTCCTCTGCTCGTGTCGAGATGTGAGGATCTGGATAAAGGGCCGTTTGGAGGCAGAATCTGCGATCGATACACGGTGACTTGTTGCTGGAGATGGAACGCTTTGAATCTCAGTTCACAAACTTTTTTAGGTCCTGTTAATCTAATTATGCTGCAGATCGGATTGGAGTACTGACACAACTGAGCTAACTCCTACTGCATAAGAAACACAACACCTGCCTTGTTATGAATTTCTGCATTTTGTTGCTTGATCATGGTATCAACTGAATAAACTTGAGCCAAATTTGCTATGTTGTAGGTTTAGTTTGTGTTCTGTAATAAATTAAAATAAGATCCAACGTTCAAGTGATCAGGCAAAGTTTGCCTTGCGTTTTGTTGGTCATGTTACACTAAAACTCATGCATTCTCATTTCATAGCATTCTAATACTATCATGTATTGTCAAAATAAAAACATTTTAACAAAAATAAAAACTCAAAAGAGGTATTTTTCTAGTACTTTTGACCGCCTGAAAATCCATCTTGCATCAAATTAGTAGTCGTGCTTCAACATAATGCTAGAAATATGTTTATAACTACGTCAGAAGTATATTGGCAAAGAAGAAATGCGGCAATAAAAAAGAAAATATTCAAATCTAAGTACCATTTAAATACAAAAATATATTGATAAAAATGAGAAAAACAAGTTAATGTCTCATTCAAATTAATGATGAGTTATGAATTTATATGTTTGATTTATACGTATACCTTCACAACTTTATTTATGCATTTTGTTATAAGACATTTGAACGATATTTTGGCACAAGGAATGTTAAATGGGTATTGGTTTGATGGGGCGCCAGCCCGTTTAAACCATAAAAAATAGGGTTAAAAATCAAAATTTTCAGTCCATTTAACATGAAGTTCGTTTAGCCCAAATCTCGCTGGAGTTAGCCCAGGATTAACTATTTGGGTCGTTTGTGTCACCCTGACGTCATAAACACTTATAACTTGGGAATTAATCAATATTAAAAAATGTATTATTATTTATATTAAGGAGGTATTTGTGTGACCCTGACGTCATAAACACTTATAACTTGGGAATTAATCAATATTAAAAAATGTATTATTATTTATATTAAGGAGGTATTTGTGTGAGTTTATAAACTCCTTACAACATCTTATAAGATCATATTTAGTTCAGGAGTGTTTGACAATGATTTAAAAATAATGTTTTATTTAAGCTCTTTTTTTTTGAAAAATCGAAAGGGATCCTAACTTATTTCTAAAATAAGATTTTACTTTTCACAAACACTTTCAAATTTAATTATTTAAATTACACAATTGTCATTAATTACTAACATCTTATACATAAACTCCATCATCTTATTTATCCAAATATTTGAAAAACTTAATTTTAAACTAAAATTAAACATCTTATAAACTAATTTAAAAACATCGATCTTATGAGAAGTAAAAGCTTATAAACTTTTTCGAATAAGTTTAACCAAACACCTTCTAAAAGTGTGATTTTATCGGACATCGTGAACGCTTATAATTTTCGATATCAAAACAAAAACCCAATATAAATAACAATCACAATCTCATTAAGAAAAACAATACAACATAAAAAAAAATACAAATCAATGAACTCATTGATGACAACAACAAAGTAGAAAGACTCAACCATATCACAAATTTGTCGAGTCTATGTTTGGATCATGTGTCAAAACTAATTACAATGATTATGTAATAAGTTGAGAGTCAAACCCAAGCAATTAGACAAAGCAAACTGAGCAGTATTCCAAACAATTGGGAGAGAAATTAAAGGAATTGAAAGACCTTATATATCCATATCCATATATTGATGGCCTATCGAGTTTCTCCTGGCATTTAGAGAAACAAGTAATATCAATCATCAGTTGATGCAATCACAGTAATATCAGTAGGGGGCAAGTCGGTACACCCTGTAGTCGTGCTGTTCAGTGAGGCCGTCCAGTTTACGGTGTCGTTGGCTGTATCAAGAGACCAACTGGCTTCAATATTAATTCATCTCTCCGGATTGCAAAATACGGCGCGTGGGGAGCGTGGCTTTGGTGTTGGTGGTGATGGTTATTGTGAGAAGAAAAATGAATAATTGAACTTGATTTTTCTATTTGCTTTACCGTAGCATTTATATAGTTTACACGATAAGGTTTACAAGATTTAAAATACATAAAAAGAGGAACAACCTCTGTTGCCGAACAAATGTGAAGATAAAGATAAAAAAACAAACTAACAAATGCTAAGATATTGGTAGATAAAGCTAACAGATACACTAACTAATGACCTTAAAATATGGGATACTTATGGCCTCATTTATCACGTCTAACACCCCCCTCAAGTTGGAGTTGGAATTGAAATGTCAATAACACCCAACTTGCCAAGTAGTCGGCGATAAGCATCACCTCCAAGTGGCTTGGTAAAAAGATCCGCCAGTTGCTTGGTAGAACGTATATATGAAGGAGCAATAAGTCCTGTTTGAATTTTTTCTCGAACAAAATAACAGTCAATCTCAATATGTTTGGTCCGTTCATGGAATACGGGATTTTCAGCAATATGAATAACAACTTGACTATCAGAATGAACAACAATTGGTTGGGGATGCGTGAAACCAAGATCTGTCAAAGAGATTTTAACCATTGCAACTCAGTAGTAAGTGCAGTAAGGGATCGATATTGTGCTTCTGCAAAAGAACGAGAAACAGTTGGTTGTTTCTTGGTTTTCCAAGAAATAGGACTAGAACCTAACATGGTGAAATATCCAGTGGTTGATCGACGAGATGTAGGACAACCGACCCAATCAGAATCAGCATATCCGACTAAAGTAAGTGAACTAGATGCAGAAAGCAATAGACCTTTACCTACGATACCTTTAACATAATGAAGAACCCTGTTGGCAACATCACAATGAGACGAATGATGATGTTGCATGAATTAACTTAATGTGTTTACAACATATTAAATGTCAAGACGTGTGACAGTGAGATATAAACCCTATGAAACGACGATAGGTTGTCGGATTGAGAAGCGGAGTGCCATTTATTGGCCGTAAATAAAGGTGCGGCTCCATTGGAAAATCAGATGGTCGAGAACCGATCATGCCGGAGTCAGATAAGATATCAAGAGTATATTTTCGTTGGCATAGAAAAATTCCTTTATTGGAGCGAGATACTTCAATACCTAAAAAATATCGAAGATTGCCAAGATCTTTTATGGAAAAAGATTGAGCTAGAAATGGTTTGATGTCAGAGAAAACATCATTATTATTTCCAGTGGTTATAATAGCGTCAACATAGACAAAGACATAAATAGAAGTCTGACCATGAATATATGTAAAAAGACTATAGTCAGAAACATATTGATGAAAATCTCGATGAATGAGTGTGGTTGAGAATTTGGAGAACCACTTACGAGAAGCTTGCTTAAGACCATAGGTAGATTTATGTAATTTGCACACATAATTCTCCCCTTTACGGGAGAAGCAGGGAGGAAGTTTCATATAAACCTCTTCATGGAGATCTCCTTGGAGAAATGCATTATTGACATCAAGTTGATGTAACGACCAATTCTTAATGGCAGCAATGGAAAGAAGAAGACGAACAGTAACCAGTTTGGCCACATGCGCGAATGTGTCATGATAATCGATTCCTTCAACTTGATTATAACCTTTGACAACTAAACGGGCATTATATCTCTCGACAGAACCATCAGATCGATATTTTATTTTATAAACCCATTTACAACCAATAGGTGATTTTCCTTTTGAAAATAAACATAAAGACCAAGTGTTATTTGATTCAAGGGTCTAGATTTCTTTAGCCATGACATCACGCCATTCATTAGATTTTATGGCTTGAGAATAAGATCGTGGTTTTTTATTGTCAATGATATTAGTTAGAAATACAGAATGACAAGGACTTAGATGTGACAAAGAAAAATAATTTGCCAGGGGAAAATCAGTTGAAGATGAAATATTATTACAAATTTAGTCATTGAGATGAATTGGTGGATGACGAAGTCGTTGAGGATGATTATTATTGATGATTGGAGAAAACTCCATTAAAGGAGAATTAGTTGAATCATTATCTTCAGAAATAAATGGAGAATTATTGGAATTATCAACTACATTCTGCGGGATAGAATCACTCGACGAAGCATCAACGGAAGGCAATGACGGTGTAGTGTTCAATTATTGGATTTATGGTGATAGACTTTTAAAAAAATGATGATGAAGGATCATGAAATGGAAAAACAGACTCATGGAAAATGACATCACGAGATATATAAATTTGATGAGTATTGAGATCATATATGCAATGTCCTTTTTGACCATATGGACAACCGATAAAAATGCTAGGTTTGGCTCATTCATCAAATTTATGTTGAATATTCATGTTTTTAGCAAAACATAAACATCCAAAAACTCAGAGGGATGAGTATGACGAAATAGTTCCAAGAAAAACTTGATGAGGCGATTTATAAGCAAAAAGAGGGATTGAGAGTTTATTTATGAGAAAAGCCGTTGTGAGAATGCATTCACCCCAAAAGGAAATAGACAAATTTGCTTGAAATCGTAAAGCTCTAGCAACATCAAGGAGATGTCGATGCTTACGTTCAACAATGTCATTTTGTTGGGGGGTTGCAACACACTGCGTTGATGAATAACTCCATTATTATGAAACCATAGTTGAAGTTGATTAGAGAGAAATTTAGAACCATTATCAAAACGAACAGTTTGGAGTTGGGGAAGAAAAATCCCTCAATTTCCCAAATTGATATGAGATATTTTTTGTTTAATTGACAATGGATTTGAGTAAAAAAATGAATTAACATAGTGAACGTTTTAGATTTTTATTTCATTAAATATATCCAAGTAAAATCATCAACAATAGTTAAAAAGAAATGTGATTCGTTTTTATAGGGGGTAGAGAAAGGTCCCCAAATATCAACATGAATTAACTCAAAACAATGAGAAGACGTGAAAAAAAAATACAATCAGAAAAAAATACTTGAAAGAACATCAGAAAAAAATTCTTAACAAATAAAGTCTTTTAGAGAAAAAAAATACAAATAAAGTCTTTATTTGAAATAACATCAGAAAAATTCTTAACAATAAAATCAAAGTGAGTCCTAGATGGGCGACCAAGACGAGAATGCCATAGGTTGAATTTATTACAATGCTTGAAAGAAAAGACAGAATTCAAATTCAAATTGTCATCTAGATAAAAAAAGTCCATTGCGAGCACTACCCCAACCAATCTTCTTCGTTGCTCGGTCCTGAAAGACACAGTTAGAAGAAGAGAAAATAACATCACAATTTGTGGACTTTGTTAATTGAGAAATAGATAACAAATTAAATTTAAATGATGGAATGAAAAAACATTCGTGAGAATAAGTGATGGTGAACAATGGATTGTGTCTATGTGTGTCACGGGCACTTGAGAACCATTAGGTAATTGAACGGATAAACTTTTATGAACAAGGGAATATGAAGAAAATAAGGAAAGAGATGTGCATATATGATTACAAGCACCTGAATCAATAATCCAACAAGGGGTTATACAAGTAAGAGTTGTACCTGCCAAATGAACTGAGGATCCACCAGATTCCTCTTTGGCTAGAAGAGTTATAAGCTTGTTGTATTGATCAGATGTCAATTGACAAGTAAAAGGAGCGGAAGTAAGCAGTGGTGGACCTGGTTTCTGTTTCGGCTTATCAGGATAGCCATGGATCTCATAGTGTGACTGGTAGCTAGGAAATTCCACATGGATTGATGCTGTTAGTTGCTGGACCAGTAAGCTGATAAAGTTGCAGGATATTAGCCGGAAGCAGTAAGCTGAGAGCAGTAAGCTGGAACAGGATATTGATACACTCAATAGGATACTGTGTAACAGATATCTGTTATTGTAGCAGCGCTAAATCAGTTTCTTCTAACGGATAATCGCGGGATTCTAACAACGATTTCATCGAATTAGTTGAGGGCTGTTATACCTTATATATAGGTGTATAACTAGTTCTAATATCAAATTACAATTTCACTTTGATTAGTTAGATTCAGGAGATTAGGATTCTACGGTATACATAAATCCTAATCTGCATTTTCTCTCTGTAATCTTTGTTTTCTCCTCAGTTTAGTAGATTGGTTGATCCTATTGGCCCGTGGATGTAGATTATAGTTAAAGTGATCGAACCACGTAAAATCTTACGTGTTTTTCTCGATTTCTTGCTCGTATTATTGTTTTCTTTCTCATATTCATAGTTAGGGATTTCTGAGTGTTCTTGGTGTTGAGTTGCTGTCAAATTTTTTACAGTTGGCGCCGTCTGTGGGAAACAAACACCACGATGATGAACAACATGAAACTCGACGTACACAAGTTCTTTGGTGTGGAAGAATTCAACCTATGGAGAGTGCATATAGAATCACTTCTGATCCAACATGGGGTAGAAGATGCTCTTCTTGATGAGAGTGAGACTTCAACCTCTGGTAATACGGAGAAAAGAAAAGCGATGAAAAAGAAAGCAAGAAACGTGATTCTCCTATGTTTGTGTGGAAATGCACTAAGAGATGTATGCAAAGAAGAAACATCGAGAGATAGATGGAAGAAATTATATGCTCTATACATGACCAAGACTCTAGCTAACAGGTTATTTCTCAAACAAAAACTTTTTTCATTCAAGATTCAAGATGAGAAAAGTTGGTTGAAAAGCTAGATGAGTTCTGTAAGATTGTTGATGATTTGGAAAACATTGAGGTAGAGATGAAAGATGAAGACAAGGTTCTACTTCTTTCAAATGCACTGCCTAAATCGTATCAAGTCATTCAAAGATGTATTGATGTATGTGAGGGCTGGCTTCTAATTTGACCCTAGAAGAAGTTCTTGTTTCCATTAAAACAAGAGCAATCTCAGGGATTACAGAATCCAAGAGTCCAACTTTAGGAGAAGGGTTGAATGTGAAGTTCAAAGACTCTAAGAAATTGAATTAAGACATGAAGAAAAACAATCAGAGGTAAGAGACTGTTCACAACAAACCAAATGCTGATCCCACTGATGCAAAAAAGTGCTTCAATTATCATAAGATAGGACACTTTAAGAGGAATTGTCCTGAAAGAAGAAGAAGATGACTGACAACCAACAAGCTTCGATAGCTCAAGAACAATATGATAGTGCTGACGTGCTATACATCGGTAATTGTGAAATCAAGAATGAGTGGGTGCTTGATTCAGGGTGCTCATTTCATATGTGTCCAGTGAAGTCATGGTTTACTGAACTGGAAATGAGGAGAGGTGGCCTGGTGTTACTAGGTGATGATCATTCTTGTAGGGTTATGAGAATTGGAACCATAAAACTGAAGCTACACGATAGAAAGATCAAGACACTCAACAAGGTAAGGTACATTCCCAAACTTAAAAGAAATCTTATTTCACTAGGTTTGTTAAATGTTGTATGGTATGAATTCAAGACAAAGAAGGAGGAAATCCCGGTAACTAAAAATGACAAACTGATCTTGAAAGGAAGAAAGTCAAATGGACTTTATACACTGCTTAGAACAACCATCACTGGAGAAACAACAATTGTGATGAGCAAAAAGTTAACCAACCTATGACACAAAAGATTAGGGCATATTGGAGATAAGAACTTCATGAACTGGCAAAACAACAGCTTATTGGTGGTGATTAAATAACAAAGATGGAAAAATGTGAACACTGCATCTTGGGAAAATCCACTAAGACAAGTTTCCCAACTAGTAAACACACTACACAAGGACCACTTGACTATGTACACTCTGACATTTGGGGTCCTGCTAGAACTGAAACTCACGGTAGAGGTAAGTATTTCATAACCTTTATTGATGACTATTTTAGGAAAGTGTGGGTGTACATACTGAAACATAAGAATTAATCCTTTGTTAAATTTAAAGAATGGCTTACTCTTATGGAAAATCAAACAGAAAGAAAACTTAAACATCTAAGAATTGATAATGACCTTGAGTACTTGTCAGAGGATTTTCAAGAGTTTTGCAAGTCAAAGGGCATCTTAAGACATAGGACCACAATGGCTACCCTTAACAAAACAGTTTGACAGAAAGGATGAATCGAACCTTACTGGAAATGGTGAGGTGTCTGCTCCTTAATGCAAGTTTGCCAAAATCTTTTTGGGGTGTGACATTAGCTACTTCAACATTTCTGATCAATAGGAGTCCCTCGTCTCCAATTGAGTACAAGTCTCCAAATGAAGTATAGTATGGAAAACCCTCTAACTATGCTTATCTTAAAGTTTTTGGTTGCCTTGTATATGCACACACAAAGCAAGATAAGTTAGATGCCAGAGCAATCAAGTGCATTTTCATTGGTTATCCAAATGGTATAAAAAGATACAAAATTTGGAGCTTAGAACCGGGTTTTCAGAGATGTTTTATCAGTAGAAACGTGGTATTCAAGGGCATATGATGGGTTACAAGCATCACTTGAATCCTCAAGTAATTACATCTCTTTCAGATCAGACCATTGAAGAAGATGAGTCACAAGAGGCTGCTGAAATTCAGGTAGAGCCTAGGGATCAGTTGGAAGAAGAAGAATAAGACAACTCTGATAATACAGAAACTGATCAGAATGATGAAATCAGTCATCAGCCTCCTCAAGATCTGAACAACTACAACCTAGAAAGAGATAGACAAATGAAGACTATTCAAGCACCAACAAGGTATGGATAAGCTGATATTGTTCACTATGCTTTAAGCATAACACAAGACATAGAGTTTGAAGAACCAAATAACTTCAAATTTGCTATGATATCAAAGGATAGGGAAAAGTGGATTCATGCAATGAATGAACTTCTATCTTTGGAGAAGAACAATACTTAGGAATTGGTGAAGAAACCTGAAAATCAAAAGATAATTGACTGTAAATGGATCTTCAAGAGGAAGATTGAGGTGGCTGGAACTGAACAAGTCAGATTCAAGGCAAGATTGGTAGCAAAAGGGTACACACAAAGGGAAGACATTGACTATAATGAGATCTTCTCCCATGTGGTAAAACATATGTCAATCAGGATCTTACTTGCCTTGGTAGTTCAAAATAACATGGGATTACATCAGTTAGATGTCAAAACTGCATTACTTCATGGGAATTTGGATGAGACTCTTTACATGCAACAACCTGAGAGATTTGTTCAACCAGGAAATGAATAGAAGGTTTGTTTACTGAAGAGATCTCTTTATGGATTAAAACAAAGCCCCAGGCAATGGTATAAGAGGTTTGATAACTACATGATGAGTATTGGACTGTTAAGTTCCAACTATGACAGTTGTGTGAATTTTGAAAAAGAAGGAAATCTTATTAACACTTATCTACTGCTATATGTGGATGATATGCTTATAACAAGTGGAAGCAAGAACATAATAGATAGCTTAAAGCATAAATTAAAGCTTCAATTTGAAATGAAGGATTTGAGAGAAGTAAGAAGGATTCTAGGGATGGATATACAAAGAGATAGAAATCTAGAAATGTTATTCCTTCACCAAACAGATTACATTCATAAAGTCCTTAAGAGGTTCTTCATGTATACTGCAAAGTGTGTATCTACACCTTTGGGAGCCCAATTCAAACTGTCTGCAAATCAGAAACCAAAAACAGATGAAGAGAGGAAATATATGCTTGGAGTTCCCTATGCAAATGCAGTTGGAAGTATGATGTACACTATGGTATGTAGTAGACCTGATATCACATACAAAATGAGTATGGTGAGCAGGTACATGGTTGATCTAGGGAGAGTGCACTGGGAAGCTACTAACTGGCTACTTAGATACCTAAGTGGAACAACTAACTTAGGATTAATATTTAAAAGACATGCTCTATATACCAACACTCTTGAAGGTTTTGTAGACTCTGATTTTACAGATAATATAGACATAAGAAAGTCCATAATCGGCTATGTGTTCAAGCTATATGAGACTGCAATCAACTGGAAAGCTATACAATAACCAGTAGTTGCATTATCCACCACAGAGGTTGAGTTCATTGCCATGACAGAGACAATAAAAGAATCAGTATGGCTCAAGGGGATTCTAAAAGAGTTAGGAGTAAAACAAGACAGAGTTACTATCTTCTGTGGCAATCAAAGTGCTTTGCACTTAACAAAACATCAAACCTTCCATGAAAGATGCAAACATATAGATATCAAACTCCATTTTGTAAGAAATATGATTGAAAATGTGAAGTGGAGGCTAGCAAAGTTGGGACTGAAGATAACCCTGCCGATATGCTTACCAAAGTATTACCAAGAGCAAAATTCAATCATTGCATAAACCTAGTAAGCTTGGTAAGCTGGAAAGAAGACAACACTTAGAGCAACAAAGTTTGCAAGCAAACTAGGATCGATCATTTTCGAGCTGAGGTGGAGAATTGTGACTGGCAGCTAGAAAATTCCACGTGGATTGATGTTGTTAGTTGCTGGAGCAGTAAGCTGCCAGAGTTGCAAGATACTGGCTAGGAGCAGTAAGCTAGAACAGGATACTGGAACACCCAACAGGATACTGTGTAACAGATATCTGTTATTGTAGCGACGTAAAATCAGTTTCTTCTAACTGATAATCGTGGGATTCCAGCAATGGTTTCATCGAATTAGTTGAGAGCTGTTATTCTTTATATATAGGTGTATAACTAGTTCTAATATCAGATTACAATTTCACTTTGATTAGTTAGATTCAAGCGATTAGGATTCTACGGTATACAGAAATCCTAATTTTCATTTTCTCTCTGTAATCTTTGTTTTCTCCTCAGTTTAGTGGATTGGTCGATCCTATTGGCCCATGGATGTAGATCACAATTAAAGTGATCGAACCACGTAAACTCTTGCGTGTTCTTCTCAATTTCTTGCTCGTATTATTATTTTCTTTCTCATATTCATAGTTAGGGATTTCTGAGTGTTCTTGGTGTTGAGTTGCTGAGTTGCTGTTAAATTGTTTACACATAGCAAGTGGCAAGAGTATGACCATGCCTCTAACATTTCTCACACCATGGACGTGTACGCTTTCCATGAGGTCGAGATGTGTTTTTAGAGGCCTGAAGTGCAGCGGAATCAACAGTAGGAGTTATGCGAATATTGATCTCTTGTTGTTTTTCTTCTTGACGTACCAAATTATAGATATGCTGAATTGAGGGAAATGGCTCTATCAACAGAATTTAGCTACGAATAGTAGAAAAATTATCGGAGTCCTTGAAGAAACTCCATGGCGCAATCTTCATTTTGTTGATCGATAATAGATTTGGCATTATCTTAGATACATGGCAGAACATAAATAATGAAATTGAGTTCATCCCACAATGATTTCAATTGGGTAAAATATGATGAAACCGACATACCCTCCTGCTTGAGGGGAGAAATAGAGTGTTTCAGTTGATAGATTTTAGGAGCTAGCATTTGACTGAGAAAAATGATCCTTCAAATCCGTCCAGATTTGTGCTGCAGTATTAGCATATAAGATACTAGGACGGATCTCAGGAGAGACAAAATTAAGGATCCAACTACTAACCAAATCATTACATCATTCCTAGTTGGGAACATCATTTTTCTCTTTTGGCATTGGAAGTGATCCATCAACAAAGCCAAGTTTGTTTTTGGCTCGAAGTGCCATTGTGATTGCACGACTCCATGAACTGTAATTGTCTTCAATCAGTTAAGGGGTAACAAGAACGGTAGATGGGCAGTCAGTAAAGGGGTAACAAGAACGGTAGACGGGCTGTCTGAGTGATGAATGACATAAGGATCAGTTTTAGGAGATGATGACGAGGTGTTGTCAGCAGACATGGTGGAGAAACAAAATGTAAAACAACAAAAAAATAATGGCTAGGAAAAAAAGGTCACTCTATTATACCATGTGAGAAGAAAAATGAATCGTTGAACTTGACTTTTCTATTCACTTTACCGTAACATTTATACAGTTTACATGATAACGTTTACAAGATTTAAAATACATAAAAAGAAGAACAACCTTTGTTACCGAACAAATGTAAAGAGAAAGATAAAAAAACAAACTAACAGTAACACTTCCATGCAACTGGTGCACAGAGTTGCACGGAAGACCTTTATGTTATAAATGTAGTACCTTTATGTACAAATATTTGTTCCTTTTAAAATGAACATGCATAAAAGTGTTACATTTATAACATAAAGGTACTATATTTATAACATAAAGATGCGGATTGCACGGTGCACCAGTTGTACGGAAGTTTTTGCCAACTAACAAATATTAAGATATTAATAGATAAAATTAACAGATACACTAATTGATGACCTAAAAATATGGAATAATTATGGCCTCATTCATCACGTGTAACAGCTATCACCACAAGAATGAAAATGCATGCAGACTTTGTGATTCAAGTTGACCCCATTTTTTCTGATAGATTAATGAATCAAGAAATTAATGCTTGAATTGAAAAGGTTTGCTTATTTAGTAGTTCGATATTGATGAGGACTTATTTTATAGTCAGGAGAAGTACTTGAGAATGCCTTAGTTGACTAAGTTGGATTAGAACATGCAGGCTTGTAAGTTGTAATTAATTTGTTAATTAATTAATTAGGATATAATTAATTATCCAAGAGTATTTAATTAGAATGCACGTTGCTGCTGCAATTTTGATAAAAGAATTTCTACCGTGGCTATCCACACATTTTCGAAAGATTTATATAATTACATTTTAACGTACACAAAAAATCACGTGAGACGGAACTCATTACCCACAAACAACATGTGAATTGTAGGATTTGGATTGTGGATTGTTGGATTGTGGATTGACCCGTCTCATGTAATGCAATAAAAATCCCTAAGACAATTTCACAATACCCATTAATTAATAAAATCATCTGCAATAAGCGAAACTATTGCATACAAAATAAATAATAAATTTAATATCCGATCATATTGCGTTGCTTGGATTAGGTCTAAAGACATAAACCTAGAAGTTATTTCACAAAATTTTTTCAGACAAAAATCATGATAAAATATTTAAATGCCTAGAATTATTAAATGTAACGAAAAATTTCCTATTCAAATATACCAATCCCATCGTCCCAACCAACTACAAACCTACTAAAATTCTTCCTACCTCTCCTCTCCATGAGGAGGTCTCATATGAGACGATCTCATGTGAGATTTTATCTAAGATGGGAGTTCATATTGATCAGTAAAGACGAGTCAATTTATTTAACAAAATCAATGTCGGTCTTACATAAGATCCTATAGAGTTTTGTCTCACGTAAAGTCTTGTATAAGACGACCGCATATGAGTTTTTGTGCCTCTCCATATATCTTTGATATATAAATGATAGTTGTTATATTTAATTCTATATTGAGTACAAAAATGTACGTGAGATCGTCTCACGAATATAATTTTATTAGATGGAACTTCACTATCTAAAACACAAACCCATTTTTATAAATCAATATCTATTTTGTGGGTTATGAGTTGCTAGTTGACTCATCTCACAAAATAATATTTGTGAGACGGTTTCACAAGAATCTGAAACTCTGAATGAAAAAAGATCTTTAACAATTTGTTTTTCATTAGGATCCATTTAGATAGGTGGATTTAGAGGTAGGATTTGAAATCTATGTTAGCAAATCCACTTGTAGTGTTTGAATGGATGTGAATTTGAAATCTATCACTTTCATTTTGAACTAATTTTCGAGTCATTTGAAATCCATCCTAACTTGAGTGGACCCTTCTTTTCAAATTTTAGATTTCAATTTGCTCTATTCGAACACAACCTTAAACTCTTTAAAGGAAATTTCTTATTCATGTATTGGGATTTGAGATATTTTTCTTTCACTATTATTTTTGGAGAATTATCATGGTAGATTCTAGAAAATATTATATTCGATAAGTATTATATAGTTTAATCTATTTATGTATTAAGTTTCTTTTCTAAAAGAAATTGTGTTTATGTAATTTTTTTCAATTATATATTAGTGAATGTCAAAAAAAAAAGAATTGCTATGAAAATTCATATTCTTATTACAAAAACCATGTCAGATTATAACCATTTTTATATTAAGATATTCAAAATCTTTGAAACTTTACTATACAACCGCCAACCTTTGCGAATGGTATTAATAGGCGCTACGATGGAATATTCCTCTAGAGATACTTATTCTTAAGGGATTTTTATTTTTTAATTAATTAATTAATATTTCATTTATTTTTTCTACATCTTTCTCCTCCAACCATCAGCTTGCCGACAACCGCCACACCACCGCTACCGAAAAACCCTAGAACTCTAAATTTTGCCTCAATCCTCATGTTTCAGGTTAAACTCAATCGGACATAATTTTCCCTTTTATTTTTCAGAAAATCATGGCAAAAAACACAACAATACCATCAAAGAATTGCTACCATAGTCCCTAGTTGCCCTTCAAGCTCAAAATCAGATTTTCAGCTTCAAAACCTAACCAAAATGCACAAAACCTTCATCAAAGCCCCAACTCAATATTTAAGTTCTCACTCAATTTAAGCTCGAATCGAACAAAAATGGAATGTATTTGTATCAAACTCCCTTTTTGAACTCTTTTTCATATATGCATTTTCATAAATTATTTTAGGGGTTTTAACTCTCATGTTTTAAGCATCAATTTCTGTGAACTTTGTTATTTTTCTTATCTTTTGATATCTCAATTTCTCTAGTTTATTTTCTAATTGAAGGATATGATTTTGAGAATTCAAAATATTATAAGGATTTATTTACAATTTTTATGGACTTTGCAAAATTACAGCCTCAATCCCAAGTTTTTGGAATTTTGATTTTCCACCCCAACTCTTTTAAAAGACAAACATACCTTCGAGAATAAGCCCCTTCAGGGGAATATTCCACTGCCGGCTGCATTTGACGATTTATTAGTAGCATTCGCAAAGGTTGGTAGTGGTACAATAACATATCAAAGTTCGGATATCTTTGTGCAAAATGAGTTATAATTTAGCTTGATTTTTGTAAAAAAAAAATTTTAATATTAAGCATCAATCTTCCTTTTTTTTTTCCACCTTAAACTGTCACTATCAAATTGCTAGTTCGTTGAAGGAATAACCATTTTTTTTTAATAAGAATTAGCTTTTATTCTTTTTGTTCCTGTTGGGTTCTTTGTTAGCATCTATGATATTATGTTGTATTTTTGTCAAATCATTAAATGCTAAATTAATATGCACATTAATATCGAATTCGAATAAACAAAATAAATCTAAATATATATACGAATAAATCATGTTTACTTCATTAATGTTGAAATACTAGACTAAAAATAGTCATAAATAACATTATATATGGTAGATAAGACATGACAAACCTAGGAAGTTGCAAAAACCCTCGAAAGATTCAACCTTTTTTTATATATAGAGAATTTTTAGGAGAAACAACATGCACTCACGATTTGTTTGAACTGACTAATATAATTCTATTTTTTATTAGATAAACGTTTGACTTTTAAGATATATGAGAGATTGTAGTATCTAAAGATTCGTCATGTAATCGTTTTCAATTATTAGTTAGAGGGTCAAAATTATTTTTCGCTACACAACTAGCTCCTCTAATTTTGATTTTATAATTATATATCATGATTTTTAATTTAATTATACAATTTAGATCTAATATTTATCAGGAAAATCGAATTTTATCTGAAAATATCACTTAAGTTGCACATGATATATATATATATATATATATATATATATATATATATATAATTTTATTCCCATTACAAAACTTCTGCAATAGGTAATTTTGGTTACATATATAGTCTTTGGAATAGTATTTGATAAATTTTAATTTGGTGGTTGTCTTTAAAAAAAGAATATAAAGGCGCCGGCGAGCCTTATATTATTAGGACGAGTTTTAATTTGTAATACTAAATGTTGTAAATGGTAAAAGCAAGGTGGTCTAGTTTAATGGGAAATTTGCCCCACAGGTTTGGCATAGTTTTAGAATTTAAATAATATGATAATTTTTGTAAGTGAGATAGTACTAAACTAAAAATATATTCACAATTTGTAGGAAAAATCAAGTGGCACCTATTAAGATTGAAAAATAGTAAATTAATACTCAGTTGATATGCCAAAGTATCTGGACGAGAATAAAAATATTTAAATGTTGCCAAATAAAGAAGTATTGTATACCTTAAAAAGAAAACAAAGTCAGGATATGCATTGTACTCATATATATTGTATACCTTAATCATTATATATATATATATATATATATATATATATATATAAATGTTGTGGATTATCAGCAAATCAACCAAACAATCAAGCAATCAAATGAGAATCAATTCACATAAAATCAGAAAACCAAGAAACGAAAACAAGAACAAACACACCGATTTAGAGTGGTTCGGCTCGGGTCCACTTGAGCCTACATCCACTATGAACTGAGGAACACTTTTATTGAACCACCACACAAGATCCTGAAGCAAATTACAACGAACACTCAAGAATCACTCAAACTGTTCTAGACGAACACTCGATCGACTTTCACCTTGAATATCTCTCTCACTAAACACTATTAGCAGAAAATTACAGAAGTGAAATGAAAATACATTAAGATAGCTATTTATAGAAACTGGAATGAGCTAAATCCATCAAGAATTGGTTGAGAAAATGAGCCCGCAAGCTAGCCTTCTCAAACTGATCTAACAAATTCAGCTTCAGCCAAAACTCCTCGGGAAGACGCGCTCAACTGAATTAACCGTCTAAAGTCGCATTTGCCGATTACGTTTTTATAAGTGGAAAACGTTTTCTTCTTCCTTAGTTATTTTCTGCACTTTGAGCTTACTTTTCACAAATCTCCACCTTAAGCTCATAAGTGGCTGAGTGATCTTCATGCTTTTCAAGTAATACCTTCGACTCTTCCTTCACACACCCCAATCAGCTTCTGACAGAGACCGAACTTAGCAGTAGGCAATGTTTTGGTAAAAGCATCAGCTGGATTCTCTTTGGTATGAATCTTCTTCACCTTAATAGCTCCACCTTCAATAACATCTCTTATGAAGTAGAGCTTGATATCAATGTGTTTGGTTCTTTCATGATATCCTTGGTGCTCAGACAAATGAATGGCACTTTGATTATCACAATACACCTTTACACTCTTCTGAATTATGCCAAACTCTTCAAGAATACCTTGCAACCACATTGCTTCTTTTATAGCTTCAGTTAGTGCTATGAATTCAGCTTCTGTAGTTGATAATGCAACCACATGTTGATGTGTAGCTTTCCAACTTATAGCTGTACCAAATAGAGTGAAGACATAACCAGTAAGTGACTTTCTTGTATCAAGGTTTGCAGCAAAATCAGCATCTACAAAGCCTTGAAGTGGTGACACTGCTTGATCATTTTTGCTGAACCTTAGACCATAATCCTTGGTCCCTTTCAGATATCTCAGTAGCCACTTTGTTGCTTCCCAATGAACCCTTCCAGGATTGCTCATAAACCTGCTGATAACACTCATTCCATGAGCTATATCTGGCCTGCAACACACCATTGAGTACATTACACTGCCCACTGCACTTGCATATGGAATGCTATTCATTTCTGACTTCTCCTTTGCTGTGGTTGGACATTGATCCTTAGTTAGCTTGAAATGCTGCCCAATTGGAGTGCTGACCACCTTAGCTTCATGCATTCTAAACCTCTTAAGTACATTCTCTAAGTAGGCTGCCTGATTTAGCACAAGAACACTTCTATCCTTGCTTCTGAAAATATCCATTCCAAGTATCCTTTTGGCTTCACCTAAGTCCTTCATCTCAAACTCAGACTTAAGCATGACTTTCACTTCTTCAATTCCCTTCATGGAACTTGCAGCAATTAACATGTCATCTACATATAATAGTAGATACACACACTCCTTAGCTACACCCTTGAAGTATACACAGCTATCATGCTTACTTCTTCTAAAATTCAGTGAGATCATGTACTCATCAAACCTCTTGTACCATCTCCTTGGACTTTGCTTCAGTCCATACAAGGATTTCTTGAGTAAACACACCTTAGACTCCTTATTTTCCACATGAAGCCCTTCTGGAATGCTCATATATATCTGCTTGTCTAGATCTCCATGCAAAAAGGCTGTTGTTACATCCATTTGATGCAATTCTAACTGATATTGAGCTACAATGGCCAATAAGATTCTAATAGAGCAATGCTTCACAACTGGTGAGAAGATTTCATCATAGTCTATCCCCTCCTTTTGAGTGAAGCCCCTTGCCACTAGTCTAGCTTTATATCTTATGCTCCCTCCATTTGCAGCTTCAGTTTTCTTCTTATAGATCCATTTGCAGCTTACTAATTTCTGCCCTTTTGGCCTATCCACTATCAACCAAGTTTGATTCTTGTCTAGGGACATCAATTCCTCTTGCATTGCAATAATCCACCTGTCTTTCTCTTCACAACTCACTGCCTCCTTGTAGTTGCTTGGTTCTTATGATTCAATAGACAAGACAGCAACAAGAGCATAAGATGATATACTTATATTACCATACCTGTTAGGAGGATTAATGACTCTCATTTCTCTGTCCCTTGTTAGTTGATAGTCTCTTAGTTCTTCTTGTGCTTCTTCTCCTTCTGAATCTGAAGATGAGCTTGAGCTTTCTGAACTTAGGACTCCTGGATTGAGCTGATGAATGTCTTGAGACTCCACCTCAAACTGAGCTGCTTCCTTTCCTGCATGGTTAGTGTGATCTTTGGCTTGTGTACCTGCATTGTTAGTAGTACTAAAAGCAGGAACTTTATAAGGCATAACATATTCATTAAATGTTACATCCCTGCTAATGATGCACTTTTCATTTCCAGATTCTAAACACAAGAGCTTATAGCCTTTAACTCCCTTTGGATACCCCAAGAAGAAACATTTTAGAGCCCTTGGTGCCAGCTTATCTTGCCTTGTGTGTGCATAAGCTAATGAACCAAAAACTCTTAAGTTGCTGTAATCTGGTGGCTTTCCTTTCCAAATCTCCTCAGGTGTTTTGCAATTAAGGGCAGTGGATGGTGATCTATTTATTAGATATACTGCAGTATTAGCTGCCTCCCCCCAAAAATTCTTGGTTAAACCTGAGCTTGACAACATACATCTTACCCTTTCAAGTATGGTTTGGTTCATTCTCTCAGCTAGTCCATTTTGTTGTGGTGTTCCTGGCACAGTCTTGTGTCTCATAATTCCCTTTGATTTACAGTAGTCATTGAACTCCTGAGACACACACTCAAGCCCATTATCTATCCTTAAGCACTTTACATTCCTTTCAGTTTGATTCTCAACTTCATTCACCCATTCCTTGAATCTGGCTATAGCTTCATCTTTGGTCTTGAGAATATAGATCCAAACTTTTCTAGAGTAGTCATCTAACACAGTCATATAGTATTTGCCACCATTCCTTGTTTGAGTCCTTGAAGGCCCCCAAATGTCTGAATGAACATAGTCTAGAATACCTTTGGTAGTGTGTTTTGCTGAGCTGAATTTGATCCTCTTTGACTTGCCAAGAACACAATGATCACAAAACTTTAGACATGATATCTTGTCTCCACATAATAGCTTTTGTTTTGCTAACTCCTGCAGCCCTTTTTCACTAATGTGAGCTAACCTTTGGTGCCATAATTCAGTATTATCCACCTCAGTAGTAGCATCTACCTCACCTACCACTGTGCTCCCTTGCAAGAAGTATAACTCATTTCTCTTGACTCCTTTCATGACTGTGAGTGAGCCCTTTGATACTTTAAGAACTCCACCTTCACAATGGAACTTCAGTCCAGTAGAGTCAAGCATTCCCAAGGAGATTAGATTCCTCTTCAAATTAGGAACATATCTCACATTGTTGAGTATCCTATATACTCCATCATGCATTTTCAGTGTGATTGATCCTATTCCTCTTACTCTGCAAGACTGATCATTACCAAGAAGCACTGCACCCTCATTTTGATACCTCAGATCTTTAAACCATTCCTTTATTGGACTCATGTGAAAGGAGCATCCTGAATCTAACACCCAATCCTTACTAATGCACTGAGTAGTAATGGCAAGAACCTCACCTGATTCATAGCCAGCATTATCTTCAGAAACTTTCACAACTTGATTGGCTTGATTATTAGCTGGAGGTGTTGTTGATCCATTCTTGGATTGCTTGAGCTTCTTCCATTTCAGACAGTTCTTCTTTATATGTCCTGGTTTATGACAATGGAAGCATCTCTTACCTTCAACATCACTCTCATAAGTTTCATCTTTAGGCTTCTTAGGAGTTCCAGGCCTTCCTCCCTTCTTGAAGCCCCCCTTCTTTCCAGCTTGTTTCACCATTAGTCATTCTCCAGTGGATTCTTGGGATGCAGTAGAGTTCTTGGATAGTTCCTTTGATTTGAGTGCTGTTTGAACCTCCTCCAGTGTGATAGCACTTTGCCTTCCATAGAGGATGGAATCCTTGAAGTTTTCATAGGCTTTAGGTAGTGAACTTAGCATCATTAGAGCCTTGTCTTCTTCTGCTAATTCCACATCCAAGTTCTCAAGATCATCCAAGATCTTATTGAACTCATCCATTTGATCACTTAAAGGCTTATCATCCACCATTTTGAAAGCATATAACTTCTGTTTCACAAACAATCGATTAGCTAAAGATTTAACTAAGTATAGAGATTCTAACCTGTCCCAAATCCCTTGTGCAGTGTCTTCCTTTGCGACCTCCCTCAAAGCCTTATCTCCTAGACTTAATATCAAGGTGCTATGTGCCCTCTTCATCATCAGTTTGCGTTCATTCTCCGAAATATCATCAGGAAAGCTTTCTTCACCTGTTAAGGCTTCAGACACTCCTTGATGTACCAACAAGGCCTTCATCTTGATTCTTCATAGATTGAAATCAGATTTCCCAATGAACCTTTCAACATCAAATCGCGTGGAAGACATGGTTGATCGAGTTTCCCACAGACGGCGCCAATTGTTGTGGATTATCAGCAAATCAACCAAACAATCAAGCAATCAAATGAGAATCAATTCACATAAAATCAGAAAACCAAGAAACGAAAACAAGAACAAACACACCGATTTAGAGTGGTTCGGCTCGGGTCCACTTGAGCCTACATCCACTATGAACTGAGGAACACTTTTATTGAACCACCACACAAGATCCTGAAGCAAATTACAACGAACACTCAAGAATCACTCAAACTGTTCTAGACGAACACTCGATCAACTTTCACCCTGAATATCTCTCTCACGAAACACTATTAGCAGAAAATTACAGAAGTGAAATGAAAATACATTAAGATAGCTATTTATAGAAACTGGAATGAGCTAAATCCATCAAGAATTGGTTGAGAAAATGAGCCCGCAAGCTAGCCTTCTCAAACTGATCTAACAAATTCAGCTTCAGCCAAAACTCCTCAGGAAGACGCGCTCAACTGAATTAACCGTCTAAAGTCGCATTTGCCGATTACGTTTTTATAAGTGGAAAACGTTTTCTTCTTCCTTAGTTATTTTCTGAACTTTGAGCTTACTTTTCACAGTAAATAATAAATATAAATAATAGAAAGAAATACAAATATATACATAATAACTTGATACCCAGAAGTTATTGACTTAGTTCACAATATTTCTCAGAAGAAAAAAAAGAAATCATGTTAAAACAATTAAACGCGGCAATGCCTATATTTATATATTGGACGAAAACATTCCTCATGAAATATACCAATGGCATACTAGACTTAAAAAATTATACATGACATCATAAATGGTAGATAACACATGACAAACCTTGGAAGTTGCAAAAGACCTAACTTGAAAGATTCAACCTTATTTTTATATATAGAGAATTATTAGGAGAAACAACATGCATTCACAATTTCTTTGAAATGATTATCCTAATAATTCTATTTTTTATTAGATAATTAACGTTTGACTTCTAAGATATGAGAGATGGTATTTAAATTAAGATTTGATGAAGACAGGGTGTAATAAATAAAATAATAAAATAAAAAAGTTACGTATTGTATTGTCATGATTGATGGATCCAATTGTGTATAATTAGAGTAGGGGATAGCATAGTTGATATACTGATCAAACCGATCGAATTGGATTAAGATGGCAGTCATCCCTTCCAATCCTTCCCTGCAAGATCTCAACATCACATTCCATGAATCAGTTCTTGTTTTCCCATTACATCAAACTCAGAAAAAATCTATCTTCTTGTCAAACATAGACCAGATGCTTAACTACAAGTTCTCAATCTTGTATTTCTTCGATGCCAATCCTGATTATTCTTCCCAGGTGGTGTCCCAACGCCTGAAATTGGCCTTAGAAAGGGTGCTGGTCCCTTATGATTTTATGGCCGGAAGACTGAAGCTGGACCACCACTCCGGCTGCCTAGAGATCGACTGCAACTCCGCCGGGGCTGGCTTCGTTGTCGCCTCCTCCGAGTTGTCGCTTGCTGAGATTGGTGACCTGGATGCTCCCAACCTCGGATTCCGACAGCTTGTTGTTCATACCTTCAAAGAAGAATGTGATGATCAGCCCTTGTTCATTCTTCAGCTAACATCATTCCGATGTGGTGGTTTCGCCATCGGAATGTCAGTGAACCACACCTTGTTCGACGGAAGGAGCGCAAAAACCTTGTGCGATAACCTGGCTTCACAAGCTTTCGATGAGGACAAGCCATTGGCAGTCGTCCCCGACCTCGACCGCCGCCAGCTCGCCGCCAGGTCTCCGCCGCGGGTGGCGTTCCACCACCCGGAGTACTTCAAACCCGATATCGCAGTCTTCCGCAAGAAAGTGGAGTTGAAGACCGTAGTCTTCCAGTTGAGCCAAAACGACATTAGTTTCCTCAAGGAAAAGGCAAGGCTAACGTCTCACGAAACAAACGCAAGAA
Organism: Scutellaria galericulata; assembly: GCA_946896805.1. Classification (NCBI taxonomy): domain Eukaryota; kingdom Viridiplantae; phylum Streptophyta; class Magnoliopsida; order Lamiales; family Lamiaceae; genus Scutellaria; species Scutellaria galericulata. Next base: position 4,317,547 of record OX335788.1, read on the forward strand.
TCAGCACCCTGAGTGTGGTGGCGGCGCTGATGTGGCGGTGCAAGGCGTTGTCGAAAGACGAGGAGTACGACAAAGAAAGAGTTTCCACCCTCCTTAACGCCGTGGACATAACGCCTCGGCTGAATCCGCCATTGCCGCCTTCATACTGCGGCAACGCGGTGCTGGCGGCTTACTCGACAGCGAGCTGCGAGGATCTGGATAAACTGCCGTTTGCAGAGGTGGTGAAGATGGTGGCGGAAGCACCGTCAAGAGTAAGTGATGAGTACGCAAAATCTCAGATCGACTGGTTGGAAATTAACAGACAAGAAGGTGGTTTCATTCTACCTTGTGGAGAATACATGGTGACTTCTTTGATGAGATTGGGGTTCCACGAGGTGGTGTTCCCATGGGGGAAGCCCCGCCATACTTGCCCTGCACCCGACCACAATAAACATGTTTGTTTCATGTTTCCCACTGCTAATGGACGACTCAGTGCCTTGGTTGCATTGCCGCCGCCGGAGATGGAACGCTTTGAATCACACTTCACTAACTTTTTTAGGTCCGATTCTAATTATGCTGCAGATCGGATCGGAGTGACACAACTGAGCTAATTCCGACTGCATGATTAGCAAAACAATGTTTATCCAATTATGAATTTCTCCTGTTTCTTGATTATTGTATCAACTCAATAAACTTGAGTCAAATTTGCTATGTTTTCGGTTGAGTTTGTGTCCTGTAGTAAATTAAAATCAGATCAGCTTTCAAGTGATCATCGAGTATAGTTTGCTTTGATTCATTCTTTAATGTTTATGTATTTCTTGTTGAATCCTTAATTTTGTTCATGTTGCACTAATTCTCATTTCATAGCGTTCTGATACTATTGGCACATCACTGTAATTGATCGGAAACTGAAAAAGTTGGGGCGTTTGTATTGCACTTGTGGAAAAGTCACCAGAAATTGTAAAATTTAGCGGAAAAATGACTAAAATTGGACAAATTTTACAATTACACTAAAATGGAAAATTTGAAATAAACAAGATCAAAAACAGATATGAATAACAAGATATATAGAATCAAAAAAGAAATTTTCTGTCTTTTAATGCCCATCACCACTCTTCCTCAACCGACCTTCACATAACCACTGCATTGTAAGGGCCATTGCACAATCATGGGAGAGCTATTAGTTAGATTATAAATCTACTTCAATTCCTCCCCCTATCCCTCTCTCCTTAAATTTGTTTAAAAGGAAATGATCTGATTCCATCTTTTAGTCGCTTGTTATTAATGTATTTAACATGTACGTTCCATTAATGACAACGTGTTAGCTGCTTTTGCAACTATATACATCATATAAAAAAAAATAGAGAATGAGAGATTTTAGTCAGATGTAGTAACTAGTTGTAAGTTTGATACTAAATCATTAAAAATTACAAAAAGAAGAGACTTTATGGTGAGGTTGCCTTGAAATTTGATATTTCAAAGGCGTACAATATAGTTGATTGAAGCTATATAAGAAAATGGTTTGCTTGAAAATGAGGTTTTGATGATTTGAGTCACCTTGACATGCGTGGGTACACTTATAACTTAATTAGGAATTAATCACTATTTAAAAGTATATTATTACGTGGAGTTTATTATTTAAATTGCTCAACAAATTAGGGGTTTTGACAATTTTAGACTTAAGTTTTCGGGCTTGCAATTTAGAATTTTAATTTTTCGAGACTTCGCGAATTTTGTTCAACTTTAGTCTGAATCATTCAAATGGGTCGAAATTGCACGTGAACTCTGAAATTAAGTTTTTTCGGGCCAATTTCGTTGATATGACTTTCACTTATCCGAAATGGCATAAAATTTTTCAAATCATAAAATTGAAAATTAAACAAATATTTTAAGAAATAAAATCATTTAGAAAATAGATAAAAAAAACTTGAAATCAAACATTAAATTACATAAAACAAAAAACCTCCAATTTATACAACATTCCTAATTATCTGAAATTATTTAAAAGTTTGATCCTTGAAATTCATGAATTTAGGAAAGCTCAACAGTCAACCCAAGATCAAATGATTCAAAAGCTGAGATGCGAAGGTGAGAGAGCTGAGAGGGGCGGCGATTCAAGAGAGTTGATGCTGGTAGAGGTCGCGAGGAAGAAGTGGCGTGCGACGACGACCGCACGATGGTGGAGGTGAATGGCGCGACAACAAACTAGAGTAGATCGGGTTTGAAGCTCGGAGAGACGGCAATTTGTTCGAACACTTCTCCTCAGTTGCACTGATATCTTAGAGTTTATAGTCGCGAGGTGGGTAGTGGAGAAAATTAGGTGAGGATTAGAAGGTTGATAGAGAGAGCTGGGAGCTCAAGCATAAGTAAAGCAAGGATCAGCCGTTCCTTTCAGAGAGGGAGAGATATTAGGGTTTTTCAATTTTTTGGATTTTAATAGTGTTAATTGTAGTACTAAAATATACCAACCAGACCCACTTGGTCAGATATGCCACCTAGGCAATATTCTGATCCTGAGACGAAGAAAAAAAAACCCGAGCTCGTAATAGGTCAATTAAAGAAGAGAGTCCTGATAAAATCAGAAATGTCGAGCTCACCATGAGCTTGGGTAGAAGAGTAGTAAAGAAAGTTCCTCTAAGCCATTTGTCAAAGTACCGACCTCTTACTCTGACACAAGAGTAAGACAATAGAAGATACCCTTACCGACTGCCACCAACTCTTACCAACAAGCATGAAATATGTCATATCAACATCAAATTTCTTACAAAAGCATGGTGGCTCTCCAAATCAAGGGATTTGACAGGTAGAAATTATGTGCATTTTATTGTGATTTAATTTGAGATTTTATGTTCTTTGATGTTAGTAAATATACTATTTTCTTGTCTATATGTGTTTTTGATCTCCAAATACTTCATATATTATTTTGTTGATCATTTAAGAATTTTTGGAGTATTTTGAAGCTAAAGAAAGTGTTTTTAGGCTAAGGAAAGGAGATAATGTGGAGTTTGGGCGTGAGAAGAAAAAAAAGTTGTCCATTACTTTTCATGGGTTGAGTGACGAGGACTACGATTGGAGAGAATGTCAAATTCCAAGCAATTAAAAGGTTTGGATAAGAGGAAGAGAGTAGACCATTTGTTTGTGGGCTTATTTCAATTAAAAAAAATGAAAAATTATAAAAATTTGTTCAAAAATTATGTTGTTTCTGCTTTGTTTTGATTGTGGACTGTTTTGTTTTTGCTTGTTGTTTACTCTGTTTCGTTATTGTTCTTTTCTGTTTTGCTCTGTTTTTCACACTAACAATCTCTGTGTGATTCGAATCTTCCAGTGTCAGTTTCTGCAGATTGGTTTAATGAATTTTCTGGATTTTTTGCTTAAATTTATGTTTTCTTACGTGAATCTCACAATTTCAGTTGTTGATGAACACTCGGTCTCAAGATAACAAAGATTTAAGATAATTCGAAGAGATCGAATCTTGAGGTGGCAAGCCAAGCGAGCTTTCAAATTTTCACTTCATTCTTTCGAATCTAATTTTTATGAATCTAAAAACGAGGAGGAAACAATGGCAGCGGAACAGATATTGAAGGAGCTAGCAAATCCCGCCCTTAATCAACAACCTCTTTGCATCACTTTTCCTGGTCTAGCTGCAGATACTAATTTTGGGCTTAATTTGGATTAATTCACTTACTTTCATCTTTTATGGACATGCAGGTGGAGATCCTCACAAACATCTGAAGGAATTCCACACTGTCTGCTCGAGCATGGAGCCTAAGGTCGTAATGTAGGAGCAAATCAAACTCAGGGCATTTGTCTTTTTCTTGAAAGATTCTGCAAAAGACTAGTTATACTATCTTCCCTCGGGTTCCATCGATACATGGACCGAGATAGAACTTCTTTTCTTGGAGAAATATTTCCTTGCATCCAAGGGTGAACATGATTATTAATTTTATCGCGTTGCGACAACACGGTCAAATTTATACCCATTAAACTTTACAATCACTTACTACTATAAATAGGCCCTCAAATGTAATGATAAGGGTTAACAATTTTATATACAAAAAAAACCCTAAAAAGCTATTGTAAAAGCACTCGAGCTACCGAGTATTCTTGTTGATTTGACCGACTCAATCCAACATACCTCAAATTAATATAATCAAAGACCCCGAGGTCATTCACTTGCACCCCTTCCGAGTTTATATCAATAAGGGCCCACATGCGATTTTGGCTAAATTAAGTGATTCAAATTGAAATTGGACAAATTCGTGAAGCCCGAAAAAAAAAAAGTTCTAAATTGCCAATTCGAAAACTTAAAGTTCGAAATTATCAAACCCCTAATTAAGAAAAAAAAATCTCTATAGAGTGATTGTACATGCATAGTGAACACTTGTATTTTGAAATCAAATCAAAAGAACAACATAAATAACAATCACCATCTCATTAGAAAAACATTACAACATAAAATAAAAAAAAATAAAAAAAATCCACCACGAGTTTATTACCACGAGTTTTCTACCACCCTTTTGTCCATGTCGATCTATTTAGGTTACAAAACCTAGACACAGAACTCGAACTATTTGCTCGTATCAGATTTTTGAAAAGTTGATTGTAGCTCAAGTGGTACTCATACCTTTATAAATGTGTATATTGTGATAAAGGACTTGAATTTGCGGATCACACATGTTTTCAAATATTTATTCTTTCCCTTCCACTATCTCTATAGTTTGCTAAAAAAATACTCATTGATAACAACAACAACAAAGACTCACGAGCAAATCACAATGAGTTTGTCGAATCTAAGTTTAGATCGTATATATGACAAAACTAAAAACAATTATTATGTACGTGATTACTGGAGATTCAAAGCCAATCAAGACTAGCAAACTGAGTATTATTCCAAACAATTCAAATTAAAAGAAAATATAGATGGGTGTCAAATCAACAAATTAAGTAATTTACCTACCTCTAAATAAATAACTTAGCACAACGGTGAGTTGGGGTGATCTTCAGAGAACAAGACTTAATTTTTTTGAGATGGAAAACGAATAAAAAGAGGATGTGGATTATCTAAACTAATTAATTAACTAAAACTACAGTAATCAAAAGAATAATGAAAATAAAAATTAACTAACAACGAATGATGAAAATAAATAGAAGAAAAATTAATTTTACCAAACTCCGATTCAAGAATATTGTCATACAATTATTGTAATTGCATCATTAAGCTACAAATATAATCTTGCATATTCAAGTATTTAATTTTATACTAATCACAAAGCTGTAGAAACGTCTTACGTTTTCCTTATTTAATTGATCAAATCTAAAAAGTTGCAAAGATCACCTCCTCTTAAGATCTTGACAGATTCAACATTATTTTTATATATATAGAAGTTTTAGGAAAAGCAACATGCATTCACGATTCCTTTAAAATGATTATTCTAATAATTCTATTTTTTAGGTCCCCAATTTTTTATTTATTAATGGTGGACATTTTAAAGCATGTTTACGGTGAGTAGGGGAACAAATTTTTTAAGATCTTCTAAAAATGGACGAAACATCCATGATTTCCCAGAACTGACTATCCTAATAATTCTAATTTATATTAGATAAACGTTTGACTTCTAAGATATGTGAGATCTTATCAAAGATTTGCCATGTGATCGTTTTCAATAATTAGTGAGAGATTAACAATTGATTTATATAGAAATCGATTAGAGTTGTCAACTGAGAAGACGGGAGGTAACACAACCATGATCACATAGTTTTAGTAATGATACAGGCCAGGGTGTAATAAATAAAATTAAAAAAGTGGTAAAGGTTGTGTCCACGCATGTATTGACAAGGATGATTGATCCAAGTGCAGGACCACGGAGCTAGACATATAATATTGATTTCAAGGGACTAATTTACTATAAAATCATATTTTAACACCAAAAATCAAAAAAAATCAATGGAATAATTAACTATATTAATTTTTTAGGGAACCAGGAGGCTCGATCGGCCTAAGTGTTGAATAAATTTGAGAATGGGGTAGCTAGCTATTGTTGCTTGTTAAAGATTCCCCGTGCGATCGTTATGAATAATTAGTTTAACAATTGATGTACAAAATCGATTTGATGAAGACAGGGTGTAATAAATAAAATAATAAAATAAAAAAGTTACGTATTGTATTGTCATGATTGATGGATTCAATTGTGTATAAATTAGAGTAGGGGATCAAACCGAATTCGATTAAGATGGCAGTCATCCCTTCCAATCCTTCCTTTCAAGATCTTAAGATCACATTTCAAGAATCAGAGCTTGTTTTCCCATTACATGAAACAAAGAAAAAAACCTTCTTCTTGTCAAACATTGACCAGATGCTTAACCACAAAATCTCAATCTTGTATTTCTTTCAGGCCAATCCTGATTATTCTCCCCAGCTCGTGTCCCAACGCCTGAAATTGGCCTTAGAAAGGGTGCTGGCCCCTTATGATTTTATGGCCGGAAGACTGAAGCTGGACCACCACTCCGGCCGCCTTGAGATCGACTGCAACTCCGCCGGGGCTGGCTTCGTTGTGGCCTCCTCCGAGTTGTCGCTTGCTGAGATAGGTGACCTGGATGCTCCCAACCTCGGATTCCGACAGCTTGTTGTTCATACCTTCAAAGAAGAAGATGATGATCAGCCCTTGTTCATTCTTCAGTTCACATCATTCCGATGTGGTGGCTTTGCCATCGGAATGTCGGTGAACCACACCTTGTTGGATGGTATTGGCGCGAAAACGTTCTGCGAAAACCTGGCTTCACAAGCTGCTTTCGATGACAGACCATTAGCAGTGGTCCCCCACCTCAACCGCCGCCTGCTCGCCGCCAGGTCTCCGCCGCGGGTGGCCTTTCACCATCCGGAGTACTGCGAACCCGATATCGTCTCCGGCAAGAAATTAGAGGAGACGGTGAAGACCGTAGTCTACCAGTTGAGCCAAAACGAGATTAATTTCCTCAAGTTAAAGGCAAGATCTCATGAAACAAACACAAGGATCAGCAGCCTGAGTGTGGCGGCGGCACTGATCTGGCGGTGCAAGGCACTGTCGAAAGACGAGGAGTATGACAAAGACAGAGTTTCCACTCTCCTCAATGCCGTGGACATAAGGTCTCGGCTGGATCCGCCGTTGCCACCTTCTTACTGCGGCAACGCAGTGCTGGCGGCTCACTTGACAGCGAGCTGCGAGGATCTGGATAAACTACCGTTTGCAGAGGTGGTGAAGATGGTGGCGGAAGCACCGTCAAGAGTAAGTGATGAGTACGCAAAATCTGCGATCGATTGGTTGGAAAGTAACATATTAGGGCGTCCTTGTGGAGAATACTTGGTGACTTCATTGTTGAGAGTGGGGTTCCACGAGGTGGTGTTCCCATGGGGGAAGCCCCTCCATACTTGCCCTGCGCCCGACCTCAAGAAACATTGTTGTTTCATATTTCCCACTGCTAATGGACGCCTTAATGTCTTGGTTGCATTGCCGCCGCTGGAGATGGAACGCTTTCAATCACACTTCACTAACTTTTTTAGGACCGATTAATCTATCTATCAATTGAATAAACTTGAGTCAAATTTGATGTGTTATAGGTTGAGTTTGTGCCATGTAATAAATTAAAATAAGATCAATTTTCTAGTGAGGTGAAGTTTGCTTTGATTCTTTAATGTATGTATTTCTTGTTGAATCATTTTGTTTATGTTACACTAAAACTGGTGCATTCTCATTTCATAGCATTCTAATACGTATTGTCAAAATATATACATTTTAACAAATATTAGTTAAAGTGATGTATTTAATACAGATTTTTAAAAGATAATAAAAAAAAAAAACTCACAACTTCACCGTATATAATTCGAGGGCATTGCAAATTTTGTCTCACATGTCATGGGTCATTTCAATTTGGTCCAATTATTGATTGCCAAAGTAATCCCGTTAAGAAGTTCAAGAACTATAAAAATGGCAATGTTGTCCTTTGGATGAAGCCCAAGTGGCGAAATCAGATTGACAATTAGGATTCAATGAAGAAGAACTGTCCATTGAAACGTGATATAAATTTCATGAAGTAGTTGTATTGTCTAGTTTTGAGACTATTGGAGTGATTTTATTTTCTTCCTGATGTATGTTGATAATATACTATTTGCCACCAATGGTTTAAGTTTGTTGTACGATACCAAAACTTTTCTATCAAAAAAATTTGAGATGTAAGATCTTGGGGAGACTTCTTTTGTAGATATCATTAAGTGATTTTCAATTTGTTGAGAGATCAAATTGAAAATAAAGGAAACTTATTATTATTATAAGTAAGGGTTATGGTCCCCAAACATCAGATATCATCCCACACTTTGTATTCTCTTTACTGAAAAGTGAAGAAGAGTGAACTGATAGTTTGGTAAACCATACTAGTTAAAACACGAATCAATTCAATAATCGATCTATGGATTTAGGTACGCTTCCGTTTTATGATTATCGTCTCTTCTCTATTTCAATTAATCATTGTAGATCTTAGGTTTGGGGCTTGCATGTTTATGTGCGATTAATACATGTTAATTATATAATTTATTTCTAACAAGTGGTATCAGTCATTCACGTATGATTTTCTGAAATTTTGGAAAGATTTGTAATTATCATTCAGAATTTAGGGTTTCATTATTGTGAAATTAGCTTATTCTGTCGATGGTTTCTTCTTGATTCATGTATTATTGTTTAATGGAATTGGCTATGATTATTCTGAGGAAATCGTGATCCCGTTACGATTCGTATGCCTATGTTAATTAATCTTTGTTAATTTCTATGAAATCAATTAAGAAGAGGATTTGCTATATGCGAATTCTGCCCAAAATTTTGGGCGGTTCTCTTTCAGTAACTACAGTCCACACAAATTATATTTTTTGTGAATTGTGTTGAACATTAATTATTTATGTTTTTGGGTTTCAGCTTTCATAAATTATAATTGTTAATATTGGTTGGCATGTGGCTGAGTTGCTCTCTTTATTTATGTTAAAGGATTAAGGCCTTGATTTATATTATTCAGTATATGATTTTGAATTAAGGCATTACAGTTGACTTTTTCAAGATAATCTTGCTGAGTCTATTTACTTTTAATATAAAATTGATAAGAATGTTTAAAATACATGTTCTGTTTGATTTATTGATTGGTTAATGGCCTGGATTATGGATATAGAATGTTCCCCTGTTACGGTAATAATAGCATATAAATAAATATGTTTTTGCTTTCGTTCGATGTTGGATTGAGACTATTACATGTCTTGTGTGTGTAAGCATGATTCAAATTTGTTGGACATCTCACGTTTCTTTCAATTTTATTAATATTTGAGATGGGTTGATGGAAACATGAAGTCGCCAAAGTGATCTTTCCATTCAAAATATTGGGATGATTGTGTGTGTATATTCATGTGGGTATTAATCGGCCCAAAAGAAGATTAATACTTGGTCCGAAGTACACAAACACCCGTAGTGGTAAATACGTGATGATTATAAGATTTTTTCATGTGAGTAATAAGTCGGTCCAAAGGAAGGCTGTTGTTTTTTATTGTCAGTATTTGACCATTACACAGAGGTGACCACTTACGAGCTAATATTACTGTCCAAAGACTTGATATTAATGTTGTGTTCGGTGCCTCAAGATGTTGCCATCATATTTGAATTAATTGATTGTTTATTTGGTTTTACGTGAGCATGACAGTTATTTTGGTTTGTCATTTTCTGTTTAGCTATGTCTGCTACTCTGTGTCTGCCAACATTAACAACATACTCATGCTTAATGGGTCTAACTTTAAGGATTGGAAGGATAACATTCTAATCACTTTGGTCAGTGAGTACCTTGCCCATATTGAACAACGTTTTGTGAAAAACAATAAGGTCGAGACAAGTGCACTTTGATCTCAATGAAGTATAAGGGTAAGGGAAACACAAGGGAGTACATCATGCAGATGTCTCATTATGCTTCAAAATTAAGTGTAATGAAGCTCGAGGTGTCTGAGGACTTACTCGTGCATTTGGTGTTCTATATCTTCCTGCACAATTCAGTCATTTTAAGGTCAATTACAACTGTCAAATGGAGAAGTGGACTCTCAATGAGCTAATTTCATACTGTGTGCAAGAGGAAGAGAGATTGAAGCAAGAAAGAATTGAGATTGCTCAGTTGACCACTATTTCCAAAGATAAGGAAAGGGCGTGAAAGAAAGTCTGTTGAGAAAGTTGTTATGGATTAAGGTCCAACACAAAAGAAACAACAAAACAACTCGCAAGATAAAAAAAAATTGTTACTTTTGTGACGAACTTGGACACAAAAAGAAGGAATGTACCAGATTTCACTCTTGGTGTGCAAGAAAGGTATTAATTTTACTTTGGTCTGTTCTGAGATTAATTTAACTTCAGTACTTAGAGACACTTGGTGGTTAGATTCTGGTGCTGCCATTCATCTAAGTGTTTCAATGCAGGATTGTCTGAGTTGTCGAAAGCCAAGTGATGGTGAAAATACATCTATTGGGAGATGGCATATCGGTAGAAGTGGAGGCAATAGGGCATTTTAGATTGTTATTATAGACTGGATGTTTTTTGGATTTGAAAGATACATTCATTGTATCGTTTTTTCGATGGAATTTGATTTCTATTTCCATGTTGGACAAATTTGGTTTTATTTGTTCATCTGTAGATAGTTAGTTTAAGCTTTTGAATAATTTCAGTATTGTGGGCACTGGCTACATTTTATTACGATTTAATTTGGGATTTTATGTTCTTTGATGTTAGTAAATACACTATTTTCATATGTATTTTTTATCTCTAAATACTTCATATATTATTTTGTTAATCATTTAAGAAATTTTGGAGTATATTGAAGCTAAAGAAAGTGTTCTTAGACCAAGGAAAGGAGAAAAGGTGGAGTTTGGGCGTGAAAAGAAAAAAAAAAAGTTGTCCATTATTTTTCATGGGTTGAGTGACGAGGACTACGATTGGAGAGAATGTCAAATTCCAAGCAAATTAAAGGTTTGGATAAGAGGAAGAGAGTCGGCCATTTGTTTGTGGGCTTATTTCAATTAAAAAAAATGAAAAATTATAAAAATTTGTTCAAAAATTCTGCTGTTTTGCTTTGTTTTGATTATGGACTGTTCTGTTTTTGCTTGTTGTTTACTCTATTTCATTATTGTCCTGCTCTGTTTTGCTCTGTTTTTCACACTGACAGTTCCAGTGTGACTCGAGTCTTTCAGTGTTAATTTCTGCAGATTGGTTCAACAAATTTTTTGGATTTTTTGCTTAAATTTATGTTTTCTCACGTGAATCTCACAATTTCAGTTGTTGATGCGCACTCTGTCTCAAGATAACAAGGATTTAAAATTTTATCCTAAGATAATCCGAAGAGATCGAATCTTGAGGTGGCAAGTCAAGCGAGCTTTGTAATTTTCACTATTCTTTCGAATCTAATTTTTATGAATCTAAAAACGAGAAGGAAACAATGGCAGCGGAATGGATATTGAAGGAGCTAGCAAATCTCGTCCTTACTCAACAACTTCTTTGCATCACTTTTCCTGGTCTAACTGCAGATACTAATTTTGAGCTTAAATTTGGATTAATTCAATTACTTCCATCTTTTTATGGACATGCAGGTGGAAATCCTTACAAACATTTGAAGGAATTCTAAACTGTCTGCTCAAGCATGGAGCCTAAGGTCGTAACGTAGGAGCAAATCAAACTTAGGGCATTTATCTTTTCCTTGAAAGATTCTGCAAAAGACTAGTTATACTATCTTTCCTCGGATTCTATTGATACATGGACCGAGATAGAACTTCTTTTCTTGGAAAAATATTTCCCTGCATCCGAGGGTGAACATAATTATTAATTTTATCGCATTGCGACAACACAGCCAAATTTGTACCCATTAAACTTTACAATCACTGACTACTATAAATAGGCCCTCAAATGTAATGATAAGGGTTAACTATTTTATATAAAAAAAAAACCCTAAAAAGCTATTGTAAAAGCACCCAAGCTACCGACTATTCTTGCTGATTTGACCGACCTGGTCCAGCATACCTCAAATTAATATAATCAAAGACCCCCGAGGTCATTCACTTGTACCCCTTCCGAGTTTATATCAATATTTACTTGATCAACCTCTATAAATTATTTTATCTTGATAATTACTTTAATATATTAAATGTGTGCCTATAATTATGATTTACGGTTTTATACCTCGACATTAATAATGATTTTGAATGCATAATTTTATTTTTTTGTTAAATGGCAATAAAGAATTTTCGTTGCAGATAGAGGAGAATTTTTCGTTGCAAATTATGTAATATAATCTTGGAGTTGCACTGATATATTGTTGCAGATTTTAATTTCTGTGTAGATTTTAATTTATAATTTGTCTGTTTTATTTTTATTTTTCTATTTTTGTTATTTTCAATTTCTAAAATTTTATTTTTTATTTTTCTGTTTTTAATCTTATGTGGCATGATTATGTGTAAATTTTAATGGCAATCGAGATTGCCACTTATACAATTATTACACATAGGTGAAATTGAGTGAAATTGTGCCGAAAAGTCTGATATTAAGGACCCACATGCGATTTTAGCTCAATTAAGTGATTCAAATTGAAATTTGACAAAATTCGTGAAGCCCGAAAAAAAAAGTTCTAAATTGCCAGCTCAAAAACTTAAAGTTCAAAATTGGCAAACCCCTAATTAAGAAAAAAAAACCTCTATTATATAGATTTAGAGTGATTGTACATAGTGGTGTCCGGTTCGGTTAAACCGCCGGTTCCGGTTCCGAACCGGCGGTTCGGAAAACCGGCGGGGATCTAACCGGAACCGAACCGGGGTATGTTCGGTTCCGGTTCTGGTTTGTAAACCGCCGGTTTCTGTTCGAACCGGCCGGTTTTCCAACTTTTTTTTTAAACAATGTACTTATGTTAAAAAATATACAACTTTGTATAAATATCCAAAATTTACAACTTACAAAGTATAAACACTAAGTTTGAATTAAAAAAAATCACAACTTACAAATAACGAATAATCAGTGGTTGAATTAAAAAAAATTACAACTTACAAACAACAAACTTCTAAGTTTGAATTTAAAAAAATTACAACTTACAAACAATAAAAAAAAATTACAACTTACAAATTACAAATTGAACAAGGAAAAAAAAAAGAGCTTGAGTTTCATTTTAAGTTTGAAAGTGAATATCAAACTTAGAATAAAATTGCCTACGTATCCCTAAATTGAATTAGAGAATCAAAGCCCATGTAGTTCTTAGTTCTCACTTCTCTTAATTGTAATGAGCAAAGAATGTTGTGTGGTAGATGATGTGTCTCAAAGAAAGGAGGACATAATAAGACGTGCATCTAAGACACATCTTATTATCTCCTCCTTTCTTTGAGACACACCATCTACTACACAACATTCTTTGCTCATTACAAGTAAAAGAAGAAAAAAAAATGAAAGAGCTTGAGTTTCATCCTAAGTTTGAAAGTGAATATCAAACTTAGAATGAAATTGCCTATATATCCCTAAATTGAATTAGGGAATCAAAGCTCACGTAGTTCTCTTACCTCAAACTTACCCATTAGTTACGGTGGAGGAGGATGTGTTGGAAACGTAGTCATACTCGTCGGGGCCATCGTCATTAAAGACAGATAAATCTAGATGTTGTTGACGTTTCTTTTCTCGAAGTCAATCTTCAAGTAGAGTAATGTTTTGAACATTCTCTACGGTCAATCTTGCCCTTTTTGGATTCAACATATGTCGTCCTTTGGAGAAGGCGCACTCGACGGAAACGTTGGAGGCGGGACTTGCAAAAATCTCCTTTGCAATATGACTTAAAATAGGATAAGTGTTGATCCTCTTTGACCACCACTTCAAAAGATCCACAGAGTTTTCAAAAGAAATAAATTTAAATGTACAACTTAAATATGTATCTAATTCTTGTGTGGGATTAGATCCCCTAGCTCGGTTTTGTGTTCGGTTATCATAAAAATCATAAAATGCACTAAGACCACTAACATTATATGGATTATGTGAAGAACTACTACTACCACCTACATTTTGAGCACCTAAATTATCCCCACAATCATCCCCTAATGAGGTTTTATATTATTTAAATAAATCATACAAATAGTTTTTAACTCTAGTGGCAACTTCTACATAATTTGGAACATAGTCAACTGCATCATAATCGGATAACAAAAAATGGGGGAACAAAGCACTATAATACATTTGTAATAATCCCATTAGACCATCTTCTCTAATCCTAGGATCTAATAATTTAGCTATTAAAAATAAATCGGGAAGTTCATGAAAATATTTTAACCATTTTACTTTAATTGCTATAATAGTCTCACCTATAATAGGACATGCACAATATTCATTCAAAATTAAAGCAATTTTAACACAATGATCTAAGGCTAATGGAGAAGTAGGATAATAAGTGCCACTTAATTCTCTAGTGGCTTCTTCAAAAAATTTTAAAAGTTGAATTAAATTAATGCATGCATCCCAAGAGTTGCTATTCAAATATATCAATTCATGTGGGTTTTCTTTATAAAATTCAATTAGCAATTCTTTCTAATTATAAGAATCTTGAAGCATATAATAAGTTGAATTTCATCTATGTTTTACATCCATCACAAATTTCTTAACTTCCATTCCATTATTTATACAAAATCTTGCCCATTTTTTATGTCATTGTGTTGATTTAGCAATTTCATGAATTGCATCCGTAATAGGTTTAATTTTATTATGCAAAGCGGTTAAACCATCTTATACACACAAATTCAAACAATGGGGTACACAACGAATATGAAAAAGTTTACCATCTATTGGAGGCCTACAAAATTCCTTTAATATGGGTATACTAGCGGTGTTAGGAGCGGCATTATCATAACCAATCGAAAATATTTTTGTAACTATATCATAATCATTAACAATTTTTATTATTTTTCTAGCAATTGCTACGGAACTATGTCTTTCATCAAATTCGACATAGACAATTAATTGTTTTTGCACGTTCCATGCATCATCTATCCAATGACACGTTACTCCTAAATAATCATGATTTCCGTAAGGATCTTTCCACACATCACAACAAATAGATACTCGTTGTGTTAAATTTTTTAATTCTTCAATTAAAGCATATTTATATTCACCTACAATTTTTTCTATGTCACGTGTAACGGTATTCCTAGATATTCTTTTACTAGCGGGTTGAAAAACTTGAGAAGTAAATTCTTCATAATCATCATCGGTTGGAAATTGAAAAGGAAGATGTTTTTTAGCAATTAATTCGGCTACTCCTCTCCTATGACTTAATTGACTAAATTTAAAAAGGAAGTTAGGGTCGTTACCTCCGGTTCCCCCACTAGAACCGGTATTTTGTCGAGGAAGATGGGCTTGAGAGCAGTCATTACCCATCTTATCCGGATGCTTCTTGATGATGTGGTTGTTGAACGTTCCGTAGCCCCCTCCGTGCTTGAATTTGTAGCTCTTTCCACAGTAGTTGCACGTCACCGTGAAGTACGTGTTCAAATTTGATACTTTCTCCTTTTTAAAATGTATGGAGAAAATATCATTTCGAAGTGTCGAAGTGGATCGGCAACGTGTGTCACTCTCTTGAGTTGGACGGGCCTCCGGCTGCTCCTGCTCCTCCTCCACTTCGGCAAAGTCGGCGGCGGTCGAAGGTCCGAGAGCCTCCTCCAAATTGGCGTATTCCTCACTCCAATGAGAGTGAGGAGTATATTGATCGATAAGATCATCGACTTCAACATCTCGTGGTGGAGGCATCGGTGCCTTTCCTCTATGAGAAAAACTGGCGGAAGAAGAACATTTTCGAGACATTTTCGATTGAATCGGAACTTGAGAATTGAAAATTGAATTACAACTTGAGAATTGAGAGAGAAGTGTTGGAATGGTGTGAGGAATGAATGGGGGAAGGGGGGTATTTATAGAAAATTTAAAAAAAAAAAAAAGTCGCCGGAACCGGCGGTTCGAACTGCCGGTTCGACCACCGGTTCACAACGGTCCGCAAATCTCGATCGTCGATCTCCAACGGTCGATTGATCCTGGCATGACACGTGTCCAACAATCAATTTTTTTTTTTTAAATGCGGGCCGATTAACCACCGGTTCCGGCGGCAACGACTCTTTTCCGCCGGACTCCGGCGACAACGGCTACTTTTCACCGGAGCTCCGGCGAACACGTGGCAATATCTCATTCGTAAAAAAAAAAAAACCGCAAACCGGCGGTTGACCGCCGGTTTAATCGCCGATTCACGGTTTTAGAAAACACAAACCGAAACCGGACCGGCTGAAACCGGTTTACGGTTCCAGTTTGGAACCGGAACCGAGTCAACGATTCCCCGAACCGTTTGGTTCCGGTTTTTGCTGAACCGGGGGCACCACTAATTGTACATGCATAGTGAACACTTGTATTTTGAAATCAAATCAAAAGAACAACATAAATAACAATCACAATCTCATTAGAAAAACATTACAACATAAAATTAAAAAAACATAAAAAATTCTACTCGCGAGTTTATTACCACGAGTTTTCTACCACTCTTTTGACCATGTCGATCTATTTAGGTTACAAAACCTAGACACGGAACTCGAACTATTTGCTCGTATCGGACTTTTGAAAAGTTGATTGTAGCTCAAGTGGTACCCATTATAAATGTGTAAATTATGATAAAGGACTCGAATTTGCGGATTCACACATGTTTTCAAATATTTATTCTTTCCCTTCTACTACCTCTATAGTTTGCTAAAAAAATACTCATTGATAACAACAACAACAAAGACTCACGAACAAATCACAATGAGTTGGTCGAATCTAAGTTTAGATCGTATATATGACAAAACTAAAAACAATTATTATGTACGTGATTACTGGAGATTCAAAGCCAATCAAGACTAGCAAACTGAGTATTATTCCAAACAATTCAAATTAAAAGAAAATATAGATGGGTGTCAAATCAACAAATTAAGTAATTTACCTACCTCTAAATAAATAACTTAGCACAACGGTGAGTTGGGGTGATCTTCAGAGAACAAGACTTAATTTTTTTGAGATGGAAAACGAATAAAAAGAGGATGTGGATTATCTAAACTAATTAATTAACTAAAACTACAGTAATCAAAAGAATAATGAAAATAAAATTAACTAACAAGGAATGATGAAAATAAATAGAAGAAAAATTAATTTTACCAAACTCCGATTCAAGAATATTGCCATACAATTATTGTAATTGCATCATTAAGCTACAAATATAATCCTGCACATTCAAATATTTAATTTTATACTAATCACATAGCTGTAGCTAGAAACGTCTTACGTTTTCCTTATTTAATTGATCAAATCTAGAAAGTTGCAAAGATCACCTCCTCTTAAGATCTTGACAGATTCAACATTATTTTTATATATAAAGAGGTTTTAGGAAAAGCAACATCCATTCACGATTCCTTTAAAATGATTATTCTAATAATTCTATTTTTTAGGTCCCCAATTTTTTATTTATTAATGGTGGACATTTTAAAGCATGTTTATGGTGAGTAGGGGAACAAATTTTTTAATATCTTCTAAAAATGGACGAAACATCCATGATTTCCCAGAACTGACTATCCTAATAATTCTAATTTATATTAGATAAACGTTTGACTTCTAAGATATGTGGGATCTTATCAAAGATTTGCCATGTGATCGTTTTCAATAATTAGTGAGAGATTAACAATTGATTTATATAGAAATCGATTAGAGTTGTCAACTGAGAAGACGGGAGGTAACACAAGCATGATCACATAGTTTTAGTAATGATACAGGCCAGGGTGTAATAAATAAAATTAAAAAAGTGGTAAAGGTTGTGTCCATGCAAGTATTGATCCAAGTGCAGGACGACGGAGCTAGACATATAATATTGATTTCAAGGGGCTAATTTACTATAAAATCATATTTTAATACTTGGTGACTTCATTGTTGAGAGTGGGGTTCCACGAGGTGGTGTTGGTGTGCTGTCGCCGGCACCCAAAAATAAATATTCACCTCGACTATCCACCTATGTAGTAGGATAAGTAAGGGGTCGAATCCACAGGGAATAGTGTAATTCAATTGACGATTTCGTGTATAGAAAGCGATAAAAATATGGGGGGTGATTGGTTTGTTGAGCAAAAATTGAAATCATGCACCATAAGAATTTGCAAGAAGAAATAAACAAGAGAGATATCAATGAATTAAATAATCTAGCCCTTGGATAGCCTCACCTAGACGATTCTTCCACTTTTAAAGATAGCCCCGATTATCTACACCCTATCTCGAATCTTGCCCCTAAACCAGCGGTACGACCGAACTAGTTCGAATTATTTCTTAAGTTCATTGATTAGAAAGTACGACCCCTAATCAAACTATCTCAATGAATAACCTCAAAACATGTATTCAAGATTCAATCCACAAGATGCATTAACGATCCAAAATAATAGAACAAACTAGACTATGAAAACGAAACGTTCGTATCATACGATCTAGACTTCGTTATTTCAATTGCTACTGTATTCTCACAATTTAACAATTACGGATTAAATCATGCGAATTAACTAGAGTTGATCAACAAACATATTAAGGTGGCCAATCTCAACAAATTCATCAATCAAACATGCAAAGCATAAAATCAAATATCGAAGAAATCGAGATAAGAGTAAGAAATCGTTACTACTCAATTAAAAACGGGCGAATCATTCAAGGTTTGGCATCTCCTCGGACTAGAAAAGGTGAATTAGCCTCTAAGCATCATTATCCAAAAATACAAAAGATAAAATAAAAGTGTTTTCTTTTTCTTCTCTCTAATTCTTTTCTCTGCTCTCCTGCCTGCCTCTGCAGCCTCTTGCAGTCCTCTTTTTCCAGCTCTTTTACTCTCTCATTTAGATCCCCAAGTTCAGCCTCTCTCATTTACTCCTTCCAATATTAAGTGCTTGAATCTCTCCATGATGGACAACAAAACGGAAATAATTAATTCCTTTCTTTGTTCACAAGGCTGGATTGAGAGGAAATGGGCTTGGTGGATTGGGCCTCCAACACGTCAACAACAATTAATATTCTCATTCTCAACACTGAAGGCCTCAGTGTTGGGCTTCTTCTTCTCGTTCGGCCACGCGACTGCACCCTTTGTATTCTCACTCTCGATTTGTCTTTCAAACAACCTGGAATTCATATAAAATGCAAAATCAAAGTCATCGAGACGAGTATGACAAAAATCAGGTTAATGCAACAAAGTAGTGATAACTTAATTACAAAAAAGATCACATTAAGCATAAGAAACGCACACAAAACCCGACTTATCAGGTGTTCCCATGGGGGAAGCCCCACCATACTTGCCCTGCGCCCGACCTCAAGAAACATTGTTGTTTCATATTTCCCAGTGCTAATGGACGCCTTAATGCCTTGGTTGCAATGCCGCCGCTGGAGATGGAACGCTTTAAATCACAATTCACTAACTTTTTTAGGTCCGATTAATCTATTTCTGCATTCTTGTTACTTGATTATCTATCAATTGAATAAACTTGAGTCAAATTTGATGTGTTATAGGTTGAGTTTGTGTCATGTATTAAATTAAAAGAAGATCAATTTTCTAGTGAGGTGAAGTTTGCTTTGATTCTTTAATGTATGTATTTCTTGTTGAATCATTTTGTTTATGTTACACTAAAACTGGTGCATTCTCATTTCATAGCATTCTAATACGTATTGTCAAAATATATACATTTTAACAAAAATTAATAAAAGTGATGTATTTAATACAGATTTTTAAAACATAATTAAAAAAAAAACTCACAACTTCACCGTATATAATATCGAGGGAATTGCAAATTTTGTCTCACATGTCATGGGTCATTTCAATTTAGTCCAATTATTGATTGCAAAAGTAGTCTCGTTAAGAAGTTGGGTTAAATGCAAAAAACAACCCCAACTATCGACTTTTTTCAATTTGCAACCTAATCTTTTTTATTTTTCCGATTGCAACCTAATCTATTGTTTTTTTTCCGATTGCAACTTCCATCCATTTTTTGAGCATTTTTCCGGTGAAAATATCATCACGTGACTTGTACACTCACAACTTAAGGTATAACATTCATTTAAGGGTGATTTTATCATTTAAGGAAAGTGAAGAGAGATAAATGCCCTAATTTTTTATTTAGGGCAAAATCATTTTTATAGTTTATTTTGTTAAATACATAATGTAAAAAGACGATTTTACCTTTTAAATGATAAGTGTGCTAGTCACGTGATGATATTTTCACCGGAAAAATGCTAAAAAAGTGAAGGGAGGTTGCAACTGGATAAATTACAGAAGATTAGGTTGCAATCGGAAAAAAAAAAAAGATTAGGTTGCAATCGGAAAAAAAACAATAGATTAGGTTGCAATCGGAAAAAAAAAAAAAAAAAAAAAAAAAAAGATTAGGTTGCAAATTGAAAAAAGTCGATAGTTGTGGTTGTTTTTTGCATTTAACCCTAAGAAGTTCAAGAACTATAAAAATGGCAATGTTGTCCTTAGGATGAATCCCAAAGTGGCAACATCAGATTGCCAATTAGGATTCAATGAAGAAGAACTGTCCATCACAGTGTAATCCATAGAAACGTCATACAAATTTCATGAAATCATTGTCTTGTCTAGTTTTGAGACTAACGTTGTTGATGATTGTGTGTATCACTAGTTCAGTGGGAGTAAATTTATTTTCTTGGTGATGTATGTTGATAATATACTACTTGCCACCAATGATTTAAGTTTGTTGCACGATACTAAGACTTTTCTATCAAAAAAATTTGAGATGTAAGATCATGGGGAGGCCTCTTTTGTAGATACCATTAAGTGATTTTCAATTTGTTGAGAAATCAAATTGAAAATAAAGGAAACTTATTATTATAAGTAAGGGTTATGGTCCCCAAACATCAGATATCATCCCACACTCTGTATCCTCTTTACGGAAAAGTGAAGAAGGGTGAACTGACAGTTTGGTAAACCATACTAGTTAAAATACGAATCAATTCAATAATCGATCTATGGATTCAGGTACGCTTCCATTTTATGATTATCGTCTCTTCTCTATTTCAGTTAATCATCGTAGATCTTAGGTTTGGGACTTATGTTTTGATGCATGTTTATGTGGGATTAATATATGTTAATTACGTAATTTATTTCTAACAAGTGGTATCAGAGTCATTCACGCATGACTTTCTGAAATTTTGGAAAGATTTGTAATTATCATTCAGAAATTAGGGTTTCATTATTGTGAAATTAGCTTATTCAGCTGACGGTTTCTTCTTGATTCATGTATTATTTTTCAGTGGAATTGACTATGATTATTCTGAGGAAATCGTGTTCCGGTTACGATTCGTATGCCGATGTTAATTAATCTTTATTAATTTCCATGAAATCAATTAAGAAGAGGATTTGCTATATGCGAATTCTACCCAAAATTTTGGGCGGGTTCTCTTTCAGTAACTACAGTCCACACAAATTATTTTTTTGTGAATTGTGTTGAACATTAATTATTTATGTTTTTGGGTTTCAGCTTTCATAAATTATAATTGTTAATATTGGTTGGCATGTGGCTGAGTTGCTCTCTTTATTTATGTTAAATGATTAAGGCCTTGATTTATATTATTCAGTATATATGATTTTGAGTTAAGGCATTATAGTTGACTTTTTCAAGATAATCTTGCTGGGTCTATTTACTTTTAATATAAAATTGATAAGAATGTTTCAAATACATGTTCTGTTTGATTTATTGATTGGTTAATGGCCTGGATTATGGATTTAGAATGTTCCCCTGTTACGGTAATAATAGCATACAAATTAATATGTTTTTGCTTTCGTTCGATGTTGGATTGAGACTATTACATGTCTTGTGTGTAAGCATGATTCAAATTTGTTTGGCATCTCACATTTCTTTCAAGTTTATTAATATTTGAGATGGGTTGATGGAAACATGAAGTCGCCAAAGTGATTTTTCCATTCAAAATGTTGGGATGGTTGTGTGTGTATATTCATGCGGGTATTAATCGGCCCAAAGGAAGATTAATACTTGGCCCGAAATACCAAAACATCTGTAGTGGTAAATACGTGATGATTATAAGGTTTTTTCATGTGAGTATTAAGTCGGCCCAAAGGAAGGTTGTTGTTTGACATAATTTTATTGTCAGTATTTGACCATTACACAGAGGTGACCGCTTACGAGTTAATATTACTGTCCAAAAACTTGATATTAATGTTGTGCTTGGTGCCTCGAGATGTTGCCATCATATTTGAATTAATTGATTGTTTATTTGGTTTTATGTGAGCATGACAGTTATTTTGGTTTGTGTCTACCAACATTAACAACAAACCCATGCTTACTGGTTTTAACTTTAAGGATTGGAAGGATAACATTCTAATCACTTTGGGTTGCATGGATCTTGACTACTCACTAAGGGTAGAGCAACCTGCTTCTCTTACGGTTGAAAGTTCTCCTAATGAAATGAGGAATTTTGAGAAGTGGGAGCGCCCAAATCGCATTAGTCTAATGATCATTAAGCGCAACATTCCAGAAGCCTTTCGAGACACTGCATCTGAGGAAATCACTTTGGTCAGTGAGTACCTTGCCCATATTGAACTATGTTTTGTGAAAAACAATAAGGTCGAGATAAGTATGCTTCTGGCGAACTTGATCTCAATGAAGTATAAGGGTAAGGAAAACATAAGGGAGTACATCATGTAGATGTCTCATTATGCTTCAAAATTAACTGCACTGAAGCTCGAGGTGTCTTAGGACTTACTCGTGCATTTGGTGTTCTATATCTTCATGCACAATTCAGTCATTTTAAGATCAGTTACAACTGTCAGAAGGAGAAGTGGACTCTCAATGAGCTCATTTCATACTGTGTGCAAGAGGAAGAGAGATTGAAGCAAGAAAGAACTGAGATTGCTCAGTTGACCACTATTTCCAAAGATAAGGAAAGACCATGAAAAGAAAGCTCGTTGAGAAAGTTGTTATGGATTAAGGTCCAGCACAAAACAAACAACAAAACAACTCTCAAGATAAAAATAAAATTGTTACTTCTATGACGAACCTGGACACAAAAAGAAGAAATGTACCAGATTTCACGCTTGGCGTGCAAGAAAGGTATTAATCTTACTTTGGTATGTTCTGAGGTTAATTTAACTTTAGTACTTTGAGACACTTAGTGGTTAGATTCTGGTGTTACCCCTCATATAAGTGTTTCAATGCAGGATTGTCTGAGCTGCCGAAAGCTAAGTGATGGTGAAAATACATCTATTGGGAGATGGCATGTCGGTAGAAGTTGAGGCTATAGGGCATTTTAGATTGTTATTATAGACTGGATATTTTTTAGATTTGAAAGATACATTCATTGTACCGTCTTTTCAACGGAATTTGGTTTCTATTTTCATGTTAGACAAATTTGATTTTACTTGTTCATTTGTAGATAGCCAGTTTAAGCTTTTAAATAATTTCAGTATTGTAGGCACTGGTTCATTAAATGCATTTGAAAATCTATATTTGCTTGAGATTGTTCATTCATATAATGAATCCTTGCATGTTAACTCTAGAGGTACTAAGCGAAAATTAAATAAAGAAAATTCTGCTAACCTATGACACAAGCGCTTAGGTCATATATCGAGTACCAGAATTGAGAGGCTTGTCTCAGATGGTATTTTAGATACACTTGATTTTCACATCTTACAGTATGTGTTGAGTATATTAAAGGAAAACAGACCAAACAAAAGAAATTCGGTGCCCAAAAAACAAAGGATGTCTTAGAATTGATATATACGGATATTTGTGGGTCATTCCATATGGCTTCTTGGAATGGTCAACAATATTTTGTGTCATTCTAGATGATTATTCTCGGTATGGGTATCTATATCTTATCCATGAAAAATCAAAGACATTGGACATGTTCAAAATATTTAAGGCTAAGGTTGAAAATCAACTCAGCAAAAGAGATTAAGTGTGTCAGATTTGATTGTGGTGGTGAATACTACGGTAGATATGACGGTTCAAGTTAACAATGTCCAGAACCTTTTGCTATCTTTCTAAAGAAATGTGGAATAGTCCCACAGTACACCATGTCGGTGACGCCTAGCATGAATGGTGTAGTTGAGAGACAAAACTGAACTTTAAAGGATATTGTGAGAAACATGATTAGTCATTCCTCCTTAACAGAATCACTTTGGGGAGAAACACTAAAGACTGCAGTTTATATTCTCAATAGAGTACCAACTAAAGGAGCTGCTAAAACTCTATTTGAACTTTGGACTGGGCGAAAGTCTAATCTAAATCACTTTCATATTTGGGGATGTCTAGTTGAGGATAGGTCTTATAAGTTAAATGAAAAGAAATTGGACTCCAAAACAGTTAGCAACTATTTTATTGGTTATTCATAAAAATTCGTGGGTTTTAAGTTTTATGATCCCACTAGAAGGTTAATTTTTTGACGGTAAATGTAATGTTCTCTGAGGATGTTGAGTTTAGGGGAGAAATAAGGTTATAAACATAACTTTTGAGGAGGAGTCTATTTCGACACCTACTATTGCTTATGCAATGTTCAAGTACTCATCCTGTCATTGAAGATGAAGCAGATCTGGACCTCATTAGGTTAATGTTGAAAATCTTCTCAATCAGGTTGACGAAATAATATAAGAACAACCTCAAAAACATCAAGAACCTACAAAATTAAAAAAATCCATCTATAGACTTAAGAAAGCTTCTTGTCAATGGTACTACAAATTTCACGAAATAGTTGTCTCGTTTGGTTTTGAGACTAATGTTGTTGATGATTGTGCGGTCACAAGTTTAGTGTGAGTAAGTTTATTTTCTTGGTGTTGTATGTTGATGATATACTACTTGCCACCAATGATTTACGTTTGTTGCACGATATCAAGACCTTTCTAGCAAAAGAAATTTGAGATGTAAGATCTTAGGGAGTCCTCTTTTGTATTAGGATCCAAATACATCGAGATCGATCTCAATGTATTCTTGGATTATCACAAAATGGATATATAGAAGAAATGTTGCAAGGATTTGGCTGCAAAATTACAAGCCAGGTGACACCCCTGTGGCTAAGTGAGACAAGTTTAGTCTCAATTGGTGCTCTGAAACTGATTTTGAGGTTCAAGAAATGCATAAGGTTCCCTATGCTTCGGTTGTTGGGAGTTTAATGTATACTCAAGTCTGCACAAGACTTGATTTAAGTTTTATTGTTGGTATGTTGGGCAAATAATTATGTAACTCTGCTATGGATCATTGGAAAATAGTCTGATGGGTTGTAAGGTATATATAGAGAACTAAGGATTACATGCTCACATATAGGAGATCAGATCAGTTGGAGATTATTCGGTATTCTGATTCTAATTTCGCTTGATGTAAAAATAGTAAAAGATCAACTATTGTGTATATGGAAAATTCTGCGCAGAAATACAGTTTTGATTCATTTATTTACATTCTGTTGTTCTATGTTTTATGTTGATTTCATTAAGGAATAAGGAAAGGACCAGTTGGAAATAGGCATGTTAGATCACATTACATGTAATTTCCATGCTACATATCATGAATGATTTGTTGATTGATTATAGGCATGTTAGATCACATTACATGTAATTTCAATGCTACATATTATGAATGATTTGTTGATTGATTGTAATGATATATGTGATTACAGATGGGTCTAGTTACGATTAAAGTGACGAAAGCCTCTTTAGTTCTATGTTAGTGCAAATAATAATAAGATTGTTTAAGGGATACTCATACATATGATAGCAGGGTGTGAACTCATTTAAGTAATACACATTTATTCAGTGTCACGTGTTGTCCAAGTAGGAGATTGTTGGAAAAATCTAATATTAGGCTTCCACATGTCAAACTAAATGTGTACAGTTGTGTTAAAGAGGCTTAATTAAAATGATTCACTTAAGTTAAAGTTATGGGCTTACATGAGTATCATAATATTCATACATTTTTATGTGTAGATACCATTAAGTGATTTTCAATTTGTTGAGGGATCAAATTGAAAATAAAGGAAACTTATTATTATAAATAGGGTTATAGTCCCCATATATCAAATATCATCCCACACTCTGTATTGTCTTTACGGAAAAGTGAAGAAGGGTGAACTAATAGTTTGGTAAACCATACCAGTTAAAGCATGAATCAATTCAATAATCGATCTATGGATTCAGGTACACTTTCATTTTATGATTATCGTATCTTCTCTATTTCAATTAATCATTTTAGATCTTACGTTTGGGACTTATATGCGATTAATACATGTTAATTACATAATTTATTTCTAATAGGTGATACCAAAAAAAAAGAAACACATCGGAAAGAACAAACTCAAAATCGTTATCAAGAACGTTAATCACAAAACTGATACCATTACAAATTTTTTAAGAAATGTTAGGAAAGAAGATGAAACATTTTTTTATTAATTGAAAAATGAGTCTATGATACAACAGGATAAATATTGTCTCATCTAGAACTACTATATATAGATGAAGAAGTCAGCTAACCAACTATAAGATGAAGAAAACAAGCAAATAAGATATTTGCTATAAAAGGCAACATAACTAATTTAACTACTAACAAATTTAATATAATGATAAGTATGAAATAAAAGAATTTTAGTTTTGCAATAAATTGGTCATGAATAACTTAAAACCACGTGCAACGCACGTGCATTTCAATAGTGTAATGTAAGTGTGTTATTCACATAACATAAAACTATCACTAATATGAATAAGATGTATCACTAGCATAACAAAAATGCATTACATATTCATCAAAACATGAACAATCATGAAAGGGTATAAGCGTGGATAGTTGACGTGTGGGTGCGTATTAGCATGTGTATGCACGTAAAAATGAGTCTAGTATGTGTACAAGTAGTTGCACAAAAGTTTTTGCTTTCTTCATAAGGGTTGTTGAGTCCTGTGGACACGGATACTAGGATTCGTATCCCCAACCCACACTACAAGAAACTTGGAATTTAGCAATGAAATAATTTGTTGCTAACCTAAAAGATTTTGTTGCAAACATAAATTAGTGATGAAAATAATTCGTCGCCAGGCTCGTCGTTATAG
This sequence comes from Scutellaria galericulata, assembly GCA_946896805.1. Lineage (NCBI taxonomy): Eukaryota > Viridiplantae > Streptophyta > Magnoliopsida > Lamiales > Lamiaceae > Scutellaria > Scutellaria galericulata. The sequence goes on from OX335788.1 coordinate 4,344,667, forward strand.
GAGCATCACTAACCATACTTTGTGACAAAATATCAATGTTCGTTGCAAAGTTTGTGACGAAAAAATGTTGTTGCTAGTCTAAAAAAATTCGTCGCTAATGTTAGTATTAGCATCAAAAGTTTTAGAAAAGTTTCGTCGCAAACTTAACGATGAAACGTTACCATTTCGCCACTAAATTAGTGGCAAAATATATAAATTCATCGCTAATCATTGTTAGTGACAATAATATGTTTATTTCGCCACCAATATTTGCGATGAATTGTATCAACTTCGTCGCTAAAATGATCAATAGCAAACCAAGGAATAACCAACCTTTTTTAGCAGCATAATGCAATGAGCTAAATCCCTTGGAATCACTTATATAAATTGCAGCACCTCGTTTGATGAGATACTTTGCAGTGTTGACAAGCCCTATGTCATAGCATTTAGCAAAAGAGAATACCCTAAAATCAATGAAGCATACTGAATATTAACAAGTTAATGAACAATTATTGAGAAAAAGAGAGGGAGGGAGAGACCATTGAGAGCTCTGATATCAACATTGAGTGCAACTTCATCAGACAATTGGAAGAAAAATGAGAAAGATGCGAAGTTGGTATGTTTAGCTGAATTCGAAACGAGATTGGCGATAGATTATGAAGCATTCGTGGAGATTTTGCTACTGAAAAGTGGTCCCAAGTTATTCTGTCTCCACTTATCAAAGGACAAGCCGACACAATAGGCATTTTATAAAAATTAGGGATTCTGATTCTGAAAATTTGGGTGGGAAGAAGGGAGCTAGTATAATTCGCAGGCATTTTTTGTGACAAAATTTAACAACTGGTTGCTAACATCTAATCCATTTTTAATTAAATATAGACAGATTATAACCGTGAGATATATGCACTTGTTGCCAAGGTAGTGACAAAATACATATATTTTGTCGCTAACCTTTTACCCCTTTTTATTTAAATAAAAATAAATTATTTAGCGACGAAATTATGTATCCAAATTATCTTGTAAGTTAGGTGTTATGGAATTCTAAGACTTTAAATATTTGGTTTGGTAATTTAGGATTTTAACTTTCCGAATCTCAAAAATTTTGTCCATTTCAACTCAAATCGTTCAATTGGACTGAAATCGTTCGTGAGACACAAGCGATCCCCTAATTTTAGACTTTTCGGTCCAATTTTGTTCGATTTCACGCATGTATTACATAATAATACAAGTGGCATTCCTGTTGTTATTAAATTTACACATCATCATGCCACATAAGATTAAAAACTGGAAAAAAAAATCTGGAAATTGAATATAACCAAAACAAAAAAATAAATAAATAAAAATAAAACAAAAAATGAAAATCTGGAAATAACTCTAACCGTTCATCTTCTTCCTCCGTCCCAGTATTTTCAGCGCATCGCCGCGCTCCCACCACTACCTGCAGCTGTTAGATATATGAATCATGTAATTAGCATGTATTAATCACACATAAACATGCTTCAGCACATAAGCCACAAACCTAAGATTTACGATAATAAACTGAAATAGAGAAAAGACGATAACCATAAAGCGGAAGCGTACCTGAATCCATAGATCGATTATTGAAAAGATTCGTGATTTAACCGGTATGGTTTACCAAACTATCAGTTCACCCTTTTCACTTTTCCGTAGAGAGAATACAGAGTGTGGGGTTCAGAAACTGATGTTTGGGGACCATAACCTAACTTATAATAATAACTTTCCTTTATTTTCAATTTGGTTCCTCAACAAATTGAAAATCACTTAATGGTATCTACACATATAAGCCCATGAATATTATGATACCCATGTAAACCCATAACTTAAACTTAAGTGGATCACTTTAATTGGGTCTCTTTAAGACAGCTATACACATTTGATTTGACACGTGAAAGCCCAATATTGGATTTTTTCCAACAATCTCCCACTTGGGCAATATGTGACACTGAACAAATGTGTATTACCTAAATGAGCTCAAATCTTGTTGTCACATGTATAAGTATCCCTTAACCAATCTTGTTATTAACTGCACTGACATAGGACTAAAGAGGCTTTCGTCACTTTAAGCGTAACTAGACCCATCAATAATAGCGTATATCATTACAATCAATCAACAAATCATTCATGGTGTGTAGCATGGAAATTACATGTAATGTGATCAATCATATCTATTTCTAACTGGTCCTTTCCTTATTCTTTAGTGAGATCAACATAATACATAAAATAACAGAGTGTAAACAAATGAATCAAAAAACTGTATTTCTGCGCAGAATTATTCATATACACAATAGTGTCTAAAATAAACATAGAGCAATGAAATATATACACAGACTTCCACTAAACCGAAGTATGCTGAAATAACATAACACCCATATGAGTCGTATGCTCATGAAAAACCTTGGGCGGTAGACCTTTAGTTAGCGGATCCGCAATTATCGAGTCTGTCCCAATGTGCTCTATAGAAATCTGATCACTCTGCACTCTTTCCTTCACAACCAGGAACTTAATGTCAATGTGTTTTGACTTAGTGGAGCTCTGGTTGTTATTAGAATATAGCGCTGCCGAGTTATTGTCACAATACAACTTAAGTGGTCTTTCAATATTCCCCAAAATACGCAGCCCAGTGATAAAATTTCACAACCATATTCCATGATTCGATGCCTCATAACACACTACAAATTCTGCTGTCATGGTAGAAGACGCTACGAGTGTCTGTTTAGCGCTTCTCCATGAAACAACTCCCCTTGCTAGCAGAAAAATATAGCCTGAAGTGGATCTTATACTATCTTGGCATCCAGCGAAATCAGAATCAGAATACCCAATGATCTCCAACTGATCTGATCTCCTATATGTGAGCATGTAATTCTTAGTTCTCTGTAGATACCTCATAACCCGTTTGGCTGCTTTCTAATGATCCATACCAGGGTTAGTTAAGTATCTGCCCAATATACCAACAATAAAACTTAAATCAGGTCTTGTGCAGACCTGAGCATACATCAAACTCCCAATAGCTAAAGCATAGGGAACTTTTTGCGTCTTTTTAACCTCAAGATCAGTCCTAGGGCACTGACTGAGACTAAACTTGTCTCCCTTAGCCACAGGGGTGTCACCTGGCTTGCAATTTTGCATGCCAAATCTTTGCAGCACCTTTTCTATGTATCCCTTTTGTGATAATCCAAGAATACCTTGAGAGCGATCTCGATGTATCTGGATTCTAATACAAAAGAGGCCTCCCCAAGATCTTTCATTTCAAATTTCTTTGATAGGAAGGTCTTGGTATTGTGCAACAAACTTAAATCATTGGTGGCAAGTAGTATATCATCGACATACAACACCAAGAAAATAAATTTACTCCAACTGAACTTGTGGTACACACAATCATCAACAGCATTAGTCTCAAAACCAAACGAGACAACTACTTCATGAAATTTATGGTACCACTGACGAGAAGCTTGTTTGAGTCCATAAATGGATTTCTTTAATTTACAAATCATATTCTTTGGGTCTCCAGACACAAAGTTTTCAGGTTGCACCATATATATTGTCTCAACAATGTCACCATTGAGAATCATTGTCTTTACATCCATCTGATGTAACTCAAGATCATAATATGTAACTAATGCCATTATTATTCTAAAAGAGTCTTTCGAGGAAACCAGAGAGAAAGTCTCTTTAAAATCAATGTATTCCCTTTGAGTAAAGCCTTTTGCCACAAGACGTGTCTTATATCTTTCCACATTACCATTTGAATCCCTTTTGGTTTTAAAAATCCATTTGCAACTAATGGGCTTCGAACCTTCCGGTAATGGGACAAGATCCCAAACTTGATTGTCTTGCATTGACTTATACTCTTCATTCATGACATCAATCCACTTTTGAGAATTCGGACCTTTCATGGCTTGATGAATATTAATAGGATCATCTTCCATTAATTCCTTAATGTCCTCATTTTCTTAGAGAAAAATAATGTAATCATCTGAAATAGTTTTTCTCTTATCTCTAGTGGATCTCCTTAATTCTATATGTTCTTAATGTTGTTGAGGTTGTTCTTGAATTATTTCATCAACCTGATTGGGAAGATCTTCAACATTATCTTGTTGAGGTTCCAAATCTGCTTCTTCTTCAATGACAGGAATGGGAACCTAAACATTGTCATAAGCAGTAATAAGTGTCGAAATTAACTCATCCTCAAAAGTTATGTCTTTAACCTTATTTTTTCCCCCCAAACTCAATATCCTCAAAGAACACTTCATTTCCCATCTCAAAAATTGACCTTCTAGTGGGATCATAAAACTTAAAAATCCTGGATTTTTCTGAATAACCAATAAAGTAGATGCTAACTGTTTTGGAGTCCAGTTTCTTTTCATTTGGCTTATAAGGCCTAGCCTCAGCTGGACATCCTCAAATATGAAAGTGATTTAAACTAGGTTTTCGCCCAGTCCAAAGTTCATATGGAGTTTTAGCAGCTGTTTTAGTTGGTACCCTATTGAGAATGTAAGCTGCAGTCTTTAGTGCTTCTCCCTAAAGTGATTCTGGTAAGGAGGAATGACTGATCATACTCCTCACCATATCCTTTAAAGTTCTATTTCGTCTCTCAGCTACATCATTCATGCTAGACGTCCTCGGCATGGTGTACTGTGGGACTATTCCACATTCTTTCAGGAAGATAGCAAAAGAACTTGGACGTTGTTCATCTAAACCATCATATCTGTCATAGTATTCACCACCACGATCAGATCTGACATAATTAATCTTTTTGCTGAGTTGATTTTCAACCTATGCCTTAAATATTTTGAACATGTCCAGTGCCTCTGATTTTTCATTGATCAAATATAGATACTCATATCTTGAATAATTGTCTATGAATGATACGAAATATTGTTGACCATTCCAAGAAGCCGTAGGGAATGGCCCACAAATATCCGTATAAATCAATTCTAAAACATTTTTAGTTCTTTGGGCACCTAATTTCTTTTGTTTGGTCTATTTTCCTTTAATTCACTCAACACATATTGTAAGATCAGAAAAATCAAGTGTATCTAAAATATCATCCGACACAAGCCTCTCAATTCTGGTTCTTGATATATGACCTAAGCACGTGTGCCATAGGTTAGTCGAATTTTCTTTATTTAATTTTTTCTTGGTACCTCTAGAGTCAACATGCAAGGATTCATTATATGAAGGAATAATATCAAGCAAATATAGATTGTCAAATGCACTTAATGAACCAGTGCCCACAAAACTGGAATTATTTGAAAGTTTAAACTGACTATCTCCAAATGAACAAGTAAAACCAAATTTGTCCAACATGGAAATAGAAACCAAATTCCATCGAAAAGATGGTACAATGAATGTATCTTTCAAATCTAAAAAATATCCTGTCTGTAATAACAATCTAAAATGCCCTATTGCCTCCATTTCTACCGATTTGCCATCTCCCACATAGATGTATCTTTCACCATCACTTGGCTTTCGGCAGCTCAAACAACCCTCCATTGATACATTTATTTGAGTGGTAGCACCAGAATTTAACCACCAAGTGTCTCTAGGTACTGAAGCTAAATTAACCTCAGAACAGACCAAAGTAAGATTAGTACCTTTCTTTGCACGCCAAGCATGAAATCTGGTACATTCTTTCTTTTTATGTCCAGGTTTGTCACAAAAGTAACAATTTGTATTATCTTGAGAGTTATTTTGTTGTTTCTTCTGTGCTGGACCTTGATCCGTAGCACCTTTCTCAACAGGCTTTCTTTTCACGTCATTTTCCTTATCTTTAGAACCAGTGGCCAGCTGAGTAACCTCAGTTCTTTCTTGCTTCAATCTTTCTTCATCTTGCACACAGTATGAAATGAGCTCATTAAGAGTCCACTTCTCCTTCTGACAATTGTAACTGACCTTAAAATGACTGAATTGTGCAGGAAGAGATATAAGCACCAAATGCACGAGTAAGTCCTTAGACACCTCGAGCTTCAGTGCACTTAATTTTGAAGCAGAATGAGACATCTACATGATGTACTCCTTTATGTTTCCCTTACCCTTATACTTCATTGAGATCAAGTTTACCAGAAGCGTACTTGTCTCGGCCTTATTGTTTTTCACAAAACGTTGTTCAATATGGGCAAGGTATTTACTGGCCAAAGTGATTTCCTCAGATGCAGCGGCGCCTCAAAAGGCTTCCGGAATGCTGCGCTTAATGATCATTAGACTAACGCGATTTGAGCGCTCCCACTTCTCAAAATTCTTCCTTTCATCAGGAGAACTTTCAGCCGTAAGAGAAGTGGGTTGCTATACCCTTAATGCGTAGTCAAGATCCAGCAGCCCAAAGTGATTAGAATGTTATCCTTCCAATCCTTAAAATTAGACCCATTAAGCATGGGTATGTTGTTAATGTTAGCAGACACTGAAGTAGCAGACATAGCTAAACAAAGAATAACAAACCAAAATAACTATTATACTCACATAAAACCAAAAGAACAATAAAGAAATTCAAATATGATGGCAACATCTCGAGGCACCTAGCACAACATTAATATCAAGTCTTTAGACAGTAACATTAACTCGTAAGTGGTCACCTCTGTGTAATGATCAAATACTGACAATAAAATCATGTCAAGCAACAGTCTTCCTTTGGGCCGACTTATTACTCACATGAAAAACCTTATAATTGTTATATATTTACCACTACAGGTGTTTGTGTACTTCGTGCCAAACATTAATCTTCTTTTGGGCCGATTAATGCTCGCATGAATATACACATCCACAAACAACCAAATATTCTCAGTGGAGAGATCTACACAAGAGAGATCACTTTGGCGACTTCATGTTTCAACCAACCCATCTCGAATATGAGTAAACTAAAAGAAACATGAGATGCCCAACAAATCCAAATCATATTTTTGTATGCATAAGACATGCAATTGTCTTAACCCGAAATCAATCTCGAAATGAATTTGTAACAAGATCATAAAATTTGGGGAGCAACTGAACCAAAAATATATACGATATACGCAGCAAATTCATACATGCACAAAACAGAGCACTAGATAGTCTTTATCGAAATAAAAAGACCAATCAAGTTTGCCATATCAGAATGTGTGCCCAAAGTGTAAAATCCAATATTGAACAACCCATATTCTTGAGTACTAAAGCAAAATTAATTAATTAATCAACAGTGAATTCAAAACATGGGTAGCAGATATCGAGATTCCTTTTCTTAATTCTTTGATTTTACGGAAATCAACACAGAAATAAATATGGGCATACAAACCGTAAACAGAATACGATTTCCACAAATACTTATGAGACAATAACACTGAATCATAATTCCCGAATTATCAAAAAAACGTAGCAAACATAAGCCTAATTTCATGATAATAAAACCCTAATTTCTCAATAAATTTAGAATCATAAAATTCTTCTCAATATTTTAGGAAATCATACGTAGAGTGGCTCTAATACCACTTGTTAGATATATGAATCACGTAATTAGCATGTATTAATCACACATAAACATGTTTCAGCACATAAGCCTCAAACCTAAGATCTATGATGATAAACTGAAACAGAGAAGAGACAATAACCATAAAGCGGAAGCGCACCTGAATCCATAGATCGATTATTGAAAAGATTCGTGCTTTAATCTGTATGGTTTACCAAACTAACAGTTCACCCTTTTCACTTTTCCGTAGAGAGAATACAGAGCGTGGGGTTCAGAAACTGATGTTTGGGGATCATAACCTAACTTATAATAATAAGTTTCCTTTATTTTCAATTTGGTCCCTCAACAAATTGAAAATCACTTAATGGTATCTACATATAAAAGCTCATGAATATTATAATACCCATGTAAACCATAACTTAAAATTAAGTGGATCACTTTAATTGGACCTCTTTAAGATAGCTATACACATTTGATTTGACATGTGGAAGCCCAATATTGGATTTTTTCCAACAGCAGCACCTCTAACCATCGGTCACACACAACTCTCGAGCCCTCCGTCAATTCATGTGTGATTCTCATCTCCAATGCCACAACATCGTGTCTCTTATCAGCACCGATGTGCCTCTCCCTCCGCTTCTATCTTCCAAGCAAGTCTCACTGCCGTCTTCTCTTCGGAGAGATTTGCAGATCTATACCTCAACCAGATCGTGCCCAGATCCACGACCACCGCCATACTACTAAGCTACAGCGAGCACTGCAGCTGTTTTCGTGCTTTCCCGTTGCCGCTCACCTAAAGCACGGCCACCCCGCCCTCCTCTTTTTCCCGATTGCACAGCACCGACGCTGCTCTCTTCTCCTCCATACCGCGCACAGTTTACCACCATCTCTAAGTCGTTGCCAACCGTTGACGAGAGTGAAACCAGTGCTCAACCTCCACAGATCTCTCTCGTGCAGCCTCTCGCTTCTACCACTGTAAATCCGACGACCGTCTTCTTCCGCCACAATCAACTTTTCCTTTATTTTTTTAATATTCTTTACTTTTCTTTTAATATATTTTACTCTTTCTTTTAATGTTTTTTAGTCCACATCAACCATTGTATCTAAGTGGACATCCATGTGTACAAGTAAATGACACATAAGTATAAAATGACAACCATATCAGCAATTTGGGCCAAAAAAACCCGAAATTAGAGAAGAACTTGTGTTTCACGTGCAATTTCAGTTCAATTGAGTGATTCCGAGGTCCAAAAAGTTAGAATTTTAAATTGTCAACCCGAATATTTAAAGTACTAAATAGCTGGTCCACCTAAGTTACAGGGCAATTTGGATAATAAACTCTCCCAATAATTCTACTTTTTATTAGTTAAACGTTCGACTTTTAAGATATACAAAGATACGAAAATGTTAAAATGTCCATCATCGACAACTCTTAATATGTCTATTTTTTATTAGTTAAACATTTGACTTTTAAGATATACGAAGATACGAAAATATTAAAATGTCCATCGTCGACAACTCTTAATATGTCCACCGATGATGTGTAATGATCTCGTCCCTTTCCATTATGAAATATGATATTAAATAGATATGTTATTTGTCTAACACATCAATGATGAACACATATATTAATGTGTCAATCGCGAGTAGGATAATATATATATATATATATATATATATATATGCGCGCGTATTTAAAGATTGGCCATGTGATCATTTTCATGAATGGTTAGAGATTAAGAATTGATTAATAAAATCGATATGTCAACTGATGAAGACAGGATGTAACACAACCATGAGTACATACTATTGCAGGCCAAATTAAATAAAAAGTACCAACTTTCAAATTTAACAAAAATAAATTGATATGAATTTAATATTATTTTACAATTTGCATTTTCGAAATTTTTGGATGAGCGTACTAATTTGTCCACGTTTTTTATCAAACAAAATAAATAAAAATTTGATGAACAGTACTAACTAAAATCACAACGTTCTATTCTATCATTTAATTTGCAACATTTTAAAGAGAAAAAAACTACACTCTTTTTCCTAAAATGACTCAATTATGTTCATTTTCATTATTTTCTTTTACTCCCTCCGTCCCACAAAAATAGGCTTGTATACTATTTTCGTCCGTCCCACAAAGATAGGCTTGTTACTATATTAGTATGGTTTTTAATTTGTAATTCCATATATGCCCTTAATTAAATGCATATTAAATCACCACACTTCAACTACCTATGCATTTTTTAAAACAAAAAAAAGTTTCATTCAATGTTATAATTAATGAAAGATAAGGATACAATTGGAACTTCAAATATTTTCTTAATTAATTGTGATTGCATAATAAGGTTACTATGTAATTTACTAGAAAGTTTTAATCAGTGGCTTGATGATGTTTACTTTGACTTAAAAATAGGTGACGAATTTTACTAAATTATGGATGTATTAAACAATTTCAGTTGTTATTGTAATGTGACATTATGTAATTGTCATGATATCATTGAAAACGAAACTTCTCCAACTTCCGAGTTCAAAGTATATATGAATTGTAATATTCTATTATTCAGATGTACTATATTATTATTCTCTTGAAAATATCAAGTGCATTGTATTTAATTCCATGCACAGACAGGTATCAAAATTAAAAAAAGTGTACAAGTGGTAAAGGGTGTGCAAGTATTATGTATTAATCAGAGAAGGGGCTTCATAGTTGATATTACTGATCAAAATCGTGTTTAAGATGGTAGTGATCATCTCTTCCAAACCTTCCCTGCAAGATCTTAAGATCACATTCCAAGAATCAGTGCTTGTTTTCCCATTACATCAAACTCAGAAAAAAACCATGTTCTTGTCAAACATAGACCAGATGCTTAACCACGTCAAATACTCAATCTTGTATTTCTTCCAGGCCAATCCTGATTATTCTCCCCAGCTCGTGTCCAAACGCCTCAAATTGGGGTTAGAAAGGGTGCTGGTCCCATATGATTTTATGGCGGGAAGACTGAAGCTGGACCACCACTCTGGCCGCCTTGAGATCGACTGCAATGCTGCCGGGGCTGGCTTCGTTGTGGCCTCCTCCCACTTGTCGCTTGCTGAGATCGGTGACTTGGATGCTCCCAACCTCGGATTCCGACAGCTTGTTGTTCAGACCTTGGATAACCTCGGACCAAACAAAGAAGATGATGATGATGATGATGATGATGATGATCAGCCTTTGTTCATTCTTCAGGTCACAATTAGTATTTCATATTTTAAAGAAAGAGATATCTAACTTATTTCATATAATCAATCACTGAAAATTTTGTATGGTCTCATAATTCTGAGTTTTTCTAAAATAGTCCCACAATCATCTGCTTTAATATTTCAATTTAGTCGCACAATTTAATGAATTGTTCGATTTAAGTCATGTTTTCGCTGTAAAATTTCAATTTTAAGACAGAAAACTGCCATAACCATCACTTCCGAGCTCAAATTTTGATTTTTCATAATTCATTACCAAAATACATGAAATTTGTTGCAAAACACTTATCTTTCCATTTCAAAGCCCCCAATTCAATCTTCATAAAAGCTATGGAATCAAATTACATTTCACAAAAATAAATTTTGTATGTCAACTTTAAAATCAATTTTTTTTATGCTAAAAAATTGTGCTAAAAATCGTGAATATAAGCCACGATTTCTCGTGTCTAGTATTGAGGATACTTTCAAATCCAAATTCAAGATTTTTCAAGAGTTGGGTTTTTCTTCTAATGGGATTTGCAAGCTTGTTTCCAAGCTGGTTTGGGTTTCTCTAAAACTCAAGTTTATTTCCTAGTTGGTTCGGATTTCTCTAAAACTCAAGTTATTTTGTTTTTTTTTTTTCTATTTTTTAGCTGATTTACATTTGTAATTTCTTAGTCAATAATGTGTCATTTAAATAACTTTTAAATTTAGAATTTTTTTTAAATGTTGAACCAATAAGAAAATACACCTCACTCCATGTCATTAAATGTTGTCGGAAACCCCCAAATTCAAAGTTATGTGTAACATATGTGACTTATTTCTGGCAAAAAAACTAATTAAATCGAGAATTGAAAAAATAAATAAATTTGGGATTATTTATGAAAAAAAATAATCAGAATTATGAGACCAAATTAGTTATTAACGAAATTACATCTTCATAAGAGGTTTACTTTCGACCCGTAATTATAAATATAATAAACAATTTTTCTATATATTTGATATGTTTAAATGTTTAACTATTCCTAATGAATAGTAATTTTTGATAGATTTTTTTTTTAAAATTAAAATATGAGTAGAAAAGTATATTACCTCATAAGTAGTCATTTGATCATTTGTCATTAGTTACACTTACACAGGTAACAACATTCCGTTGCGGTGGTTTCGCGATCGGAATGTCAGTGAATCACACCTTGTTCGACGGAATGGGCGCCAAAGCATTGTGCGAAAACCTGGCTTCACAAGCTTTCGATGACAAACCATTAGCGGTGGTCCCCCACCTCGACCGCCGCCTACTCGCCGCCAGGTCTCCTCCGCGGGTGGCGTTCCACCACACGGAGTACTTCCTCAAACGCGATATCGCCTCTGGCAAGAAAGAGGAGTTGAAGGCCACAGTTTTCCAGTTGAGCCAAAACGACATTAATTTCCTCAAGGAAATGGCAACAACCCATGAAACAACAAACGAAAGGATCAGCAGCGTGAGTGTGGTGGCGGCGCTGATGTGGCGGTGCAAGGCGTTGTCGAAAGATGAGGAGTACGACAAAGAAAGAGTTTCCACTCTTCTCAATGCCGTCGACATAAGGTCTCAGCTAAATCCGCCGTTGCCGCCTTCTTACTGCGGCAACGCAGTGCTGGCGGCATACTCGATGGCGAGATGCGAGGATCTGGATAAACGGCCGTTTGCAGAGGTGGTGAAGATGGTGGTGGAAGGGCCGGCAAGAGTCAGTGATGAATACACAAAATCTGCTATCGATTGGTTGGAAATTAACAAAGGGTTTCCTTATGGAGAATACCTGGTGAGTTCTTGGTTGAGATTAGGGTTCCACGAGGTGGTGTTCCCATGGGGGAAGGCCCTCCATACTACCCCTGCGTCCTACAACAAGAAAAATGCTTGTTTCATGTTTCCCTCTTCTAATGGACGCCTTAATGCCTTGCTCACATTGCCGCCGCCGGAGATGGAACGCTTTCAATCTCACTTCACCAACTTTTTTACTTTCCATGGATTCTAAGTATGCCAACTGATTCAATATTTCAATTTAATGTTTACACTTGGCAGATGGTGGTTATTTTGATATATCAGATGAAACATAATGTAAAATAGATAATCTTTTTTGCTAAGTATGCTTTCGGAGTGGGGAAAATTGCAAATTTAGTATAATATTTTTTTGTCATTCACCATTTAAAGACATTATCTTTTCCACCTTTGAAATTGAGACACTATCTTTCAAAATTAGATGAATTTAGGACAAATCAACCCGAACCAACGAATTTCGAGCCAATTAGTCATGTGTCTTGCGCAATTCGGGCTTCTCATTTAATGGTAAATTGCCTAAACAGTAAATATGTTTGTTTCATCTTTCCCACTACTGCTAATGGGCGACTTAATATTAATGCCTTGGTTTCATTGCCGCCGCAGGAATCAGTCTCACTTCCTAAACTTTTTTAGGTCTCATTCTAATTAGTCCCCTGTTAGAATCAAATTGGGATCAATGGTTTCAAATTGGAATTGTATAAAAACGGTCCGGTTTCGATTTGTGTTGTTTTCCTTTTTTTTTTTTAATTTTATATTATTGTTTCTACTCATTATCTTTAAGTTGTATTGATTTTTTAAATTTTATATTGCAAGTTGTAATTCTTTTTATTTATAGTTTGTACTTTATTGTATTTAAATTGTAATTTATAATTATTAAAATTGTAAATTGTATTGTTATAGATTATAACTTGTTTTAGTAAGTTCTAATTTTCAATATAAAACTAGTAATTTTAATATTTATAACACAAAAATTCATGTGAGACGGTGTCACCGGATAGTTATTGTGAGACAGATCTTCATCATCCACAAATAACATGTGAATTGTAGGGTTTTGATGATAAATGATTGGATTATGAGTTGACCATCTCACACAATAAAATAAAAATTCGTGAGATAGTCTCACAAAGAGACTCACCATATTTATAATACAATACACCTGTACTGCCCTCCCTCTTCTCACAAGTGTATTTACTTTCCTATCCAAAATTATAAGAAACAATTTTTATCCAATTTAATATAATTAAATTCCCAAATTGCTGTTAATTAGTACCAAAAACAATACCTATAATATAAAATGCATTTATAATTTACTCATGTTCAAGGTTGAAAATTTAGGTTTTGATGAAAATTTCAATATTGTTGGAAATATCAATATCAATATTTATTGATATTTTCCTGATAGTTTATCGATTTTTCTGCATTTGTACCATAAAATCATTGATCTTGAAATTTATATGATATTTATCAATATTTTACCTATATTTAATGATATTTCTCATTTTTATACTTGTTATGTGAAAAAATGAAAATATCTAACAAATATTATTACATCTCATTTTTAATTGATAACATGAAAAAAAATAGAAATATCAGGAAAAAAAAATATCTATGATATGTGGAGATATTCATTCATGGCCTGTTAAACAAATCATTAACCGATAAATATTAATGTTAAAATGAATACCAACGTGTTAATATAACTGAGATATCGATGATGACAAGGTCGAAATTAATAACATTGAGGATGCTCCGAGGAAGCACACCCAAGATGGAGAGTCGTACGCGTGGAGATTTCACGTTTCAGTTTCAAGAATGAAGACAAAACTGTCGTATCAATTGACTTAAATGTCAAACAGACAAGCAACGATGAATACTGGGTGTTTCCGCGTTATACTTTCCAGTTTCCATATTTCAGTTGCTACCATTTTCTGATTTCAGAGAGAGAGAGAGAGATGAGAGATGTCTGCAATCTACGACAACTGGGAGAAGCTGGTGGGTGCTGTTCTGAAGAAAGAAGAGCTTTGGATACTATTTCATCAACAATCAAGAAGCCCCAGCATCAGCTCTTCTTCTTCTGGCTTCAGCTTTTCTCATTTGAATTCTTCTCTCGATGCCTTTAGCTTTTCAAGCCCCGAATGGTCTGCTTCTAATCACAACAAACCAGATGATTTTAGGTGACACGATTTTCCCCCTTTTTTCCAGATTATATATTTCATGTCTGTGTAGCTAATAGCTTCTTTCTTTCTCTTTTTTTATGTGATGAAGCATTCTTGTTAAGGACCCTGTTGAAACCCTAACCCCCAATAAAAATGTCAGCTTTACACCTCCCAGAAAAAGGGATTTAAAGATTGAAGTGCCAGAACTACGAATCGAGGATCGAGGTTTTGGCACTTCTCCTCATTGTTCGGAACATCGTTCCAATGTTAGTCCTAGCTCTAAATTGAATCCAAGAAGTGGAGGGGGCCGCTCTGAATCACACACTAAGTGGAATGATGATGTGAAACAAGAAAGTTATCCATTGCCGCTTCCTCCGGCATCAAAACCCGATTCCCCACTTCCGAATTCTGCTTTGAAATTGCCTTCGCCGCCTTTACTTAGTCCAGAAAGAGCTGAAAGTGTTGGAAGTCCAGGGAGTCCATGGAAGAAAGGGAAGTTGATTGGTAGAGGCCCATTAGGAGATGTTTACCTTGGTTTTAATAGGTAGGTGTATGTGGTTTGGGATGTTTATGATTCTTGAGTTGCTAATGCTAATGATTGGAACAAGTTCGTATTTATGCTGATTATTTATTTTGTTGTAATGGTAGTGAAAAAGGTCAAATGTGTGCTATGAAGGAGTTCAGTTTATATTCTGATGGTGCAGTATCAAAGCAGAGTGCAAGGATGATGGAAAAGGTGAGTTTTGCCGCTGATTGGATTCGAAATTCATTCATTTCAAATCCCTTTATCCAAACACAACTTTAGGTTGTAATTATTTTGAAAGGCGGGTTTTTGGGTTTAGCTCGTTGGTTTCATGCTACTTCCAACATGACTCTTTTTAATATCCCGTGTAAGTGAGGAATTCGTTGTAACTTTTCAGTTTCTTGCGGAGATTGCACTACTGAGTCGCATAAATCATCCTAATATTGTGCAGTATTATGGATCAGAAACGGTTAGTTATATTCCAGCGATTTAAGGTTCTGCATTTTATGATGGGGCAGCTTTTTACAAGAACTTTCTATTTGTAATTTCTCTTAAGCTACATTGGATTAATTGCATTGATCAGGTGGCTGATAATTTGTATATATACTTTGAGTATGTTTCTGGCGGTTCGATAAGTAAGATTCTGCAACAATATGGAAGATTAGGAGAATCAGCCATCCGCAGTTATACTCAACAAATTTTATCGGGGATAGCTTATTTACATTCCAAAAGTATTGCACATAGGTAGATCTGATATTTCATTTTGGATTAGTTTTTGACTTGGTTCTTATTTTTTGAACTTTTTTATTCATGCATACTGATGTGTAACTGTTGCAGGGATATCAAAGGGACCAGTGTGCTTCTGGACCCAAATGGAAGAGTGAAGTTGTACAACTTTGCCTTGGAAAAGCAAGTATGGAATCTTCTTACCTTTATAGTCAATAGAATCGATTTGGGTTAATTGCCGTAAAAATCACAACTTTTAGTCAAATTGTCATTTTAACCAAACTTTTCATTATTTGCAAATATAAGACAACCTTTTATACATAGGTGCAATTTCGATCACTGGTTAGTGTTTGAATTTTCCTTGCTGACGTGTCCGGTTACTCGGGCTGCCCACATGGATATTAATAAATAAATAAATAAAAACAAATTCAATTATAGTATACTTTTTGATACAAGTGATTCTACAGATTACAGAGCAATACCGTACGTCGTGGCTAATTGGTAGCTCTTATTGGATGGCGCCCGAGGTTGGTTTTCCAACAAATATTCTGTAACCTAAGGCCTCTATGGCTTGCTTTAAAGATGCATAATTGTATTCCATTGATTAGGTGATAATGAATCCAAATGTGCGTAATTTAGCCGTTGATATATGGAGTCTTGGATGCACCATATTAGAAATGGCTACTTCAAGACCACCTCTAAGCCAGTATAATGAGGTGCGTGATTTGACCTTTAAATTTCTTATTTATTTACTTTATGTTGCATGCTCAATTGCTCGTGCTTTCCCAATTAAAGATCGATAATAAGTACCTTATTCAGTTCAATGCACTCTTTTTCCTGGCTTATAGGTCATAGCCATGCATAAGATTGCAAATCATAAAGAACTTCCAACTTTTCCAGATTACCTCTCAGATGTTTGTAAGGATTTTCTGAGACTTTGCTTGCAATGGAATCCTCTGCATCGACCTACGGCTTCTCAGCTTTTGGAGCATCCATTTGTGAAAACTCTGTTGCCATTAAGAAAAGTACGCTCGGTTTCTTGTTTTTCAGGTCATGCTACAGATACAATTACTGTTAAGTCAGAGGTACTATTTTATATGGATTGCATCATATAGTCAAAGATCTTGGATTAGCAATTGATGCATTCTCAAATTTATTCGCATTTTAGTTTTACTTATGATGAAGCTGAAGGTCTTCAAAATTTATTGTTAAAGTTCTCAGTTTGCATGTAGTCCAAATTTAATGTTGTGAATCTGAGAAGATGTATGCTTTTCATGATGTTATTCTGTTGTCAAGTTAGCTTCTCAATGTATTAGCATTGATATATGCCTCTTAAAATTCGTCATAATAGTGTAAACTATAAATCACTTACAGGCCACTGATCGTGCAAGAAGTCCTCATCGGTTGGATTCACGGAAAGCTGTATATCGTTCCTCCAAAGCATCAACATCTAATATTCAAACAAGGTTTTCCTTAGCTTATATGCTTAATTACTCTCTTATCTTTTTGTGTTTACAAGCAATAGCAAATGAGAATGAAATAATGAAGTGAGGGCATTTGTGATTATTGGCTTAACCTTTCTCTCTGGTTCTGTTTTTCTTTTCCATATTTGCAGTGATATTTATACTCCAAGGAATATATCGGCCCCCGTTTCTCCGGTTGGGAGTCCCCTTCAACATATAAGATCACCTCAACACCCCAACAACAAACGGATGTCTCCACCGCCCAAGTCTAGCGCACCATCCACACCTATTATTGGCACCTTCCAACATCCTCATCTCGTTCCATCTATGTTACATCGAGAGACTCTCCATAATTTGCCAAAGCAATCACCGAACATCAATAGCCCTTCTTACTGGGATCCAAACATTCTCCGAGGAGTGTTCAAGTTCTCATGAATGCTTCTATAAAGCATTTCTAAGGGTACCCAACTTTTGAAACAGTTGGTTTCAGAAACTCGTTAGGGCTACTTTGGAAGTTGAACCTGTCTGTTAATCGTAATCCTCTCTTACCATTGACAAGACTCCACCTGAGTGGAGTATAAATCATCGGGTGAAGCTGGTCGGACTGTATATAAGTGGATGGAGAAAGATTATGCATTAGGTTTTTCAGCCAAGTGTAGACTCCACCACATATTTTACACACAACTATGTGTGATTGCGTATATGTGGTGGATACTATGTTAGGTAGCTGCAGAATCGTCTCTCTAAGAAGATGCAGGGGCAGAAAAGGAAATGGAGGAGAAAAACAGAGATTTACTGATTATCATACTATAGATCTTGTATCATATATCTCTTCATTTTTGGTAGTGTTAGACTGTGAAGAGGAGAAGGGTATAGCAAAGGAAACATTTTGATAGAAATAAGTGGATGAATACACAAAAGGAAGCTGGTTTTGAGAAATATGAACTAGATTTAGTTGAAACTCAAGACTTTATGATTTAATTTACAGTAATTAGTGCTCTTATAAACTAGAGGGAAAAGAGAAACTGGTTAATCTAGGCTAATCTTTACATTTGTCTATCAGGTTAAGTGTGAAGTCCCACAATTTTTTGGCCAATTCATTATCATTAGCTTGCGCGCTCGTCTCGACCAGGTTACAGTCTGCATAATATTTGCCAGTCATGCCTTGGACATCTGGATGCAATGCGACATAGCACGTCGTTGCTGCTCCCTGCAAACCATTATTGAAAAACACAAAATGGGATAAGACTATTATCTGCTAAACTCATTAAAGAACAGTTTTGATATTGAACCTAATGTTAGTTTCTTATGGATACAACCTCAATGAATATTGTGATAAAAACATGAAGTTGGCACCAAATCGGGTTATATATTAGGACTCTGTTAAAGAATATACAGTACCTGGTGAACATCTTTCATCACATGCTTACCAACAGCTGCAATGAGACCTAAATTAACCAGAAGGAAGAGAATTGGATAAGATCTAAAATGAAAAATGTCAGTTGTATAATTAGATTTAAGAGTGCTACTATTGCAAATTGAAGAGTGTGGTTCTTCTAAAACATGAGGTATTCGAGAGACTAGGTAAGTTTTACATCATGACGATATAGAGGTTGTGGCCCGTTTAATTCATTTCTAGTACTAACAGATTTTAATGAAGATTTTATCAAACTGTTGAATTGTGAAACATGCATTATCCTTGTACACGAATGCATGAATTGGGTTCAAAGGAGCAGCTATACAAGTTAAGATATGAGGCTTTAACAGGAACCAACTCAATTCTTCTCGATGCAAGCAAAAACTAGGTACAACAACCATAAAAGGACTCAAATTAGAGGCAACACTTCGATTCAAAGAATCAAAAATGGAACTTTAAGAGTGGAGAAAGAGACTGAACAAACGTATGAAGATTTTAGATGAGCACAACTTTACCATTTATTAAGCTGTGGTGACGGAAAAGATTGGTGGCAATTCCTCCTGGATGTAGTGAATTAGCTGTTATCTCTACTTTCTCTTCCTTCAAAAGAAGCCATCTTGATCATAATTTGAAAAACAACTGATATGGTAGGCACACTTAGGAATATACTGTTGGTTTGAATATATAAATTGAAGGAAGATAACTCTTCTCAGCAATTGCTCTATCCAATTAAGCAGTTATTCATTAGCATTTTATATTCTTGCCTAATCAGAATTTAAAGTCATGAAAGGTTAACTTTGTGCTGATATGTGTTCACATATGGAGTCAAGCATGTTAAGAAAATAAGAAGCCCTTTCTTCACCATAGGCATGCCCACAAGATGACTCTCTATACGATACAAGCATATTGCTTCAAACCAAATAATCTCACTAGCCACATTATAGCCAAATCATGCAGGTAAGCAGTTTAAGCAGATGATTAATAATCTTTGGCAAGCCAATTAATTACCTCCAAACTCCTAGCAAGCTCATTAGCATGCAGTACATTAGCAAGCTTTGATTGTCCATACGCAGATAGGCTGTTGTACCTGTGCATCACAACCTTCCAAATGAATATTTGTTTCAAAATCAGCATACATCATTTATTTAAATACTAAGGGCTTCTTCACACAGGATGCTATATATGTTTGTCGATTTGCTTTGATGAGTCTAGAGACTGGTGGGCAAACTCGTTTCTGAATAAATTGACTCTCAACCTGCAGCAAGATGAAGAAGCAAATTCCTCCCAAAATTTCTAGCCTAAATACTATTCGCTTCTCCTTATTAATCTTTTTTTTAAGGATACGATTTATACTCTTAACATCAATCATCATGAGAGATGCAATTTTGACTGAAGGATGATAGATCACAGTGAGGAGAAAATGACTTGCAACAAATTTACTATTTTTCTCTGTGGTTTAAATAAGTGTATACCCTGATTGATCATTTATTTTATCGAAGCGGATCCCTTCAGGGTACGAAAACTTGTGCCGCCTGGATGAGACATTTATGATCCTTCCTTCTTGACTACTTTCACGAGCTGTTTTCTTCATGGTTTCCAACAATAAATTTGTCAAGAGGTAATGTCCTGAAAGTAGATAAAGATCAAGAATTATCATCCTATACAATGTATATTTGGAGGAATGGAACTTGGTAATAAGACTTCTGATAAATGAGACAAGTAACATCATCTATGTGAATCCAACTCAGGAGTTAAAAATGAAAGGCAGGATATTTTCAACTAATAAAATCTTACCCACATGGTTTGTTGCAAACTGCAGCTCTATGTTGTCTTGTGAAAGCATGAAGGGTGTTGCCATTATGCCAGCATTGTTTCTAATGAAAATTCAAATAAACTTGATACTGATTAAAGTTCAATTAGAGATTATACTAGCTAATCACTATCCAAAATAATTATGCTAATTAGCAACATAAAGATTATGCATCATTATGCAACCTTGAAAGACAAAAGGCCAAGGACTTGGTACGATTGCAAAGTAGGCCATGAAAAGAAATATATGGATCTTTTAAATGTTCTAGCTACGTGTGTTGCTTATCTTGTTCTATAGTCATTGTCTTATTCAGAGTGTATTATTGAAACCTAAAAGCAAGATGTTTCAACCATGTTTAAGTTCATCACCCCGAAATGCACCAGAGAATAACCCACACAAAAGCACTATCCAAAACTTTGGAATAAAGATCTCATCAATCAGAACCATCATTTGACAACCATGAGATACAACAGCTGACTTATTTTTGAGAAATGCATTACCAGATCAAAGAAAATATCAACCCCATGCTAGCACATTAATCATCAATTTATATATGAAACACACAGCACTTACACGAGTACATTAAGAGGAAGGCTCAAGGAATTGAAGTTTGACACAAATTTCCTGACTGATACCATAGAACTGAGATCCAACTCCATAGCATCAACTTTTGCATTTGGAACTTCTTTGATGATTGCTTCCTTGAACTCATGCCCAGCAGCATGATTTCGGACTGCCATAATGACATGGACACCACGCAATGCAAGTACCCTTGCAGTCTCTGCTCCAATACCACTTGAAGCTCCTTTAATAGCAGCATCATTTAGAAAATAAAGTTTAGAGTCGGTGTAAGAAACCATGAACACAGAGCACTACTGAATATGACAAGTAAAATACAACTTTCCTGTCAGATTGTAGATACATATACTTACATGTCCAGATTTATTGGACTAATCTTATACACAGACATATTTCACCAAAAATCACTTTATCCGCCAAATGCAGAAAGCTCTTATAGCAAACAAAATGACTAACCAAGTAAAACCTCACAAATAGAAGCTATACACACTCTGTATTCAAAGTTAAAAGCTATTTCTGAAATGAAGAAAGTTCCCTCTATATCCTTATCAAATAGAAATTGGTGCAAGATCCACTATTTTAAGGGTTAATTACAAATTGCAACCTTATCTATTGCATTTTTTCATAGTCCAAGTCTTTTAGTTTTCAACCTCTCAGTCAATTTTCCAGCTATTTTTGACCGAATCTGATTTAAAAGGGATTTGCAACCTAAATAGTGGTTCATCTCCTACTCCATATCAGATATCACCAACACATGCTGCATGTATATACACACATGACTTGTACTTATAGTTACATAGTATTTCAATAGGAGATGGAACACTATTTGAGGATTCTCTTTGCACACACTAACAGGATGCGATTACTCAACCTTCAACAAATTAAATCAATTCCAAGACAAACTGAAAAAAGTGCACCATTAATTCTAAACAAGGTAAGCAGTAAATATTTAGGGGGGAAAACTCTCTTGCAAAACGCACACATAAAAGTAAGAAAGAGAAGAAAAGGAAAAGGAAAAGGAAAGAGAAAACCTGTAACAATGGCTGTGAGACCCGACCCATCGATCCCTTCAGTAACTTGCTCCGCCGTGGAGGTGGCGGAGAAACCAGAAGCCCCTTTTCTGCTAAATAACCACATTTTATCACTTTTTTCTATGCCACAACATTGTATAATGCACAGAGACAAGTCCTGTCAACAGATTTTTAACTACCTTTAAATACCTCAGGCTCGGATTATTTTTCATTTTTTCTGTCTCAATAGTGTGATGCAAAATGAAATATTAAAAAGAAATATTTTTTTTTTTCAAAGACATGTGCGCTAAAAATAATAGAATGTAAGATAAAATATTAAAATGTAGGGTTAATAGCAGCAATCCATTAAATTATCGGTGATTTTGCATTTAAATCATCCAAATTTTGTTTGTAGCATCGATGTATAAAACTATTTGTATTTAACACTTAAACCATAAAATTATATTTGACACTTAAACCACCAAACTAATTTTCCTGTCATTTTTCATCGAATTTTGACACGTGACTTGGACGTAACATATTTTTAGGGTAGGACTAAAGGCACCCCATGGATTTCTAAGCACACCCCAATTTATATGTTTTTCATCAATTAAAAAAATAAAATAAATAAAAAATACCAATTTTACCCTTAAAAAACCTTAATAGTTCCATTCAGTCATGTCGGAGAAGAAAAGTGTTCGGTCATCCTGGCCAAGCATATTTCTATGTGTTCGGCCACCCTACGTGTTTAGCCAACTAGGACCGAACGAAGCAAGTCGTGTTTTGATTGGATTTTTAAGTTTTTTCGTACAATTTTCACACGATTTTCATATATTTAACGAATTCGTAAAATTTTAATCATTATGTTGGCATTTAATTCATCAATAAATTAAAAAAAAAACCTGAAAAGATCAAGAAAGATGAAATTGAAAGAGAAAATGAAAGGGAAGAGAGAGGATAGGGTTTAAAAAAAATTTTTTTTTTTTTTTTTGCTAAATGCAAAGTTGGTATATTTTTTTTTCTTAATTGAAAAATGCATAATTGGGATGTGATTAGAAAAGGGTAGGTTGTCTTCAATCTCACCCTATTTTTAAGTGTTTTAATGTTCAAATATTTTAGCATTGTATTCACAAAGTCTGATAGTATTTTTCTTCACTCATGACAATTAAATGTACAAGATCTACACCTACAATGGGTTTTGATCAATATAAAAGCCTTGGCTGACTATATATTCATAGTATTTTCTTCACTTGATGTATAAGATCTACACCTACAATGGTTTTAAACTTTTGATCAATATTAAAGCCTTGAATGACTATATATTCATAGTATTTTTCTTCACTTATGACATTTAAATGTACAAGATTTACGGTTTTGATCAATACTAAAGCCATAAATTGAAAACCTAGTTAACATACAAATTTCATTATAATGTAAAAATATTAAAGGAAAAATTAGTGAAAAGATGAAATAGTAATAAAGCATCTTTTTTTCAGAGAAAAAAAATATATCCCTTCTTATTTTGTAAGGGCAAATACTCTTTGCCAATTGTAATTAATTTTTGTGAATGTACATTGTGTGTAGAGCTATCCCTACTTGTTATACCCCGCCAAATTGACCCGACCAAAATAGATGTTCACGTTAAGCCGAAAGCAGTGGAGAGCCGACCACTAGACCGGGCTGGAGTGGTCCGACACGACCAGAGTGGTTGCTCAAACCACTGGATCGAAGTGTCAAACATGGTCACCGACTCGGCCAGGTATTGAGCCGTACCGACCAGAATCACTTCGACAGGGATAGACCTAGAACGTAGCAAAATGTTGGTGCTCAGATGACCAGGAGTCCCGCATAGGAAGAGCAGATGAGACTGTCTATTCCTAGAGTTCTCCAAGAAAGAAAACAAATCGAGATCAAATTTTATCCGATTTAGATAGAATCTTACCCGATTTCCCCTTATCTAAACCCTAAATCTTAGGGATTTATTTCTTATTGTTCAAGTAATATACCATAGATCATAGTCTATAAATAGGATTAAAAACCTCATTCAAGGGGTTCCGAAATCATTGTATTCAAGCAAATAGGGAGTTATTTTCTTTTAATCCTTATATAAAATCATTCTGGCCGGCCAAAACTGACCGACCAGAATAAGCCTATCAACTTTGCTCGAGTAGGCACCGGGCACAGTCTTTCTCTTATTTTTCTCACTTCTTATTCGATTCGATTCGATTCCTTTAAGCCGAATCGATATTTCTTTGTGTTAGGCTAGGATTTTGTACTCTGCAAAATCTGACGTCAACATTTGGCTCTAGAAGAAGGAGGCTGAGAATAACACCACATAGCTCAATGACGAATAACACTGCAAACAATGGAAGGGATTAAGGAGTCACAATGCCCGGCAGCTCCGGACAACATCAGCTACACGACACCCTTAGGGCCATGACCAACACACCACTGGAAAGAATCCCCGTAGGCATCCCTCTGGTAACCGAGCCTAGAGGGGTCGGGATGACATCAGAAGAGATCAGGGCAATGATATCCCAACTTAGTGAGAGATTGAAGGAAGTAGAGGCTAGGGAGAAGAGCCGAAGAACTCATGAGCTCGAGGACACTCAGTCTTCGGACGAACCAAGAAACAAACGGAAGGACAGAGGGAAATGGATAGTGATCGAGCAGCGAACAGAAGT
This sequence comes from Scutellaria galericulata, assembly GCA_946896805.1. Taxonomy (NCBI): domain Eukaryota; kingdom Viridiplantae; phylum Streptophyta; class Magnoliopsida; order Lamiales; family Lamiaceae; genus Scutellaria; species Scutellaria galericulata. Next base: position 4,369,508 of record OX335788.1, read on the forward strand.
GACCCCGTCACTAGAAGAAAACCGGTCAGAAACACAGTTCTGCCCGACCAGATCTGCAGTTCCGACCAAAACGCGAAGTGTTTTTGACCGAATCGGTCCGGCCTCCGCTCGCGAGGTCAGGAAGTCTCGGAAGACGTTGGATTTTGGGAATAAGTATTGTCGAGACGAAAAAAAGGCAGAGAGCAGATACCTTGAAGACGAAGATGAGGAAGAGCAGGGTCTTAAGCAAAGGCTGGTCGAGATTGAAGCAAAGAAGCTGAGACCCGAACAGGAGATAAGGCGAAAGAAGTCCTCGTCCTTCATAGATCGGATTTCCAATCGGACTACTCCCACAAAATTCAAAGTGCCGCCAATTGGTCTTTATAACGGCAAAACCGACCCGAGCTCGCACGTGGACAAATATGCCTCGTGGATGGAGTTGCAAGGAGTTGGAGAAGAGCTCATGTACAAAGCTTTCCCTCTGACATTAGGAGACCGAGCTCAGAGATGGTTCCGATCACTACCAAATTCTTCTATCCGATGATGGGAACAACTGACCGATCTCTTCCTCACACAATTCATGGGCTCGAAGACGAGGTCCACCCCGAAGGAAAGGTTGGTAAATGTCAAACAGGGCAGAGACGAATCACTGCGATCCTATATGGATAGATTTAACAAGCTCGTTTTAGAGATGGAGCACGTTTCCGACGATGTCGTGCTCATGGCGATCATGGCCGGCCTCCGTCCAAAAACAAGGTTCTGGTGGAACATCCACGAGCACGGTCCCAAAACATACCACAATTTCTTAAGCCGAGCTGAAAGATACATCGGAGCCGAGGAGGCCGTACCAGAGGAAAAAACTACATCAGAAATGGGCGAGGGAAAGGAGAAAAGGAAGAGCACAGCCCCCTTCAAGCCCCCAGGAGAGTTCAAAGTCTATCAGAATGAGGATTTAGATCGGGTCCGACACATCCTAACAGTCAGTCCGGCCCAAGTGTTTACCGAGCTATAAGGCCAGAACGTGTTGTCGGCCCCAAGACCGATTAAAGCCGATCCAGCTCGGCTGAATCAAGACAGGTATTGTCAATACCATAAGTCTCCAGGACACGACACGGATAGGTGTAGGTCACTTTTAATTGAGCTTATGAAATTGATTAACCGAGGTCACCTCAAGGAGTATGTCAAAAATCCCGAGCCTAGACAACAACAACCTCCCCAATCGCCTCAACTCGGAGCCATTCGCGAGATTCACACCCTCGTGAACAACAATTATGGAGAGCAAAGATTATCGAAGAGGATGCAGAGAGAGCAACTCAGAGAAGCAAGGAACGGGTATCAACGGTGTAATCCTCCAAGGTCAGAACCGATCCACCCACCATTGACCTTCACCGAGCAAGATGCTGAAGAAATGGTGCAGCCTCACCACGATGCTTTGGTGGTATCTCTGAATATCGGTCTCACAATGGTCCACAGAGTTCTGGTCGACACAGGGAGCTATGCCAACATAATCCACTTAAACACCTTTCGAAGAATGGGTCTTCGCGAAGCCGACCTATTACATTACTCTGACTCAATCCAGGGCTTCGGACGAAAGATCACACGCGTCATCGGAACATGCGAGCTCAAGGTGGTATTCGGAGCCGGAGACAAAATGGTCCACACGACGACCGAGTTCAAGGTAGTCGACCTGAACTCAGTCTACAATGCGATCTGGGGACGACCATTATTGGCCAAGATAAAGGCAGTGGTATCAATACATCATCTGGCCATCAAATTTCCGATTGGAGATGACGTATACGTCAACCGAGGCAACCAATTGGCAGCTCGGGAATGCGAATCAGGTCTAAAGCCAAGAGAGCTCAACATCATCGAGCAATCCGAACCCGAGCTGGCGAACCAGCTAATGGATGAGCAAACAGAACGATTTGAGGACACGATAATGGAAATTGAAGGGCAGATCCTAGGGCCAGAGCAAATGACCGAGCCCGAGTTCAGCGTCGAGGTCGATCACAACCCGGGAGCTGCCGACCACCAAACAGACGTGGAAGCAGTGAATGCGGACCCGATCAAGGAGGAATGGGAAACTTTAGATCCAAGGAAGGAGATACCATCGAGCAGAGCAACACCGATTGAAGAGCTAGAGGTCATTCAATTAGACGAAAGCAGACCGGATGTGGAGCTCAAAATTGGAAATGAACTAAAGAAACCTTTTAGAGGAGAACTTGTAGCTTTTCTCAAGAAGAACACAGATGTCTTCGCCTGGTGCCATGAGGACATGGAAGGCATCCGACCAGAGGATGCATGCCATCATCTAAACATCGACCCGACAGCTAAACCTGTAAGCCAGAAAAGGCGAAGGCTAAGTCCCGACAGATACCAAGGGCTAGAATTGAAAGTTCAGAAGCTGCTCGGTAACGGTTTCATAAGGGAATGTGATTATGCCATTTGGGTGGCCAACCCGGTGCTGGTAAGAAAACCAAATGGGGCTTGGAGAGTATGCATAGATTTCACCGACCTGAACAAAGCATGCCCCAAGGATTGTTTCCTCTTGCCGAATATAGATCAGCTGGTCGATACAACGGCGGGACATGAGATCATGAGCTTCATGGATGCTTACTCAGGATATCATCAAATTCCCATGGCCGAGGACGACCAGCGACACACAGCGTTCATGACAGACCGAGCACTTTACTGTTATAAAATGATGTCTTTTGGCTTGAAGAACGTTGGAGCAACCTACCAAAGGTTAGTTAACAGAATGTTTTCAGCTCAGCTCGGACAAACTATGGAGGTCTACATAGACAACATGTTGGTAAAGTCAAAGAGGGTGGAGGACCATGTCAAAGACCTAGCAGAAATGTTCGACATCTTGAGAAAGTATAGGATGAAGTTGAACCCCCAAAAAGTGCTCTTTTGGGGTCGGCTCAGGAAAGTTCCTCGGCTACATGGTAAGCCAAAGAGGGATAGAGGCTAACCCGGAAAAAATTGAAGCAATAACAAAACTCACCCCTCCGAGAAGGATAAAAGACGTCCAGAGCTTAACAGGGAAAGTTGCCGCACTGAACAGGTTCATATCAAGATCGACAGACAAGTGCAAACCTTTCTTTAATTTGATCAGAAAAGATGGGATGTTTGAATGAGACGATGAATGCGAAAAAGCACTCGAAGAACTAAAAAAATCGTTAATGAAGGCCCCGGTACTGGCCAAACCGGAAGCCGGAGAGAAACTACAGCTCTACCTAGCAATTTCATCTTTTGTCATAAGCGCAGTCCTTGTCCGAGCAGAAAAAGGATGCCAACAACCGGTATACTATGTGAGTCAGTCACTGCACGATGCGGAACTAAGATACCTCGCCATGGAGAAACTAGCCTATGCCCTGGTCATCTCGGCCAGGAAACTGAGGCCCTACTTTCTGGCCCATCAAGTTGAAGTCTTAACAAACTTCCCCTTGAAACAAGTTTTAGGCCGACCTGATGCTTCGGGACGGTTGCTAAAATGGTCGGTGGAACTAGGACAATATGACATCCACTACTCACCGAGAACGGCAATCAAAGGCCAAGCTCTAGCAGATTTCATAGCTGAGTTTACGCGTGTTGTCGTGCTCCAAGAAGAGAGGGTCGAGAGACCATGGAGAATGTTTGTGGACGGGTCTTCTACATTGACAGCGGCCGGAGCTGGAATCGTTCTAATCAGCACCACAAACAAATACTTTTGCTCGGCATTAAGGTTCCAATTTCCAACAACCAATAACGAAGCAGAATATGAGGCACTTCTGGCCGGACTAGAGATGCCCCAAATTATCTGGCCATCTCTAGTCCGGCCAGTAGTGGATGTCATATTGTCGTAGTTCCTTTAAAGCCTTGAATGACTATATATTCATAGTATTTTTCTTCACTTATGACATTTAAATGTACAAGATTTACGGTTTTGATCAATACTAAAGCCATAAATTGAAAACCTAGTTAACATACAAATATCATTATAATGTAAAAATATTAAAGGAAAAATTAGTGAAAAGATGAAATAGTAATAAAGCATCTTTTTTTCAGGGAAAAAAAATATATCCCTTCTTATTTTGTAAGGGCAAATACTCTTTGCCAATTGTAATTAATTTTTGTGAATGTACATTGTGTGTAGAGCTATCCCTACTAATCTACTTAAAGAACACAAAATCATAAAGATAAAATTATAAATAAAAAAAATTAATAAAAAATAAAAAAACACATCTTCATTACCCCAAGAAAGCAGATTAGATTACAAACATAGACAGAGACATGTATGCAAGTTTCAATCCTTATTGATTTTGGAGTAATAAATCTTGAAGGCCTTTGGCAGAAAAACAGGCAGCAAAAAACCAAACAAATTGAAGCACCAAAACGCCATGTTCGCAACCGCCAAAGCTCTGCCCACATACAACCTCCTCGCACTCCCCGCGTACTCCGAATCCACCTTCGAGATCTCACTCCTCAACCACTCAACAATCGTGAATATCCTCCGCGAATTGTAGAACACCGGCACGAACACGCGGATCGGCAGCGAGAAATTGCCGGAGAACGACAGCCCCTCCATGAAAACCTGGCTCGCCAGCAGGAACACGTGCGGCGCCGCCGCCTTGATCCCCTCCTTGTCGCCCTCGAACACGCCTTCGAAGATGTAGGCGATCGGGAGGAACAGTCCGATCACCGCCGCGGCGGAGACGTATACGCTCAGAATCGTGTTACTGTCGCCGAAAACGGGCGGATCTGAGTGGGAGGACGTCGGTGGAAAAGCGACTTTAGAGATGAAGTACATGTAGATCAGGGAGAAGAGGACGAAGGCGAAGTCCTCGGCGCTTACCATGCCGCTGGCGGAGAGGACGATGACGACGGCGAGGGCGTTGAGCTGCCGGAATGTGAAGAAGGTGCGGCGTTTTCCGGCGGGCTTCAGGGCGGCGTTGCTTACTTCGGAGTGTTGGTGTTCTTCCTTGGGGAGAGTTATGTCGCTCGATGGACCTATACCACCTGACATCTTTCGCCGAATTTTAATCTCTCAGTTGGTTTCTACTGAAAGCTCTGTCTGCAATGAGAGGAGTGAGCTGCAACAGTTGCTCTTTCAGGATCAAAGCGAATAGCTATGGGGTCTGAGATTTTTTGTTCTGTGAAAATTGATGATATTATCCGAAAGGAGAGGTTATCGTTTTTCTTCTCTCATTTTGGCCATTTGTTAGAGAGAGAGAGAGAGAGAGAGGGTTTCAGGGAAAGCAACGGAGGAGAGAAAATTGAGCTTGTTTTTTTTTTATTGGTTTGGATAATTTAAGGTAAATTTGTTGTAGGTTATTTAGTTTTTTTGTGTTTTTTTTTCTTTTTTCTGTCTTCAACGTATTTGTTGAAAATAGTTTTATATAGGAAGTAGTGCACATAGGTCATCTACTCGTATTATAGATTAATCTATTTGTAATATAGATTAATGGTACTATATTTAGCCACCAATTTGATTAGAATTGGGACCACCTTCATCAAAATTTATTTACACTACTTGTTGAGCCAAAGTTACCAATCAGGTCTACTCGTAAGAAAGTGTTTTTTACCAGTATCATAACTCGAAATTAAAGATTCAAATCAACCGACCACAATATGTAGATCAACAATTTATCACCACGTCATCAGTGTCAAATGAGAAGGAGAAGCCTAAACTAGAAACTAACCGACCAGACCCCCTAAGTCGGTCGTGTTCACAAGTGCCACCATTTAAGATATTCTTCTAGGCCAGAGAGGTCGTACATTGTGAAATGTCCAAACTCATAGTCATAGCCAAAGATGATTCAACCAAGATCATCTCACCAACTTCCACAACTCTCACCAAATAAGCATGATCTAATCAAGATTTTGAGTAGGAATTCGTACCCCTAAATCATGGGATTGTGTACCTTCACACCAAAAATGCTATCACTATAAATAGAACTTCAAATGTAATGCAAAGGGATTGTGTACCTTGAGCCAAATTACATGCACATTTCTTATCTTTAATATTTAACCTATCTTACCCTAATTATCTTCTTAATACATTTCAGTTGTTAGACTAAAGTAATGGATTTACACAACACTACTCATCCTAAACCTAGATATTATTGTCAGTATACTATTCGCATCCGTCCAAAATCCGATTATTTCACATAATTTTTTTTTATGAATATCTATGTGAATAGTTGAAACGGAGACTTTAAACTAGTATTTTATATATATATTTGTAGTGAATACTTTGTCATGTATGATCAACTAGCTTGGCGGTAGAAGTCTTCATTTTGTTATTAGGCGAGAAGTATTTGAATACTAACATCTATGGATACTAGCTAACACATATGCGGTGATTTTAATGGACAAATATATATCCACTATCCAAACTTGTTTGAATGGGCGGGTATCCATGTGTACCCAATACCCAAACATTATAATACGAGCCGATATAGGTACTAGTAGGCTACTAGCTAACACAATACATTATACTATACCTATGTTTGTAATGGGTACCTGTTAGTGGCCCAAACCCTATAAGACTGCATTCATCAACAACCTGGTGGCAAGGTGTGAGTATGTGATAAAAATTTCGGAAAAAAAATTTATTAAAATGCACAACCCATAATTCATGGATTGGTCAACCAACCTCATTTATAATTCAAGTCATTACACCTCTATATGTCAAGTGTCCACATATCACTGGTTGAATTAAATTTTTATAAATACAATTTAGATTCTTGATAAATGATATAATTTTTATTTAATTTTTTTTTAATTATCAAAATTCCTTTTTTTTATAAGTAGTCTAATATTGACATATTTTGAATCACAATTTGAAGCTCTTTAGTTTCTATCAATCTCAAATTCTTTTTTTTTTTTTTTTACATTTTGATATTCTCTATTTTCTATCATTTCGGCAATAGAGAAGCTCATAACACTCTAAAAAATGACTTGATATGGCAAAAATTCGGCAATGATAATTAAATATATAATTTGTATCTTCTATATTTGTAATTTAATATTTCATGCATTTTTTTTCGATTTTTTATTCCAACTATTGTAATTTTAATTTAGTTATTATGTTAGTATGTTATTTTATGTGTGTAAAAATATTTTCCTCATTATAAAAAAATTATATCAAATTTTTTTTAATCTATGCAATTATTATATTTTTAACTATAAAAAAAAAAACTTCCAAAATAATATACAATTATTATATAATAAAAAAATGATTTAGGTTGTGTGTATAGATGAAAGAAAAATGAATATTTTATTAAAAGATTTGGTTGGGTTGGGTTATTGATAAAACATAAAAAAATTGAAATTGAACTGAGTTGAGTTGGGTTGGGTTGGGTTGCTGATAAAGATAGTGTGATATAAATGGATATGGATAATAAAACCCATATTTTAATGGGATTTTTTCGCTTTCCAAACTCAACTCAAACTCATTTAAAACTATTAGGATTTGAACAGATAGATTACCTTTAAGAAAAAAAAATTCTATGCCCCAGGAGTACGAATCTAACCTGACCCGCGCGCGCATATACTGTAGTTGTTGTGCGCCGCGCGCACAATTAAAGGTCACGCGCGCACAACTAATTTATTCTCCAGGTATCACCTGATTTACCTTCAGGTATCACACATTTACTCTTCAGGTATCACATATCTACCCTTAAGGTATTATGCAGAAACAGTGTTGTTTTCTTCTTTTTTTCTCTCTTTTTTTTTTCTTCTTCTTTCTCCTTCTTCTTCTTAGTCTATTTTCTTATTGATTTGTTATTCATCTTATTTGTTTAATGCATAAATACTTTATAGGTAACTCTCAAGTATTACATATGATTTACTTTTCAAGTATCACCTGATTTACCTTTCAGGTATTACCTGATTTACTTTTCAAGTATCACATATGATTAACTCTTCAAGTATCACCTGATTATCACATATAATTTATAGGTAACTCTCAAGTATTACATATGATTTCCTCTTCAGGTATCACCTGATTTACTCTTCAGGTATCACACATTTACTCTTCAAGTATCACATATCTTCCCTTAAGGTATTATGCAGAAACAGTGTTATTTTCTTATTTTTTCCTCTCTTTTTTTCTTCTTTCTCCTTCTTCTTCTTAGTCTATTTTCTTATTGATTTGTTATTTTTCTTATTTGTTTAGTACATTCTTCTTCTTTTTCTTCTTGTATATCTTCTTGTTTCTTATTCTTCTTCAAATTGTCATGAAATCATTTAAGGTATTACATAAATACCTTTTAGGTATTATACAAAATAGCTTTTAAATATCACATATATTACTTTCAGGTATTATATAAATACCTTATAGGTTTTATTAACCCTTGATTGAAACTACTCTCCTTGAATGCTTAACTTCAAGTTCATGGGATCGAATTTGATGCCACTCATATGGTCCCAACTCTTGTAGACATCTATTACTACTACTATATACAAATAATTTCATGTGTTTCTTCCATTTCTTGCAATAAAAGATGCGAATAACCTTTAATAATAAAAAATGATAGACAACGTTGGATGGGGAAACTCCCCATTTTGCTTTAATTGATCCTAAAATTGTAATTCAAGCTACAAATAAGAAAAGATACAGTTATCTCAATCAATGTCATGTTGATATCTCTCCCACGCAATACAACAAACACTTGGTGGGCTCTCTGAATGTGACTCTAATGTTATTTGCACTGAATTCTTTGAAGCTCTCAGCACAATCACCACCCTACAATAGAAAGGCGTTTCCAAGGACGGCTTATCCGAGCCTCTCCTTGAAGTTGCGGGCTTCGCTGGCGAAGACAATCGGCGGGAATGATTCGAGGGTTTTGAAGACTGATTCGAGGGCGGTTTCATCCGGGTATTCCGGGAGTTGGGAGGCTTTCTTCGTTTTCTAGCTATCGAGGCTCCAGCTTTTAGACGGTGGAGTGGCGGCGGGAGAAGGTGGTGGAAAGGGAAGGATTTTGTGAAGGATTGAGAAGTTTGGTGGAAAGGGAAGGATTTTGTGAAGGATTGAGAAGTTTGGGGGAAAGGGATTTGCAGAGAGGAAAACGCGAGAAAGAAAGAGAAAAAAAAATGTATATATACACGGGTCTTACCGGATCGGAGCGGGTCGGGCCGTGTCCCAGGGGTACAAGAGTGCTCCTGAGTACTCCTCTACCTTTAATTACTCATTACACTGTTATCCCTATTTAACACCATGAATAAAAAATGGGGGAGATAAGAGTGTGGTTGTAACCTCTTCAAAATTGATTGAAGAAAAAATGATGGGTTATAAGTTATAACCATACATTTAACCTGTCATTGGGTATGCTCTTAGGTTCAAATCCATTTATTGATGTTTACCTTCTGTCCCTCTCACTATTAATTGCTACTTCACTACTTCATGTAACTAAAATGATATTCAGAGCTACACTTTTCTCCAGTTCTTTTTTCAGGGAATATTCAGTGTTATACGTATAGTTCTATACTGCAAAGATAACCGATTTTTATTTGTGAATTTTGTTTTGAATTAACAACTCTCAATTTAATTTGAAGCTTGAAAAATAAAATTGAATTGAACCCCTTAATAAAAAAAACTCAAATTAGGTCTAAAATTGATAACTAATATATAAATTAATATATAAATTGGGTGTTATGAAATTTATCATAAAAAGGCAAATGTCCAAAAATTATAATCACTCTTAGTCTTTGCCTACTTTTTTTTTATCTGTCACAAAATTAGGATTAATCACATTTTACTATTAGAACTATATGTGATTCGTCTTTATATTTTGAATTGTTACATCGTACAAAATTTTAAATTTTTGAATGCATTTTATCATATCGGACAAACCATAATCATTGATTATTAAATTTGTCTATTACAGCAAAATACATTAAATTTCAAGTTCAAATGAAAATTGAACGATTTCAAAATTTATACGAAAAGGTGTCAAATCGCATATAAATTTAGATGGAAAAATGTATTTTACTCCCAAAATTCTTTATATCAATCCAAACTATTGTTTCCCTAATACAGTCCTAATTAGTTTTCATCAAAATTAACCATTTACATTTTCTCATATTTCAATAACAACATTAATAAAGGCACAATAAGAATTTCCAAATGCATTAAGCTTGTAATTAGATTAAAGAATTTGAGAAAAGACTTCAAATTCCTGCTAATAGTAATGTTTGGATTGATATAAATTGAAATTCATCACTTCATTTTGAACTAATTGTTGAAACAATGTTGATGAATTGTAATTGCACTCTCTAATTTGGATAAATTTAAATGAAATCTTAAATACATTTATTTCAAATCATCCAATCCAAATAAAACCTAAATATATTTTCTCAGTCCAGGTAAATAATATAGGCGTAGGACCTTTGTAGGACTTAGGAAGTATGGATCATGAGTCAAAAAGGAAGTTACTCGGCCAAAATTTGAGTACTTATTCCGAATAAGGGCCGTTTCTACTGATCCATACAACACATTCATGTAAATAAACACCAGATACCCTAAAATGTTCAATTAACAGTACAACCAAAGTTACGCCAGAAATATATGGGTGGGAAATTTAAAACCCCTACTTTACAAGTCTATCAATAATAATTGAGAGCAAAAGAAAAACCACCAGCCCTGTGTAAAATCTAACCCAATCCCACCACTGTTCGAAAATTAAAACAAAAAATAAGTCAAGAAAACTTGCTCCAATTGTCCGACAGAAGACCACTAGTAAAACTGGAACCTCTGCTGCTGGAAATTTGAGGGCAATATGCTAAACTAAGAAAAACTGTGTAGTATACTCGCATTCGTCCTACGCAACAGCTTTTAGTTTCGGTATGTATTTGAATTTCACACTCTTTTCCGATTTCTTGATCTGAACTTGAATGTTTCTTCCAGCTTGGTTGTCACCGCAGCTCACAATACTGCTTTTCGGAGGATCTGATGAGTTCGATACCGTTGAAGAGTCAAGTGGAGCATCAGAGTGTTGAACCCCCGAGGAAAGCACTAGCTTCACATGGTCTGCTGAAATGGCTTCCTTCCATCCTGCACAATTTGAACTTTATAAGCCTTGTTTGAATTAAGCGATGCAAGTTCTATTCAAGTTGAATTTAGAGGTAATTATATTTTTTTCCATGTCAAATAAGTGGTTTTTCAAACTTTGCCCTTAAATTTTTTTTTATACTTTGTCATCCGAGTAAATAAACTTTTGCACTTCACCAACTCGAATCAGCCCTCGACGGACACATATCTGAAAATTCGGGACGCATTAGCTAGAGATGGGCAGTGCAAAAGTTTTGTATACTTCAGATGGCAAGGTGTATACCCCTGAATTTATGGAACATGATAGTTAATAGAGAGATGTAAAAAAGCTAGGCGTACTCCTGGCAAGAAACTCTTTAGCAGCATCGCTGGAGAAAGGCACAAATCCTTGTCGAGCATTTGCATCTGAGAGCATATGAAATTGCTTCAGATTATCAGAACCATCATTTTCCAGCAATTGTGACTGCTCAAATCTTCCACTTGACCGGATATGGTAATGAACCTTACTTAACGTAGCACCAACCTCAGAATCCTCATTGCTTCTATCAACAGGTGAAGTATTCTTTGTTTCACCACGGCTCACAGGCCTCCAATGCTTAGAACCCACTCGGTTGGTGCCAACTTGAAGAGAACTAGCTTTCATTACTTTTTCTGAAGCATTTTTCTTCTTAAGTACGGAATGCTCTGTGCTGCAAGTATCTTGTGTTTCATCTGAGCGACTTTCTTGCTGCTGTATCTTCAGGGTAACAGGTATAGAACCAATTATCACCTCACTGTTGTTTTGTTCTATCTGCTGACTGGGTACTCCCTGCAATGAAGGTGGCTTCAGGTTCTCCCCATCACTGTTAGTTTTCAGCTTCTTGGTCCAAACTTTACTCCCATTCGGTAGACTTCGCTCTTTGACTGGACCAAGCTTTTGAGTAAGTTCAGGTTTTGATGTTTGAAGACTCTGGCTAGCATGGTATCCATTCCGGCCACCCCTTTGCGACTTTGGAGCGTGCCAGCGATTGGCGGCTAAATGCCGATGACCATTTGCACCCACCATTGGGGATTCAACAGTCTGGGAATCCCCTTGTTTCGCATTTTCACTGCTGAAATCAACCTGTGGTTCAATATCTTCATCAGAGTCTTTGTTTTGGGGCTCAATGGAATCTATATTTGTGAGCACATCTGGTGAATTTGAATTGGAATCAGATGGGGATGAAAGGCCAGATGCTTCAGCTGAATCCGGTCTATCTGCTGCATCAACATAGACATTCAGATCTCCGTCGCACCCATAGAGTTGCAATTTCACTTTTTGTTCTTTTTGACGAAGCTTTTTCTGTTTCTTCCTCTCCAAAAGCTCTGCTTGCCTATTAACATTTCAAAACAAAATAATCAGCACAGGAAGTACTTGATCCAGCCACTGTAGCCTGATCCACTTCCTGCAGACTACAGTGCTCTAACATGAGCTTTGCCCAAGATTCGTTAAAATCAGGATTAAATTGGTTCTCTCAACTCTAAAAACATGATGAGTAGCTTCAATTTAATACAGCAAGCATATTCATAAAAGCTATGTGATCAAATATATAGACTATCATATTTATCATGCAATACTAAATTACAACAGCAAAATCAACTATCTGTGCAGTGTGCACCCAAAGAAATTTATGCAACTAACAAATGGAATATACCTTTTCTGGGCGGCTTCCTCCTCTTCCACAAGTAGTTTCTGACATCTCAAAGCCTCAACATCTTTGTCCGCAACCCATGCTTTCACCTGGTTATGCAAGCATAATGATTTAAAAATATAACTCTAGAGATGACATCTAAGTCAAACAGAACTTAAGGGGAGGATATATAACAAAAGTAAAATGCAATTCTTCAGTAAAACACTAACCCCCCCCCCCCCCCCAACCCCCACACACACCCACACTCAGGACAAAAAAAACAAAAACAACAAAGATAAACCCACCACCACAAGAAAATGATCAAAGAAGGAAATTTGGATGAAGCTGAAGCTGTAGAAGGCTTGCTAATGAATGTGGCTGAAAAAAAACTGAACATGTTCATTTATTTTTCATATACCAAATTGAAGTTACAAGGAGTATGGATTCAGTTCATGGTTACCTTTCCCAGAGGAACGAGGGGGCATTCATTGCTAATAACTAAAACAAGTAGTAAAAAGGAAATTGTAACAGCAAGTACCAGTTGTAGTTCGAAAAGGAAGCTAGTGTTCGCAACTAGGTTCTTCAACTCCAGGCTATTTTTAGCAGTTTCTTCATCAAAAATGTACTTTTGCACAGATTCAGCTGTGCCAGCACATAAAAATGTTCTCTCACTGGCATCATCAAGGACACTAAACAATTCCTGTGAGGATATTGGTAATCTGGAAGGCATGGCTTGGATGATATCCTGTGACAAATGAAGAATTACGTGAAAAAAAATTAGCAGATGAAGACATCAGATGCGAGTAACTAAACAGAGGGTACTATGGGATAAAAATGAATGATGCCTCCTCACCAACAGTGTGGCTCCAGCCTTCACATAAGCCTGCGGTAGAGTCCAAACCCCAGGTCTACGGAGAGAGGAAGCCAAAGCCCTTATAATGGATGATCCATGAATATCCTGAGGGGATAATGTTCAGCCAAATCAAATAGTGTGCACATGATACAAATAAGTACATCAGAAGATAAAAAAGGTAAGATATATCAGATTTTTTTTTTTTTTTTTTTTTTTTACAAATTGGGGTGGGGGAGACTCGAATCTGAGACATTGCTCGGGTTGAGAGACGTATCAGATTTTATACCTAGTTAACTGGGGGAGAAATTAACTAATGCATAGAAGCAAAGATTACAACTATAATTGAGATACAGTCAAAGGCATTAACTTCTAAATAAAGAAGCTGGTCAAGAAATTCTTTATCAGGACCTTATGGTATATAATACACAGTTCAAACCCTTGAATAGATGCAACCTGTATTTTGAGCTTCCCAGAGGTGCAAGCAAAATTCGATTGGATGGCATTAACCATAAACTTGAAAGAGAACACAAATAGAATATACACCAAACAGCATATTCTGGAAAAACTGCAACAAGTCCTACTCAGCATATTTTCTTAAGAAGGCAAATGGATAAATGATAATTTTAACCACAATCAGAGGACCACCTAAATTGCAACTCCAAAAGCCAATGAAACCCAATCTCATTCCCAAAGCATGAGTATTGAAACATGATTCCGAAAAGAATCGGAAACTAAATCCAAGTTTGAACGACTTACTATGAGATATAAATAGGAGACTCCCCCAGCAAGTAGAATATCAAGAAAAGGAGAATTATCTAGTACACTCATATATTACCAGCACAGGAGCTCAATACATTTTATTCAGAATATGTATGAGCAAAAAAAACAGAACTTACTTCCACTCTCACGTAATTCTTAGTCCAGGTAATTGTGTTTTTATGATATAAAGAAACAAAAGACTTGACTCATATTGAAATAGGTCCTCACAACACCCAAGACCAAAATAAGAATTTACAAACTGAAGGGTTGCATCACAATATTGGTTCTCGAGTACTGAATTATTCTCCACATTCAGCAGGCATGATAGAATAAAATTAGCTTCAATAGATCAACTTCAATGTGGAACAGCACAGACTAGCAAAGTAAGTTTCACAGGTTTCCTGACAAACAAACTACATAAAGATGAAAAGGGAGGAACTACATGACTACCTTAAGCATCACATCGTTAAATGAAACTACTTCCTTAGCCTGCTCCAATGACAGCTGCACATAACCACAGTAAACTTACTTGAAGTGTAATGGACGAAATAGCAAGAAACAAATACAACTGCGGAATACTTACCTTATCCCAAAATGAAGCCAATAAATCCCTGTTTTTGTGCCAGCCCTACATAACATTGACACAAACATTAGAAATACTAGAGAAATTGATAATCAAAAACCATGTTTTCAACATTATCATCACAGATACCAGCAAGGGACAGATGAAGTAAATATCTATAAAAAAAAATGGCATAGAGTTGATGATTCAGTAAAAGGGGCTATCAATTTTGTATTTTTCATAAGATGTCCTGGAAAATTAGATAACCTTGTTGACATTTAAGGAGCGGCGGTGCACTCGGATGTGTCTCCTGTAATTAATTGGTGAACAGAACTCCCGGGAACATTTCTCACACTTTTGCATCTGAACTTTCACAGGAGTCAGCAAGGGCCAACCAGGGAGATCTGCTATTAAAAGAAGAAACATACATTAATGTCCAACTCTAGCACACATGATCTTGTAAAAACTGCAAGATCTAGCCCAGTTCAGATATCCAATAAAGGTAAACACTGCATTTGAATTTAAGCAATAAATATCAAAAAATTCATTTCTGTAAAATGCAGACGTGCCTGAAGATAGCACTTGAAGTGTTCAACATGTGGCACATATTGAACATGCATATGTCACATCTAACAAAGTATTCAGAATTCTGAAAACTAATCAAGTACAGAAATTCAAGTATTCAAGTACAGAAATACAAGTATACAACACCGTCAAACGGAATAAAACAGGTTAAACAAAAAATTTCAAAAAAGAAAGCATCCATATATGACAGAACAGAATCTATTACTAGTATTTTGGTTGTCTCTCTTCAATATTAGATAAACCGAATCCTTGGATATACCCAAAAAGTACATGTTGCGCAGATGTAAAAAAGCTTCTGTGTTTGTTCAGATTACACTAGCCTCAGAAGGTGAGATCTGACTTGTTTTCAGCATGATTGTGTCTAAGAATGGCAGGTCAGTGATTGTGTGAGGAGGCCAGATGCTGAAATGGTGAAAGGAGATGCAGAGATCTTTGAGGCAAGAAATAAGTGAAAACACGGCATATGATTATCAGACAAAGAACCCTACTTTTTTCTGTTTCTATGGGCCACGAAAGACGGGCTTTGACAAACAGCCCAGTTATTGAGTAAAATGATTGTACCCGTTGTTTTTACATTTATAACTCTATATATGCATACATTATGACCTATACAGCTGGAACCTACATGTCTCATGTCCTATGTACATCAAGGAAGGATATTAAATCTTATATTCCCAATTAAGATATCTCAATATAGAAACTTTCCCTACACAAAATAGTTATATATCTTAAAAAAAGGTAAACATAAAAGCGAAAAAAAAAGAAACTAACTCTTTATACAAAAAAATGAGGTGTGCCATCCATTATAGTCTTTCACTTCTAACTTAAGACTGTTAAAATATATTCTCACCTGGCTGATCTAGGGCATGAAGCAACTGAATCCACTGTACTGGACTTTCTGCTGTCCTTGGAAAAGGGAGAAGAGGCTCCTTTCCTATAGCTTGTCTGATAAAAGTGTCGAGGGAATCATTCCCTTCTCCTGATTTCATTGCATTGAGAGTTCCACTTGAGCAGAGCTTTGCAGCAGGCATGTAGGCTTCAATTACAACTGGCTCATACAAAGACACTGCACACAAATTTTAATGCTATGAATTACAGTCTTAAATTGATAGAGAAAAATTAAAGATACAAAAGCTCACTCAAACCAATAAAAGAGGTGAAGATTATGTAAATATGTGTAAGATTCATCAAATTGATTAGCAGCAAAGCTAAATATCAAGAAATTCCTATTGACAATTCCAAATAGATCAGCCTTCATTAAGTCAAGCTTATCACCTCTTTATTAATGGGTTGAAGGAACTAATATAACACCAGAAAGATGAAGATGAATAGAGGGAAATTACTCAAAGAATGTTAATATCACACAGTGAATAATGAAATTACATAAGGAAAAACCATGGCTCAAAATTTAAAGTTGGAGAATGAGAACTATTAGTCTGAATCTATCATTTTGAACGCTAAAAGGCAACTGCCTCAACCTATCTAATTATGTTTATATGTTATGAATGGCAAAACACCAACACTTGCATCTAGTTCCACAAAAACTATGTCTTGTTTTAATGATTGTGTGTCTATGAAGAGATATATACTCCCAAAGATGATCAGATCCAAGACATGGAAATAGAAGTAAGACCAGACGCATTCATGCAATTAAGATTCAGCTATTCTTAACTATCATTACCACTTATGTGTCACTACATATCAATCAGAGAGGTTTATGTTTGCTTCCAAGAAAAATATAGTGATCATTCTAAAACATGAACCATCTTCAATGGATACCAACAGAATGAATATGATTTATGATACATCTCCCGAATTCTACAAACTAATCTTTCAATTAGTTCAAGCACATAAAATTTCATTTGAAGTCCACCAAAATATATCAAGATTTAGACAGGCAAGCAGCATATTCAAGTTGCACCATGATGTGAACAAAGCTTAAAAATTAGAAGCACATTAAAACTTGGATCTGCAATGCAAAAATGGAAATTAAAGACAACCAGATTATATCACACAGTAATAATTAGATGGAACTAGTGCATATGTGGCAAATCCAAAACTGTGGATAACTGGTGAAAGTGTCAAAAATTCATTTCTACATTAAAACAAGCTATTGCCTACTGTTCTATATTCTATATTCTATCAGTCATGTGCGAGGCATAGATCAAGTGATCACACAAATAGACACCAAAATCATTTTTAACTGTCTTACACCCACACCGACAGAATTAAACCAATAAAGCATAATAACGCTGTGAATAAAATAGAACCAGGAATTACACACAGCTTTAGAAAAAAAGGTAGATTTTGACACAAGTATACAGAAAAAATACTAGGGCTAAAAATTAGTGCCAAACCTAACTGAAACTAAATTAGATCCAGTTCATGCTCATCATAAATCTGAATAACCTCAAACAAGCAATCAAAATACCACTTGATAAATACATTTAGTAGCAGAGCGTTTCATACTTTAATTCATAACGGATTATTCTCAAGCAAACCTGTCTACGCATGATAATCAAAATCAGCAGCCGTATCGTTAAGTTACAGATAATTGCACAAAAGTAAGTAAAACTAAAATGAGCCAGAAACTGATGTCGAATAAATTAAAATCTCCACGACGTAATAAAAATCCAAAAATGGAACAGAAAATAGAAAATAAAAATAAAAAATTAGCTTTAGGGTTTGTTGTGAGGTGATCTGTGACAGGCATGTTGACACACAATTGATAACAGAGACAAGGCACACATACCACTGAATGGAGAGATCGCCAACGATTGATTGCCGATGGAAACGGTGGCGCAAATGGGAAATAGAAGAAATTGTTATATACGCACAGCTGAGTGTATGTATATCTGGAATGTAAAAGTGAAGAGAGAGAAAGAGAGGAATCACCAAATCAGCAAAACCTTTTGGAGAGAGAAAGTGAGAGTATAAATTGGAAAGAAGAAGAAAGAGTGGTGAAAAGACGAGCGGCTATATATAATATAACATGTATGTATATATTGACACTGGAAATTGGATTTCATGAAATGTTATGAGAATTTTCCATTTTTTTCTTTTAGTAAAAAAGAGAAAAATATATTCTTTTTTTTTTTTAATGAACGTTTTTTAATTCAATGGAAGTAGATTCTGAAATTCTCCAAAATATACGTTTTTTAAGCAATTTTCTAAATAACTTAAATAATGGTTTTTATGGATAACTTTGAGAGTGGATTTTGAATTTATAATGATAAACTCGTGAATATTATCAGGATATATTTATTTTGGAGGTAATTACATTAAATGAATTTTGAATTAGATTTTATATTTTGTCATCTACACATATTTTGTCCACTTTTGTTGAGTAAGTACTCTTCAGCATTCTTGACGATCCAAAACAATGAAGTATGAAATTCGTGTACTTCTTGTCATGTGGAATTAAAAAAGATCCAACTAATAATGTTTTGAAATTGACAAAACTGTAGATAATAAAGTGTAATTTCCCTTTATTTTATATCGACTAAATCTTTGATTTTTATTTTATAACATTTGTTGGGTTATTTTTGTTTCTCATTTTGATAAAAATGTTTGATTTTGAGGAAATGATTTGGGTGAACAATTTGATTGAAAATTGCATGCATGAAAGTGTTAAATCAACCAAAAATAAATAAATTTAAAGAAGAGATCTATTTGTTTTAAATTCATACAAAAATGAATGTATCAATAGATTTATTGTTTTAGACATGAAAATTGAAATCATATATCTCACTCATTAATCCAGATGTAATGAATCTTCATATCATTTGGAGTCACTTAAAAGACATGTCTCAAACTCATTAATCCACATGCCAAGAATTTTCATATCATTTGGAGACACTTAAGTTGCAACCGTATATCCATTTAATACATAATATATTATATTTAAGTTGCATCTATAGATGAAATGATTTAATTTTTAGGACAATTTGGAGGAAGGATTTTCAACAATTTTACTAAAATATTTTAGAAAACAGCTTAAAATGCTACGAATTTCAAATTCATTCCCCAAATCCATTAGCCAAAGACAATTCAAGATGGGGTAAAATGTAGTTACAAGATATAGATTTGTATAAAAAAATAATGATAAATTTTGATTTGTATGGTTTATTTACATCCTATGAAGATATATTTCGACATAATTGTCAAACTATGAGAAACTTGCAGTAGAAGCTCGAAATCGGTTAACTAGCCTAAACAACTATTTTAAAGCGTTTTGGAATGTTCTTCATAGTGAAGTATAGGGCAATAAAAAAGGTAGAAATGTTCCATGAAATATACTAAAATTTAACTAATTCATGTCTTTTTGGATTTCTTTGAAACAAAATGAATGAGCAATAACACATTATTAGGGTTAGGGGATGCTAGAGAACATGATTTTGCATTGTTGTAGGATTAGGAGATGCTAGAGAACATGATTTTGCATTGTTATCAAACAACCAATAAATGTTGTTAGAGTTTCTTCTTTTAACACCTCATTTCATATGAGAGCAAAATATTTTTTCCTGACTGAATTTTGAAACTTATAAAGTTGGACTTAATTGATTTATAAAGCAGTTACGAGTTTCTCTTAAAAATAATAATTGCACATATGTATTTAAAAATACATAATTTAACTAAAGTATATGATAAAATAAGTTGAAAAATGCATATGTCAATCTTTTGACAAAGTGGGGGTACAAACCCACTTTGGTACTATAGAATTCACCCCAATGTGCCCATATGTGATGGGTCTAGACATGCCTCCAAACCTTAATAAATTTTCATTTTGTCTCAAATATGTAGACTTTTTTTCTACCTAAATTAACAATATTGCTGTAAATGCTAATTACGTATGCAAATAAGTTAATTATCACATTAGAATGAAATCTTTAATGTATAGAAAGAAAATGGATCTCAAAATTGAAATCATTTTGTGGATTGAATTTTATCGTCTATAAATCTTCTTTTTTAGAATTGAAAAATCAAAGTTCGATTATTTTTCTTAATTATTTACTTACAAAAATCTTGACATTGATTAAAATATCTATAGTTATAGAAATATCAATTCTTATTTTGTGGACTAAAATGAAAATTAAAAAAAAAAAAATTGAGCATATCGCAACTCGAGCAAGATCTTTAGTTTGAGTTCTTCAGAATCACATTGTAAAAACACATGCAAATTGCAAATTAGATAAACCAATGAAGTTTTTATTGATATACTAAGTTTTTATACAGAAATTTGTAAGTAAAGATAGAAAGTGCAAGTTCAAGTGTTATGCTGCCACTCCTGAATAGCATAATAGAGAGCATAGTTAGGAAGAAGGTCACAGTTCTCAAGCTGCAAATTTGTCATTGGAGAAGTCATGTGTCCACTGTTAAACCATCCTTTTATCGCATCTGCTTCATACGTGAATCCATCCCCGGCTACATGTGGATCTTTCATAACTTCCTGCAAATTTCCGAGAGAGAGAGAAAGAATCACGATCTCAATCACGGGCATAGAAGCAAAGTAACAGGCAAAAGGTCCAAATCACTTGTATATTACTGAATAATTAAGGGTTAAATGCAAAAAAAAACAACCTAAACTATTGGTTTTTTTCATTTTCCGACCTAAACTCTTTTTTTCATTAGATTGCAACCTAAACTACTAAAATTTATCAAATTGCAACTTCGGACCCATTTTCCGACGAAAATGTGAACACTTCTAACTTCGGCGTACGGGTTAGGGGTTCACATTTTCGCCGGAAAATGGGTCAGAAGTCGCAATTTGATAAATTTTACTAGTTCATGTCGCAATCTGATAGAAAATAATAATAATTTAGGTTGGAAAATGGAAAAAACCAATAGTTTTGGTTGTTTTTTTGTATCTAACCCAATAATTAATGATGGAGATTTGAGCACATAATGTTACCTGAAAAATGGGGCATACAAAATGAGAAGGGATTTTACGCTGAGTACTCAAATCCATGAAAGACGAGATGGAGCACAATTCTCTCATGGGCTCAAGTACAACCCAGATTTCTGATACAAGGTCTGGTCTATCCATGGAATCCTTCTCACAGCATCTCAAAGCCAAATTAGCCAACTGATTGGCTTGCTCGAGAGGCCACTCACCTGCTGACGTGTCCAAAACACTATCCAGCTTTCCTCGTTCAAGAGCACATTTCACATCCCTCACCACACCTGACGCTGGTCTTGCGGTTAATAGTTGCAAGAGTACAACTCCTAATGAGTACACATCAGATTCGGTGGTGAGCATTTCCATTTCAATAGATTCAGGATCCACATAGGCTAGCTTTTCTGGATCATTTGTGTGCAAATTAAGATAATTCCCATTCTGGGAAATCAAATCACAGATCCCAAAGCCAGCTATTTTGGAAACAAAATTTGCATCGAGAAGAATATTTGAGGGTTTCAAATTTCCATGCACGCTGCAACTGTTGTTGGCGTGCAAGAACATAAGGGCAGAGCATATATCAATAGCGATTCTTATCCGCGTTTGCCATTGAAGAGAACACGTTTTGGCAGTGCTGGAGAGGTAATCTTCAAGGCTGCCATTATCAACGTACTCGTATATGAGTGACCTGGACTCTGGACAGGCACCAATAAGGGTTATGAGATTTGGATGTCTCACTCTCGACAAAACTTCCATCTGTATTGATGTACATAATTTCATATTCTCAATGATGACAGTATAAACACACATGAAAAAGCTATTAGGAAAAAATCTTACCTCGTTCTTGAACTCGGAATCGCTCTGAGAACCTGAAGATGGTAACATCTTTATAGCCACCTTCATATGGCAAAGCGTTCCCTTAAAAACACTTCCATATCTTCCTTCTCCGATTTTATGAGACGGCTTAAAATTTTGAGTAGCCTCAATGATGTCTGAGAAACTGAGTCCAAAAAAGTGTCCAGGTGATATCCCTAAAGGATCCTCTGTTTGTAAGACCCTATATTTGTTAATTTTTCTAATAGCAGAATCATAATCCATCTGCAGTTCATCCCTTGTTCCCTTAAATGTAATCAAGAGATTCACTGCTTGAATAATCTTTTCCTCTAGCTCTTTCTCGGAGCAGTAGGCCGCTCTGAGTTGGCTTTCTAGTGCAGGCTTCTGGTCCCGAATCATCTGAACTTCTTTTAGACATTGATCGTGTTGATATTTCATTGTTTCCAATTCTTGCCTTTGTATGAGTAATAGTTTCTCAAGTTCTGTACTTCTGTTAATCTCTTCCTCGTAAAGATTTTCTGCTGCCTCAACCTGCAATGCGTATCATGTCTCATGTAATGAATGAAATCTTATTCTGCCAACAGAAGAGGCATGCAGGTTTTTGTGATCAAGGAACCTTTTTTTTTTCTTTTGGGATCGATAAATGAATCCAGTGATAAAAAATAGAATATACACAATCCACTCAGCATCAAGGAACATTATAATAGAAATATATTTGGGGGGGGGGGGGGGGGATATTGTTTTTATATATAATATAAGTGCAGCTTCGATGTGAATATATTTTAACTATTAAACCCACTAACGAGATATAAATCATCACAAGACAAGATGTTCTAATATGCAAGAACTCTTGACTGAACAAAGAAACAAAAGACAACTTAACATTCTGTATTTACCTTGTGCACTGTCTCCAAGGCATCTTCTTCAGTTTCTCTCTGTTTGGAGTTCTCAGCATCTGTCACACAGTGCTCTGGTTTATCACATGAGTCACGAATTTCTTTTTCTGCGAAGTCAGAATCCTGGAATATTTTATTGTCAAATTCAATATTTATAGCTAATATGACTGCAGTAACCAATGCCAGGTTTCATTCTCCTATCAATACTTTCAAGTACGTAAAGTAACCTAATCTCAGATCGAGCAAAAGCAACACTGTCTGGGGTTGTTATAAATCTCACATTGTTAGTTGATCCATCTTTTATACATTCATCCAGATGGTCCAGAAATATTCCCAATATTTAGATCATACCATAGCATACTAAACAACTCTCGATTAGTAAAATTTCAGCTTACCAGTGAAGTATTAGACGACAAACAAGGTAAATGCTCAGGATACTCCATCTTTGAGAATAAAGGTGAATTATCTCCACTTGTCTGGCCCACTGTTGAAGTAGTTTGATTCGTTGGGCTTACTACCTCTTCTATTGATTTAGTTGAGTGCCCAAAAACCTTAACAAGTTCGGTATCGACATCCATGCTTCCCTTGATCTCACTTGCTAATGTTGTGCCACCATTAGTTGTCAAAGGAGACAATGGCACACTAGTAACTGAATGAAAAGCGAAGCTCCCAGGCCTAACCAAGAAGACGAATGTAGTTTTGTTAGTAAACTATGATGTTTTTTCCTTTAGAAAAACAACACATGGACCTTTTATAGAGATGTTAGAAGTCTTCCGAGAATACAGAAAGCATAAATAGGCAAATATTATTATTTTGAGGTGCAAATGATCTATTAATATCACAAAGGTACAAATATTATGGCTTAGATGGGCGTGGAATAATAAATTTTTATATTAACATTTTCTTCATCAAATATCTTCCAAAAGTAAAAAGAAATTTTTGCCTTAGGAACCTTCCTACGGCTTCTTTATCACCAAACACATCCAAAGAATTTGATTCTTAGCTTACAATCATCATTTCAACTGCCTCACCTTTCGTTTATGAGGCTCCCTTTTGATATAAACCACATATGGCATGATGATGGAGCTTGCTGGAAAATGACCATAGCTTTACTGGAGCTGGTACCTGACAATTTCCTGCTATCTAGATTAGTCCATATTAGTAAATAAATGGCATTACTTACAGATAAGCTAGATTTTAGCATTAATATCACTTTCTAACATCTTGATAATTTAAAAAATTATCAGCCTCGTTCTCGGACTGACACTCAACATCCCCACAATGAAGAATTTGTGAACATGGTAATGTCCTGGTTATTTAATTGAGTGAAGATGCAGCTCACAGCACCAAGCCGCCTTTGAGACTTTTTTAACATTTGAATTAAAACTTAACAATTTGCTACTTCCCAGCCTAAATTCCATGAAGCACACAATTGCAATTTGAATTACAATTGTATTTCCCTATGATATGAATCCATATGTCCAACTAAATTGCCACATTAGACACAACATTATTAGCAACATAATTTTTGTAAAAAGGAATACAATTTTGATCTCCATCAAAACGACATCACTTTAGATTAATTTAAACTAAAAGAAGAGGGCTTTTATCTAAGTTTACCTAAAACGACATCCTTTTAATGGAGATCAAAATCTTATCTTAATTTTTAAAATTACCTAGTTTATGATGTGGCAACTTAGTCGCTCATGTGGCCTCAAATCGCCGGAAAATACAATTGTGCTTCTAATTATTTATTTTGCTAAATTCAAAACATCATGATTAAATTGCAATTTTTTTAAAAAGGTGGTGATTTTTTTCCCCTTCCAATTAGGCCTAAAAGTTTTCCTGATCCAGAAACATAAATGAGGTGATAGCAGCTATCCCGCATCACACCATTCACTTGAAACTTGATACAACCGAACAGCTACACACAAATTCTCAGTACAATCAAACTAAACTAAGAAACCAACATCTCAGAAATAAATGACAGGAAACAATATCAGTGTACTTTGTGGTGAATGTCTCAGCAGCAGCTCCCATGATGAGCCTTCTTATTCTATGTTGATTGATAAGTTGTAGAATCCCTTTCTCAATATCTCTCATTTCAATCCAAACTTTATCAGCCTGTTTCTGCAGAGGTGTAAAGCAATTGATTTATTTTTTCAAGGCAACTCATGAAGTACTTCATAACATTGTTAACAAACACATGAATACTTTTTAACAAACACATGAAATTAGTAATTTTAAGGAACAATCCACTAGTTATTAGGGAGCAAGCTTGAAAGTGAAGAATAGTTACCCCCATCTGGGATAGGAAGAGAAGGTACTGGTTTATAAGCTTTTTCATCTTCAACTGTTCAAATTCTTGGTTTGCCTTAAAGCCACTAGCTGACAGCTTCCTGTTCACTGAAGAAACAGGGAAAGAAAAGATTTTTCATTTCAAGTCGCAAAAATGATATGTCCAAATCTAACAAACACAAGAAAGGCATCAAAACGATTTAAGTTTTAAAATGAGGTGCTACGTTTGCTTTAATGCGATTACAATGGAAGAAAAAACCGAAATGCATCTGAATTTCCAGTACATGAAAACGGCATCACCATAGTCACCCTTAATGCCAAAGTAAAGTAGCTCCATATTGTAAGGTTTATCGACGAAACTATAGTTTCAGCTTTTGCACCAATTCTACCATAACCAATACTATACTTCTAATCCTATCAGCATAGGTGATATTAAGCCCAAATTCTACTAAAACTTTAGATTGAAAACAACCCCAAATGATGCAGAGAAACCATAGCATATACGAATCATTAAAATAAAGGTTTACTAAAACTAATTCCTTCTAAGCTCCATTCACCATCCATCGATCACAGCTTGAGAAACAAAAACCCAACAATCTAATCCAATCAGATTCAGAGTAAAAAACTTACAAATTTACAGTAATTGAAGAAACAATGAATTAATGGGCTTACAGAGCGAGACGAAATTGGGGGGTTGATGAACATGTAGAAGACAAACATTTCTCCCCTCAAAATTCTGCAGAGCCCAAGTAAGCAACGACTTCCCCTCTTTCACATTCCTCCCCACAGCCACATATATCGCCGAATTGCAATCATCGTTTTCTCCTTCACTCTCCATCTATCTCTTCTTGAATCCCCCAATCACAAGATCATCAGTGTCTTCGGTCTCTCTGTGTGTGAAAGAGGATTAAATTTGGTGAAGGGAGTTGGACAGAGTCATGACGAGTAAGAAAAATGTCGTGGTGTGAGCTGCCTACTTTTCCTTTCTTTTCTCCTTTGTTTTTTGTGAAAAAGGAAAGGATTGCCCACCAAGTGTTTGTTGTTTTGCGTGTAAGAGATATCAACATGGCATTAATTAAGTTTAAGAAAGACTTGAGTTTTATGGAGAAAGTTTCATATTCCAAAGAATTAATCTACCCTACTTTTCTCTCACTTGCGTTTTCAAGAATCCACCTTTTTGTTTCTTTTTTCTACACGGTTGCTGATGACGGAGAATATGCCTGGGTAATTTCCTGTTTTGTCCTCCACCATGAAAGCACCTTCACATTTGAAGCGTGCGTTTTCGGACAAGATACTGTGTTTCCGTCTACACATATAAAATCTTTATAGATATATCCTAATAAAATGATCCATCTCTTTTGTTTAAATTATGTAATATGAAATTAATAAATACAGTAAATATGCAACATATTAGCAATATATATTAATATGTGTGAATTGTTTGTTGGACCGTGACTAATGCTCTAATTATTCATCAGCTCAGTTTCTCATTTTTATATTGCATTATTCTTGAGTACAAA
Organism: Scutellaria galericulata; assembly: GCA_946896805.1. Lineage (NCBI taxonomy): Eukaryota > Viridiplantae > Streptophyta > Magnoliopsida > Lamiales > Lamiaceae > Scutellaria > Scutellaria galericulata. The sequence continues at coordinate 4,396,377 of OX335788.1, forward strand.
CTTAATGGTTAGGAATATGATTTTATCAATTAATAACTCATTTTGATAATATATATATATATATATATATATATATATATATACATATATATGTATATATATATATATGTATATATATATATTTTTTTTTTTTTTGAAACAAGTAAATTTATATTTTATAAATTATTGATTGATCATCCTCATAAAATTAGACCATTAGATCCATCTCACAATTTTATTTTATTTTATTTTTTTGCATAATTAGTCGCAATATACACATTAATTCAAAAATCTCTCTTTTCTTTCCAAATGGGAATCTTATCATCCATCACACATACTTTTTTGGATGGGATTCCAAAAAATTGTAACAATTAATAACAAACTTAGACGTGAACTTCTATAGAATTTTTTTTTGAAAACTTCACTATTCACATAATATTCTATGTTTTTGAGTCATTTTTTACTCTTGTTGATTTGTCTTTTAAAAAAAAAAAAAAAAACCTCCATTCTATGCACTATATCCACTTCGATTTTGGTGTTCTGCAACACAAAAGAAGTTTCTTCATCAAGCATTCTAAGGTCATGTTGACAGAGCGAGCATGATCAGGATAACCGAGCAATACATCCAAATAATCTTACTGTGATTGATAAAAGAAATGACAATGTAAGAGAAAACAGATAGACATACATTCATTTGATGACACCATTCATGGATGGTGTTGTAAGAAACTAGGCAGTGTAAGAAAAAAACAGATACATATATATTATTTTGATGACACCATTCATGGATGATGTTGTAAGAAACTGGGATTTGAGAATCTACACATGGAGTTTTAACCATCCCATGCAGTAAAATAATCTGTCACGATATCAACATTATTACACCAATCAAAGCATAGCATGTTCATACACCAAACAATCTCTTCAACACACAGCCATAAATGAAGATGGTAGAGAGAAAGACATGAATCGTCATTAGCAACAATAATTGCTAAACCAAGTCTGGGATCATCAATAGCAACAATAATTGCTAAACCAAGTCTGGGATCATCAATAGCAACAATAATTATCTTCTAATCGAAGAGGTTCCCTGCCACCTGCTTCATCAATCCTTTAACCTGCAAGATTAGATAAAAACAAAAGGTGTATGCAATATCAACATTTAGTGATTAGGGTATTAATAACAGATTCATGCTTATTAACCATTTATTGAGTACGAGCAAGTAATCACGAGGCAAAACTCACACAAGGGGCAGAAACTAACAAGACACATTTTGGTAGAGTTTAAAACCCAAAGATCTCATGATTGTATAAAGGCTTAACCCAGTTTATTACCATGTAAGAGAAAAGTATTTGAGTGGTTAATTAACTAGTAATTTTATAATTTGAAAACTAGTAAATCTATAACTTGCAAACTAACCTGCTTTGCTGAAAGACCTATATCCCGCAAATCATCGAGCTGTAAAGGCAAAATATTTCACCAAATTTAATACAAGACTAGAGTAAAAATAAAATTGAAAAGAGGAGATAGATTTATATGAACTATTGCTTCAATATTCTTTCTTACAGTCTTGAATGGTTCGGGTGATTCTTCTCGCAATTCAAGGATATATTTTGCTCGTTTCTCCCCTATACCCTGTATCAACAAAAATAAATATGAGATGCCACCAATGAAGGTAAATGCTAGCATACTTTAAAATATAAAACAATTGACATACCTTTACACTTTTTAGATCTTCCCTGCATATAAAAACATTAAAAACAATTAACTTGAGCATTAATCAAACAAATGATAAAAAAATGTCACTGCAAATATTCAGCTTATATAATTTTACCAAACTATCATTCAAAAGTTATTGAGGATTTCGAATAAATCCTGAAATTCAAAACTACCCGTTATCCAATAAAAACCTAAAATTCCTAATAATAAACCAAAATCCCCTACACGATTAGATACAAAAACAAATTAAAGAAAAATAAATAGGTTATTTGAATTTGATTCTATACGTAAGACGAAATTCATTTTATTTGCCCAATTTCACGAAAGAAAGAACTCGCGTTTTTATCTTGTTGATAGAGACTTCTTAATTAGTAATCAGGAATCTAGGTAAAAATAGATATATAGTTTTGTATCTTTCTTCATCTCCCGAAAATTCCATTTTCACTAAAAATCCCGGTTGTGTCGCATTCTAACGAATCTTTCGATAATTTATAAGAAACTCTTTCTTTATTAAATTCGAAATCTCATTTTCGATTGCAGGATGCTTCTACTTCTCTGTGAATTGGTTAGGCTGCTCTTTACGTTGAAAACTACTACGAATATGTTTTACTTGTTTAAATGTGTATTTGCTTGAAGGGACATAATAAACTATGTTTTTCTTTCAATAAAAGTGAAACTAATGTTTAATATATATTTTCTTGATTATAGAAGAACTGACTTGAAGTATATAATGATCACTACTAAGAGATATATAGTATTCCACTTACTTGTTGGCAGAATTCAAAAAATTGAGGTACTCTTTGACTAGTGAATCCTGACATTATAAATAATTGAATTAGAAGATATAAAATGAATCATGTTGTAAGAAAAGAAAAAAAAAATCAGAAAAATATTTATTATATCAATTATCACATACCTTTACTCTAGAACCACGATTACTGAAAGAACCCTGTGGAGTACAACAAACTGCATTGCTGATTTCCAAGGCTGGGGTTTTTGGTTCCACAATATCATTGTAGTATGGTGCAACTACATCCCGTGGCAATTCAATCATCGATGGAGTCGACTCACATAATGCCTTTAAGTTGTTTTTCACTTCCCTAATTCTTTCACTAAGCGGCGGGGATCCAGTGTCTTTCTTGTGTAAAGGGTTGTTATCAAAACTCCCATCTGAATCATCCAAAACCATAAAATGGTTAGTGAGTTCTCAAATATTTTGAGATAAGTTGCAATGCGTTGTGTCCATATATGTATGAATTTATACCAGGAGTACCTTCAAGGTAATGAATCCCGCTATGATGAGAAACATCCTAAAAATCCAAAGTATCCTTCAATCAGAATGCAGTAAAAGCATGCTCTTTAAACCCAAAGCTACCTAACATCCAAACTAACGAATTGAAATTACATGAAGGTAATTGTTTCTATGTTGTTTACTTGCCATTTTCATCGAGTGAGTTGGCTCATCATTAATGGCACTTGGCAACAAAGAGTTCTCCAACTTCAACATAGGTAGAGATTCAGATTCTCTATAATTTACATCTTCAATTTGTTCCACTTCCACCGGTGAACTACTTTCTGCAACAGATTTATCTTGTGGAGCCTGCAGTATTCACAGTGATGATTATCAGAACCTTTAAAAAACATTTTTGACATTGATGTGAAACATTCACCAAGTTTCAATTCATAACTTGCGTACCTCTTCCAATGAAAGTGGTGCAACAACCAAAGCAAGAGTTGGAAGAGTTTTGGACTTCTGCAATGAAGTACCTTCAGACTGGCGTCTCAACTGCATTTTATTTTCGATCAATAAATAGTTAAGCTGGACGGATCCATGCTTACTACAGACAGACATGATACTTGCGAGTAGAAATGTGCAAGGAAATCAATAAATTCTACTCGATAATTCAGCAATTTAAGATGTAATACCTGCTTAGAGTTGGTCCTTTTTACTTCATCAAACAGCTTCCTTCAAGGAACAAAAAAAATTATACAAATATCAATATCAATCCCGTCATAATCTCTCACCTTCATTGGAATTTGAGACTTAAAGTAAGTCTTACCTTCCCTGCAAGATGCAACTAGCCTGTTTTGTTGAAAGGAGCTGACTATGTCCAATCTGTTTCTTCACACTCAAGGAAGCTGACATTGTTTTCCTATTTTCTAGTGACGAAAGCTCCTTCACTTTGACTGAATTTTGACTTCTATTGGTAGAATCTGTCAACACTTGCTTGGTGCTTCGATATAAACGAGAGACTAAACTTATGGTGCTAAGAGAATCTTGGCAAAAGGAAGGGCTCTGCATCGAATGTGAAAATTCAGAAAGATTATAATAATTTTTAGGTGATTAGCACATGATTGATACAACCGCCAGTAAAGATTCAAAAGTCATACCAAGCAAGTAAGCAGTAATACATGACTTCTGCCACCAAGTGAGTCTTGTAAGATTCGAGTGAGTTTACTTTCCCGATATGGCACTCGCATCTCATTGGCATTGATCGCACTGACAACATTCAATAATGCATACAACGACTTATTCTTCCTATTACTCTCAGCAGGTGCAATCCCATCTCTGCTACTTTTTCTGAGATCCTCATAGCCTAATAAGATGGCATTGCATAAATAATTAGATAAATACAAGTATAAAAACAATTTCAAATAGAAATAAGAATTTCATAAAATAAAACCTGCTAGATCAACAAAATTAATTTTGGTTGGCAGCTTCGCTTTCGTTTTGTCATCATTAGACCATATTTGCACCATCAAGCCCTTGTGTGGCTGATCAATTGTAACTTTTTGAGTATTCTGAGAACTACTCTGAGTAAAGTACATATCATGGAATTCTTCAATAGATTTCACAGGAATCTGTAAAAGACATTACACAACAAAATAAATATCAAGAAGGCTAAAGTTTTATACTCCGTATACCGTATAAGTAAACTCATATTTTCTTGCCTGAGAAAGTCCTTTGATATTGATTTTGCCTTGAGCATCTTCCAGTACTTGGATAGTAGGATGGTCATGTTTCAATAGATCCTTCACATGTTCTTGTGTCAGTTCATAGAGGGACACAGAAACAGACTTCCCTAATTCTTTCGCTTTTGAGAGGATTTCAGACATTGCAATAACCACTAGACCCGGTTTCTCTTTAGATCCCTTCAATAGGTAGGAAATTGAGAATTCGTCAGTCAAAACATTAATTTTGTTTAGAGGAAATAGAGCAAGCAATAATATAACCTGGATGGTGCAAGTTTTCCCACTTCCTCTTGCACCCATAGCAATGACAGATGCATTTCGACCATCAAAAACTTCCAAAATCATAGGCTGTATCTCTCTTGCAAATATGTGATCAATTTCTTCATGTTGTCCATAGCAATAGTCCAGCTCATATCCACTATTTCTACTAGCATATAGCCCAAGAAAAACAAAATAAGATTGGGTTCAATGCCAAAGTTTTTCTCTTCCCAATAAGGCAAATTGCTCAATTTAAGTGAATTGATTAGTTCAATACTAACTAGTTACTCAGAATCCAGAGATCATCATTAGAACCCTACTCAGACTAAAAAAAAAAACTCGAAAATATCTATAGAAAAACCATTCATAAATATCAAGGAACAAATCATCTCAAAAACCCTTAAAAAAGAAATCCCCAATTAACTGAGATTCTAGCTAATCTCGTTGCAGCACAACCACCATCACAGATTTAAGCTTCTAATTATATGAAAATGACACCTTATAATCAATTATCGAGTAAAAGTCTAACTCAGGGAAAAAAAAAACACACACACACACACACACACAAAAATCAAGAAATTGTGTACTGCGTCCCCTGAAATCAACAAGAGAACTTCATATTTTCAAAAATTCTCAACCAGTTTACACAGAATCCAATTTCAAAGATCGTTGGAATCAAAATTAATACAAGAGCCAGAAAAAATTACCTGGTGGATTGAGTTTCAAAGAGGACTTTACACTTGTCAGATGATCCAATTTCTTCCGGGTTTTTGACAGTGATCCATGGCTTCGAATTTTGGCTCAAGGATTCAGATTCCGTGTCTGTTGAACCCCTAATTTTCCCAATTATCCGCACTTTTCTAGATGGATTTGAGGACCTATTCGGTTTCACACCGTTTGGGTCTGCTAACAAAGAAGCCATTGGAGAAGAATGAGCCCTAGAATTGAAAATCGTAGAAAATACAGAGTGTGTTTTAGACTTTTAGTGTGTGTGAAGGGAGCGCAAATGAGAGATATGGCAATGGACGAAGATAGCCGTTAGATGTTTTTTCAAAATCAGCAATCAGGCGCCTTTCCACCTTTGAAAGAAAATGGTGATTAGGACAGTATATGTGGCACCAAAAACCCAATTTCAACCTCTCTTTAATTACATTTTTTTAAATTGCAATTTAAACCATGAGTTGGTCTTGTGTGCACTTGATATACATGCAATTCGGGTGGACCCAGTTTTTGACCCGGATCAGAGTGTTTTTTAATTTTTTATTTTTTTTGCTTCAGGTTGTGACATTTATGTTGTAAATGTGTGATTTTTATGTTATAAATGTGTGACATTTATGTACAACCATCATAACCTTTATATATTGTAACTTAGAAAAAAAATAAAGATTTTCAATATAATTTGAATTATACACCTTTAGGTGATATCAATGCGACATTTATGTTATATTATGTCACATTTATGTACAAATATTCTGACATTTATATAATATATAAAGATGCATAAATGTCAGAATATTTATACATAAAGATGACATAATATAACATAAAAGTCACATTAATATCACATAAAGGTACTTAGTACAAATTGTGTTGAAAATCCTTTTTTTTTCCTAAGTTACAGTGCATAAAGGTAGGGATAGTTGTACATAAAGGTCACACATTTATAACATAAAAGTCAAGAAAAAAATTTGGAAAAAAATAATAATAAAATAAAAACTCGTGGATCCAGATCAGATCGACACATGCAACTGCACGAAGTTTTTGTGTTAAACCATATAAGTTATAATTCGAATTTAATGAAAATGAATCATGACTATCTAGTAATTTGAATCATGACCTCGTATTTGTTTTAGTGATTTAAATTCACTCCCTTAAAATAACCAAAAAAATAATTATTGTAATATTCATCACATCATACATCACGTTGACTTTTCAATTTTTTTGTTATTAGTTTCTAAGCAAATCCAAACAACTTATTTTAATGTGAGTTAAATTCAAAAAAAAATTTGAAATGAGTTTTAGATTTGAGAATTGGATAAACAACCTCCAAGAAAACATTGTTTCATGTGCCTATGTAAGTTTAATTCATACAGTTTTAATCCTTTATATAAAATATTGTTTCAATATCGTATTTTTTTATGTGACATTTTTTTGATAAAAATAATAGAACTAATCAGCAACACACTCGCATCTTAAATTTCATAGTTTTATTACACAAAACTAAAGGCTTTTAAGAAAATGATACTACATCATTTCTTGTTTGACAAAAATTTTTGTGCATTTGGTGTACGAATCTTAAATTTATGTATTCGGGTCGATCCGGTCAGTCACGCGCCCGTACATGTCCGCACGCGCCTCCACACGCCACCAGGTTGCGGACAAAATCCGCCCAAACATGCTCCCAGTATGAGATCTTTATGTTATGTTAAATAATTTTTTTAGTAGTGTTAGTCATATCTTTTAGTTATGTTAATTGTACATTTTGTAAGGCTAGTTGTACTTTAATATTTTTTTTAGACAGACATGTTAATCTTTCATTCATTTTAATTATAACGGTCATACATTTTAGTTATGTTAGTTGTACATTTTGTAAGGCTAGTTGTACTTTAATATTTTTTTTAGACAGACATGTTAATCTTTCATTCATTTTAATTATAACGGTCATACATTTTAGTTATGTTAGTTGTACATTTATATATTATATAAAAGTATGATTATGTTGATATAAAGGTATAAGTATTATCACATAAAGGTAAACATGTACAAATTGTGGCGAAATTAGGATTTTTTTAGAATATTAAATAAATGTATGAATTTGGACATAAAGATATGACTAATATAACATAAATATATAACTAATATAAGATAAATGTATGACTAATATAACATAGAGGTTAGGGAAAACAAAATTAAAAATCAAAAATGCGCGAATTCGAATCAATTCATACCCGAATCCAACCCAAGTGCATGTGCACATGATTTTTACTCTTCTTATTTATGTATACGTACATATTTAAAAAAAATAAATTATGATATTCAAAATCTCTTTAATAAAAATAGTTATATCTTATTGTTACATCAGCAAATAATTTTGCAATATATACAAACTTTTAACACATGTAACATCGCGTGAACTCACAAGTAAACAAAATTTAATCAAAAAAAAAAAAATTTATGTGTCACGCAGACACTATATATAAATAATAATGAATAAATAAAATTTCAGTTTGGTTAAAAATAAAAAAAAAAATTCAGTCGCAAAGGTGATCAGAGAAAATGCCGATCACATATCGAAGCTTTCGGAAAGGTATGCTCAATTAAGAAACGCAGTTTTCATCTTCAAATTCGCTTTGAGAGATTGGATTGTCGAAATTTAATGGTGAGTTTCTGGTAAACCCCTAATATTTTATTTTTTTGAATTTTAGTCTTGGATTTAATCTCCCGAATTAACTGCGGAAAGTGTGTTGAGGTTCTTTGTTTTTCTGTTAAATAGTAAATTGTTGTTATCCATGAGATAATTGTGATGAGATTGTTTAGGTTTTTTGAGAAATTTGTCGATGGTTGGTGACTTAATTGTGGATTAATGTTTTGGTTTAAGGAGTGATTTGCCTTGGTTTTTTTGCTACCTCAAATTATCCAGCCAAAGTGTCTAGAGATGAATATTTCAAACTATGCAATTACAAAGAATTTGGTTGGATTATTCCAAAACTAATCGAATATCATGTCAAATATGATGCATATATAAGACTCGATGTTTTTTACTCCACCAAAATCAGTAACCGATTCATAAATTCGTGAGGATTAGAGTATAGACTAGGTAATGTAGCAGATTGGATAACAATTTTGAGATAAGAGGAAATATATCAATACATTTTACTGAATGGACATTAGATATGTGTAGAACAAAGCATTATCAGCAATCAAAACACTAAAGTATTTATATAATGGAATGATATGTAATGGACCAAGGTGCAACTAAGAAAATCTTATTGTAGGAATGTGCTGAACCTTGTAAAAATCTACTCCTCGAAGTTGGTTGACGAATGTATCTCGCATCATTTTGATCTCTAACTCTTGCAGAGTCGTTATCGACTTTATTTCTTCAGGCAATGCTCCCAGTTTCCTGCAATTCGTAATCCTCAAAATTTGGAGCCTTGGCATTGCGCCTTCTTCGGCTCTTATCTCTTCCAAATATTCCAAGAACTCTAACTCCAAGACTTTTATCTGAGGAAACCCATTCGCTGAAATCGACAGCTTACTTCCATTGAAAGAAGAGGTTCTCAATCTGAGTATCAATAACTTGGGCAGCCTTCCCAGTACTTCCATCGGGTCGTGTTCCAAACAGGAAAATTGCAGTGTTAACTGGCAGAGATTAGGAGGAAATTCTGCTGGCATCGGCAAATCTTTTATACCTCCTTTCAGATGTAATTTATTGAGCATGGTAAGGCATGCTAGTCCTCTGAGTCTGGGAAATATGACATCTTCTGTACATAGAAAAAGAGATCGGAGATGGCCGAGATAAATGAACGACTCAAAAATTTCTCTGTGATTCGAGGCAAAACTTCCTCTAATTCCCAATTTCCGAAGGCTTCTCAACTTTTTAGGATCGTTCTTAACCCAATTACTTGTGTGGATGTCTTTTAGAGTCTGCAAGTGCGATAGAGTGTCAACTTTTAGCTTCCCACTATACTTGTGGCCAAACATATAGAGATGACGCAGATTTCTCATCTTCCATATTACATCTGGAATGGTTTTAAGGGAATGGTTAGCACCTACATCTAGAGTCTCTAAGCAACACAATGAGCCTAGAGTTGATGGAAGTACATATATCCTGGTATGCCTTAAACCAAGGTACTTAAGGTGAATCAGTTCACCTATGGCTCCAGGCACACTAGACACTACTACATCTTCGAAATCCAGTACTCTTAGTAGTTGGAAGCGGCAGCAGCAAACAAAGTCTAAATGTGACAAACTATTTTGTTGATCTGTATTGAAGAAGAGGAGAGATCGATGATTTTGAGTTGAATGTTTCAAAGATGCATACCAATCGAAGTTGGAGTAGACAGAATGGCGCCGAGATCTAGGTGAAGGTAGACTACTGAGGTTTCCATGAATCTCAAGGAAATTCTCTGCCTTGGCTCTTGAAATGGACAGCTCCCTTAGTAAATCATGAAGGTGACACTCTTTAACCCTTTCGTTCACGCTTACTTTTGCTATTTGCAACATGTTTCTGTCTATCAGCTCATTCAGATAGTCCTCTGCAACATCCTCCATGGTTTCCCAAGGTGATGTTTGGATGAAGCCCTCTGCAATCCATAAACGAATCAATCTTCGGGTGGATATCAAATGATCTTCTGGGAAAAGCCCCATATATAGAAAGCAGGATCTCAAGTATCCTGGTAGATCCTTGTAACTCAAGGCTAGTATTTCCGCTACTCCATTACGGTCCCTGGCAAAATGTGTACGGATATTGTTGAGGACCCTCTCCCATTCATTCAAGTTCCTTTTTCTCGACAGCAGTCCACCCAACACAACAATTGCTAGGGGTAGGCCACCACATTTTCGCACGATTGCTTTTCCTGTTTCCTCCAGTTCTAGTGGGCAAGCTCTATTGATTTCTTCAAAAAATGCTTTCCGGCAAAGCAACTCCCAACTGTCGTCCTGGTTAAGAAACTGCAGTTCATGGGGAGCCGTTCTGGCATCTGCATGCAGGGCGACTGCTTTGTTCCGTGTCGTGATAATCAACCTACTTCTGCTGTTTTTAGGGAAAGCTTTCTCAAGGAAGACCCATGCTTCACTGCTCCATATGTCATCCAAAACGACAAGGTATCGTTTCCTTGCTAAATACTTATGGAGCATATCCTCCAACGACGCTTCGCTTAGACTTTCTAAATCCCTTGCTGATTTGTTCACTTGCTTTAAAATTTCTTGCAGAATGTCCCTAAGCTTGAATTCTTGAGAGACATAAACCCAAGCACGGCAGGTAAAGTGCCCACGCACTTCATCGTGATTATAGATCCTCTTAGCAAGTGTTGTCTTTCCTATACCACCCATTCCAACGATCGAGACTGCACGCCATTCAAGCCCTATCTTGATGAGCTGGACCAACGTATTTGTGTCCTCATGTAAACCAACGATGTCTCTCTCCTGGCTCCTCGGGGATGATCTCCGAAGTTGTCGTAGCCTCTCGTTCACACGGCTCGTTTCGTTTCCAAACTCACGTATTCCGTAAGTCTCACGGCTTGCAGAGATGTCCTTGATCCTTATCTCGAGAGAATCTAGTTCTCTCTTCACCATCACACGGAGATTCCATGCGGTGAAGCTAGTTAAGGTTCTTCGAAGAACACCTTGTCTTTTTCGCAACTCAACTCTGAGGAGAAACGTATCGATGAGATCATCGGTATCATAAGCGATGTTTCTAACATCACATACCCAATTGCGCACCCTTTCATCATCGTCTTGTCTCTCATCTGCATCCTTTAGAAAACATTGCATCCTTTTGAGTTCTAATTCGAGCAGAGAGACCTTTTTGTGCACATTTCTGTGTATTTTGACTTGATCAAGGACTTCAGCAATCCTACTGGCTACAAAGGTAATAGCAAATTCTGCCATATTGTGCTCTTCAGATTTTTTGTCAAGGCAGTGGTTTTTAGAAGGGAAAGATCTTTGGCTTTGTAGTTTCTTCTTTTGCTCTTCAGATTTTTGTGTGAAGGCAGTGAGTTTTAGAAGGGAAAGATCTTTGGCTTTGTAGTTTCTTTTTGTGGTCAACTTGAATTTATAACAATGGAGTTCTTATCTTTAGCAACTAGTCTTTCTTGGAAAGTCTGAGAAAGATTACATGAAGGTGCAGTATAGTCAATAATATTAAAGAAAAATGTATATTTAGGCTTCTAGAACCTTTTTTTTTTTTTTTATGAGCTAGAGGGAGTGATACAGTGAGTGGAAGGAAGATTTTTTTTTTCTTTTTCAAATTATGCCATTTAATTTCATTTGTGAATATTGATTTTTTTTATTAATTAATTAATTAATTTGTTTTTCGGAATCATGTCCTTGAACTAGGGGTGAGCATAGATCTCGGAGATGAACCGAACAGTGGAGAAACGAACCGAACTGTGGAGAAACGAACTGAAACAATCCGAACCAATAAAGAATATTGATTATTTGACTTTATCCGAACTGAATTGATCCAATTAATTTTTGTGTCAAACCCGAATTATACCGAATCAAAGAACCGATTCAGAACCGAATAGAATCGATTTCAAAGAAGTAACTATATACAAATTTGTATGTATTATTGAATTCATTTTTTTGTATTGTTATATTGGATTAGGTACAAATTTGATTGAAATTTATAATAATAATAATAATAATAATAATAATTATTATTATTATTATTATTATTATTATTATTTAATACTATTATAAAATAACAATTAAATAATAAAATAAAATAATTTTAATAAATAATTTTGGGAGCACTTAAAATCTATTAACTACAATAGGTATTAATCAAAATTTAATACTATTATAATTTTAAGACTTTATAGAATAAAATAACAATTAAATAATAAAATAAAATAATTTTGGGAGCACTTAAAATCTATTAACTACAATAGGTATTAATTAAATAATTGGTTTATAATTTATATAAAGTAATGCATAACATATTTTGAAAGATGAACTTTTTGATTACTACTTATGAGGTGTAGAACGAAAAGATTTCGAAGAATGAAATTTAAAGAAATTTTTGAATGTAATATTTGTTTTCGAGAAGAGACATACTCCAGTAATTTATCAAATCTAATTTATTAGATTATGACTTGTTTTAAGATATAAATAAAATAACGTTGTACGATATATTTGTTTATTTATTTTTTGCATTTTGTTTCAATGAAAATTTATTTTAAATTATAAAATCCTAGATCTCCGAAATCCAAATTGATCCACTCCATTTTCCCTGAATCCCCGAAGGAACCGAATCGAAGTGACGGAGCAATTCCGGAAATTTATTTTTTTTAATTCTCCAAAATTCTCCGAACTTTGGAGCAATTTTGGAGATTCCCTCATCCCCGAATTGCTTCGGACCGTACTCACCCCTACCTTGAAGTCTTGAACTATCAATTTTGTTTAATTGAATTAGGTACATGTTTACTTATTTTTCAAAATAGAGTTCTTGTGCCTTCATTAAAATTTGGTCTTTATGAGAAAGCTAAAGTCAGAAACCTGATTCAAATAAAATAGAAAGTATAGGAGTCCAGTTTTGGCAAGTTTTAAAGTTGATTAATTTTTTACAAAAGAAACTCCAATTACAAAAAGGTTAATTATGTGTCAAAATACAACTTTGGGTCAATTTTTTTTTTTTTTAGTATGAACTTTAAAACTAGATATTAGATACATAGATGAACATTTGGGCTTAATTATTGTTGTTGAGCCTGAAATTTACAAATTTAATCACATTAGATATATTGATTGTGCCTTCACAAAAAGCATGGATTCAAAATTTCTGAGCTTTATATATCAGCTTTGTAGCTCGAAAAGCTCATGAATTGAAACAACATTGAAGTTGAATATCAATGTTTATGTTTCAAAGTTCATCTTATAAATGAAAATTAGTCCAAAATTTGCAATTACCATAAAATAAAAAATAAAATAGAAAGTCATGGTATACCAAAAAATCTTTCCTTTTTCTCATAATATTAGTTTGAAAAGGAGTTATGGTTGCTAAATTTCATGTGTTGCATCTTTCGTCGAAGTAAATGATGCACTGAAAGAACAACTTTTCTTTAATACGTGGGGTTATGTAAGAACACATTTTCTTTGCGTGTGGGTTCGTTCATTCGCATCTATGATTCCACGAAATTACTGACTGGCTGTTATATATATGACCAAAAATAATTGATTATATATTGACAAAAACTTTTGTGCACAAGGTGCACAAATCCAAATTTGTGCACAACAATACTGTTATATTATATGAGTGGTACTGTTATATTATATGAGTGATACTGTTTTATATGAAGTAATACTGTTATATTATATGAGTAATACTGTTATATTATATGAAGTAATACTATTATATTATATGAATGATACTGTTATATTAATATAACAGTATCACTCATATAATATAATAGTATTGTTGCACCTTGTGCACATGAGTGTCACTCTTATATATTTTTAGGCTGTATTTGCCTAATTGGATTGAGTGATACAATATTTGAAATTGATGTATTTTAAATTTACTTAAAAATTAAAGTGAATTTAAAATTTTCTCTAATTGCTCAAAAATCAGTTCGAAATAAAAGTGATGAGTTTCGAATTCATATGATTAAACATTACTCATGGATTTAGTACTATATATTTCAAATATTTTCTTCAATCATTCTATCCAAACATATCTTTAAATAATGTTTTAAAAATCAGCCTAAGCGATGTCTAGGCGTTAGGCGGCTCCTAACCGCATCGATTTTTTGCCTATTCTGCCAATTTAGACATTAGGCGGGGCTAGTCGGAACAATTCGGCCCTATGTGGTCCTAGACGTCATATAACTTATTTTCTTTTTTATTTTCTTTTATTTTTATTTTTCTATTTTTAGCAAAACAATGTGTTCTTATTCTTAATGTATTATAAGCTTTTATCAAATTATTATTATTTAATTAGATATAGATAGAAATTCACGAATTGAGAAATGCATATAAAAAAATAACTTTATAATCATTGAATAAATCATGTATATAAATATAATTTAAATGAGATATTCAGTTTTTATTTGTCCTCCAACATAAACTCAAAAACGAAATAATATAAGAGTTCAAAAAATATCTTTAAAAAACAAACAATTAAAAGTTTCATTCAAGCGTGCAATTTGCACCTAACGAGTTTTAGAGCATTGACTTGAAAAAAAAAAACATATATTATGTAATGTTATACATTTACCAAGCACTACAAGTACTCGTTATTGAGGTTTCTATCTTATTTTGAACTACTTACTACACAATAGATGCAATTTGTAAAATGGAAATATTTAGTTTTTGTTTTCCGGCCATTAGATAAGTGCAATATGCCATCTTAACGTTTCCATGTTTCATTTTACCATTCCAACTATTGTTTTTATAACATTTATCTCTTACATTTTTGTTTTTATAGTATTTACTTTGTGGTAATTGAATGCTCTAGTTCGAATGTAAACATATTACAAAGAAAGGAAGAAAAAAAAAAAGAAAAAATCTATATAATTTTTGGTCCAACTTAAAGTTAAGACTAACGAATAAATTATTAGAATCGCACACTCTCTCTATTTACACTAAATTTGAAGTTTATGTTCAATATAATAGAGACCATAATCAATAAACTAATGACAAAAAGAAAACAAATATTCATTTGGTGTACAACTATCTATTTGATAGTCTAAAGCCTACGAGAATAAAAGATAAACTTAATAACAATAAAGTAGAATATCAAACTATACTATATTAATCTCTAGCTCAAGCCTAACCATAAGATAATCACTGAGGGGAAAAACTAATAATTCAATTTATTTTGTAGAGCATTTGAATTTGCATTAAAATGGCAAAAGAATTTATATTCTATTATTAGTTTATCCATATCTACTTCATATAACAAAAGACTACAAAGAATAGAGCAGAATTGTATTAAAGAATGAAGCTATGGTTGGATCTGATGCATTACCAAAGCATATCACTCACCAATGAGTGGTTTCTTCAGCACCATATGACCAGATTCATCCCTCTCAAAAAGGCGTTCGATGAGTTCGTCCCAGTTTTCTCTGGTCTTGCTTTTGCCCGATGATCCTGTCGAACAATCTGCTACTGATTGCTGGGAATCTTCGTCATCTTTCTCATCAAAAGTTCCGTATTTAGAAGGTGAAAAGGCATGGGGAACGGCTAAAGAGACAGCTCTGCGTAGAGCTGCCTCGTATTCCTCACTGTGTTCTTTGGCCAAAGACTCTTGCCTCTCCATCCTTTGTTTTGCTGGAATCTCCAACGTGTGATCTTTCTCTTGCATCAACTATGTTTCAGAACATTTAGTAACATCATCTATGGCAACTGAGTGCCAAGGACTAAATATGGGCATTGTTAAGAAAGGAAGACTTACTTCAAGAGCCCTTTCGGCTTCTCTCTCTATCCAAATAATGGCATGGTCGGAGGTAGCGTTACAAGAAAGGACAATATGGTCAAATCTTCCATCCACAGGGACAGCTGTCCTCACAACCGGAGGAAATCTTCCACATCTATATCCAGAAAAGGATTTTTGGTAAGAATGAGAAGATCAAATATAATTATATAAGTATACTAACACCTCAAGTTTCTCACTTATTTTCAGGACTTAATATCCAAATTCATACCACGCAATTTGCTCCAGGTATAAAATATTATATCATTTTGTTGATTTGAAGGACAAGAAAAGTTTGCATGAAAATTTCGGTTTCGGTAAAAGTTTCGGTACCTTGATTTTACGGAAATATCAATTTCAGTGGAAATTTCGGACATTTTTTTTTTAAATATGGAAACTTTGTAAAAAAAATTAAAAAAATATATCTTGTAGTTTACAGGATATTATAACTAACATTAAAACATATATTGAACTTAAATTCCAAATAAAATGATATATTTACAACAAATATAGAGATAAATTATATAAACATTGCTTGTTATGATAACATGATAATATTTTTATTCCTAAATCCTATTGAATATTTGTAATATTTATCTTTTAAAAAAGAGCAATAATTTCTCATGCCACAATTAATAAAAATTTTAAATTTTAAAAAATTTGACCTAAAAAGGTTCCAAATCCACATCCTCACTGTAAATATCGTCCACTTTAAAAACAAACACACCCAATTGTAATAATTATGCAATAAATTCATTAAAAAAAATTGCCGAAATCGAAATTTTACCGAAATTTCGCCGAAATTTTGACGAAAAAAAAAGTTGCGTATTATTATTTTGGTAGTTGAATTTGAACGAAATTTCGCGAAATTTTCATCCATGGCTCCCACTAATCTAAATGATACAGTATAAGTGACTTTAATAAAATCATACCAAAGGGGAATAAATGTTCGCTGTTTACCTGAAAGGTTTTCGCTCAACAATGTGATAGAGGCGACCAGGTGCGTATAACCTTCTCGGATCTTTCAGCATTTTGTCCTCTGATATGCATGTATCCCTCATGCATCTTAGGCATAATAGGCATGGCAAACTGTCCGGACGGTAAATGTGTTACTAAAAGTTCTTTAAATTGCAATGAAGGTATATATTGAAATGTAAGTCAACAATTATTTTTACCAGAAAAGAGACTTGAATATATCTTCCAATGGGGTGGCTGTTCGAGGCAAAAAATCATCCTGTTTCAGAAAAGAGCATCTCCCTTTTAAACATGACAAATATGCACCTATAAATAGTTATACACGCGTACCTTCAGCTAACTACTCATATTTCATTCTAAGATACATATAAGAACAGATAGATGAAGCAAAGCAAGAAAGGAATATGCTTTTATAATCTTCGCCTCCAACTAAAAATAAGTTAAGATGATTAAAGCTTTCAAAGAGCACAAGCTAACTCGTAACCAGATGAAAATATGCAGAGCAAAAGTAAACAGGAAGTACACTATTTCTTTTCTTCCACCCTCAAACAAGTTATAAACACATGAAAAGGTCTGGTAGAGAGCATTACTAACATTCAGATAATCGAGGGCCTTAAACAGATACAAACTGGATAAACTGGAATAGCAAAGGCCCTCTACTTTGCACAGATAGGTGCACTTAATCGAACTTATTCTTATGAATTTCATCCCCTCTACATATCGAAAAATAACTAGATTCAGCATAAAAACATGAGAACATTTTCCCTGCCTTAGAAGATCCAATACAAAGTTAAAGAACAGTTTACGGAAACTATGTAGCAACTTGCCTGAAGAACAACCGAGTTGATGACATCAGCATATCTCACAGCCAAGTTAAGCGACATGCACCGAGCAGGTGCAATAGCATAGCACCTGATCCTCCTCCTCTCAACATTCCCCAATTTATCCCGGTTTTGCACCACCACCATAGTCAACAACGCCGCCACACCAGAGCCCAGAGAATGCCCTGTGAATGTCAACGTATAATCCGGATATTTCTCAACCAGTTCCTTCAAAACGTCACATTCAGCATTCAAAACGCATCCAGCCGCTTTCAACAGCCCATTGTGAACATACCCTCCATCAAATTTCCTTTTCCCCAGCTTATTATCCAACAGAACTGCATAATCACTCTCCTTTGCCAAATTAAGGCCCCTTATAGCAAGAACTATGTCAGCATGATCATGATCAAGGTACAAGAAGTATGGGGGCGCTAGCCCGTGTGTATCCTCGTAATTCTTTTTCAAAACAATGCAATCCGGATCGATCCCGTATCCTTGAGGAGGCTCCCAAAGAGGGTGCCTTATATCATCCTCGTAGACGGCTAATATGTATCTACATAGCCTAGGAACGGGCTCGAATTCCTCCGGTGTTGCAAGACCCCATGTCTCACTATCGTGCCCTGCGGTGTACAAACACCGCTTCCATGCCCATCTAGCGCACGCTAAGCAATATACACACTCAAGAAGGGGCAAGCCACAGATAATCGACATTGCCCCCTAATATCAAAGCATGATTGCAGTAACAGAATGAGGCATCCAAACAAATGGATTTAGATATCAAGGCTTTATACAATGATTGAAAAATGTCTAGAAAACATGAAATTGGAAATTGGGAAGATGGGGTTTTCTTGGGAAGCGGCGAAATTGCTACTTGACTATCAGAACAATGGACAAAATAAGCACAAGCTCAATGATTGGACAGTAACTACAACAAATATTTGCAGTGTAACAAGTTTCAATGTCCAGAATTTTACCAGCCAACTCAATCAGCTAATTTGAAGAGAGAGAAGAAACCCAAGTACCAGAATGTAAAATCGATCCAATAAAATAAGGGATTTTCTTCAACTTTCAGTGGCTTTGTTGCTTGCTTGGGAGCATGAAGCAACGATAAAGGAGCAGATTATGAGGGGTTTATGTTTCTTGGAGAAAGTATGGATTCGCTTTCATCGTTGCTCGGTGGTGTGATGAAGAGGAAATTTAGAGAGAGAGAGAGAAAGAGGGAGGAATGGGGGGTGGAGGAGTGGTAGTTGTCTCCGTTCAACACACCATTGTGATTGGAGTCGTTGGACTAAGAAAAAATATGAACTAAAAAAACATCAATTTCCTTTATCTGAAAAAAAAAAAAACATTCAATTCCAGAACATTTTTTTCTCAGGCAAATACGTGTCTGCATGTGAATGATTCTACAACACTCGAATATATCTATTTAATGGTTTTCTTTTTCAAAAGTTTTTTTTTTTTTTTTTCTCTTTTTCAAAAGGGTTAGCAACACAATTAGAACACAAAACAATGTCGTGTATACGAACATATAACAACCTACTTTTATAACATAACATGTAGAAAATTTAGGGAATTAGAAAAGTTAGGGAATGTTTGTTTTTCATTTCAAAATCACATTGTCAATATTTTTTAAGTGAAATTTTGAAATCGTATACAAACTTATAATAACTTATTTTTTTAAAACAAAATGTAGAAAAATTAGGGAATGTTTATTTTTCATTTCAAAATCACATTGTCAATATTTACTATGTGAAACACTGAAATCATATAAACATATAACTACTCACTTTTCTAAGATAGTGCGTAGAAAAATTAGGGAATTAGAAAAGTTAGGAAATGTTTGTTTTTCATTTCAAAATCACCTTGCCAATATTTACTATGTGAACACTGAAATTATGTTTGTTTTACATATATCTATTAATATTCATTTTTAAATTCATCGCTATTTTTAAATTAAATATTTAAAACGAGTCTAATCACTGTCAAATCATCTAATGTAATATAACATATCTTATATAATATAGTTCAAGGATACACCTATATTAAATTAAATAATATAATATAATAAATTTCAAACATCATCATTCAATCCGACCCACCAACTACCAATATCAAATCAATCTAGTATAATATCATAAATTTCAAACACCATCACTCAATTAAACCAACACTTATTTATTATTCAAATAAAACATATTTTCTAACTAAATATTCACATGTGGGTCCTACATAAACTTTTTTTACAAAACAATTAATAAAATCTTGTAAATGATATCGAAAATATTGGAAATTGAAATTGAAAACAAAATTATAACCTCCCTTTAAACTTTTTACCACATTTCAAAAAATTGTAAAATTTGTCCCTTGCTACGTTTCAGATAAAAGAATAAAAAAAAAAGTCAATTTTTTGTATATCCCTTTTTATCAACGAACAATGTTTTTTTTTTTTTGTTTTTTTATCATGTTTTGTAGTGTAATTCATATTGACTTACATGATATGATGTGATCCATATAGGATTACAAGATATGATTTATATAGACCATTTACATGATATGATGTGCCCATATTGAGTTATACTATATGATTCATATTGTCTTATATAATATGATTCATACAAACGTTACAAAACATGATTAATATATACGTTACTCAATATAATAAAATACATTGTTCATTCCTAAAAATGGACGGATAAGAATCTGAATTTTTCTTTTTCAAAATTGTATCTAGGAGCAAATTTATCAAAATTTTTTTTAATGTGGTGGAATAATAAGCTTCTTAACTTTTATGTTAGAAAAATTAAGTTTCTTATATTTTCGTAATATAAGGTCTAGGATCCGTACCCTCAACCGAACCCGATCCGATCGGATCTAAAATATATATACATAATTTTTTAAAAAAAAATTAGGACAAAGAATAGCAGCAGCACATCGTCTCCTCTTCTCTTCCTCTCTTCTCTTCTTCCTCTAACAGTGTATATGCTTCCATGGTGGAGAGACATCAATGGGCCATAGATTTTGGAGAGGTTTGCAAGAGATCGATGGTGCTTTTGATCGAGTTGGAGATGTTTCCAATGACCGGAAAATGATATGCCTCCGGTGGAAGTTTTTGTTGCCGTCGTGGATTGGACCATAGGAAATGAAACCGATGCAAAAACCACCAAAAATAGCAATATTCAAAAGACAACAAGCGAGGCAGAGATGGAAGAGATTGTTGATTTAGATTGACTTTCCTTTCTCCATTCTCTGTTTTTTTTTTTTCACATTTCTATTCTTCTTCTCTTCTGTTCTACTTTGTCCAATATGATTATCATCTATCCTTGTTAAGGATAAATTGAATTTCATCATTCAACAACTAAAAATATGATTTTATTGTTTGTTTCATTTAATTCGCATGAAAATTGAGTTTTTAAAATTTTGTGTGGTGAATATATATGCAAAAAAATTGATGAGAAAAAAGATGATTTGCATAAATTTCGAACTATTTGAAAAGGTAAATATGTGATACCTTCAAGGTATTACAAGGTATTTATGTAATACCTTGAAGGTAAAAATGTAATACCTTAAATGTATGAATAGAAAATTTGAGGACAAAAATGATTTGTAAAACATTTGAACTATTTAAAATGATAAATATGTGATACCTTAAAAGTATTTATTGAATACCTTGAAGGTAAAAATGTAATATGTAATACCTTAAACTATCAACATTAGTACTTTAAAGATAAATATGTAATACCTTAAAAATGCATATGTAATATCTTATACTATAAACAATAATACCTTAAAGATAAAAATGTAATACTTTAAAGATGCATATGCAATACCTTAGAAGTGCATATATAATACCTTATACGAAAAAACATTAATAACTTAAAAGGTAAATATATAGTACCTTAAATATACGCATATATAATACCTTATACTATAAGCATTAATACATTGGTAAATGTGTATTACCTTAAGAGCATACAACTAATACATTCATTGAAAAAATTTAAAATTTCAAATGTTTCATCATCATCTTCCTAAAAAATTTTACAAATCGTGATTTCATTATCTTTTTCGTCAAATTTTCAGCAAATCATGATTTCATATTGTTTGAAATAATTGATTTTGAATGTTTTAAAATTATTGTAATAAATTGTGATTTGAAATCAATCATCTAAATATATGAAAATGAGTAAGAGAGAAGAGGAAGAAGAAAAAACCCCCATAAATGACTCAATGACAATTTAAAGGAGATTAAGAACAAAAAAAAAAAAAAATAGAAGAAGAATAAGAATGTACAAAATAAATAAAAATAATAACAAATCGATAAGAAAAGAAATTAAGAAGAAGAAGGATAGAGAAAAAATGAAAAAAGAAAAAGAAGAAGACAATGATGTTTCTATACTAGTACCTTAAAAGTTAATGTGTGATAGCTTAAGAGTAAATTTGTGATATCTCGAGAATATAAACCTAATACCTTTCGCAAAATACACTAGTGCGCGCGCGGCGCACACAAACTATGGTGTGGCCGCGCATGGGAGCGGCCCACGCGCCGGATCGGGTTGGGATCCATGCCCCGGGGTATAGAAGTTTTTGCATTTACAATACATTTAGGGAAGGTACATTTCAACAACACAAATCATTGACTAGTGTAAGACTCGAATATTACATGAATTATCTATTTAAATGATAAATAAATTTTTGATTTTTTAATTAGCAATACTGAATACTTTTGTGATTCTTTTTTTCTTAATTTATGATATTCATTATATATTTATAATTTAAATTATTTTTTACGATAAGATTGTTGATGTTTTATTTGATATATGTACAGTTCATTTGTTCACAATTGATTGTATTTATTCATAAGTTTGTAGTTTACTCAATAAATTTTCAGCATATCTTTTTAAACTTTCTCTTTATTGACCCAATTTTTGGATACAATATATATATATATATATATATATATATATATATATATATATTGTTGTAGAATAATAATAAGAACGAGAAGAAGCAATCTCTTTAGACATTACATATAAAGTTTACATAAATACATAAACATAATATAAGTTATAACTTTAATGAATACACACTAATTATGTTTTTCCTTTAACAAAAGCAAAATTCTATTAGATATCAATTTTTAAATTTTTATTTTTTTAAAACTCTAGATAGATAATATAGTTAACCATGATACTAAATGGTTTTTGGCAAAGATAAATCAACACGAATGAACGACTAACTTTAACTTTCGTCATAATTATTGCAAAAACACATAAATAGTGGAAATTATCTTCTTTGATGCTTTATTCACAATCTGCCATTAAATGGGCTAAGAGCCTAAGATTCATCCATGATCATGTATAGATTTGTTGTAAATTAATTAAAAAAAGAAGGGTTGCACCCCAATTTTTTCTAAACACACCCCATTTAAATTTTTTTAAAAATGATAAAATTACAATTTTAACCTTATGAATAAAAAAAAAACTAATTTTTTTTCCATTTCTTCTTCCCTGCCCATGGTCTCTCGCTTTTTTTTGTTTTTTTCTTTCTTTAATTCCTCAAATCTTGATATTGTAAGGGATAACATATGAAAAATCATTCTACTAGTTAACAAACTATATAATAATCGTGTAAAAAGAACGAAAAAATAACAACAAATTTGGGACTCGTTCGACCCTAATTGATCGAACACAAAGAAATGTGTTCGACCCTGATTTGTCGAACACAAAGAGGTGTGTTCGACCAACCAGGGTCGAACACACCTCTTTGTATTTGCCAAACCAGGGTCGAACGGGTCCCAAATTTGTTATTATTTTTTCGTTCTTTTTACATGATTTCACACAATTATTATATATTTTGTTAACATATAAAATAGTTTTTCATACATTATGTATGTTGTTATAATGAGTTTGAGGATTAGAGAGAGAGAGAGAGAGAGAGAGAGAGAGAGAGAGAGAGAGAGAGAGAGAGGAGTAGCAGACTGGTAGAGGAAGAAGAAATTCTTAATTTTTTTTTAATTCATAAGGGTAAAATTAGAATTTTATCATTTTTTGAAAATTTTAAATAAAAAAAAAAAGGGTGTGTTTAGAAGAAATTGAGGTGCGGGTAGCCGAACCCTAATTATTTCAAATACAATTTACATGAAATATAATTTTTGGGA
The DNA here is from genome assembly GCA_946896805.1 of Scutellaria galericulata. Taxonomy (NCBI): domain Eukaryota; kingdom Viridiplantae; phylum Streptophyta; class Magnoliopsida; order Lamiales; family Lamiaceae; genus Scutellaria; species Scutellaria galericulata. Next base: position 4,420,394 of record OX335788.1, read on the forward strand.
GAAAATGCCAAAAATAATATTTAATATACCATTCACCAAAAAACATAAGAAAAAAAAACATGTAGTTAAAATTAATGGAAATGTTATATCTCGTCATCTTGATTCACCAACTTTGGGGCAAACCTGGGCCACATAATTGGGTCATTGAAAGGCCTACAATCTGCAGCCCAAACCATGAAACACAACTTGGAAGCCCAACCCAGAATTGAACTCCCAGTTTTACCCTCGTTAAACCCACCATATGACACCTATATCCACACCCCAGCCTCATATATAAAACTACTTTCCGAAAACCCTAATTTGTTTCTCGCCCCCGCTTCAGATTTTTGCAGCAGACCGTCTACTGATCGATCGAAGGTAATCCCAAAATATGTAAATGCCTACGATTATCTTGTGTAGTTTCTTTGTTTATGTCGTTATTTTTTGAGTTTTGATGTATTATTGATAAAATGATAAACTCTGGTGAATTATTGGATTTATGTGTAGCATATTGCGTAAAAATGAAGTGCAATTTGTTTGTTTGAGCGCAGGTAATGGCTCCAAAGCAGCCAAACAGTGGGCTTTTCGTGGGGTTGAAGAAAGGGCATGTCGTTACACCAAAGGAAATAGCACCACGTCCTTCTGAGAGGAAAGGAGTAAGTTTTATGTTTTGATACAGTAATTTGTTGGAGTATCATTTCTTTGGATTGTTATGGTTATGGAGAATCGGAGATCATCTTTTATTTGTTTAATCTGTGGGTATTAAATATGGTGCTCGAATCGTTATGGATTGTTGGTTCACTCTGTAGAATATGTTAAGAAGCCCTTAAAGTAGTTGCTGTGCTCAATCTTTAGCCGTGTGAACTCTTGTTTATTGTAGATTCATTGTTATAGGGACATAGTATGAACAATCTTGAAGGACCAACTGTTGAAATTTGAAATATGTCTTGTTGCGGTGTGTGTGCGGCTAATTTGTTACTCAAACTATCTATTATCAAATGTTTGTATAGTTTAAGTAGTTGTGTTTTGGATGTCTCTTTAAGTGGATGAATTTGTTGATGAATGTAGAAAACAAGCAAGCGAGTGCATTTTGCAAGGAGCCTTATTAGAGAAGTTGCTGGATTTGCTCCTTATGAGAAGAGGATCACTGAGCTTCTTAAAGTCGGGAAGGACAAGCGTGCGCTGAAGGTCGCCAAGCGAAAGTTGGGTACCCACAAGAGGGCGAAGAGAAAGAGAGAGGAGATGTCTGGTGCACTCCGAAAGATGAGGTGATGATTAACAGGATTAAGTTGCTTTGCTCTCTCGACAGTACTTGAAAAGTGTTCATATTTTCTTTTAGATTCTGATATAATTATTGCATAGATAGTTGAGTACTCTGTTGAGAACTTGTTCATCCCTTTTGCGTCACTGATTGGAAACTATGATTCATGCAGGGCTGCTGGAGGTGGTGAGAAGAAGAAATAAAGCCCGTCGTTCTGCTTATTTTAGTCTCTCTTCTAGAGTGAATTTTTGGATCTGAATTTCATGGAAGTTGTTTAAGATAATATTTATTTAGCTTAACGATTATCGTGTCTTTTGTTTTAAATTGTGTTTTTGGTAGCTGCATTAAACTAGTTACATATCCCTATATGTATCTTGAACTTTAAATGTGAGACATAATTTGATTCCTGTTATCCATCTGATGAGACAAGACAAAATCTCTTGATTGTGCTTTTATCCGGGTGATTATATGAGCTTTTTGATGTTGATGAAATAGGCTCTGTATGAGCATAAAGGTTTTGTTTCTAAAAATGTCTTTGAACTGTGGTTTTTTCGAATTGAGCTTGATATTACTGGAATGCTTAGAAATCATGTATTCTCTATCATGTGAACCTTGCATTTTGGTTTGAAGTTTGAACTGTTATCTTTGAATTTGGATTTTGCATGCCTTCTATTTGTTATATAATGTTTACTTGGGAATCTATGACAATGCATGATTATGTTTTTGATGTTCTGAGGGATTGGTATTTATGTAATCGTGGTTTAGGAAAAATATTGGTAGTTTTTTTTATAGGATAAATAATGTTAGTTTTTTGGTTTTTTGTTTTGAGGATAAATTATGTTTTCCCCTTCTCATCATAATATGCAAAAATGAACAGTGTGATGAAACATAAACCATATTAATCATCTAAAAGGAGATTAAATATACATTAAAGCTGGCATTAACAATTCTATAATTACAATGACAAATATAAGGTTTTTCAAATCGTATCAACCAATTGAAACCTCTATAATTCCAATGTCAAATATAAGGATTTTAGTCTTTTCAATTCATATCAACCAATTGAAAACGTACCTTTTAACTCTCAAACAGGGTCTGTCTAGGTGTATGTGGTTTATTATGAATTCAACATAAAATTAATTTTTAAATCTATAATGAGTTTCATATTAAATTAATGTCTCAAAATAAATAAATATTTAACACATACATTTGACACACACATATATACACGTGTCACATATATGAAAAAAAGGTAGATAGATATTATGCACTATATATAGAAAGATATATGACTGAAAAAGATATTATGACGTCAAAAAATTCACAAAAATAAGGCCATGTGGTTTTTTAAGGTAGCTATTGATGAGAATATCTGAATATCGAGCTACTTTTGTTTCACATGTCATTTTGACATCCTTAACCGTGGGGCCCAATTTCGTATCCTTTAATACGTGGGTCAAATTAGTCAATACATCTCTATGCAAGGTCAGATAAGGTAATTCAAAGCAATCAACATAGGAAACTTCACCAGCACCACCACCGCAGCAAAGCCATCCTTCTCCTAATCTCCTCCACCCTCCACCACATCGGTATTCGCACCCACCCTGTAATACCCGAAATACCCCTACCACATTCCTTAATTAACCACTCATAATCACACTTAATGCACTGCACAGTATTTACTATAAATAATAATGTCATCAATTTCCAATCACACCGCACACATTTGCCCTTTCTCTCCCTACCTACACTCAAAAACCCCACAAAAGTTAGAGAGAGAAACTGCATTGACACTATCTCTAAGCTCCACTGTAGTGACAGTTTCAGAACTAGGGCGATGCCTTCTGGTGAGGACAATGGGGCTTTGCGTGATTTCAAGCTGAACGAGTCAACGTTTCTAGCCTCACTCATGCCGAAGAAGGAAATCGCCGCCGATCGCTTCGTCGAAGCGCACCCCGAGTTCGATGGCCGCGGCGTGGTTATTGCCATTTTTGGTTGGGGAAAAAACTATGTTTTGTACTTCTCGTTTTTACTTGATGATTTTGGCGAGGAAACGACTTGTTTTAATCGTTGGTGTATCTTTTTGTTTTTGTTTATTGTTGATGTTTACTAGATTCTGGTGTGGACCCGGCTGCTGCTGGGCTGAAAGTGACTTCAGAAGGGAAGCCGAAAATTTTGGATGTAATTGATTGGTACGTTATTGAAATCTTTTGATGATTATGAAACTAAGTGGGGAAAGATTGGGAGGGGATGGAAAGGATTAAAGCTTTTCAATTCTGAAGAGGTTTGTGTGGATTTTATGTGTTTGATTAGTTCGTATATTTGTTTGAGTTCCGCATGCTAGTTTTAGTGTCGTGCAATGCATTGTTCTTTGGGCTTCTGTTGGGCATTTGGTGATTGGTGCTTAGGAACTGCTGTTGGTTGATTGTGTAAAATTTTGTAAACGGTTATGTTTTTTGGTGTATGAAGGTTTGGTTGTTTATGTGAAAATTTGTAATTTTTCTGGGTTTATTTCTTGGATAGTACTGGAAGTGGAGATATTGATACGTCAACTATTGTAAAGGCTGATGATAATGGGTGCATTCGTGGGACCTCTGGTGTGTATTTTTGATGCTCAATTAGCTTTATTTTCATTGGACTTTATATTGTAGCTCTCATGGAATGAGAAATTCATTGGTCATCATTTTCTGTGGCTGCAAATGTACAATTTCCAGGAAATTCTTTGATTGTAAATTCATCATGGAAAAATCCATCTGGAGAATGGCATGTTGGTTCTAAATTGGTTTATGAGCTCTTTACCAGTACACTTACGGATCGGTTAAAGGTAAACTTATGATATTGCCAATTAATGATTGATAGTTACTTTTGACTTTTATGGCTTCAGTGCCCTAACTTATTATATATTCCCTTATTCCTATTGCTCTTTGTTTGCAGAAAGAGAGGAAAAAAAGATGGGATGAGAAAAACCAGGAAGCAATAGCTGAGGCTGTGAAGCGGCTTGATGAGTTTAACAAGGTAGTTAATCATCTGGCCAAAGTGTTTGTTTATTGTATAATCTGACATATGGGAACTCTGATTTGTAAAATACTTGGCAAGGCTTTTTAAAAGCTAGTTGTACAATAGTTGATTCTTGTAAGATTGATTTTCCTCCACCACCCCCCCAATTGCTAAACTACTAGAAGTTGACTTCTGGGTTGTTGAGTTTTGTGCGTATGTGGGGTTGATCAAGAGCTATTACTTCCATAAAAGTGGTTATTTTGACAATGCAGAAGTGATCTTGTTTTATTCTCTAAATTCTGTACAGATAACTTTAGACCAAAAGTTAATCATAGATAATGTGGTTGAATGCCATTATAAAAATGATGAGGTCCAAACTTGATGCGTGTTTCATCAGGTGAGTCAAAGTCAAACTTAATGTGGCTATAAGCAACATTGTGCTTAGTTATCTCAGGATAAATTCATTGATTAGAACACAAGTATATTGCGAAATAGAGATGGCAAGTCAATGAAGATGTTGCTGATGTAATAATGTGAAGATAGAATCAGCTGGTGCTTCTCTATTTTAAAAACCGAAGTTATTGGAAACATTAATCTCTTTTCTTTTTTCCCCTTACTCCCTGAAATCCAAAAGTATGAGCTGAAATTGTGAAATTATTATGCAAGTTAAAATGCAAATGATTAATCACTTCAGTTTCTTCCGTCTGCATTGTTCTTAGTGATATTCATTCGATGTTTTACCTTGTCCATTTTATTAATTGATTTGCAGAGACACACAAAGGTTGATGGCACAAACTTGAAAAGGAAACGGGATGATCTCCAAAGTAGAGTTGATTTTCTACGCAAGCAGGCTGATGTAAGTATTCTTGTATAGTGATTTCTTTTTCTTGTTTTTGTGATCAAGATCATGTTAACTGTTTAATGATTAATCATGTATATATATCTTAGAGCTATGATGATAAAGGACCTGTTATAGATGCTGTCGTGTGGCATGATGGAGAAGTCTGGAGAGCTGCTCTTGACACACAGAATCTTGAGGATGAATCAGGATGTGGGAAGCTCGCTGACTTTGCTCCTCTTACTAATTATAGGTATTCCTGGCTCTTCAAAAAAAAAAAAAAAGGGTTAAATACTGATTTGGTACCCGAAATTAGGCCTTATTTTAGGTTTGATATCCATAAGTCACTCCTCATCATAAGTAATCCCCAAATTATTCAAAAGTAATCAAATTTGGTCATCACCGTTAAAAGTCCGTCAACTTGGACGGAAGTTAACCACCATCTTCTATTGGTGGGGAAAAGCCTTAATATCTTCCCCAAAAACAGCGCCAGACTTACAATTTTCATTCTTGGCTCTGAAAAATCAGTTATTACAGCATCTCACTTTTATTATTATTTTTTTTTGATTTTTCTCCATTCACCTTCAAATTATGTGTAAAAATGTCTTAAAACAAATTTTCATCCTCAAATTCGAGCATGTCTTCAATGAGATTGAATACCAAAACAATTAAACACATGACTCCGCAAACCATCTAGAAGATTCTAACCCAAGAGGACTGAATGAAAGAATGATAATGAACCACAACAAGAAGCAAGAGCAGGATAAGCAGCAAGCCGGAAGCAGAGATGTCATCCTCTGCAACAACGTTGTACACCGGCCTGGGTGCTCCGAAGGTGTACCGTATCATCCTGTGGTGCAGCATCACCATGTTCACTGCCACGATCACCACCATCAGCAGCAGCAGGAGGCTGAACCGGAACCTGATCGCCGCCGCTCCACCTGCTCCTTGTACTCCGAGTGGATGCCACGTACACCATCGTTAGCAGCAACAGGAAGAAGACCATGAATGGGAAGGGTGGTGCCAATATGGAGTCTAGGGTTTCGTCCTTCCAACTCATCCCCTTCTTGCTCTTACAAACCAACCTGCCATGTTTTTCGATGATGTTTTTTGATCACTTCAATTTTTCCGATGTTAGTGTGTGGGAATTATAAGTTGGGAGATGATTGGGTTTTATCATGGAAGACTTTGGTTTGGGAAGAGAATCGATTGTGGTGATTTGGTTGGAAAAGAAATTAGGGTTCACAAAGTTGGAGGGAAGAGAGGAGCCATTTTTGGGGGTTGGAGGAAGAAATTAGGGTTTTTTTTTTTTTCCCACCAATTAGAGGATGATGGTTAACTTCCGTCAGAGTTGACGGATTTTTGACGGTGATGACCAAATTTGATTACTTTTGAATAACTTGGGGATTACTTATGATGAGGAGTGACTTATGGGTACCAAACCTGAAATAAGGCCTAATTTCGGGTACCAAATCTGTATTTAACCCAAAAAAAAATGCATGCTTGTTTTTCTATATGAGGCTGCTTTCATGCATCTCTGAAAATTGGGTGAATTAATACTAAAGCAAGTGACAAATACTATAATATAAAACCTTACTGTAGCCAATATGTTATCTTCTGATTGTTTCTGTTACATCTTTTTCACGTATTTCACTTTCATATGTAGGTGGAACTTTAAGGTCAATGCTATCAATATGTTATTATGTATAGCAACATTTTTTTGTCTAATTCAATGTGTAGATGTGCCTACTTTTTGCCTTAATGCTTTTCATCACTCACTCCAACCAGTTCCAGTATCGTGAGAAGCATTATCAAGCAGGCAGCATAAAAACTAGCATTCACTATTTTTCATCTGGAAATTAGAATAATCTAGTGAGTGTCTTTGTAGGACTGAAAGGAAGTATGGGATCTTCAGCAAATCAGATGCATGCACAGTCGTCCTTAATATATACAACAAAGGCAATATTTTGAGCATTGTTACAGATAGCTCTCCTCATGGTACACATGTTGCTGGTATCACATCTGCTTACCATCCACAGGTAATCTAGTAAAGCTTCAAAATAAATCATAAATTCATATTCTGTAATTTGTATGCACATTAACCACAAGTTGTCATCATTTAGGAGCCTCTGTTAAATGGGGTTGCCCCTGGAGCTCAGTTAATTTCATGCAAAATTGGAGACTCACGCTTAGGTTCAATGGAAACAGGGACCGGCTTAGTTCGAGCACTGATTGCGGCTGTGGAGGTATGTTCCACTCACCCAATCATGTTATTATATGTAAAACTTATCAGGCTAATCACAGCAGAACACAAAGTACACTTTTTAGTTCAACTTGTATCAAAACACAATGAATTTGTTTTTTTGTCTTTTTTGTTCTCCTTATTATTGGCGAGTTTGCCTTTCCAACATGTATTTGTATTTGAGATTCTGATCCTTAATCTCTCAATCCTTACTATATTGAGTTCCTGTCATTGTTTTGTAGCACAAATGTGATCTCATAAACATGAGTTATGGGGAGCCTACACTGCTTCCAGATTATGGCCGCTTTGTTGAGTTAGTAAATGAGGTAATATGTTTAGTTTGTTTTGATTGGACTAGTAGTCTTGTTCATGCATTATTTGACTTCTTTGTAAATTTAGGTAGTCAACAAGCATCGGCTAATATTCATCAGTAGCGCGGGTAATAATGGGCCAGCATTGAGCACTGTGGGTGCTCCGGGTGGTACAACATCGAGTATAATAGGAGTTGGTGCATATGTTTCTCCTGAAATGGCAGCAGGAGCCCACAACTTAGTTGAAGCACCTTCTGAAGGTCTTGAGTATACCTGGTATGTAGCATTCTGATCTTCAACTATGTTCTAATGTAGGATTGACTCTGCATTTTTTCAGTTGCCATCAGTGCCGATGTTGTATAGAATGACAATCTCCATATTGTCAGCTGGCCTGTGTAGTTCTTGGTTTGGACTTGAACTTATTAGCTGAAACTGATGTAGGTCTAGTCGAGGACCAACAGCTGATGGGGATCTTGGTGTCTGTATAAGTGCTGCTGGTGGTGCTGTGGCTCCTGTTCCTACATGGACGCTTCAACGTCGCATGTTTATGAATGGAACATCAATGTCATCCCCATGTGCTTGTGGTGGGGTTGCTCTGCTTGTCAGTGCCATGAAGGTTATTGTCTGTTATATGCGCTTCATTCTTTATGGTTTTGTCTTGGAAATTCTTTTTTGTCTTGGGATAATGAATGTTTAAAGTTTTCAGGCCGGAGGAATTCCTGTCAGTCCTTATAGTGTACGGGAGGCTCTTGAGAATACGTCTATTCCTGTTGGCGGTTCTCCTGAAGATAAATTATCTGCTGGACAAGGGTTGATGCAAGTTAACAAGTTAGATTTTCTACCTTGAGTTATTGTCCTTTACATGTAATATGTTGTCAGAACCTGCCATGATTAGTTCTCTTCCATGATTTGATGTCAGGGCTTATGAATACATTCAGAAGTCGCGTGATGTTCCATCTGTTTGGTATCAAACAAAAGTCTATCAATCTGGAAAGACAAGTGGGTAAACCAAACCATCCTGTGTGTATTTGTGTTTCACTCCAAGAGCCTATATCATTAAGAATTAATTCATAGGTTGTTAGCACAAGGAACATTCATGAACATGATTTACTTCATAGGAGGTTGTATATATATATTGTGTATTATCATTTTGGTACTTAATCAATGAGTTCAGTTCTGTGGTGATAGATATTGCCAATGGGGTGATCATGTGCTATTGTCTATAAGACACTCTTTTGTGTGCAGAACCTACATCAAGAGGCATCTACCTTAGAGAGGCTGATTTATGTCAAAGATCGACTGAGGTAAGTTAGTAATTGTTATTGGCAAAGCCATCCTACAGCATTCCATATTTTATCTGATTTCTCACAGTATTAAGGTCTTTACATTTGTGAGTAGTCACACTTGTTTCATAGAAGAAACTTATCTCCTTATCTATGGTATGAATATGTGTGTGCCTAAATGTGAGCTCAATTTCTCTGTGGTTCTTGTCTTTTTGGTTCCATGCTTCGGCATCACATTTGAGCCTTCATTTTAAATCCGTGGTACTGTGCTCTTATTTCTGATTATTAATTCAGTGACCTTGGATTTATAGATATTTATTCTACCTGGGTTTGCTAACTGGACCCTCATGTTATGCGGATAGTACAATTTATTTAGTTTATTCTTTATTTGTTTATCATTTGAAGCAAAGTATCGTATTTTTGGAATCCATTAACTTGAGATAGTGACTTGCTCAGAGAACTCGAACATAAAAGTAACATATGAACACGTTATATTGGCATTTAAGCATGGGTCACGTTTGTGTTTGCAAATTTCCTTCATGTGAAAGAATGAGTATCAAACCATCTACTGGGATAAACTCATAAACAATTGGGTGCTCTTTCCAGCTATTTTCAGCATTTAGTAGTAGTCTGGCTTGTATTAAATTAGAATTACTAAGTACTACTATATATGACATTGTTTGGTATCAGAAAGGATTGTAAAATGGCAGAGAGCCTTTACTAGTTACGGTAGCTTCCCATCCTCTATAGGGGCATTTTGTCACTGATCCCTCTTCCCTTTGATTTTCCCTCAGTTTTGGCTAACTGCACACTTAAACTCTACTAAGCATGCTATTTGTTTTCTCCAATAGTAGCCCTTTGAGATAAGTTTTTATTCACATGGAAACAAGTTCTATCAACTGGTATACATTGGAGCAATTCAATATTTTTGATATATCTAATGAGAAATTTCATGTTGATTTTGGGATAGTTTAATTTTATGCCAATAATAATCACTTTGGAAAATGATTGTTATTGCTTATGGTACAGCGAAATGAATGGTTTTTCTATCTCGCAGGAGAATTGTATACCCATTGCATATCCGTTCATATGAATCAGTGGTTTCATTTTAAGGGTGCATCAATTGTTCATTTTTTTCCTAAACAAAATTCACTGCATATCTGTTTATTGTGGTTGAGCTGTTCTAACTTTGATCTTCCAGTGGACGGTGAAAGTGGAACCAAAGTTCCACGATGATGCAAGCAACTTGGACCAACTTGTTCCTTTTGAAGAGTGTATAAAGTTGCATTCTACTGCAGATGCAGTGGTGAGAGCTCCGGAGTATCTTCTCCTAACTCATAACGGTCGTGAGTTCAAGTTAGTTTCACCTCTTACTTTTACCTTATTTCAGTTACTGTGCTTACGTGCATGTATATTATCTGATTAATTAATATAATTTTCTTTTTGCCTGTTCTTTCTCTTCTTTTGAGTGGAAATGAGGGATATATTATTTTAGAAGTTGAAGTTTAAAATAGTCGGATAATATTCTGACTGTAGTGTTTTTATTTTCAAATACCACCTGTATTGCAAAAATGTTGAAGTACTAACAAATTAGCAAGTGTTTGCTTTTATGCTAACGACCAATCCAATACCACCTAGTCATCTATATTTATCCAGATGACTGTTTTTCCTATGTTAATCAAAGGTTACACACCTCCTCTTTCAGCTATTAACAGCACCATTCTAAAGAGGCAAAACAAAAATTCCAATTACGAGCTTAGTTAAGTTGTAAATTTCCAATTTACACCTGTAATCTTACCTCTGCATAATTAAGGGTGTATTTTTCTTATAGGTTGTGTATACCCTCTGTTCCTTGTTATAATTCCTTTTTTTTTTTTTTTAAATCACAGAATGAGAATCCCCAGTTTGATTCTAGTTAAAAATATGTATGAATACTTGTGTGAGTTATTTTGCAAAAGCTAACAGTGCGTGACTAGTGCCTTTCTATGGTCGTTTGGGAAACTTGCAGCTACTATGAGCAGAAAGTGTAGAAATATTTTCTTCATATTAAGGCAAACAACATGCACTTAGTTTATTACATGCTTTTTCTGTCAACCTGTATATGGTTTTATTGGGGTAAAAATATTTTCTATGTAGCTATATTCTTTAGTACGGGACATGCTCTCAGAGTTTCTACGTCCTTTTCCAGCATAATTGTGGATCCTACTTCCCTTGCCGATGGTTTACACTATTATGAAGTATATGGATTGGACTGTAAATCACCATGGCGGGGTCCTGTCTTCAGAATTCCTGTTACTATCACAAAGCCCCAAGCCGTGAAAAGTCGACCTCCACTTGTTGTATTCCAGGGGATGTCATTTGTACCGGGTATGCCATAGTTGAAATGACAGTTGAAAAATTAACTTCATGTTTTGTTAATAGTTACTGATTTATTTTGCTTCGTATTTACATTCTTTGCTTGTATGGAAGTTGAATGTCCCAGTAGACTTTTCATTACAATAGAAGAATGCTCTGACTTTGTAAATAAGTTTAGTCTGTTGGTTAACAGTTTCTTCCTCAGCTTGTTTGAAACTGTCATTAATTCCCACTTTTTGAAGATGACTTGTGTCACTCCAATTTAGGTAAAAGTTCAAACGTTAAAAGAGCACATGAATGGCTTGTTCAAGGATCATAAATAAGACACTAATTTGGATTATTTGAATGAGTAAAACAAAATGTAACGTGCACATAGAGAATCAGATTAGCTATGATTTCTGAAGATCAAATTTTTGCTCTGTTAGATGCAACCATGACTGACATTGTAGGATATGGTCAAACATGCATGTTTCTTCCAGAAGATCTTCTGTCATGTATGCTTCAATCACATTTTCACTTTGGGGATTTTGATTGCAGGGCTGTGATTAAGTTATTGTCTTCAAGTTATAATGTGTATGCCTATGACCTTGTTGAGATGGAATTAAACATTACTGTCGATCTCAGAATTTGTTCTTTTCCGTGAAAGATGGAACTGTTGCTAAAATCAGAGTGACCAATAGAATATATATGTTTTTTTAGATAATAACTAATTAACTAGTTACTACTTAGACAATTGATAGTCAGGCCAGCTGTGAATACCACAAGGAAAGAACAACTACATTAGGCAACATTTAGTGGAATTTGCAGCCAAAATTTATGACTTACTTATCAATGACATGATTTTGGACATAAACCACAATGGTTAGAACTCACTATATTACTCTACAAGTAAAAAAAGGAATAGCCTGATCTTAAGTTAAAGCTATTTGAATGTATCCAGAGCATAAGTTGGTGAGGTTTTATGTGTAAACTAAATAATGAAACAAAGACTTGTTGACGTTTTATTATCTGGAAAGTTGAGATGCCTTTTTTCCTTCCAAAAATTTACACTGTGGTCATCTGAAGAAATCTAGTAACTAATTTTCCAATCCTCTTCATTTCTCTCCTATTTATCCTCGACTATGTGCATTAAAAGCCATTTATTATGTGACTGAAAATTTGTCATTTGGATTTATCCAATTGATGCAGGTCAAATTGAACGCAAATTTGTTGAAGTACCCATTGGTGCTACCTGGGTTGAGGTGACCATGAAAACATCTGGTTTTAGCACAGCTCGAAGATTTTTCATAGATTCTGTTCAGGTATCAACTTGGATGGTATTACATTTCAATGTTTAGTTTTCTCTTTGGCCTCAATCTTGGAGCAATATATCATCTGGAGTTTGTTAACATGCTTGTGACATATAGATCTCTCCACTGCAAAGACCCATTAAATGGGAAAGCGTAGCCACATTTTCTTCTCCTTCGTCCAAGAGTTTTACTTTTGCGGTTGAAGGTGGCCGAACTATGGAACTAGCAGTTGCTCAGTTTTGGTCTAGTGGTGTAGGAAGCCATGATACGACTAATGTAGATTTTGAGGTAAAAATCATTCCTGCTTATATTTGAAGATGCTTCTCAACAGGGACTCATACATGAGTAGATACCAAAAATGATGATGTTAACGTGGACTTGGTTTGGCCCTTGACTGGTCTGAAATATCTAGGCCAAACTGGGCACTCAATCATGCAGCCTTTATAGTCAACTAATCAGACACTGATGTCAGCATCTCATGATATTCCATGTTGCAGTTGTTATAAATTGATTGCATACTTATCATATTATTTAACCTTAATTTATTATAAAGGTAGTTTTTGTGGCAGAATCGCTAAAATGTATCCCCTTCTTCTTTTTAAGATCTAATATTGGGATATAGGTAGACTTGTTTGACTCTGCTGGTTACTTTCCTATATAATGAATTAAATGAGTTGTGGTTATGGTAGATCTGCCTTTTTGGAAAATTCTTTTGTCTTTGCTAATGTGTATGCTGCCAGATTATGGATCCATAGACCTTGAGATTTTATGTTATGCTGTCTTTTCAGTTAAATGAGGCTAAGGTATACATAGGCAAAGTTATAGTCATTTTGGTTATATTTTCTTCTATGTTTTCTTTCAAATTATCTTACATGAGATCAGGTGGATGTGCTCCCCTCGGACCACTTCTAGATGTTCTTTCATTAGCAGATACGTCCTTATTCGATCCCTTTGCTTAGGCTCAATAGAGTTCATTTGGAAGAAGTTTTGCCTTTTACCTTATTTCATGGGTCTATATTCTTAGACTCTTTGAGCTTTGTGTCTGTACCTTATTTCATGGGTCTACATCTGGCATCCTTTTGTGTCTGTAACATCAAGATGATTTTATTTCTTTTGAATTTATCATTCTCCCCAGTTCATGCTTTCTGATCCATGGGAATACCATGATGTTTTGAATTATTGTTTTGGATATCTTAGTTATTAAGTTCAAAATATGTTAATATATATCTTATGCATGGATTTTAATACAAATTCGCAGATTGCATTTCATGGTATTAGCATCAACAAAAAGGAAATTGTACTTGATGGAAGTGAAGCACCTGTACGTATCGATGCTGAGACTCTTCTTTCTTTGGAGAATCTTGCCCCAACAGCTGTTCTAAGTAAGGTGAGAGTTGCTGGCTACCTCGAATATATTCTGTCTGTCAACATCTTATTTTTCATCTTTTTCCTTGTATATCTTTGTCTATGGTAGAGTTCATGTCTTAAATCTTTTGCAGGTGAGAATTCCATATCGTCCTGTTGATGCTAAACTGAGTACGCTTTCAGCAGATCGGGACAAACTGCCCTCAGGCAAACAGACGCTGGCTCTCTTATTAACGTGTGTTTTACTTTACCACAGACCACCTTTCCTATTTCATCTGGTTGGGATACGAAATACTTGACAGAACATTTTATGTGACGATGCAGTTACAAGCTCAAATTGGAAGAGGGTGCTGAGATAAAACCTTATATTCCCTTACTGAACAATCGCATATATGATAACAAGTTCGAGTCCCAGTTTTATATGATATCTGATACGAACAAGGTGAGTGGCCTTTTTCTTTCTAGTCAGTGCCATAATTTTGTTTTGCTTATAGTTCTTTTTGTCTTTACACGTGTATTGCAAGCAGTTGCTCTTTGTTCTTTGAATTTGTGAAAATTTAACTCTTTACAGGATAGAGGACATTCTTCCTCTTCCTTTTGTTTTCACCTGAAGGAAACTATATACACCTATGATCACTATAACATAAAATTTTCCATGTCTCTCATCATGAGAGCTAATTTATTTCTCTCCCCTATTGATATACAAAATGTGATACTATTCAGTGTGATACCTGCGAAGGTTTTGGTTAACCGATACTTTTTTGTGTCAATTGGATGTGCAAAATGCTCAATGAAAGTTATTTCTATATTTCTGTGCTCTGTTGCTTCATTTTCATACTCTGTTTCTTATTTACATAAACCTCCTGCATCTTCACATTTTAATCTCCAATAATAGCCCTTGTGATCTTAATTATCTCTGCTAGTTTTCTCTTTCCTAATATTTCTATTTAATGTGTAGCGTGTATATGCAATGGGTGATGTATATCCAGATTCTGCCAGACTTCCTAAGGGTGAATATACTTTGCAGCTTTACTTAAGGTACTCGTAACTGATATTCCTGTTCTTGGGTTATGGTATGCTTAGCTTTCTTCTATCAATTTTTATGAAGTACTGTTCAAATTGAAGGTGCAGAAAGCCAATAGTGAAGGAGATACATTGAAGCTTTACCAAGTATAAGAGCTTGAGAAATTTGGTACTATAATTATAACATTTTTTTGTCCTGTGTTTCAGGCATGAAAATGTGCAGTATTTGGAGAAGATGAAGCAGTTGGTGCTATTCATCGAGAAAAACTTGGAGGAAAAGGTGCAAAACATATGAACTACTTACATGTTGAATTGGCTCTTTTCGTTCTGAGCAGAAATACAAAGCTCCAATCTTCTTCTCCCTCCAGAACGATTTCAGTTTGTTTCTTTGGAAAATTTATTTGACACTCTTAACACTGTTTAAATATAGGATGCCATTCGGTTGAGCTTTTATGCACAACCTGATGGACCAGTGACAGGAAACAGCAGTTTTAGTTCTTCAGTTTTGATTCCTGGGTATGTTTTGTTTGTTTTTTCTAATGCTTCCAATTGTCCCCCCCCCCCCCCATAATATGAACCCTCATTGCTACTAACTGATTTACTTTTTGTCAACTAATGATAGGACAAAGGAAGCATTTTATGTGGGTCCTCCTTCAAAGGACAAGCTCCCAAAGGTTTTTTTATTGTGAAGTCATTCAGTTATAATAGTAGATTGTCATCTCATCTGTTTTTCTTACCAGAAAGTGGGAAACTTAATTTCAAAATTGTCTTATATGTGCAGGGCACTTCAGCTGGATCTGTATTGGTTGGGTCAATATCATATGGAAAGGTTTCTTTTGGGGTCAATAATGATGGGAAAAATCCAGAGAAGAACCCTGTGTTTTATAGCATATCATATATAGTTCCGCCAGCTCAGGTTATATATTCAATCCCTTCACGAATTCAGTTCAATCTGCCTCTTTCTCTCTGTCAAGACATGATATGGTACTTCTAGTATGCGGACCTATCTTTTTTATGACAGTGTATGTTGTCTCTCCTCAGCTTGATGAGGACAAAGGTAAAAGCTCTTCTTCGGGTTGTACCAAGAGTGTGATGGAACAGTTGGAGGAAGAGGTATATTTACCCAACGTTTTATATACCAACAGAATGGGCTTACAGTTCTAAGAACCTGTGCTATCTTTATTTTTCTTACTGCTCATGCAGATTAGCATATGTTTCATGATTCGGAGTTGAGGCCTTTTACAATATTTGTGAAAAAGCTCTCTGTTTAGTCTCTAGCAATCTTCTTAACATTCTTGAGCATACATAAAAAATACACCAGTGATGTTTTTGTTGTTATTACTGTCCTCTAGATTAGCTCATATTTTGTGATTCTGGAGCTAAAGCCTTTTACCATATTTGTGCAGAAGTTTAAGTCACTATTAATTTTTTAAACATTCTTTAACATACATAAATAATACAGTACTTGGTTAAATCCCTCAATTGCCTCCAACCCTAACCTCCAAAGACAGTAGAAAAATAAAAACTTTCTGATTTAAAAAGTAAAGATAAGGAAGTATGAAAAGATACCTTAAATCTCAGTTCCAAGTTGAAGGGAACAGAAGATATCCATTTTTGGATGTCTGTAAACTTCTATTAAAGCTTTCACAGTTATAGTATTGTAGAATTTTAATTCTCTTGATTAATGTAAATTTTTTATGGCTATCTGAATTCCCACAATGCTTAATTTTGAGACTCATCTTGCCAACTAGGTCCGGGATGCCAAAATAAGGGTTCTCTCCAACCTAAAACGAAACACCGATGAGGAACGTTCTGATTGGAAAAAGTTATCAACGTCTTTAAAGGTAATACCATTCTATACCCATTTTACTCCCTCATGCATCTTGTACTTTCACACGTACCTCATGTGAACAAAGTGTTCACTTGGTGCATGAGGATATATATGAAATGCTACTTCTTTTCTCTCTGAATACACTGTTAAAATCATTATTTTCTAGCCTAGTGTGAACATTTCTGTTTGCTTGGAAAACCTAGAGTCATGCATTCATCTCAATTCTTTACTCATCATTCCTTGTGGTATCTGATAAACATAAATTTTGCTGCCATGGTTCTGTCTAACAAGTGTGATTGGGCCTGGTCCTTTTTTGCCAAATAGTCATCTTTCTATAATGTAACATTTGAATTACTTCCTTTTACTGCTTCCAGTGAAATGATTTATGTTATCCGAATTCTACTTCTGTTCCAGTGGTGTAGAAGTTTGTAATGACACCCTTCTGATCTAATTGTGGGTTTTTGATCCATGAGCATAATTGTAGTTTCCCTGCATTACTTGATTTGGAAGACATCAAATTTTCTTTTAAGCCCTTTGAAATATTATCTTCCACACTACATGAGAGCCTGTAACATTTTAATCTCGTATTCAATATCAATAGTGCACACCACGTTTCTATGACATAGACTGAAACAAAATTGGCAAACATTGGGAAATAACAGTTCCAGACTGCTGCTCGTTCACTGCCTATGTTTTACCCAACCTATTCGAACAATTTCCACTGAAGTATGCATTCTTTCTTGTATAGGCAGAGTGATCATCCTCTTTGAATTTGAAGATATTATCTGTGTGCTTGGTGATTTTTTTGTGGTTATTCATAAGAGTAGTGGTCCATATTAACTGATATTCTGCTAATTTGCCTGCCTCTAATGCTTTAACTGTATTAGATACTAGCAATTATGTCATGCTTTATTTTCTAAGCTTGTATTTGTGCTGTTTTAAAATTTTGTAGCCATGTGCTATATTTCTAATTTCTGGAGATCCATGCCTTTCATATAATTTGAATGCTGAATTCGTTTTTTATGGAACTGTTGGCACTTGGCAGTCAGAGTACCCAAAATACACACCGTTGCTTGCAAACATATTGGAAGCATTGACATCCCAGAACAATGTTGAAGACAAAATTCATCACTATGAAGAGGTAATCACAAACATACTTTTGCTCACTTGGTTCTTGCAATCCTGAATGATCTTGAAAATAAGATACTAATAAAGTAGCATACACCGCAAGATACTGTAGGTGGAAGTAGAAATCTGAAATCAAGTAATTGTAGTTAAGCTCCCAGATATATCCAATTCAATAAGAGTTATAATTCTTATCTTCTGTAGTCCCTGTCTTTTTCTTTCCTTTGTATTCATTTCAATAATGATCCAGATGAATGCTGTGAATATTATCTGGTTAATTTCTAGTGACTGGTACATTATGCAGATTATTGCTGCCGCGAATGAAGTTACTGAAAGCATTGATGTAGAAGATTTGGCCAAGTATTTTTCACTTAAAAGTGATCCTGAAGATGAGGGTGCAGAAGTGAGCATTTATCATTCATCAGCTCGTTTGGAAAATCAACATCTGTTTAATTTTTTCCTCATTTTGTAATATCATCTAAAGATCAAACTTTTAATGCTAATGGCTTCACAACCTAGAAAATGAAGAAGAAAATGGATACAACCCGTGATCAACTTGCTGAGGCTTTATATCAGAAAGGATTGGCTCTAGCAGAAATTGAATCAGTGAAGGTATGAATGCACAGTTACTGAACTTCAAGATTATGTCAGTGATTCATCTGCAAGTTCTCAACTTTTTCCGCACAATTCAATATTCACTAGTTCCTGCATTGATTGATTATCCCTTAGTCATACAACAAACATATTGTATCATCAAGTAAATTTTCAAGAAGGTGTACATCAGTTAATGTTATACTATGTGCTCATTCAAAGAATTTACTGCTCACTTTAGCATTTGGTACATGCAGATATTCCTGATTAGTGATTCAATTTTGTGAAACTAATATGCGACTAATGTGAACAGAACAATTAAATTCATGCTTGGAAAATTTTTAAAATGGAACAGTGGATAGAGTAGGTTGTGGGTGAGTAGGTTCAGCTTCACATAAGGGGCATGATGGCCCTTTGCTTTGTGCTCAACATAGTGGAATACTACTCTTAGGCATGATTATTATAGTTTTTTATATTCCATTTCAATCTGAGAAAGGTTAACAATCCTTTGTGTGTGTGTGTGTGTGTGTGTGAACCCATTTCCATTTGAACGAAGCAGCGAAGCAAGCTGATCTTTTCTTTTTTTCTTTTTTCTTTTGTTTCCGATCATAATGATGATTCTGGTAGCAGGGTGAGAAAATTGAGGATACCGAGGATGCTAACGCTGCACCTGATTCTGTTGACAAGCGGGATTCATTTGAAGAAAATTTCAAAGAACTTCAAAAATGGGTTGATGTGAAATCTGCCCGATATGGAACCCTCTATGTTATACGTGAGAGACGTAAAGGGCAGCTTGGAACTGCACTAAAGGTACTTTGTTTTGTTGAGTGGGGATTTAATAAAAGGGGTATAATTAGGTTTAGGTGGAAAATAATATTTCGTTGCACGACAAAACAGCAATCTCTGAACATCCAAGCCCAAAAACTTGATATGCCATCATTTGAAAGCATTATATCACTACATGCCATTGTAACTGATTATGATTTGTATATAGGTGGAGGTTATAACAATTTGTATTAGTATTATATTTGTATTAGGTCATAACTATGTTTATAGTTCATAAAAAATATAATGAACCGATAAAGACTTACAACCCTAGTACCTACCATATGGAAAGCTTGCAAGCATGTAAAATTGATGTAGGTTTTGTGGGTGACAGGTGGTTGGATTTGGAGTCATAGTATTGTATCTTCTATCAGAATTATACTTTGATGAACTTATCATAAAAAAGAATTGCTTTGTGTTTATGCAAATAATCTCTTTGCAGTGAACACATGAAATCATAGCTTGCTTTTTTTGTTAGCCGTATATCTTCCAGCATCTGTTCTTTCTTTGTGATGTTTCTTTGATTAGCCAATGTTCTTCCATCTTCTCTAATGAATTATTCCCGGATGATGCAGAAGCTATAGAAATTAAGTACTTCTCTTTCATCCACCCTTTGTGAATTATTATTCTTTTTTTTTTTTTTTTTTTTTTTAAAGTTACACACCTGCGTGACTGATACTGTATAGTTTTAGATTCTTTCCATCCATTTATATATTCAGATGTTGAGATCATTGATGTAATTTTCAGTTTGTTTGTTTGATAACTTAACATAAATTCCCTGAATGTACAATATACCTTAATTAACTATGCCCTCTTATTTGAAAGCTGGTTCAGAGAAGACTTGAGATTCCCTGTTTGGTGCACATTACATTGCTTCCATTCTATTAAAATTTGGTATACATAATGGCTTCCTATTGTCTTCATAAACCAGGTGCTGAGCGACATGATCCAAGAGGATAACCAGCCTCCCAAGAAGAAGTTTTATGATCTGAAGCTTTCGTTGCTTGAGCAAATCGGATGGGGCCACCTGGTGTCGTACGAGAAACAATGGATGAACGTGCTATTCCCTGCAAGTCTTCCTCTTTTCTAAGGCTTCACTTCACTAATACGAACTGGTTTGTGCTGCCATGCTTTCCCAGATTTCTGTTGCCCAAATTTAATAATTTCAGGTGAGGATGAAGCGAAATAAAAAGGACAATCTACACTAGCTTTCGGGGGAAAAAAAAAAAATCAATTATTTTCTTTTTTACTTCCCCAAGTAGTGAATAAATTTTGCTGTGTATATTTTTCCTTGGGTTATCATCTATCATGTTCTTTGCTACAAGTACAACTCAGCTTGAAGCTAAGAAGAATGTGCAGCAACTGCTTGTGTTAATTGCATTCTATAGAGCCAAAATCACATGTTATCTTAACAATAGGAAATTGGCTGCACCTATAAACACCAAGGGGTATCCCATGCCTGAGAACTGTGGGAAAATCATTACAATTTCAATTAATCAAAATGAACGTATCTCGTGCATATCCTTCTGGACTGTTATGCACATTTTTTTGCTTATCTCGTAGTTCTAAAGAAAGCAATGCTGTGTTTTTCAGTTCAGCTTGTTGATTCATAAGTGAATATTTGAGATTAGCTAAGGATGCAAAATTATTATTGTTTTTATTAAATTTCCCGAAATAGTGTAAATTGTAATGTGGTTTAGCAAAGAGTCTGGGGTGTGCCTATTCACTTGAACACTATTATAGGTGAGGACTGACTACTTTTGATTATATGTAAATTTATTACAGTATTTGGTATCAATCATTTTTTCACAAGTAAAAGCACACACCTCTGTGTACTTCATTGCCTGAAATTATAGACAAATATTCATGTGAGACGGTCTCATGGATAGTTACCGTGAGATGGAGCTCCAACAGCCACAAACAACATGTGAATTGTAGATTTTGGATTATAGATAATTGAGTTGTAGGTTGATCCGTCTCACGCAATATAATAAAAATTCGTGAGACGGTCCTACAAGAGACTCGAAATTATATACGTGTTAAAAAAAGTGATTTAAAAACACAAAAATGCGTGATTTCTATTGCATCATTCCAACAAGGACAAAACAGCTGCCACAATTATTCTCATTTATTCATTACACTTGGAAAAATCACATATCACACTAAAAACTCAAAAACTTGGTTGTGAACGTTTCATGGATCTCATTCATCCTATTTATTTAACCTCAGATGAGATCTGTCTCATGAATCTTAGATCAATGAAGCAATCTCATGATCAAACGGTTCCAATAAAACGAGAGAAAAAAATGATAGAAAAGATGATGATGAGAGTGAAATAGTGTCCAAGTGGTGTATAGATCATAGAGGTTTGAAAATGAGTGGCATACCATGCTTAGGTCTAAGAGAGAGCATGATAGATGGGTGATGGCAATAATTTGGGGAGAGAGAAAATAAAAATCTAGATAGGATTAGGGTTAGCACTATTTTGTACTCCATGCCTGTCAAATTTCTTCCAACACACATTCTCCCTCCAAATCCAAATGGCAAAAATCCCATCTTCTGATTGCACCCTCCATATACATTCTCGTCAAATCTTTCTGGTTTGAATTCATTTACATCTTTGCCCCATAGTTCCTCATCGTGATGCATCGATACGACGTCGATCCACATGTTGGTCCCACTCGGAATTACGTGGTTGCCCACTCGGATCTCTTGCCTTGATTGCCTTTGTACGTTGGGAGCCGGAGGGTATAATCGTAAAACCTCGTTCATCACCCATCCCATCTGCATGCCAGAAGAAAACAAATAAATGTTTTTCAAAATAATAATTGGGAAATCCGAAATCCAGATAAGTGAAACCTTTAACAAACATACAGTAAATGAGTTAATTTGGACTAAATTTCTTTATAATATTTGGCCAAATTATCACATGAGCTTTTCGTTTTTTTATTATTTATTTTCTAAAGTTAAGCAGTCTAATAATAAATAATACAAGTCTACAATCCTGTGATCTGTTTCATAATTGATTAAATCTTGTATAATTCATCCTATTTTTACTATTATAATATGTCCAACTTTTATATATAAAAATTAGTTTCGATTTTGGTCACGTATGTAAGACAATTTTCATTTTTGACAATCAAGTATTCGTTTTTCAATTTCATTTCGACAATCATTTCAGGAATTTTGAAATTTTCAAAAATTAGACTGAAATTGAAAAAAACTTAAAACATAAATGATCAAAATTAAGAAATGAATACTTAATTATAAAAAATTTAAAAAATATCTTACATATCATATTAAAATTGAAATTAACTATAAATAAAAGATCTAATAAGGAGAAGAGAAGTTAATAGGGGTGGTAGGCCGGTGAGGGTGGGAAACAGATCTAGTGCAGCGTGACATCAGAAATCTGAAGATATTAAATGCTCAATCACCAAACATATTAGTACAAAATATGGTTTCTTGTGAAACAGTCTCATATGCAACAAAATTTAAGTATGTTTTTTTATATATGTAAGTATGTATTTTTCAACTATAAGTATACGATTTATAAATATGTTTTCTACAATATAAGTATGAATTATTTAAATATGTCCTTTTGTACTATAAGTGCAACCGTCGCATGGTGCGACTGTTGTACATGAATTTTTGCCTAATATGTAAATATAATGTGAAAAATATGTCAATATATTTCTAAACATCACAAAACACATAATCTATAAATATAATGTGAAAAAATATGTCCACATATTTCTGAACAACACTTACATTTAGCCTACACATGACCTTGTCCCCTCTCAACACTAAGACCATGTTTATCAACAACCCAACCCAACCCAACTTTTTAATAAAATATTCATTTATCTCTCATCCACATACACAACCTACAATCCAACCCAACTTCAATTTTTTTATAATTTATCAACAACCCAACTCAATCCAACCTTTTAATAAAATATTAATTTCTCTCTTATTCACATATACAACCTACAATACAACTCAACTCTAATATTTTTTTTTTATGCATTACCAAACACAATCTTTAAAATATATTTTTCTCATTTTATAATAATTATTTATTATTTTGGGAGTCTTTTTATTATATTTAAAAGATGTAAGAAATATATTACATTTTTTTAATTTCGCAATTATAATAAGGAAATCTTTTTACCATACATTTAAAACACAATACCTAAATTAAAATTATAATAATTGGAATACAAAAAAAAAGCTACAAATAGATGCATGAAATATTAAATTACAAATATATAAGAAATAAATTATATATTTTAATTACAAATATAGAAGATACAAATAGAGAGTCAAATTGTGTTTCAAAATATGTCAATATTAGTCTATTTATATAGGAAAAAAAAATACAAATTTTGATAATTTATTTAAAAACAAATTAATAAAATTTATCTTTAATATCAACAATCAAAATTATATCCATAAAATAATTAATACCATCAATAAAAAAGTAATACATGACATAAATGGTAAAGTTGGAGGTGATGACTTGGGTTGTTTCATAGGTTGGCCAACCAACCTATTCCACAACTGGTCACACCATTTTCTTTATTTTCATTTTCTTTTTAATTAAAATTTTTGTCTTCTTCCTAAAACCGGTTGGATGACTTCACTAATAAACATGGTCTAACAAATGGCATATGTATATGTTTCAAATTGTTTCAATTAAAGTATAACCCACACAAGTCAACTGACATAATAATTATCATTGCATATTCCAAAGTGTTTTGTTCTTACCTATACCCACCTTATATAAGAAAAAAGTATAATATATTTATATGTTTTTAATAATAAAGTTGACCTATTTTGTCGTATCAAAAGATTAAATACCTATGGATTGCATGTGGATTGAATGATTTGAAATACAAAATCTAAAATAAACATATTTCAAATCCATACAAAATAAAACAAATTAGAATATATGCAAAGTCCACCAAAATTGTTCAAAAATCAATTTAAAATAAAGTGATAGATTTCAAATTCATATGTATTCAAATATATATATATACATATATATACATATATATATATATATAATGAATTTGGTACTGTAAATTTCAAATCTCTTAATTCAAACACAATCTCAAAAAAATTAATTTTCTTCTTCATACATGATTTAATACTTGTGTTATCAGCGTATGAACGAATAAAAGACCACATTTACACTTGCCCTTTTTTATTCAGACATTCTATTATATCTAATATTTTATTATATTTAATACATATATTAATTAATGATATCATTTATTATACGTGGTGTGTAGTGTTTATACTGAAAAAAAAAAAAAAGCTACTATATATTGAAATTAAAAACATAACATGCATGCAGAAAATATAAATATATAAATAGAAAGAATTGCCAACCTTTTGAAGTCCAGAAAGCATAGTGGCATCAATAATCTCCCCATCTCCGACCACTTGTTTGATCTCTTCCCTCAACTCGTCTTGCCACGTAGGATGGACGGCAAGGAGGAGCAGAGTCCACGTCAGCAGAAGCGCCGTCGTCTCATGGCCAGCAAAGAAGAAAGTCTTGCATTCATCCACCAGTTCGGCGGTGGTCAACGCCCTCTTTTTCCGGCCATCCACCGTGCTGTCCGCCAGAAGCAACCCTAGAAGGTCCTTCTCCGGATCCCCTGTGGCTGGTCTACTGCTCCGTTCCACGATTATCCAATAGAGAAGCGAGTCTATTTCCTTCCCAAGCTCCTTAGCTTTTAGGGTTTGCTTAGGGTTCAAGAATTTCCCAAAGGGCACCCCCACAAAGCGGTTGGAACTGAAGAGACTTATTTGCATCTCTCTTAATTTTTCCAACACTTTTCTGCCATTTTCATAGCTTACTCCAAAGCTTGTTCCGGCGATTATTTCTCCAGCTGTTCTGATGATTTCTCTCTCTACGTCGATTTCCGGGTGGCCGGAGTTGATCAGCCCCGCCCATCGGTCCAGCATGGACTTTGATGAATCCACCATTAAGCTTGCCATAGCCTGTATATTCACGTTCATCAATAATTAGATAAAGTACGAGCTCTATTTATACTCATAGAAGGGGAAATTTCAAATTTATGCCAATATTTTTAGATCATTCACTAACGAAGGACACTAACATTTCAATTTGGAAAATTTTACAACAAAAGTCCCGAAATTATAAATTTCGGGTCTAATCACATGAGATTTGGCCTTTTTGCTTAAGTGATTTAACCCGATATTTCATGTGATTGGGCCAAAATTCGTGATTTCGGAATTTTTTTTTTCCCTAAAATTGCACAAATTGAGAAGTTATTGTCTCAATGTCGAGGACCGAAAAATTAGCATCCTTCATTGGTGAATAACCTAAAAATAGTGTTCTAAATTTGTAGTTTTCCCCTAATAGAAGTAGTAGAAATACAAGTTGTTATGATCAATAGAGTAAACTCTAAATACTTGAGTCAAATTATGTAATAAAATGTTGTCATGGATAGTAATAAGATACCTTTAAGTTGGAGGGGGAGAAGGCGGGGGTGATAAGGTGCCTGTGTTGAACCCAATCATAGCCTTCGACCATTAGAAGACCACTGCCAAACATGGGGTTTCTATCATGTTTAAACACAGTTGGTTTTCCCCAAGCTTTGCCGTTTATGTTGGAAGACATTTGCTTCAGGAATTCAGGATCTGCAATGTAAAGGAATGGCTCTGTGCCTAGCCAGTATATCAATACTTTCCCTGCATATATAATATATATTCCAACATCAACAAATACTCCAAAAGTATATATGCTGATATGCATGCATGTTTACATACATGAAGTATAGATATCAGGTTATTTTAGGTAATATTTCTTACCATGAAGTTTTTGCCACCTTGCAAAGTAGGGAAATGCGGTGGAATGTATATCATTGGATATGGTGCTCAAAGACAAGGAAGATGATGATGATGAGTTGGGATTTATCTTCTTGGACCTTTTCATATCATTAAGGTTTCCAATAGGGAAAGTGGGTTTTGGCCCAGAAAAGCCATTTGCTTTGAGCTTTCTATATGCCAAATAAGGAAAAACCCACCATGAAAACAACAACTTTTCCACCATAATCAATAAAACTAAGGCAGAAATTGAAGCTACAAATAGTGGTAGTGATGATGATATTTCCATCTGTACTATTGTGTGTGTGTGTGTATTTGTGTTGTGAAGATGAGGTTTTGATGTAAATTCTGATGATCAGTTTCTTCAGATTTATTTATTGATGTGGATCAACAAAGAAGGGGTATTTATAGGGGAATCAAGGATAACAATAAGTTATGTCAAATGTTGACTGTGAATAGTGAATACCGAGTTTGAAGTTTATTGTGTTTATTACTCCATCCATGTTTTCTTTTTGGGCTTTCAGAATTGTCAAAGTTGAACTACACTCATGTTCTTTTTAGTTGGTCTCCTGTGTAATCGTCTCATGTACGATGAGATCGTATACGGTTGTACCTTAGAGCGCAAAAAAATAAAAATAAAAATATATATATTTATAATTGAAAATCACATATTTATGTGGCGCACGGTCGGACCGCGTCACAGGTGACGATCGTGTGCGAGGAAAAAAAATCACATATTTAAAGTTGAAAAAAACATACTTATACATTATTGTGGCGCACGGTCGACCGTGTCCTGAAATACGACTTTGCAAAATCCCATCATACATAATACATTTGCACATGAGTTTTTTGCGGTGTTTTTAATCTCCTGTTTATGATAAAAAAAAATTAAATATTATGTTACATGTTAAAAATATATTTGCTTTAAGTGGGCACCAAAGATCTTGGCACATTGTAAAAGTATAATTGATTTGAGTGGTCACAAATAGGACGGCAGGCGGGGTGCCCTCTCATTTAAGGATATTTATATTTAAATTGTATAGATATTATATTATTATTTTTGTTTCATTTCCATTTAATATTTATTTATAGTATATGTATCCATCCCAAAATCGATTGCCGCTATTCACATACTATTCATACACATCGTCTAATATCTAATCACTACATATAATTCTTTTTATGTGAATCTAAGCAGATGTTTTAAAAAAAGAATTCACATTTTTAACATCTTTACTTAAAAACATTTTTTTGTTAAATTGTTAAAAAAATTCAACCAAGATAAATGATTTTTTACCAACTATTGTACCCTTCTAACATTTGGCGGTACAAGTTAAGTATGGTACGAAACTGATATATGTTGGTACTTGTTTAAATTAATATAGTGGTACAGACTACATTAAAAATGGTACTAGGGGTGTAATATGGTGGTAAGATCTATACTAATGATGGTAGGAGATACATTAATGATGGTACGTGCATGGTGTAATATAGTGATATAGACTGAAATATATGGTGGTACAAGGTTAGCTTTCATGAAGAATACAATGGTCCAAATAAACATTTTCTTGGCTAAAAAAAAAGTTTCTTCTATATTAGGTTATTTATAATTTCATCCATATTTTAAATGGATATTTTAAACAGGTATCAAACTAATTTTGAAATTAAATAAAACCAAGTAACAAAAATATATACGAAAACATATGTAGCAGAATTCCATAACAATACATATTAAATTTCAACTAAGGAATCCATTAATACAAATATAATATATGACAAAAACTTACATACCGGATTTGTACTACCAAAAGGTATATTAGTTTTATATTAATGTAGATTTATAAGATATTTGGTGTACAACTGAAGGTATTCCGTATTAGTAACATACTCATAAGATATTATTTATATAACTGAAATATATGTTTACATTTTACTTGTTCAGTGAAATGCATTAGTTGTATATTTATAAGATATTAATTGTTTACTCATAAAATATTACTTGTATAACTGAAATATATGTTTTAGTGAAAAATACTAGTGAAAAATTATGTCTTAGTGAAAGATATTAGTTCTATATTCATAAAACATTAGTTGCTTACTTTTAAGATATATATTACTTGTATGACTGAAATATATATTTTAGTGAGACATATTAATTATATATTTATAAGGTATTTACTTGTATAACATGAATAAATGTTTTTGTGTAATATATTACTTAAGGTATTACTTGTTATATATAAATGTATTAATCGTATTATTTAAAAGTATTAGAGTTGAGAACATGGGTATACAGGATAAAATCACATTTTGTCCCACAACTATCGCTTTTTTTCGCAAATAATCCCATAATTATTTACTTTTTCAATTTAGTCTCATAACTCAAATAATTGCTTGATTCTGGTCCTAATATCATAGGAAATTTCAAAATTGACCGGAAAATTGTCACATGAGTTGCACATGACATCCAATTTAGAGGTTTCCGACGATGACTAATGACCTGACATGACCTGTAATTATTCTATTGGTTGAAGCATTAAAACTAATTCTAATTACAGAGCATGCCACGTCATTAGTCATCGCCGGAAATCCTAAATTGGATGTCACATGCAACTCCCGTGATAATTTTCCGATCAATTCTGAAATTTCGACGACATTGGGACCAAAATCGGGCAATTATTTAAATTACAAGACTAAATAAGAAAAACAAATAATTATGAGACTATTTATGAAAAAAACGATAATTATGGGACCAAAATTGATTTTATCTCTGGATATACTATATGCCATGAGCACACCAACCTTTCTTATAATTATATAAAGGGTATAAACCGGAATCCTAATTTCAACGAAGTTTTTTCCCTTCCGATCGAAATTTGTACCAAACCCTATTTTAAACCACCTATACCTACGTCTTAATAATTAGGATTTGGGCGGATAAGATAAGATGCCCACGCGAAACCATACTCTCTGGTCAGCAAATTAGATAAAATCGTACGTATATAGTGGCACATTTAGAACGAGCAATTTTCTTCCTTTGGCCACTGGACCTTAAATCTCTGTATGTGCTGATAATCATGAGTTACTAGACCATTTCATTTATTATTATTATTATTTTTGGGTATTTAAACTTTAAGAAAAAAGGGGAGCATGAATCAATCTATTATTCTGTGTTTGTCGTGACTCGTCTGAAAAAGAATAAAAAAAAGTAAACGTAATAACAAAATATAGGAAAGAAAAAGATATGAAATAAACTATAAATTTTCAGCATATAACTTAGGTTGTGTCTATTTTTTTACCACAAATTTTATGTAGTTTGATTTTGGTCATTTAACTATTATTTTTCTTTTTTTGCTTTTTTTTTTCTTTTCCCAATTTTAGTCCAATTTTACCTGAAATGTCAATTTTTGTCTATGTTGATGCAAGAATCGAAAATCTACATCAACAATTACAAAGTCTGCATAGGCAAAAAATCAAATAATGAAAATTGAAAAACTTAATAGTTGGATTACCAAAATTGTCCGTAAGAAAATGAATATGATGTAAGTTATAACAAGAATATTGTAATTTTTTCAAAAGGAAAAAAAAAAAAGAAAAGAAGAATAATATATGCACCGTTGAAGAAGCCATTGAAGAGCAAAGTGCTCTTGCCTAAATTGAAGAGTTGCTCTACATAAAGAAGGTTAATTGCTCAACAAATTGGGATTTTAAAATTCAAAACCCTACGCATCACACCATCATAAAAAAAAAAAAAGTAATTTTAATTGACAAAAACTTATATACCCGAGATGTATGTATCTTTAAAGATATTATTAGTTTGATATTAGTTATATACTCATAATGTATTAACTGTATATTAATAAGGTATTAGTTGCATACTCATAAGATATTACTTGTATAAGTGAAATATATGTTTTAGTGAAACATATTTGTTGTATATTCATAAGGTATTAGTTGTATATTTATAAGATATTAGTTGTTTACTCATAAGATATTTACTTGTAAAATTGAAATATATGGTTTACTGAAAAATATTACTTAAGGCATATATTAATTGTTACATATAAATATATTATTAATTATATTATTTAAATATATTAGAGTTGAGGTGGTGCACACCATATCATAGGTCACACAAGCCCTACTCATTTTAATTTGATATTTATGGTTTTTCAATAGTTATTAATGGTGATTTGCGAAAATGATTTTATTGTGTTGATATTTACTTGGTATAATGCATGTGAATTTGAAATCTTAACACATTAGGGAAAATTACAATTTATGTTCTCTAATTTAGACATTGCTCAAAATTTTTACACCAATTTTACATATTTCAAATTTGATCCTCTAATTATTAATTTCTTTTTAAATTTTGGTTCGATTTTCAATTTTTACTTACATGGATTACGGAATCGCTAAAGTGGAGTTTCCAATTCCGGGGTCCATGTAGGCAAAAATAGATATTTCAAGTAGAATCGGACATAAATTTGAAACAAAGTAATAATTAGAGAATCAAATTTGAATATATACAATTGATGGTAAAAAAAAAAAAGATAAAGTCTAATTAAGTTACAAGATGAAATTTTTTTCCCAATTCATTTATATCTTATTGATAACATATAATTAAGTCATAATTTGCAAAATTTAGTTTCTAGCTAATTTCCAATTTACTATTTTTAACCTACTTGCCTTTTATTTTCGGTGGAAATATAAATATTTTAAATGTTAAATGCTTCAAATCCTTATGTTTTTCTACTACTATTTGTACAGTGAAGAAAAAAATTTAGAGCCCATTTTAAAAACTCTACTCTAATTAAAATATCGTAAGATTTTCCCTTAATACATAACGTATTTACATATTAAATCATAAGGGTAACATCTAAAAGACAATGATTATTTGATAGGTGCAATTAAAAACTTAGATGTGCGTTTGAAAAGTTAGTTAAAGTAACAAGTGAGGTTACAAAATTATTTTGGTTATAGAATAAATTTGAAATAAATTACCATTGTTAAGAATTGGCTTTAATTATATCTAATCCATATATGTAGACAAAAGTGAAATAGTAATTTTTTTTTAAATCTACAGACTTCTCCAACAATATACAAAAACACTACAATTTTTACATTATTTTCATATAAAAACTGTTACTCATCTCCAACAGAATACACTAGTATTCACACTAAAAATGAATATTTCTTAATATTCCATAAAAACAAAAGAAAAATATTTTAAACTAAGATTTGACTTTGTTGGATCCAATAAAAATGTTGGTTTACCGTGATGATATAATGTATTGCTAGAGTGAAATTATTTTAGCCCATGACAAATTCAACACACTACTAAAGATCCTCAAATAGTAAATATAATTGGAACAAGTTCTAAATATAAGGCTTAAATATAAGATAAGGCTTAAACAATCAAAATACTCGACAATGATTTATTTGTAAAAGAAGTAAAACGAGGTCCTTCCTGCCTAACTTTTCGAAAATCTGGCCCTCAATTATATCGTGTTATAATTAAAAACGTATTATAATACTTCGACCACAAAAAAAAGAGAAAAAATCTTTTATGTTTTCAAATTGATATTGATTTCAAACCTGAGATTGGAACTTCTCAATATGTATGTATTACAGTAATACATATGCTCCGGCCACCAAATTTCACGCACAAGGATTTACTAGTCAACGATCAAACATACAAAACTTTTGACTTAATTAGGAGAATATTAATTATTACTGAATTATTCTTGCTAATCTCCTCTTTAAAATCAAAAGGTTACAATATTTAATGAAGATTCATAATTGGAACAGCCAAGTCAAAGATCATACAATACAATTAGAGAAAATTAGACTTAAAACTGAGATTTGGAGTTGTTCATGACTACAATAAAAATAGTATTAATCCCCAATAACACAACTGAGTTGGTAAAGACCTTTGGTAATGTAGGAGGAAATCTTCAAATTTAATAAAAAAAAGTTGTATATATTACTCCCTCTATCCCGCTCAGATTTGCACGTAGAGACGGACACGGAGGTTAAGAAAAAACTGTTTTTGGGCACGGAGGTTAAGAAAAAACTGTTTTTTGAGTGTTAATGTTGAATAGTAAAGGGCAATTTTGTACATTTTATTTGCCATTTTTGGAGTGTGCAAATCTGAATGGGACGGCCGAAAACGGAAAGTGTGCAAATATGAGCGGGACGGAGGTAGTATTAATTAGGTATAAATTATGAATGTGTTGCCATATTTATAGTTATATTTTAACAATTATATATATTAAAAGTCTGTTTGTGATCTTTTTATCTATAATAATTTAAAATTTATTTTACTAATTTCAAATTTATAATTTTATTTATAATCATCATATTTCATATTTGTAAACACATCTTTACTTTGAACATAATTTTTTAATTCAATTTTTTGAGTTTACTGCTATGTTGAAACTACTACATATCAATTAAAAGAAGAGTTTGTTATCCCTTTTGCCTAATAAATTTGGGGGGTCAGGCATATCGAACGGTAACTTTTCAAGTTGGCAATTTAGAATAATAATTTTGAAATTTCGAAAAACTATACCAAACATCAGCCCAAATGACATGTGAAATGCACGCAGAATCCTAATTTCGAACCTTTTGGGCTTGATTTGTTGATATCCTTACACGTGACGGTCACATATTAAATTGAAATACATTAATTGTCTTTAAAAGAAATTAAAATACACAAAAACCATTAAAAATACATTAATCAAAGAAAATTGAGTTCATACATAAGAATTGAAATTTACATTCCAAATAATAATTTCAAAATCCTGAAATTTTTTAATTATAGTTTTTCATATCCACACTTAATTAAAAATATCAAAATAATTTTTATAAAATAATAATTAAAAATATAAGTTATAATATTGATATATATTAAAATTTCCAGTAATTAAAAAACCAGTTATTAACTGTATGATGGGAACAATTTCCGCATATTTTTATAAGCCAAATATGTTTGCGCCTTTTGTTTTCAAAGAAAAGGGTTTTATAAAAATCTTCTATATAATCTTAATAATTAAATTTAAAACTATGTCTTTCAGTAGGATGTAAAACTTCCTTCTCAACAAGTGGGGATATTCCCCATTCCTCAAAAGACATAATCTTCTTGATTGTAAATTTTGAATAAGCATACTCATACAGTTGGGTATTTCCAGAAGTGAAATATTCAATATCAACACTTTCTAGTGCTATAAGCACTTGTTCGTAGAACCCCTTAGTTTATAGGATCCATTTACAAAGGTTGCACTTGGAACATATCTTTACATAATAGTCCATTGGTTATTTTTCCACTGTATATCCCTCTTTTCTATAAAAAGAATTAGATCTCTGTGATCATTTTTTTTAAAGAGTGTATTACTCTTTTCTTCTGTTGCCATATTGACATAAGAAGTTTGAGGAGAATTAGGAATATCATACTTTTCTTATATTTTCTTTTTAAGAAAATCTTGGAAATCTCCAAATGGATGATGTTTATTAGGAATGTTACCTGATGAGTATTTACTATCAGAAAAAAGATAGAAATTATTCAAGAAAAAATTAAGGAATGTAAGGATCTACTTAGAAGAGAAAATCCAAATTATGATCCAATACAGATCGAACTATTCAAGCTTCAAAATATATTGAAGCATCTCAAAACTCAAAGTTCTCTTTTCTTTGCATAAAGGGATAATTCAAGAAATTGTGACAGATAAATGGCAGATAGGATAGGACCATCACTTTTGACCTTTGAGGCAAAATAATCATATTCTAATAGATAGTGGACGATAAGTCCAACACTTTAAAGAATCTTTACTATTTGCTTTTAAAAATCAATCTTATTTAAAAAAATTCAAATACAAAATTAACAAAAGTTTATATTAAAATTAAACTGAAAAATTAATATTAATATTTTAAAATTATTATTAAAATTAAAAACATTGGTATCACACCCCGTTTTCATAACTTAAAATATCAGAGTTTTCATTGCAGGCGTGCAACAAGAGAGAGAATAAAACATGCATTTAAAGCTTTATAGAATAACGAGCGATAAAAGATCATCCATAACAAGAACTTTACAAATTTTAAACTTGTGATTTTACATATCAAAACCATCGGCGTATAGTCGGAAGAAAACATTGAAATCTAAGCAGCGGAAATTCATACAGGATCCATTAACAGAAAAGTGGTTTAACTTTACAAACGATTAACAACATTGTTTAGAAAACTAATGTTGGTCTCAAGTGTCAGAGGTTCAGAGGGGGTGAATAAACCTCTATCGATTTTTGAACTTTGAAAACTTTTAGTGAACATGTTTCTGATTATGGAAAGAATGCAGTAACCTGACTCGATTTAGAAATCTGGTAGTATGCTGTATCAGGTTCCTATCTCGGTATCACAGTATGCAGCGGAAAATAAACGATAGTTTCTGTTTGGAAAACGTTTTCTTTTGCAAGTATGCTTTTATCAAGGGTTTTAACAGAATGCTTATGATGTATGCAACAAGATATATCAATGCAATGTGATGCAGATAGAAACAAACAAATAAACACTTATGGCTTATAGTGGTTCGAAGGTGGTGTAATCCTTCTACGTCCACTCTACTCCTTCCTAGAGGAGGAACTTTGTTAAGTCAGTTCGATTTACAAGCCTCAGCTTTACAAACCTCTTCCTAACACAAGTTTACGTACTAGAATCAACAGATTCCTAGGTAAAATCCCACACAGGGTACAAATCCAACACATGACAAATAACCTACACAAGACTAAACACTTAGCGAGGATTTAATCCTACCAACTAAGGTACACCAAACTAAAACAACCTAGCACACAACAAATGGATAAAAAGTATATAGGTTCTTCAATTGGTGCAG
Source organism: Scutellaria galericulata (assembly GCA_946896805.1). Lineage (NCBI taxonomy): Eukaryota > Viridiplantae > Streptophyta > Magnoliopsida > Lamiales > Lamiaceae > Scutellaria > Scutellaria galericulata. The sequence continues at coordinate 4,455,457 of OX335788.1, forward strand.
TAAGAAAACAACCTTGAACTTGAGAGCTCGAGTGCTTGAATAGCTGCTTCTTGAAGGTTGAGTGACTGAACTCGGAAGACTTGAGAAAGTGAGAGCTTGAGAGCGTTTGCAATATGTTCAAATAAAACTTTTGTTGTTCAGTCGTTTCCAAGGTCACTTCACCCTTCTATATATATCAGTTGGAAAAATACCCGTTGTAGAGAGGCATTGTCCTTATGTCATTTCAAAAGTGATCTTCAAATCTTTACAATTAATGCATCTGAAATTTGGCTACTGAACCTCGTCCTTCTTTGATCCGCATTAATGGCGCCACTCCTCGGTTACAGTGCTTTTACAGAGCCGCGGGTTCAGGTGGCATCATCTCATTAGCTTGGCACAAATCTCTATCTAACGGATTCTTGACATGAACCATTCCTCGTATGATATTCAATATATACCTCGTACTGCATTGAATAGATGAGATATACTTACAACTTTCTTCTTAGATTGCAGTGGCTATTTATTGTTCTGTGCCAGTCTTTTGATATGCGTCAGCTTTCTGTTTCAGAACAGCTTCCTGTTCTCGAAACCTGCAGTCAGCTTCCAGACCTGCTTTCTGTTTCTTCTGCCCACTGATCCTGGTTTCTACTTCAGCTTTTTGTCCTTCCCATCCGAAGACAGACTCCAGGACTTTTCAAAACCTGCTAAGGATCAGTCTTCTCTATCTTTCTGATATAAACGACTTAGAATACGTGTGTAAGAGTTGTAAACTTATCAGACTATAATCCACTTATAAAACATGGAAAATGGGTACTCTAAAGTCTCATCTAATATTACATTGTCTCATCAAAACCTAGTCAGAAATATCCCAACAACTAAAAATTGAAAAGAAAATTGACACTTCTTGATACGACACCTCTCTTTCTACACTTCTCTATTTTCATCATTTCCTATAGTGTGTTTATACATGGGGTGAGTGCGTTGAATACATTCGTGGGGATAATTTTCATGTTTGAACATTTATTAAACAGTTAAGTTATTCAAACATTTATAAATACAACAATTAGACACAACACGTAAAATCATAGCACATAACTGTAGATAGGTGCAGGAATAACCCGTCTTATCCTATAAATGATTTTTATAGCGCTAGTGCTTTTTACGGACCACCAGTCCTTCTGTAGCATTTTTTACGGACCATTAGTCCCTCCGTAGCATGAATGTGGACCTTAGTCCCTTCATAACATAATCATGATATGCATGTATGCACATAGTATTCACAATACGTAATCACGATACATAGGGTTCAACAATTCATTACGTTCCATAAGCGTTTCATTAACATTAAGTTCACATGCATGCGTTCGTTCATCATCATTCATACATCAAATACAGAAACGTAAAACTTTTAGGGACTAAAAGTTACCCCCACCTTATTCGGTGGTGATCCCTTGTGATACTTGAACCCTAAGCCTAAGATCTTTCATTAGCTTGAAAGCCTACATATGCAAACGAGGGTTCTTAGATTCCTTATTATGTTAATTATACATAAATTAATATAGAAACTCTCTCAAAGAAGAAGCGTTAAAGGAAAGGATATGAAACCAAAGCTTGAATCTTGATAATAGGGTTTAAATGAATTGATTAAAGTTTTAATCGAGGAAAAACGAGCTTAAATGGAGTTTTAAAAGCTTAGGGGTATTTACGTAAAATTTGGAAATGTTGACTTTGATCCAGGGGTCATTTTGTAAAATCAGAAAAGATTTATGGTCCTTTTGATATATTTTAAAACCTTTGGGGTCAAAATATAATTTTCAAAAGATTTGAGGGGCTAAAACATAAAACTTAGAAAATTTTGGGGGTTAAAAAGGAATTTCGAAGACTTTGACTAAAACAATATTTTAGAAAACTTGAGGGCTATTTTGCAAAAATCTAGAGGTTTGCGATTTGGTCCTTGAACTTTTTGAATTTGTGGAGGAAGCCCTCCACCACAAACCCTCACCCTTATCGCCACCCGCCACGAATCCACAGCCGGTGACTCCACCACACACACGCCCACAGAAGCGCGCACACACACAAGCACGCACCCGGCACCCGGAAGAGACGTAGCGCTGTCAAGCGACGACACACCCATGACGAACCAGCCCTGTTGACGCGACCACGCGCGCCGGCCACACCCAATACTAGACTCACCGGCGCGACTCCGTGCGCCGGCCACAACCAAACACTAACATAGCCCTGGTGCGTTAGACGTGCGCCCACAACACAACCCCCGACGCGCGCCCACCAACACAGCATCACCGAACGACGGCACACATACACCCATGGGACTCACTGGCACGACCCCTTGCGCCGACAACAACACCACGACGGCGGCAGACAGAAACAACAGGGAAGAGAAAAGAGTGAAGAGAGGGAATGAGAGAGAAAGGGGTTTGGCCACCCCTTCATCGACCGATTCACGACGAATGCAGTAGGGGTTCGACGATCAGCGTTTGGATCTGGAACAAGCTCAGCGAGAGCTTCGAAATGACATAAAATTCGGGCCGAAAGGAGAAGATGACGACGACAGCGGCCTAAAAATAGAGAGAGAGAGAGAGTGAGAAATATACCTTATCCAAAAAGATCCAAAACTAACCTATGTGTGATCCATTGTTCTTTTTATATGTTTTGATTTAGGCCACGGGCCCTCAAATGGGCTGTCCATTAACTGATAAATCTAGGTTTTCGTCACGTATCACCGATCGATTATGAATTATAGCCCGATAAATTACTTATGCATTATTTTGTTTTTCTAAAATGCACATAATAAAATCAAACAATTAGGGGTTAAATTATTTAATTAATTCAATTATGCATCATTTTATTCTAGACGTTACCATTGGAATTTAAACTAAATTAATTTTAATTTATATTGTATTATTTTATTTCATATTCAAAATAAAATTATGAAATTTGACGAAATAAAAATATATTAATCAATTAAGATTTTCTTGACACATTTTAATAAAGTTATTTTTTCTTTATTCGATTTTCTTTGATTAATGTATGTATATTTTTTTCCAGTTTCAGAATTTAAGCAAAAAATAAAACAAAGGGTTTCATGTGCGATTTGAGATCAATTGGGTTATTTGGACTAAACTTCGGTAAAATTTTTCAAATTTTCAAAAGTTATTGTCCTGAATTGTTTGCCTGAAAAGTTACTATCTGAAAATCACATACCCCTATTTATCAAGCAAAATGGATAGTAAACTCTTTAAAAAAGTCAAATGCACCAAATTTTAAATATTTTAGTTATGATATTTTCTTTATTTAAATAACTAATTAAAAATTATACATTATGATATGTCATGCATTGAAAACAAAATTTAATGTTTTAATTTGGAATTATGATTTGTATAAAAAAAATTTAAAACCCTCTTAAGAATTACACAAACAAAATAAAATTGACAATAAATAAAATTACAAATAAGAATGATAAATTTAAGACACCATGATAAATATTTTAGTTTTGATATTTATTAAAATATGCAATGTATAAGGGAAAATTGGTAAAAATACCCCTATATATACCATACGTATGATCTTACCCTTTAATTTTTTGATTTTTTAAAAATACCCTGTATGTTGGCGCTTCTTGTTAAAAATACCCCGTCACCTGTTGTAGGAGGTAACTCGCTGACGTGGCCGGTTATTTCACACGTGGATTTAATTTCTCTTTTTTTTTACCAAGTCAAACACTAACTGCCAAGTCACACAAGCCACACAAGCCTCCCACATATTTCGAAGAGGAGAAAAACCCAAATCCCCAAATCAAAGAAAAACCCTATTTCGAAGAGGAGAAATCCAAACCGAATTCTCTCTCAAATAACCTCTTGAAAGCATCAACAACAGCCTCTGATGCTGCTTGTCTCCATTCGTATCCCACAGTTGGAATTTCTCAACTCTTCAAAATTCCTCTTTGTTTTCCCTCCAAAATGCTATGTTCAGGTTGGATTTTAAGTATTTCTCCCGCCACGATGCCATTTTATTCATCCCACTCAAGATGCTACCTCCATGGAAAGCTTGAATCCATTCTCAAATGACGCTCCATGGCGTCTGACGGCGGCGTCTTCCCGATCTCCGCCTCTTTTGGTTCTGATTCCTCCGATGATAAAAGCTCCACACCGTAAGGATATAAACTAAGTTAATTTTGTTTTTGTAGTTGGCTAGGAATTATTATTTTGGGGGCGTTTGGTTGCAGATTTTGTATAATAGAAGGGCCTGAGACGGTGCAGGATTTTGCAAAAATGAAATTGAAGGAAATTCAGGATAATATTAGGAGTCGAAGAAGTAAGATTTTTTTGCGACATCCGTAGAAATTCGACACAAAGCCACATCCCAATTCAACAAGAAATTAGACAAGAAAAACAGAAACCATACATCCCAATTTCGGCATTCACTTCTTCCCGGATTGTGTGAAGTCCACGAGCATCTTAAAGAAGATCTCAAGCCACAATAGCAGAATTCTCCCTCGTTTGAAGAATTTGACATTCTTTTTGTGGAAGGGTAAGGAAAAGTGAGGTGTTATGTGTAGAGAGGATTTGAGAGGGAATGTTTGACTGTTTTAAGAGGATTTGAGAGGGAAATGGTGGATTTTCCCTCCCTTTCTCAATTGACATAGAAAAAAGAACAAAAAAAACCTAAAAAACAATTACACATGTGTATTTACCTGTCACGTCATCATGTGACCGGTTAGTTACCTCCTACAACAGATGACATAGTATTTTTAACAAGAAATGACAACATACAGGGTATTTTTAAAAAGTCAAAAAATTAAAGGGTAAGATCATACTTATGGTATATGTACGGGGTATTTTTACCAATTTTCCCCAATGTATAACAAACTGAAAAAACATAAAAATGATAAATTGGATGTGTGATGTATTGAAAACAAATTTTAAATCATTAAGTTTTAATTTGAAATTATGAGACATATACAATTTAAACCTCCTTCAAAATTTCAAATACAAATCAAATTTGAAAATACATAAAATTACAAATAAGAATGATAAATATTTTAATTCAGATTTTTTTTTTTCATATATGCAATGTAATAACCAAACTAAATATCACAAAAATGATATGTCATGCATTGAAACCAAATTTTAAATGAAAAGGTTTTAATCTGAAATTATCGTTTGTTTACAAAATTCAACACCCTTAATCCCTAAAAAATTACAAATACGAAACAAAATTTACAATAAACAAAATTACAAGTAAGAATGATAAATAGCAGATTTTGTCCCACGAGTCACAAGGTCACATGGAGAGTAGTAAAAATAGTCGCATAAGATAATTTCATCCAAACTAACGGGCACATGAGAGGCACGTGTGCTCGTCGTTTGTTTGATGAGACTACTTTTTTAATTTTATCGAAAAATTGATGGGACTATTTTTGCAATACTCAAAAATCGTGGAACTATTTTTACAACATTTTGTTCTAATGGTACTACTTTTGCAACATATAAGACCAAAACGAAATGACCTCATGGCTTGTGAGATGACATTTACAATTTCCTTTAATTATTCAGTTAGACCAAACTTCGCTACCTATAATACAAATTTATTTTCACAAATTAATTTTTATTTATGAGTTATGAATTGTGGATTTGATTGTGACTCACACTCTTGCAAAAATATAATGAGCCCAAGTCCATGAAAAACAGAGACAAAGCGAAAGGAGAAAAAAAAAAAAAAAAAAAAAGGACAAATATTTATCATGCCTTCAATATGAGTACAAATATATAATTAATAGTAGTTGAATACTGTTATACTCTTCTCTACATTTTACTAATTGTTTTCATTTTCTTGAATTTTGATGAGATTACAACTCGTCCAATCTCAATGAATATCTGTTTGTCAGTCATCTATTTTGAGAAGTCAATAGACTATATTTACTAGTCTACTTGAGATATAGACTCACGACTCACCATTTAATTGAACTAGAATTAATTGGTCAAAAATGAGTTAAAACTTAATTTTTCTTGCGTACTTTCCGCTTAAGTTGTATGTTATGGACGAGGACTTGGGTCAATAAAAAACTATTTGAAATCCTATTCTTCATTGTTTCAAGGGTTAGGTAAAGACCCTTCCAGTAAATCTATATCATTCAGTAATTATCTCCATATATTCTACAATTCAAATCTATCTTATCTAAAGTAATTAAATAAAATGATGGAATTTCAATTTTGGTCTCCTAACATATTTTTCAATTTTTGACAGTTAAGTGTTTGTATTCCAATTTTGGTCATCTATATTTTAGTTTTTTCTAACTTTAATCGAATTTTAGTCGAAATTTTTAAAATCGCTAATGTGGCCATCGAAATTCTGATTTGTTAGCCAAATTCCGACAAAAATTAGACTAAAATTTGAAAGAATTAAAATATAGAAGATCAACATTGAAAAACAGATATTTGATTGTAAAAAAATGCAAAGTGTATACAAGATCGAAATTGGAAAAAACAAAAAAGATAGTTTATACTCCCTCCGTCCCTTAACACTTTGCACACTTTCCTTTTTAGTCTGTCCCCAAACATTTTGCACACCAAAAAATGACAAATTTTATCACAATTCTTACCCTCACAATACACACTTATTTACACACAATGTCATTATTTTTTCACAAACATTCAAACTAATCCCTCCATTAGAAAAAAGTAGAATTGACCTTTATACCCTCATTTATAAAACAATCATTTAATTTTTCTTAAAAACTGTACACAAATAAATGTGCAAAGTGTTATGGGACGAAGGTAGTATTAGCTGAGAAACAACTTATATACATGTCTCAATCTTTTTATTTTTAAATTCTGAAACATGTCTCTAATTGCATGTACACTCATTAACTCATTCTTCCACTTCTCTCTCCTCTACACCATAATTCCACTAATAATAAGCAATTCCTCTTAATTACTACATTCATCATTTTTTGTTACAACTTATTACTTTCTTTATTTTATATTTTATATTCCTGCACCTTCCTGCACACATGTCAAGATGACACCTTATTATTTTAATGAATCAAATCTAAAAATAAAGTATAATGAATATTTTATTGATTATTTGGCTAGTTACTCTGTCATAACTAGCAGAATGGTTAATTTTGGGCGGTGGAATCTTTAGAGAGTTAACTTGCACATGCATTCATTTTTCTTTGGTTAATTTAATTATTTGTCATGAGTGTAGTTGCTCTTGGTAGATGAAAATATCGGTACTTTGATTTTACAGAAATATTGATGGATATATCGATTTTGGTGGAAATATTGAATTTTTTTTTAAATATAGAAACTTTGTAAGAAAATTGAAAAATATATCTAATAGTTTACAGAATATTATAACTAACATTAATACATATATTAAACTTAAAATTTCAAATAAAATGATATATTTACAATAAATATAGAAATACATTAATATTATATACATCATAATCCTTTTATTAAATTTCAAAAAATTAACTAAACTTCATTAAATTATGAGAGGAACCTAAATGCTAGTGTACTAATTATTTTTAAACAATTTAACTAAATTTGTTTAAAGTAATTGTTTGCTCTACTAATCACTCATAGACAAAAATATAGATATATAGAAAGAGAGATAAATAACTCAATTTTAATAGATATCCTCCAAATACCCCATAAAAAGATTCATAATAAAAAAGAAAAAAAAATTCATTTAAATTAAATTCATAATGTAAAGGGAAAAAAAAGGAAAAGAAATCAGCAGCAAGGAAGAAAAGAAAAAAAAAGGAAAAAAAATTAGCAAGAAGGAAGAAAAAAAAAGAAAAAAGAAAAAGAAATTAGGCATGTGGTGGCAACGCAAGTGGCACAGTACTCGAAATATCGCGATATATCGTGATATTTTGTTCGAAAACGATATATTAGTGATATATTCGCGATATTTCGCGATATTTTTACAGAAATAAAATTACACCCCAATATTATTTCGGCCCCTCAATTTTCGCGATATTTCGTCGATATATCACGATATTTTTGTCCTTGGCTCTAACATCCAAACTACTGAGTTTAATTGCAAGACAATCAATAGCTAGTAGCTAGGGGACGACTAAGGAGTTTCCCAACTAAAATAAGTAAATTCAGGTCGGGTAAAATATTTTTTAAGTCCCTTAATTTAGGTTTTATTCAAAAAATATCTCGTAAATTCGATATGTTCAATTTTGGTCATGTATATATAATGAAATGTTCAATTTAAGGACTCCGGGCATTATCGGCCACTTAAGTCGCTGGATTTGGCATGTATGTCCTTAAATTGGACATTTTATTATACATACATGACCAAAATTGGACATGTCAAACTTACGGGATATTTTTTGGACAAACCTAAGTTACGGGACTTAAAAAAAAAATTGTAAGATATTTTTATATTTCTAAGAAGATTAAATAAAGTTTTCATTTTTAAACCTTATTCGTACATGAATGTTTATCTTGTTCAATTATTTGTCAATGATTGAGTATGTTTAATAATATTAAAAGTAACATTTAGGAGATGAGAAGGCATCTTCAACGATATATAAAAAAATACTGCAACTTTTATATTATTTTAAAGTAAAAACGGTTACTCATCCTCACTAGTCTGTACTATTTTTTTGTATTAAAAGAAATATTCCATAATATTCCTTAATTCATCAAATTTTTTATTTTCATAATTTTATAACTTAAAAAAATATAATTAATATGATTAAACTTATTTAATATAATTGTTAATAACATTTATAATTTGTATAGTATTTAAAATTTTATGATACATTCAAATAATCATGATGATTATTATTATTCAAATAATATATAGTATTATTTAATATTTTAATTGCATATTATTAAAGTCCTTAAATATTAATAACTGATAGAATAATTTTGAAATATAATAAAAATCAAAATTTAAAGAAATCAAAATAGAAAGAAAAAAATGAATGGAAAGGAAAAGATCAAAAGAAAAGAAAATGAAAAAAAAAATTGACGCATGATTTGACCTACGTTGGATCCGACGTAAGGTTAATAGTTAAGATATTTTAGAGTGAATTTTTAAAGTACACTTGGAGTTAAAAAAATTTAAAATTTTAATAATACATCCACACGTTAGAGATGCACTAAATATAAGATTGATGATCATATAACACAAATTAGCATATATCAGGAGATACTGTATTGGGTTTGTGAAAGAAAAAAAGATTATCCTGAACACTTTTGGAAATTAGCTTTTTAAAATTAACTAAATATATTAATTTTAATGATTAATTTTAAAATTACCAAACATACTCAATCATTAACAAATAATTGAACAAGACAAACAATCATGTGTGAATAAGATTTAAAAACGAGAACTTTATTTAATCTTCTTAAAAATATACAAGTGTCTTAGAAATTTTTTTTAAGTCTCGTAACTTAGCCTTGTCCAAAAAATATCCTGTAAGTTTGACATGTCCAATTTTGGTCACGTATGTATAATTAAATATCCAATTTAAGAAGTCACATGCCAAATCTGGCGACTCAAGTGGTCGACGATGGCTAGAGTCCTTAAATTGGACATTTTATTATACATATAAGACCAAAATTGGATATGTTGAATTTATGGGATATTTTCTAAACAAGGTCTAAAATACGGGATTTAAAAAATATTTTACTCATTCTAGCCCATTTTCACTTTTCTAATTGTCGAATTAACACAAAACCATTTGTAATAAAGAAATCGAGCTCATTGATAAACTAATTATTGACATTAATAGCTAAGTGTAAGACTTTTGTAACATTGTGTCTTATAAATTTAATTTTGTGAAAAAGATTAATCCAACACCCCACAAAATATAAAGAGATTAATCAGTAAAAATTGATTTAAATTGTGGATAATGAGATTCTACCTCATAAAATTATATGTATGAAACAAGTTTTTATAAGTTTTTGCAAATAACTAACACAATGCCTATGAATTTGGGTGACATTTGAAATTGAGTATCTAACAAAATTGGTGGACTGTAGTCATTACGATCATCAATCTAACTAGAGTAATATAAACAATCTTAATACTTTCACATGGTAGTCAACCTATATTAAAATGAATAATAAATTCGTATATAACAAAACATTTCATTCCCAGATAAATATACCCGTGACCTTTCCGAAATAAGGAAAGTTGTATATATTAATTAATTAAGGTTGTAAAGTCTAACATACCATATTCTAGTCCTCTGTTCATATCTCACACTTCAATGTGGGACCCAGTGTTTGGTTAAAGTTTAATTCACAAAGAGACATTATAGGATGTAAGAGCACATATTAATAATTTATAGCTAAAAGTAAGCAGAATGACAGCTTGTCTTTAACTTTGATTAGAATTTATGGGTTTCTCACAAATTTAATTTTATAAGATAAATGAATTCATAATAATTCACACAATTTACATGTGAATTTATGAAAACAAATTTTGTTTATAGATAATGGGGTTCCATCTCATGAACAGTATTCGTGAAACCTTTCTCTTTACCTATTTTTTTTCTCTTTGAAATTGATGGTCGATTTGATAGCAAATTAATCAGCTCAATTTCACTTCAAATTATTGGGGATCAATTTCAAATCCACATCATCAATTCCGACGTGCACATCAGCTAAAATTGATTTTTCGATCATAATCGGATTAAAATAAAAATAAAATAAAAAAGGCAGTTAGAAGACCTAAAATAAACTACGTAAAATGAGTTGTATAAAGTGGATAAAACCTGTATTATAGGATGAAACTTGATATTTTCCCATGTTATAATAAATGCTTCAAAAAACTGCGAGGTAATGAGCAGCCGAATCACTGTCAGCTACAGTAAGCTTTAGCCAAAAAATCTGGTCCTCAACTATAATGAGGATTTTTGTTTGATGAAAATAATTGCAGGAATAGGGTTTCTGAATTGGAGATTTTTGTTTAGTGTAAACATTTGCTTGTTTTATTTTCTGTTTTTATCTATTGAATGCTTGTTTTATTTTCTGTTTTTATCTATTGAATTTTCTATTTTAATTATTATTATCCTTTTTTTTTTTTGGAAAATGAAGTGTATTCCCTTCCAATAATTTAATCTTACGTGGCATGATGATATGTAAATTTCAATGTCAATAAAAAATGTCACTTGTATACTAATATTACATATAGGCGAAATAATTGGACCGAAAAGCCCGAATTAAGAGTTCACATGCGTTTCACGTTAGATTTCAGACCAATTGAATTGTTCGAATTGAAATTGGGCAAAATTTTTGAATTTTAAAAAGTTTCTAAACTGTCAGCCCGAAAACTTTTTGTTCTAAATTTGTCGGACCAACTCCTAAAAAGTATTACATGTTAATTTGACAAAACCAGGACATAAACGGGAGAGTGTGGGTGCGAGCATAGGGGAGCATTGGTACAAGTTAAAACGCATGAAAACAAATTGGGTCGAGCATAATTCTAAACATGTACACTAGTTGTATATAAGTTCCTTTCTTCGAAATTATACCCTAACCTTTTACCTTTTCTTTAATTTGATTTTAAACGAGCAAAAGTATAAGAATAAACTAATATAAAAATATGAGTATGGGACCAAAACTTAAAAAGAACATACATTTTTCGTTTTGATTATGTATGCACTCATGCATATGTATATATTTGTGCATGACAACGAACAGATGACTTTCATCTTAATTCTTATAAGATCACTGTGTATGAAACTCAGAGGATAATTATATCGAATTGTACAAAAAAATTAATTCCTCCAGACCAGGAGCACTCGATTAACTATAGTACCATTACATCTCATTTTATTATATATACTGCATGTGTGAAATTGAAAGATGGCTATATATACACCAGTTATAGATCCCTATGTAATTTGCTAACATACATGTGTACGTGTAAATGAAAAGTGAATATACATCTAATATACTATCATCTGATGTAGCATCTCACGAGAAAGAGGGTTATATAGATGATAGAGGTTTGAAAATGAGTGGGATTCCATGCATAGGTCTAAGAGAGAGCATGATGGCTGGGTGATGGCAATAATTTGGGGAGAGAGAAAATGAAAACCTAGATAGAATTAGGGTTAACACTATTTTGTACTCCATGCCAGTTAAGTTCCTTCCAACACACATTCTCCCTCCAAATCCAAATGGCAAAAACCCCATCTTGTGATTGCACCCTCCATGTATACTCTCATCAAACCTCTCTGGTTTGAATTCATTTACATCTTTGCCCCATAGTTCTTGGTCGTGGTGCATCGATACCACGTCGATCCACATGTTGGTCCCATTTGGAATTACTTGCTTGCCCACTCGGATCTCCTGCCTTGCTTGCCTTTGTACGTTGGGAGCCGGAGGGTATAATCGTAAAACTTCGTTCATCACCCATCCCATCTGCATATGTAATAACAATGGAAATTTAAAAGTAGAATATTTCCGAACATGGAATTCAAAGTAGACTTGGGGTCCCATGTCCGTACAACATATGGACCATGGAAACATAACATAAATATATTCTATTCAAATGCAAAGTTGACTTTTCATAGAGGTTGCAACTTTGTATAAGGTTGACCACAATTGACCTCTAGTCATGATGGCTAAAAAACAATTTGGCAAACTAAACCATTCTTGAAAATTCTCATTTAATTTGCAATGTTTTCTCCTTTTATAATAAAAATTCAGCAAATTAAATAAACTTCATGCAAATTAACATATAAATATGCCAAGTACCTTTTTTAGGCCAGAAAGCATAGTGGCATCAGTGATCTCCCCATCTCCGACCACTAGTTTAATCTCATCTCTCAACTCATCCTGCCACGTAGGATGGACGGCGAGGAGGAACATAGTCCACGTCAGCGCCAGAGCCGTCGTCTCGTGGCCACCGAAGAAGAAAGTCTTGCATTCATCCACTAGCTCGGCGGTGGTCAACGCCCTCTTTTTCCGGCCATCCACCGTGTTGTCCGCCAGAAGCAACCCCAGAAGGTCTTTCTCCGGATTCCCTGTGGCTGGTCTATTGCTCCGTTCCACGATTATCGAATGGAGAAGCGCGTCTATTTCTCTCCCAAGCTCCTTAGCTTTTAGGGTTTGTTTAGGGTTCAACAGCTTCCCAAAGGGCACCCCTACAAAGCGGTTGGAATTGAAGAGAGCCATTTGCACCTCTCTTAATTTCTCCAACACTTTTCTGCCATTTTCATAACTCACTCCGAAGCTTGTTCGGGCAATTATCTCTCCAGCTGTTCTGATGATTTCTCTCTCTACGTCGATTTCTGGGTGGCCGGAGTTGACCAGCCCGGCCCACCGGTCCAGCATGTTCTTCGATGAGTCCACCATTAAGCTTGCCATAGCCTGTACAATTATATTCACGTTATACCATAATGTAAATTGAGTCAAATTATGTTATATTAAAATGATGTTATGGATAGTAATAAGATACCTTCAAGTTGGAGGGGGAGAAGGCGGGGGTGATAACGTGCCTGTGTCGAACCCAATCATCTCCTTCGACCATTACAAGACCACTGCCAAACATGGGCTTTCTATCATGTTTGAACACAGTTGGTTTTCCCCAAGCTTTGCCATTTATGTTGGATGACATCTGCTTCAGAAATTCAGGATCTGCAATGTAAAGGAATGGCTCTGTGCCTAGCCAGTATATCAACACTTTTCCTGCAAATTAGATATTCCAACATCAACAAATAATCCAACAGTTTATACATGCAAGGTTATTTTAGGTAATATTTCTTACCATGCAGTTTTTGCCACCTTGCAAAGTAGGGAAATGCAGTGGAATGTATATCATTGGATATGGTGCTCAAAGACAAGGAAGATGATGATGATGAGTTTGGATTTATCTTCTTGGACTTTTTCATATCATTAAGGTTTCCAATAGGGAAAGTGGGTTTTGGCCCAGAAAAGCCATTTGCTTTGAGCTTTCTATATGCCAAATAAGGAAAAACCCACCATGAAAACAACAACTTTCCCACCATAATCAATAAAACTAAGGCAGAAATTGAAGCTGCAAATAGTGGTAGTGATGATGATATTTCCATCTCTAATTATGTGTGTGTGTGTGTGTGTGTGTTTGCCTAGTTTGTGATGGGGTTTTGAAGTAATTTGTGATGATGAGTTTGTTCAGATTTATTGATGTGGATAAAGAATTAAAGAAGTGGTGTTATTTATAAGCAAAATAAAAGAAGCAGAAGGTCAAATAATTCAAAATGTTGACTACCGAGTTAATTTGGACATTTTTAATGGCTAGGATATGGAGATATTCTGATTTGTTTTATTATGTGTGGCTACACTAGATGTTTGCTATTTGAGAATTGTCAAAGTTAAATAAAAACAGCTGCTTTTTCAAAATAATATTCTCTTCTACTCGGCCCAAAGCGTGTAGGGTAGGTATGTAGTATGTACATCCTTGTCCCACATTCACAAAAAGTCTCACCCTCCCCCACATTCCTAAATTTAGGATTTACATATATTTTTGTTTTACAAACAAATATATATATATTTTTTATATATATTAAAACAAGATACAAGTTTTGACATGTCATTCAACCAAGAAGGATGAAAGAGCATGCAAAATGAAAGAAGATGCTAGTGGGTTAATATCATTTTCAATCTCATAACTTTTTTTTTTTTTTTTTAAGTTGGTACTATAATTATTATCTAATTTTTCAATTTACTCTCAGAACTCGATTGATTATTTGATTTTGGTTAATTTAGGTTGAAAGTTGAAAAAATTATGCTGGGAAATAAGCTTTTGAGGTTTTAAATTAAGGGTTTCCTGTAATCATTATTACGAGTCATGTCATGGATAATTTTTTTTCATTGATTTCACACTAAAAGCAAAAAATACAATATTTATATCACTAATACGAACTTCAGGTAATTTATATATGATCGCATCATGTTCACAATCAGCACAAAAGCGCAGACTACAACAAAAAAGGTTATATTTTTGTGAGATTTTCGTGACTACAAAAGTTATCAAGAAAAGTTTATTTTAACAATGTATTTAAAAATTTTTTTTGATAATATATATTGACAACTTATTGTCATAAAAAATCAATTAAAGAAAAATTAAAAAACGTAATTGCACAATATGTGGTGCCTAATGTATCAGTAACAACAACATTGTCCAAGAAAAAATATTTATGAAAAGACTAACTTTTAAGATAATAATTCAATCAACAAAATGTTTTTTTTTCTTTATGACAATTATATATCAATTTTTTCCCCACAACATTTTATTATTATTAATAAACATTTTTTTGTTACAATGATGTCCGACCTTTCAATTTCATCATGAAGGTTTCAATGTATAATTATATTAATCATATCATGTGCTTTACCATTATATTGTTCTCATATAAGCTTTATATATAAATTTTGTTATATCATGTGTTTTACCATTATAATATTATATAAATTTTTGTGATTTTGATATGAGGTAAAATGTTTTTACAATATATTTTTGTAATATTGGGTTATATATAATTATGGTTTTATCGATGAAATTATTTATTTTAATTCCACACATCCAAAAGTATACGGGCAATTAAACGTGTATGTGACATTTACCTGACTTTTATTTAAAAAAAAAAAAAATCAAATTAATGGTTTCAAAGTCAAACCTAAGATGTGCCTACGACTCCACGTGTATCTATCTCCGTCCAAAATATTTCGCGCATAAAGAAATTACAAGTCAACAATCAACATCAAACTCTAGAATTTAGGACCATCAACCCATAATCCACGGATTTCTTTTCAATTTTTCTTTGTGTATATTAGAAAATTATCATTTTATTTATTAATTTTATTTAACATTTTTCAATCCTTAATTTTAATAATTTTTTTCACATTTTTTAATAATTTTAATTCTTAATTTCTAAGGTTTGAAGTTCTCAGCCACATAAACAAAAAAAACTCTCTTTCTCTGATTTTAGCTTTCTACTGAATGAAGGAGCCTTTAAAATTAAGTTATTTCCTTGCCACTACTTCTTATCTCTTTTCCTCTCTTTAAATTAAGGAGGTCTCTTCATTTCTGTAAGTCGTTTTCTTCTGCGATGCACGGATTTCTTTTCAATTTTTCTTTGTGTATATTAGAAAATTATCATTCTATTTAATAATCTTATCTCACATTTTTTCAATCTTTAATTTTAATAATTTTTTTCACATTTTTTAATAATTTTAATCCTTAATTTCTGAGGTTTGAAGTTCTCAGCTAGATAAATAAAAAGAAACTCTCTTTCTCTGATTTTAGTTTTCTGCTTGAATGGAGGAGCCTTCCAAATTAAGCTCTTTCCTTGCTACTACTTTTTATTTCTTTTTTTTTCTTTCTCTAAATTAAGGAGGTCTCTTCATTTCTTTAAGCTGTTTTCTTCCGTTTCTTGCAGTTACATTTATTTTAAGTGGGAGAGAAAGAGAAAAGAGAAATATGTGTTTTCTTTAAAAAAATTGAAAAAGTGTCACTTGTCAACACCTGAAGAGAGCAAACCACACTTATATATATATGATTCTTAAATCTCCCTCTTTTAAATCAAATGGTTAATTAGATATAAAGAATATCCTATGGAGCAAAGTCAATTTGCTCCCTTTTTTATTGTCAATTATATATATATATATATATATATATATTTTTTTTTTTTCATTAAGACTAAAAATGTAAATTTTGATAATATTTAAATTTTTGGTTATTTTAAACTTTTCTTATATTATTAAACTAATTTTATGGTTGTCTCTAAATTTACATACTTTTCAAAAAGCAATGTATCTATTCCCTCCGTCCCGGCTAATTTTGCACATCCTTCCCGGCACGTGGAATAAGAAAATGTTGTTTTTTTGCCTTTTGAGTTGAAAAGTCAATAAAATCATGTCAAAAGTAAGTGTGTTTTTTGTTTTTTAGTTGAAAAGTCAACAAAATTATGCAAAAATAAAAATTAATTTCCTTCTCGAGGGTGTGCAAATTTACCTGGGACATCCCGAAAAGGAAAGTGTGCAAAATTAGTCGGGACGGAGGGAGTACAATGTATATATATTTATGTAAATTTTTATATTCTTGATCTGATTAAGCTAGTGAGCAATCTTTCTAATGTAGTAGTTGTTCATTTAATTGTAACTAATATATATATATATAATATATAGTATATTTAACGAGTTTTATCGATTTAAGGTTTAAAAAATAGGTTAATTATCAATCGAGGCAATACAAATTTCTTTCAATTACTATACTAGGAGTGTGACAAAATTAGTCATGATTTTATTTTAAAAATAGCAAAATTAATCGATTTCATTTAGTCAAAATTTAAATACTACAAATATTTTAGATGGTATGGATACAAAATGAATTTTATATGACGTTTTATTAAATAAATTGGTGTGTGAGATATCATGTTAAGTTTATATCATTTTTTGATTTGTCATGTCATCGGTCATAATATGTAAAGTTAATTTCAACGGACTTAAGGATCTTAAAACAAAACAAACGATAATAAAATGAAATGGAGTTGTTTTGCCGTATGAGACCAAATTTACATTTTCTTCCAATTCTGACCTAAAAATAAAAAACCATCACTTTAGAACTTGAAAGATAAAAAGTATCACATAAAACTCATAAACGTTAAGTTGATATCTTCCAATTTAGTTTTATTATTATTATATCACACACACACACACACACACACATATATATATATATATAATTTTTGTATTTTCTTTTATATACTTTTTTCATACACGTTCATCAATCATAGTACTTGGGACTAGCTATCATTCTAAAAGTATTTTAAATTAGTAGGAATCATAAGTTTCCAGATGAAACTTTAGTTTTGTGAAATTTTAATTGATAGTTTTATATTTGATAGTTTTGTGAAAAGATACATCTTTTATTGTGAAGATCCTCCACGTATTTCGTGATTATTATTATTATTATTTATTTCTATATGTAAAAAATAGCAACTACCAACTACAACTACAATTTATCAAATTTACCATTTCTTTTAAACTTTAGTTTTATACGTGAATAGATGTATCTTTTCACCTAATAAATTATAAATTGGATTTTGGTATGAAATTTATCCTTTTATATTTTAGATTCTGAATTCATAGTTTTTATCTTTCAAACCTTAATTTGATTACTATCTTTCAAATCCTAAGTTGATATATTTTTTTTATATATAGTACAACATAAATTACGTAACACAGGTTACTAATAAATAATAATAATATTTATCTAAAAAAAATACTAATTAACATATACACATAGACGTGTATTTTGTAATACGCAGTTATATTGACATTTTAGTCAGCAGTCGTGTGCCTCGAACCCCAAGGATGGAAACGAGTAGGAAAATTTTCATCTGACGGGAGAAAAAGAAAAAGAAAAAATCAATATAAGATACGAGAATCTTTAACCTATGCTAATGAGTATTATTTTTCTTTTTGAATTTAGTTCTGAAGTAATAGTAGTAATAATATGGGTTAATTATCGAAAAAATCACAACCTATATATCTATACTCAAATTGTCATTTTAATTAAATTTTTCAATACTTGTCAAAATAATATAATCTTATATATTTTTTGACAACAATTAGTACTCTTGTAAAAAAAAATTATAATAATAATAATTGCACATACCAATTTCTTTAGGTTTTTAAAGTTGAAAAATTGTGTCGTATTAGCAGCTGATGTGTACAGGCGGTTTGACACGTCAATTTTCTTTTTCTTAAACCGATCGAGTTTAAAAAATCATACTACATATATATAAATTATAATATTTTAATCAAGAGTAAAAAAATTAATTACAAATTTAATTAAGTTATAAGTTTGTAGTACTTTTTTTCATCCTGTCTTTATCTCCTTTTTTTTCTTTTTATAAATTTAATTAGTTACGTTTAAGTTGTATTT
Organism: Scutellaria galericulata; assembly: GCA_946896805.1. NCBI lineage: Eukaryota > Viridiplantae > Streptophyta > Magnoliopsida > Lamiales > Lamiaceae > Scutellaria > Scutellaria galericulata. The sequence continues at coordinate 4,474,372 of OX335788.1, forward strand.
TTTAGACTTGAGTTTTGAATTGTTTTAGGGCCTAAGTGAAGGAATTTTGGGCGTGGATACCATGTATCACACTCGAAGACACAGGTTGATATAAGAAAAAAAGTGGTTATAAGAAAAAAAAAACTTGTATAAACTATTATTTGGCAAAAGGTTGATATAAGACCATGTATCTACCCATTCTATTTGGCAAAAAGTGGTTATAAGAAAAAAAAAAAAAAACTATTATTAGCGATAATAAAATATTATCACAAAAATATTAATAATTGTTGTATCATTTTGTGACAACACTTTGTCACTGAATTATTATCGCAAAAATCTTTTCACAAATAGTGTTATGAAAATATTGACAATTTATTGTAATTATCATTTTTTTGCGACAATGTATTGTTTTAAAAAATAGACATTTCACGATAATTTTTATTATCATAAAAAATCTTATGACAAATACTCATTTTTTCTTGTAGTGATGAAAATTTCTCGTTGCAATTTGTTAATTTTATTCTTCTTTAATTTATCTTACGACACTCAACACTTATTCACAACTTGTTCCACGCGCATCACCAGGCCCCTCTTTTTCATAATCATATATTACATTTCTTAAATTTAGAGTTTGTTGTTATATATACACTTTAGGCTTTATGGGTCAAACTTTACATAAATTAGTTGAACATTGAGGTTTTCATTCTATGTCCGAGTACATGATTCAATTACCCATGTGCATGACCTTTTCTAGAATATCTGTAAATGTGTGTATATATGTAGTGTACATTATTTAGCGTGTTTCAAAACACATATCTTAGAAGGTAGGAATATTCATCGACGAAAAAACGGCAAAATTTCGTCAAAATTGAAGAATCGAAATAAAAATATGCAACAGTTTTACATCGTCAAAATATCACCGAAATATTGGAGATATTTCGGTAAATGTCGTTTATATTTCGATATTGACGAGATTATGCATGCGGGACGATATTTCGACGAAATATCGCTGGTATATCGACGATGTTTCGGCAAAATATCGCTGATATATCGACTAAATATTGAGGTTATGCACGGCAGAAAATTGTTGAAATTTCTTTTTTTTTTTTATTATTATTATTATTATGAATTTATTGAGTGGAAAACAAATAATGGCTTTATATGAATCATGTATTAAATTTGTACAAAATTTCTCATGTTATCATAGCCGACAACATTTATATAGTAATTTATCTCTATATTTGTTGTAAAAATATCATTTTATTTAAAATTTTAAGTTCAATATATGTACCAATGTTAGTTATAATATTTTCTAAACTACTAAATATATTTTCCAATTTATTTTACAAAGTTTTCATTCTTTTTTAAAAAATGTCCGATATTTCCACCTAAACCGTATATCCACCGATATTTGCGTAAAATCAAAGTATCGATATTTCCACCTAAACTGATATTTTCATCCTTGGGAACATTAGACATATTTCTAGAAAACAGAAGTGAAGAGTTGTGAGTTGCAAGTTCATAGAATATATAAGAACTAATTTTCCTACAAATTTCGTACTTAGCTTTTATACCAACATTTTAGCACACATAACACAAGATTGAAGACAGCTGAGTTACCTATGGAGAGGGGCAAAAATAAGCTAAAATCACTCATGTATTATTAAGGAAACAAGTTCATAATGCAAACCAGACTCAATAAGGTTAGACGGGGATCTTTTCTTATTAATAATAATAATAATAATAATAATAATAATAATAATAATAATAATAATAATAATAATAATAATAATAAAAATAAATTTATTGAGTATAATAATTATTTGTCTAAACAATGTGATAATTCCACAAGCATGTATTCAAAACACCAATTAATAAAAATATTAATAATTACCAGTCGTCTAAGATATATTTAAGAATGATTTTCCAAGCATCACTACCAATATACAAAAATTTCCTTCAAATTTTACTTCTTTAGAACAAAGCAATCACCATTAGGGGTGGAAATCGGACGGATCGGATCGGAAATAAGGTTTCGGAAAAATTCCAAAAAATTTCGAAAATGAAAAACCAATTCCGATTTCCATCCGAAAATTTTCGGAATTGTAAAATCCAATCCGATTTTGGAATTTTCAAAAATTTTCGGAATTCCGAAATTAAACAAAAAACATTAAAATTTTGATTTGTTGCACTATAAGTAAGGAAAATCTAATGAATGTAAAGCTGTTTGTAGCATTAGGGTCATATATCATTGTCAAAATCTTGGATAATTAAGCCATTATTTTCACATTACAGGATAAAATAAAATATAGTATAAACTGTACTATATACATATAGTATATAGCATAAAGTATATAATATTATTATATAGCATATAGTATATAGTATAATTAAAAAACTATACTATAAACTATAATATATAATGTATATTATAAAATAATACTAAAAAACTATAGTATAAACTATACTATATACATATAGTATATACTATATTTATATAATATAATATAGTATAAAGTATATAAAATATATTATATAGTATATAGTATTATAAAGTATAATATTTATATTTATATTTACATATAGTAAATGTATATAAAATATATTATATAGTATTCTTCTATAGCAAATAGTATATAGTAAAATGTTTGAATTATTTACAACAATTACTATTGGTTTGATGGTAAGTTTCGTGTTTTGAGTGTGAGAAATCTCGTGTTCGATTCTCAAATGTCTCTACTCTCTCTAGATTTTATAAAAACTTATTATTCCAAAACGTTAGTGACTCGAATAATTGAAAAATAAATAGAAGGGTTAAAAACATTTTCTCATCTGAACTATATGTGATTTTACACCTTTCGATATAAATTTTGAAATTTGCACTTTTTGGTATGAATTTTGAAATTTGCATCTTGTGGTATGAATTTTAAAATTTGATGTAATTTATGGTATCAAACAAATCCTAGTTGTAGTGGTATTGCATCTTGTGGTATGAATTTTAAAGTTTGATGTATTTTACGGTATTGAACAAATCATAATTGTACATATGTCCTAAATCAACAACTAGGATTTGTTTGATATCATAAATTACATCAAATTTTAAAGTTAATACCACAAAATATAAATTTCAAAATTTATACCAAAAAAATGTAATTAGCAGGGTTGGGTCGGTGACTTTTGGCCCCCAATATTGGAGAAGACTAATTTGTCTAAGTACGTAGGAGCACTTTTTAGTTTACTCTTAAAAAAAAATAAAAACAGCTCTGCAATCTGTGTCGGTGATGATAGCGGCTGATATAAACAACAATTTTGTATCCATACCACCACGTATGAATTTTATACAACAATTTTACTCACTTTTATTTTTGTATTTTTTTATACATGGTGGATTTGTAGCAACACAAATATTTTTTACGAAATTGTGCCATGCATGTAATTTCATGAAATGGAAATTATTCCTATTCAAATCCAATTATTGAAGGAAAAAATGATCTTGTAATTATGTTTCGAACAAGTACTACACTCACAGTTAAATACAATACTTGATTAATACACAATTATGTAGCACCATGATTCCCTGATTTCTATCTATGAATTGTTGTAATCATTTATAAAGATGAAGGGAATGGGCCACGTGGCACTTTGGGCCAAGAGTTGGCTCTTCGAATTGTGTGTCTTACAACTTCTAGTCCCCACAAAATATGTGACAAATTCAATAAAATTATTAATTTTAAATTATAATATTGAAAGAAATGAAATTTTTATAAATCAATGATTAACATATTAAAATTTATCTATGATGAGTAGTAGATCATTATTTCTGATTAGCATAAAAGATAAATCGAATTCGACAATGTTAGAAGAAAGAATCAGGATAGTATTCATATAAATACTGAAAACCAACAATAAAAATTCTAAAAGTTGGTCTTGTGTGCACTTGGTGTACATGCAATCCAAGTCGACCCAGTTTTTGACCCGGATCCGCGTGTTTTGAATTTTGCTTCTTTTTTTTTTTTTTTTTTCAGGTTGTGACCTTCATGTTGTAAATGTGTGACCTTTATGTTATAAATATGTGACCTTTATGTACAACTATCATGACCTTTATGTACTGTAACTTAGAAAAAAAGAAGATTTTCAACATAATTTGAACTGTATACCTTTATGTGATATCAATGCGACCTTTATGTTATATCATGTCACTTTTATGTACAAATATTCTGACCTTTATGCATTTTTATATATTACATAAATGTCAGAATATTTGTACGACATAATATAACATAAAAGTCACATTGATATCACATAAAGGTATACAATACAAATTGTGTTAAAAATCTTCATTTTTTTTCTAAGTTACAGACATAAAGGTACGGATGTTTGTACATAAAGGTATGAAAGTCATAACATAAAGGTACGAAAGTTGTAACTAAAAGGTATACATATTTTCCAGAAAAATGCAGAAAATAAACTAAGTGTGTTGCGCCTCCTTCCCAGCGCGTGGGGGCGCGTGCCGGCGCGTGAATGACTGTTCTGGCAAGTGGATGACCGTGTCGGGTCGGATTGACCCGAATTGCACGGATCTAAGATTCATGTACCTGGTGCACAGGAGCTTTTGCCAAATTCTAAAGTTGATTACAAAAATTTGATATGTATTTATTGTTCTCTAGTATTGGAAGATCAACATCCTAAGTAAAAACAAGAAACATGCATGTAGATTTCGTTTAATCAATAAAATCTTTATTTATATGAAAAGTCAAATATGACTTATAAATAAGGACATGTTTTTATTACAAAGGGCTACATGCATATCCAAAGAAGATACACATATCTAGGAGATATTCTGGTATAAGAAAGAGGGAGGCAAAAGAAAAAGAAAAAAAAGACGAAAGTCAATAATATATTTAAGTATTGCAATGCATTTTCATTTTCTCTACAAAGATCTTACACTTATTTATCACACTTATAGATTAATCTTGACTGCATTTTGGATTTCACATCCAATTATTCCTGCCACATGTTATCATACGTGCCCACATGAACCATTCAAAAGGAAAACAATACAGAAAATAAATAAATTATTGGTTAGATTTTTGAAACTTATTTAAATTGAATCCGATCGATCATTTTCCGAACGATCTACATCAATCATCATATCTTATCATTGTTATATTACAATTCATTTCATTTTAATCATAAGTCATGGAACATAAAGCGGCGAGTACCCATATGTGGTTGACCTTTTCCTATTTCACATTTACTACCACAGAAAATCACAAAAATGTGAAGAAGTTCGTAATGCAATCTATTGGATAAAGACATTCGGGATATGAAATTATCAAAACTTTTTGAATAAAAGTGCAATTTTAACACTTTCTTTTTTGGAATTTATAAAAATAATTACAAATTTAATATAATTTTACAATTCAAATCACCATTGATCTTCCAACGAAAGATTATCATCAACTCATCTCTGGCTAGTTTTTACATGACTGATGCCATGCTATCCCAATAAAACATATAAACTTAGTTGAACAATGTTGTGATTTTTTCGAAAAGTAGATGGTGTTTTGAGTAACAAAATTAAATAATTTTTTTATATTAAGGTCTTGTAACAAAGGCGTCCATAAATATGAGTATATAGTGGCACATGATTATCATGTTGGTGGAGGAAGGGAAGAGCAAGTAGAATTAATAATGTAAAATAATGATTTATATTGAGTTGAAAATTTGAAATGACACATTTTACAAAATTTGGTAGTCTTTTGTATATTTGTATGATTGAAATTGGTATGGGTCCAATCTATTGGGTCCTTTTCGTAGTTGATTGAGCACGTCCTGTCATTTTATTAGCGGCGCTCATTCTGTCTTCATCTTCTCAACTATTTTATTTTATTTTAGGTGCATTTATCATGTGTGAAACATTCATCTTTAGTACTCTATGACCTCGTAAAGTTTTAAATAATTATGTGGATTGGTTCATATTCATTTACTCTTCAGCTCGTAATTGGATTCTTGCTTCAAATGTGAACAATGATGAGATATGGGGGAATTGATGATGATTCTTCAAGGATCAAATATTGTTGAAAATATCATCATCTTTACTTTTATTGTAATTTTAATTGAATTTTAAGTAATATGAAAACAAACATGAGATTAGATACATTTTGTGATTCTAAATGACCAAATATATTTTGATTTTACCTTTGCTGATGTATTTGAACAACTCCACATTTCAACTGCTAACATGAAAACAAATCATCTTATTTATATCAACATAACTGATATTATAGTAATAATAATAATAATAATCTAAACATGTACTTTGATTGCATTTTTAATAAAACATTTGGGTATTGATAAAAACATACATGACTTGCAATACTTCGTGCAACCCATTAATTATCATAGTTTTTGAGTTTCATTACATTGACGTTTATTTCCATGTTAGTTGCTAATGTATCGAATTGTCCGAACATGTTATCAATACTTCGTGCAACCCATTATCATAGTTTTTGAGTTTCATTACATTGATGTTTATTTCCATGTTAGTTGCTAATGTATTGAATTGTCCGAACATGTTAGCAATGGCAAAGTCAAAATCTATCAGGTGCTTGGAATTGTACAATAATTCTAATGTCATGTTTATTATTATTATTATTATTATTAGAACACCCGACATGACGAATGGGTTCTAATAATATTTCACATAATAAATTATATCACCCTATATAATGAAAAAAAAATAGAGAACACATTAAATATATTATATATAATATATAAAAAAGGAACGGTTTAAAAAAAAGGGTTTTTCTCGTTATTTACAAAAATGACATTAAAAGAAATATTAGCCTTCTTTTTTAGTAAGAAAATTTTAACAATGAAAAAAATTTGATTACCATATTTAGAATGACTTCTACTATTATATACCTATAGATATAGATTATATCAATCATTGTAAAAATGAATTGCGTTTAAGTATTCAATGAACATAACTCAAATTACTTTAAAAAAAAATTCATAAACTCAACACAAATGACTTCAATATATGTAATCAAAATTATAAATGACTCAAGAATATAATACAAACCAAATATCGATAAACAAAAGAAACTAATTATATCAATATGATAACTTCAAGAATCTAATATAAATCATATAAGAAACTAATTATATCAATTTGATAACTAACTCAAATGACTTAAGAAAAGAAAGCTCAATCAATATAATGTATGTCTATAAATATTTCATAAACTCAATTTAAATTACTTGAATATTGCGCAATTATTTTATGACAATTAATAAATAAATTATGTTTAATTTAAATATTCTAAAAACTCAACTCAGATAACTTCAATATTTAAACTGAATAAAATAATTATATCAATATGATAATTTAATACAATTCAATTAAGATAACTTATATATTTTCGATAAATTGAATAGACTAATTATATCAATATGATGATTTAATACAACTCAACTCAAATAACTCATATATTATATATCTTCAATCTGGAATATATCTCCAATAAACTGAATAGACTAATTATATCAATATGATGATATAATACAACTCAAGATAACTCATATATTATATATCTTCGATCTGCAATATATCTCCAATAAATTGAATAGACTAATTATATCAATATGATGATTTAATACAACTCAACTCTAATAACTCCTATATTATATATCTTCGATTTGCAATATATCTTCGATAAACTGAATAGACTAATTATATCAATATAATGCTTTAATACAACATAACTCAGATAACTCCTATATATCTTCGATAAATTGAATAGACTAATTGTATCAATCTGATAACACGAGTAGTTACAATTACGCTACAACAACAAAAATAGAGAAAAAAATCAATGTGATTGAGAGATCTGTCGTAACAGATGTTACTGCAATTAGAAATCTGATAGTACACACCCAACAACTCCTATATCTTCGATAAATTGAATTGACTAATTTTATCAATCTGATAACATGAGTAGTTCCCACAATTACGCTCCAACAAAAAAAAGAAAATAGAGAAAAAAATCATTGTGATCGAGAGATCCGTCGAAACGGATGTTATTGGTACACACCCAGCAGTTCCCACAATCACTCCCAGCAAAAAAAAAAAAAAAAAATAGATAAAGTTACCGCAATTAGAAATTTGATAGTACACACTCAACAATTCCCACAATCACGCTCCAACAAAAAAAAAAGAAAATAGAGAAATAAAATCAATATGATCAAGAGATCTATGTTATTGCAATTGAAAATCTAATTGTACTCGTCCACAATCACGCTCCAACAAAAAAAATAGAGAAAAAAAATAAAAAATCAGTGTTTGCAATTGGAAATCTAATTGTACTCATCCACGCTCCAACAAAAAAAAATAGAGAAAAAAAAAGAATCGGTGTGATCGAGAGAGAAATTGTCATCGAAACGACTAATTGCAATTGCAACTTGCAATCTGATAGTACTCAACAACAAACTCCAACAAATGAAAAATAGAGAAGAAAATAGATATAAAATAATAAAGAATAAGTATGATCGAGAATCTGATAGTACTCACCGACAAACTCCAACAAAAAAAAATAGAGAAGAAAATAAATATAAAATAATAAATAATTAGTATGATCGAGAAAGAAATTCGAGAGAGATTGTCGTTGAAACACATGTGACTGCAACTAGAAATCTGATAGCACGGACGAAAAGAAAATTCTTCAAGATAAAAAAATGATAAATAATGAATGTGATCAAAAGAGAGATTGTCGTCGTAACAGACGTGACTTTTCTAAATCTTTAAGTTAGAAATTTGTGGAAGAAAAATGAGTTGGAACTCATAATTGAAAATTAGAGAGCTTTAAAGAGAGAAAGAGATTCGTATAATAAAAATTGAATTTAAACTGGGAGAGTTTTTTTTTATAAAATATATTTAAAAAATATTTTATTTTTAGATTTTTTTAAACAACGGTTATCAAGTGACTTATGTTATCATATGTATATATATATATATATAGATTATTATTATTATTATAATTTAACATACCAAAAGTTTGAAATATAAATGTCGTGATTTTTTCAAGTAATTCAACTAATTTTGTATTTAAAAAACTTTAAATTATGGGGTGACGAAGTAAAAGAAGAGTCCGGCTATCCACAGCCCACAAAAATAAATAGAAAAGAAATGATTTATTTAAAGACATTTATAACCTTACTATTAATTTTATAAACAATTATCAATAAATTAGAACAATACTATAACACACCCTTCAATCCTACATCACTAAACACACTCATATACACTACACACCTTCTTCCTCACTTTTTTTTTCTTGCAAATCCATTAAAATTCAACTCTAATCTTCCAAACCCTCACCTCATACATTGTTTGTACTAAAAAAAACAGCATGATTGAAAAAAGAACACATGAGATGGACTAATCTTTTTTGTATATTTTGAGCTAAAAAATATCTGTGAATTTCCTGATCGACCATTACAGACCGAACAGATCGAAATGTGTTCGACCTGCAATGGCCGAACACATTTTCGGCCACTACTGGCCGAACAGAAAACTGACTGTTCAACTAGTAGTGGTCAAACAATATGAAATGTGTTCAACTTTCATTGGCCGAACAGTATGTTCTGTGTTCGGCCAATATTGGTCGAACAAATCGGTTTTTTTAAGTTATTTTATTTTTATCAATGTATTTACTTATTTCATACATTATAGGAAATCGATTCAAATGAATCTACAATGAGCATTGTGAACGTAAACGTCATCAATCCGATGTATAACAGATTGATTTTTCTGAAGAATTTAGAACGAATAAAGTATTTGATGATCGTGAAGCGTTGGTGAATTGGGCAACTAGGGTTGGAATTGATCTGAACATGGTTAGACGATCGGATAATGGAGACAGTGGTAGGCAAGCTCGGGTAAATCGATCGAATCAATAAAGCAATGTATTGATTATAATTATTCATCGAATATTAGAACAGATAACAAGGTTTCAAAAAAACACAATCCAACAATTTTTTTCAAATAATTTCATAATCCAACAAATACTTGAACATGATGTACTATAATCTACGATCCTGACGAGGCCTATTAAAAGAAGTCCGTCGTGATAACTCAGGTTCATCATTGTTCTCGATCTTCAATGCACGATAGACTCCTACTAAAGCTGGGACCACAATCGATGCATCGAGCCCATCCTGGTCCAGTAGCCACTGTTGATACACCAGCTCCAAATGTCCCAACGCATTTCCAATCATCTCTCACGGTTGTGGCCCCCGAGGTCGAGCAGGTGAAACATGATGCTCGGCTACGTTATCTGGGTTTTGGATCCTCGAATGCGAGACCAAGTTGAACCAATCCATGTAGTCCTCTGAACACTCCCAATCCAGGCACACATGTCTCCCTTGACTATCCGACAAAAGTACATGGTTTCTCAAAACTCGAAAATAGGCTCCGAGGGCATCCCATGTAACCTTGTACTGGAAGTCATTCTTTCCCCGTCGGGCGAGCATGGGAACGAGTGGGTCATCAGAAATGCGTTGAACAAACCCAAATTAGCAAAACACACGATCAGGATGATATGGTTCTACCGTGTCGAGGGCTCATATGCACTCTTGATAGGAACTGACTTCATCCAATGGATGATGATCCTGAACGTCACTATAGGGCATCCAATTAACCTACATATACCAAGACTTAATTTCAAACAATTAAGTACTCACATTCGTTGCCTACATTGTGTCCAAGACTTCTCAAATAGACACCAACCGATCAAGGGTTCCACCAACGTGGGATCGGTTAATCCGCCAAAGACTCTTTCTGCTGATAGTTCACGTTGTGTCCAAGAAGCTCGCGAAATATTGTACCTCGAGAATAGTCAAGTAACCACTCATTTATCGAACCCCACTTCGAGAGGTGAGTCCGAGCTGTCAATACAAATACGCCAAAGCAGCCGCTCCCCACGCGTATGTATGGACATAATTTAAATGCTCTAGAAGTCTGAGGATCTTCGTATATGCTCTCGTTCCAATCTTATCAGAAAAGATTGTGCATCCCAATACAAACCAGAGATATGTCCGAGTAGAACAAGCCAATTTATCTGCATCGTTTGAGGATGTGTGTCCTTTAAACTAAGACCGGAACCATTCAAATTTGACACTGCTTCCTCTAAGAAGGCACAAATGAGATTCTTATTGGGTGTCTTATATGACAACCACCTCAGATTTGGAATGCTCGAACACCTTTGAAGTAACCTCAAAAAGTCCAGGGAGACATTGTTGAAATTTCATGTCTCCATCTTCGTGATATGACACCAATACTTCAGAATCGACCTCTCCACCCCATGCCAAATCGAATAGGCAATGTGTGTTTTGAAACTTTGAATGAGTAACCAATCAATTGGCCCACCGAGACAAGAAGTTGTCCGAACAGTGTGTTTGGTTTAGATTGAAAGTCGAATAGTGTGTTTAGTGTTCGATTGGGAGTCAAACAATGCGCTTTGTGTTCGACTGGTGGTCGAATGCTTCATGTGTTCTTCGAATTATGGTCGAACACGTACAGATATGTTCGATTGCTGGTCGAACAACCCTTTTAATGTTCGACCGATATTGGTCGAACAGACCTTCTCCCTCCCTGTTCCCATGTCTTTACATACTCATTCTGTTTTATGTTGTTGTGTACTATCTTTTACTGATACAAAATGTTCGATAAATATTGCAGAACAGGATAGAGTTTATCAAAAGAGGAGACTAACTGTCTCTAATATAAGATGTCGAAACGAGGAGTCGAGCACTACTGAGGAACAGGAACCGATTGCATTTGGGCCCGATCTTGAAATAATTGAGTATGTTGAACCAGAAGCCGAGGAAAAAGATGAGGCAGAAGATGAAATGGAAACTGAGGAGGCACAAGAGGATGCATCGGTTGAAGATGAGCTTCTGACGACTTCTTATCCCGGTGGGCCAATTGATTGGTTACTCATTTCAAGTTTCAAAACACACATTGCCTATTCGATTTTGTATGGGGTGGAGAGGCCGATTCTGAAGTGTTGGTGTCACACCACAAAGATGGAGACATGAAATTTCAACAATGTGTCCCTGGACTTCTTGAGGTTACTTCAAAGGTGTTCGAGCATTCCAAATTTGAGGTGGTTATCGTATAAGACGCCCAACAAGAATCTCATTTGTGCGTTCGTGGAGCGTTGGCAATAGAGACCAACGCATTTCACATGCCATGGGGTGAGATGACCATCATTTTAGACGATGTTCGTTGTATCACTGGCCTCCCGGTGAGTGGACCCTCGGTGATGTTACCAACTACTAAGAACAGACCTGAACTTGCCCATATGTTGATAAAAAGGTTGTTAGGAGTCTCCGAGAGAGTCGCAATTGAAGCCCTTGCTAGTCTTAGAGGAAGCAACGTCAAATTTGAATGGCTTCGGTCTCAGTTTAAAGGACACACATTATCAAACGATGCAGACAAATTGACTTGTTCTGCTTGGGCATATCTCTGGTTTGTGTTGGGATACACTATCTTTTCTGATAAGACTGGAACGAGAGCAGATACGAAGATCCTCAAACTTCTAGAGCGTTTAGACCGTGTGCATACATACGCATGTGGAGCGTCTGCTTTGGCGTATTTATATCGACAGCTCGAATTCGCCTCTCGAAGTGGGGTTCGACAAATGAGTTGTTACTTGACCATTCTCGAGTTACAATATTTTGTGAGTTTCTTCCATTTTGTCCTTCAATTGATGTATTTAACCATTTTTTCTCTTAATTGTGTCAGGCTTAGATATATGAGTATTTTCTAGTCTTCAAGCCAACACACATCGTGAACTATCGACAGGAAGAGCCTTTGGCAAAAAAATGGATTAACCGATCCCACGTTGGTGGAACCCTTGATCGGTTGGTGTCTATTCGAGAAGTCTTGGATACGATGTCGACAACGAACGTGAGTACTTAATTGTTTGAAATTAAGTTTTTTTTACCCTTGAGTTACGAATAGTCAAATATTGATGATATTTCTTGGTATATGTAGGTTAATTGGATGCCCTACAATGACGTTCGGGATCATCATCAATTGGATGAAATCAGTTTCTATCAAGGGTGCATACAGTGTTCGACACAGTGGAGCCGTATAATCCTGATCATGTGTTTCATCAATTTGGGTTCGTTCAACGCATTCCTGATGACCTACTCGTTCCCATGCTCACCTGACGGGGAAAGAATAACCTCCAGTACAAGGTTATATGGGATGCCCTCGGAGCCTATTTTCGAGTTTTAAGAAACCATGTACTCGCACCGGATAGTCAAGGGAGATGTGCGTGCCCGGATTGGGAGTGTTCGGAGGACTACATGGATTGATTCAACTTAGTCTCGCATTCAAGGATCCAAAACCTAGATAACGTAGCCGAGCATCATGTTCCACCTGCTCGACCTCAGGGGCCACAACCATGGGAGATAATTGGAAATGCGTTGGGACATTTGGAACAGGCGTATCAACAATGGCTACTAGACCAGGATGGGCTCGATGCATCGATTGTGGTCCCAACTTTAGTAGTGCATTGAAGATCGAGAACAACGATCAACCTGAGTCATCATAACAGACATCTAGTAGGTCTCACCGGGATCGTATAGGATAGTATGTCATGTTCAAGTACTTGTTGGATTATGACACTATTTAAAAAACAATTGTTGGAATGTGTTTTTTTGAAACTTTGTTATCTGTTCTAATATTCGATGAATAATTATGTTCAACACATTGCTTTATTGATTCGATCGATTTACCCGAGCTCGCCTACCACTGTCTCCACTATCCGATCGTCTAACCAACACAACCATGTTCGGACGAATTCCAAACCTAGTTGCCCAATTCACCAACGTTTCACGATCATCAAATACTTCATTCGTTCTAAATTCTTCAAAAAAAATCAATATGTTCATACATTGGATTGATAACGTTTACGTTTACAATGCTCATTCTAGATTCATTTGAATCGATTTCCTATAATGTATGAAATGTATAAGTAAATACATTGATAAAAAAACAAAACAACTTAAGAAAACCGATCTGTTCGACCAACATTGGCCAAACACAGAACATACTGTTTGGCCAATGAAAGTCGAACACATTTCATACTATTCGACCACTACTAGTCAAACAATCAGTTTTCTGTTCGGCCAGTAGTGTCCGAACACAACATTATGTTCGGCCATTGCAGGTCGAACACATTTCGATCTGTTCAGCCTGTAATAACCGATCGGGAAATTTATAGATTTTTTTTAGCTCAAAATGTACAAAAACAAACGGTAAAAGCATCTAAACAACTTACATTGTCCATCTCATGTATTCTTTCTTGAGACATGATGTTTTTTTAGTACAAACAAGGTATGCAGTGAGGGTTTGGAAGATTAAGGTTGAGTTTTAATGGATTTGCAGGAAAAAAGAAGTGAGGAAGAATGTGTAGTGTATATGGATGTATTGCAAATGGGTGTGTTTAGTGATGTAGGATTGAGGGGTATATATAGTATTGTTCTAAATCATTTGTTTTCTATTTAATTTTGTAAGGCATCTTTAGTAATTGTTGGGGTGGGGATAATCGGCCCCTAAACTTTTTTAGGTTAAGGAATCATTAGATTACATTACTCTTCCTCTTAATGGGCCCTTAAAATAGGCATTTCTTCATGGACTAACTAAGCCATCAATGGTTTTAAATTATTAAGTGGGATAAGACCTCTTGTACAAAAATTTCTCTCTACTACTGAACTATTATGAAGTAATTGTCCTAGAATCTTATTATCTTTTCTTTACTTGTATGTAGATTTCGAACCAATCTAAGATGCCCTAAAAGCATGTATTTGTGGAACTAGATCGGACCGACCACTTTGACCAAGAACCGACAACTAATCCAATCTAAAGAATGAAAAGGAGGAAAAAAAATGTTCAATTGGAAAAAATCGAGTTGAATAGGGAAAATCGAAAATACTGGAAGCCAGTTAAACCAAAAAAATAAAAAACACACGTAGATTTTAGTATTTTTTTGAAATAGTTTTAAGAAACATGTTTTTGGTTTTAGAAAAGAAAATTAATATTGCATTTTTTTTTTAATATCTAGTACAAAATACAATACTTAATTACCTATTACATAATAATGTTAAGTAAAAATGGCATAGGAAGTAATAATTAAAGATTATTTAACATAGCAGATCAAACTGCCGGACCGATCGGACGGGTGGAACCATGAACCGCTAGTCAAAGCAACTCGACCATGACCATCGATGTGGTTCCACAATCGCTGATTATAAGGTTCAAGGCCCGAGAGATCATCGAACTCAAAATGGAGACTTACAGACACTTACCTCTGGCTTTATCGACAGCAATGAGGTTGAAATGAACATCGCCACATTCTCATCATCAGTGCAGGATACTGCTATGCCAATCATCGAACCTGTTTGACACAAAGAGGTCCGCTGACCACAAGCCGCACCGAACAAGGCTGGAGGACCTGATGTGGCCAAGTCAAGGAAGCTTTGAAGCAAACATAGAGATATGGCAACTATATGAGGCTAGGAAAGGGTACAGAGGCTTACCAATTTCCACGCTTCAACGAAGATCTCAAGCCTTATGGCATTGAGCAACACTCGGAAACATATTATCCCCATATGACTGAAATTTACCATGTTCATTTCTAGACAAGGAAGATTGGTATTTAGTTGCATATATAGAGTTGTGACACAATAGGATCTTATCTTTAGTTACTACTAAGAAAAATATTCAAGCATTTCACGAGAATAGAATAATCTATTAGTGATGATTGGATTGGTGTTATGTAAAATTGAGAAAATCCAACTTTGAAATTCTAAGTTTTTGAAATAAAGGTGAATAGTTAAAATCTATATTTGTTTAGAGATTTTGTAGGGTAGAATTAATACTGTAGATGTCAAATCAATGTTGGAAAAATGTTATTATATAATATTACATTGTAAGTTGATGTAATGGTAATGATTGCATGATTGTAATAGTAAAAATTTAAGTGTGTATTGAAATTTGTGTATTAATAGATTATAGTATAAAGTTAATTATTGTGTTTTTATTTAAATAAAATAGGATTTTGGTAGATTATATAATCTTCTTCTAACCTCAAAACAAACGGAGATTTAAATGAATTCAAATCTCAAATCCCGACTAGCAAACACCAATCCAAACATCATAGTTTGATCCAGAAAGACAGTTAAGTAATTATCAAAAAAGAAAGGTATGCATGAACATTTGATGGATATGTGTTGTCCATTTTGAATAAACCAAAAGTGTTAAAACAAAAATAAAGGGCTAAACAAAATATCATGCTTACTTTGCATTCGGAAATCATGAAATAGCATGATGACGTCGTCTAGATTCATCAAGGAGGATTCCAAAACAACCCTCACTTTCTGCGTTAGTTCATATTTTCTCTTCAGGTCTGCGACGAGCTTCGCTTTGGGTAATTGAAGAATCTGTCGCACATCACATGGACAATTCAGTGTACCCAAATGTTACTATGATTTAAAAAAAAAAAATTCAAAACAAACATGTTTTGAGTAGTTAAATGAGCTAGCTACTGCAGAAGATACTATATTTGAATGCTACAATGAGCTCATCTGAAAATACCTCTTTTCCTTGTTCTTTTTAATGTGCGAATTTAAAGCAGCAGGGAAAAGTTCATCAATAAATTGTTCTCAAATGAGCTGTTGATCTACTCTCCATGGCAACAGTAGTGACTGCCTAACCCCATCTGCCTGCAATATATATAATATCACTTAAAAAAAATTCTTTTACTAAATAATTGAGAAAAGGCATTTTGGCAATATTGCATGTATACTCCACAATATCATTTTATGTAGTTCGTTGCAATATTGAATATAAAGAAAAACTCAACCCAACTACAAGGGTTTCTTAAGACTATGATTATGCAATAAAAAGTGACCTCCATTTGCACATATTCATCTTTCCAGAGCTTGTATAGAATCTTGATTGCATCTTGCTTTTCAACAAATGTAGAATCCACTATCTGCAGAGATAAGCTGATGCATCAGATTATTCAGAAAAATTACTTCATGAAAAGCAAATAAAACTATTTACTTATACTGTCATTGACTCATTTTCTTTTCCAACAAGAGTTTTCAGCAAATGTTGCTAAACTATGGTGGTGTTTCATTGAGCTTATAAGTTCTTGAACATCTTATAAGATGTTTCAAAGATCTTATAAGCTCCTTAAATATTGTTTATAACTCTACCAGTGTAATGACTAGTGATCTTCTCAAGATTGACAATGGTTAAGAGTTACCTTATCTGTCTGAAGGAAACGACCAGCCTTTGACAATAACCTGAATATCATATAGGCCTCCCTCCCATATCTTCTCAACACACCAGACTCCACCTAGATCATATTCAATTATCATAAGGTATGTATAAAAAATTTCAGAACAGAGGCAAGAAGGAACGAATTTATGAATGTAAGAGATACAAACTTCTTCATTTCGAGCCATTTCAATGATTCCTTCTATATATCTGTAGGCGGGAGAGAGAGAGAGAGAGAGAGAGAGAGAGAGAGAGAGAGAGAGAGAGAGAGATGGACAATGTCCTGATTCATAATGACATTTTACTACTGCGTTAAATAAAGGAGTAAGAGGTGTAAGTACCAATGCTGTAGCTTTCGTCTATATCTGTAGAGGGTTCACACCCAAGCTGCTCAAGTGAAATTCTGAAATGTTCAAAGTCCATGCCAAGACCACCTTCTTTTTTTATCACTTCATCATATATAGCATTTATGGACACAGAAGCTGATAAAGTACTTATAAAAGTCAGGTCAGGGTTGATAAGTGGCACAGCAAAGTTGATTTAAATGAGATGATCACAGAGGATTAAGCATAATCATGTAATGGCACGACCGTGAATAGTTTACAAATTTTTCCTAACTCGATCTTGAGATTTCATCTTCATTTATTAAGGAGTTCTAGAAGCAACTGTTAAAAACATAATGGAGTGATACTGAAAGGAAATCAAGGAGAGAGGTCAACCTAAATACATAGAAAGAAGTTATTTGAAAGGGATAGACCACTTGTGTGACTTCGAAGATGACCTTCTAGGCTTCTATTAAGCTGAGTAACTGGGAAGGACCTACTGTTGTGAAATGCATTAATGGTAGAGGAGAGAAAGCATTAATTGATTGAAGGAATTACAAAACAATAATTTTCCAATTCTGCAACATTAATTTAGGCTTGATTGCTTGATTGAAACAATTAGGCTTCATTAAAAGAATAATTGAAGTGCCTATAAATCTATAAACTAGGGAGTCAATCAAAGGAGGACTTCTCTCAGAAATATCATTGTTTTGGTTCAAGCTGAGCAAACCATAGTCAAGCAATAGGTGTTCTTTTATATATTAGAAGGATCTGAATGTAAACCTACCATCTATCATCTACCATAGTTAATTGTATATTTCTCTCTTCAACAATATAGATCAAAGAACTAACTCATCTGATTTGATACTCATTAATTGCTCCATATAAGACCTTTAAGCAATTAGAACATTGAAAAGAAGGTATTGATTTCCCAAGCAATTTAGTCTTACCCAAAGAATTGGAAAATGAGGGACTTTAAAACATGACCTCAAAATACCATTGAAATATGAAAATAAAGACCATTACCAGACTTCTCAGCTTTTGGTCGATTCTTTAATCATCTACTTAAATCCAAAATTGCACTCAGCACAATGCTTGCTTCGTCATTGATCCTTGTTTTCACATATGAAATACAAGCCTACAACAGCACATGAAGCATCAAAGAACTAATTAATGAATTTCTGATAGATCAAGCTTTGCATGCGTATCAACTACAGAATTACAGTTCATACAAAGCAGAACCAGAACAGCATTGAAATGCTAATCAAAACTAACCTTATGCCACAGGCGTTGCACAAGTTCTTCAAAATTAACACGCCAAAGAACTACTTTCTTTCTATTGGTATCCAATTCATCTTCATCAGACTTCAAAAAATTTAGCTTGCGCTGTTTAATCCAAAAACAAAATAAAAAGTCAAGAAGTTAAATATTGTGCTGAAGGAAACATCAAAAGAATAATTCCAACCTTCATCCCTGCTGTCACAATGTGCACACTTTCCTCACCCGTTTCCTGAGATCATCCCTTTCCATTAAGAACCTCATCGACTCCATTGGAGCAGCAGCTGCTCTATGGTCAGTTCAGCAATCTGTTCAGTATTGCACGATTAGACCAAAGCAGGGAAATTACTATACTGATGACAAACAGAAGTTGAAAGGAATAAAAAAAAAAACCCTGCCCAAATATTAGATTTTCCCTCATATTTTTAGTGTTCTAATCTAACCAATCAAGAAACCCTTAAAACTTTCATTTCTCCAAATGATGTCCATAATCAAAAGAGATATAAATGGTTGAAACAATGAAACAAGACAATCACACCATAGTTCCTCTTACGCCCAGCATATTCGTACATGAAGTAATCATCAATATACTGTTGTTAATTGGATGTGTATTATATCAGCAGAGAAAAAAAAATGAAATTTTATGTTTCAGGTCACCTTCACCCCAAAATCATAGAGAAAAATGAGCTGAACATCTGAAAATAGAAAAACAATCTGATAAATTTGTAGACTGATCATGTATATTAGTAAAATAAGAAGGGAAATGATTTCTTCTTGCATATAGTACAACAGCTTGTTTCTAAAACAACTACCTTAGCTGACTTGGCACCTCGTTTCTTAGCATGAGTTTCATCTTCAGAAGGTGGTGCAAGAAATGGCTCAGGGGCAGGGCAGCATTCAATGAATTGGGCATTCAAAAGTCTACTAAAGTTTTTACGCACAACATGAGCATCAAAACTACCTGCAGAAATTAGGTAGAACTGCTGGAGTTAGCCATCAAATGCTTGCAAGGTTCTCAAATCATCCAATGAACAATTTGGCTTTTATGACTAATAGTGCAACATGGTCTTGAAAAATTCTCCAACTTGATCTGTTAACTTGATTTAATTAGATAAATTCAACATTTAATTTAGTTACCAAAGAAAAATTGGTAATTATCTACCACCAATCAGTTATTTTCATTTTATCACATGCTTGACTGTTTATAGTAGGATTTTAGGTTAGCATTTAGAACTGCAGAATGGATCGAAATGTGAGTTTCATGAAAATTCAGGAAAATGTAATTAGAATTTTTAATTAAAATATTTGCATTTATAATGTCCGAATTCTTAATACAGCAATCTTACCTTAGATATGTGCATGTTTTCATAAATCAACAATATTTGGATGCATGCAACACACTGCATTATTTTTAAGAAATTAAACCTATATATACACAAATTAAGGAAAAATGAGATATCATTACCAAAGACAGTTCCACTTTCAAGACGCACTGTATACTACACAAGAAACATCCAATTTAATTACTACGAAGCTTGTTCTTCTTCATACATTAATTCATTCAACAGGGCTGCCAACTGGCTAACTCCTATCTGAAACTTCCAACAAATTGATCTAAGCTATATACATACCTTTCGCCGTGCTGTCTCCTCATTCCCATCAATAATCTGATCAATTGAAATCCTACCATGCTCAATCAACTCTTGAAATATTTCTAGGCACTATACGAATAAACAAATTAATTGCCAATGTAATCAACTTTAACATCAAATACTATAAGTAAATGAATAAAGAACATCACCAGTAAACCCCAAGTTTCAAGACAAATGAAAATAAATAAATACTCACATCTTTCCCAAGCTCCTCTGATACAATTTGCATAAATTTTGGCACCCTCAATTTGTGTATCATGTTGTCGAACAACGACATATAACGGGTTACAATCCTTGGTTCCTCACCAAAAGCGCCTGGTAATCCAATAGTGATACCATTTTAATGACTGTTTGCTTTAGAAATCAATGTTTATCCCATAAAATCAAATAGTTAAACTTCTTAATATCTGTTCTTTGTTTATCAATCACTCAACACAACCAATCCACACACTTCGATTAAAAAATTAATTAAATAAATTTACTACATAAAATCCGAACCTTCTTGCAGGATGGCGAAGGCTTGGACGCAATTCTGGTGTATCAAAACGCGTAAGCAATTGGTAACATTATTTCCGGAAATATTCGTGAATCGCATAATTTGAGATAGGGTTAGGGATCCTCTGCAGAGTAAACACTCGCATACTTTCTGCAACACGCAGAATTTCAAATAAATAAGAAATATAATTAGAAATTAAAAAAACGTAGAAAAAATAAAGACACTGGTGAAGAAGACGAAGAATCACCGAGCATAGATCGCCGTAAAAGCATGAGATTTGATGCACGGGGAGTCGAATTCCACGCGGCGACGCCATCACTGCGTCTTTTGTGTGTTCCCGCCTTTGTTAATCTTACGTGCAACTGCTGTTGAATTACTGGTTAACAAATCACAGTTGTAGAAAAATAAATGTAAGAGATGTGAAAAGGGTTTAGGACTGTTGGGCCCGGCCCGTCTCACCATGGGTTGGGTTGGGTTGAGCAATTACATGTCCACAAAAACAATTCTAAATAGGTTTGGTTTGCTGTGGGTCAAAATTTTGATGGGTTAGCTCATCTTCGTTTTTTTATATTTAATTTTTTTTTCTTGACAATATATATATATATATATATATATATATATATATATATATATATATATATGTCATGTGTATATTTTTTTAAATAAAAAAAATAAAAATTTATGTGGGTCGATCTGTTTAACTCGCAACCCATTAATGAGTTGAACTAGGTTGTGATTTTAACTATCTGTCTCACCTCGTCAAATAGTGGGTTATGGTGGATCGTGGATCGACTCACCACCACCTAAATGAATGGGTTTAGATGGCAGCTGAAAACACCTTTTGGATTTTTCAAAATTTTTAATATAATGTAGTTTCCCAACGATCGTATGTAAGAAATGTATGCTTACAATAGAGCTTACAACAACTGCAATAAATTTATCTGTGAACTTATAATTTACTGATAGTTAGTTATAGATATTTATGAAAACATCGAGTTATGGAAAATGTAAAAAACTTCAAATAACTTTATCATTGTAGTGACTTGTTCGATTGTTTTGTATGCTTAATGCAACGATAAATAATGAAACATTAAAACACAATAATTTACATATATTCCCCTCTGTTTCACAAAGATAGTCCAATAAACATTTTTTGCTTACTCTAAATTACAGTTATTTTATTTATCTGAGTATAATTTTGTCGTAGTTAATGTTTGAAACTTGTGTAAGGATATATAAATGTCAGTGGTTTTTTGTTTAGTCATTAATTTATATAAGTAAGAATAAACTGAAGTTAATTTGTATAAATTTGTTTTTCAAGTAAATTAAATGTGTTTTCTCAATCTGCGTGAAATACAAAATATGACAATTTTTGTGGGATGAAGAAAGTAGTAGTTTAAAGATGAGATAATTCTTCTACTTCACTTTACTCACCCCCAAGAGGAACTTCATTAATTTTTCTTAAAGCTATGATGCAACCAACTTCCTAACACAAAATTAAGAAATTTACTATTTGTTATAATCTTATTTGAGTTAGCCCTTCATACAAATAGATAAAATCAATTACAGTTACAGTACAAACATCAATGTATTTACTCCATGAGTGTCTCTAACCTTATTGCAAATACCTCAATGAGAAAGAAAATGAGTGTCTAATTGAAGCAATACTTACAAGTTACAACACATCTTCCATGCATGCATGTACTTGAAGAAGTGTTCATGTGACTGGTTCTGATTGAGATGTACACATCAAATTGTGACCACATATATAAAAGTGGAATTAAAGAAAATTAATAAAAGCATGATGAAAAAATCTCATGTAAGATGAGAAAAGCAAGTTATATATATACACCTGTTTAGAGAAATAATAGCCCAGGGCCACGTGCGAATTTATAAGGTTTGTGGTGATGTGTGAAGAAATTTCAATTTAAATTTCGTGTGGAACAATTTTTTACTAAAATGTTGTGAAAATTTGTATTGGAATTTATATCATGTTGACTTTTTTCTACATATGTATGTCATTCGAAGTATCTCTTGATTTACATGAGTGAGAGTGGGCCCCAGATGCAGCGTATGAAGGAGGCATATCAAATGTGAAATAAATTTATAGGTACAAAAGATTTGTGCATGTGTGGGACATGATATGCTTCCATGTTGCTAATATGGTACCTCTTTAACTAACACCAACATCGCACATGTGCTCCAATCTTGCACGTGTGTGGGGGTATCACACATTCCTATTCATTTAAATGTTCCATCGTGTGGAACTATTTATTCTACTTTATGCGGTTCCTTTTGAATATTATATACTTCTTTCATCAAAATATAATTTTACTTAATTTTCTTAGGATGTTCGATCTTTCATAAGTTCATTATTTTAAATTAGTTATAACTAATCATAAGTGAAAATTTGTCGTTTCCATTCATTAACTTAGGTCATATCCATTTTTTTATTATCAATTTTAATTATTTTAATTTTAATCATTAGCTATTACTTTTTTATTTTTTAAATTTCATCTAATTTTGCTCAAAATTTCGAAATGTGTCTAAGTACAAGACAAATTTGCTGACATGAATTTTCAATTCTAGCATTGACATAAGATAAAAGTTATCATTTCAAGTAAAATTGGAAAAACGTGATGTATAGTTGTATGATGAAAATTAGAGGAAAAAAAAGTTGACAAAGCTAATTTATAGCTAATAGGAAAATTGATCGGATTCTTCGAAAACTAACTTTGACTTTTGAAACGTGATTTTTTTAAAATGAAGTAATATATTTTTATTTAATTAGCTAGGAACAGTGAGGCATTAACTAAAGGCAAAAACTTCTGTGTACCGGGACACGGATCTTAGATCCGTGTCCCCAACCCGGCTGGCTAAAAAAATGGGTCCACGCGCACCTCATGCGCATTCCACGCGCCTTGGACGCGCGCACACCTTGAAGATATCCATGGTCAATGTATCCACATGTATACCTTCAAGGTATCCATGGAATATCTTCAAGGTATCCATGGATACCTTCAATACCTGCGCACACCTCACCACGCCGCGCGCGCACACTATGTGCCCATGCACCCACGCCATGCGCGCATTTCACGCTCACGCACCCACACCATGGATACCTTGAATGTATTCCACGGATACCTTCAAGGTATATATGTGGATACCTGAAAGGTATTCTATGGATACTTGAAGGTATACATGTGGATACATGTGATGTTTGAAAAAAGGCGTTACATGAATATGTTGAAGGTATACATGTGGATACCAAAAGATATTCCATGGATACCATCAAGGTATACATGTGATACCTGAAAGATATTTAATGGATACTTGAGGTATCTTTGTGGATACCATGCGCCCACGCCATGGATATCTTCGCGCGCCCATGCGCCCACGTCGGGCGTGCGCCCATGCACTTACATCGGGCGCGCACCCACGTCGCACACACCTTCATCTGAAATAGTGTGATACCTTTTTTCTATTAAAAATAAAACTTGCGAAAAAAAATTAAAAATTAATGTGGAGCTCATAGGATGGCTGGGGACACGGATAAGATCCATGTCCCCGGGACACAGGAGACCCACTCTTAACTAAATAGGTGTTTAATTTTTAAGAAAGATTAAATTTGGTTAATGATAATTATCACAAAGTTAGTTGGATATATATATTAACAAATATGGGTATATATAAAAATGGGAGTGGATCCAGGATTTTATAGTGGGGTGGATTGAAAAGTAAACGCTTCGACACATCAAAATTTATACATAACAAAAATACTATGGGTGATTACATATCTAGCTTCCCTATAAATTTTTCTATGCCCTAATATAAATAAATAAAAGTACTAGGAGTCAAATTAGTGTAGATTAAAATATTAGAGCCCATGAATATTTATGAAAAAAAAGAGAGTAAAGATCAAATATTAATACTTTTTTCATACATATCTCATAAACATACTAAATGAATTAAAAAAACCATTACCTTGAATAATGTGGTGAAAGATTTCAAGAAATCCACATCTAAATTTCAAGAGAGTTATCTTTGTTGTTGATGAAAATTCTTCTTGAGTTGTCTCTTTGTCCTTCAATATTTGTATTTATATTTAGGAAAGATAAAAGAAAAAAATAAATAAAAAAGCAAGGAAATGTCAAATGTGGCTGCACAAACTTGTGGTTGCGTATTTAATAAATAAATGGGCAGATGGGCTTGTATTTATAATAAATGTGGTTGCACAAATTTATAATGGGCTTGTATTTAATATAAATGTGACTTCAAAAACTAAAATAAATGGATTGGGCTTGTATTTAATGAAAATAAAGTGTTAACCCAGTGCTGGTCATATGTAATTCCGCCCCTGTATAAAAATTGATATTTGTCCTCGTTGGATGGCAAGCTCATCTAACATAGTCATTAACATAAAGCTTTTGTAGGTCCAAGCTCATATATACACATGTGATATTATCTTTAGCAACTAAAGGCTTCTAACAATTTGAAAACTTAGATTGGAAGAAATAAGTTAGTGTAATTTATCTTTAACATAATTGAGGAAATGAAAAATATCGTCCGCATGGGCGTAGCTTAGTCGGTTCCTGGGTGGCAGATTGCTACAAGGACGCAGGATCGAGTCCTGGCAGCCGCAGTGTGGGAGCTTTATTCCTCAATTTGGGGGATAGCTTCTTATGGACACCAGACACTGGTCCTCCCACCTAATGGGCCGCTAAGTCACCATGATTTACCTCCTCCACCAATCCCTGTCGGGCCGGGGGTCCTCCCACCTAATGGGCCGCTGAGTCACCATGATTTACCTCCTCCACCTGATTTACCTCCTCCACCAATCCCTGTCGGGCCGGGGGGTCCTCCCACCTAATGGGCCGCTGAGTCACCATGATTTACCTCCTCCACCAATCCCTGTCGGGCCGGGGGGTGGGGGCCCTGGGGGCGAGGGGGATAGCTTCTTATGGACACCAGACACTGGTCCTCCCACCTAATGAGCCGCTAAGTCACCATGATTTACCTCCTCCACCAATCCCTGTCGGGCCGGGGGTCCTCCCACCTAATGGGCCGCTGAGTCACCATGATTTACCTCCTCCACCTGATTTACCTCCTCCACCAATCCCTGTCGGGCCGGGGGGTCCTCCCACCTAATGGGCCGCTGAGTCACCATGATTTACCTCCTCCACCAATCCCTGTCGGGCCGGGGGGTGGGGGCCCTGGGGGCGAGGGCTTCGCCTTTTGCTACAAGGAAATGAAAAATATCTT
The DNA here is from genome assembly GCA_946896805.1 of Scutellaria galericulata. NCBI lineage: Eukaryota > Viridiplantae > Streptophyta > Magnoliopsida > Lamiales > Lamiaceae > Scutellaria > Scutellaria galericulata. The sequence goes on from OX335788.1 coordinate 4,500,724, forward strand.
TTTTTCCATAGCTTAAAAAAAATGAAAATATATCTCAGTTATGATGGAAGAAGGGGATGAAGCTGTAAACTTTAACAACTTTTATTATCAACGTCATCATTGTACCTATATATTTAATTATGATTTTTTTACTTATAAATTATCTTCACGATATCAAGAACAAATCATTTTTTTATTAATTTATTTTTTTCTTAAAGCTCTTCAAATTTGGTCTCAAGACCTCGCAAATTTGCACTAATAATATTGTTTCTTTACGAAAAAGAGATAAATTGAATATCGACACTATGAATTTGTCTCAAATGCCCCAAAAAGTTAATGAATGTGGGCATAAGAGAATTTAACTGAATAACAACATGTTAACATTTTTATATGACAAAATCAAAAGTTTTATATGACAAAATCAAAAGTTTTTCTTTCCTTTTCTTTTTAGGAACATAGGTGTTTACTTCTTTTTCCTCATAAAAGGAGGGTAAAAACCAAAGTGGCATAATAATTTAAAGATGAGGAAAAAGAATTATTGGATGCCAAACACATCTCTAGTAATATAGTATGGTGCAAATATAATTAGGTGGCATTGTGATGAAAGGTCACACATTTTAGGTTTAGGTAAGGCATATTAATTGAGAGGTTATTTCCTACAATGAAGGGACAAAAAGGGCCCACACACAACAACCCCTTATTACTGTCTATTTGTCAAAACAATTCATGTATCCATCAACCAACTCATTGTAACTCACCATTCTTTTAGTCAGTCTTCTGTGTGTGTATATATATATATACACACAACACACACATTAGAATGATGGTCGTGTGATACAAAGGTTTTAAAAAAAAAAAGTTAGTGAAATTTAAATATATATATATATATTTATATTGAAAAAATATTTATGATTTTATATTGTAGTTATCATTTAAGTTAATATTAATTATAATGTAATCTGATTAATAAATCCGTATATTTTATCTTGAAAAAATAAATGTTGATATGTCTATCATATTATTTAAGAACCCTCCTAACATTTTTTTTTAGTTTTTTTTTAATATAAAATTTTAAATATAAGTCTAGAATGATCCCAAAAAAAAAAATTACAATTTTTTAAAAAATATAAGTTTTTTTTATATTTACATTTTAAATAACTTTTATATTCTAAAACAGTATTTACATTTTTTTAAGAAAAATTACAAGGTTTTTCATATTTAAAAATTTAGATATTTAAACAATTTTAGATTAATTGTAATGTTTTATTTTATCAAAATGAGCATGTCCAATATTTGTGAATAAATAATATGTTATATATATTAAAATAATTGTTTTATATAGTTTAGTGTTTATTTTTAGATTATTGAAATTAACATTACGATTTTTTAAACATTTTTCATTAGATATTTAGTTTATATTTTATTAGTATAATTTTTATCTAGGATTTAAAAAAAAAATTGAAGCCTACTATTTTTTCTTGTATTTCTTATATTTAAAGTCATTTAATAGTCCACCATTTTCATAGCTATTGTATTTCTAAATTTTATATTTAAAAATAAAAATAAAGAAAAAGAAAATGACATCTATAAATGAGAGAATACTATGGATTTGTCGCATGTCTCTAGTGGTCATTCCTTAATTGATATATATTGATAAAATTAAGATCATATATATTTACCATTTTGTTTGTGTAGTATCTTTACACACACACACACACACATACACACACACACACACACACACACACACACACACACACACACACACACACACACATATATATATATATATATATATATATATATATATATATATATAAAATGTTGTCTATCTTTACTACCCCTTTCCGATAAATAATAAAGATATTCATTTTCATACAAGCTAAGAAACATTTTTAATATACTTGGAAAATTAAATATTATAACCTACATGTTTCCTTTTACATACTTATTATTTAGTCTTAAAAATATTAATGACAAAAAATGGTACAAAAGTCATCCAAATAAATTTCATGGGCTTCAAGGAGTATTTCAGAGATTATACATTCCTAATAAGAAAATGACAATACATAACTTGGAATGGATTAAAAGAAAATGAAATAGTGGGTTATCTTTGTGGATCAAATGGAATTTTTAATTGCATCTTACAGTTAGTTCCCGCATTCTAAGTTCTCATCTATTTGCATTCAATGAGAAGTCCTTTTTTTTTTTCTAAAAATTTATATATATATATATATATATATATATATAGTAATGATAAGAAACTCATCGTTGGTTTGTTATGGAGCCAATCTGACTTATGTGGCAACACGTAGATCTTAAGTTCGGCGATATTCTACCTAATGTGATATTCTTTTTTACCTAATTTATTTTTGTTTTTTGTTTTTTATACGTTTTTTTTTTCTTTTTTTTACGCATGTAATTGTTTTTACTTTTTTTGTTTTTCACGTACGTAATTTCTTTTTTTTTTTTACATAACTTAATTTTGTCTATCATTCTTTCTTATCTTATTCCATTTTTAAATAAATTTTATTTCTTATTCATCTCAATTTCTTTCTGATTCTATCCAGATAATTTTTTTATACATGTCAATATTTTTTTATTCTATATCATTCTTTAATTTTTATTTTTTTTCAAATTCATCTCATTTTGTCTTAGTAAATTTTCTTATTCGATATCATTCTTTAAATATTTTTTTTTTCAAACTCATTTCATTCTTGTTAGTAAATTGTCAATTTCTTTTCTTCTCTTTTAGTTGCCATTAATATCAATAGTACTTCAAACTCATCTCATAATATCTCATTAAATTGTCAATTTCTTTTCTTCTCTTAATAATACTTGAAAAAATATTTGTTTGAAGTACTATTAATATTAATGACAACTAAAAGAGAAGAAAAGAAATTGACAATTTACTAAGACAAAATGAAATGGGTTTGAAAAAATATATATTTAAAGAATGATATAGAATAAGAAAATTTACTAAAACAAAATGAGATGAATTTGAAAAAATAAATAAATTAAAGAATGATATAGAATAAAAAAAATTGACATGAATTAAAAAAAAATCTAAAAATGGGATAGAATAAGAAAGAAATTGAGATGAATAAGAAAAAAAGTTTATTTAAAAATGGGATAAGATAACAAAGAATGATAGGCAAAATTATGTTATGTAAAAAAAGAAAAAGAAAAGAAATTACGTACGTGAAAAACAGAAAACAACAAACAAAAAAATTACGTCGTAAAAAAAGAAAAAAAAATATAAGCGTATAAAAAAGAAAAAAGAAAAATAAATTATGTAGAAAAGAATCACGGAACTTAAGATTTGGCTCCATAAGAAACCCAACGGTGTGGGTTCCTTATCACTACTCATATATATATATATATATATATATATATATATATATATATGAGTGATGATAAGGAACCAAATTGTGGATTTCTTATGGAGTCAGATCTGTTGTTAAATCTTTTCTTACGTACCACGATATTCTTTTCTTACGATATTCTTTTCTTATTTGATCTCTTTTTTTTTTCTTTTCTTAACGTAATTTAAATAAATCTTTTTTTTAATTATCAATTTTTTTAAATTGTCAGTTTCTTTTCTTCTCCATCTTCATTTTCATAAATAAATATTTTTTCTTATTCATCTCAATTTTGATTCTTATTCTATATCATTCTTTCTTATTTTATCTCATTTTTAAATAATTTTTTTCTTATTAATGTCAATTTCTTTCTTATTCTATATTCATACCTTTTTCAAATTCATCTCATTTTATCTCCATTTTTTTTTGTAAATTGTCAATTTATTTTCTTCTCTCTCGGTTGCATCAATAATAGTATTTGAAAAAAAAAATTAACACATATTTTTCTTTAATTGTACATAAGTTTAGAAATTGTCTAAAATTACATATAGTTCTAGATTTTTATAGAGTATTCTCAACCATCTATTTTTTTAATTTGTAGATAAGTTTAGAACTTATTTAGAAATTGTCTAAAAGTTCTTGAACATTTATGGGTAATCTCAACCATCTATTTTTTAAATTTTACATAAATTTAGAATTTGTCTAAAAATTGTCTAAAGTTCTTGTGAAATGGAGTAATTTCAACCATTTATTTTAGGGTTAAATGCAAAAAACAACCCAAACTATCGACATTTTTTCAATTTGCAACCTAATCTTTTTTTTTTTTTTTTCCGATTGCAACCTAGTTTTCTGTAATTTTTCCGATTGCAACCTCCGTGCACATTTTTGGCATTTTTCCGGCGAAAGACCCTAATTTTTTATTTAGGGAAAAATCTTTTTTATTTTTTATTTTGTGAGATACATAATGTAAAAGACGATTTTACTCTTGAAATGATAAATGTGCCAGTCACCTGATGATATTTTCGCCGGAAAAATGTTCAAAAAGTGGACGGAGGTTGCAATCGGAAAAATTACAGAAGACTAGGTTGCAATCGGAAAAAAAAAAAAAGATTAGGTTGCAAATTGAAAAAAATCGATAGTTTGGGTTGTTTTTTGCATTTAACCCTTTATTTTATTAAGAAATAACTTTAAAAACATTGTGTTACATCAAACTTATCTACAATTAAAAAAATACATGAAAATTATCTACAATTAAAAAATAAATGGTTAAGATTACTCGATAAATATCATCGGTAAACTTATCTACAATTAAAAAACTTTTTTAGAATTAAGAAAATAGATGATGACACTTATCTACAATTAGTGGTATCAGTGTAAGGGTGGCGAATTGAAGGTATCAGTGTATGGGTGGCGAATTTTAAAATTGAAATAAGTGGTTTTAATTGGTTGATTGATTTATAATCGATTAGTGACCGGTGCAACACACATGTTATTTTTAAATGATAAACAACATTTCAATTTTTTTGTAATTATCTGAAATTTAAAATTTCCGTCTGTATGATTTATTTTTATTAATTTTATGATATCCCACTATATATTTATAATAAAAAAATTAATTTTTGAAATTAAAATGTTGTTATATTATACAATATATGCATAATTTATCATTAAATTAAAGTTTAATGAATCTGCTAGGCAACACTTTTCTGTAAGTACGAATGAATGGAAATTCAAGCACGTATAGCCATTGGGAAAAAAAAAATGCTGTGATCATGAAAAGAAATACTACTAGAGAATCTTTATATTCGTTGACTAATTTAGAGAGAAAAAACAATCTGAAAGTAGTACACGTTTTTATGTTGTTTTTTAAATGTATATCCAAGACAAGAGAAAAATGTATATTACAAAAATAAAAGGTGATCATTTATTATCTCTACTATTATAATTTCTTTCACTTCAAAAAACACATAACTTAATTATTGAATTAGAATTTAGAAGCGTTGTTTATAAATTAATTACTAAAAATACGAGTTCCTTTATTATTATTATTATTATTATTCACACATGTACAGTGGTTGGACATTGAATATGATGTTATATATGTCGGGAAAATGAATTAAGAAAGCAGACAGCATATTTGCATATATAATGTATGAATGGATGAGGAACAAATGAAAAAGGAAGAAGAGCAAAGTGATGATATATTCTTGAATGAATATAGCAAAGTATTTGCTTTATTTCCCAATGACTTGGCTGTTTTGATAGCAACTTTTATCTGCTCTTTTACAAAACCCATTAAAGACTATCCTTATCTCCCATTAATTATTCATCTACATTACAATTGATTGGAATATATCTCCATGTTTAATTTCACTAACTAATTATTTATTCTTTTTTTTATTATTAATTATTGATTGCATGAGAAAAACGAGCATCTTATATTTTCCTTTTTGGCCTACTTTACCAATAAAATCAAGACACAAATCTCATTGAGTATACTTTAATTACCATCATTCTCTCACTTTGTATTATTCAACTACTATTGTCTTTATGTTGTTTAACGTCACCCCCTTGCACTCTTTAAAATTTGCGGAATTGCCCCCACCTGTGTTTTTTGTATGAGAGTATTTTAAGATATTAAAATAAACTAGAAGCCAAAAAAAAAAGTATATAGCTAAAAAGTGGACAAAAATTAAGTATAGAAGATAAAAATAATAGAAAATAAAATATCTTGAAACAAAAGATAAAAAACTTGAAAGTAGGGGACACCTACTTTATTGTGTTTGAAATTAATGAATTTCAAATCCTTTCAAATTAAAATGAATTTAAAATTTAATCATATTTTTCAAATATATATTAATTCAAAATGAAAGTGGTGAATTTCAAATTTATAAAAATCCAAACACTATATATGAATTTCCTAAAATAATTATATAAATTTCAAATATTTCCTCAAATCTCACTATTAAACGTAAATTAAAATAACTAGAGAACATAAAATTTACATGTCTTACTTAACAAAATGACTTCCTATAAATGACATAAGAGCTTTAATTTGAATTAAAGGACCTGAAATTAATGATAAATCAAGATGGTTTACCAAACACTATTTTCACACTTGTAATATCTAGTTTGCCACACCATGCAGGTAAGGCGGTATAACTGGTCGAAGTATAATGATTCAAAAATATATTACATAAAAAAAATTGTCAAAATATTTGTAATTTGGATGATAAATTGTAATTAATTAACCTTAATAAATATGCACCAAGTTAACCAAACCCCAAAAAATAAAAAAAGAAGTGCATAGTTGCTTTTATTTGTCTTTTTTACTACAAACTAATTCAACTTATTTAATTCAAATATTACTAGATGAAGCCCATATCGGTTATGTGAATTTTTGTATTCTACACATTTTTAGAAAAGTAATTGAGTTGGAGTTATTGTATTTTTATAGTTTTTTTTTTGTCATGTATTATTTGTTTTTAAAATAATTGCATCAATTTTCCTAATATTTACAATGAAACCTCGTAAGTAAAATTCCTCTAATTTTGTTCATGATATCTCAATGGTTTGTATGTGCTTATTGTGCGTCGAAGATAGTGTGTTTTTATTTTTTGCTCCTACCTTTTTTCTAGTGGATAAATAAATAAATTAATCATCATAAACCATAAATATTGAATAAATTTTGTATAATATTGAATTAAAAAATTGAAAACTAATAGATGAATATCCTATACAATTAAGATCTAGAAATTGAATAATTTCTTGCATCTTACTTATTAGCCTTGGGGAAGAGGAACAATTTTTTTTCTTTATTTGTTGCTTATTTTGCTTCTATTTTCCTATCTTTTTCTTTCTTTGAGAATGATCTTTTCCTTTTCTTTTTCTTATTTCTCTATATTTTATACATATACAGATCATGTGTGTGTATATATATATATCACAATTATTTATATACACCAGTTACACGGATCCTAAATCCGTGCAACTGGGTCAACCCGACCCGATAGTATAATTCACGCGGACCACGTGCACCTCACGTGCCCTAACCCTAACCCAAACCCTAGTTTCGTAGTTATGTTCGTCTAACCTTTTAATTTTGCGAACTTAATCTTTTAGTTTGGCGAACCTAACCTTTATGTTATGTCCGCATAACCTTTTATGTACATAAAGGTTATGTAAAAAATTTTAAGTTATTCACTAAAATGTTATGATATTTGTATAACATTTTAACATAAAGGTTATACTTATATAACTAAAAGATTAGGCTATACTACATTTGTAATGAAAAAAGTCTAAGTTATTCACTAAAAGGTTATGATATGTATACATAAGGATTATACTAATATAATATAAAAGTTAGACTTGTATAACTAAATGGTTCAGCTATACTACATGAATTTTTGTAATGAAAAAAGTCTAAGTTATTCACTAAAAGGTTATAATATGTATATATAAAGATTATACTAATATAATATAAAGGTTAGACTTGTATAACTAAAAGGTTCGGCTATACTACATGAATTTTTGTAATGAAAAAAGTCCAAGTTATTCACTTAAAGGTTATGATATCTGTACATAAAGGTTATACTAAAATAACATAAAAGTTATACTCATATAACTAAAAGGTTTCAGCTATACTACACAAATTTTTGTAATGAAATATTTTTTTATTCATTTAAAGGTTATGATACATGTATATAAAAGTTATGCTAATATAATATAAAGGTTAGGTTCGTCAAACTAAAAGGTTATGACATAAATTTGAAAAAAAAATTACTATGGGCACGGATCCGGGTTGAACCCGATCCGCACGCCCAGTTGCATGAATCATGATCCATACACTTGGTTCACACAAACACTAATATTTATTTATTTATTTATTTATATTCATACTTTGAGGTATTCATCTTCTTAATGTGAACACATGACATGTTCACAAAGTTTCAAAAAGATGATGTGTCACGTGAATAGGAGAGAATCAACTCAATTATTTTATATATATATATATATATTAATCATTGATGTTAATTATTTCTAATAAATACATTAATATAAAAAAAATTAAAACACCAAAAAAATATGAATTTTTATGATTCTGTATATTTCCCTTTTTTGCATATGAGTTTTTCAGAAGTCAGAAAGTATCAATCTAAACCAATACAAAATAAAAGTCCATTATAAACTTGAATGACCCCTCAACTAATGTTAATTAATTTTGAAAAACCACTACAAGTTTTCAAATAAAATAATAATAATTACAAAAATGTACTATTTTGATTAAAATTAATTAAAATAAAATAGATGGAAATTCGTTTGCTTAGGTTTTCCAAAGCAAGGGGGCTTTAATTATCCAGAAAAGGGCAATGTATAAAAACCTCAAAATTCCTAATGAGTGAATATAAATGAGCAAACTTTGCTAATTAACCAACTTTGCTCATACCTTTCTCACACCAAATGAGTGAATATAAATGAGCAAACCAAAGGCATCTTCTACTGTATATCTCACAAAAACTCCTCTCTAGCTTTCATCCTCATCCCTATATATACATATATACAAAAAGTGATCTAAAATAAATGTTTTAATTTTTAAAAATTCTTTGAAAAAATCGGAGCCCTTTATTGATCGTTGGTGTGAGGTGGAGAATTCCAAAGGGATCGCATTGATCCATCGATCTACGTTTATCTTCGGATCATGCAATCCCTTAGGAATTCTCCATCATACTGCACTAAATTCAGCAGCGAGCAGCTTTTGATCAGGTCAGTTTTTTTTTTTTTCTTAATTAATTAATCAGGGTTATAATTTTGTTTTTCCATTAATTCCCTTTTTTTTTTTTTTTTTTTTTGAGTGTTGTGAATCTGTGTAAACTAGAAGAAAGAGGAAAGGAGGAAAATGGTTCAGATAGCTATCTACTGTTTATAGTTCTTAACAATAATATTATTTCTTTTCTTTTTCCTGAATTGTTATGTGGGTTCTGAGATTTGAGCTTTTGTTTCCTATTTATCTTTTTGCCTCATTTTGGGAATAAACATATGGATGAAAATATTAATTTTAACTTTTCAGTATTGAAAATGTTAGGAAAAAAAGAAAAAGAAAAAACCTCTTGGGATTTAATAAATGTTGATTTTGAATAATATAATCATCGAAGGATACATTTCATAACAAAATCCAATTTATAGTTTAGTTCTCAATTCTAAACCCAATTTTTAAAGTTTCTCAATAAGGGGTTCAATTTAATCTTTTTTCTCAATTTAAGGCTTGAAATTTAAATTGAGTTCTCAATTCAAGACAATTTTTTTTTTCTTTTTGATTATATTTATAGATTTATTAATATTTCAATATGTATTTATATTTTAGATAAATTATAACAAGTTAGTGTAATTTTGAAACGACTTTCATCCGACTTGTATTAATTTATATATATATATATATATATATATATATATATATATATATATATATATATAGACACACACGCATAATTAATACATTTCATAAAATTAAGATTTTTTTCATTTTCTTAATTTTATGAACAAAAGTACAGAAAACCAATTTTAATATTAATCAATTTAATATAAATTATATTTTACGAATTGAATTAATTATATTTTTCTTTCTTTCCCTTTTTTTTATATAAATTAATATAAGTCGAATGAAGATCGTTCCAAAATTGCACTAACTTGTCTTAATTTATCTAAATATAAATACATATTAAAATATAAATATAATTAAAATGAAAATGAAATTTTGTCTTCAATTCAATCTAAATTTCAAGCCTTAAATTGAGAAGAATAAGTTAAATTGAGCCTTTTATTGAAAAACTTTAAAACTTGGGTTTAGAAGTGAGAAATAAATTATAAATTAGGTTTTATAATTTGAAATTTATCCAATCATCAAACCCCTTATCACTATAATTGGCATGTTGTTAGGGTTTTGACATAATATAGTAGTAGTTGATAAATTACTTATAGGTGCTTCTTATGCTTTGTTCAATTCGGATTATATCCAAATTCGATCCTATATATGCTTATGAAGGTCATTTAATAAGCTAGCTACTTCATCAGTTTTTAATTGTTGTTTAAGAAAAATAACACGGTTATGTATATTTATAAACTAATTTGTCACTAATGATTCTTTGAGATTGTGTTTGGATAGAAGGGTTTAAACCAGAATTCAAAGTTTATAATATCAAATCCATTTGACATGTTTGGATTGATTTCGATATTAATTCATTAATTTCTGAACTGCTGTTTTGAGCAATCTTGGTAGATTTTAAATATTGCACTTTAATTTGAGTAGATTTTAACTGAATCAAAATTAGATTGTAATTCACACTAATTACTCAAAAAACCAATTCAATCAAAATGAAAACAATAAATTTCAAGTCCATATCAATCAAAATATCAATAATAGATTTGCTACCATGAATTTCAAATCTTTCAATCCAAATACAACCTTATATATTTCGCCATCTAATTACTACATCTTTAAATATGTGTGTTGTATGAGTTTATTTTACCCCTGTGAAACAATAATAACTCACAGAAAATAAAATACATTGTTATGATTTGCTAAACACATTAATTTAGTTTGAATTGCAACAACAATAATTCATGATATCACAAATAATAAGCCAAAAAAGACAGCTTTCTTTATGTGCATGTTTATTCAATTTTTGCCAGTACTATGTGCATGGCAGATAATAAACATATTGCACATGAGAAAATTGCATATATATAAACATACATAAATACACATTTATGCCCTTTATTTGATGAAGCAGCTAATTAACATAGTGGTAGGCCATGATAAATAAGATATCATGGAAGTGGTCCATATGTGTTTTCCAGTTTATAAATGGAATATAGATCTGAACTTTCTGTTGGTAAGTAATAAAAACTTTGCCCTTCAAATATATATATTTATTCCCAATGTAATAATAAAACTTTCTTTTAGCAAAAAATAAATAAGTTTAAAACATCCTTACTAATATAATTAGATCAGACGAAATACTAAAATTGAAATAAAATAACTCATAGTCGTGCATGGGGTTGTGTTTGGTGGGGTTAGTAGGTGGAATACTAGTTCAAATTTTGAATAAGATCTCGCTTCTTTATAGAGTATTAGTATCCATCAATTTGGTTAAATTTAATGTTTTTCATATAATCAGATTCATGAAATGATCTTATAAAAGGATGCTTTTTTATGTTTTACCAAAATTTATTTTTTCCTTATACATGCTATTTAACTATTTTGTTAGTTGTCCTATGTATATAAACATGTTTTTTTATTTAATAAAAAATTACTCGTTGTAACATAAATACAAATGAAATTAGGTAAAGATCGATATGAAAAGCACCATGACACTCCAGAGTAGGATTTCGAATATTTTTTCTTCGATTCGAGATCAGATTTTGAATAAGAATTTTTTGTTACATTTGAATTAATTTCGAAGACAAACAAAAATATCAATATATTTGTTTTGAATATTTGATTTGAATATTAAAATTATTTATGTAAACACTAATTCACAATTAATACTATATTTATATGTATATATCATATACATTCTTTTCCTATATTAATACGTTATATACTATAATTTATACTTCTCAATTATTTATAATACTTTATATTATATATATATATATGCTTTAAGTATACATGTGTGTGTGTATTTTAATATACATTATATATCTCCAAATAGTTATTATAGTAAGATATATATATTTAAATTATGTATACTTTTATGAATTTTCAAATATAGTATATTATTCATTTATAATTAATTATATTTTTACAATTTAATATAATTTTGTGGAATAAACCAAACAAAAAATCAAGTTAGGATTTTGTGTACGAAAATTCGAATAAACTCGAATGTGTTAGAATACTTTTTCTAAAATTAGATATGAATCAATATTTGTATTTAATTAATCAAATATGAATATGAACATTTTTTTAATTTGTTGCATTCGAATCGAAATAACTCTCTTTTAATCCATTGACTCAAACCTCCTCCTATATTGGATGGATCAACACACAAGATTATCAACACTTATGTCTCACTTTAGCTTTGAAATTTGGAAGGCACTTATCATTGACATAGCATTAACCTTAAAAAGAGAGGTTGTCCCATAGAAAGAAATTTGAATTGCATATTCAGACATTTGAATTTTGGAGAGAATCATCATAATTCATAATATATGGGGAAAAAAGAAAAAGAAAAATACTATTTAGGCCCAAAAGTGTGCAATATTTGATTCCGAGAGATGCCACAATTTTGAGGCCCAATAAAGGAGTCAGAGTTTTAGGCCCAATGTACCCATTCCAAAAAGGCTGCCTCTTTACTGATGGGCCATAGATACAGCCCAACCAGAGACACAAATTGAAGGCTGCCTATTTATGTACATATATTGTTTATTCACCTCTCTAAATAATGGTTTATCTATAAGACTTAAGACCATAACGTAACTTAATTTCTGATACTATAACATTTCTTTTTTTCAAAAGAACATGGTTCAATTATTTTTATAATAATGTGTTGTTTGTAGTGTCCCTATGTGTGTTTTGTATCATTACAAAGAAATATAAATGTATTAGAAAAAAATATAAATGTATAAATGCAATATTATTGCAATGTTGATGGTCTACACTAAGATACATTCTTCATATTCCATGCTCTATATATAGATCTCACATTGATGGTCTACACTATGATACATTCTTCATATTCCATGCTCTATATATAGATCTCACATTGATGGTCTACACTATGAACACACCGTTTCATGTCTGATAAAATTGTCATGATTTCGTTAGATTGTTGAGAGGTGTCTCTATGTCTAGCTAAGATCATATCTTTTAATTTGGTGATTCATCAATTATTTCATCTAGTTGTTCTAAAATAATCGTTACATAACAAGTGTAAAGATGACATCACTAATTAACACATAATGTGAATAAAAAACAATGAAATACAAGATTTCTATACGCTTGATGATTCATCAATTAGTACCTTGTTCTCTATTATTTCCTATTGAATTGGAAAATATTATTATACGCCTGATAATTCATCAATCTTTTTGTGTTCTTTCCTGCCATCAATTATCCCAATTTGTCTCAAGATCAATTTATCATTCTCAAGTACGTTGTTTGCTTTTGTCATACTCAAGTTAGGTTTACTTCTATCTTTATTATAATTTAAATTAATGATGTTGAACAATTGATATTCATTCTTTTAGTGGCAATTGCGTATATCAATTTTAGTTGATGAACAACAACGAATTAATTATCCCAAGTGAAAAATGAAATGAATTTCAAATTTTTAAGCAGAGAACGAGCATAAATTGTTTATGGAGAGAGAAGATAAGAAAATGATTAATTGTTTAAAATTTGAGAGTGGATGATGTGACATGTTATGATCAATTGATCAAATAAATGGATGAGATTTTAAAAAAAATTACTAAATTTATTATTTGATAAATTGAGAGGATCCATTTCGGAGATGAGGTGCATATTCTTTATTCCATTCTTCATGGGATTCCTAGATACATTATACATAAACATGTGTTATATTCTCCAATTTACTCTAACTGACATATGGTTTTACTAATTTAGCTAGCCTTCTATATATATATGTATATGTTTTGTCTATTGTTGTACCCCATTCGATAAACCCGAGCTGATATTGAGAATACAGCGAGCCAAAGCAGAATAAAATGTTGGTCGGTCAACCGAGTCGGAGTCGATCCGACCAGAGTAATTAATCTGGAAATCTGCATCAGGCATTCACCAATCCGACCAGGAATTTGGTATAGCCGACCAGTAAAAATAGGCCGAGACCCCGCAAAACCCGAGATGTCTGACCCGACCAATATGACTCATCTAGTAGACCCGATTAGATGATCCGCGTAAGAAGAGCAGACAAGACTTGCTCCGAGAAATCTTCAAGAAAGGAAACAAATCAAGGCCAAATCTTATCCCATTTAGATAGGATTCAATCTTTTCTTCCCTTGTATACGCCCTAAGATCAAGTGATTTTATTCTTATTTTCCATGTTTCATATCTTGGAATTAGTCTATAAATAGGGCCAGAAACCTCGTAAAAGGGGTTCGAAAATCATTGTATTCAGGCAATTAAAAGAGTGATTTACTCTCAGTACTTATATAAAATCGTTCTGGCCGGCCAAAACTGACCGACTAGAATCAGCCTATCAAACTTGCCCGAGTAGGCACCGGGCCATTCTCTCTTATTTTATTCGACTTCATATTTCTTGTTCGGTTCGGTTTATTCAGGCCGGATCAGTGTTTATTGGGTGTTTGACTAGGATTTTGTACTCTACAAAATCTGACATCAACATCTATGTAATTTGCAGTACAAGAAATCACACATTATATGATGAATTTGTTAGTCACACACCAAGAATTGTCACAAATTATTTTTGTAATTGTGATAAATTTTAATTTTTCAATTAAGATATCACTTTTGTGACATCATTCAATTTTGTCATCGTTGATCTTTTTCCTCGTCTCTATTCTTTATTTTATATATCTTGATACCGTCTTATATGCCATGTATTTTATGCAATTTTATAGTTTCTTTATGTATTTATTAAATCATTATTGAAAAAAAAAAATAGAAAAAGAAATTTGGGGCGAGCCTAGTTTTAGGTTGCACTGTTATTATCATTTTGTCTCTAATATAATTGTCATTGTTTGTGGTATTTATACCCCGTGTATTGGGTTGTAATAAAGGGGGGGAAAGGGAAAAAAAAAATCTTAGACTTCATTTACTTTTGCTGCAAAATTATTTTGCTTCTTTATGACTGAAAATCAGAATGCCCCGTGATTGACGGGTCATATGTAGAAAATTGTATCTCCAAATTTTCCATGCCAGTCAACTCAACTACTTTACAATATTGACTTTAAATATATCAAAAAAGAATATTGATTTTAAAAGTATAAAACGAAACACCATTTCTGCTGCCAGAAAAAAAATAAAATATATGTATTGCAGAAAAATTCTTTCAGGTGGGCCTAATAATTAATAAAAATTCTTATTTGTCTTTTCTGGAAAATGCAGCACTATTTTTAAAAAATTAATTAATGAGAATTGTTATTGATTATTTTTTGTATTGGTGTAACAATTTGCAATTAAGAAGGTGGAATATTTGGGCCTGAATTTGACTAATTGCGTTAGGCTATGAGACCAATTAATAAGCTATTAAATTAGGCCCAATCTACACCAACCCTCTCTTACGCTATTCATAATTCACACACCACAATAGCAGTCCTAATAAATAGCCACCGCCACTTGTTTCTTATAACTAAAATTTCTTTGCAAAAACAATAAAATCAAACACGACCCTTCTGTTTAATTGACTGATTTATTGTTAATATCTAAATTATAGAACATAGAATGCTAGAACATTAATGAAAGTCCATTAAATTATTTAACATTCGTCGTGTTTTGATTTCGTATCTTGTTTAACTATTAAATGAAGTATGTCGATTTAATCAGATAAGAGCGCTTTATAATATTCAACTCTTGTTTGAACTTTGACGAGAAGAATGGAAAATTGATATACACGAGCGAAAAACTGTTAAATATCAAACAAGATATGCATTTTAAGAATGTGTGTCTGATCAAAACGGTATGATATGTTGTTATTGTCACGCTAAACATTAACCAAATGAAATATAATATTAGAAGTCTTTTTTTTTTTTGAAATCTATAATATTAGAAGTCTAGAACACATAAATATGAAGTGTTGTGTTTGTATTGAGGAATTTGATAAATGATTCAAAAGTCTTAATAATAAATCAATTAATGTCGTTTGGATTTTTGAACGTTAGAACGGAGTTTTAAAGCACTTTAATTTGAATGAATTTGAAATCCATTTATTTCAAATCTTATATATCAAATCATTCAATTCAAACACAACCTAAGCATTCTTGTGATGTTTTCAAATCACCATCTTGATAAAATAATAAAATTTGTATGAATCATATTATTTGCACAAAAATTTATATAAGTCTTTATTATTTATAGGTGTTTAAATCAGATTAATAATATATAAAAGTTTTCGTAAAAGAAAAGCCGCGAGGGTATACAAATAAAATATGTTGTTGATTGTGTTATACTTTAAAACCAACAATAAAACTCATATATAAATAACGGTCTCATTGATATAAGTCCACGAGGGAGTGAGATCTTCTATTACACTTGGTGTTACATCTTCTATTCCAAATCAATTACCACACGCCACATGTATTCAATGACATCACTAATTAATACGTGACGTGTATTAATGTTATGTAACACCAAATGTAATAGAAGATCCAGACTCGTCTATGAGACAGAATAAATCAAATCCATTTTTTAAAATCCATATTATGAATCGTAAATTTAGATTGATCTCTGTCATCAAATTAGTTACTTAAAATAATCTTACACAGAATTTCTAGTCTTAAACTTATATTGTGAGAGGTTTATTTAGACAAATGGTCATCCGTAAATTTTAGAATGTTATAGCAAAATTCATTTTTTGTCTAGTGATAAGTTTTACTATCCTTTTTTTACGTTTTTTTTTACTAACCTTTTATACTTTTATTATTGTTCATATTAACTAATTTAGTATCACCTTTAAGTTGTTAAAAATCTAAATTTGGCAAGTAGTTCATATTTAGTGCATGAATATTCAAGTTTTATCTTAAGAAAAATGCATATCATATACTCTTTTTCTTATTTGATTATCCCATGTATTTTAATTTATGAGTCAGTCTCGCATGCAACCGTCGCACCGTGCGACGGGACCGTTCACGGACGCGTCCTGGGGCATGGTCGACCGTGCGTAAAAAAAAAAAAATACTTATAGTCCTAAAAGACATACTTAAAGTTAAAAATCACATACTTGTGACGTGCACTATCGACCGTGCTACACATGTCACGCGGTCGGATCGTGTCCCACAATGCGAGAAAAAAAATCACATATTTAGAACTGAAACTCACATACTTAGAGTTGAAAATAACATACTTGTATACTGTTGCCGCACACGGTCGACCATGCCCCGGGGCACGATCGTGTGCGGTCCCATTGCACGATGCGACAGGTGCACGCAAGTTTTTGCGTTAATGTATATACTTTTGCCTCTGAATTAGATTCTACTGCTTTCATCTTTTACAATTTTATTTTGTTAATTTTTTTCATCTAGTGTGTACCTTCCTCTATTTTTTTTTTTTTTTTTTAAGTTGATCATCAGAGACCAAACATCGAGCTTTGAGAAATTTGAATTAATTTTGTTTAACACCATTGAGTAGGGCTATAAAAAAGTACACAATGTAATTAATAATATAATTAGAAGTAGAAATAGAATTTGAAATTCGCTCATCTTAATTACTATTCCACCAAGCCCATCGTAAAAATATTTATCTCTCGAAATGCGTCATAGAACTTGATAATTTCAATCATAACAAATTATAGATATCACGATTCTTGACATGAGATGATGGTACAACACATAATATGAAGTATATATTTATATAAATGAATGTTATAGTTAGACAATATAAGACACATGTAAATTACACAACACAACATCACACAACACAAAGACACAAATTTTCAAATTTAATTAATGTCACACTTATATTTATATTATGAAAAGTTAAATAATACAAAATAGACTTCAATGAGAAAGCCTCGCCATAAATGGTGGAGTCTTGGAGGTGTTAGAAGAATTTTCTTGTGAAGTTTTGTCAATCGAAAGGTCAATTCAACTTCTGCCAAACTTTTGGAAGGTCTTTTTTTCTACCTTTCACTATTTGACTCAATACATATTTGCATGCTTTTTAGTTCCCATCACCACTTATAAATACACCATTTTTCACAACTGAAATCTTCACCAACTTCCCCAAATTAAATTGCAGGCATAATAGAGCTTCAAACATGGCATCACAAATGGCACCAACTTTTCTTGCTCTTGCTCTTGTGCTTGTGTTTGCCCTTTTCGTCGACGGGGCTCTAGGTTCGTGATTCATCTCATTTCAATACTATTTATACATTCATACGTACAAAATAGTGAAAGAGTATTGCTGACACGAAAAATCCCGTATAATTTTAGAATTTAATTAATTAACTTTAGAAATTTTAAACCCTCTTTCGATTTCTATTTTAATTTTGCTTCTCCAACATATTTGTTTCTCATCTTTTAGGAAAATGTTTTTTTTTTTTTTTTTTTGTCAAGACCAGTTCTAACCATTATTTTCTCTATTTATGTGTGTGTGTATATTTTTGTTATATTGTGTATGTCTTCTCTATTTTGTCCTATTATTTACTTGTGGTCCTATAAGTATATCTATTTATAGGAGTTTTATTTTATTTTTTTGAAAAAGAAAATATATCTACTTATACGAGTTTTATTATGGTCCATATCACGTATTCATTACTACAAGTTTTGATATGTCTCAAGAAAAGTAAATTGGCAGTCAATTTAATTAATGCATTAATAATGAGTGTTGAAAACAACTGAAAACCTTATTGATAATTTTGCTTGTGAAAATGTTGGAAGAAGGTAGTTTTTTTTTTTTTTTTTTTCAATGATAGTTGATACTCACTCGATTTTATGTTACAATTTTTAAATATTTTAGATGTTGGGAAAAGAAACATATATTACTATGTAGATGAAAGTTTTGTACTATGAGTTAATGAAGTAAAAGATTTCATAGAACTCTATTTTTGCAAGTTCGCAACAATCAATTTCAATACTATTTTGGAAGAGATTTCAAACATATTTTGTATAGTGGATTATAATGTAATTTAAGTGAAATGTTTTTATTTTCAAGTTTTTTTATTAAATTATGTTCAAATAGCACGTAAATAAAATAAAAAAAAATCTATTGGGATCCTTTATTTATTATTTTTTAAGCTTTTGCTCCATCCACTTTATTTTTTACTTATACTTCATTTTGTATTTCACCCCCTAAAATTTTCCTCTTATTTAGCTAATGAAGAGATAAAAAAACTAACAAATAATAAACGTGTATGGCAAAACAATAAAAAGTAAAGTAGAGAAATAAATTCAAGGTACAAAATAGTTGAAACTAAAGTACGATCAAAGGCACACAAAAAATAAAAAATAAAAACGGGAAGGCTATTAAAAAACTATTACATCATTGTCAGTAAACAAAAAGTAAAACATTGATAAAACATCCCCATTAAACAATATCACTTGTTTATGTCAATTTCTGATTGATTTTCTCCCTTTTTTAAAAAACAATTGTATTTTGAAACTAAAATGGCATTATTACTTTGATGTAGGAAATATCGAGTGCGAGAATTTGAAAAAAGAGTCGTGTGCATATGCGGTATCATCTCGGGGGAAGAGGTGTGTGCTAGAGAAGCACGTGCGAAGAGGTGGGATGGATGAGTACACGTGCGCCACGTCAGAAATCGAGGCCGATAAATTGAAGAATTGGATCGAAAGCGATGAATGCATAAAAGCGTGTGGGCTGGATAGAAGCGCACTTGGAATATCATCTGATTCTCTCTTGGAATCGCGTTTTGCAAGAGACCTTTGCTCCAACAACTGCTATGCCAACTGCCCCAACATTGTTGATCTTTACTTCAATCTTGCTGCTGGAGAAGGTATAACTATATCAAATGCAAAATGTGATATAATATATATTTTGTTAATTCATTTTAGGATTTTGAACAACTTTTGATCGAATTGGATCAAAGTAAAACTACTAACTTAATGTTATATTGATATGGACAGGTGTGTATCTTCCCAAATTTTGTGAAGCAAAAGGAGCAAATGCTCGTCGAGAAATGACAGAAATGAAAAGCTCAGGATTTGTAGCAGAATCACCCCAATACCCAAAGGGTGTCAACTTCCTCAATGGCCCATCATTGGCCCCTTTCTAGATTCCTTACAAAATTTCAGTATTTTATTAAAACCCTATATTAGTGTAGATCAAAATTAGGACATCCATGAGAGAGAGAGAGAGAGAGAGAGAGAGAGAGTTTCGGAAGAAGAATAAGGAAGTCATCAAATAGTGTGTTTTCATGTTTTTGTCTGTCATACTTGTAATACACAAAATTAAATACTTATAAATGAATAAGCATTCCCTTGTTTTGGTGAAAATTGAAATGTCTGAGTTCATATTTAAAGAAATTTTGAACTCTGCTATTGTTATTACTCCTAAAATTTTATAAATCAGAGAAAAATACACCCTTAAAACAAGTGCAGGGAAGATGGAAGAGAGAAACAACCAAGAAGAAATATATTTATATTTTTCTTGAGTAATTTCTATCCCATTTTTTGTCCTTGCTTATATAAACTAAAAAAATTTAATGTCCTTGCATATTAACTAAAAATTATTAATGTCCTTGCTTAGTTGCATATATCTGGAAAGCTAAGATCAATGGTTGGGCTCAAACTAGCCCCTTGAAACCATATTGCTAGTGCATAAATATGTGATTGACAATTTTTGTCAAACTTATCTTCTTATTATATTGCACATATATATTTATTATGTAAGCAATGCCTTTGTCTAAAAGCAGCAACAGCCATGTATACTCTTTTCTAGCACCTAATACTCTCAAGATTATGGTGTCTTTATTGTCCTTATATAGAGAGATTGAATCAACATATATAAATTATGAGTCTAATTAAGTTAAGAATGTATTTTATCTTGTGATCACGACATGTTATACAAGTCTTGAATTTTTTTTATTAGGCAGGACAAATTTCATTTTTTTCCTACAGCTTATTTTGAGAGCAAATGCAGTATGGTAAGAAGGCAATTTGATCAGACATAAAAGCGCTGAAATGAAATTAACCCAATTGCAACACACCAATTCATTCTTAATGACAATCCTACTCGTGAAATCGATGAATGATACTATAAATAATTACCAAAAAGAGAGGGCTATAGATGTTTGCTATGATTTCATTGATTCAAAGATCTGCTCTGCCAGGGTATCTGGGGAAAGGAATAACGTCTCTGATGTTTTCGACACCTGTAGCGAACATAACCATCCGTTCAAACCCAAGCCCGAATCCACTGTGCTCCACCGTCCCATAGCTTTGTAGGTCAAGATACCATTTATATGGTTCCAATGGCAAACCCATCTCCAATATCCTTTAATCATAAACAAACAATTAATGCCCATTATCATCCATCACAATTTGATTGATTCAATATATTTCCATCTATGATAATGTAAACTAGATAAGAATTGCTAGGCCCTCTACCTTTGTTTGAGAACCTCATAATTCTCCTCCCTTTGGCTTCCACCAATAAGTTCTCCCACCTAGAAGCACATAAGATACCCACTAATGAGAAAGTCCATGACAAGTATTATCAAAGAATAACCTACTTAGAAAATAACGTCTCTGCATGAATCATGATGTGTGCATGTGGAGAGAGGGAGAGAGAGAGAGGGGTTGGCAGGAGAGAACCTTAGGTACAAGGACATCCATTGCAGCAACAGTTTTATTGTCTTCATTGACCTTCATATAGAATGCTTTAATATCCTTTGGATAGTTATAGACAATAACAGGCGATTTGAATTTCTCTTCAGTCAAGTATCTGCAACAACAATACTTGAGATGAGTACAGGTATGTGTACAGACTGCAGGCTGTGTTAAAGAAGATGAGATGGTAAAATGAGAAACAATCATGTACAAGAACTTTTTTACCTTTCATGTTCAGAAGCTAAATCAACACCCCATTCCACTTTATTCTCAAATTTCTTCACCTTAGCTACTTCCTCAAGAATGGCAACAGCCTCAGTATAAGTTATTCTGTGAAAGTTGGTTTCTGCAACCATTTGAAGTCGTTGTATAGCAGTTTTATCAATTTCTTTGGTTATAAACTCCATATCATCATAGCACTTGTCAAGTAGCCACCGACAAAGAAATCTAACATATGCCTCTGCACAGTCCATATCATCCTACAAAAGATTTTCAACTCTGTTATCTGGACTGATATTCAGATTTTTAAGTCAATTTGAAGACAAAAATGGATAAAAGTACAATTTTGCACATAAGGTCACATCACAACGGCTACTTATCATAAGTTCAGCATACTAGTTTTCTTTGTCAGTATGCTTCCCTATTCTGTAAACAACCCACACTAAAAAGCACATAGACAAGTTTACAGTTGTCATACCTGTATATCAGCAAATGCTATTTCAGGTTCCACCATCCAAAATTCAGCAAGATGCCGTGAGGTGTGCGAATTTTCTGCTCGGAACGTTGGCCCAAAGGTATACACACTACCAAGTGCACTGGCATATGTCTCAACATGCAATTGTCCTGACACAGTCAAAAATGATCTCCGGCCAAAAAAGTCATGTCCATAATCAATTTCTTTTCCATTCTTCTTTGGAATGCCACCATCAAGCCTTAACCTCTCTCCCAGTTTGTGTCTTTCATCCAGCTTTGAAAAGTCATCTTTAGCCTTAGTAAGCTCAGCCACAGCAGCAACAATTTGGTCTTTGCTAGCTTTACCTGCTTTTAGTTGGGCCACTGCTTCTCCTTTCTCCTTGACAGCAAGCTCAGCAGCCTTTAAGTCTGATTCTGAAGGGGGAGGGTGCTCAATTAACTCCTTCTCTAATCTTTCCGCATCATTGAATAAAGTTGTAACTTGAAACATCTCGCCTGCACCCTCACAATCATTGGTTGTGATGATCGGAGTATGGACATAAAGAAAGCCATTCTCCTGGAAGAATGTGTGGGTGGCAAATGCCAATGCATTTCGAATTCTAGCAATTGCAGATATCTGAACCACCAAAAGAAATACTAAATTCAGCAAGAAACATAAAAGTATTCATAAGATAAATGGATCCTAACTATGCTCTAATTTCCCAGAAACACTGTAGTATATAGGCTAATAAGATATAAAATCAAATTTATCATCACTATCACTATCAATCAAAAGAGGCATCCACACAAGCAATCAAGTCTAAGGGCATATGATGGCCACATTTCCATTTTAACTTGCAGCAAGTAAATGCATAAATTCACATAAAATATAGATTACAGCAATTAACAATGAAAAATCCCAAACCAAAACCCTCAGAAACACATTAAAGCAGATAACGAACATCGATCGGAAAAGGAAAATCATACAGTGGTAGTCCTAGGGCGTAGGTGGGGCAAATCCCTGAGAAACTCGAGTGTCAATTTAGTCTTGGGCAAGGGATACGTTTTTG
This sequence comes from Scutellaria galericulata, assembly GCA_946896805.1. Lineage (NCBI taxonomy): Eukaryota > Viridiplantae > Streptophyta > Magnoliopsida > Lamiales > Lamiaceae > Scutellaria > Scutellaria galericulata. Next base: position 4,524,293 of record OX335788.1, read on the forward strand.
CATTCAGAGTGCCGACATGAATGAACTTCTCGACCTCGAACTCAATCTTCTGCTTGGCATTTTCAGGAGGCGATTTCAGCACGCCCAGCGCGTGGATTGACGTTCCAGTTGCAAGGATATCGCTCAGCTTGTAAACCTCAGACTTGACAATAACCTGTAGATTCTCCACGCAAGAGCCATCGTTCACCTCCAAAAACGCCAATGTTCCCTTACATGCATCGCGCCCCTTCTTCACTCGTCCCGCTATTCGGACTTGCTGGCCCGCCAATCCAGCGCCTTTGTCGGGCCGGCCAAGGATGGACCGGATTTCGACATATTTTGAAAATTTCTTCTCGTCAACACCGAGAGATCTCCCGATTGAGGAGTTCTCACCGGCCAATCCCAAGCCATCGAAGGCGTCGACGATGGTGGCCGGCGGCTGAGCAGAATCTGACATTTTGTTTACTGGGGAAAGTGGTAAACCCTAGTGATTTTTGCCGGATTGTTTATGCAAGTTGACTATGGAGTGTGGACTGTGTGTAATGAAATCCCATTTGGAGTCGGGTTGCCCATCCAACCCGCGGGTACCCCGACCCGAATTCGTGCTGATTAATGTGGTGTTAAAAAACTAGAGAAATTCAGTTTTAATATAATGAAATGAAATTTTGAATTACATTAAAAGTAACTATATATTTAGTTTTTCATTTTGAAAGGGTTTTAAATTTTTAAGGGTCGTTTTAGATTGATGGATTTGCGGTGAGATTTGAAATACTTTAAAGTAAATATGACGGTGGTAGTGTTTTTTTTTTTTTTTTTTTTTTTTTTTTCAGAAAAAAGAACTTGAATAGATTAGTTAGAAATGACCAGCACTGATTAACAAAGAAAGTCAGAGGAACGATCAAAAGGTCTCCAAACACAAACATATTTTGAAATGTACTATTTGTTTTATTAAAATGCATTATTTGTTTTATAAAACTAACATCTCTCGGTAAATTAAGAAAATCTTTACATAAAACAAGGAACACATTTTAGATATAATTGCAATACAATTTATTAGTAATACCTTTTAGAGATAAAATATCATCTCAATTTGTTATTGTCACCTTCTGCTCAACAATAACTGTTGAATCATCAATTTTATTTTCTTCACTAGATAAAATGACATTGGCATCTAAATTTTGATCTATAAATACAAATTAAGTTAGAAAATATACATTTTCCTCATAATGACTCATATTCTCCACCCTAAAACTATCGCACCAACTTATACAATACCAATTTTTTTTTACATCTTTCTCCATTCGATTAGTGTATTTCCATCTTTTTTGAAATAATTGATTCTCATTACTAAAAGTCATAATAAATGAGGTTCAACAACACATTATAACTCATTTTCATGAAAAACGTGATTGTTAGTTCTTAAAATTCAGGATTCTTCAAGAATTTTCAAGAAATACATTTGAAAACATGAGAATAAGATCATCAAAGGAAAAGGAAAAGGAAAAAGAAAAAAAAAAAATATATATATATATATAGGATCCATATCCTATTTTACTGGGCCGGGTCAGATCCAGGGGCACCAATTTTAATTATGAGGTACCCAAATGAAGCAACATTTAGTTTTAACGTCTTTTTGGAGCAACCCAAGTTAGTTACAGAAAAGCCTAAGATTCAATGGACATTTTCTTAATGGGTTTCTCTTTAATTTTCAACTACAGGCCCATAATCGTAGGTTATAACTAACTTTTATTCGAATTTTGACTTCTTTTTTTTTTTTTTTGGGCTCGAATTGCTTATCTTGGAATGCCTGGGGGCTCAACCTCTATTTCATTTCTTAATATAAGGACATTTCTGTTTTTTTTTTTTTTTCTTTCTTAATAGTGTCAAGAACTGTGCTTGTCTAAATTCATTCGAAATTTTTTATTAACTTTAATATGTTATTGATGTTTTTGGAGGTAATAAAATATCTTGTCATATTATAAATATAAGTTGTTGAAAGCTTATAAGATATTAATAATTGCAAATTTAAAGGTGTTAATAAGAACATTAAATTTAATATTAAATTAGCTTTAATAATTAATTTTATTCCCCAAAAAAAAAATTAAGTATTATACTATCAGATTAGCTTTTCAGTATTTCAATTAAATTTATGTGTTTAATTGACCATTTTTAACAACAATAAATGTTAATAGCATAATTATTATTAATTGTTTTTTTTTCATTATTGTGTGAAATTTAAATCAACTGCTGGTTATATTATTATGTTTCATTAATAGTATCATAGTATACATACATAAAAATGATATACCAAAGCCTTCGACTCTAATTTCTAAAACATAATAAAGAATAAAATTTAGAAGAAAGTATCCATTATACCATGAAAAATATAACTTAACGCACTTTATATCATAAAATTTAGTTATATGACACTTTATACCACAAAATATAATTCATAGACACTTTCTACCACATTTTTAGTCCAAGTCAATGGAAAATAGTGTTTTGATTTGACAAGTAACTATTGTTGAATTCATACTTCCATGCAAGCAACAAAAATGTCATTGATAAAATATTAATTTATATTTTTCATGCATTGAATTGATTCGAAATGAATTTATTTGTCATGCATTTAATTTGAATTGAATTTATTTCCCATGCATGCATGCAACTATTACACCTAATTTTTGTTTTTTTGTTATTAATATTTACTATACAATTTTGTTGTTATTATTTATTGAACAAACATGCAACTATTACACCCATTTTATTTTTTCATTCTTAATAGTTACTGTGAATTCACATGCATTTTGTACTGTTTATTCACTTTATACCATCTTTATAGGTTGATAATTTCAGTAACAAAATGATCATACAATAAATTTTCATACAAAATTCTCTCTAAAAAAATTTCGACATTTTGGCAGTTGGAAGATTCGAAGAATTATCGTTGAAATAAGAAAGGTATGTTCTTTAATAGCTAAATTAGGATTATTAACATAATCTGCGTATAACCCTATTTTTTAGGGATTAGGTTTAATTTGTTTTAATATATGCTTGAATTCATGTTTGGAATGGTTAAACGGGTTTAATTTTGCATTTGATATGATTAATTTGTTTGAATATGTGCTTGAATTCATGTTTAAAAGGGTTAAACGAGCATCATCAACGTTTAACACTATAAAGTTCAATTTTTATAATGTTAAACGTGATTATAGGGAATAATAATGTTTAACACTATAATTGTAGTGGTAAACATGATTAAATTGAATAATCACGTTTAACACTATAATTATAGAGGTAAATGTGATTATTCCCTACAATCACGTTTAACTCTATAATTATAGTGTTAAAACGTGTATATGCAAAATCACGTTTAGGCCTCGAGGGCACGCGCGCGGCGCCCCCAGCACCTGTCGCGAGAGTGCACGCGCAGCCCCCCCGTTACCCGTTGCGCGCGTGGTGCCCCCGGCACCTGTCGCACGCGCGCGTGGCGTCCCCGTCACCCGTCCCGCGCGCGGTGCCCCCGGCACCCGTTGCGCGCGTCTCTCCCGTCATCCATCGAACGCGCGCGTGCACCACGCCCCCGTCACCCATCCCGCGCGCGCGGCCCCCCGACACCCGTCGCGCGCACCGCGCCCCCCGTCACCCGTCGCACGCGCACGCGCGGCGCCCCCGGCACCTGTCGTGCGCATGCGTCTCCCCCGTCATCCATCGGGCGCGCATGCGCGCCGCGCCCGTCACCCATCTAATTTTTTTTAATCCCCGTCTAATAATCAACACGTAATGCCAAATAATTTCTTAATCCATATTAAATAATAGATACATAATTTTAATAACCACTTTAATAATCCCAATTTCATAATTAAAGTAACATAATATCCTAATCTCCGTTAAATATTTTTAGTAATTTTGAGACATCTCAGCGTAAGGGAGACCCCCGACCAGCTCAGCATAAGGGAATCAAGACATCTCAACGAGACCCCCGAGGCGTGCACATTTGAATAATCGGACTTTAATAATTAAAACAACATAATTTAGTAATCCCTGTTTAATAATTTTAGTAATTTAATAATTTATTAATTGTGTTAATTACAGAATTTTGTTTATTTATCGGGTTAATTAATTTTGTTATAAATTTAATTATATTTAAAAATGATTTATTATTTTTAGAAGGAAAATCCACTATTTATTAATTATTTATTTTGTTGATAAGAATAAAAATTATGTACCTATTGTTTATTTACAATTGTTATAATCTTCATGTGTACATTAAAATATTTATTTACATTAATCACGGGAACGATTTCGTTACGAATTGTGATGTTTTAGTTATAATAACATAACTATATGACGATGTAAGTATATTAGTTATTGAGAATTATAAGTCATACGAAGATTAGGATTATTTTAATGTTTATAAGTTAAACGAACATTAGTTATATTAGGTTTTGTATCTCTTTCTCAATGGATGACGAAGGGCGCGCGCGTGACGGCTGACGGGGGCGCGGTCCGCGCGTGCGCCCAATGGATGACAGGGGAGGCACGCACGCGCAACGGGTGCCGGGGGCGCCACGCGCGCGCGACGGGTGACGGCCTAAACGCGATTTTACATATACACGTTTAACACTAAATTTTTAGTTTTAGACATGATTTTTCAATTTATTCACGTTTAACGATATAATTATAGTGTTAAACGTGATTATTCAATTTAATCACATTTAACACTATAATTATAATATTAAACGTGTTTAATCTTTATAATCACGTTTAACACTATAAAATCGAAATTTATAGTGTTAAACGTCGATTATGCCCATTTAACCCTTTCAAACATGAATTCAAGCACATATTCAAACAAATTAAACCTATCAAATGCAAAATTAAACTCGTTTAACCATTCCAAACATGAATTCAAGCATATATTAAAAGAAATTAAACCTAATCCCTAAACATGTGAAATCGACGTTTAATCCTCCGTTTGTTCAACGAATACCCAACAAATTCAAAGTATTAAGACAGTTTTTCAACACATTCAACCAAATTTCAACAAATTCTCAAGAAATTGAAGACAAATTCGAACACCATTTCAACAATTTTCTGAAAAAACGAGGGATAATATCACTAATCTCTCCTTCTTGGTTTGACATCTTCATGTTAAACGTGGATTTTCAGTAAAAAAAATCGAGGGATTTAAACATGGAATATGAGGTGAATTTTTTACTTTTAAACTTGGTGAAAATGGTGGCAAAAAATCGGCTGTAATTCGAAAGGAATTAGGGAAAGGGAGAGAGTTTGGGTTTGGGGGTTGGGGTGGAGGTGAGAGAAAGTGTTTTTTGACCAAGATTTCCTTTGACCAAAACATGTGTTATTGGGTAATAATTGTCCTCTAATTGTTGTCATCAAAGTCAATCAAAAATTATTGTATTTTTTGACATAGTTTTATATTTCATGGTAGAAAGTATCACACTTTTATTTTTTATGGTATAAAAATATCTATTTTATTTTTGATGGTATTTTTTGTCATCTTTTATATTTTTTATGGTAAATTGGGTTGCTATCCCTAAAATTTATATCGTTGGACATTGAATATTTGAATCAATAATCAAGATCCACAAAAATTTGAATGATTAATGATGGTTGATAGATCTTGATTGAATTCATTATGATGCAAGCTCGCTATCATTATTATTCTTGTGATCAGGTTTTCTTTATCTTTTAATTTTTGGGAGTATTACTTTTCTTTGGCCTTTAGTGGCATCAGAATTGAATTTATTATAATTAAATTGTGGTTGTAAATATTTGGATGAGATTTATATGAATTTTGATTAAATATTTGAATGATCAATGTATGTCGGCTATGTCGGCACTAATTCCCTCCCTTATTTTGCTTATTTACAAGGATATTGGGTCCCAACTCAACTAAATATGAATTTTCTCGTGTCTTTTTCTCTTATGTTTTGAGTTTATAATGATTAAATTACATGCCACTTTAATCAAGGTTATTTTTGCAATTAGTGCCAAAAATTTTATTTTATATTTTATTTTATTTATTTTTTTGCAATTAGAATTATGTGTTTTTCTATTTTTTTTAATTATTTTCCTGTATGAGTAGCAACGAGGACAATTTCATTTCCATTTATCTTTCATATATTGCTTCCTCCTAGTAATAAATAATAAGTTCCATGGAAGTCTTATTAATAAAATAAGATCTTTATTTTCATAAATTTTTATGTAAATTTGATTTTTTAAATTACATATTGTTATTACTAACATTTTATAAGTCGTGTTTTCTGTAGTTTTTCCATACAATTCAAATATTTTAACATACAACATATTTTTGAAATAAGATAAAAACATGTTAGTTATGACCTATAAGCTTTAAAAATATAAGCACTTATAAAGATATTTTGCAGAAAATGTTAAACAAACGCTTTTAAAGAACTTACACCTTATAAACTAGATCAAATACACTTAAATCTTATATATATATATATATATATATATATATATCATTACATGTATGAAAACAAATATTAAAATATATAATTATTTTAATTGAATTTAATTAATTTTTATTATATTATGGTTTGTATATACAATTACTACTATAGTATTTATAAATAACTGAGTTTCAGAAATAAAGGCTGCCGGAAATACCAAAAGTCGGATTTCTTATTTGCCTTTTGATTTATTTGCCTCTTCAGAAATAATGAATGGGCCAATGGCTGTTTTTGAAGTATAAAAAACACCCATGTGATTAAAGTATTTATTTTTTTCATACTAAAAGGTACATACATTCATTTTTCAGCAAAATTAAATTTTTGGCATAAAATCATAATTTTGTCCACGTGTGGTAGCTGGCATGTAATTCTTCGATCTAGTTTGCAATTGATGTGAGAAGTGGGCCCTATAGTTTAAGAAATTTGAAAATTAATTAAAATACAATAGTACAAATCTTGTTTATGATTTTTAAATTTTTTTTATTTCATTAGATGATTATTGACAACTGATACAATATTTTATCTCCTTGTTAAATAATGTGGGACTCATAACAATCGAAATTTAAAAAAATAGTGAATTCCAAAAAGTACATTTCTTATAACTATATACCCCCAATACGACACTTTATAATCACTATTCCAAAACTACCATTCAATATAATAAAATATTCAAAACTATCATAAAATAATTATTGTTTATTGTTGACTTTTACTAATTTTAAAAAAATCATAATTTTTCTTTTTTTGTTATTTAATATATCCACTTCATTTATTTAATTAGATCCGAGTAAAAAGTAAACTGATCAATATCAGGTCTAACATTCTTCTATATTTAATTTCATACTCTGTTTGATACATACATTTATCTTTGTCTCAGATCCTCTCGATTCCGGTTGATTTTTACAGATCAACGATCCAACCACATGTTTGCAGTCGGTTGTTCCAGTCCTTCTTCACAATAAGAACCCAGATCACAATCCTTACTCTCACCAACCTGGTAGAGTTTTCAAGGAGATCACGGGAAGACGCACTGTCGGTATTAACTTTATAGAATATTCAAGGACTTCCGAATAGCACGAAGGAAAACAAAAGTCTTTCTTTTATTGAAGAAATAAAATATAGATTTATTTTACAATACTATTTCTCCGTCAGTGGAGGAGATACTTGGTTTAACCGATCATGTCTTAACTCTTAGGGGAAACCCCATAAACTTAAAAAACTTAAAATTTTAAACTCTAAACTCTTGAGAGAGAAGTGCTCAAGAAATGGTCGATTTCTGATTCTCTTCTCAAATGGCTGAAGCCCCTTTTTATAGTTGAGTTTCCGGATTTCAATTGCAGACTTCGGTCTTCTTCCATTAGTTGTCCCTTTGCCAGCTCTGCATCCACCTTCTCCTATCTGGTAAGTGGCCACGTGAATTCACCCACCATCCTTTGTCGGTTTGTGAAACGTGATTTCACCCACCATCCTTTATCGGCTGGTGATCCCTCCACTATCTTTTGTTGGGTGGAGCTTCGTGAAGTTGTCTTGTAGTGACGACTTATCCTTCGCTCGTGGTAGGGATGCCCTACTAACCACGACTGGTGTTAGTGTTTGGTAAGGTCTTCCACGAGGATTAGAATCCTCCACGAGAATTAAAATCCTATCTTACATGAGGATTTAAAATCCCACACGAGAATTAAAATCCTTACTCTACACGAGGATAAATCTTAGACTTATCCTATCTTTACACGAGGATTTAATCCTTACACGAGGATTTAATTTACACAAAAATTAAATCCTATCTTACACAAGAATTTCTCTATACGAGAATTTCTCTTACATGAATTTTTATCGAGTCTAATTAGACTCGCTCTATTACATCTTTAGGTTTTTTTATTTTTTTTCTAAAACCCCTTTTTCAAACCCTTTCTCTTTTGTTGTGGATCGGGTCGGTTGTTTTTGATCTTGAAGCCTTGTCCGAACAATGGTTTCTCTTGTGACTAACAGAAAGAAAAAATTCTTTCTTCCCATCTTCCGATATGTATCATGTATACCTTCTTCTTTGTATTTTTCATTGCCGGAATCTTGTTTTCCCAGATAAGTTTTCTCTTATTTTCGAAGAGATTATCAGGAAATTCGATAGTGTTTCCTGTCATTGAATTCAACAGGAAAGATCCATTCGCAAAAGTTTGGAAAATCTTGAATGAATACTTTACCTTGTCCATCTCTGTGAAACAGACCCACATTCCCCATGCTCGTCTTGTAGATATTTCATCTTCAGTGAGGGTGATTACTAGAGGATTGCTTGTTGGTGGTGTTTTTGCTCTGTTAAAAGCCACCATGTCCGGTCTCTGTAATTTGATAAAATTGAAGATCGGATGAGAACCTTTTCCTGTGATTTCTGGAGCCGTTGATATGAATTTCAACTCCAGAATATCTCCCCGACCCAAATGTGGGTTGTTTTGCCATGAGTCATGAATGACCGTGAAAATCAATTTCGGTAACTTGAAGATTTCCGGAAAGCTTGGTGTAGTGGTAAGAATTGAAACAATAGCTCCAAAATCATATCATTCCCATACGTCCCATGGGTTTGCACCCTTAAGCATCCACAACATCCACAGTCGTGGATACTTTCCAGACGAATCAACAATCATCTTGTTGGGATTGATCCCGATCTATGTAACCAGTTTCTCCCAAGTCTTTTGATAAACCTGCAATAAAAAAAATGATTTGTTAGTGTTAACCTTTCTTGGGCCTGTCTGTGGCCTAAGGTTAACCTTTCCATATTTTACCCCAAAGGTGCTGGGTTGACTTGGGTTGTAGAATAAAGAATAAATTCCTGACTTTCCAAATTAATATCCTTATCAGAATCCAATAGTTCACTCGTTTCGGCATTAACTTTCTTTATACCAGAATCTGATGTAAAACATGTATCTATAGGATGATCTGCTACGGGTTTGAAAATACCCGTTATGTTCATCGATGATGAACTTTTCTCGAAAATTTCTTTTTGGGTTACCGACGGTGAACCCGCTTTGAGAAGAGGTTTCTCAAGTGCATTCCATAAATGGGCATGAGCAGCTTGTGTAACCTGTATGACCTTTTGGACAGAGTCCAAATCTGTCTTTTGAACATAGACATCTTCTTGGACATATCTCTTGTTCAATTCCTCAAGGTTTTCCCTGAGATGTCTTGAACGCACTGTGATGGAAACTACTTCAAGGATATCCATCTCTTGTTAGGAAATCTGCAAGAACATTCTCATTAAATTTCACAATGACAATATCAAATAAATAATATTGGCATTCTGTTTGCCACCTGATAATACGTGTTTTCTCAATTTTTTATTCGAGCTTATTTTTCAAGAAAGGTTTTATGTTTGTATTATCTACTTTTAAAGTACATTCTTTTGCAAGTAAAAATAAAGGCCATTTTTAAAGCCTTCCAAACTGCAAAGAACTCCTTCTCGTTGATGTGCCAGAAACTGGTTTGTTGTTCAGAGAACAACCCTCCGGTATATCTACACGGTTCTTCACCTGTAGATGTCTTTCGCATAATCACTGTTGCTTATCGAAAATCATTAGCATCTGTATAGACAACTAATTGATCTTTATCTTGTGGTATTGCGAGTTTCGGCAGATTACTACAAATTTGTTTTAGCTCGCGAACTCTTTGGGAATGTATATCTTCCCATTTCCATTTCGTCTTTTCATTCTTTTGTAGTAGAGGATGAAAATCCTTGTTGTATTTTGCTAGGTCTTTAATATAACTACCTGTAAAATTAACAACACCCAAGAAACTTTGGAGATGTTTCTTATCATTCAGAACATCTGGAAAATTGCATATTTTTTCCACAATATGTTTTTGAAGTTCCAATTCTATTGACTGCGGTTATTACCTTTTTTCAGATAGCACTAATCATTCTTTATGACTTGCCTCAAAAAATATTTCAAGATGTTTAATATGTTCTTTCATATTTTTTGATGTAATCAATATGTCGTCGATATAGACAAACATAAACTCGAAATAACTTTTAAACAGATTATCCATTTTTTGTTGGTATATCTGGGGTGTATTTGCAAGTCTTATTGGAAGTACATTCCAAATATATTGACCTTGTGGAGTAGAAAAGGTTGTATATTTTCTAAACTCCTTTTTCATTTTAATCTGGTAGAAACCAGACTTACACTCAAATTTTGAAAACACTTTTGACCCTTTAATGCACTCAATTAAATGTTCTTTACTTGGAATGTAATAACCATCAAAATCAAATATCTTATTAATACCTTGATAGTTAATTACTAACCTCGTTTTACCTCCTTTTATTTCATCGTGGTTTCTTACCAGAAAACCAAGGCTACTGTAAGAGGAGACTCCAGCTTCAATCAAACTACCACAATTAGTAGTAAAAGTTAACATGTTCTTGTGATTATCCTGCTCATATTTTGCAAATGTTTGGATAAAATTATTACCCAATAAAATATCAGCACTTGTATCGTGAATATAGATTGGTGGCATTTTTACCTTGTATCAAGGTGTACCTAATGTGCTCCTTCTATCATGAGTATTAAGATTTTCTGAGAAAAATCTCTTCCTGCAATAATGGGTAATGTTTCCACAATTTCATTGGGAAAAACTCTTGGTTTTGCTGTGCAAATACCTGAACCTGAATCAGTATAAGTTATCTTATATTGTTCATACATCATCCCAATGGATATATATATGGAAAATGGCTTGTCATTCCACCCTTATGAAGTGTCCATCGAGACTAAATTCCATCCATATTCTTTTTCGTCCCAAGATTTGTGTTCCTCAAGGAAACTTAGACCCAAAGTCATAGTACCTTTGGTTTTACCTGCATTACCAGTGACAGATATTACATAGCCCGTTATTTCTAGCATGCATTCGTATCTTTCAATCGCTGGTTGTTGTGAATGATATCTTCCAACCCTCAGGGCAATGCATTTTTACATTACTGACCCTAATTTGTTGTGGGTTGAAATCTTCGATTGGTTCTTTTCCTTTTAGGCTTAGTATCCTATCTTCGGAAAAGGACATTCTATTACTGACTTTAGATTCAAATCTCATTGATCTATTTAGAACATGATGATCTTTAATCAGTATATTAACACTACATATCCTAGGGATTTGGATTGGGTCTGGTGTCATAACTTTGGCGAATTCCTTGAAAATTTTAGGAATCTCAATATACTATTTCCTAAAAAATAAATCAGTGTGCATTGAAAAGTGCATATGCAATTCTATATGTAATAGAATATGGTTTGTTATCATCTTTCATTAGATCTATTCTTTTAAAATCTTAATGAAGAGTTAAGACTCGACTAAAATCTTGGTCAGTTAGGTTGTATACAATCCTAGGATGAATGTCAAACATAAGTTTACCAGCATACAGATTACCCACCATTGTACCAAGACAACCATCTCTCAAGTTATTGATTCTTATATACATTACTGCTAGATGAATTTCTGAATCAATACATTCTTTGAAGGTAACTTTGATTACTATTTCAATAGTTCTAATATGAATCCATTTCATGGTCACTGCTACTTCTTCCCTAATTCGGCTCAGTTCCTCAAGAATTTCTTCTTTTGGAATAAGTTGCATATCAATTCTATTACCGGTTAATTCCAAATTAACCGAAAACTCACTTGAGTTTACCCGATAGATGATATTGTGCTTGTGTTGTCCTAGTCCGAACTGGTTACAAATCCGACTAACACTTTCTTAGTCCGAACTAGTTACAGATCCGACTAACACTTCCAATTTTGAAACCGTTGTAGAGGCTCAGAGTTGAATTCTGTCTCATGATTTTTCCATAGTTTTTGTTTGAGATGGTCATTTGTGAAAAGAATCTCCATAGACTTTCTGAAGTTTGAAGTCTATCTTCTAGCTTAAGGTTATTCGTCTAATTCTATTGATGATTCATAAGATTCATCTGAATTAGTCTCGAATTCTTCTTCATATATACTTTCATTTGAAGAAATACCCTTGAACTGACAAACTAGTACCAAATCGTCATAGAAAACCGCATCAAGGATGTCTACAGTTGGCTTAAATTAGCGTATCTCACTCTACTTCTGTGGGCAATCTGACGAAATATGACCTTTCGCACCACATGTCCAACAACTGCAGTCTTTGAAACTTTCATTTATACAAGTATGAGCTCGTTTGAAAGTTCTTCTTGTTGGTGTTCTTCCTGTTGACTTCTCTATGGATCATGATCCTTGTGAAGAAAACCTGGAAGGACCAGATTTTTGACCAGATTTGTATGTTCTAGCCTTGGACTTGGACCACCATGATCTTTCTTGGTTGGAAGGCCTTTTTTGTGGTCATCTTGACTTGGCATAAGATATACTTCTAAAGTGGTTCTTTCTCTTCTTATGTCTTTCCTGTCTTGGTTCTCCAATTATAGAAAGAAAATCATTACTATCACAATAAAGAGAAGTTCTTTTTATTTGTCATTTGAGTTTTTTTGTTCTTTTGAATGGTTGCTTGTTGGCACCATTCTCTCGGACTGTCTTTTAAGAAAGACATCTTTCTTGTGACTATGTCGACCTGTCCCGGTGGTAACTTATAGGACTGGATCAACATTTCCCTCCATAGACTACAAATCTTTGCAAAAAAATATTCATGTTGCCACATTCAAAGGGACCTCCGTTTGGAAGTAATATTTACGGAACCAATAGATATTTGTTTGCCGCACATATATTTTTTAACTCGAGAGCATACAAAGCTTGTGTATATTCTCGACTCTTCTCCTTCTTGTTTTGGTCAAAGTATGCATCTCCAATGAAATAGACCTTTAGCATTCTTCCGACCTTTTCGATGATAGTGTATAAACTATCTCCGTCAAAGAACTCTTCTTTGATTTAGGCAGATGTTGCATCCCAAGCTAGCTTCGTTGAACCTTCCAGACTACTTTCGATTAGTGTGAAGAAGTTTTTTTTTCTATGTCCAGCGTTGTTGAGGCCACCTTTAAATAGGCCATCCAATCATCGATTAGTTTTTCTATATTTTGGAAATCGATAATGTCGATTGTGAGAATCAACCCATATGGATGTGTAGGTTCCAACATTGTTCTTAGCCAAGGATTGTTAGAAGGTGTTTTATTTCTCCCTGCTTGTCATTTTGTTCCAAGCCTCTAAGTTCCAATATCGAACTTAGATTTGACTTCTACCGGTGATTTTTCAGGGACTTGTGTGTTTGAACTCGTGCTTCCTTTTGGATCAAGAACTGAAGAGTTTATCTTGATGTTAATTAGATCAACAATCCCAAAATTGGAAAGTGATTCGCTTAACTCAGAAATATCAACTCGTGATGCCTCCATTTCACACGTTTCTAATGATTTCACACATTAGATCTTCTTGACTTTTAGGCTTTGGGATTTCCGTAGCCTTTCCTTTGGGAATAATTGGTTTATCCCCGAACGCATCTTTGAAACGTTCATTCATGGAACTGTTAGATCCTTTTGGTAATTTTTTTTTTCAGATACATTATTTCTTTTTTTAATCTGAAACTTCTTGTTGGATATTGGATAGAGATCTGATCATCATATCCTTCTAACCTCCATAGAACTTGATGGTCTTTTGGATTTCTCTAAGATCTTGTACGATCTTAAACATATCAGGAATAATTTTGTTCCAATCCTGGTTGGACGTCATAAAATTGATAGTCCTGAAACATGTTTTATCTCAAAAATATTTTCGAATACATAATTTTTTGATTTTCTTTTCCATTAGGCATAAAATCATTATTGTAAATAAAAATCATTATTGTAAATACAAATCGTAAATTATTTCTTCAATAAACCTAGGCTCTGATACCATTTTGTGGTCCAAATCTATTAAACATTTGGATGGAATTAATTAATTAATCTTGGAAAAATATGGATTGTATTTATTGTTGGGTCCCAAGTGGTGTCCGAGGTTCAGATGGGGGTGAATGAACCTTGGTCGATTTTGAAAATCTGTTAAAACTTGACTGTTCTGTAAGTTACTTGAACTTACAGCTCCAGTCAGTTACTGCTTACAGCACTAGGATGCAGTGCTGCACGCTGTAACTTTAGAGTTTTATGCGCAGCGGAAAATACGATATTGTGACACAAAGTTGGTTTTCTCAAATATGCTCCTTTGCAAAACGTTTTATGATTATGATAGAGATAGATATGAAATGTAAAGCGCAGAAAAGAAAGCGATAAAACACTTATGGCTTATAGTGGTTCGAATGTGGTGTAAGCCTTCTATGTCCACTCTACTGCTACCTCGAGCAGGAACTTCGTTAAGCAAGATTGATTTACAGGACCCTCCTAACAATCTATCAACTTACAAAGTTAACCACCTACTAGAGTCCAGTGTTCACACAGCTGCTACGAACTCTAAAGGCTAACCCACACAGGGTTCACACTCCCACACAGGGAAGTTGCCTGACACTTAGACAACTATACAAACAACAAGGATTTCTCATATTAACTGTTTGACACCTAAAACAACCTAACCACACAGGACAGAGGTTAAAAGAAAAATATATTTTCAACTGGTGAGAAGCAGTCTTGATCTTGGGTAGCTCCATTGTTGTTGTAGACTGCTCCTAGAAGGTTGAGTGACTGAACATGTGCAAGCTTAAAAGCTTTGGATAATATGTGAGTTTCCTCTCGACTTTGTTCAGCAATTTCCTCAATCAGCCACTCCTTCTATTTATACATCTTGAGAGTATATCCGTTGGGGAAAGTATCCGTTGAAGGAAGACACTTCCCATTTTGAATGTGAACTACGATCTCTCAAGAATTAAAGTGTACTTGATTAACGGCATGGCTTGCATTAAATGCGACTAGACTTTCCCTTTTTGGTGCATTTAATGCGATGGTTGCGTCTCGCAGCTTTCTACGGCGCGTCAGTCCACGTGGCGTCTTGTCATTGGCTCCGTGTCTGCCACTTGATCTTCTTTGAAACGGCTCTATTTGTTCTTGCTTGGATCTTCGTTCCTCGTACTGTATTTATCCTTTTCTGGATTGCAGGATACTCTTTCAGCTGTCTTGCTTGAGTGGAAAGTTTAGCGATGTATCCTAGGTCTGCTTGCAGCTGTATGTTCTATGCAGCGCTGCTGTAACTTAGACCTTCTTGCAGTAGCTTCGTACACTTCTGTTGTATCTTTACTTACAGCATACTCAGCTTCCTCAGTAACCTTTGCTGTTGTAACCTGGATAGGTTCTTTTTGAGCTTGCAGCAGCAGCAGCATCAACCTCCTCATGAGGTGTCTCTAGCTGCTTAGTGGTTACCTCAGCTTTCTCAGCTTCTCCTCGAGCATCCTCTAAGGGTACTGTGCCACCAACCATCACTTCAGAGGTCTTCTAATCCTCAGATAGTGTTGGCTGAACAACAGCCTCACCTGAGGTCTTCAGAAAGGACCCCGTCTCCTTGGCCAGTCCTGTAACCTAGACAGTCTCTGCAAGAATGGATTCTTGCAGCTACTGTTGGTTTCTTGCAGCAGTTACTTGCTTACTGAGTTCTTCTTTCAGAACATCTTTTGCTGCTGTAACCTGCCGTCTTCTCCCTTCAGGAACATCTTTTGCTGCTGTAACCTGCCGTCTTCTCCCTTCAGTATCCTTTCTCCCTTTAAGGATACTTCTTCTAGCTTACTGATCCCTACAACATGCTGATCCTTAGAAGTATACTACTTCTTCTAAGGTTGGTTTTCCTTGGCCTCTGGAAAACCACTACATGATCATTTCCTTTAGAAACGATAAGCTTGTGATCATGTAATGTGGAAACTCGGTATCAATACCTTAAGCAAACTGTTCTTATCTTGTTGTGTTGTTGTGTTTTGTCTTATCAAGATAACTAATAAAATATCCCAACATTTATCAAACAAAATAAGGAAGTGGTTATTATTCAATAATTGCACATGTGTGTCCTAAGGTCATTTTGATCATTTTATCAAAAAGTGGTATTTTTGGGCATTTCCTTATCTTTGATGGTATTTTTGGTCCAAATTATAAGTTTTATGGTATTTTTGGCCATTAACTCTTTTAAAAAAACAAAGAATCCGGAAATTGAAAATCATAAATAAGATGTATATATATATATATTGTTTTGTTTTATTATTTTTTTTCCTTTTTTAATTAATTTGAGTCTCACACAAAATGTTTAGACAACAAAATCTCATATCAGTTGTTATTTAGAACAAACTCAATGTTGTTAAAACTTTTGCCGCATACTTAATTTCGTCAAAAAAATAAATTCAACCACGTACCTTTTTCTTTTAATGAAAAAACTTAACATATATTTAAAATCGTCAAAAGTTTAAATTTATAAGATGATTTTTATGTATGTTTTCTCTTATATAGTTTATTAATCTAATCAATACAAATGAATTTAATCCACTTAAAAACTTGTTCAGCAAAAAATAAATTGTTTGTTATCACTATAGTTTATTTTGAAATATATTCATTTTAAATTCTTATAAATTTTCAAGTATTGCTCAATCTAAATAAAATCATGCTACTCCTATACAATTTCACAAAATATAAATCAAACGTATTGTGACAATTTTTACAACTAGTTTTATGCAAAAACCACATTCATTATGACCACATGTATATAGTTCCACGTAGGTCATTTTTTTTTTTTTTTATATATCCCTTCCACATGGATAACATTGACGGGAAAATTGGTAAAAATACCCCGTATATATACCCTAATTATGATCTTACCCTTTTATTTTTTGGAATTTTAAAAATACCCCGTATGTTGGCTCTTCTTGTCGAAAATACCCCGTCACCTGTTGCGGTAAGTCACCAACCGGTCATGTACTGACGTGGCACTTAAATGCACATGTGTAATTGTTTTTTAGATTTTTTTTGTTCTCTTTTCCATGTCAATTGAAAAATGGGTATTTTTGGCAATAACATACAATCATACGGGGTATTCTAGGAAATATAATAAAAATAAGAATTTATTATTTAAAAAATCAGAATATTATTTAAAAATATCCTTAAAAAAATATGTGTACAAAAAAATAATAATAATAGAAGTTCTGAAAAAATATATTTTAAAATTTAAAATATTATTTAAGTAAATATGAAAATATATTAAAATTAGAAATTTTATTTACAATAAATATAAATTATATTAAATATCTAAAATCAACAAATAAAAACAAAAAAAATTAATTTTCTTATTATGTAAGATTAAAAATTCTAATTTTATTACATATGTATAAATTTTTTTACTAATACTTCATTTTTATTTTTAAGAATTTTAGTGATTTTATTAATTATTTTACTGTTAACCATTTAATCGATTTTATTTTTTTAGATATTTAGAGATAATTTTCCAACAAATATCTAGCATGCTAAATTTTGTTTTTGTTGGTTTATAAATATTTTAAATACTATAAAGAAATTAATAACTATGCTAATAATCTCCTTGTTATTATGAAAGTTTATGTCATTAATTAATACTGTAAACATAATTTCCTATTATTATTATTATTATTATTATTAAACATAGGTTTTAGTAATTGAAAATAAGTTATGATTTTTTAAATAAATATTTCGAATTTTATTTGTTAAATAAGTATAATATTTCGAAGTATTATATTTCAAATTTTATTTGTTATGTTGTTGTTGTTATTATTATTATTATTAAATATAGATTTTAGTAATATTTGTTATGTTATTATTATTATTATTAAACATAGATTTTAGTAATTCAAAATAAGTTATGATTTTCGAAATAAATATTTCGAATTTTATTTTTTTGAACTAAGTATTATAAATTTTATTTTTTAGATTTAAAATTTGAAAATTAATTTTCATAATTTAATAATATGATTATTGTTGCGTTATTTTGAAATATTTTTCTAATTTTTTAAATGAAATTTTCAGATTTTATATATTATATTAAATAATATTTTTTATTTTATTTTTTACTTTTAAATTTCCAAAAATAATCTTTATAATAATAATAATTATTATTATTATTATTATTATCAATTAATTATTTTTAGTGAAATTTGCTGATTTTTTACTTTCTTTTCGAGTGACATGGAGTTAGAAGGAAAAAATAATGAAAAAGTCAATTCCACATGTGTAATAACCTGCCATGTCAGCATGTCACCTCTTATAGACGGTAAAAGGGTATTTTTGGCAACCAGCAGTAACATACAGGGTATTCTTAAAAACTCAAAAAATAAAAGGGTAAGATCAAAATTAGGGTACATATACGGGGTATTTTTACCAATTTTCCCATAACATTGACTATTAAGTATTAGTTATTACTGCAGTCATTTACAATTTAAGTAAGGAAAAATAATAAAATCAATAAAATAAAAAAGAAAGGTGAAATGTGGGCATTAGCTATGATCCACCTACCCTGGTTGTGCCTTCCCAGTCAGAGCTCACCTTGCTTGTGTACATGAAAAAGGAAGCAAAATCCAAATTGGTTACAACATAAAGAGCCAAGCAAGTACGTAATGTTAATAATAGACTGAAATGAACTAATGAGTTTCGTTTTGTAGAATATGATTCGTTGAAACTCAAGATTTTGCCCTCAAGCAAATCCATTCTTGCTTGCTCTTATATGAATTATTTCTTCTAAGGTGTTGTACTTTTTTACATTTGGTGAGAGTTGTTCTTTTGTACATTAGTTGGATGAGTACAGAATATCAGTGAGATCTTTTATTACACTCTATGTTACATTTGATATTTCAAGTTAATCATCATATATATGTCACGTGTCAACGTATATCAAATGATATCATTAATTAACATGTGGCTCGTGTATTATATGTCATAAAACATGAAATGTAATATTAAATGTAATAGAAGGTCTGAACTCATCCTAACCCATTTAAAGTTTTTCTTCTTCTTCTTCTTCAATTATGCAAATTTGCCTTTTCATCTCACAATGTTGGTTTTGTCCTTCTTCTTCATCTTTTTCTTCGTCTCTTCCTCTTTTTCTTGCTTCTTTTTCTTTTCTTGTTTTTCTTCCTATAAGCAATTTTAAGGATTAAAATTAATACTACAAAAATAATAATACTAATCGTTTTCAGAAAAAATGGAGAAAAATGTTTAATAATATGATATTGCAGATGGTAGGGTAGAAATCGTAAAATCTAATTTTAATCGATACTTTTTGGGAAACAAATAAAATCTTTATGTAAAATAATTAATACATTTTGGGTACACAATTAATACTATTCACTAAACACAAGTCACTATTTTCATAAAACAAAGTGATGTGTTTTTCTTTTAAAAGTAAAAAAAAGTCCTCCTTAACTTGAGTACAAGGGGTACTCAAATCTCAAAAGTTACATATATATAAAAAAAACAAAAAAATAAAAATAAAAAAGCAGAAATGAATTATAACGGAAAAAGAAGTTAGAGTTTTGCGGGTAAAGAGTCCAACAGGTGGGAACTCCAATCATGAAGGGATATGCAAAACGATAAATGATAGTGAGCTCTGATCCATTTCTATGAACAAAAATACATTCAATAATCATTTCCACCTCCGTAACCTTACACCTTTAAAGATGGTCTCATTCCTTGCTTTTCATATCCTCCACAATTTGCATTACCAGATCAAATTAGAAATTTTCTTCTCAACAGTCCATTAACCAAAACTCATAAATTCAGCAAAGTGCTCCTTTAATACAAGTAATGCATTTGCTACATGTTATTCATTTTGAGATACAAGTAATACATTTACTAAAATTCAAAACATAGGATACAAACACGCACATGTGAGTGAGAACATGCGTAAGGGTATATATGGACCCATAGACGGTCGACATGTACAAATCTAAAACTGATACAATTGATGTATAAAAGTTTTTGTCATCTTGTAATCATATTGTATACATACAATTTGTGTATATATATACATACATATGTGTGTAAGTGTGTGACTATGTGGCTATTTTTAATAAATAATATATCGAGTAGGTTTTATGTGAAACCGTCTCACGGATCTAGTTATGTGAGACATGTCAACTCATAACTCACATTTAACAATTCATATATGAATTTGTCAAAATGGATTCCATTTATGGGTAATAAAGATCTGTCTAACTGTGACTATTCATGAGACCGTCTCACATAAATTTTCTTATAATAACTTCTTTACTTTGAACATTATAATATATATATATATGATATAATTCACAAAGTAGAGGAAATCTCAATGTGAATTTTGTATTACTTTCTAAAACCCACTCGCCGCATATTAAAAAATATACATGAACAACTGTCCTAATGAGAAAGCTCGACACATAAGTTAATTTCAAATAAAAGCTGGATGGAAACTTATAGACGTTTGGATTATTTATTATCCGATGCGTTTAAATTAATTTATGCTTAACGAGTATATATATTATTATCCATGTTAGATGCATGTATCAATAAAATAAAATATAAATATTGTAGAGATTATTAAAGACTGAAAACTGTCCTTTTTTCATGATTAATTAATAATCCATCTTAAGGGATTTGAATCCTTAGTCAAATCTGGGACACACTGGCTCACACGTTAAGTCTAGAAGGATCAACTACGAGATTCTGTGCCCTAATAAAAAAGTCAATTGAAGTGTATAATAATGTACTAGGTGTATCTCGTTCACTATAACTATTTGACTAAAGAACAATTAAATCATTAATTAGGATATCGTTTTGATGGATCAGGGAATATATTTGTTCTATTTTAGGATCACCCCATGTGTTTTTTAATTATTATAATAATTAAATTAATAATCCTAATTAATTATATGTTGGTATATTTCTACTCCAAACAATAATTTCAGTAGAGATTTACTCCAATGTCTATTCACATAAGAGAAACAAAAATGACTTATAAAATATCTAAATTATTACAAAATTTGAAGTGAACTCTCGAAGCTTTACTTATCAAAGCTCCTTCAAATTTCTTGTAAAATGTTTTAAAGTTTATCAGCTTAAAAATATGACCTTACTTGCTCTCGAAACAACATTTCTTATATTGAAAGGAATATGACAAAAAATCATATGCCCCAGGGCACGGATCTTAGATAAGATCAGTGCCCCCAACCCGACCCGGCGCGTGGGCAGCTCCCATGCGCCCTTGCCGTGTGTCCACGCGCACGCACATGTTAATATTACACATTTGTTCTAAAAATATCACACATATACTCTTCAAGTATCAAATACATTTAGTTCATGTTTGTAATACCTATAGAACAAATATGTGATACCTTAAAACCGCGCGCCCATGCACCCATGTTGCGCGCGCACGCCGCGCACCCACACCGCCCACACCCGTCGCGCGCATCTCACAAGTCTAAAGGTACCACACATATACTCTTCAGGTATCACATATGTGTAATACCTATAGAACAAATGTGTGATACCTCAAAACCGCGCACGCCCATGTTGCGCTCCCACACCGCGCGCCCATGCGCCCACATCCACCGCGCGCGCCTCACAAATCTAAAGGTATCACACATATACTCTTCAGGTATCAAATACCTTTAGTTCATGTTTGTAATACATATAGAACAAATCGGTAATACCTCAACAGTATATGCGCGAATATATATATATATATATATATATATATATATATATATATGTGCGGGTCAGAGCGAGTCGGGGCGGGTCGGGGGCACGGATCTATGCCCCAAGGGCACACAAGTGTCACTCAAGGAATATTGTGGAGATTTATAGATCGCCTAACCAAACTTTTGGATTTTCAAAATTGGATCTCCAAAACGGAACGGAGCAGTAAGATTTTATATCATAATCGTGATAATTTTCGGGGATTGTTCGGAATGAAGATCCAAGATTCAATGGAACAATTTTATTCGAAATATATGTACAAATGAAAAGTTTCAAGTTTTTAAGTTTAAAAATCTAAAATAAAACCAAATTAATGGAAATTAATTCAAAATATAGTTTAATTACATGAAGCTTATATTTTAATCCCATAAAAAAAAAAAAAAAAAAACCCACACGTAATACATACAAGATAAATTAAAATTAAAATCTACTACTTAGTTAATATTGTCTCCATTACTGTCTAAAATTTAATATTTTATAAAATGATTAAACTATTTTATTCTTTAGTTAACCAACACATACTTTAAAGTGATAACACCTTTTTCTACCACGTTTAGGATAATGAATAACTTTTCTACCACAATCCATAATATACAAATTTTTTAACAACAAATATAAAAAAAAAATGACAATTTTACTTTTGTTAATAAGATATAAATGACATCTCCCATTACATTAGTCAATTGCACCATACACATGTATATACAAGGGTTATTTTAGACTTTTCACTCAAATTATGATAGAAAACTAATAAAATTATATGTTGTAGTAAAAAAAGTTAATTTTATATAATTTTATGTTATAAAAGATAATTATAGGTGCTTTAAATATCATATTGTTATAACTTCATGAGGAGACTCCATTATTCAAAACTCAAATCTTTATATATATAAAAGTAAGACCACTTATGTCACATGTCAAGCTCACATTATTTTAACATTAAATATGATTAATTAATGACTTTAAATTTTATGTTACAAAGAAAATTACTAAATAATTTAGAAATGTTGACAATATTTATCTAAATAAATATGTTAGGCTACAATATAGGAATTATTTGCATATTTGAAATTAGTTAAAATTAAAATTTTGAAGAAAAAGTACAAATAAATATAAAAGAGAAACACTAAAGTAAAGATGAGTTTATTGAAAATGATTGTTCAAACTTTTCATTTAAACTTATTAATTAATGAAAATTTGAATTATTCTTTTTTTAATTTGTGTTTTAAAATAAACTATAAAACTAATTTGTGAAATTTTGACTTTCAATTTTTTTTTAGTTTAATTAAAAAGAAAAATTGAGGGTTGTTATAGATGCTAACAATAAAAAGCAAATTAAAAATAATGATTGGTGGGTTGAAGATATAATAGGCATATCAATATATATTAGTTTCAATATAATAAATAAAAAATTATTTATGATCCTCTACAACTGCAACATATTTCAACAATTAGATAATTATTTTATCATAATACGTTATATTTAATGTTGCGATATTTATTGTACAAATCATAAATTTAATTTTATTGTATAAATAATATTTTAAAATTTTCTAACTTTACTAAATTTACTTTAATTTTTTGTAAAAATCCGTGTATTACACGGGTCCTATACTAATTTATTTATATAAGTTTGTCAATCTTTATTTTATAAGTTACGAATTAATCCATCTCAAATTCCAAATTAATTATTTTTTTAAATATTTGTAATTTAATTTTGTTTTCCAATTAATTGTATGGTTTTGCTTTTATAGGTTCTAATAAAGAAAAGAAAATGCAGTCAAAATTGGGGGGGGGGGGGGGGGAGGCGTCAAAAAAGGCTATCAAGGAACACCCTCATCTGATGCCACGTAATAGATTTATGATAATGGAGGCACTCCTAGGAAACTACAACTTAGGATTCCCGACCAAGACCAAATCAACATAATCCGACGTGTCAGATGATAATTTTTTTTTTAATGCGCCAAAATATCCTCATATAACGAAAATTCTAAGGATATGTTTATTAAAATCATGGGATTTATAGTATACATAAATAGTAAAAATGTTTGTTTGAGGATTTAGTATAATAGAATTATATTATTAATATTAAATTAATGTGATATTTTATTATAAAAATGAATTTAATAATGATTGATGATAGTAATATAGGTAGTAATAAATAATAACTGTATTCGGATTTTATAATTCGAATTTAAATGTGAAAACAAATATATACTAAGATTTTGAAGTCTAAATTTCACCAATGTGAGTTCCTTTCAAACTTGGACAAATTGTTTTAGTCGTATGTCAAAATAAAGAGTACTAAGAATTTTGAAATCATTTTACAAATCTAATTACGATGAGCTCACAATTCATAACTTACAAATCAAAATTTCCATCTCATGGTAACTATTGATTAAATTGTCTCATATAAGATTTTGTGTAAATATTTGATCTGATTTTTCAATTATATCTCGTACATCACATATTTGATATGATTTAACGTAAATCAATGATATATAAATTTTTATATTCACTTATATCTTTTCACAAACATGAGAATATATATTATTAAATCATTAATAACATTTGAAATTCATTATACATGAATTAGTGTACTTGAATTATGAGCATCGGGATAATAAAAAAAATCTTACTTTGAGTCTAACCTATTATTTATGAAATTGTAATTTTATTATAAGTGTTAACTAATCATTTGTTTAATTATTATATTTTGGGGAGTGTGTTAATAGCAAGCTATTCTGAAAATCTTGACCTTTTAAACCAATCATCACAATATGGATGTCATGCTTATTAAAATTGGTGATAAATTAATATATTAATAAATAGAAAGATACGTGGAGTAATCCATTCCTTGTTCAAATTCTGTTCATTATTTAGATAAATTGCCCAAAAAAATACATGCACACAAGTACTTTTTGTTTTGTTTTTTTTTTTCTTTATTTAGTATATATTATCTATTAAGAAGTGGATGCTACACCTATATATGTTAGACAGTCCACACGATTAAGTATAGGCAGTTTGTCCTAATTAAGTTTTAAATTTGACTATTTCTATCTAAACTAATTTAGATGGACTTTTGTTCCATCTGAAATTAATAGAAGATCATTTGTAGACAAAAATCGACTCATATTAAGACTAATATGCACAGAAAGCCAACTTTATCAGATATTCAAATGGTGGTATGAGTTTTGGAGCATGTCAAAATTTGAACCAAAATGTAAGATGATTATTTGATTTTATTCGGATCGAATTTTTTTTTTTAATCTCAAATCGAACTGTACTGATTTGAAGATTTGAAAGTAGAACCAAGTAAAATTGATAGGAAGTAATTCAATACAAATATATGTCATTTAATTCGTTTTGTCTATATTGTGATATTGAATTAGTCAGAAATTTGATTGAATTTTAATATTATTTAGAGTTTATTACTTTGTTCATCCATTATGTTTGTCGTGTGACAATTTTGCCCTTTTTGATTTCGCACTTGCAATTTAGGACTTTCTGTTTTACGGGCTGACAATTTATGACTTTATTTTTTATCAATAGTAATGTAGAATTTTATGTTTTCAAAATTAGCAATTATTGCCCAATTTCAGCCTGAATTATTTATTTGGGCTAAAATTGCACGTTTTTCGGGCTTAATTTGATGAAGTGGCGAGTGATTATCTGACGTGGAATTTTGCAATTAATTGCCAGGCGCCATGTGTATTTTAAGTGGGCCCCACTACCTAATTCAAAATTAATTAAAAATAAAAGAAAAAAAACCCTTTCTTTTCCACCATCTTGAAACCCACCAAAAAATCCAGCTTCTCCATCATTTTTGTAATTAATTTCCACCGACCCGAAACATATCGTATCCTATGCCATTTTGAAGCCCTCAGCGAGCCCGTTCCGAATCCGGGCTCGGATCAGCCATCCGACACCGCCTCCGCTAGCAATCGGCCGGAGAAGTCGCGGTCATTTCTCTCTCTAAAACCTGTTTTTCTCTCTCTTCAAATTCAGGCCATCCGACCACCGATCGCAGCGATTCTTGTGCCTATCTTGAAGTTCTCGCCGAGCCCGTTTTGAATCCGGGCTCGGATCAGGCACCCGACGCCGCCTACGCGCGCTGGAGAAGTCGCGGTTGTTTCTCTCTCTAAAACCCATTTCTCTCTCTTCAAATTCAGGTCATCTGGCCACCGATCGGAGCGATTCTTGTGCCTATCTTGAAGTTTTCGCTGAGCCCGTCATGAATCCGGGCTCGGATCGTCGATCGGACATCATCTCCGCCGGCAACGGTCGGTCAAACTCTCGGCCTTTCCCTCTCTCTCTTCCCTCTCTCTCTTCGATCCCTCTCTCCCTTTCTCTCGGTTTTTCTCTCGCCGGCGGGCTGATGTGGTGGTGGAGGGCGGATGTTGTTCGCAGGCGCCGCCATGGGAGGGGATGGCAAGGGTTTTGGTTTTTTTTTTTTAATTTGATTAATTAATTTTGAATGACGTGTCCTGGTGGGTCCCACTAAATAATACACATGTCAGTAAAAAAAAATAAGAAAGAAAATCCACGTTAATAAATGATCAGCCACCTAAGCAATTTCAGCCCGAATTGAGGTGTCACGTGCAAAAAACTTGCGATTTCAGCCCAAATAAACAATTCGGGCTGAAATTGAGCAGTAATTGCTAAATTTTAAAACAGAAAGTCCTAAATTGCAAGCCCGAAATAAAAAAAGGCAAAATTGCCACACGACAAACATAATGGGCGAAAAAAGTAATAAAATCTATTATTTAATTCTACCACGTAATTTTAAGATTTCATGTAGAAATTAATAATTAATAATAGAGTAAAATATTGTAGGAACAATTCTGGGTAGACAAAATTGATTAGTTATAAGTTATTAATTAAGTAATTAGTCTAGAATTTGTATAAAATAATTAATGCATAATATGTACAAATTTAAGTTTATATCTATCTTATTTAATTTCATTATAAATTTCATATTTCTTTTCCTTTTCAAAAATGAATTTCCTAGTTTATTTCTTGATGATGTTTCTGTGTTGATTGTTCTGTTCATAATTGTTTAATTCACTTGGTCGAAAACGATGTTCTAAATTGATATTTTATAATAATGTTCTTTCTCCTATGAAGAAATTTTTGAAAGAAAAATATTAATGTAGTGCTATAGTTTTTTTTCCTCAAAGAGACGTACTTTATTAACTTGTAAGTATAAATTAATTGTTTATGATTTATATTAAGATTTGAGTTAAATAACGCTGTATAATATACCTACTTATTTATTTATTTTTATAATTTTATTATTAGATATTTTGTCTGAATTAATATTTATTAGTCCTCGAATTTCTTTATATTCCTTCCTGATCCCCAAATCACTCCCAACAGTGCTCACCCCCTATAATTTTACCTTAAAAGGTGGATGAGTTGTCATTATTATAATTATTTACGATAATTGTTTGAAATAATATACACAACCAATTTCGTGAAGGACTCATAATTAGGTATAGCACCACAAATTTTAAATTATTAATAAGGATTGGCTGATTATTTTACTCAATACCCTTTAAAGGAAAAATCAGAAATTGTGAAGAAATAAAAAAATTGATTTAAAAAAAAACACGTTGCAAAAAACCTTCCCTAGTCTCGCCTTCGCGGAAATATATGTGACGAAAAATCCAAACTCCTTTTGCCATCCTCCTCTCCTATAAATACCATTTTCCGAAACAAACCATTTGCAACTGCACCATTTTTATCCTCAGCCCCTTCCCCTTTATAGATTTACACAGATATCCTTATCTCTCCTCTTTCATTGTTTCTAGAATTTTCCAATGGCGATTTCAACCCTAACCGGTCTGTTCGACCATGTCGCCGGATTGTTCCCTTCCCGGCGAGCCATCAGCGTCTCCGGAAACTTCGATCTCACCCATGCACAGCTCCGTCAACTCGTCGAACGTGCCGCCGCCGGTCTCGTCGCCGCCGGCGTTAAGCCTGGCGACGTCGTCGCGCTTACCTTCCCCAACTCCGTTGAGGTATAGTTTGCATAATATGATTGAATTGTTTGAATTTTGTGAGATTTAATTCGCTGTTGTTTAATTGTGTGATTGTATTGGCGGATCTTCGATGGAAGCATTGCGATTTTTTTATTGTTTTCCACGCTCTGTTTTCTGTTTGTGATCGCGTTCGATTGCGTGTTGTTCTGGAGAAGTAACGGCTTTGACGGAAAGTCTGTGATTTTGACTTGTTAATGATTTTTGTTTATTTTAATTGGATTGCAGTTTGTTATAATGTTTTTGGCCGTTATACGAGTCCGAGCAACGGCGGCGCCGCTGAACGCTGCGTACACCTTTGATGAATTCGAATTCTACTTATCGGATTCAGAGTCGAAACTGTTGCTCACCTCGAAAGAAGGCAACGAGCCTGCTCAGGCGGCGGCGGCGAAGCTTAATATTCCTCATATCTCCGCCGCGCTACCATCCGGCGACTCGGAAATTGTACTTTCTCCGACTCAGGGCGCCAACGTTGACGCTGACTCGGTCTCTAAACTCATCAACGACCCATCCGACGGGGCGCTTTTCCTCCACACATCTGGCACCACGAGTCGACCCAAAGGCGTCCCTTTAACTCAGCATAATCTCTACTCCTCAGTTCAGAACATAAAATCTGTGTATAAAATAAGCGAATCAGACTCAACTGTGATTGTTCTGCCGCTGTTCCATGTGCACGGCTTGTTAGCCGGCTTATTAAGCTCGCTTGGAGCTGGAGCGGCAGTTACTCTGCCAGCTGCCGGGAGGTTCTCAGCTTCAACATTTTGGTCCGATATGATCAAGTATAATGCAACTTGGTACACTGCAGTGCCAACAATACATCAAATCATTCTGGAACGCCATCTCAGTAAGCCCGAACCTGTTTATCCAAAGCTCCGATTCATCCGAAGCTGCAGCGCCTCTTTGGCGCCTGCTATAATGGCTCGGTTGGAGGAGGCGTTTGGTGCTCCGGTTTTGGAGGCATATGCGATGACTGAAGCTACGCATTTGATGGCGTCGAATCCATTGCCGGAGGATGGGCCACATAAGCCCAGTTCGGTGGGGAAGCCCGTTGGCCAGGAGATGGCAATATTGGACGAGAGTGGGGTGGAGCAAGGGGCTAATTCGACTGGAGAGGTTTGCATAAAGGGTCCTAATGTGACGAAAGGGTACAAGAATAACCCGGAGGCAAATAAATCAGCTTTCCTGTTCAGATGGTTCCACACTGGAGACTTGGGATTCTTTGATTCGGATGGATATTTGCATCTTGTTGGCAGAATCAAAGAATTGATCAACCGTGGAGGTAATTTTGATTGATAAAATGTTACAATTCTTGTGGCGCTGATATCTCTATATATTATCATTCATATGCTAACACTATGCACTTATGATTAGTTTCTCAAGTCCATATATTCCTGAGTTAGAAAAAAGTTTAAGTATTGATGGTGAAGTCACCTAAAATCTGTCGCTAGAGTACTTAAATCTGGCAAGTAATTGATATTTCATTCCTTAACTACGCGTTTACTAGTGTAGTAACTAATACGTAGCCAAAAATATTTCTCATGTAGTGATTTAGTTAACCAGTTTGTTAATGCCTGAACAATTACAGAAATTGCTTAATTTATCTAAGTTTTTCCTTTCATTTTGAGCTTTCAGGCCACATGTATTTTTCTGAGATCAGAGCTGCCAGATTAGGAGGTTTGCTACGTACCAGTTGAAGTGCATGTGGCCTTTATTCTCTATCTATGTTCATAAAGTCTTAATTCAAAATACTCTCTTTTTTGTTGTTTCTTTCAGTAAATTATTCGATGCCTAACTTTATATCTCAGGAAATATTATTTGTCCTTTTCCTGTAATTTCCACTTTCTTGGTTCCATGATTCCATCAATTCCCATTTTCTGAAAAGCATGCTTTATATTGTTTAATGAGTCCTTTTCCTAATTGGTAATTTCCTTGCCGGTAACTAAGTGTGAAGAGTCAGGACATTTAGAAACGGCTAGAATGAGTCCTAATCCTAGTGGGTAATTTCCTGGGGTGTGCAAAGAGTATAGACAATTAAGAAACCGTTAGGCCTCTTAACTTATGTTTTTTTCAGAAAATTGGCAGGAAATTGTTCTAGTGTCAATGATAATGAATATATGTTTATTAAACTTTGATCTTGAAATGTGTGCACTATGTTCTCGTACACTCCTCAGCAAGTAGACAACAGCTCTTGTCTTGTATGCAAGTTGCAAACTGTTGGCCTGGCCCCACTAATCTTCCTGAGGTATTCCAGTTGTTACATCAAACTTCTCTCACTATGCAGGGGAAAAGATATCACCAATCGAAGTAGATGCCGTCCTATTATCCCATCCCGATATTGCTCAAGCTGTTGCATTTGGTGTCCCAGATGATAAATATGGTGAAGAAGTAAGTGATCATTTCTCTCACATCTTTACCCAAATTTTTGTTCATAAGTTGTCATATCCTTGTATTTACATGTCACATGTTCATTCAACTAAATATATGTGGGTGATCATTTAGTTGGATGTCTAAATCAATGGCTTCTTTTACTGATTGTCAACTAAAGCTATGCAAATAACCAACCACCACATGAAAAGAGATTAATAGACTAAGATCATATATCTCACCATATTTGCGTCCAAGCCGTTGATTAATCTCAACTAGCTGAGTTGTCCAATTCGTGGGCCATGGTTTTGATCATCTCATCCAACCTAAATATGTCACCTTCAATCAATATAACTTCACCATGTCACTACGAACATTTCCAACTTGGTACCATTTCTGGCTTTTTCGTCATTATGTCATTCTTAAATTTAAATGATAAAATCTCTTTCTCACCCGTTGAGGTTTTTTGAGGTCTACGGTTTGTTTTTTTTATCTGTTTTCATCCTATATCCCTAATTGAGACTGTTGGTTCTATGCTCATGATTGACTTTATGTTCAGATAAATTGCGCGGTTATTCCCAGAGAAGGATCAAACCTTGACGAGGCAGAGGTGACGAGGTTCTGCAAGAAAAATCTAGCTACTTTCAAGGTTCCAAAGAGGGTTTTCCTCACCGATTCTCTCCCTAAAACTGCTTCTGGTAAAATCCAGCGACGTATTGTTTCCGAGCATTTCCTTTCACAGATATCAGCTGCTAAGGTCCCCAAGTTTGGAGCCTAAGCAATTGGCCTCAAATGAGATGAAGGAGAGATTTATGTAATCTTACCAACATTTAAACAGCTTTCAATTCTAAATAAAATGATCCAAATACTAGTTATAAGTGGTAAGGTAGCGTAGCCATTTTAATGACAAATTGTTTTTTGATTTTGAAAATTGTTGATGGAGTTTCAGGATTGGCAGATACTATTTTTTGAATTCTTTAGTTGGTTCATTATTTATTTGGTATTAATGTTCAAAATATCTTGATATTTTTCTGAACTACCCAAAACTACTGGGGAAATATTTGAAAATGTCCTCATATTTTAACCGAATATAAAAACAAGTATGAAAAAATATAAGTATCGATAATCAAATAATAGAAAAAAACAATAATGAAAAAGAAATAATGATCTAAATATAAGCCAACATCTTTAATGACCATAATTTTATACGATAATTATAAATTCATAACCTTTAGTTTTATATAATAATAATAAATTCTTTCAAGGCTTCAACATATAACATACTTACTATACTGTCAGAAAGAAAAGGAAAATTACATTTTAACTAATATAATATTAACAATATAGACAGTTTAACACAATTTCCAACAACTTCAATAAAATAATACGATAAGACATCTGTAGCACAAGCTAAACCCAATTTCCACCGACTACATTAAAATAATAGGATATGACATCTGTAGCACAAGATGGCTCCTAAAATTTATTAATAACGCATATTCAGTCTCAAAAACGTGACTAATCCAGTGGCAACTGCAATGCCCCTCCAATGTAGTGGCAAATCACTACGCAAATAGCCACCAATGACTGTTCACGGACGCAAATAAGCACTTTTTCCCTTTTTATATTATTTAATTTTAAGTTGTTTATTTCTTTTTTTCTTTTTTTGATTTAATTTCATTTGATTATATAAAATATTTTTTATAATTGTTGTGTTTTTGACTATAATTATTTTTCGAATTCATAATTTTTTTTACAGTATGGAATACACAAGCAAACTTAAAACTCTTCTTATACTTTGAATCTTACATCAACAAGATTTTTGCTCTACAGATCTGCATAATTTATAATGTGAAAATTAATATTGAATGTTTTTCTTAAGGATTTTACATAAATAAATAAAGAAAGAATATAATTTTTTTTTTTTTTTTGCTAAAATCATAAAATATATAACCAAAAGAAAAAAGCAAAAAGGTACAAGAATAGGAGATAGAACTTTAACTTATATCTATTTTTAAAGACCACTTAAATTCAAGTGTTCAATCTGCGTCATACATCCATACAATTTATACAATTTTGAGACTGTACTTTTGATATCAATCACACGATCACGTAATGATTTTGCGTTTTGAGTTTCAATAATTCGGAACCTTAATGACAATCATTATGTAATTTATATTTTTCTAAGCATTGCATTGTGTTGTATTACTATGTAATTTTCTTTAGTATTAATATGTATTTGTGATGAATTTTAATATAATTTTGGTATTTCATATCAATTTTCTTTAGAGATGCTCATCCGGTTCGGAAAACCGGAACCGAACCGAGGTCAATGGTTCAGAAACGTTGACCCGGTTTCAGTTCCAAACCGAAACCGCGAACCGTGGTTCGACAGTTCTGTTTCAGTTCGGGTATTTTTCGAACCTTAAACCGGCGGTTTATCTATTTTTTTTTTATATTTTATATAAATAATATTATGTATTTATGTTATTTTACTCTTTAATTTTAAATTGTATTGATTATTATTATTAATTTGTATTATAAGTTGTAATTTTTTTAGGTTTATGGTTTGTATTTGGTTGTATTTAAATTGTAATTTCAAATTTTTGAAATTGTAACTTATAAGTTGTAATGTAGTATTGTTGTAACTTGTAATTTTAAGTTCTATTTTTTAATTTATATCAAATTATTTACTCAAAAAACATTGTTATTTTGTAATATATAAATAATTGTAATATTTATATGCAAATTTAATTTTTTAAAATTTTTTAAAAAAAAATTTAAAAAAAAAAAAAAAAAAAGAAGACAAACCGTCCTAACAGGCGGTTCGAATCGAAACCGGAGGTTTACAAACCGGAACCAAAACCGGAATCCCCACGGTTCGGTTTCGATTTGGCCCTCAACGGTTTTCCAAACCAGAACCGGCAGTTCAAACCGTTTGAGCACCTCTAATTTTTTTTTACAAGAATTTTTTATATCATTGAAACCAATATGTATAAAAAAATTTATTAACTTCAGTAAATAAACATTTGATAGAATAGAAAATTCAAATAAAAATTAAGAACATTATTAGAGAATATTCCAATTGAGTTAAAATTTGAGTTGAATGGTTGGAAATGATGTTAGAGTTTGCAACAAATTTGCCAATGATACCTTAAATACATTCTCTTGAAACAATCTCCACAAAAATGACTGGATATTTCACCAGATTGGAAATTCAAAAGGAATAGAGGTAAATAATAAGTGAATAAGTAGTAGCTCTGTAAACGACAATTAAAACATAATCGATGAATTCATCAAAGCACATATCAACCACCACTGAACAACTCATACCAAAACTCATTAACATCAATCACAACCTAATAAGAGAAGATGCATAGACCTAATAGATACGAATTAACATTCAAGAAAACAGAGTAGGAGATAGAAAAACACAACAAATGTGAGGCACCATGCCAATCTGGCAGATGCACAGAACCAATCCCCAAAACCATTAAGCAATGACGCAAACTATCAAACACAATCGACATACTATATATATATTTAAGCATCCTCTTGAAGTTCATCTTCATCCTCGTATTCATAACCTTCTTCATCAGCAGTTGCATCTTGATACTGTTGGTACTCAGAAACTAGATCGTTCATGTTGCTTTCTGCCTCGGTAAATTCCATTTCATCCATTCCCTCGCCCGTGTACCAATGCAAGAAAGCCTTTCTCCGGAACATGGCTGTAAACTGCTCACTGACCCTTCGGAACATTTCCTGGATTGAAGTTGAGTTACCAATAAATGTCGAAGCCATCTTCAGGCCAGTTGGTGGAATATCACATACTGTCGACTTGACGTTGTTGGGTATCCATTCAACAAAGTAAGATGAGTTCTTGTTTTGTACATTGATCATTTGCTCATCGACCTCCTTGGTGCTCATCTTACCACGGAACATGGCAGAAGCAGTTAGGTAACGGCCATGGCGAGGATCAGCAGCACACATCATGTTCTTTGCATCCCACATTTGCTGAGTAAGTTCTGGAACAGTGAGGGCTCTGTATTGCTGTGACCCACGAGATGTGAGTGGAGCAAAACCAACCATGAAGAAATGCAATCGAGGGAATGGAATCAGGTTGACTGCAAGCTTGCGGAGGTCGGAATTGAGCTGACCAGGGAACCGCAGGCAGCATGTCACACCACTCATTGTGGCAGAGATCAGATGGTTGAGATCTCCAACTGTTTGTAAAAAGTAAGTTTAGGTAAGTACAGTCAAAATTGGCGATAAAGAAAAGAAAATTGTGGGGATGACAATTCGCCAGTTATATATGCTCTCAGGATTGTAAGAGTTTAGATAGATGGTGGCATGGTGCAAATGTAGAGTCACGTGAAGGTTTATGACACTGTTCATTTCAAATCATAGACTTACAGCTCTACACAACAAATATATAGCAACAAGATTTTCTTGGGCCAAATTATCGTGGTGCAAAGACAAGAAGCAAAATGAAAATTGCCACTAGTCAATTGGACATCTAACTTTGAAACTCCATATTGATACACATGACCACATTAGCATCTTAGTTTAAAATATCCACATGAACAAAGACTCAAAGAGAAAATTTAATAATTTAAGTGATGGTATGGAATCAAACCAAAAGACAGAGCAACTTACAGCTTGGGGTGGTGAGCTTAAGGGTTCTGAAGCAAATGTCATAGAGTGCTTCATTGTCCAGGACCATACACTCATCAGCATTCTCAACAAGCTGATGAACGGAAAGAGTGGCATTATAGGGCTCAACAACAGTGTCTGACACCTTAGGGGATGGGAAGACAGAGAAAGTAAGCATCATCCGGTCTGGATACTCTTCCCTGATTTTAGAAATTAGAAGAGTTCCCATTCCAGATCCGGTTCCACCTCCCAATGAGTGGCAGACCTGAAAACCTGAGATAGAAAATGATTCATGTTAAGTGAAAATAGAAGAAAAACCGAGTAAAAAATACTTGATGCCCTCAATCTAAAACAATGTTCTCAAAAGGCCATCTGATGATGTATCTTGACACAAGCTTCAAAAGTTTGGAAGAAAATACTCCAAAATCCATGTAAAGAACTTTGGATTTCATAATTAACCATTTTATTGTAACAGGGCAATTGCACTTAAAGATAGTATAATTTGAATCTCATCAAAAACCAAGGCTAATCTCAGATAGTTATCGAAAGATGATGTTTACTCCAATAGACTTTTCCATGGAATATTGTGATTTCAATAAACTCTACTGAATGTATTTTTAATCTCTCCAACTAGAGAAAATGATTATAAAAGTATCATAAACTTTTTCGTTGCCACCAAATGCAATTAATATCCAAACCACAGAACCCAAACATAATAGCATCAACTTACGAAATCCCGGCGAAAATCAGATAGTTATTTTACTTGGAACATTTTTTTTTTTTCTAACAAAGCATCTATGCTATAATCGACACAATAAACAATAATCCCAAACCAGACTGTGGCTCAGTGGCTGGACATTCAAATCATCTGGTACAACGTTATACATCATGTATACTTTTAATTCCAAAAAGAGACATCAACATTAGAACTCTCAAATCGTCAGATCTACTATATATACTGCAGAGATCATTAAAATTTAGTTAACAGCCTAAACATTTATCAATACTCCGTCAGATTTACACTACAAACTGGACAGAAATTGCACTGAAATCTCGAGATCTGATAACTTCTTAGTGAAAATGCTACCGCATCAGATAAGAATTGATAACGAGAAATACAAGGAACATTACAAACAAACCAAAACAAAAACATTCACAGAGACACGACTTAAATGAAATAAAAGTACCTTGCAAGCAATCACAGTTCTCCGCCTCTTTCCGCACAACATCGAGAACCGAATCGATCAACTCTGCTCCCTCAGTATAGTGCCCCTTCGCCCAGTTATTTCCCGCTCCAGATTGCCCGAAGACGAAGTTGTCAGGTCGGAAAATCTGCCCGTACGGTCCAGATCTAACACTGTCCATCGTCCCAGGCTCCAAGTCCATGAGCACAGCGCGTGGAACAAACCTCCCGCAGCTGGCTTCATTGTAGTAGACATTCACCCTCTCAAGCTGCAGATCGTTGTCGCCGCTGTACCTTCCGGTGGAATCTATGCCGTGCTCCGCGCACACCACCTCCCAGAACTTCGCGCCAATTTGGTTGCCGCATTGGCCACCTTGAATGTGCAGGATCTCACGCATTTTGGAGCTGTACGTTGAGGAGAGAGAGAGTGAAACGGAAATATGTACGTACAGAGAGAGAGGAATAGGGTTTTGTCGCGGTGAGTCAGAGTGAGCTAAAATGGGAGATTTTATATAGGGAGGTTTTCCAGTGCAAATTTGAATTTTGAAATTTATAATCCATGGGAGGTGGCGAAGGTTTTTGTTCACGCTCTTTTCGGAGAGTGGGTTAGCGCGCTTGTCACGTGGGGCATGTGCGAGCCAGGTAGGAATTTGAGAAAAGTCAGCACGTGAGTGAGTGGATGGCACGTGAGATAGTTAAAAGGGTAGATATAGATGGAGAACGCGAATCGAATGGGCGATAATTATTTACCAACAAATTGGATTTTTGTTCTTCATATTTATTAATTAGTACAAATCAAATGATTATAGCATATCCAACATTGAAAAAAATATATATATTGGACTATATTAATTTAATAGTTCTCACTCATCTTTAATGGTCTACGTTGTTTTTTCCATCAAAAATAAATATTTTTATAATTTATTTTATAATTGAGATAATTTAATGTGATTATTTACCATACTGTTTTAGAATTAAAAAATCTTAAAATATTAGGAATTCAATACAGATACTCTTATTATTTCAATTTCTCTTTATGTAACTTTAATCAATCTAAAAAGGAGATGTGATTAGCTTAATAATGACTTCTCTCAATGTTAACCTAGCTGACTAATCTCTAATGAATTTTTTCAAGTTTCAATAGTATAAGTAATTTAGAATGAATGATGTCATTTCTTGGTTATCATTATTGAATATCATTCATATTTTTTAGTGGCATGAAAATTCTATTAGCAATTTGATATGATGAATGCATCGAT
Organism: Scutellaria galericulata; assembly: GCA_946896805.1. NCBI lineage: Eukaryota > Viridiplantae > Streptophyta > Magnoliopsida > Lamiales > Lamiaceae > Scutellaria > Scutellaria galericulata. The sequence goes on from OX335788.1 coordinate 4,561,862, forward strand.
ATTTTTAATCGTATAAATTTCAACCAAAATTAAAATCCAATTCGACTTGAAAGAATCATTGCCTGTCTTTGCTATTATGTAATTCAGAAAGCATCCTCAACATCGACTCTTGAACTTACACACATGAAAATTCATATATACAATCATTTGTAGATACTCAATCAAATTATCATTAAGTAATTAGTGTTTTTTATTATCATTTTAACTAATTCTGGTAATTACTTCGTTTCCTCAATTGATAAATCATTAATATGTTTTAGTGGAGGACCATTTAATTTAATGTCAACATGCATATTTATTGTAGATTTTATTATTATTATTATTATTATTATTATTATTATTATTATTATTATTATTATTATTATTATTATATATAGGCTAGCATAATTTTCGTGTATTTCGTGATATTTATAATTTAATTTAATTTAAACGAACTCATTAAAATAAACTAATAAATATGAGTAGATGCACAAAACTAAATATATTTATATTATCTTCGATATCTATAAAAGGATAGTTTTTTTTTTTTTCTCAAATACATTATATTACAAATACAAATAGTTTCCATCTTCGCTTCTTTTTCATTTCATATTGCTCTCTCTTTTTTTCACTATACTACTATAAACATAAATATAGATAACAGAATCTGGATTCTATTGAGGTGGATCAGGTGATATATTCAATTGTACATTATACCTATTAACATATTAACATATTATATACCATATGATCTTAATTACCCTTTTTTTTTTCACTCTGCAACTAAATTCATTTGAATATTAGACATGACTCTTTTCAAATTAAATTGTAGGTTCATATGTGGTGTGTATATATATATATATATATATATATATATATATATATATATATAAAATATGATAGGGTGAGATTGTACAAACTCCAAAACTTACTAAACACATCTCATTTTTCGAAAAATAAAAGCTACAAAATACATATTTTGTGATGTGTTTAGAGTTTGACAAAGCTCATATGATTATTTTAGATGACAATCAAATGTACCTAAATAAAGCAAATGCCCAAACTGCCAAATGAAGTGGGTCCATATGCTATAACATAGACTTGCTTTGCACTCTAAGCTAAAAAAAAAAGTAGGTTATGGGGTGGGGAAGTAGCAATCAAGTAAGGGCAGGTGTAGCATCTCATGATCATGATACCTTAAGTATCAATCAATGAATGCAACCATCTTGTATTCTCAATCATCTTCTCATTTAAATCCCAATTTTAGATGCTGAATTTGCTTTATACTCCTTTTATTATAGTACAAAATTCATTTTTCGTTCTTTCTTAGGGACGTTGTTCAATTTTAGTTATCTTGTTTTCCGATCATCAATTTTAGTCTTCCTATCACTAGGATTGTCCAATTTTGGTCCTTCAATCTCGATTTTCCAGTCAAGTGACACAAGTCTCAGGTTCAGGGAGTTTTGGGGGTGAGTGTGTGTCACTCGCCCGAAGCTGACCGGAAAATCGAGATAGGAGGACCAAAATTGGACAATCGGACTAAAATTGGACAACCCTAAAGATAGGAGGACTAAAATTGATGATCGGAAAACAAGAGGATTAAAATTGGACAACGTCCCTAGGGAAGGACGAAAAATTCATTTTTCGTCCCTTTATTATATAGAGATTGCACCTTTGCCCCTTCCAACTATTTTCTTTTTTTAGAAGAAAAACCAAATTTAATTTTAATCTATCGTCTATTTAATCAAGTTTGGTGATTTTGAGCCCTTAAGTTTAATTTGAATAATGTTGTTGGTTATAAAATAAACTATATATTCATGGTTCCCTAAACTTCAGCTAGAATTATTTAGCCTCCTCGTGAATATGTTTTTGCATTACTAACAGTATGCATAATTACATGCACTTTGAAAAGATTAAGTAACATGTTTAGAAAGTCAAAACATAGTAGATTAATGGAAATCTAATTAGGGTTGTGTTTTGTTTAATCGGGTTTTTTGGACTATGTTTCCTCATAAGTTCATAACATATATTTAAATTAATAAAAAATTCTCTATGTGAAGAATCAAAAAACTCATGTAAGTATCAAATTTAATTTTGAGATCCCATTTGTGAGGATACCACATCAGGCAATTATATTCACCCAAACTTTAAATTAAATATAAAAAAAACATGTTAGCAATACAATAGTCGGAATCCGTAAATTAAAAACCACGTGCCACACAATACATTGCATTTATTGACTTAAAATTGCAAAATTAATGTCGGTGTGTCCTCAAATTGCTTAAGTTTTATAAATTACAAGACTAAATTAGTAGACCCTTTTAACATATGAAACGTAATTTGCAATTGACCTGTAATTGGACTTAGATGGTCTGGTGGTTCTGGATTTTGGGCTTTGGATTAGACTGCCCACTAATATGAAAATCTTTTATGACTCAAAAATGTACATGTTTGTCTCATAGTTGAGTTGGTGTCTCATTGTCTTGGGCATGGCCTATGGAGTGTGTGAAAGCTTCAATGAGGTTTAGCTGCATATGTTCTTACGAGGAGAGAGAATGAGGGAGGACATTTATTATCTCTTTCTTTTATTTGTATTATTTTAATATATTAATAATATGGTTAAAATCATGGTTGCAGATGTTGTTAGTGGGATTGAATGCCCTTAATGCTCCATAATGACGTTTCTTTTACATGATTGAGATGTGTCTACAAATAGGACATCGTTTTGAAAAACATGACGAACACATTATCGAGAACATTTTGAAAAACATGTTTTATAGTATATTTCATATAGAAGTGTGGTTTTGTTATTTATTTGTTCCGATTTGTCGGAGTTTCAAGTTTTGAGCACATTGTCGAGAACATTCTTAATAAACATTTTCCATAACATATTTTCTCAATGCAAGCTGCATCTGATTTTTTTCACATCGAAATGCATTCTTATCCTTTTGTCATTCAATTTCCCCGGAACTTCTAATTGTATTGTGTTATTAACTAAAATAAGCAAGTTATTTTACTTTTGGAAACACCGTGTCATTTTGTAAGTTTTCTTGTCTCAACTTTTCCACTATTTCTTTGTACTTATAGTCAAAGATTAAAGATCATTCTGAAGACATCTCAAAGGCTTTTTGAAGACTTAACAATAATTTCTGTAGATTGTTATTTTCAATAATAATATTTTGACATTGATTGTATATTATAAACCAACATAAACATCAATAATACAAATTATAAATAAATAGAGAACAAGATAGAAAGAAAAAAACACATTAATTTCATATAGAATTTCCGATGAAAACTATATCTACATAAAATGAAACATAAAAGCCTATCCAATTAGGGCGAAGGGACACCTCTCTAAAATATAAAAGGTGGCAAAGTGTCCATTATTTAAAAAATGTATATTAAAATTACAAAATATTGCACAATATTACAATGAATCAATAGTAGGTATATGATATATGAGAAGAACAAACAGTCAAGCATAGAGTGAAGGCTCAAGGGAGGATTGAGAGAAAAGCGCGTTTCAGTTAGCACGCGATTTTACAATATCAAGACTCATCTCACTTGGGTCCGTTGCTTGCAGTTCAACTTGAATCCCATCTAATTCCCTCTTAAATCTGTCCTTTGTACTTGCATACACCATCTTCATTCTCACCTTTGATGTATCTGGTGACCTAATATATTTCCCACAAAATAATTACGATTCAAATCATCAACATCACAATCTATATCAATCATATATTAGGCGCGGAATCAGAATCATAAATTGATGGGACCAATAATAATAATAAAAAAAAATCTACACTTATAAACAGCAAAATCGGTTCGTTCCACAATACCATGAAAACGCACAAGAGAAATGAGTATAGTTTGAGAAAATAAAGAGGGAGAGTGAGAGAGTTAATTATTTATATAAATTTTTTGGAATTTGGGTAACACTTCTTTTTAAAAGGATTAAAAAAAAAAAAATTTGACGGATGGGGGGCACCCTCCCCTACCACATACTTTCGTCCCGAATCATAAGTTAAATTAAAAGGTAACATGAAAGTATGACCATTTTTACACGTTGCAACCCTTTATTTTTTTTTTTTTGTCTTATTGCAATTTAAGCCGTTTTTCTGATCATTATGCTAGCAAAATCGGATTTAATATTCTTATTTTGTCAATGAAAATACATGAAACCTACGTTAAAACACTCTACATCTCAAATCAATTTTCTGATTTTCATTCAATTCAAGTGCAATTATAGCAAAAGTCTTAACAAATATTTTTTTAAGCTGAAAAAATGTTAAGAAAACTCATGAATTTCAGGATGCAATCGGAGGAAAAAATTAAAGGAGGAAACAATGTAGGTAAATTGTACCAAGCAATGAAGAAAATCTTGCTCTTCTGGCAGTTCTCATCAGTGGTGAAATCGAAATCAAAGACAGCGTAACGACACTCGTCGGAGGGGAGGGAGGCCGTGAAATCTTCGTAGTTAGATCCGGGATCACCGAGCTTATCCACCACCACCTGATAATTCTCGATCTTGAAGGTGATGAAACGATAGTTTCGCCTTGATTTTAATTCCAAGAACTTTAGCTTGCAGTCATCATGCACTGCCATTCCAGACGCTGAATTCGCCTGTGTACCTCGTTCATCAATACATAATATGTAAGCAATGATTGTACGATACAAACCATAATCAGAAAGATGCCATATATATTCAATAAAATCGAGAAAAAAGAAGCGAAAGTTGAATCAAAGTACCATTTTGTCTTCCAAATGGGGAGAAAAAACCTGCAAAAAAGACGAGAGAAGGGGAAAGAAAAGGAAAGAAGAATGAAGGAGAGAATAATGTGAATGGAAATAGCAAGTTTGATGTTTTAAAAGAGAGAAAAACGGAGAAGAAGAGAAAATAAAGGGTCAAGAATTGTCTAGCCTTCTCCTCTTCATTTTTTTCCCACCTAAATAAAGAGAGTGCAAATTCAACTATATTACTAATAATTGAATTTTTTATACTTACATCATGACACTTGTTTAGATTAATGAACACCAAGGGGAACAATTTCAACCGTTAAATGCTGATAAAATAAAATACTAGCATTATAGAGAACAAAAGAATTCCATGTAACATGTGTGTTGATCATCTGGTATTACAGAGTAAAAGTAGGGGAAAAATACATCTATGTATTTAAATAGGGTTCTATAGTCACTCTGAAAAGTTACAAACAATCCCTAAAAAAGGTATGGGAATTATCAAGCAACAAAATCAACAACTTTTGGTCCTTGTTTTTGCTTGGTCTTTACATCTTTATTCTTTTCATCGACTGGAGGAACTACAGGAACAAAGTCATCTTCAAGGTCATCGCCACTAGAGAACTTGGTCACTCGGTTAGGCCGTTCATGAGCTTGAACTGAAATCAAGTGGCCAAATGCATAATCAGAGATCAAAGACCAATTCAAAATGTAAAGAACAGACAAATTCATCCATTTCAACGTCATTAAAAATGTATTTTGATATGGACTAATATCTCCACTTATTATCAACAGTTATCTTCCCATAAGCAAAGTTTAGTCAAGGGTTACACGTATTTAGTAGACATCTGAATGACTCTTCCGAACATCTATTTGTACTATGATCAAATCAACAATAAACTGCTTAGTTCTGATCTCATGCAAGCATGATGAAATAATTGTCAGAAGTGGGCATTCTTTAAAATAAGTGTAGGACATATAGAAACTCCGAGAGCAAAACAATGTCAAGAAAAAGAAATGTACACCACTTACATGATTGACCAAACGTGCCAGATGTTTTGTTGTATTTGTTAGGACAATCTCTTGCCAGATGTGTTACACCACTGCAAATTTTACAGCAACCCCCCTGCAAATTTCATAATATAACATATGTTACATATCATATGATAGTTCTCGACAAGCTTATCATATGAAGCATTTCTACACAACTTCGATCAATATGCAGATATGCAATCAAAACATCCATACAAGGATCATTAATGTAAAATTTTGAGTATAAAAGTTGGTTCGTGTAAATTTGCGTAAGAAACGATAAATTCCTCCTGTTGAGAAGACTCCACCACATTGCACTGGAATACAAATAAAGGACGCGATAAGTTAGTAACTTCTGATAATAAAAAAATTGTACCTTTGGATAAATTCCATGGGTATTCTTGGGGCAATCTTTGCTCAAGTGCCCAGATTCATTACATATAAAGCAATTGGCATATCTTGTTCCTCCTGTACACAAAAAACAAAACGATTATGACCTTGGTGAAGTACCGAACAACTTTCTGCAAGCATTTAATGTTATGCTACATTTTTTACAGTAAAAGAAAATAGAGCAGTTAGTATGAATTCATCTAGATCAACAAAGCTCCAAAGGCAAAAAGTTCCAGGTTATGTGTCATATACAAGTTTGTTCCCCAATTCTTTTACATAGGCTTGTTAGATTGTTATGGTGAGTAGATATACTTACATTTCAAACCCAGTACATAAGAAAAATATGAAAAATACTAAGACAAGTATTTCACCGAGCCAAGTTAATAAAATCTAGAGGTACGACAAAACCGACAATTTGGAAAACTAAGTTCCGGATGTGTTAAAGAGATTCCTGCAAAAACCTCTAAAATCCCAACAATGGACTTGGAAACACAAGAGTTCCAAATAGTCACAGCATTATTTCTTGGTGGAGCCTGACTGCCCAAGTATGAAATGAAAATTTAATGATTGTATAACCATCTCTCGAGAAAAAGTATAAGCTGTCACATAAAATGATCCCATGTAGAAATATTAAAGTATTACGACCAATCATATGGTATTCCATTGAGTAATGATACAGAAAACCGGAGAAAAATTAATTAAAAGCAGATTCCATTAAATATTATGATTATCGAATTCTTAGGTCAATCAGATGAGACAGGAGTATCTACAGGGAATGCTAGGCAATAACATTGCTCCTCAACATACTGAAGCTAATTATCTTTTGTCCACCCTTTATTTTAGATAAGCTTCAATAATCGAATCTGTCTAGACTTTCTTATCAAAGAGCTGGTAAAGTTAAAATCTCCTGGTCAAATACTCCCAAGTCTATACCTCCTAAAAGCTACACATACCCTTATCAAACATCCAAGTTCACTTCTCACTAAGTCAAGAAGCAACAATCAACATTTCATATAAGTTTCAATCATCAAATTGGTATAAAATTTTCAACTTAGCCATCCTTCCCTCAAGTCTTTTAGCTAACGAAAAAAGATCAAACTAGTGTCTTTCTGGTGAAGCATAAATCGCAACCAAAGCAAATTCAAACAAGGCTAGCAATGGTACCACGAAACAAGACTTTAACACAATATCCAGCCACATCAATGGAACTCGTTTTCAACTAATAATAACCATAATATGCTATTAATGCAGAGATAATTGGAGACTACACAGTATGCATATCAAATCTACACAGATTGCAAGAATTACCATCTTGAAGAGGCAGTGGGCATCTAGCTAGTGAATGCCCCATATCTCCACAATTATAACACAATTTCTGATCCATCGACTCCTCCTCTTTGTTAGGGCAGTTCTTCAGACTGTGGCCACGTTGCCGACAGCACAGACAGATCTACAAACACAATATCAACGATACAACCATTATGAAATTTCAAATTTGATTATGAAATACTTGACAGAAATGGATACATGGATTACAGTAGACGAACCTTGTTCCTTTCCCACTCAGATTTCATGGGGCAATGCTTGGCAATGTGGTCAGGGGCTCTGCAAATGAAGCAGCTCTCACCTGGCTTCATCCCTGGAACTCTAAGCGGATGCTTTTTGTACGACGATTTCTTGGTTGCTTCTGATTTCTGGCGCTTGAACGTGCTGCTCTTCTTCTTCTTCTTCTTATTAGGGTCTTTCGGCGCTGTTGGCTCTGGCTTGGGGAAAAGCTCTGGGTGTTCTTCTTTATAGCGCTTTCTCGCCAATTTTTGCCTTTCACTCACCATCTCTCTCTCTCTCTCTCTCTCTCTCTCTCTCTCTCTCTCTCTCCGGAGATCCTGAAAGCAAGCACAGAGAGGTGAAGAGAGATGAGCAGATGACTGCAGATGTTTGGAGAAGAAGGGTTTAGTGAAATATTTGGGGGTTTCGATATTTTCTTTTTCTTTTTTTAAACCTGGATTTTACCATTTAAAATAACCCTATAAAATAACCAGACAGACCTTGAGTCTTTTAAAAATTATAATCAAATCACTTTAATAATAAACATTTAATATACTACTCAATTAAAATATAAACAAAAATGTGATAGTATTATATAATATCGATAGTGAAATAGATTGATACATTGTTTGCGATTTTTTAATCTTTTCATTGTTAAAACTTGAGAGACCTAGTTATAATTTTCTCAAGCTTTTGAATTTTATTTGATAATTTGATAAAATCTTAAAATGGTAAACATAATTCACATTCTAGTAAATATAAGCATAACTAAAATCATAAAATACAAATCATAGTGAAATGAATAAAATGAATATTGTGGGGGTCTTTTCGAAATTGAACAATTTTAAAACCAAACACGACCCGACCCAAAAAACCCTCAAAACCAACTAGAATGCATTATAGGAGGAACATGCATGATTACTCCTCAGTAAGATAAGCAAATTTTCCTCTCTTTTTTTTTTTCCAATGTGGGATATGCTTCTTGATATTCCATTACTTTTCAATTTATTTACATGTTTAAATAGTCAACTTTAAGCATTAATTTCTCGAAATTAAACTTGATAAAATAAATACACTAACAGTTATATATACTCTAAACATAGTTTCTAATTGTGCAACTTATTTCCATTTTAATCAATACACAATGTAAAAAAGGTTCAAATATTGATCAACACCAACCTTATCAACTCAATTTCCAATATTTTATTTAAAATGTTGGAAAAAACTGAAATTTTATCCAATTTTAGGGCAATTTTTGACATGGGTCCTGTATCCGGTTTTGGAAATGGAAAGTTGGATCGTATTCTCCTCCGAGAGAGGTTCGAAACAACTCGTTAAACGCCCAAAATGGTTGATGGGTGAATGAGAAATTGAGACTTAAAGTTGCATGTTTGGATCCATTGAAATAGTGTTTATCCCACATCGGGAAAATCAATCTAATTTCTTCACTTTATATTGATTTCCCCTTTAGTGAGTGATAAGAAAGATTGGCAAGAAGGTTCTCTCTCTCATCTTCATGTGACTTCCAATCCCCGCCTTCATTACAACCATTTTGAAACGGCACAACTTTTGCTCTCGTTTTTTCGCTTTCCTTCCTCTGCGTGATACAAATCAGTCGTTTTCCAGTTTGTCGTAAGCAAGAGTTCGTGCTTGACTATAAAACGAGGCTCCCACCTCTAAATTCTTCATAAAAAATCACAGCTTTTGCTCTCGTTTTATCGCTTTCCTTCCTCTGCGTACTACAAATCGGTCGTTTTCCAGTTCGCCGTAAGCAAGAGTTTGTGCTTGACTCTTTGCTGTTGTATCTTGGAAAACAGACGTCCGTTGAGTCCTCGAGCACCTCGGAGGCGACAAATCTGTTTTAAGGAAATTGTGTTTTCACAGTCCTCAGCTTCCTCGATTTATTTCCTCACCATTTTCTACTAACAAAAAATCATGTGGCCAACACCTTGGTTGAGCACAAAGCATAGATAGAAGCTAGTGACTCGAAGGAGTAAACCCCATAGCTATAAATCAAATGAAATTAATTAAAACACTTAAAAGAAAGTAGTATATTAAAAGTGTAATTATGGTTGAAAGTAATAGGAACTCATGAGACATAATGAAGAGAGAAGTGTAGAGTCTCCCACTACTATAATACAGCTATGTCCCAACATAAATTCTGCAACCAAAGTACCAAAATGAATTGAGCTATGCATTTCACTTTGATAAATTAATGCAACAATCTCTGGTGTTGACAGTATTCATAAAAGCTGAACTCCTTTGAAGTTTTCAGACAAAAAAATTATTACAAAAGAAAAAAAGAAAGGGTTTTGCATTGGGGAATGGGGATAAATGTCTCAGCCCACGCGTGACACTTCTTTCCTTCTACATTCAAAACCCAATGCTCTCTCTCTCTCTCTCTCTCTCTCTCACTCTTTCATCATTCATATCTAGAGAGAGATAGAGAGAGGTGTTTCTTCATATATATTTTGAACTAGGACTATAGGAGCTCTCTTTATATAGAAATTTCCCTGCATTTTCATATATAATAAGATGTCTGTAAGTTCAAATTTATCTGCTTATTGCAAGTTTTATATATATAGAGTTGTTTATTGTTTTGGCTTCTTCTTGAGGATATAATTGTAATTTGTAGATGGTGGAGGTGAGAGTGCCAAACTTGGATTGTCAAGGATGTGCTGGGAAGCTTAGAAAAGCTTTATTCAAGCTCAAAGGTATTATTAATTCTTTCATTATCTCCTCTCTTTTTTTCTTCCATTTCATGTTTTCTTACTAAAACTTATCATGCAAATGTTCAATATAAGTATATAACATTCCAGAGATTTTAAAATTCCAAGGAAAATGTGAAAACTATTTTTTTTTTTTTTGTATTTTGTATTTTGTATGCATGCTAGTACAATCCCTGGCCTTGTTTATGAGACTTATAAATAAAAAAACTAAAAAAAAAAAAAGAAGAACAAAAGTAATATTTTTGAATCAACTTAATAAAATAAACAAAAATAAAGATTAGTACTATAACATATATATCATCTCATTAATTCTTTAGAAAGAAATAAGAAAAATTAAAAAATTAAAAGAAGAAGAAAGGAAATGAAAGAGCTAATCTAGGTTTCCTTTATTGGGCTTTTTAATAATTAGCCCATCTCATTTATAAGCCTAGACTTTGGAGTATGGGCCTTCCAGTCCCAATGGTAAAGATCCTGCACCATATCTAAGGCTTATCATTGCTATACATTTTCTTGTTCCAGTTGTCACAATTCATAAAGCTAATTACTTGGAATCCTCTGTTGTAATGTAATTCTGTATTTACTATAAACAAAATAAGTTCGGACAAAAATTTGTGTAAAATCGTTTCATGAGTATAATTTAATGGGACAGAGAGCCCTCTACTATATATCTTTAATCTTAACTTATTTTCATAAGTACTTAAGTCTTTAATCTCTATTTTATAGACTATGTGTTGATCTATCTCATAAATTAGATTCTTAAAATGGTTTCACAAAAGTTTTACTCATAAGATCACGGTCCAAGATAGAGTCTAATCTCGGATGTGTTGTCGACGAATAAAATGGGAGCATTCTAACTCAATGTTTGGACTAGATTTTGCTCATCATGATTTTTCAGATGTACTTAGTCATAATCATGTTTGTTTTAGGATTTATAAAATCATATAAACTTTATTTTCAATAACAAAAATTTATTTTCTCAACTTTTTCTACAATTCTCAGACTACGTTTATCGGCCCTGGACACCGCCCAGGGCATGACTAAATGACAAAAAAGAGAAAAAAAAAAAGAAAAAGAAAAATGGGGTGATATTACATGACCAAGGGCGTGGGATGACCATGGTCATGAGGATTTTTTTAATCAATTCTCAAGACATGTGTCATCGTATGATTCGTCAAGTGTATTTTATTTAGATAATTTCAGATTTTGATTTATCCACTTAAAAAAAAAAAATTATACACCAAAATTCATAAAATAAAATTCTCTATAAATAGATACCAATATTGATATATTTTGGATCACAATCTCATACACTCTCTTTTCTCTTCTAATTTGTGCAAAATCTCTTTTCTCTTCTAACTTGTGCCAAATCTTTAAATTTTTCTCATTTTCTACATGGATCCAAATCAGCCCAATTATTCTCACTACTCCCCAAACTATCCAAATTCTCAAAATGATCAAAATATTGATTCATTTTTTAATACTATTGATTCCCAATTTTCTCAATATTATCAGAATTCTCAATTTTCTCCAAAGAACGACTTGATTGAGCATATATGGCAAAAATTCGGCACTATTAATTAAATATGTAATTTGCATCTTTTGCTTTATTGTAATTTATGCATGTATTTGTAGCTCGATTTATTTATTTTCTTTTGTATTTCAATTCTTGTAATTTTAATTTTTTTATTGGATGTTGTAATTTATTTTAACTTGTATTCCCAATTTTTTTATTATAATTACGATTTTTTTAATATTAAATAATTGTATATATTTCTTAAATATTTAAAATATAATAAAAATTAATTATAGATATAATTGTTAAATTATAAAAGAAATAATTTATTAAAGGTTGGTTGTGGTTGTGGGTAGTCATGGATAAACTATGAAAAAGATGAGATTTGGTTGTAGAATAGAATGTGTATGTGGAGGAGAGAGAAATAAATTGTTTATTAGTTGGTTGTGGGTGACCATGGTCATGGATAAACATAGTCTCAGCAAACGTTTATTTTTCTACAATTTTTAAGATGAAATGACTTATTAATTATAATTTTACTCTAAAAATTTTCACTACAAACACAAGATTTCAAAATTCATCTAGATTATCTAAATCCCACCAAATTCTCAATTAAAACTCTTTAAAACTACCTTAAGTTCAAAACAAACATAACTTTAGACTCGAACCGTCTTGTTAGATGATGTCATTAGCTCACAATATATATATATATAAAAAGATTCCTCCAACTACACAAACACACACATCACATATTCGATATGTACTGATGAAACAAAATATTACAATGCCACGAGCATCCAAAGCTCCTTCCTATTGCAAATTAAACATCGATCATATTACAACTAGTGACTATTTGGATGCTCATTCTAACATTAATTGAGTATCAGGCGTGGACGAGGTGGACGTGGAGATGGACACGCAGAAGATCACGGTGAGAGGGTACGGATTGGAGGAGAAGAAGGTGTTGAAAGCCATAAAACGTGCCGGAAAAGCAGCCGAGCCATGGCCATATCCAGGATACTCATATTACTCATCATTTTACAAGTATCCAACTCACATTGCCAGCCATTACTATGACACTTCAAGAAATGTGGTGGCACCTAATGTGCATACCTTCTTCCACACACCGGCGGTGTACTCGGTGGCGGTCGCCTCCGACGAGGCGGTGGCATCCCTCTTCAGCGATGACAATCCACATGCATGCTCTATTATGTGATCATCATTTGGTACTTGTGTGAGGTTTTAGTTGGACTTCTTGATATGAGATTTTGTTTATTGTTTTCAAGACTAGATCAACTAGAAGGTTATGGTTGTGTACTTATGTCCTTTAATATTTGAATCAAATCATGTCAATAAAGCCCCGTGTTTGGTACAGTAAGATTATCGAATTCAAAGTTCATACAACAATGTGGAGCAATTCAAAATTTATACAAAAAGATATTAAATCGCAAATAGTTCGGATGACAGTTGTAATTAACCTTAAATTTTAAGGTAAGAGACATTCTCTTATCCGAATTATATATGTGATTAATAGATAAATTTTATAACAAGACCCAATTTATAATTTATTTCTCAATTCTAAACGTAATTTTTAAAGTTTCTTAATAAATGGCTCAATTTAACCTTTTCTCTCAATTTAAGGCTTGAAATTTAGATTGAGTTTTCAATTCAAGATAAAATTTCTTTTTCTTTTTTCTTTTTGATTATATTTATAAATTTATTTATATTTTAATATATATTTTTATTTTAGATAAGTTAAGACAAATTAGTGCAATTTTGGAACGATCTTCATCCGACTTGTATTAATTTATATAAAAAAAAAATAAAGAAATAAAAATATATAATTAATTCAATTCATAAAATATAATTTGTATTAAATTGATTAATATTAAAATTGGGTTTCTATACTTTTATTCATAAAATTAAGAAAATAAAAAGAATCTTAATCATTATATATATATATATATATATATATATATATATATATTAATACAAGTTGGATGAAAATCATTTCAAAATTACACTAACTTGTTACAATTTACTTTAAATATAAATAAATATTGAAATATTAATAAATCTATGAATATAAATAAAAGAAAAAAAATGGAATTTTGTCTTGAATTAAGAACTCAATCTAAATTTTAAGCCTTAAATTGACAAAAAATAAATAAATTAAATTGAGCTCCTTATTGAGAAACTTTAAAATTTGGGTTTAGAATTGAGAACTAATCTATAAATTAGGTCTCATTATGAAATTTATCCAGTGATTAATTTACCATTTTTTGTGTAACTTATGATTGTTCCACCTTGTCGTTTGAACTTAAATTTGATCAAATTTATTGTAGCCGAAAAATCTTATCTCTACACACGTTTGAAATCAACGGTTAGAATTGTTCAATACAATAAAATACAATAAATTAAAAGTTTATACACTAATGTGAAATAATTCGATGTTTATTAAAAAAAAATTATGTATAGTTCAAATTACAATGGTAATTAATTCTACTTTTTATTATTTCCAATAGCGTATTTGGATAGAATTTAGAATCGAAAATGATGAATGTAAAAAAGTTAAGTTCGAGAGGTAATTTAAAAACACAAAAATTCATGTGAGATCGTCGCACATGCGACGACCATACTTATAGCAAAAAAAAGACATATTTATGACTGACATACTTGAATAACTCATATTTTTACTGTAAAAGACATACTTAAAAAACACATACTAGCTGAAAAACACATACTTATACCTGAAAGACACATACTTGAATCTCGTCGCATGTAAGACAGTCTCACAAGAGACCAACTCATTTAAAAATGTGGCGAAAAAAATAGTTTTTAAGATAATGTCTCGAATCTAATATAGTTTAAATGACAAAGATTAGTACTCAAGTTTAATACATTGATCAATCGATTTTATCATACTTTAACTTTACGTTTTATCTTATTAGTACAATTTTGTTTATCATAGCAACGGTAAATTGTATGCATATATAATATATAGTTATATACTGATAAAATAGAAAAAATATTTATAATAAAATTATATAAGATTGTTTCATGAATATTTTGTGATACGAAATTTCACTATTCACAATTCAAATTCATTTTTATAAGCTACTTTCCAAATTATAATCAATTAGTTATAAGTTGATTCATATTGGAAAATCAATGATTCATGGGATACCTCAAGAATATGTCTTCCTTTTTAAATAAATAAATAAATCATTGAGTGAGCCAAGTGGTTTGCATTTGGTGAGGATGTGAAAGGACAAAAGACTAGTCCAACATCAACAACAGAGAACAAATAATTTATTTGGCACACACATTTACCATCCCCATCAAAACTTATTATATTTCCAATTTCAATTGTTTTCAAACACTCTACAATTCTATATTTTTTGTTTCTGTTTTTTTTTTTTCATTGATATAGGGAAAGAAATTTAAATTGCTATCCCATTATACTAGAGTAAAACTTTAATCTTCCTCTCATTATTATATGAAAAAATTAACATAAAAACATAAATAATGTGATTTCATGAATATAGATTCGTTGAAACCCATAAATCTAATTCAATTTCACAAGTATAAATGTGAATTGCCAATTACTCCCTCTGTCCCAAATTAATTGACGTTTTAACATTTTTCACACAAATTAAGGAGACCTACAAAATGACTGATCCACTCATTACTTTTTTTCTTCTTTTTTATATTTCCAATACTTACTTTGAGATAATAAAACATTTAATAAGGACGAATAAATTGGGGCAATTTTGGAAGAATTGTGGAAAATGTTTCTTGAAATCCTATAATGACAAATATTTTGGGACAAATCTCAAATGTTAAATTGACAATTATTTTGGGACGGAGAGAATATAAATTATGAATTAATTCATACGCAGTTAAATCCTCAAAACCCCTTCTAGATTTTTTCTTTTAACTATTTCAAGAAAGACCTCACTAAATCTGACCAGTTGACATAACTTCAGTAGCCTGATTAAATAATGTGAAGCAAATAAGAGAATTTAGCAAGCAAATTAAAATTACTTTATTAAATTATAAATCCCCCCATTGACATTGTACTTAAATAAAGAAAAAGATCTGGTTTTTGGGTTTTGCACAAAGACAAGAAATAAAACCTCTCCTCTTCTCTAATGGCTCAGGTATTTTCTCTACTCACACAAATGATTTTTTTCTTTCTTCTTTTTTTTTTTTTTTGTAATTAATTAATGGCATGCAATTTCTCTCCCACTTTGTGTTTTGATTAAAAACAACAGAAGATAGTGATGAAGGTTTTGACTATGACTGATGAGAAAACAAAGCAGAAAGCCATTGAAGCAGCTGCTGATATTCTTGGTAATTTATTTATTTAATTTTCTTCAATTTTGACTAATAATTCATGCAATATTCCTAAAAAAGATTGGTTTGAAGCATTCATCACTCTCTCTCCTCCTCTTTCTCTCTCTAGGGGTGGATTCAATTGCAGCTGATCTGAGTAATCAGAAGCTAACAGTGATAGGAGAAATGGATGCAGTGGCTGTGGTGAAGAAATTGAAGAAAGTTGGGAAAGTAGATATAGTCTCAGTGGGGCCAGCTAAGGAAGAGAAAAAGGAGGAAAAGAAAGAAGAGAAGAAAGAAGAGAAAAAGCCTGAAGAAAAGAAAGAGGAAAAGAAGCCTGAGGAGAAAAAGCCTGAGGAGAAAAAGTGATGATCATAATTTCAATTATCTTTTATTTCATCCTGTTTCTGGGTTTTTTTTTGGTTGCTGAATTGAATCTATATATGATGTTCATCATTGAAGGCTGATGATAATTGATCTTTGGTTCTCTAACAATTTGCACAATTCTTTTTCCTTTTCACAAGTTCATCTTCATTTATGTTCCTATTGACATCCAAATCTCTGCATTTCTCATTTACTAAAGAGATTCAATTTTTCAATTTTAAGGAAAAAATTAAAAAAAGAAAAAGATTTATGATGTATTCTACCATAATTGCAAAAATCAACTTAGGCGCTAGGCGGCTATACGCGGTCCTGATATTGGCTAATTTGGATTTTTTTCCGTAAATTAAAAAGACGAGATGTTGTTATTTATATGTTATTTTTTAAATTTTTATTGTATTGGATATGCGTTTATTAAATTTATAGTCGAAGATTACACTGATAATTTTTTTTAATTAAATAGTTTAGAAAACTTATGATCATTCGATTTTTCGTCCACGAGTTTTGCAACATTGATTCTACCATAGCGTAAGAGTTGTTTGCTTGAGATCACTTATTTAATGGATGTAATTACTTTAGCTTGCTAAAATTCGATTTTATACGTGTTTCAATTTTCTTAACATATATTATGTATATATTTAAAATATATAATGTTATATATATGATTTATGGTAAATGACGATCAATGTTTGTGGAATTGTCAATCGAATTGAACTGAAATCTTTCTTGAATTTTTTTTAAAAATCTTTTAATAACACGTTTTTATATTTAGAAAAGAAAGTTCATTTTACGGCCATTATCTTTTTATTATCTTTAATATATATATAGAGAAAATATATTATATGTTATAGAATAATGTTAATTAAAATTGTAAAAAGAAAAAAAATATATAGATGTAATTTTTATAAAAACGATCAGCCTATTGATTGAATTAGAACAGTTAATCCAACTAGTTTGATTACCAATTTGATTCCTCACACACTCATAAAGATAATTTGAGAATAGAATGACATCAATTTCAGTGTCTACGTGTGAAAAGGCAGAACATAAATAAGGTTAATAAAATTCAATAAAAAAAGGTGTTGGTGGGGGGGTCATTGGACCCAACCGAGTTTCCTCTTCCACTAATACGAAATTCTAAGAGGTCATTTTCAATGTAATTAAATTATTCAAATAGATTCCAAAAGATTATATAAAAAAATTGACCAAACAAACAAAAAGAGTAGTGCTTTTTGTGCCTTTTCTCAACAAGTGCCCCTTTGGATTTTGAAGCATCTGGCAGCTATTGGAGAATTAATTGGTTGGTCCCAAACAATTACTTCAATACATACATGTCTTCTCTTGTCTGCATGGTTCATGAGGTCACCCTAGCACAATTATCTTTGCGGGCCCGTCGTACGGTCCCACAAAGGACTTTGTCTAGCGTACATACATTCATAAGTAATACTATAAATCACTAAACGTATAATCATAAAACATTAACTAGTTGAATTTTTTATACTGTACCACATATCACGCATTATGCGATGTGGGATAATATCTACATGGGTAAGATAGATTTAGTCGCCTAAAATCGACAACTAGCTCTATTAGTAATTTGAAAATACAAAAAAAGTATACTTTCATGCAATATCTTGATTGAATTCTATGTAATGATATATAGAATAAAATTTTGGTACCAATCTATTCTGTAGATATTTTAATTGGAGTTGACAAACAAGCTGCATATTATGAAGTAGGAGTCGAACATTTTAGTTTCATTTTGAAAAATAGTTCATCAAGCTACTATTGTACTCAATAAACCATTCCAACATCAATTTCCTTAGTTACAATCAACCTCCATATTATGAATGTTTGAATGATTTATTAAGACATCCACAACATTGCATTCTTAGATTTTTGTGAATAACATTCCACCTCACATTTATTATGTCACATTACAATTTATAAATAAAAATAAAGGAAAAGGAAAAACAATAAATGCATATAATATGAAAAAAGGTGGCACAAAAAATTGAAAAAGCAAGTGGTAGGGAAGAGAGAAAAGCGCCATACACCTTTGACATGCTGCTATTATAGCACGCGCTCATTCATTGGCCTACAAAGAGGAAACCCATGTTCTTAGTGTAAACCATTTTTTATAGACCCCATCACAAAAATACAATTATTGTTATTATAAATGCTACATAATACCACAAAATGTCACATAATTAGGGCCGTAAATGATACAATTTGAGTTGAACGAACAACTATTCAAGGTTGTTTGAAGTATTATTGAGTTTCAAATTTTATGTTTGAACTTTTTTGATAATTAATCGAGTCGAACTTAAACAAGCTTTAATCTAGCTAAATCCGAGTCGGTTCGAGTGGCTAGATATTTTTAAACTTTATTTTATCTTTTTATAATAATCAAATTCAAGTTAGAGCCGAACTTTAGATTTTATCAAACATAAAAGTATGCTCAGACTTGTTTGATGTATTTATCGAATTGAGTTCAAACAAAACTTCTAACAAACAATCTCGAACCAAATATCGAATATTTTGTTAGATTTTCAACCATATACATAAATGTTAATAACATCCATAAAAACACTATTCTGCATGCTCTTAAAAACTATTTTTAATTAATTAGTATATATTAAAAATGATAGAATTTCATCATATTTATGAAATCGATTACCCTATTGAATAATTTAGAATCATTCATCCCTAGCATTGCTATAAAGTCATTCAAATTTGGTGTTTTTCTTCTTCAGCATTGCTATAAAAACTTGTGCTATCTTTTTTTAAGTACCAACTTTGCATTAGGTTAACGCATGTCAAACCAGTAATATTCTTTTTCTTTTCTTTTTCAATATTTAAATAAAGAAAACATAAATAATATTAATAATAATAACAATATCAATAACAACAAGAAGAAGAAAAAATATTATGAAATATTACATTTTAATACAAAAAAGTGCAAAATTACGGTAAAATATACTAGTGGGATTAACTGTCTCAGTCTCAGTGTAGAATTGACTTTTTTTTTTTTTGTAGCAACATGAGTTAACCATTGATTAGGATATGATATTTAAGATAGAGATCCATGACATGAAATCTGACCCAAGCAACTATTTATAACATGTGCATGAATCGATGAGGTGTACACAAAATAATGCTGATTTAGTCAAAGAATAACATCTCCCAATCAAATAAGAGATCAACATAAAAACCTACAACTACCGGTTATAAATAGACAAACTATAAGAGGATCAAACTCTTCCAAGCCAAAATGGTTTTGATCATCTCAGGTTATTAATTATCCTTTAATGTTAAAGTTAGAAATCGCTGGTGAATGATGTTAACAACTTTAACACATTTAAGAAAATAAAATAAAAGGTGATTCTGTGCTATGAACGAAACCCTCAGCCTCGCCCGTGCGTGCACCACACGCGCTATGGCCCTACACAACCAACAATTACCCTTTTTATTTTTGCCCATTTTGCTTTTGCTTCTTTTTTTCAGATTCAACAATCCAACTTAGAAAATTAAAAATTAAAAATAGCATACGTAACTTAAAAAAATAAACAAAGAAGAAATTTTCCTTTTTATTTAATTTCTAATTAATATAACTAACATTAATTAATGAAACATTCAATTCATATGGTAAATACATTATATCAAATTATAAAATTTTAATAAGTAATTAAATTACAAATATATCATTTTTAATATTTCCTAATTATTAAAAATAGTTGTTTAAGTTAATATATTTACAGAGTTATAATTATAATTTTATTTGAATAGTTAATCATTTAAATTATAAATCAAAAGGTAAATGTTAATAGAATGATATTGTGAGATGTGAGGTCCATATTAATGTGCATTATTAATGGGAGGAATAGTACAAGTGTACCACCAAAAAAAAAAAAAACTCAGTACCAATTACCAAATATCATCTCTCCTTTAAGTAGAGCATAAGGTGAGAAGCAAGAATTGCAGTTGGTTTATATGATCCAAGCTTCAACTCTTCAACACCAATATTTGGACAAAATAATTCCAAGAGTAAGAATGACAATTTTTTCAACATTTTAAATAGTAAGAATGACAAATATATGCAACATTTTCCCAAGACAACAAACACCATTCTACCATTGACAAGTGATGTATACTATCAGACAATGTCTTTCAGTTTAGCGACGACTTCGAATGTATCATACAATAGCTTCGGACAAACACATACCCTCATCGGAGAGGATTGTGACATATAATATTATTTTCAAAAAAGCGAAACGAAACAAAAGAATGCAGCCTATGTTTATACATTTACTCACATTTCGAGGCTCATCCAGCATGTTGATGTGTCAATGCAAGCAGTTCCAATTCACCAGTTTTGGTTAAAACTGACCCTCCTGCATTGTAAGTAAATCTGTCGAAACAGACAAAATAAAAAGGAAGAAAGACGAAGATAGCCTAGTCCCAGTGCAAGAAACGACCAACATCAGCAAAGCTCAATTGTTTTTAAATTCATCTAAACCATGAGATTTTCACATGCATAAAACGGTAAAAGATTCATGTGATCTGTTAATATATAACCTGGAAATATAACATGTATATGGGCACATATCAATAAATTTCAACACTGGTTAAGAACTGTTTTAGACTAATAGGATTTGCATAAATTATCAACCAACTCCAAGTATCCAATTATCATTTTATCCTATGCAATAATATTCATAAAGCAAAAGGAAACATTAGCACATCAAGTAACTAACTCAAAAATGACACCTCCTTCAACAGGTTGTGACCGCGAAATAGATCTCTGAATTGAAAACATTACCAAAATATGCCATGATCTCTAATCTAATACATCCTAGATGACACAAAAATAACATCGCACAAATACTGGTGTATTTTATATGATAATCAGTGCAGAAATTAATTACTAAAACTATGTCATTTGCGTCTCAGATGATAACTCTGCAACAATGAATACCACAGATATGCAAAAAGTGAAAACTAAAAAGCTTGCACTTTCTATATCATAGAGCAGGTTTCAAGGGCAATACAGGGTTGATATAATATGCAAACTATATATGTGCAATACAATAAATTGATTCTGAAGGATTTTACCTATAAATCAGCTTAGCAAGTTCTATTAGAAAATATATGAACCCCTTTAAGGTAACAACTCCAGGAGATGTATAAAGAATATGGATATGGTGTAAAGTCAAACATGAGCAAAGCCAGACAAGAAATCATACTTAATCAGTTACAACATTAC
This sequence comes from Scutellaria galericulata, assembly GCA_946896805.1. Taxonomy (NCBI): domain Eukaryota; kingdom Viridiplantae; phylum Streptophyta; class Magnoliopsida; order Lamiales; family Lamiaceae; genus Scutellaria; species Scutellaria galericulata. Next base: position 4,583,775 of record OX335788.1, read on the forward strand.
CAGATAATAAGAAGGCTAGTCACTAGAGTAATTACCAATCCAACAAGGTACAAGCGCAACTAGTCAAATGTACATCTATTTCCCATGTGCAAATATTCTCAGTTTGCTTCTACTTGTTGTAGCTTAGGTGCAGATAACGGTTATCTTTAAATCAACAAGTGTCTTTTTTAATCAATTATTTCCTTTGACATAGTTTACAGTGACAAATTGACCACATAATATCTGTTATCCAAAAGCCCACAAGAAAAAAGTAACGTCTCTGCTAAAAAATGAAGCTACTATAACATCTTAAACCATTATAAATGAAACTGCATGTAATAGATGTCAAAATTGGGATGTGCTGAGACTTACATGGCTTCGGAAGTATAGGAAGGAAAAGACATTGACAGCTTCATAGATGAATACAATTCACTAACATGTTACATCTAGTTTAGGTACATCGCCTCTTTAGCATCTTCTGTATCTTTTAATCTTAGACAGTAGATGAGTATACTGCCCCTTTTCCACCATATGTTTTATTACTTCATGAGCTTCACGCAACTTGCCCGCATTGCGAAGGTAGCCCACTAACGTAGTAAACACGAGAAAATTGGGATTGCAACCTTTTGATTCCATTTCTTTCAACATCAACCAAGCCTCTTCAAACTTCCGAGCCATACAAAGTCCACGGATCATGGAATTGTAAGTAAACACATTGGGCAACTGTCCCATGTTAATCATTTCAGAGAACATCTCCTGAGCTTTTTCAAGCTCACCCGCCACAACATAGCCAGTTATCATGACAGTGTAAGTGACAACATCAGGCACATTCCCATGCTTTATCATTTCATCGAAGAAATACCGGCAAGCTTCCAAGTTACCAGCCCGACTGAGCCCGTCAATCAGTGTGGTAAAGTGAAGAACAGTTGGATCGATACCAACTTCCTTCATGTGATTCAAAAGCTTCAGTGCTGCTAATGGTTTGTCGCCCTTACCAAGAACGTGGAGAAGGAGATTGTATGTGTGAAAATCAGGTGAAAATCCCCGTCTCCCCATTTCATCAAGTAAGCCATGAAAGTGCTCCAACTTTCCAAGTCTAAACTTTGCCCACATAATAATATTATATGTGAACACATCAGGAGAATGACCATCAACCAGCATCTGCTGATACACCCACTCAACCAATTTATACTGATTTAGCGTCAAAAGAGAATGTAGAATTGCATTAAACGAATCTTTAAATGGCTTATAATTGAAAGTCTTCGATTTGATAAACCTCTCTACAACTTTTCTAGCTATCCCAGCCTCACCACAAGTGCATATCAGTATATTGAAAGTCCTTGCAGTAGTTGGATACCCTTTCTCTATCATATCATCGAGTAACCTCCACATTGCCTTAAATTCTTCACACTCCGCAAAGATATCCATCATCATATGGTAGGCATTCGTCGTATGCCTGTAATTCTCTTGTTCGCTAGACCACACGAAAAACTTGTAACCCAACTTCGCACACCTATTTTTGTTCCCATAATTTAGTATCTTCAAGATACCAAAAAGAACTTCTCTCACAAGAAGACCTGAAACCCTCACACCAAGATCATTGAGCACCGGCTTCGCATCAAATCCCGGGCCATCTTGATGAAGAACTTCGAGAATCCTTTCAGCATCACTTTTCGCCTCATTTACAAAACCCCTTCTTGAACAAAAATTACCCTTAGAATCACCTCTGGTTCCCCAAGAACCAAGTGAACTATCATTTTCCTCTTCATTATTCGAACTTTTCCATGACTCATTAAGAAAATCTTCAATGCGCCCAAACCCATTTTCGACATTATCGCTACTTATTCGACTACATAAATTACGAGAAACAACACCGAAATAATAAAACCCTGTTGAAACTCTGCGACTGAAAACTGCTACAGAGAACATGGCATATGTATATCGAAAATTGGGAAAACCCCATTATACCTCTAAATCATGAGCACCCAATAATGCTAGAGAATCCACCGAATTACAGGAATTTTCTAGCAAAACAAGTTGAACTTGATATAATTCAGAAAAACAAAAACTTCCCATTTAACAGGAAATTGAGACACAGCAATTAATGAAGGGTTTCGAACTTTCCTAAAACTCGAAGAAATCGGAACCGAAAAGGATGCTTCCAAAACGGCTCCCAAAAGGGAAAAGAACTCACCTGAAATTAGAGGTTTCGATAGTCGGTTTTTGCTGCCAAGTGAATCAGTGCTGTTTTGCCTAGGTCATAGAATCCTCTATTTATTCAAGGGAGGCCATGCCTATTTCTTTCTGTTCTTCTTTTATTATATACTCTAATTTTAAATTTTAAAAAATAATTTAATTAATAAACAATACTATAATAGTTCCATCATGCTAAATCTCAATAATGGTTTGTTATGGGATATATTATTAAGAATTTTTATTTCATTATATTTGTTTATACTATAATTTATTTTCCCCAAAAAATTATTTATTTCATTTTGGAAATTATTTTCACAAATACTATATTATTATGTTAAATTTGCTAGGAAAATAAGTATATTATTATGAGTATGTACTGACATTCTACATATGTTGTTATGAAAACTTGTCCTTAAAACACGATAACCTGATATGTTTTGTTTTACATATTTCATTTAGATTGCATTCTTGTATTTTCAATTATTTTTTCGTATATAAATATTTAAATCATAATTCCTCGTTTCTTAATAAAAGGAAAAAAAACTTGTTTTATACTGTCAAACTATTACTTGATTTTGATTTTTGACCAAACTAATATTTGTTATTGTTCAACCATTTGTGGTGAAAATTAGCACATGCTTCTTCATATAGTAGTTTTCAGCAGTAGTACATAAAGATGTAATATGTACAACATAAGGATGTGTTTTAATTGAAATTCTTTGATAGCAATAGTAATTATTAATTGGCAAAAACTTTTGTGCACAAGGTGCACGGATTCAAATCTGTGCAAAACAATAATATTATATTATATGAAGTAATATTGTTATATTATATGAGTGATACTGTTATATTATATATAGTTTTAACAGTATTACTCATAAAATATAACAGTATTACTTCATATAATATAACAGTATTTGTTGTGCACAGATCTGAATTTGTACACCTTGTGCACAAGAGTGTCACCCTAATTGATTATTGAATGGCCAATGTATTTTATTATGGCATCAATGTCGGTTTTTTATGCTTACTATGATGTGGGAAGAACCCAGTTTACAAGAGGCCATCCCATGGTTAATTTAGTGGATAATGAAAGTATGTCTTTTTGAGATTGATCTAAATAAGATTTTGATATTGTTAAGAAGATATCATCAAATCTAATTATAGAATGTGGTGTTATTATTCAAGAACATCTTTTTAGCTCTATTCAAATTTAAAATCATGAGTTAATTACATAAAAATGTATTCAAGTTAGATCAGTTCTTATATGTACATGAACTTTGAACAATTGATCCAATTATCAATGTCAACTCTAAAATCAAACCATATCAATTCGATATATAATTGAATTTCGAACTTCAATTGCTTACCTGAATTCCCTACACTTGAGATGCTTGTACCCTTGTTCAATCTACACCCTTAAATGATTTTTCTTTAATAAAATTTTCACCACTAGATGAACAAATAATTATAAACAATATTATAACAAGTAACAAATATAGATGCATCGATACTCTAATTGCACCACATAATCACTCTTAGGATCCAAACTGGTATTTGCTGAAATTTGGAATTTATTTGATACAAATATATACGATGGAATACAGGATTTCACATGAAATGTGCAGTCAGACTCACATGATTCCACACAATCTATATCATTCTTGCAATTAAAGAAACCAGAACACTCAAAAAAGAAAAAAAATCGATAACAAAATAAGCAAAAAAAAAAAGGACCCAAATCAACATCATATTAAGAAATACAACACCGATCCAAAATTTACTTTTTCTTCAATCACTTATTTGATATTTGCAGACTCGGATCAACTTCTTCCCCGCCAAGCTTTTCCTCTCCACTAGGGCCTAAAACAGAGAGCAATCCGTATGAACTACTTAACAAGTAAAACTTTGAACAAATAAAAATTGCTACACGTCGATTTTTTCAAAATTTTCAAAATGTATAACAAAATTTTCAAAATGTATCAAAATTTTCAAAATGTATAACAAAATTTTCAAAATGTATCGCATGTTCGTGTTAGGATAATACTCAATGATAAAATTATTCATCATACTCACCATGCTCGTGCTGCGCAGTGTTCGTCTCACTGCTCATGCCGAGCCACGAGCTGACGGTACCTTTCACATGCTCGACAACTCCACCGGCCGGCTTCTCACTATGAGCCGCCACGTTCATCCCCTTATCGTCCCCCATTCCCTGCATTCCTTCCTTCTTCTTCTGCATTGCATCTGTGATCGCTTTGGACAATGCCTTATCCTCGTCCCCGGGGCTGAATTTGTCGATCAAGTAACCCTTCACGGACACTCCTTTGTCACTATCTTTCACCACACTATCTCCACTCGCATACTCGGTTAACGATTCGGATGGAGCTTTCTTAGATGAGTCCTGGCCTCCATATCCCAGAGTCGACGCGACCACATTCTTAGCGGAGACCGCTCTGTCGGCTATAACCGATGTGGCCAATGATATTTTCCCGGCAACAGTGTCACGAGGCATGGACTCGGTCTCGGTAGCATCAAAAGCCTTGGGCGATTCTTGATTTGGTTTCGGATTAAGTTGATCGTTGACGGGAGTCGATTGTGGAACAAACTGATCTCCTTTATCACTATCTTTCACCAGACTATCTCCACTCGCATACTCGGTTAACGATTCGGAGGGAGCTTTCTTAGATGAGTCCTGGCCTCCGTATCCCAGAGTCGACGCGACCACATTCTTAGCGGAGACCGCTTTGTCGGCTATAACTGATGTGGCAAATGATATTTTCCCGGCAACAGTGTCACAAGGCATGGACTTGGTCTCGGTAGCATCAAAAGCCTTGGGCGATTCTTGATTTGGTTCCGGATTAAGTTGATTGTTGACGGGAGTCGATTGCGGAACAAACTGATCATGGCTTCCGGTATAAGACCTCTGTTCCGGTTTTGATTTGAAGTTGTCACGGATAGGAAGATCATCGAGATGTTGAACTAGTGGAGCAAAATCTGCTTCTCTACCCGCTATATAGCATTTGATTAGTTATTATAGGTTAGTAAAATGAAATTGTACCAAATAAGATAAATGTACCTTGGGCAGTAGGATCAGCTACTTTGGTTTGCTGATTTGAGATGGGAAGAGTATTGTTGGGGGAATGAGGATCTTCAACCGAGTCCTCCAGGGGCCCGATTTTGACCTTGGGCCCGGTGGCGTCCTCCGAATGAGGATTCTTTAGTTCATTTAGAAGCTGAGGATTCTTTAGTTCATTTAAAAGCTCAGCCGGGATGCTAGTCACTCCCACGTTATCTCCTACATGAGAATACTCTTCATTCCTCACATCTGCTTCTCTACCTCCTATACATAGGATTTGATTAAGTCATTATAGATTAATAAAATGAAGTTGTATTTATTACAAGTAGTGTATCAAAATAAGAGATGTACCTTGGGCATTAGGATCAGCAACTTTGGTTTGATATTTTGAGAGGGGAAGAGAACTGTTGGGTGGATGAGGATCTTCAACCGAGTCCTTCAGGGGCCCGGCCCCAACCTCCGAATGAGGATTCTTTAGTTCATTCGGGCCGGGCCCAGGGATGTGGGTCTTAGTCACTCCCACCCTATCTCCTACATCAGAATGCACTTCATTCCTCACATCTGGATTGTACCCTTTTTCCAGATTGACCTCTGTTTGTTTGGGTAGATTTGTACCACTTATGAATGCGGATTCAGTTGCTGAAAATCAAGATTAGAAATTACTAAAAAAAAAAAAAACATTATCACTCATCTTGATAAAATTAAAAGAAATTGCACAGCTTCATCCCAAGACTGTACCTAACAATCAAATTTCGGAAAAAAAGCAACCATATAGTCATATATAAAGGTACATAAAACATTTTCCGATCCCCTATAATTTGTTCAACTCACTGAACTCACTCTTGCTAAATTTTGAGTGTAAACTATAAAAAAGTTGAGAAATGGAAGCATATATAATTAAGAATAATGAAGAGCAGAGAATAGAAATAAACTGACTTGGTTCAGGTTCACCATGGTGGATCACGGTTTCTTCATCATCGTCATCTTCCTCAGAAATGTGACGATACTCATGATCATGATCGTGTTCGTTGCCCTGGCCTTGCTTCTTTATCGTGTCCTTAATCTTCTTAGCTTTATCCTTCACCTTCCTCAGCACTGATTTATGCTCCCCTTCATCCACATCACCAACAACCCAATTTAATAACATATATATATGAAATTAAACAGAAATTAACAAGTAATTAAAATCAATAATATAATATCTGTGTAATTAACTAACCTGCAGGGGGCAAAGCAGCATTCTTATGAGGATCCTCTTCGTGGTGCGCTGTTCTCGGCAATTGAGCTTCCATTTTTGTATTTTAGAAGTTTTGGTTATATTGATTCGCAATATGGAGTATGTGTATATATACTAGGGAGAAGAGGATAAGAAGAAGAGGGGTTTGCATAACGAAAAAAGGGCGGAGAAGTGACTAGGCTACCAGATGGGGCTTCCACAGTTGTCCATAGGCTACCAGATGGGGCTTCCACAGTTGTCCACGTGTCAGGCTACTCTGCTCAAAGACGCGTGAATAATTGCACTAGATATTTCTTTTAAATAGATGAAAAAAGTGGCTCATGAAAATATCTTAAAATATCTCTGAAAATTTTCATATTTTCAGATATTTTCATTTATTCACGGGATCATGAAAATATCTAAAAATATCTCTGAAAATTTTCATATTTTCAGATATTTTCATTTATTTACGGGATCGATATAAAAAATGGGGTGTAATCAATATATCTCCGATATATTTATTTTCCATATAAAAACGAGAAATTTTATAAAACTTAGAAAATATCGGTATCGGTATCGATTTCGATATAAGTGACTTCATACAAATTATAGGAAAATAGGTGAAATTCGGGAAAATATTAATAAATATCGGTCAAATATTGATAAATATCAGTATCGATTTCTATATCGATAGTTTAATGGTAAAAATTATAGAAAAATCGATGAAATATCAGGGAAATATGGTAAAATATTGATAAATATTTGCACCAATATTTCCATTTCCACAATATTTTCGTGAAACTCAGAGATCGATATTTCAATTGAAACAAAATTTTCATCCTTGGTCTAGCACTCTTGGTCTTTCATCCTTGGTCTCGTAGCCTTAGTTGGCCTCTAGCACTCTTGGGTAAACCGTGAGACAGGTCGGGCCTATTATCCAGCCCATTTAAGGTTCAAGGTTATTAATGTTTTACAAATTAATATGTTAGTTGTAATATTGGTTGAAAAGTACATTCTATTGAAATTATATGTCGTTTTTTGATTTAAAAAAAAAGTAGAAAAGTAACGATGAATAATTCTTAAATAATTCTTGCAATCATCACTCCAATAATTACAAGAATTGCGGAACCCCCATTCTGTTTGAACCATGGTTTGTGGGACCTCGAACCCGGGGTTTGTGGGACCTCGGACCGGCCGAATCCTTGGTCCGGTCCCTTTATGCTCATAGAACCGAAAATGCAATCTAATCGCTAAAAATCGATCTAACCAGCTAAAAACCAGTTGATTTGGAAATTTTTTTTTTTTTTTTTGAAAATTTTAAACTTCTCAACATCCCATTGGAAATTTTTTTTTTTTTTTTGAAAATTTTAAACTTCTCAACATCCCATTATAGTACATTGACTCAATGTGCGACAACCACTATTCTACTAGCAGGGATAAACATTAACATCATTTACAATGCATTGTTTCAATGTCATACGTTAGTATCATTTATAGTGGATAACTTCTATTTCATTTTAGTTGATTAATCAATGTGGGACAACTTTACAAGTTCTCATACTTTCTTTAACTTTGTTTCAATGTGGGACAACTTTTAATATGAACTTATACACTTTACTACAATTCTAATATTTTTTTTAGTATTTTTTTTATGTGGGACAACTATAATATTATGATTAAAATATAAAGAAATTAAAAATATATTCATATTTTCGCAAGAGAGAATTCATATATTATTAAACTTAAATGAGTTTTTTTAGTTTTTTTAAAATTGAGGAGATATAGTTTTGATATTTTATTTTATATATATATATATATATATATATATAATTTTATATAGTATGTACTATTTTGAATAATATTCTAGATTTTAATAACACAAATATTTTAATTTATTATTGTCATTATTACAAAAAAAATGTATTACTATTATTTTTAATGTTATTATTATTATACTCTTTAATTTTATAAAAATATAGATAATATAAAAAAAATTCAACTAAAATATTATTGATAAATTTGTATTGACCGATCGGACCTCCCGGTCCGACCGATTGAACCTTGAACCGGTGGTCAAATCGGTTCGATCATCAATTCAGTTCCACAAACACTGGTCTGAACCAATCCATTCACTATGAAATGTCACTTCTTCCCTTCATCATCCTGCCATGACCAAGTATCTACAATTCTTGTTTTGTTTTTCTTTTGTATTTTATTTTCCTTCTAATCATCTTTCTTTCACTTTTTTTTTTGTTTTCTTTTTTAATTTTATATTTTTAATTAGTGAGATTCTTATAACATCATTTCACAAATTTTAAATGATATGAATTAACTAATAATTAATAAAATAAAATTTGACTTGGGTAGTTATCAAACCACTCCCACTTACTTTTGAGGCATGTGTAGTGTATGCACCCACGCGATTGAATTATGCATTGCAGTATTTAGATTTTTTATTTTGTTACAATAATATGTTAAAACTGTTCAATATTATAAAAGCACCCGCAACAATGTTTTAGTTGATATGATCACTAAAACAAATTTAATTAATGTGAATGAGTTTTAGGATGTGTGTTTTAATAGTGTTTTACATTAAGAACACAAAAAAACATCAAGAGTGTGTGAGAGAAACTGGAGAGAAAAGAGAGGAGAAAGGAAATACTTCTTCACTTTAATTTTTTTTTTTTTAATATCAATTTCAAATTCTAATCTGGTTGTTTTTGCAGTTTAACTTTATTTTATTTAATATATATATATATATATATATATCATTTAAAGTATATTATGGTCATATTATATAATTTAAGTAATATTATGTTTATAAAAATACAAATAAAATTAAAAGGGTTAATTACATAAAAAATCATGAACGTATGACCTAGTTTCAATTGCAACATGAACTTTTGACTGTAACATAAAAAATGTTTAATTTAACTATTGTTTCAATTCGGGACATGTTTGGGTTTTTCGGGCTTCAATTACTGATGTGGAGCCCGAGATGTAAAATTGAAGTTCAATAATCATCCAATCATTGACCCACGTGGAATTAAAAAAGAAAAAAAAATTGAAAAACAAATTGAAAAATAAAATTTAATTGTTGCATCTCTTCCCACCGGCACCACCGCTTCGCCGCCATCGCACCACCGTCGGAAAATTCCAAATTTTTTCCATCTTTTACCAAACTTTACAAAATGAATCTCAATAAACCCCAAATCATTTCCCCTTCAAAATTTTTAGAAAAACAGTCATTAAATCCACCAAAACATCTTTTTACCCTCCACCTATCTCGTCGGAAAACTCCATTGTTGGTCATCAAACTTTCAAAATTTGATTTTTTTTCATTTTTCAACCAAAATACACAAAATTGGTACCAAAACGATCATTTACTCAAAACTAAATACACACCCATGTCAATTTACATAAAACTGTTAATTTTTTTAGTTAAATCGATCGAAATACGTTGGGAGTCCAAAACAAAACTCATTTCTTGATTCTCGTTTTTACATATGGTTTCACAAATTGATTTAGAAATTTTGTTCTCCAATATAGAAGCTTTCAAAAGATGTTTTGATTTGTAATTTTCATTTGTTTTGAACTCTTCAATTTTCATATCAACTTTCGAAATTTGGATTTTAATTTTAGAGTTTGATTTTAAAAGATGACAACCGTGAGAGGGGGGAAAGGGCGGCGACGACGAGAGAATAAAAACAATAACGAGAGGAGGATGGTCGGCGGTGACAAGAGGGAGGAAGGGAGAAGAAGAAGAAGAAGACAGAGAAGAGGGAAATTAGCGAGCTGTTGTAAAAAAAAATTACTTTTTTCTTCTATTTCTTTTCTTTTTCAATTTTCTTTTTTAATTTTTTAATCTTATGTGGGTCGATGATTAGGATGATGATTATGTTTCAATTTTATATTTCGGGCTCCACATCAGAAATTGGAACCCGAAAAGTTAAAATTTGTCTAAATTGAAACATGTGTTAAATTGGATGTTTTTTTACGTTATGGTCAAAAATTCATATTGTAATTGAAACTACACCCTAAGTTTGTGATTTTTTTCTGTAATTAACCCAAATTAAGATGATATTTTATTGAATTTAACTAATAAAAAATATTTTTTGGAGATTAATTAATCAAGTTTTGATTTTTTTGATTGGAAAATAAAATTAATTATATTTATTTATGTATAAAAATAAAAATATAAACATGATTAATTGATGTAAATAAAAAAAGGGTTATTGGGTGACATGACTTATACATAATGATTACTTATGTTAAATTAGTGGGAGTGTGTCCTTTTTCAAATAAAGGAGTTTTCAGATTGAGAGGTCCACGACAATGGATGTGATTAACAACCATTATTTGATTAGTAAAAGATGAAGAATTTCCCTAGCTGATCGTAAATTCCTCAGTTGAATGAGATATAAATCGGGAGATGTGCTTGAATGGAAGATACATGTGAAAGATAGCCAACAAAATAAAATTCAACTTATCTATATTCTGAAGATTGCAGCGTTGTGGATGCTCTAAGAGGTTTAGGGATTGGATAAGAGGGAGTAAGGTGTTATTAACACTAGATTTTTGGTTTTAAAACAAAATAATGTTTTCATCGTTGACGTTCTTGCAATTGAGTAATGTTTGTGTGCACCAAGTGCATAGATTATGATCCATGCAACTGGGTATACGGGTCGGGTCTGGTCCAAATCCATGCCCAGTTTTTTTTTTTTAAATTTATGACATAACCTTTATATACAAAAATATCATAACCTTTAAGTAAAATTATTTAAATTTTTTTCAATATAAAAAACATAATTAAAAATTATGTAACTTTTATGCTAACCTAGTATAACATTAGGGTGGATAGCCTAATGTACCACAATAGATATAACTATTAACAAATTTACCACAAAATATAGTAATTGTACCAAAATACCACAAATTATAACAAACTTACAAAAATACCACAATTTTTGATTGGTCGTAATGTGAATAGTGAGTTGATGGGATTGAAAATTAATTGGGTCAACTAACAATCAAATCACTTTGAGGGTATTAAACGATAGTTGACCTAATTAATTTTCAATCCCATCAGCTCACTATTCACATTAGGACGGGTAAAAAATTCTGGTATTTTGTAAGTTTGTTATAATTTGTGGTATTTTGGTACAATCACTATATTTTGTGGTAAATTTGTTAATAGTTATATCTATTGGTACATTAGGCTATTTCCCATATAACATTAATGTTATATTAGTATTACTTAGACTTTTTTTCACTATAAAAATTCATATAATATGGCTTAACCTTTATGTTATAATAATTTAATATTTATGTTATATTAATATAACATTTATGTACAAATATCATAACATTTATGTATTTAAAGAATAACATAAGGTTATATTATTATAACAAAAAGGTTAAATTATTATGCATAAAAATTATATTATTACAACATAAAAGTTTTGAAAGATATTATAAGTATGTTATACAATACAAAATGTTATGTGAACATAACTAAAATGTTAGACTCGACAAACTAAAAGGTTAGGTTCGCCAAACTACAATGTTAGATCAAATAACTGTGAAAGTAGGGTTTAAACTAGGGTTTGGGCGCGTGAGGCGCGCGTAGGATGAACCCCCGAATCGGATTGATCCGATTATACGGATTTAGAATCCGTGTACCTGGTGCACAAGAACATCTGTGCTTGCAATTTATTAACAAATTAAGTGTTTTATTACCACTATTCAATTTAGATCATTGTATAAAAAGAAAATTACTACTTACATAGTAACTATGCATCGGACACCCAAAAATTAAACATGTGGTGGTTATATTTACTCACATGGGGGCATAATTTTACAAGATACACACTCCTCCTTTTTAGGATTTTTTTTATGAACTCTTTTGGGAATTGGGAATATAATTTCACCTATGTATGAGTGATGAGGACACGAATGCATCACGTGTGAAACATTTTGGGGGCTAATTTACTATTTCAATAATGTTTGGGACTTTTACTTTCTAAATATGGGAAAGAGCCCGGCTATCCGCACCCAAAGTTTTACTAAATATATCCTAATTTTATTTTTTTTATTTAAAAAAATTCAAAAATGGGTAAAATGACAATTTTGCCCTTCTTAATTAAAAAAAATTGAAATTGCTGATTTCTCTCTCCTCCCTTCCCCTATCCCGTTTGCGTCTCTTCTCTTCTCTCTTTTTTTTTTTCATTCTTCAAATCTTGAATCTCTTTAGAAAAATCATTTTATAAGTTAACAAAATATATAATAATCGTGTGAAATCGTGTAAAAAGAATGAAAAAATAACAACAAATCTGAGGGCTGTTCGATCCTGGTTCGTCGAACACAAAGATGTGTGTTCGACCACTAAGCATCGAACACACCTCTTTGTGTTCGACGAACCAGAATTGAACGATCCTCAGATTTGTTGTTTTTTTTTTTTTTCTTTTTACATGGTTATTATATATTTTGTTAACTCATAAAATGATTTTGTTAACAAATTCAAAGTTTGAGAAATGAAAGAATGAAAAAAAAAAAAGTGAGAAGGCTGAAGAAGGGAGGAGAGGAGAGAGATAAGAAGGACAAAATTGTCATTTCATCATTTTTTGAATTTAATTTCATCATTTTTTGAATTTAAAAAAAAAAAAAAGGGTGTGTTTAGTATAACTTGGGATGCATACACTATGGTAAATTAAGCAGACACTGATCCAATCACTACCTTCTTCTTCAAGTCCACTCACAGTCAACGACTTCTCAAATTCGATCGAACAAGCTGAAAGATTTCAGCTTGATTCTTCATTTAATCAGCAGCAGCTGACCAATACCTTCATCGATCCAACCGCGAAGCAATTCGCATTTGTAATTCTCTCCGATCTCTCTGTTGTTGTTTGTGCCTGCTCGAATTGACTGTTGAATATTTGTTGTGATTTTAGTGTTCTTGTCTGTTTTATCTTGATCGTTAAAATCTGGTTATTATAGTAGCATTTATTTAGTTCTTTTTAACTTTTTTGATGCGTGATAGTGTTATGCCAGATGATTGATGTTCAAACCCGATTAGTTTCGTTTTACCGATTCTTATTTCAATTTCCGGCTGCGATTTCCAGTTTAGCTGATCGATTGTGTGATTTTGCGGATGGCCAGAAATCAGAATATTATGTTCAGATTATTGATTATTTCAATTTATTTGTATGGTTTTTTCCATACCTAGAAAATTATGCTTGGATTGTTGAATATTGATGTAGTTTTTGACAACAAGGGGGTCTTGATTTCATTGCAGTTGGGATTTCAAATGGAAAGATTAGTGAATTACTTGTAGATATCAAGAAGTGCTTTCTTGCTGAGCATCTCCAACCAGGTTCTTCGTTATAGAGTACTCTATCCTCCATTATAGAGTACGTAGTACTCTATATCATAAATCTTCTCCAACAATAAATATTCTATATCATTAAAATATCTATTTTTAATTTTTTTTTTTGTGAAATTAAAGAATTTAAATAATTAAAGATTTATGTAATATATTATTAAATTGTAAAATTAGTATACACAAATCAATTAATTGATACTGAAATATTTTTTTCAAAGTAATTTTATTTATTTGAAATTAAATTGCCAGTCATACAAAATATTTTAAGATACGCGGACGGATAAATTAGAACGACCATAATAAATATTACAATTACAAAAAATTAAAAAAAACAATAACATAATGTATTAGGAAATCTAATACTCCAAGTTGGATAACTCTTCCCATAACATTTGGCCAGTTCTTCAATGGAATTTCCCCATCTGACGCTGACTTTCCTCCGTACTAGCATGTTTCAATGGTTAATTTATGTTTTTCGTTTTACTTAATTTTAGTTCGCTTGTTTTAATTGTAGGTGGTATGCTATTTATGTTTTCATCTATGTTCTAATGTGTTGGATGTTTGGTAATTGTTGTAATCTTTCATTTTCAAATTATGTAATATTTATTTCGTGAGTCATTATCTCGTAATTTAAGGCCTAAATCCTAATTAAAAAATAAAAAAATAAATTAAAGCCAACATGAAAAAAAAAGGCGAACAAAATTAACTAATAAAATGAAATTATATCCTTCACTTTGGTATTTTTAATTTTTTATAAATGAAACATATGATCTAACAATTAAAAAAAATAAAAAATGACATTTTTGTAAATAAATACATCCTCTATATCCCACCCTCTATCCATTCCTCATTCTTCATATTTGAAGGATCATAACTCATCCTCCATCCTTCAATTAAAGTATTGTTGGAGACCAACACTCCTTCATTTTTTGGAGAATCCTCCAAAATGAAGGATTGTTGGAGATGGCCTTGCTCATTAATTGCAATTAAGAATCTCTATCGGCTCACATCATTTGTATGTAAAATATAACATCTTTGGTATATACATGGTGTGCAGTCATGATGAATGAAGTGATAGAAATATAAATAAATTAGGTCTCATATAGATTAAGTGTTTCATGATTTTATATGTGGATCAAAATTATAATCCATAAAGGTATTCAACGGAGTGTGCTGAACAATGCTTTTAACTGTTGCTCCTCACTTGGGTGAAGCACACACCTTTTTTGTGTGCTTTGCGCCTAAAACTCTGGAGGATCTTTGTGCATTTGGTGCACTTTGCACTTTTGGCACAACCTAATGGACATGTTTTCATGGTTTTAATCATGTCATATCTTACTCTATTTCAGACAGCTGGTTTTTTCTTTGCCTCATTTTCTGCAAGGTCTATTACATTTATAATCGGAGATCATGCCTTCATCATTCTACTATAAAACATATCTTTGATCTAATCCATTGCAGAGTGCCAGAGACACTCTTACTTGTTTTTGGATCTTTAAAGTTAAATGGCCAAATAACTGTCATTGGTTGTCTTATTCAAAGTATTAGTATTTAATAGTTAGTTTAATGGAATTATGATGTCACATGTTTTATTTTATCTATGACAACAGTATTGATTTCTGATATCTTACTTCGTTTTGAGTTTTCAAGAATGAGATTTTAGTACTTGGATTTGACTCTACAGTGGATAGTTTAGTTTAGTTTCTCATTCATATGAACTAATATTGCAAAATTTACCTTTTTTTTTCCTGATTTAAATTATGTGATTTGTTGCATTATGTTAGAAATCTTGTTGTCTCTTTATCTTCTGTCTCTCTGAAATCCAAGGTCTAAATAATAAACATAGTTTAAGCCTCTAAGAATTCACCTTATGTCATTCTTCCATGAATCATGTCTTGGTTCTGATCCTGTGCATAACGTCTCCCTGGCTTGCTTTGTGTCAAAAAATGGCCAGCAAACTAGCCAATGATTATCCAAATGAAAACATTAGTACTTAAGTTAGTTTAAAAGAAGTCACCTGTTTAGTTTATCTAGTGATTACAATATTGATTTTTGTTATCATACTTCCAGCCAAGCAAATACATTTTGAGTTTATTTTAATTAATGAGATCCTAGTATTAGATTTGACTTTAGGGTGGATAGTTTAGTCTGACCCATCTTTATGAACAAGTGATGAAAAATTACCTCTAAGTTCTATTTTCTTTCATCCAGCAGCTCAACTTATTCCATCTTCTGTGCATTCTGTGAAGATCTTTTCTTGATATCGATGGCTTAGATCCACTGTTTCTCCACGGACATGTAAATGGTCGTTTTGAACCTTTTGCACCAATCTCATTTGAAATTCTCTGAAAGATTATGTGTGACTTGGTGTATATCTATATATATTCTTACTTCTAAGGGTGCATCTTTTTCTGAAGGTTATTATTTATCTAGGATGGCATTGGTGACCACTGCTGAAGTTTGTGATGCAAATCCGCAGCTTATCGTGAGTGGTGAGCTCCGGGCACTCCATCCAACTTTCCAGATATATGGTAGGCGGCAAGTGTTCTCCGGGCCAGTCGTTACACTAAAGGTGTTTGAAGATAATGTTTTGGTACGCGAATTTCTTGAGGAGAAAGGTAATGGAAGAGTTCTTGTTGTTGACGGGGGTGGTAGTATGAGATGTGCAATACTGGGTGGCAACCCTGTAGTACAAGCTCAGAACAACGGATGGGCTGGTATAATCGTCAATGGCTGCATAAGGGATGTCGATGAAATCAATGGTTGTGACATTGGAGTGAGAGCTTTGGCCTCACATCCAGTTAAAGCTAATAAGAAAGGGATCGGAGAAAAGCATGTTCCCGTTAACATTGCTGGGACCCGGATATGTGACGGAGAATGGATTTATGCGGATACTGATGGTGTTTTGGTGTCTAAAGCCGAGTTGTCTGTTTGAAATCAAACAACTTGTTCTGCTTCATTTGCAGGAAAGGTTCATTCTATGCTCTTTGAAGGTTACACTGGTAATAATTGTTTGCTTTTGTCTATGTATTTTACTCTTTTGAGTTCATGAGGAACTTATGACAGATAGTCGATAGTCTATCTTAGTTTTTACAGTGGATGTATAAGTTTGAAGATACTACTAAATAAGCTTTGTGGTTTGAACTTGGCTTTTAATATCCACTCAGAAGAAAAGTTGGTTGTAAATCGAGAACGACCATATTTCAGGTTGTCGTTTTATTATAAATTCCACTATTTATCTTTATGAAAATCACTTGGTGTATTTTGTTGGAAAAGTTGTTGAAAATAAAGTTCAAGTGGTTGTTTGAAAAACTCTCTGATCTTCAGGTTGGAAGCGACCTGCAAATTAAAAAACAATCATTCTTTAGAAGGTTGGTTTTTTTATTGCAACTCATTTCTTAATCTAATAAAATCCTACCCGATCTATTATAATTATTTACACATATTGACATCTATTTTTACAATTTTTTTTAATAAAATCTAATTTATCCCATCTTATTTTACATTTTCCAACACATCTAATCATAATATAGAGTAACACTTCCGTGCAACTGGTGCACAGAGTTGCACGGAAGATCTTTATGTTATAAATGTAGTACCTTTATGTACAAATATTTGTACCTTTTAAAATGAACATGCATAAAGGTGTTACATTTATAACATAAATGTACTACATTTATAACATAAATGTGCGGATTGTACGGTGCACCAGTTGCACGGAAAATTTTGCCCATAATATAATACTATAATCATCCATATTTTTCAATGATGTGAGATTTAAAGTATAATCACACCTTGTACAATCTTATAATAAACATATATAATTTCACCATTTATCAATATTTCTTAATTTTTGAGTTTTAAGGATAGTATTTCCCCAATTCACTTAAAACTTAATTCAAACGTATACTTTTTGGTTATAGGAATTTAAAAAAAAATTATGTGAGGTAGGTAAAAATAATAGACATATAATTTAACCGAATCATATAAATATCGATTGGATAAATCATTGTTATGTGGTAATTAGAACATCCCATTGGAAGTGTGTATATATATACACACACACACTTAACGTATTTTTTTTAGATTTTCAAAATATATTTAATTGATGTATTTCCAAATATATATATATATGTGTGTGTACACTAATAATTTTTACATCTTGTTTCATTTAGAATAAATATAACACTCATAATATTTATGATTTCAATAAATAACTATATTTATAAATATAAAATAATATTTATTTTATTGAGAATAAAAAAAGATTTACTTGGTGCAAATTATAAATAAATTTTATTGGGTGGAAAGTGTGACATAAATATAAAGAATAAATTTTAAAATAAATGTGAGAATTGTCAATAAAAGATGAGTGTCAATAGAATGATGATGTAGATTGTACATAACACATGAACGTTATTTTTGACAATAATATCTTTATTAAAATGTAGGTTGATCCATCAAATATCAAATATTGTGTACGCGCGTGGGGTTTTGTATCAAACATCAACTATATCTGTATGATTCGTATCAAGTACTAATTGTATATATGATTGTATGTAAATTGTACCTCACGAAACACTATAAGTTGTACAATTTTTCACTAAGAATATTTGAACCACTAACTTAAAAAGAATACAATTTTATTATCTTTTAATTAGTATAAATTAACTAATTTGTCTTTCTACCCTCATATAACATCCACGAATATTAACACGATTTTTTAAAATTTCCTTTTTGCTAAGCAAAATGATTTTATATCTAAAGACTAAAACTCTGACTGTACAGTACTGTAAGAAATTGACTGGAGATTACCGTGAAAACTCACTTGGCGAAAAAGAAACCACATCCGTTGTTGCCGCCAAATGCAAATCTACCCGTTAGAACTTTCAAATATTTCCACACATTCTCTCTTTCCTAAACTGCAAATGCAAAACCATCATACGCGATGCACACTCGCTTCCTCGCTACCGATTGCTGCACCACCGCCGGCACCGGCGGAGGTGGACCAGTAGAAACCCTAGACTTCCTCCGCATGACTCTTCCTCACCTTCCTCCTCCAAATTATCCCCCATTTTCTGCAAATTTCCTACAGTCCTTTGATGAAATTCCATTTTTGGATATCTCTCTCGAAATTGACAAGCCACCGATCGATGACGCTCTATCAATATTCTTTTCCGACGTCCTTCCTCACTTTGTTGGTGGTGATGGCTTTGAGCGACCACGAATTGACAGCAGCATTAAGGAAAAACATGAGGTTATGATCATTTTTAGTTGAAGACGTTCTTATTTTTCTTTTTTTGGGAACTTATCTTTTGTTCTGATTTTTTTTTTTTTTTTTTTTTTCAAGTTTTATGTGGAAATTGAAGGTGATTTGTTGTGAAAAGCATTACTGAAAGATCTAAAAGTGATTGATGAAGCCTACTTTGATAGGAGTTTGATTGTTTCATAAGGTTTACGTACGGAGCTTGACTTTGAGTTGGTTGTATAATGTAAAGTTAGGAGAAATCATTTTCACTTGTTTTGCTGCCATCCTTTATTTTGTGATTTTGATGAAATTATAATACAACACTTCAATACCTGCACTGGCGTAGTGAGATCTGGTGCGGAAGTTGTATCTGATGTATTGATTATTCATATAGTGTCATTTAAAAGGGAAAGATATCATCTGAAAAAAATGCAATTACTTGTCACAAGGTTTTCTTTTACAATCTACAGCCATGTTGACCCGCTACTTGACTCTATTGATTCATAAATTTCATTTTGAAGTAGCATCTTTGCACCGTCTTTGGCTGCACCTAAATCTGACTCTGTTTTTTGTTACTTTAACATTTATTTTTCTAATATCCACATGTGCTCTCTCTCTCTGTGACGTTCACTAATTTCAGATTGCTTAGTACAAATATCAGATCATGCCCTATGATGAGTCTGTATTTTTGCAAAGTTTGACAAAAATACTCATATGTGGAAATTGTTATCTACTGTACCTTGCAATTCGAATATATTACTTCATATTTTCTCTGAAAGAAAAAATTTGTTTGAAAGTTTTAAGTACATGATAGTATGTCAACTAACTATGTTTTTCTCTAAATGACACAATCTGCAGAGGAAAACCAAGATTTATTGTGGCAAGAAAGAACTGGATAGTTTGGATTTTGATAGAATGGAGATTGAGGTATCAAAGTAAATTCTCTTTTAGATTTTCGTTCTATTACTGCTTTAGTCTATGATAGAGATATTAATCAGATTATAATTCATTGTACTTCAGGTGAATCAACGAATAACATCTAGTAACAATGGAGTAGAAGAATCTATATTTGTGCAATTTGAAATTCCAGAGATGGATATATCCTTTCTTCCTTGGGTAAATCTTCTTTCCAAGTCTTTACATGCTGATTGATGTCCTACTATATGTACATTTACTATACTTCAAAATACTCAAAATCACCATATGTGGTATTGGGAACTTGTTGGACATGGTCTTAACACTGAAATGGCAGCAGCACATGTGGAACATTTGATTTACCATGTCCAGAAGTCAAATAAAAAGCAAAGAAATTCAGACACTGCATAGACGTGGCACCAACACCGCTGATGTTTGTTTGGAACACTCAGATGCAAATGTTTTTATTTTCCATATTTTGTAAGTTTAGGGGTTATAAATTTGACAAAAACAAAAAAAAAACAAAAAAAATCTGAGAACTAGCATTATCTCATCTAAATTCACTCTATCTCCTTTTGAACTCTTCCTTTTCAAGGTTATACTGGCTTTTTTTTCAGCAAGGTCTTGTTTTACAAGTTCAATTTACAGTCATCCAATATCTTGTTTTTTGGTGTACTCGCACCTATATCTCTATAGATCTTTTATCGATTACATAAATATGTGTGCATGGTAATATTTTTAGTATAATTTTATATTTAGAGTTTATATCTGATCAAACTGTGTCTTGTCTATATTGCCTCATTGTGTCCGTGCATCATTGGTATAGAATATCAATTTTCAGTCTCTGATTTCTTCTGTGTATTTACAGAAAAGTGGCATCTATTCACAGATTGAGTGCTTGCATAATTTATCTGAGGTTTCAGAGGCTGAACTTACAATGGTAAATTACTTCATCTTTATACTTGCATTTCCACAGCATCCATATTTAGTGGTGGTCAGACTAGTTCTTTTCTTATCTCCTGGTCTTTTTACACCACGACCAGTAAAAGTACTTTAAGAACAGAAATTTCTTTCTTCAGCCTCAAGACTTTGCTTGTCCTGATTAAAAGGTTATATTGCTTGATTAGTCCTTTAGGAATTAAATATTACTTGCTGTAACTAAGAAGTTGTTTGGTTAGGAAGGCCTTAGTATCTAATGTGATAAGATTTCTATATGCATGGACGCACCTCCAGTGATTATTATGATTTCCTAAAGTCTTATATGGCTGTCCTTCTTGAGACCGTTTTATATCCATTGGTGAACAATAGAAACATCTACTTTTTCTACAATTTCTAATGTGAAACCTCATTGGTGAATTTACATGTAAAGTCACTCAGTTGTGCTGTAAAGTCCCTTAGTTGTGCTGTAAAGTCCCTTTCATTCTTGAGACTGTTTTATATCCATCTGTAAACAATAGCAAAACACCTTTCTTCCTTTTGGTTTAAAAAATTGGTTTCTATTACTCATTGTTATAATTGTGTTGTCTATGAAATAATGTTTTTTGTTGATATGTAAGCAAATGGGATTTGCAGGATCTGCCTAATTTTGAGCTTATGCTACATGACCCTGCTGAGATTCAACAATCATTTTATTCAGTTGATAACATTAGTGTAGAATGCTCAATGGAGCAAAAGGCTGAATTCTTGGAAGATGCTGATTCTGTTCAAGGAAAACTTCATTCTTATAACATCACTTTTCCTGTTTTTGAAGTGGACATGGAAAGTATGGATGTTCTTGGAAAAATATATGCAATGGATGAACTTTTGAGTTTTGAAAATATTGAAAAGCAGCAGGTGACACAACTAGATGGAGTAATTAGTAACAACAATGAGCTTCTCGGTTCTATGGAGTCTGACTTGATAAAGTATATATTCCATGATTCTGTGGAAGTACTTTACCCCGAAGACACTAGTTTTACGTTGCAAGTAGACTTTCTAAGCATTATTGAACTGTCACATTGCCAGGAGTACTCAACACTCCAAGGGAATCCAGATGGTTATTCGATGTGGACAGTGGACCCAATTTTGTTTGATGAATTTATGTTTTTTGATTTGGATCCATATCATTTCTGTGAGGTATCTTCATATTCAGCAAAAGAAATTGAAGCTGAAAAATGTGAATACATGTTTGGAGAGGCCATGAACTTTAGAAGTTTCAGCCAACTGATCATTTGTCACGAGCTTACCCTTATGGATGATTCTTTTATATCATTGCCTGCACCTATCTTTTCAGATCATGGAAATACCAGTTCACTGCTTACATTGGTTGAGGAGTTACTGGCCCAGTTGGATTGGCAGTCTTCATCAGCATCTGATGGTCTGTATCTAGATTGGCATTTTCTTGGAGGAGATGGTTGTGAATCAGCTAAAAGTTCTTCATGTTGGAAAATGTTGTGGGAGATAGATACTCACAGAATTGATGTCAATATGAACTCGAGTGATGATGGTGGAAAACTGATCTTTGATTTTATTCTCTCAGATGGTTACTCCAGTGAACCAAATGCAAAAAACCACAAGGAAATTCTAAACTTACCTTGCAATGATACCTCTATATTCCATTCTTCTGGTAAAGCAGATTTAAGTAGCTTCAACAATCATGGAGATGGGGAAAGGGTAAATGACGATATCTTACTGAAAACTGGTGTTGAGAGTGTCTCGATGTTTGGTGAATCAATGTCTAGCGATCTTGAGTTTTTCTTGAATCCCCGCAAATATGTTATAGGAAGAGAAAATATTCCTGCAGATAAGTCGGTTACTTTGTCTCAGATGTCCACTGATGATCCTGCTTCTGCTAATGCAGCCACTATGGTTATGCAAAAATGGCATGTGAAGACTTACAAGGTTCAGTTGCCTGCTAATATTCTACTGCTCCTTGATTATTTTTGGAAGAACTTCTTGGCCCTGTTAGAGAACGAGAAAGAGTTGGAAAATATCTGGAATCAATATAAAGCTTCGAATGACTTGACATTACTTTACCTTCCCATTGGAAAGCTCAAGGATCATCTTCAGGAAAGAATTGCAAGAAGTTCTCATTTGGATTCCAATAATGATGATATTATGGTGATAGCAATGCTATGTTTAATCAAACAGATGGGTTTCTACCTTTGCTATTATGGGATTCAAGCAACTTATCTATACATAAATAAGTTGATTACAAGTGTGGATTGCTTGAAGGCGAGATTAAGCTTTCTCTATAACCTGATCAGAGATGAAAACAAGAAAGCTGAGAAAGAACTGACTATCATCCATCCATCTATCTCTGTTGTGAAAGAGATTTTGCAGACAAAATTAAGCCAGAGTAATTCAAAAATTTTAATTGTTTCAGACGAAGTTTTCTGGTGGCCATTGAAGAGATTGCTGACTTCCTTGAAGATATCATGTAAAGAATTAGAACATCCTTTGACTTCTCCATTTCAGCAGCAGGAAAGCTGTGAGATCATGGTTACCATAACGGACATCTTGCTTCACTCAGATTGTTGTTTGATATCTCCTCAGTAAGTATCCAACAGACTCAATCTGATAACTTTGTGATGTGTGAAAGTTTTGTTTTGATCTATCTTTATATAAGTTAAGTTGTCCATTATCTATCCTATTATGTATTAGTCAGGAAAAACTGATTATTTTTTCAGCTCAATACTTAGTACTGAGGCATGTCATAAGCACACAACTAATATTGGATACTTTTATTGCTGATTAACTCAAATCTCCGGATTCCAGACCAATCCTTTAGTTACATAAAGATTGACATCAAACTGACCAAGAGGTTGTTTATTGGTGATTACATCAGTTAAGTTTCCAATAAGTTAGGATGTCTGGGAGTAAATGTTAAGGGTCCGAAATGTTTGACACCATGACAATCATTTTAGTGTATTATCAGTAGTTTGACTTAATTTCAATGAACTAACACAGTTCTAGAGGGTTGGCAGATATAAATTTCTACTCATGGATTTACCAACACATCAGGTTTGTTAAAAGAGTTCTTTTTTCACCTTTTGTAGTCAATATTGCATTGATAACAAAACCACTTCTGAAAAACCTTTTATTTCCTTGCTTTGATAACAAGCTTCAGGAATCCCTCTAACCTCATTCCGAGTCATAATAAGTAGTTTTTGTTTGTAGAAGATTATTTTATTTGAGCTCATGACTTTACGACCTCTTTGTTTGCCCTTTTCTTTTCTTTCTTTTAAGCCATAACAAATAATATCAACTTATCCCTACGGATGGTTGCTTGACAATAATTATGACACTACTGTGTAAAGTATGTACTATCTTGTTTCCAACATGCACTTTGCATGTTGAAAGGTTGAGTAGATTAAAGGTATAAGAAATATTGATGCAGCATTTTCTTGAAAGTTCATCCTTTGATGTGTTCTATTTCATCTTCAAAAAGCAACTATGATATTCAACCAGTTTTCTTGTCGAACTAGAATTTCGAAGTTTGGCGAGATGCAGAAATTTGTTTTTTCTGTGCTTGTGAAGTTAAACTTTGAGTAGGTCTGCTCCCAAACATCAAATAACAAGTCTTTCAGAACCTTATGCATTTACTTTAGTCAATAAACTCGAAAGTATTGCTTATAATTCTAAATAATTCATGAATCATTTTATGATCCTTTTACTTTCTTATTGTACACTATTCACATTTAGACAGGCCTGAATTTCAAATCTCTTTCTTATTTGATCTGGTAAAATATTTCATTCCACTTTCCAAAATTTGCCTTGTAAGTGCAAGAGGACTTGACAGATATCATTTTAAGAGTTTTACTTCTAGTCTATTTATGGTTGCTGCCATGCTTCACATGCTACAATTGGTATTTCTTAAGGCACTAAGTCTCTCATTTATCAGTTAGTTCTAAATAGTTTTCTGATCTATCCTTGTTTTTGTACTTTTGATGTTCTAGATATGTCAATTCCTCATTTCCTTTTAGCAAATTCAGCTTCATCTTGGAATATGGAGGATCAAATGTATCATCCATAATATCCTCCATCTGTGCGAAGCCAGATGGGCTGCCCTCTCTTTATTTCCTCAAGGTGGAATTGGAGGAGTTGAGCATTGCTGAAGCTCTTTCTCATGGTGTCAAGTTACACTACGGATGTCTTGGTGTAAGTTCTAGTCACATTTCATTGATAACATGCACTGAGAATTGAGATTGGTCATGAAGAAAATTGGACTCTTTTGTATGCATAAAATTATGTTCAAATTGTACCAATGCTTAAGTGTATATACTAAAGGGCCACAGTTGTGGTAAGTTGATAATTATGTCATGCAATAAGCTGTAATAAATTGATGTAACACATGTATTGGCAAAGTTATGTTTTTCCTTCTCTTTTCCTTTTTTCATCTACTTAGGATTGATTTTCAGTTGACAGAAATAAAACGTTGCTGCTTTCTTAACTTCTAAAAAAAGTGTTGTGCTGGATTATGAATCATGTGCATGCGACTTATTGACAGAGTTAGTTTTTGCTTTTCTTCTTTTAGTTAGGGTGTTAAGAAAATCTTCTTTTTCCTGAAAAGTCCTCAGTCGTTCATTACCACACCTTTTTGGACAATTCTTTAAATCAAGTGAAGCAAAGGACATGATATCTCCTTGCCTTTTCAACTGTTTCATGAACGGTGATTATATTGACTTATAGCTGGGACGAGGTTTGTTATTCACTGCATTTTTAAGTTTGAAGAATTCAAAATGTAGAATGGTGTATCTTCCATGACAGAGAGGCCAATTTTTTAGGATGTGAATCACCAATATTTTCTTCCCAGGTTTTGTTTTAGACAAACTTGATTTGTGTTCAGTCTAACTATCACAACTTCGGTGTTATCATTTGAATGTTGATTATAGCTTACTGAGATTACTTTGTTGTCTGGCTGTTAATTTTATTCTATCACTATGCCAGAAAAGAGATTTGGATTCTGCATCAGTCCAAAAGGAGAGCAAAACAAAGCTGGAAGTGCTATTAAATACTATACCTGTCAAGGAACCTTATACAAATGAATCTACTGAAGCTGTAAATGAAGATCAAGACTCCAATATGATGTCTGCCCAATACATGCCAATTGGTTTGGAATCAAAGCAAAATCTCTCTTCCAAGCCTCTAGGCTCCAATACTGTCATAATAGTGAATACCCGGAATTTTAATGAAGAAATGGTAATTTCCAGGAGAAGCACATATCAAAGGATTCTTGAAATGGAGCAAGAAGGAGCACAAGTTGTGGAGCGTGACATTGGTCTGCCTGTTGATGTAATTGTAAGTCCTGCAGTTTGTTTCACTTGGTATGACTGCAGAAATATTGGGAAAAAAGCTTCAGCTCCAGAAGAGGCATTTTCATGCTTGCCTTTATGTGTTGAAAGCATTGCAGCGAGTATTTTGACCTCCTTGAGTTTTGCTTTCAGTTGCTGCATCCTGGTAATTTACATCTGAAAGTTTTAAGATCATAGGAATCATTCCTTGATGCTTTACTTTGAAATTCTATTTCTTCTGCCATTTATGCACATCTGTTTGATAGTGAGAATGCTGTGCCAAAGTTGACCAGCATATATGTTATGGCTGAAGTCACATTCTTTTAGGATACTTTTTTGTTAAATGACACACCTCATTTAAAAGCTTAAGCTTTAGGGTATAAAGTTATTTAATATTTAATGTATCCAACACAACTTATATGCACACAAATTACTATGTATTGAAATGCTTGCATGGTGAAATTTGAAGACATGACCTTTTGTTTGGCCTGAATCTGATACCACATTTAATGACCATCTCATCTGAAAGCTTGAGCTGTTAGAAAGAATAATCGTTTAAAATTTAATACCTTCAATACTTCTTGTCATACAGTATGGCACCTTGGTCATCTCTGTAGCATATGATATGAAAAAACTAAAAAACATTATCCAAGTTGTATCTTAATCACTAGTAAAAAATGATATTCAGCTATTTAGTATCATGTCAAGTTTTTCTGTTGTACATTAATCAAATTATAAAGAAATAGTCATTTGTATTTTGTTTGAGATCCACTATTAACATCATTTGGACATGAAAGGGGTTATCAAGAATACAGTATTCTGGCAGAAGCTTTAGTCTGCATTATTTTCACAGAGATTATCAGTTATCACAATAAGCATGCCAATAATTGGGTACTTCATATGTTTCCTTCCAGATATTTGAAGGAGAATGCAATTTCCTATCAAGCATTATGGATTCATCAGATGAACTCTACGCTGCGGCAGCTAGCTTGGGAATTGATATACAGCTCTTTTGCTCATATTCACATGAGATGACTGAAGAAATCATATTGTCCTGCATCAATGTTGCTGCAAAGTTGACTAGGGGTATCTATCCCCAAATGTCAGACTCGGAAAGCCTAGCTGAATCTTTTCTTACTGCATTTCCTTCAATTAATCCTCTCTCAGCTCATGCAATATTGTCTTCAGATGCTATTCTTGGCAAGTTTCTGCAAATGTCAAATGAGAGCAAATCTTGTGCTCTTCAAAAATATCAGGTTCCTGGTGAAAGCATTGGTTTGCTAACTGTAATAAGCAGATACGGAGAGCTGGAGGATTCTAAATCTGGACTGACAGATTGCTCCTCATCACTTTCAGTTCCAGACTCAGAAAATGTCCAATTCAAAAGTGCATCTGAGAGGAAGAAACCTAAATACACACACAAGCTTCACAATGCTGATGAGCCTCCAATTGACTTGATTCACATGGATTCACAAAATTTACTTCTAGGTGATCAACATGATCTCCCCAAATTGTCCGTCTCATGCAATCCCTGGCTGTCAGGAAGCACTAAGATATCCAAATCAGAGCAGTTCGGCTTATCTTCCAATGAAAAGCTACCCTGTTGTACTCAGGATTTTGATGATGACATGATGAAGTCTTTTGATGCTGACATTATGAAGTCTATTGATAAGTCAAGCCTTCATGAATTTCCATTGGCTAAAGGTCTTCAGATATCTGATGAGAGAGAGAAGCCCTGGATGTCTCAGATTGACTTAGATTGTAGTCCAAGGTGGAAATCAGCTACTACATTGAAGAACAAATTTAGAAAACAAAGTCTCAATGCAACTGGGATTCTGCAGGGTAGTTCTACAGGTGAAGTTATTGATTTAGATGATATTCCAGCATTTAGGGAAAATTTCTTTGATGCAAACTCCAGCAACTTTTCATCAACTCTGCTTGATGTTGGGAAAAATCATGCTGCAACAAATTCCAGAATGAATAAACGACCTTCATGTGCAGCTAATCTTCCCATATTTACTAGTCCTACCGAGATTCATGCTGCCTCTGGTGCTTGGGTTTCTAGAAATGATAAAAGACAAATCTTGAGGGAAGAAATTAAACCCCATTTTGACATCATTAATAGGAATAATACGTCTATGATGAGACGAAAAGGGTCCGTGGAAGAGGAGTTAGTGGAAAAAGTTCCACAGAGTTCCTACAAACAGTCTTTCCAAGAAAATGGTACTCAAAGTTTTGGTGGTACGCAACTGTCAAACGCTCTCCACTCTACTCAGCCTCAAGGATCACCCTGGACAATCGAATTTCTTAACAGAATAAGGGAAAAGAGTAGATTGCGTAAGCAGTCTGTTTCATATGACTTATCCTCCCCTTCATTTGGTTCTTCGGGGAACTCATCAAAGGTCACTAAAAGAAAGAGTCCCTCAATCCTTGAATTCTACAAGTACGAAGGAGGTAGCACCCCAAAAAAAATAGTTGAAGAGAAGAGACTGAAGAGATTTTCACGACCACTAAGCTCAGCAAAGACTAAGAAGGCTTCTGCTTCCTGTCCTTCATCGACTCCAGTTGATAAGAGATCAAGACGGGTACCATAATGAAATTCCCTCATGCTAGTTTGGAGAATTCCTTATTGCATCTTAATCTTTATTTGGTCAGCTGCAGACACTATCTTTTTCAACAAATGGAAGTGGAGGACAAAGTAAGCTGGTTTGGAGGGATAGCAATCATCAGACCACGGAAAGAAGATTGTAGCATCAAGTATGCACTGTGTAGAGTCACAAAACTATATGACTTTGTTGGCTGTTATTTATCTTTAAAAGATACTAACTAAAAGTGTGGTTCTGGTGCAGCTCAAAGATGATGTTTTTGTTGATCCTGGTGTTGTTGCAGCGCAGATAACTTTGAGTACTTGCTAGCTTCAATACACTTTTGTCCCTGGGGCATACATTCATACATTCAAAATGGTCCAGATAAGAGTGCAAACAGGTTAAATATTTCACTGTATGTATTTTTGTGGAAAGTTGGGTGGGGGTTCAGTTTGAATATTGCTCATGGACATGGATATTATGCTTTGTTCAGGAAAGCAGTACAAGTATGATAATCAGGAAGTAAAAGTAGTACCAAAAGAATGCACAAAATGAATTAAGTTTTCTTATCTTGATTAAGCTGCCTGATGCCTCTCATTATCCAATAACTGCATTGGAAGAAGGTGGAAGGATTACCGTGGATTTTAGTTTTTGGACGATGAACACTGCTTTTTATGATGTAATAAGTGGTGCTTGACCCCCTTCTCTTCCACATCTATCAATATGGTTTCCACCAGTGTTACTTTCTAATTTTTCTGGATATCGATCAATTTCTATGCTAGAGCGATCAGCGAGCTAATAAGTACCTCTATTATTGATAATGACCTATAATACGCTTTTCAAAATTAAACTGCAAGTGGACAAAGTTATGTAATCTCTTATAAACACTGACTATGCAAAAGGTGAGGGTGCAATTTTTTGATGAAAAAGTTAACAACACTGAAGAATGAGAATTTATTGCTTTAGGCAATGAAGGATAAAAAAGAAGCAACAATATAGAAACATATGCCTTTGGAAATTGATTGTTCATGTGCATATCATATCTTCAGATCTAAATGCTCTATGGTTCCACCTTTGTTTCATTATAGCTAGTTTTTCTTTCCATTTTTTGTATTACGAAGGGCCATGACAAGTTGTTGTCGTTCACCTTCTACCTCTGCAAATCTGAGACTTATTTCTGAGTATCTCTCATGCATTTCTTTCAATTCTTCTTCCATGCTTTTGTTTCTTTCCTTCAGTAATGCTATTTCACTTGACAAGCTGGTAACATCATATCTACCACCGGATTGGCCACTCTTTTGTGCTGACTCGGCTACCGTAGTTTCCTGTAGTTAATGTACATACATTCTTATTACTAATGGATAATTGGATGCAGCTAAAATATATGAGGTGATGTAGTGATTTCTTCTTTCCAAACTTGTGTAGAGAATTGATGATGTTACATCAAGCATGGTTTTTATCAGTCTTTAAATAGAACTCAGGCTGGAATTTGTTTACTATTTCCACTATTGAAAGATTAGTATTTTCAATATCTATGTTTTTATATTTTCTTTGAATATTGTAGATTAAAAGTTGCAGCCTTGAGATGCATATGTGAGAATAATTAAGTTGAAATTCTTTTGTTTCCATAAACAGTACTTGTTCATATTGTTCTGGTGATCATACTAACCTCTTTTTTGTTGTATTTAAGATTCTTTTCCTTCATGGCAGAATTGACAGAATTTTGTCTGGCAGCTCTCTCCCATTCCTGTCAAATTAACCACTGTTAGTAATCTGGCTTATACGCCTAAGAGTGAAATAATAGTATATATTTGTTACATAGCAAGGATTGGGGGATCAGGAGAGTGTTCTAATTTATTGCAGAAGCTCTTTCACGTCTTTATAAACCTGCCTATTAGTGTCTTTAGATATTTGATGAACTACTGAGTTCACAATATTTAGATTGTTTATAATGTGACTGAATGTATGTTTTGTTCTATTCAAGCAACTAACATAAGAATGAAATCCTAATGAATGACTGTTTTGATATTACTTCCCAAATAAAGGTTTTTGTAATTGTAATACATTCGGATTTCATGTAAGTTAGAAGATGACACGAATGCAATGGAACACCCATTCATTCACATTCTACACAATCTAGATGTGGTAAACTCAGTAGTTTGTAGAATATTAAGTCATTAATGAATAATTTTAGAAAGAAATGAAAATTCATATAGGTGATTGAGCAAGCTAATGTCAGATATGGTGAACTAGTGTTACAGACAATGTAACAAAATATATTTGATACCTGTTCCCTAATTTCAGATATAGTTATATTATTATGGCAATTTGGTTTCAATAGTCTGGTATTATTTACCTGTTCCTTCCTTCGTAAGTCATCCTGTAATTTGGACATCTCATTCTCCAGGCTTTCTTTCTCCTGTTTTAGTTCAAGCAGATGACTTTTGGCTTCATTGTTCATGAGTCTCAGCTTTTTTACTTGTATATGCAAGTTATCTTCTTTTGTTTTCTTCTGGTCTATTTGGGACTTCATGGAAACATTTTCAACCATCAGTTTTTCTGCTTCCTTCCTTGCTGAATCTAGTTGTCTTTCCAGATCTTTCATTTCTGATTTCCATCTCTGGACGCTTTCTGATTCTTGGATCATTGTTTTCTGTTCATTTTGTTCTGTATGCTCTCTAAGTGATCTTTCATATTTGTCTCTTATAATTTGAAGTTCTTCTTTTGCTTCCTGGAGCAGTCCTTCTAGAACTTCATTTTTCTGGCGTAGATCATTAGCTTCTCCAACCGCTTCCTGGGCTAGTCTATCATTCTCGTCAATTTTTAATGACATCTCAGCAGAAATCTGTTTGAATTCCTCCTGAAATCGCTCAGCTGCATTTTCTTTGCTCCGCCTTGCTTTTCTTAATGCTTCCTCAGCTCGAATAGCTCTCTGCTCCTGTTCAACTTTCAATGTAGTTACTGCTTCCAGATCTTCCTCAAACACTTGTACCTGCTTTTCGAATTCTTTCTGTAGGCTCTCAACCTGAAACTCAAGCTCATCAATCATATTCAAAGACTCAGAGTATTGAAGTGCCTGCCTTCGGTTTTCCACCTCCAAGCTTGCTATTTGTAATTTGCACTCCTCGTCCATAGCCAACAATTCTGTATAATTGTGCTGAAGCTCCATCTTTTCTGTTTCAGTTTGCTCCAATTTGGAGTATATGTCATTGTGTTCTGCCTCTAAACTATCACAATCCAGAGTAAGCCTTTGAACGTGCATTTGTATCTCTGCTTTCTCTTTCTTGTGAGCTTCTATTTCGGAATAGAGGTTTTCAATTTTCTGTTTCAACATTTCTGCATCATCAGCATTTCCATGCTTCCTTGCCAGGTTTTCTGGTGCATTACTTTCTTCATTCTGATACATCTGCATACTGGGTGATGCTTCAAGGCCCTCTGATCCATTGCGAAAGGCTTTAATTTTGCTGGAAAGTCGAGATATTTCTGTATTCTTCTGTTCCAATTTCTTGCTAAGATCTCTCAATGCAAGAACAAATTCAGAATTTGAATCTTCTGTCTTCTGTAGTTGTGACTTCAATTTTTTGTTTAGAAGTTTCTCACGTTGAAAATCTTGCTTGATCTTTTCAAGTGAAACACTCGAATTTTCAGTCTCTTTTGTTGTATGACTTGAAACTCCTTCCTCATTCTTGCATGTCGATGACAATTTGAGTTGTTCGCATTCTGCTTTAAGTGCGTCTCTTTCCTCTTTTAAGCTAACAATTTGCTCGGACAATTGCTGTCCTCTGTTGGTTTCCTTAATAACTTGCTTGCGGAGGGTCTGTGCTTCTAATTCTGAAAGTTCGGTCTTTCTTTCTAGCACTCTCATTTCGTTTGTCAATCTTCCATACATACCATTCGAAGTTGCTTTTACTCCATTTCTTGATTCTGCTTCATTATTATCTGATTCAGCATCTCCTGAGCTTCCATTATGTCCATTGTGTGGAGAAGCTAATTCACTCAGGTCATCACTCTACAAAACAAAACCAGGGCTCTGGTTAATTCAATCATTGATGAATCTAAATATATATTAGTTCTCCCTTGTTTTGGTTTTCTGATTCTTTTTGTACTAACATACTTCATTTTGATGCAACTAAAATCAGGGATTTAATTGGAGAGCTTACATCAGGAGATTTTGGGTTTCTCTTTCCAAAGCCATAAGAATCTCTCGATTCTGTATCCACGTGCGGATCATATGATTCATCTCCCGCGGTTTCGCTATCTTCATCATATCTGAAATTTTTCATGAGAGTAATGCTTCTCTGTTACTTCTACTTTTAAATGCCATATCCAGCAAAGTTATAACAGAGAAAATTATGATCATTGCTGTTAATCTACTTCACCTTGAATCAGTACCTCCTTGCATGTTCTGAACTGTGACCTGACAATTTTTACTTTAGTTTAGGGCTATTTATCTGCACGTATGATTGCGTGTGCATGTGTTGTGTGGTGCTTTTATGCAGGAGATAGAGAGAGAAATACTAACATGTAATATTGCACCCGATTTTGAAGTCTGTAGTGGCAGAGTTAAATTCTGTGGTTTGGAAGCCTTTGCTAGATCCGCAAAATCTATTGAGACTTCTCCCAGAAAGCCTGATTTGGACGACCCCTGTGAGTAACAAAACACGCTATTATCTTTTGATGGCCTTTCATGAGTTTGAGCTAACTACAGAAAAACTGCCCTTTTTTTTCCTCGTTTTCATCTATGATCTCTGGTGAAAGTAGAGAAAACGAAAAAAGTCACTTACTGTTGCCACAATCACATAATAGAACTTTTCTCTGATTCGACCTGTTTTCGTCTCCTTGATTAATTTTACAGTTTCATATACAGGATTTTCCCAGGTGCAGGTTCCTTCAAGAATTGGTGCTTTTGCTAATCTTACTGTTGGCTTTCCTACATCTACTGGAACCAGAGATATCATCAGGCTTTTTGCTTTTAGCTGTGGCACCTGGAATTATTTCGAGACATGAAATCGAATCACCGGTGAGATACCCATTCCAAAATCTTGAATTGCTTGATCATTTACATAGAAATATCATCTTTAATATCATAGTGCATATCAAATCTGCCCATTTTAGTTTAGGCATTGAAAATACTGCTTCATAATTCTTCTTTTACATAATTTCAGAAATATAAATCCTAAGAACATAATTTCAGAAATATAGATCCTAAAGAGTATAACCGACTATAATGAAATGGCAGCAAATTTTTTTCTCCCTCAATGTAGATTTAACATACCTGGGTTGTTTGAAATTGCATCTTGAACACAGCTTTGATCTTTTTCTCATTTCTCTTGAACATCTTCGTAGGCTATTACGCATGAAAAAGTTTAAGATTCTTGTGTTCTTCTAGCTGTGAGAACTAAGAGCTGCAGCTGTAAGTGAATAGATAGATGATAATACCTTTCAGTCTAAATGATTTGGTGGTTGGATAAAGAGCGAAAACTATATTATTAGCACCCCTTAGTATTTTATATGCTGTTAATAAGGTTACAAACGGATAGTTTTTTGTTAGACTTTTTAGATAGATCGAAGATTGGTTTGATTGACTACATGTGTACTAGTTAAGAAGCTGTAATTGCGGTAATATTATTATATCTAAGTCTTTTTCTAATCCACTTCCCAACAAGTCAAATATGCCTACATTTCAGTTCAAGTAGTGGCTCCCATGAATAATCTGCCTCATTACCCATAATTTAAAAACTCATGATGTCTGAATTAGGGGTTTAGTTAATGTTATCACAGAGAGAGAGAGAGTTATTACTTTCATAATTTGAAAAAATATTGCTAAATAACGAGGCAATGTATACATTTTTTAATGTTGTCTTGTTTTGTAGTATTAATATAGGATTTGTCACATTTGATAAATTAAATGGAAAAAAAAAATTAGGATGGGGGAGATCCAAGTAAGGTACAGCTTTAGAAGATGCTGCTGTCGGTTGCATTTATGGTTTATACCAGCCTTGTCACTTTGGAAACTCTTTATAGTTCCTTTTGCAGAACTATTCTCGATTGCTTTTATTTCTGTTTACCCTTTGATGAGTTAAATTACGGACAATCCAACAGCTATATTTTCATTGACCATTTAATGTTCTCTCTTGAGTCCTGTGTACGGAAATAAATGAAGGTATTCATTCTGGGTAGCTAGGTTGGTCCATATTTATATAATCAGATTAAGGGTTCATTTCATTTCGACATCCCACAATGACCACTAAACTAATCTGAGAGAATAATTAGTTACTAAGTAAATGAATCATTTAATAAAAAATTTAGATCCACAAACCGTAATATTTACTTGAATGGATCAGACTTGGGTCACTATCAGTGGTGTTTCTACATCCACGTATTGAAAATGAGGTTTAGGCATTTTAGAGTCATATATGGGGCATTGATTGGAGATAGAGAGTATAGATGAGTTTGGATTTTGATCCTACTTGGGTGCGTGACAGATGGCATCAGGACCCCTCAAAAATAATTAAGCAGCCTACCATCTTTAATGAGATTGTAGTGGGATGAAAGCTGTAGTAGCACAAGTACTGGAGAGAGGTTATAACATTTAATTTTGATTAACAATTCCTGGGTCATCTCCCCTTATTTCCAAATATTTATGAGTCCCATATTGTTCAATATTTGCCTGCAAGAGTGATCTGGAAATTAGGGATTCCATGTGAACACATGTGCGCTCTCTCTCTCTCTCTCTCTCTCTCTCTCTCTCTCTATATATATATATATATATAGATGTTTCATTATTGAATTAAGTGGGCAATGCTTTTACTTTTGATTCTAATAGCTGGTTCACAAGCAATCATCTTACTGTACTCCAACTTTTCCAAGCAAAAGCTTCCTCTTGCGAAAAAAATCAAAAGGTAGAAAAATCATTCTGGAAAAGTACAAAAATAAAAAGACTCCACTCAATCATAAATAACTACATGGATGAAATTTAAATTCACAGAAAACATCACAAAAATACATTTCCATATTCAAACTTATAAGCAATCAAACAAAAAGCAAACTTAATTGTTAGCAAATATAACATATATTTGCTCATAAGTTGGGGAGAATCTTATACCTTTAATTAAAGTAACAGATGTGTTGGTGTTGAATCTCCTGACTATGATTCGTCTAAAAGCCCTCTTCTATATCAATGACTTGTCCACCAGCCTTTAGTGTAACATTAATGGAACACGTAGAGAGTTTATATATGGAGAATAAAATATTTGAGATGAGCGTTTCTTTAGAAGTATATCGCGTATCTTGTGTATCATGTATGGAAGAAATCATCTGTTAATACAACACTGATCTCCATCCTCGGAATTTCTATAGATAAAACCCTTAGAAGTGTTCAACCTCTTAAGAGTATTTCGGAAATATATCCACGTATGAATGTAACCGACATTTAATATCATTTGATATGATATTTTAATTAAATAACAAATCAAAAAATATGCACCTCAATGAAATAAACACCACTCAATACGATATAAATGAAAATAATGCTTTTCATGACATGATCGATAAACTTTAAGATGTTTTTGTAAATTGATATTTCTTATATTATCTAAAACGACAAGTGTCGGACATCTATCTAGAAGAGAGAAGTGCTAAAATGTAAATAATAAAATTGAGTTATCTTTTAAAGCTGCTACCGGTGATCAGAAAACATTTGTTTGATGAGAAAACATTTCCTCTGTGCAAGGGTAAATTTGTATTTCTCCATTCTCTATCTTTATTTTGTACAGGCAAATTTTTGGATAAGAACGGTACGGATCAATCGTTAATGGTCAAAGTCAATAATCAAAGTTAATATTTTGGTTAAAACGATTAACATTTGGTTAACACGATTGATGGTCAAAGTCAATAATCAAAGTTAATATTTTGATTAAAACGATTAACATTTGGTTAACAAAATCAAATGTAATATTTTTATGTACATTAGGTGAGTTGGTCTCCTGTGCAAGTGGGTCGACCCGTACTCGTGTACTTTTTTTTTTAGTTCATGTGTTACATTTATATTATATTAGTGTGACTTTTACGTTATATTAGTATGATTTTTATGTACAAATATCCTAATATTTATGTAATACGTTAACTTTAAAAAAAGAAGAATTTCAACATAATTTGTACATATATTCCTTATGTGATATTACTCACACATTTATGTGATATTACTTATATTTTTATATCAACATAGTTATATTTTTATTTAATATATAAATGTACAACCAACATAATTAAAATACATGACTAGATAACTAAAAAGTATAACTAACATAACTAAAATGTGTAAAATATATTACATGTGTGATATAATGTAAAGATACAAAATTATGTAAAGGTTATGATATTTATACATAAAGGTCATGATAATATAGCATAAAAAATCATATTAATATAACATAAAAGTAATCGAGTTACAGAATAACAAAAAAGTTATGATATTTATATATAAATGTCAAACTAATATAATATAAAGGTCAACCGCATATAACACTTGTTATATGTAACAAGTGTCACTTTTGGTTCTATGACTTCAAATCAATGATTAATTTAAGAAATTGTAATTTTATAAGTAATACTTTGATTATCATAATGTATACATTTTTATATATATTATGTAATACTTTCAAAAGTGTTATATGATACACATAAAAGTATCATGTCATACTTTTTATAAGTATCACATAATATTTTTTTTGCAAGTATCATATGATACAAATAAAATTGTTATGTTATGATAATAAAAGTGTTACGTAATAATTTTATGTGTACTATTTAATATTTTTTGAAAGTATCTCATGATATATATAATACTTTTTGATCAATTATATTGATCAGTAATTGGATTGAATTGACTCATTTTATAAAATAAGATTCGTGGTATATTATAATATTAGTTTTTAGTATTATGATGTTAATGAAGGTTGAAGAAATATTAGTCTTTATCTAATTCTCTTATCTTATTTTGTACGGATGTCAGCATGGATGTTAAAGAAAGTTGTCAAGGGAGAGTGTCTTTAAAATAATAATGAATTATATATTTATATTAGTGAGAGCTTCAATTTTGTTGAGTGAAATACTCTATAATTATAATAATTATGCAGTTTCGAATTTTCGAAATGTTAGTGGAGTATTAATCAAATTGCCAAGTTGAATATATTAATAAAGATTTTAGTTGTTTATTCGATTATAAAAACTTATATGAGACTATTTCATAAAAAAATACCGTAAAACGAAATCACATCAATATGTGAATTGTACATATGTTATGGATTAACTCGTCTCGCACAAATAGATTTGGCTTCCAGTCCATTTAACAAGTCCTCATATATTTTTAACAAAACTATAATTTAAGATATGAATAAAGTTGAGAATAAAGATTTTAACTCTTCTTCATAATCTATCTAAAAAGTCTCAAATTTAATGAAGCGGAAAGAATATCTTCCTAACTTTCCTTAGAGTAGCGCTGGTATGAATAAGATGCACGAGATCCGTGTAACACTATCCGACCCGGCCCAGAATCGGCCCAAACAGAAAAATATATATACATGATTTTTCTTTTTTTTTTTCTTCACTTTCATGTTAGGGTTCAACCTCTCTTCTGCACAGCCTCTTCTGCACGCTCTTCTTCTTATCTCTTCTCTTCTTCTTCGTATTTTATCTTTCTTTCTCGAAGCACGACGTTCTCAATTTCTCTCAAACCTCCTCTTCCTATATCGCGATGTGAGACTATTATTTTAAAAGTAAAAAATCCATCTTTATCAGTTCGAAAAATATAAATTTGTATCTGATTTCGTATTCTTAATGTTTTATAATAGATGATCATTCAAATACACATGAAATAGTTGAGTTATCTACTAATGAAGATGAATTTATTGATGAGTCTGATACAATTTTTGAAATATTGTATATATAACTGACTTATTTTAGTTCTGTTTATAAAAGTATTCTTAATAATACATAAAAGTCACCTTATTGTTTATAAAATGTATTCTTAATAATACATAAATGTCACCTTATTGTTTAAAATGTATTCTTCATAATACATAAAGATCACCTTATTGAGACAGAAATGTGTACCCAACTTAACATAAAGAAGTGTATACCTAACTTAACATAAAGGTCACCTTATTGAGACAGAAGGTATAAGTAACTTAACATAAAAGTCGTCTTGGAATTTATACATAATGTGTCTTAAATAGTTGACTTATAAAGGTATATTTAACTAAATCTAAAAAAAAATGCTAAGGTACAACTATATAAAAGGTATGACTAACACTATTAAAAAGTATAGTTAACATAACATAAAAATGTATGTCTAACATAACTAAAATGTATGTTTAACACTACTGAAAAATATACTTAACATAACATCAATGTCAGACACTTGGGAGCATATTTGAGCGGATTTTGTCTGCGACCTAAAGGCACGTACAGACACGTCTGAACGTGTGCGGGCCGGGTTAGAAGTGGTGCATGGATCAGATCCATGCACAATGTGTATATAAGTTTTTGTCCTTTCCTTAATGTTCAGTCAAATTGCATTTATGTGGGGACGTGTGGACAAAATTTTAGAAGATGTACTAATTGTCTAATTGAATAATCACTCAAATTTAATCATTTATACACTATACATTAAAAAATTATACCGTGTCATGTAAGTTGTATTTATGTAGCCTATGTCTCTAAAAACAACATACTAATTCAGAAATTATTTCCTCAAAAGAATGACATAAAATACTAACAAAAAAATGCATATGAGTCTAGTGTCATGAATATAATTTCGAATAACAAATCACGACTCAAATCTATTTTCATAAATATTTATTTATAGGCTACGATTTATATGTTTGATCAATTTTATGAAATTAAATCCCTAAAAGGGTTCACCAGAATTATACTCAAATAATTATTGTTTGCCAAAAATAAAATGAAAAATAGAGATATTGCGAATTATTCTTAAAGCTGAATTAAATGTTTTGTATCTTCTAAATTCGAAAACAAACTGCTATAAGAGTGTGACGGCCACACAGCTTCGAAATGGGCCCATGGACCGTAATTTATGATTAGGCCCGAATGAGTGGGCTAGATTAGCCTAATATATATTGGGCCCATTTAAATAAGAGATGACGTCATGGATTAGCTAATATAATTTGTCTCTTCAATCACATTAAATGGCAACATTTGTAGTCTGCCTTGTTTCTCGTCCAGATCCATCCCCATCAAATATCAATCTACAGCTACTTATATTAATTCATAAATTCTCCAACTTTCCTCTAATTTTCTTAATCCGATCTATTTGGTTCATTTAATAGATGGCAAACTCTCCTGTGCACCAGGTGCACGGATCTTAGATCCGTGCAATCCGGGTCAATCCAACTCGACACGGTCATCTACTCGTCGGAACAGTCATTCACGTGCCGGCACGCGCCCCCACGCGCCGGGAAGGAGGCGCAACACACTAAGTTTATTTTCTGCATTTTTCTGGAAAATATGTATACCTTTTGGTTATAATTTTCATACCTTTATGTTATGACTTTCATACATTTATGTACAAACATCCATACCTTTATGTCTGTAACTTAGAAAAAAAAAATGAAGATTTTCAACACAATTTGTATTGTATACCTTTATATGATATCAATGTGACATTTATGTTATATTATATCACATTTATGTACAAATATTCTGACCTTTATGTAATATATAAAAGTGCATAAAGGTCAGAATATTTGTACATAAAGGTAACGTGATATAATATAAAGGTCATATTGATATCACATAAAGGTATACAGTTCAAATTATGTTGAAAATCTTCATTTTTTTTCTAAGTTATAGTACATAAATATCATGATAGTTGTACATAAAGGTCACACATTTATAACATAAATGTCACATTAATACAACATAAAGGTAACAACCTGAAACCAAAAAAAAAAAAAAAAAAGCAAAATCAAAAACTCGTGGATCCGGGTCAAAACTGGGTCGACCCGGATTGCATGTACACCAAGTGCACACAAGACCAACTCTTAATAGATATAGAAAGATCTAAAAAAGAAAAAGTTTTTTTTTAAAGAATTAAAGCTCCGTTTGGATGGAGGAAATCGAGAAGGATTTTGAAATTTCTTATCGTAAATCCTTTGATATCATATGTAGATTTGAAATTCATTACTTTGATTTTGAACTAATTTTTCAGCAATACGGGAGGACTACAAATCCAATTCTATTGGAATAGATTTGAAATCAATTTATTTGAAATTTTGAATTTTAAATCATTTTATCCAAATTGAACCTAAAATTCTTTTGAAAATACTGACTATATCCATCAATATTTATAATTTACAAGGTATTGCATATATATACATAACATAAATAGTATATATTTGAAATCAAAAGACACACAAATACTTATACATAACATAAATAGCAAAACTATGTATAACTAAAAATTATAAGTAAATTGACACGAAAGCAACGTTTTAGGCCATATAATTGCAATCTTTTCAAATAACTAATATAAGTAAATCTATGAAAAAAAATTCTTCATGATAGTATATCTAAGATACTTTTCAAGAGTTTTGATAGTTTTCTAATTTGTGAAAATTGCCGCTTATACGTAAAAAAACTAAATTGACCTATATACCACAAAACATATAATATATATAAAAAAAATAATACCAATAAAAAAAATGATGTTAGTTTCGATTAATAATGACTTAAAAAAATGGATATTGTATAAATTTAGTTTTAATAAAACATATATTACACACATTATTTAGTTGATTTTGGATTCGTGTTATCCAAAAGTTGAACAAATTAATCCACTTAATCCATCTTATAAAATGAGATTCATGAGATGTTTGTGAGACGGTGTACTCTTTATTCTAAAGATACAGTTTTCTTGTACAAACTTCTTCAAAGTAGATCACTACAAATATTTTTGATGGGTAAAATTATTTATGCTAATTTTTTAATTTCGATTGCAATAATGGGTCATCTGGACTGTTGGGTAGGATTCAAAAGCTACAAATTCTCTTGTGTTGGTTAAGAGTTTAACCAAGTTGACCTTTTTGATTATATATCATTTTGTATCACAACATTATCAGTGTCCACTAACATTTTAATAATAGCATTCAAATATGTAGTGTATGGTACGGATAAGGTGTGAAACAATGAATTAGTCTATTTTAGATCCAACTTAATCAGAGAGACTTGAAACAAATCTAAAATGAACTTTT
Organism: Scutellaria galericulata; assembly: GCA_946896805.1. NCBI lineage: Eukaryota > Viridiplantae > Streptophyta > Magnoliopsida > Lamiales > Lamiaceae > Scutellaria > Scutellaria galericulata. The sequence continues at coordinate 4,625,917 of OX335788.1, forward strand.
GGATGGTTTGAGAACCAAAAATAAGAGAACAAAAAATGAATGGGTTTATCGATAGGAAAATTTGTTCCTTATTATATATTTAATTTTCAACTTTATGAGAATACACTAAGCGTCTTTCTAAAAAGAGTAATAAAAGTAATAGGGTTTTATGATCCAACACTATTATCAACTATATTCTCTCATCACATTCCACCCTTTACATAGTCAAAATTCCCTCTAATCCTTTGTTCAACTATAATAATTGATAATACAAAATTAAATGATATTAGAAAAAGTCATAATGTATAAACTAATGCATTATGCCTACATGAAATTTATGCCAAATTGAAAACTAATAAAGATAAGATCAAAGAAAATGAAAATGAAAAAAAAAAAAAAAAAGGAAGCAAAATCCACATTAGGTCTCGTCTCTATATAATCGAATTTTGTTTCAAAAAGGTTTTCTGGACAATAGATTAGTTTTAAAGAATTTCTAAATTATCGGGTTTTGTTTTGAAATGTTTATAAACCATAAATTTATTTTAAGGAGTACTTAAACTATGTAAGTTGATATCTTTAGAACCCTAAATAAATTTATACTTCAAGGACGTCCAGAAACAAAATATGATAGTTTAAAGATCCTTTAAAACATTAGTGCAATTTTAAAATAAAACATAATATTCAAGGACTCTTTAAAATAATAATTTACAGTTTAGAACCTTTTAAAATCAAAATCTTATAATTTAAGAAAAGAAAAGAAAGAAAAAAAAAGCGTTTAGTAAAATGGAAACCGGCACGCTACCAACCACGAGGAGGTTTAGTTCCCTGTTAGTTGGAACACATGGTATTCGGATAATCCTAGGACTGATTGACACGTGTCCACTTGTGAACAAATTATCTTCATCAACGGCTCAGAAACCGTCAAGCATAATACAGGTAAGTATGAATACAGAAAATTCAAGAAGACACCAGTTCGATTTGACAACAAAGATTGAAACTTTGTCCGCTTTTGAGCTCTACCCATTTGAGACTTGCTTGAAATCCAGAAAAGGGTAGGGGAGAGGGAGAGAGAGAGAGAGAGAGAGAGAGAGGATGACTATAGGGTTGAAGGCTTTACCTGTTTCTTTTGTGGTGCATTTTCTTGGCGTTGTGGGGGCGATCTTGGTGTTAATTTGGACAATCAGCTTTAGAGGAGGTTTGGCATGGGAATCTACGAACAAGAATCTTATATTTAATGTAAGAATCCCTCCTCTCCTTTTCTGTTTCCTGCAATTTTCTCTGTTTGTGGTTTCATGATAGTGTTCTTGAATGCTAATGAGTGGATTATTACTTATTCATAGTGAGATATTAATCTGCTGTTTTCTGCATCAGTTTTTGAATTTTTCCTTGCTTATCTATCCATCATATATATGTCTAATAATAGAAATCCTTTTGTTTTAAAACAAGTATGAAATTTGGTATACTTCGAAGATTGACTTTGTTAGTTATTCTCTTTCCCTGTCAATCAATTGCTAACAGTATAAATCAAGAAGGGTTTCATAGTTAAAGATAATCTTGAAATTTTTAACTTGTTTGATCAATTCTCTCTTTGTTCTTTGTCATTACATTGAAGTCAACTAATTCAATTCAAATTTAGTGTGAGAAGCAACTTTTTTATTGCATAATTAATGTGAAACAATTATGTGTTGTGTCTACAGCTTCATCCTGTTCTGATGCTCATAGGTTACATAATACTTGGAGGTGAAGGTAATTGATTCTTGTTGTTGAGATGTAAATAATCACTTGGTTTAACCGAAACTCATAAATAAACCCTCTAATCGTCTTTGTAATCGCAGCCATTGTAAGCTACAAAAGTCTGCCATTCAAGAAGCCAGAGAAGAAACTCATACATCTCATATTACATGCAATTGCTCTTATTCTTGGCATCATTGGCATATACACTGCCTTCAAGTTCCACAACGAAAGCAATATCGCCAACTTATACAGCTTACACTCTTGGCTTGGCATTGGTGTTATCTCTCTCTATGGTATTCAGGTAATTAAACCTCATTTAGATACTTAATTATGTTCATTTATATCATCAAAAAGCTAATATTTTGATGGTACTTTTTACAATGCAAAGTGGGTGTATGGATTCTTGGTGTTCTTCTACCCAGGAGGAACGACAACAATCAGAAGCGAGTCACTTCCATGGCACGTGCTTTTCGGCATCTTTGTGTACATCTTGGCTGTTGGAACGGCCACATTGGGGTACCTTGAAAAGTTGACGTTTCTTCAGAGTTCGGGGGTTGCTAAATACGGGGCAGAGGCCTTTTTGGTCAATTTTACGGCCATTGTTACGATCTTATTTGGCACTTTTGTCATCTTAACCACTCTTTCTCAGGCCCCTTCGGATGATGAGTATAGTTACTCGGCTATATCATGATCTTGTCTCCGTTGCTTGTTAATATTATTGTGCTGTTTGCACACTTCATTGTACTCTGCTATGAAGTAGATGTTGTGTGTGTGGTTATAAGTCACACTCTTGGCTTGGCATTGTAATTCATGACATAAGGATATAAGATGGTTTTATTTGTATTATAAGTTATAACTAGATCCTTGTTTGGTCATCGTTTTTTCGACCTCGTTTCTAATAGAGAACACTACACAATGCTCATATCAGGTAGGACTTAGGAGTGGTGTTCTTTGATAAGGATTGTTTTCTTGTACTAAGTAACTGCAATTAGATCAAATCCATCTTAAAATTGTATCCATGTATTAAGGATTTAAAATAATTGAGTTCCTGCAAATCCACACACTAGGTTTGCAGAATATGGTGTTTCTAATAATTGGTTTATATCCATTAGGAGCATGAAAAGTACTTGATGTTTTTTGTGTGTTAAAGGCAGTGTTTGTAAATAATTATGTTTTTAATTTAAACCATTGAAAATTTATGCTTTTAAGAGTGATTTAATTTATTGATTATGTACAAGTTGCTCAAGAGTTAATAGGGTACTGTAGTTTGAAGAAGTGTGTAGTTTAAAAGCTTTAATCTATCTTTCTGACATAGTTGATCTTAAATTTATGTTAGCAGAGAAAATATATCAGAGAAAAGAACTCAAAACAGTTTATTATATGTTAATATGTAAAAGGTTAGAAATAGTTTATCATATACATTAGGTTTTAAATATGTGTAACGATATTTTTTAAAGATTTTTTTTGTATTTTCTTAAATATTTAATGAGCCACTATATGCAGATTAGAAACCTCTAATTTTCAAGGGCTTAAAGTAATTGTCTTATGATTGAAATGGTCTGGGCCTACATCAATACCTTACAAGTGTCATCTTGAAACCATATATTGATTTTCATTGATAGTTTTCACTATAGTTGGTTGCATAGTTGTTGAAGGCCCAATAATCCAACCAAATTGTATATATGACAAATTTATCATAAGACAGATCATTATTTAGAAGATTTAAATATTAATTTAACAATAAAGTATATTGAATTGAGTGCAGTGTGATTAATGAAATGGTGTCACTCACGTTTTTACCATAGTCCAAGTAAATACCAATTGGGCCATGTCATTTTCCTAAAACCTTGATATCTTGATGTCTTTAGAAAAATGAAATAAATAGAAAACAAAAGATATTAAGCCCTTATCTGGATTTGAGCATTAGGGGCCATATATATAAGGCATTGTAAACTTGAATGAAAATGTAACCACATCATGAAGTTGGCTATGTATGGTCCTGCTGCCAACTACACAATTATATTTAATTTAATTTAATTTTGTAGCCCTATTTTATTTTATTGGGTGGGGTGGGGTGGGGGACCTATGCATGTCACATCCATTAATACTTAATTATTACAACTTTATTGATGCATAATTAGGGAAGAAAGAATTGAGATAGGTTTAAGCTATACAATTGTCCTTTTAAAGAAATGGTTAAGATTATTAAAGGTTGAAGTGAATAAGGGTACGGTTTATGTCATTGCCAACTAAATACAGCCATGCACAACACCATATGATAAGCTCCTTAATTGTCTAAAACTTATTATTCACTTAAATAATGGAAAATGCTATTGCACCCCACTTTGAGTAATCTCAAAAAAAAAAAAAAAAAAAAGGATCAAGAATTGTTCATAAATATTTTATTTGTTGATGCATCAATGCAGCTGGACAAAAGTCATATTATACTATACACTTTTTGTCCCAAAAAATAAGAGTATTGTTTTAAATTAGCTAGTTTCTCCTAAAAATAGTCTTACTTCAAAAGATATATATATATATATATATATATATATATATATATATATATATATATATATATATCCTCATGACAAAATGTAAATGTAAGTTAAATGTGATCGAGTAAGTTAAATCAACAATTAAATAGAGTGACATAAGTGGGAGTTACTAATGATAAAAAGTTAGTACTTAAAAGAACAATTGTTTTAAAGATGGAGAGAGTGATTTGGACTAGTCAATTGCCATCAATCCGTTCATAAATTACACAAAAATTTATGCACACACTCAGGTCGACTCGATCCGCCATGCTCTCTAATGTGTCGCCACACGTCTGGGTGTCCGTGTATAAACTCGCTTCCAAATGTTATACATTTATGTTATATTAGTTATACATTTTAATAGTTTTAGTCATACATTTATGTTATATTAGTCATATATTCATGTACCGTTAACAGTACATTAAACCTTTTTTAGACAAACATTATCATATTTTATATATTTTAGTTATGTTAGTTATACTTTGTAGTCATGTTAGTTGCACATTTATATATTACATAAGAGTATAACTATGTTGATATAAATGTATAAGTAATATCACATAAAAGTATGAGTAGTATCACATAAATGTATTTATGTACAAATTGTGCCGAAATTGGTTTTTTTATTTTTAAGTTAAATATTATATAAAAGTTATGATATTTGTACATAAAATTTTAACTAATATAATATAAATGCTTAACTAGTATACTATAAAGGTAAGAAAAAAAAAAGAACGTGAATTCGTATCTGATCCGAACCGATCCAATTGCATGATGCACTAGGTGCACAGGAGAGTTATTCCATAAATTAACAAAGAGAAACAATTACACACACATATATATATATATATATATATATATATATATATATAAAATATTAGATTGATTCCAGAAATTTAAATTTAAGTAAAATCAAATAATAAATGACTAGTGCAATCTCCATGATTATACATGTATGATTTATTTAAATGGTCAAATAATTTCTACAATTGATCCAAAAAAATATCAAATTTCACAATCCTCCCGTAGTTGGAACATTTTTGACCATTAAACTTGATATACATCTCTTGAAAAATCGGAGAGTTTACAAATGTTCCACTTAATAACAACAACATTGATAAAAAAAAAAAAAAAAGGAAAACGTTTTCAACAAAAGGATAATATGTCATGTTATAATACGATAACAACAATCTGTAACAGGCAAATGTTGCAAAGCACCAACAACAAGATATTTGTATGACATTAACATTTTAATATTTGAATTTTCAAACTTTTGTCCACCAAAAAAAAAAAAAAAAAACACAAATTGAATTTAATTATTCCATGTCCATAACTTAGCAAAGCTTGAACCACTTAAGGTGGACAAAATTTTAAACCTAGTATGATCAACACCAATGTCACTTACACCTAACCTTTTAAGGCTACTAGGCCCATAATTTTAGTATAATATTTCAACAAGTATAAATATAACTTGTTACAACAAGTACAGACAAGCCCACATCTTAAATTCTCTTCAATAAGCATAAAACTTAGCACACTTTTGCAACTACTAATTACACTCTTTGCCATCAACAACACAACCAACACATATATCAATGTTTTGATGCAAGAGGTGAACAATAACATTTTGACAATTTTCAATTATTGTCTTTTTAAATAACAATTTGTACATATGTTAAAGCTATTAGTTCATCATCTCCTTATCAATTAGAATATCTCAACATTTTGATACAAGAAGTCAACAATAACATTTTGACATTTTCAATTATTGCCTTTTTAGATGACAATTTGCACTTATGTTAAAGTTATTAGTTCATCATCTCCTTGACAAGGAAAAGATTTATCAATTAGAATATCTCAAAATATACCTTCCAATTCGTTGTCTTATGAATATGTTCAACATATAATTATCCTTGTATGTAGTAACATATCTTTCTGTCAATGCAAAATACAAATAAAATTAATATATGATGGCTTTTCATGTCTATTATTTATCATAAATGTCTTTTCCGTGGCCAATTTTATATATGATTTCTCTTATCAGTCACCACAAATTGGTTTTGTATAGTGAAACACACTAAGATAATCTACCAAACCATACATTAATAAACCACATCTTAATGCAATTAGAATTAAATAATATTGTCACTAAACAATTGATCTAAGTCAAGTTAAAGTTCGATTTCCCAAAACCAATATTCCAACATAATCTCTAATATTAACTTATATTTGGCTAGAAAGTTTTAGTTTGTGTTTTCTTTTAGTAAATAATTGGAGTCGGAGGGCACTAATTCTATAACACAAAAATTTATATATATATAATATGTACGGTTTAATAGATATAATTTCATGAGACAGAACTATCATCTATAAATTAAACGCTTTTTCAAAAAATTATATGTGGATTATCGATAGTGAATTATAGATTGATTTGTTTTATAAAATTACATTCAATTGATGATCTGACAAGAGTCAAACTTCTTTGTTTAATGTGATAATACACTTTTTGTTGCATAAGTTATTCGTCACCCTCCAATGCCTTGCAAATAGGGATATTAAACGGGCTAATCTTAGCCGTTTCGGGTTAAACGAGTCAACTTAAACAAGCCTCAAATATTGAGACCTAACCCTAACGGGCTTTGGGCTAAACGAGTTATTATCGGGCTACTAACAAAAAAATATATTTACAGTTTAAATATAACTTTTTGAATTAAAATATAAATAACTTTCAAAATTCACATATAAAATAAAAGGTTATGAATTTCAAACATATCATTAAGTTAGACTACCATTGATAGTTTATACTTGTTGCAACTTATAGATGAAATTATTGAAAAACTGACTAGAAATTGCTACAAAATATGAACAAACTTGTTATTTTTGTACTCATTTATTGGCTAAGTGTTTGATGACAATGAATTTAGGATAATACACATATAATTGGACTTCGTACTATATTTTATATACTTAAAACTAAAAAAATTAATCCAATTTTAAAAAAATTTAAAAAAATACGAAGTGGCGGGCAACCGATTAATTGTCGGGCTGGCCCTAACGAACTTCGGGCTAAACAAGCTAACCCTATTTTTTTTTTTCGATATTAACAGGCTGGCCCGTGGGGTCATGAACCAAACTAGGCAAAATGACTACTATTATTTGGCTTAATTTGCTAAATCCATTTCGTATTTGATTATTGTAGTCTCTTTTCTTTATTCTTTTTAAATTCTTAAAAACCGAGTGTCTTGAAAAGGTAAAACCTTTAATTGCTGGCGACCACTAAGGCATACTTTTAGTACTTTCATTTATTTCTTAACAACAAATGACGGAAAGATTAAGGTGATGACTTCAACTACAAGTCTCATTTCCTGTAATACTTTAATTTTTAATAATTCATATACATTATATGCTACTTTCATTTCTTTCGATTTATTTATTAAATTAAAAGCTCAAATTAGTTGGAATTATTTTTTTATTTTTCATTAAATAATGAGGCTAAATTAATTGTAAAAGAAAGGGCGCATTCCACCATTGTTTCACAAATTATTGCATTAAAGTTCATATTCAAATAAAGAATAATAAACCTTTTTCCTCTTAATTTCTTATCATAAATTTTCTTTCGCTAGCCCTTTCTTTCAAATGATAACCCACAACTTTTATTTTTTCTTTTTCATTTTATCTTTTATCTATATTTTATTTGGTGGGTTCGGAAGGCCAATTGTAGCTTAAATTTGTTTCTGGACTATATTATCAATTTTAGATCACCTATTTCGCTCTACTGTCATTAATATTCTACTTGATATGAATGTAATGATAATTTCATTAATATAATCATAATATTTATTAAAGGTACTAATAACCCAATATTTATATCTCAATTTTATTTCATATTTTTTTAACAATATACATCACATATTATTATGACCTATGACAGATCTATAATTTTATTTCAAGGGATAAGAAAACTTTATATCAAAACATAAAGCAGACCGAAAGGTTAAATTTTATGTAGCAGACAGATTTTTGCAATGTAAATGAATGGACTTTTATATATTAATAATATAAATGAAAATTATTTAAAAAAAATTACATAAAAAGAAAAAAAACAATTCTGAAAGTGCAAAGGGACGATACCCATAAATCCAACCCTGATCATGACTATACACATATTACATTTATAAAATAAATAAAAAAGAGAGATATATATCAATGCATAATAAAACCATAAAGATCTCTGTGAAAATTTAATGGGCCCATTAATCAATAAGTTATTTATTTAACGACAATTACCCCACCATTTGAGACTTAAATAGTTAATTGCAACTAATTTTGTGTAACGTGTATACCATTCATTCTTATTAGTGACAATCATGTAAGAGTGGACATATTTTGATCATTGAAACTTATGTTAATCTCCATATATCCTTCCATCATATATATAATTAGTTCACAAAAACTCATGTGAGACGGTCTCACGAATAATTTTTGTGAGACGGATCCTTATTATCCACGACCCTAACCCATTTTAATAAATTTACATGTGAATTATGAAATTTAGGTTGTAGATTGACCCGTCTCTCGTAAGAAGATCCGTGAGACGATCTCATAGAAGACTCACTCTAATTAGTTAAGTTCTCCAAACTCAATTATACAGAACTATGTTAATTAAATATCAAAATATCATATCTTAAATTATCTACGATGACAAGTCGTTGTCACCAGCCATGTGATTTGAATTGACGGCTAATAAACCATCCTAGAAAGTGGGGTTAGGATGATCCTGTTTTGTTGCTAAATCCAATAGGTTATTGTCCAAAGCTATAACCATAATTATTTTTATTTTTATTTTTATTTTTGCATGTTACGACAAAGCAGCCAAAATTTAATTGATGTAGAATCCTTGTGATCGAGATTCTTTCATGTAAATATTTTAATTTATTTCTAATTTTAAAATTTACATTATGTGTATCGACGGAAATATCAAATATAATGATATTGAATAAAAAATAAAATTCTATTTTCAATATAATACACAATGTATAATTTTTATGGGACTATAAGAGCTATAAATATTACAATCATATTAACTGTAATTAATCAAAAAATTAATCACAATCATAAGTATTGCAGTTCAACCTTTAAATAAAAAATTAAAAAAAAACAATCAAATAAATATAAAGTTGGATATTAAAATCCGACCTCAACGTTTCAGTGGTTGATCCTCATTAGTTGTGTAGCTAGAGGAGATCAAGAGTTCAAATACATCCACTCATATACCATCCCAATTTATTGGATTATAAAGAATAAAAAAATACAATCCAGATTTAATGGATCCATTTGTGTGGACCTGTTTGAGCATACAACTGAAATTTGCAGTCTTTAATATTGATGCAAAGAAAGATATTAGTATATTTTTTATCATTCAAATGAATAAAAAAATATTAAAAATGAAAAATAATTTTGATTATTTAATTATGTGTTTGAAGACAATATGAATGATATTGTATTGATTTAAAAAACAATGAATATTTTATATTAACAAAATACCGGATAAATGTACGAAATCTCCTCATGGTTTGGAAATCGACACAAATTTCCATTGTGGTTTTTTTTTTTAATTACACAAACCCCTTATGACTCATTAAATAATGCACTCGTTATAATTAAAGAGAGAGTTTTTAGGCTTATCAAGAATAAAATAATAAAATATGTTGGATACATATTAATATTTTACTGTATTTATTTTACAGGGAACTATATTAAATTCAAAAAATATTAAATTTAAAATACCACAACTGTATGTTAACGAAACAGATACTATTATTTAAGTTTAGTCAATTTAGTTTAAGTACGAATTAAAAGTTATATGATATGTAATATTAATACGATTAGTGTTCAAGGGTATTATAATCACTTTTTAAAGTGTATGAGGGTGAAGTTAGAATAAGATAAAAGTAACAAGTGTAAAGTGATCGAGACAATGAGCCAGAGTATGAGGAGATAAAAATAAGACAAATAAAAGTACAAGGAAGCAAAGTGATATTTGATGGGAGTATAATGGCCTAAAATGGAAATTTTCCTTTATTTAATGATGGAATACAACTTCGAGAATTTCATTTTCAATCATTTTAGAATAATTTAAATTAATTTAAAATGCATAAATAATATAAACATATTTAGATCTTTTCAACAGTTTTTCATATCAAATAAAAAATCATCTAACGTGAGTTTCACAAATCGGATATGATATGATTTTATTTGATTTCTTTAAGATATTAGTCTGGTCTGCTATGTACGTGTCAATATATAATCTTTCTTTCTAAAGGGAAATGATTAATAGACTATTTCTGAAGGGAAAATTTAATTTTTTTAAAAGAATATAACATCCATTTCTTCATGCTTTCGTTTTCTTTATTTGCAAAACCTTATCTTTTACAGTATCAAATGTAGTTGGTGAAGATATTTTTGTGTTGGGAAATTTATTAAATTAATGTAGTTGGTGGGGTGGTTTTTATGTTAAAAATATTTATTAAGTTTTGTTATTCAAGAAATTGCAATTTTATCTTATAATTTAGGTCTGGTCCATATTTTCACCATCAATAATATATTTTTCAATTTTGATCCTCACTACAAGAAAAATGAATATTTACGATGATATATTTTGCAACAACTCGGAAAGATATATTTTTTACGACAACATATTAACGTAAAAGTTGATAATATAATTTTCTAATAAAATTTGTTAAAACAATTATTTGTGTCAACATGTAGTCGTAAACATTCTAGTTTTTTTTTTTTTGAGCACTTGTTGTCTCAAAAAATATGCAACTTATTTACGGCAACATTGTAGTCTTAAAAACAATTTGACAAAAAATTGAAATATTAAATAATTATTAGTGACTGCACATGTCCCAAAAAAAGCATATAAAACTAAAATAAAACTAATTTATCTATATTTATATAAAAGCAAACAAGTTGGAAATATTTACATTTTTGCCATTTTACCTCTAAAAAAGTCACATTATGGATATCTTTTCTCTCTCTCTCTCTCTCTCTCTCTCTCTCTCTCTCTTTGGTGCAATTATGACACAAGCTTTTGTCATAGACAATTTTAATAGGAAATTTATTATATAAAATCTTCTTTTTCATATTAGCACACTAATATATATTGTTTTATTTCTCCAAATTAATCAATGAAAATAATTATTTATGGTTTTGTTTCTATTTTTATATGGCTCTTTGTTATTTTTATAATTATTTAACTTAATACATTTATATTATTGTTCGATGTTTAGATTAATTTATAAACTTCTTGATCAATTTATTGAGTTATAATTATATATTTTTTATTTTATTTCTAATCCAATTGTTTGAAATTAATGAATACAATCATATGTAAAATGAAAGTAATATAAGTATAGTTATTTAAATTTTATTTTTCTAATTATACTCTAATATTCGGTGTGCATATAATTGATTACATTTTGTAATCAAGTAATTGATAATTATTACATATTTATCATTTCTTTAATATAAAAAATATAAGTATATAAGGTAATATATAGTTATGTAAATTTTATCTTTTTAATAATTAAATATTCTACATACTCGGTTTAATATTTAATATAGATATGTAACATATAGTTTAGTAAATTCATATATTTTTAATTGTTAAATGTTTTATAACTTCAAAATATTTATACTTAGTTATATAATATTATCAAATAGTTGATATTTACTTACATATTATATAACCGTGCAACGCACGAGGACAACTACTAGTTATAATAAAACATTACAAAATCTCTTCCCGCTTGATTTCTTCTCTCACGCTTTCTCTCTCTCAAGCTATGAATAATTCGATTGGATGAGTTACACTTTTATTTTTTCTCAAAATTATTTTGTGTATTATCATTTATGATGATAATTGTAGTTGGATATTTTACTTATTTAAAATTGCACCTAACATGTTTGCATAAAATCTCTTTATATGTTCTCTGTTGTATTAATACTATTCACCTCATACAAACCCATTAATTGGCCCAAGGATTTAACAAAATAGATTGTAAATTAATAATCTCTACCTTCAGTTGCATGCTATATTAGTTGTTTTTTATGAGTAAATTAGCTGTTTTTGTCGTCGAGGAACTTGAATATTGCCAAAATATCTTGTTTCAGTTATCGACAAAATAATATCTTGTTTTTAACGAGCTTTGTTATTGTGTGAATGCATTTTAATATTAAACGCACACAAACACTTATGACATTTAAGTTCAGATTTAAATTAACTCTAATATCAATATCTATTCACTTTCTCCCTACACAAAATAACATGTTTTATGAACTAATTTGTCATCTTGTGTTGAATTTTTTCTAAATCGATCTTGAATTTTGAAAGGTGAATTATGTTGCAAAAAAGGGGAAAAAATGTTTAGTTTTTCTCAAATTTATAGTTTAGGATGAAATTAATTTTCAATAAAATCACAATATTTCTTAAATTGCAATTTTAACAAAACCTTTCACTATTTAGAATGATAATACAACCTTATATGTATGTGTGCAATTTTAAAATCAGCCAATTTTTTTCCAATTTATTTTCCTTTGTGACTAAACATCAAATGAGATCACATTCAATTAAACATACCCATCTAACTCATTTTATTCTAATTGTAAAATTAGGACCAGCTATTTATATCTAAATTTTTTATATAAGATAACAATCTCGTCATTGATCAAAGTCAATGAGATGATTTCACAATAGAGAGTTTCGTGAAATTCGGAGAGAAAAAGAAAAAACAATTTCAAACCCTAGAATGAATTTCTTGTTATTTGTGAGAATTTGTTGTTGTTGCTGTAGTTTTTTTTCTCTCTTTTTGATACAACAAATTACATGACTACATACGTCATAAACAAGGACAAAATTATAAAAATACATATGATATTAATATACAGGGTATATTACCATTACCATTACCATAACCATAAGCATAACCATTAGCAAACATAATATAAAAAAAGTGTAAGATATAGTTTATTCCAAAAATAAATATCTAGTGGACACGGTGTAATGTGCCAACTCACAATAGGGCAACCAAATACCAATCATCCCCCTCTGTTCAATTCCAGCCGACACATAACCTTCCAACCAACTTTCTCTCTCCTCTTTCTCTCTCACACACTACTACACACACTCAATTATCTTGGCATAGTGAGTCTATATAATAATATTCTACTCTTTCATATCTTTGATCTCTCTTTTATTTCCTTCCAAACCAATCAATCAATCACAACTACAACCCAAGTGAGATGGCCGAAGAGGAAGCCAAGAAGGTCGAGCCCGAGCCTTACTCCGAACCTCCACCCGCGGCAGCTCCGGTGGCGTCCGAGCCTCCTGTTGAGCCTCCCAAAGACGTGGCTGAGGAGAAAGCCGTCATACCACTACCTCCCCCAGAAGATGACTGCAAAGCTCTTGCCATAATTGAAAGTAATTCTTTCTCTCTCTAGAATCTGTGTAACTGTGTTTGTGTTGATTTATGTTTGATTTTTGGATGGTTCTGTGGTTTGTGTCTGTAAAGGAAAAGTGGCCTTTTTCTATTTTAGGCTGAGTTCCTTTTTTTTTTTTTTAAATTGGGAAATCAAGAATTCAAGATTTTCCCACTGGAGGTTGTTTAAGGTAATAATTAGAGGTATTGTTTTTGTTATTCTAGGTGTAAATTAGGATTAAGAATCCTGATTTGTATTCTTTTTATTGAATTAGTTTTGGTAAAAAGTTTCTTGGCAGAATCACCTGTTTGTTCTTTTCTGTCTGAATAAAAGATTCAGAGTATGTTTGGCTGAGTTTACGAGATTCTTTAATTATTTTATTACATGTTTAATAGTTTGTAGTAATTTCTTCCATAGTGTTTGACAATGATTTAGAATTGAGATTTATTTTATGAAGCTTATAATTTTTTATTTTCTTTAAGAAGTGAAACCCATCATATTTCTAAATAGATATTGTTTTTTATTATCTCATTCAATTTTGATAATCTAAATCACAAAATTGTCATTACTAATGTAAATTCTACCGTCTTGTTTGTTAAAACTCTTGAAAAACTTATTTTTTAAAATTAGGTAAATCTTTTATTAGCTCTGAAAACATTTAAAAACTTATAAAATCTTTTAAATAAATTTAGGCAAACACCCTCTTAGTTCTTGTATCAATTTGAATAAAGAAAAAAGTATTGACACTATTATTTACCCTTTGCTGAGGCATATGCTGCTGTTAAACTATTATCAAATTTCATGACTGCTTATTAGTTTTAATTTTACTTTTACAATTTTCTTTTAAAAAAAAGTAGAATGCAAAAATGTTTTATAATCAAATGCTTCTGCTTGTCTGTGTATTGCAGAAGAACCAGAAGTTGCTGAGGAGAAAAAGGCTGAGGGCTCTATAAACAGAGGTATTGAGATTACACTTATTGCTCTTATGCTATTCTTTGTTATGTGAAATTTGATCTATAATTTATCAAGAAAATAAATGTGTTTTTGAATATATTCATAGATGCTGTGCTTGCTCGAGTAGCAACAGAGAAGAGAATGTCATTGATTAAAGCATGGGAAGAAAGTGAGAAATCAAAAGCTGAAAACAAGTAAGGATTTGTTTATAGTTGTTTAAGACCTTTGTGTCCAAATTTGTTTTGTTGGATTTTCCATCTCTTATTTTTATTTTTAGGTTTTAGTCATTTATATTTTACAAAAAAAATCATTTTTTGTCTTTTTGTTTGCCACAACATATTAATATCTTTTTTTATTTTTGAGTGAATTATTATTTATTACGTTCAAGGTTTGTTCAAATTACCAAATAAACCCAAAGGTTTGTCAAAATTACAAGCTGATCCTGGCTGTAATTATGGAAGAAACTAAAAAACTCCCACAATGTTTCGACCTGTTTCTATGACCAATTTGATTCCAATTCATTCTTTTTTATCTTTATCATATTTAAAATTTTTAGAGGCTCATATGTCGAAAAGTTGATATTAAAGACATCAACATACAATTAAAGAAAAAACAGTTGCATTTTGCAGCACCTAATTGTATCAAAAAATGGATCTTTTTTAATACAGTGGACTAAAAAAAACTAAAAATGAAAGATAAATTTGCAGGGCTCAGAAGAAACTATCTGCAGTTGGAGCTTGGGAAAACAGCAAGAATGCCAATCTAGAAGCTGAGCTTAAGAAGATAGAGGTAACTTCATATTTATTGCACTGCTAACTATTTTCATATCTTCATTAAATACTCCCATTTCACTTTTGTCTTAATTTCCATGGTTCCTATCTCTAGTTACTAGATGCATAAACAGGTAGAGCTTTTTATGCCAAATTCATGTCTTTTCTTTATTAAGCTTTCCTTGCTGCATGTGAGCTGTTATATCTAACCACATGGCTCTTTTCTTGGCATAATCATTTTACGTGTGATTTATCGATAGGAGCATTTGGAGAAAAAGAAGGCCGAATACATAGAGAAAACGAAGAACAAGATGGCCCTCGTCCACAAATCAGCAGAAGAGAAACGAGCGATGATTGAAGCTCAACGTGGCGAAGATCTTCTCAAAGCGGAGGAAGTTGCTGCAAAATATCGCGCAACGGGGACTGGCCCGAAGAAGCTACTTGGCTGCTTCTGAAGATGAAATGATCAAATGTGAAGATGAAGTTACTTGTGTAAATTAATTATTTTTTTGTTTTTCACTTGGATGGATGTCTATTTATTTATCAGTTATATTGTGTTGTGATTTGAATGTGTAGAATTATTTGTTACTCATTTATAACGTGTGCATAGTGATTTTATCTCACTTATCGGTATTTGTTTTATAGATTCATTCTGGTGAATGTTAGTTGCTCTGTTTGTGAAGAAAGGAAATTGAATCAAGTTTGTAAGGAATTTTGAGATTTATATGGTATGGTTTTTTATTTGAGATGATTTTGATTTTTTGCAGTTTTTTTTTTTTCTTTGTCGCACTTTGCTCTCTAAACTTTACAATTTTTTGCACTTTGGACAATATCGGCCGTAGATGCCTCAACAATCAATGGCTTGGATTTGTTAGAAATAATAGTTTGTGGAAAAGGTGCAATAAAATAATTGTATGGTACATTGCAAAAACTGATGAACCTTTTAATTTCAATACGTTTAATACATCCTTGTTGGAATTTTAAGGTGAACAGAAAAATTAGCCTAAAAAGGTGTCAATTATAAAATTAAAAGGTGTATGTGAATTGGTACAAACCAAAAGCTATCGACGTTCGTAATAATGCAATAAGAGACGTTAGATCGTGTTTTTTCATGAAAAGACATGATTGAATGATCTTGATTGATCTAATTGAAATGATGTAGATTTTCACAAATTGACACTCCAACATTTGTAAATAAATCCACCCTATTTTTTCCACAATTTACACATTGAATATGCATCCAAATACATGCAAAATTATATGTAATTTCTAAGAAATTCATTTTGTTCTTCTTTTCTTTGTCCAAGGAAGGTTCAAACTACATTTTAATTCGTCATTTCTTGTGTTTTGGAGTACTACAATCACGACTCGTTCTTGATTACCAAAGACCGTGAGCACCGGAGGGCAATTTAATCCCACAAACAAAGAGCTAACTCTTATCTCGACTCCTTTTTCTAGTCATTTTATTTCGATACAATTATATTACAATACACACTACTATTCTTTCGAAGAATACTAATACCACATAAGTTGCATTAAAAACCTAAATCAAGCAAGGATAAATGTACAAAAACCCAAGATTCAACAGCACTCAAACAGAAAAACCAGATCAACAATCTATGTTTCATGATCAAAAGGTTGGCTGAGAGCAGCAACTTAGCTCAAAAGCTACAAAACTAAGCATCTGTTGGATGAAATGTAATCTGTAAACTATATATGAAATAATCCTCAAAGTAAGCAAGTTCATCTAATCTTGAATATATATATAGACATCATCATCATGTGGAGCTTCAAGAAATCCCATGTCATTGCCACCAACAGGGAAATCCAGCAGCAGCTTCAGCATCGACTCCGATGAGTCATCAATCTCGTACGACTTTGATGAATCCGAATAAGCAGCCACATCTTCTTGATCCTTCAAGACTCCGACTTTTGTCAATGAAGATGTCTGAGAATTCTCATTAGTACTCTCATTGATGCCACGAAACGACTCACCAACTCCTGAGTTCCAAAGGCGGAGAAAGTAGTCACCTTTGGACTCAGAGTCGAGCTTCTCATCAACCGAGTTTGATGGCTGGCCCACGGCCCGTTTCCTCAAATGTGAGTTCCAGAAATTCTTAACGTCGTTATCTGTTCGTCCTGCCAAGTGGGAGGCAATGGCAGCCCATCTAAGAAAGACAAAAGGGGTTAAGGAATCCATAAGCAAAATGTGTGTTTGGTTGTTTATGTAAAAGTAATGGGAGTTAAGAGAAGCAATAAATTACTTGTTCCCAAGAAGAGAATGTAGATGAATGATTGTGTTCTCTTCTTGAGGAGTAAAGGGACCACGTTTTAAGTCCGGTCGAAGGTAGTTTGTCCAACGAAGACGACAGCTCTTTCCACAACGGAGAAGGCCTGTATTCGTCGAATCAATGAAACAAACATGAATTTGGGACTAATATATGCCTTATTCTTAACACATTGTTGCAAAGAATTAAGGCAAAACAGAGGAACACCAATTTGTTTATCACTCAAAAGTCAACACGCATGATTTCTTGCTTTGTGAATATTATTTAAACTCTATTCATTTATGTTGTGATGCAATAAAGTTTGAGTCCTTTACTACAATAAAGGAGGCAAGGTATCAAATTTAAGAATAAGATAGAAAGCATAGACAACAATGTCAGAATAATGGCCCTCTTCATCTCAAAACATAGCAATACCTAAAACCTTAAAAATAAGGATCAGAAACTTACAAGAATTCATCACTTGCCTTTTTCTTGCTTACTTTAATTTTTTCTTTTTTTGCAAGTATCAAGAAACCCCATTGATCTTAGCTACTACACAGAGGAACCCATTTCACCAAAAGGCCTAATAATGGAGAGAGAGAGAGAGAGAGAGAGAGAGAGAGAGAGAGAGAGACCTGCAAGCTTAGGGAGATTTCTCCAAGTTCCATGGCCATTTTGTGTAATAAAGTCAACTAGAATCTTGTCTTCTTCAACAGTCCAAGCCCCTTTTTTCACTCCTTCTCTTTCACAGCAAGCTTTTCTCCCTTTCTTCTTCTTCTCCTTTTCCTCTCTCTTTTTCCCCATTTCTACCAAATTTCACTGCAAATAAACACTACATAAAAGAAATATGGAAGACAAAAGATTAAAAAGAAAAATGAATAGGGATAAGGAAAAAGTCGGTAGACTTGAGGTTTCTTAGAGAGAGAGAAGAAAGAAGCAAACAAAAGAATCTCTCAAAAAGAAAAATAAATGCATGAGGATTATATTTGCAATAATGAAAAGACATTTTATATATGAATGATTTTCACAGACATCCAAAGCCCATTTTCATTAGCTTTCAACTCTGAACCCCAAGCATTTATTTCTTGTACTATCCCCACTCTTCACTCTCTCTCACATTAATACACCTTTTCCATCCTTTTCAAATGCACAATTATATCCCAAAACATTTAAAACAGAAAATAAAATTTTCCTTACATGCACGAAGAAATTACAGAGAAAGAGTAGAGAGAGAAGAAATGGTGCTCACCAGAAATGAAGAGTGAGAAAGTGCGTTGAAGAAAATGTGAAGATGATGAGCTTTTCTTTTGATGCTCCATTTTAGCTGATTTCATGGCTGCTTTTGTTTTTATGTAATTGACCTCAACACATGACAAAAGATTGTGATTTTATTATGACGCATTAATACATTAAATATTCGACATTAACTTTGACAAATTTACCATAAACCCCCTCGTTTTCCATGCGCTTGTCCTTAACATGTCAGGAAGATATTTTATTATACTTCAGTCTACATTTTTTATTTTAATATAATCATCATCACATGAAATATATATAAATTACATCATTAAATATCAAAAAACATAAGATGTAACATTAAATGTAACAGAAGATTTATATCATAAAATATGAGATATAACATTAGGTGTAACAGAAGATTTGAATCGATCCGCACCCTAATTTCTGTAATAATATACATTTTCAATCTTCAGCTCTACATTTATTTTGTTTTGTTTTCTTAAAAGCACGAGTTTCTGTTTTTCTTTTTTTAATATTGATCTTACTAAAATCCTTTTTTATCTTCATTTTTATTTTACTAAATTCTTTTTAAAGAAAATGGAGATGGTTTCTTGTATAAGCAAAGTGCTCCCATTGTGGTCTTTATTGAGGTTGCAATTGCTTAATTTGAGTATAAAAGTCTGATATATAACTTTGGATTCTTACTAAAAGTATTACTCCCTCCGTCTCGCTCAAATTTGCACGTAGGAACGGGCACGGAGGTTAAGAAAAAGCTGATTTTGGGCACGGAGGTTAAGAAAAAACTGTTTTTTTTAGTGTTAATGTTGAATAGTAAAGGGCAATTTTGTACATTTTATTTGACATTTTTGAAGTGTGCAAATCTGAATGGGACGGACGAAAACGGAAAATGTGCAAATTTGAACGGGACGGAGGTAGTAATATTTTGAAATGAAATTAAAAGAGCGCCATCTAATGAGTTAAAAATAGGAATAATATGGTTTGTGAAAATTGTTGTAAGCCAATATAATTTAAATAATTAATTAAAATTATACTCCAAGTATAATTTTGAAAATAAAAGAGGGATGCATCATGCTAGTCATTTCCCAAATAACTTCTATACTTACATTCGTATGCACGTTTCATGCTCCATGATATAACATACAGGCTGTTTGGGTAAGTTTATAAGTTTGTTGAAACATCTTATAAGATATTAAAAAGTTTATAAATCTCTTAAGAGTTTGGTAAAAATTTTAAAACAAGATTTTATTTTATTTTAAAATAAGATGTTAAAATCTTAAAGTGTTTGTTTTTGAATGATTTTTGTTTGACAAGGATGGAATCGAAACGAGAATCATGAAATTGAGATGGATGGCCTATGAAAGCCATAGATTCTGCTAAATTTATTCATTTCTGTTAATCCATTTCCATTAGCTGCTAACTTTATTCATCTCTGTCTATGAAGGCCTAAGGAACACATTAACAATTCTGAACACATCATGCTGGCCTTTTCTTTGAAACTATCTGAGATCTGCAACAATACAATACATGTAAAATACCAAACCATAAACTTTGAGATGGATAATCGAGGCGTTAATGAGAGTAAGTATCATACCTCGCTTAATCAAGGTTGTCGATTTTAATAGGGCTGATATCATCTGCGACCGCAAAGTGCCCCACCAAACGAGCAAAGAACACCATCTGTTGTTCGAGAGTGAACTTGATGTTCTCGGCCTGCACACTCAATTTCATCAGAATAACATTGAGGACACACAGAAAAATTATTCACTGTACCATACCTTGCGAAAACCATGTTGTTCTCCTTCGTACTCCACAAGAGCAACGGGCAAACCTTTATCCTTCAGTGCGTGGTAGATTTTACGAGCTTGATTGGGGAGGACAACCTGTAACCACAAACAAATAGAAGCCTCTTCACACTTGAAATCATTAAGACCAGGGGTACATTATTACATCCTACCATAATATAAACCTAAACAAACTACAAAAAACGAAAGGTGAACCTAGAAGGTCGTCCATCCAATACATACCTTGTCTTCTAGTCCTTGAAATAGTATTATAGGACAGGAGAATTTATGCACAAAATTGATAGGTGATCTCTCAAAGTATGCGCTCTCATCTCCTGCAATGGTTCGAGTAAGTAAAATTTGCACGAAAGCAAGTACATCATAATATTGCACAGATGCATAGATTCTGATTCCGTACCTACAAGATTGTCGATATAGTGGGATTCAAACTTGTGAGTATCATCCCTCAATGACTTCAAGTCAGCCACCTGTTAGTGTATAAATTAGTTATGTTTTATACCATAACAAAAGTTCCTGAAATACACAAAACTCAATAGCCGAGCTGCTAAAGCAATTGGCATTGCAAAAAATTAACCAACTTCTTATTCCACAATGAATTGTTTAGTCTTTTGACTTAAACAAAAAGTTTTAGAGTACAAGGTCAACTGAATGAACCGGAACTGGACATCTTCCGCAAACAAGAATGCCATGATATAACCAAAGAAATTTACAAAAGTGACCGTTGAATGAATAGTGCTGAAGAATTTATAGGGAAAGATGATGATTATAATAAAGTTTGATATTGGCAACTGGTATGATAGTTATAGGGATAATTAGCACTCACTCCATACAATGATGCCCCTGCTTTAAATATGTCTCTGAATGCAAGTGCAGCTAAGGTTGTGTATCCACCAGCAGAGCCCCCAGTGATGCATAATCTTTCACCATCAACTTTTCCACTATCAACCTTGAATCAAAAATTATATCACCTCGTATAAAAAAAAAAAAGGTTCATGATTGTGCCCATTATACTAAAAACTGAATTTCTGGTACCAAAAACTTGGCACAGCTGCAGCAGTCATCGACATCAGTGATCCCCCAGTGTCCAAGTAGCCTATCTCGATATTTGCGGCCATAACCTTGAAAATTTAACTTAAGTATCATCTGTACTGACTTTGAAAAGAGAACAAGAAAATTACCAAAAAAAAAAGAAAGGGAAAAAGTGGGGAACAAGAACTGATACCAGCGCTTCCACCATAATTAACATCCACAAAAGCCCATCCACGACTGGTCCAATATTGGATATTGAGATTCAAAATGCCACGAGTCTCAGCAGTGGGGCCTCCTGTACGGTGCAAAAATGCAGGTCAACTATTTTAATACATTTGAAATAGGAATTAAATTAAAATAACTCTCCATGAATACCTTTTAACAGAGAACACAACAAGTATATCAACCCTCAGCCATCATTTATTTATACAAGCATAAGATGCCGTTAACCCTATCATGTGTGAGTGTCCTATTTCAATTTTTATTCACAATATTTTCTACATACACTCAAATGCATGTATACTTGAATATTCCAGGCAAAAAGATTCAGATTTACTTAGTCTGATACAGTTTCTATCAGGCTATATGATATTTGTTCTTGTCAGGGTAACAGCAAAGCAAATAAAAATAAAGGAAAAATCTTTCAGTAATCCTCAACCAAGCTCATTACTACTTGACCATCACATGGGAAAGTTCCTCCAGGATGGCATGGCATATGAGAAATCATTTCCCAAAGTTGTAAAGCTCTAAGTGCATAATAGAAAAGTAAATTAAGCAACTCCATTATTACCAATAAAATTTGTGGAATGCAAGTCCCAGCTGTTTGATTAAGAAATGAAATTGAGAAGAAAAACCACAAGATTACCATGACTTTTTAGCAGCAGTGGAGGTTTGTCCTCCCGACTAGCCTGAAATAGAGGGTTCGTCGGGGGGTAAAAGTATGCATACGCTCTTTCTCCTGGGACTTCCGTAGGAAACTCTATCAGTTCTGGCGAGCTTATATATGGTCTATATTGTGGACTTATATAAGAAGAAGACCATATTATACTAAAATCGACAGCTTTTGACTTCTGGTCATCCAATATCACCTGGAAAGACAACATCAGAATGCTAAGAAAAATGTAAGAATCTCAAAATTTCTCTTTCAAGAGCTTCAACTACCAACAATGCTGAGTGATTCATTAGCAAATAATAAGAACCAGCACCTTAGCTATTGATAGGGGATGAACAGAAGATGCTCCTTCAACGTACAGGCAGTCAGGCCCAGATATCTGCATAAAAAATGGATATCTTTAAAAATTGTAATATCCACTTCAATTTCGAAATGAAAAAAACAAGGATTCAAAATGTAGAAATTGAGGTAATGTTATTTACTAAATTATTTATATCTGTGAAAGGAATATCAAGCAGCGATAATTTGCTCTGCATAACATCCAGAATTCCAAGATATGACCTCCCATTCATCCTGCAGACATTTTCCACCAATTGAATAAAACACCACAAATAATGCAAAAGAAATGAAGATTTGAGCTACAAGTCCAGACCTTGCTAGCACAAAAAAGTATCAAATATACAACCAAAAAAAAATCTCAAGAATAAATTTTATTATTTGCAAACATGACTTTCTTCACAATTCACATCACCTGTAATTGCAAGAAATTAAATTTTTCTGATCAGGTTTCTGCAGAAAGTCAAATGAGTTCAAGCCAAAAACCCATAATGGTTTTGAGAATTCAGCATTTAAGGAGTAGACTGGCAGTACTTCATTCGTAGATTCCACCTAAGAAAATAGGAAAAAACATGTGAACAAAGCAGCTGTACCTGTCTGAGTAGGTATGTGTGTGGTACAAAAGAGACAGATGATGACACTTGACAGAAAATGACAAATCATGACCACAGTTAAGACTGCAATGATTATGATGAAGTTTTGGTTATAGTTTAATGAATGCAATTCAACTTAAATAGGATGAACAGACCAAGATGACAAGTTTATACTTGAAAGTAAAAGGAGACATATATAAAATTCAGGGGCATAGCAAACTGTTGTGAAAACCAAAGGCATTAGCATAAAATATTTTAACACTTGATTAAAATATCACAAAGCCACAAACCCAATCTCTTTCCATTTTGTAGAAGAAAATGACCAGACGTAGGATGGTAAAGGTAATGGTCACAGCCATAACAAGATATTAATGGCTTGACGTGCTTGAGCCCATGTTGGTATCAGACAAGCGTGATGATAAATCATAAAGCAATATGATTTAATTGGGTAACAAACAACTTAAAATTTGAAATACAAAGTGTTTAACTTCTAAGAATTTCCCATTTAATTGAAGTCTATGAAAATTCAGGTCTTTTCGTTTTGTTCAAATTTGTTCGTCAAAGCATGTAATCATGAATTCACCATAATTTTAGTCCATGAGTTTTCATTCTGGTGTTATACTGTTATTTTAATCTTCTTTACAGTCATCAGTCTAATCCAACCTTGTTCCCTAAATAAGATAATAGTAGTTTCATCACTGAAGTACATTGCCTGTCCTACTGGAACCAAGTATAAAACCACATAACTCATCCTGAAATAAAATAAAAATACAGTAAATGACTATAAATACAGTATTCAAAGGCTTTTATAATCATGCTCAAGGCTTTTTACTTTCTCCTTTCATCAAGTATTTCTTTTCTTTCTAATTATTCCTATTTTTTTTCTGAGTAGTAACAATGTCAAATATATACTGCTGCACCAAAGTTCAGAATTTTTCATAAAGCCTAATTTTCTATCACTATCAACCAAAAGAACTTTTCATTTCAAAATATTTGAAGGGAATTGTTCTTCAACCATCAAAACTTTCCCTCAATCTGATTCAAGCATCTAATGTTATTCAATAATTAACTGTCTGAAACCCAATTATGTGATTCTCTGTCTCTTATTTTTCAGTCATAAAATTCCCAGTACATAATTTAGTGCTCGGTTTTCATTATATTGTTGTATTATTTGCACGAACTTTTCTATCATGAGGGTAAGTTGCAAACAGCACAAATACTTGTGGAGAAACATGATAGGGATATAAAACATTTAAGATGGAGAAAATTAGAGTTAACAGGGTTTATCAATAAACTAAATTTGTAGAGAAACGTGGTTGGATGCATTGAACACCTGTGCTGGAGAAACCGGAAACATATAAAAATAGTTTCCTAGTGAACTAGATGACAAAGTATAAACAAATACATACCCATCGATAGATATTCCAAAACCCACTATTTCTGTCACTGATGAAGAAAAGTTCCCCTGAGGAAAAAAAGACAATGTAAATTAAAGTTTTAGAAATAACTCTTTAGAAGAAAATTTATTTAAAATTAATAATAATTGGAAACTTCCTTATTATAAATTGCACAACTCAATTAGAAAAAGTCTCCAACTAGACTAAGTTATGAGGCATCTTTGCATATATGATGACAATCATTAAAACTATCTCTATGCTATGGTCTTAAAACTTGTTCCGAGTATGAGAACTCATTTGGTAGCAAATGTCGCAAGTACATTGGTGTGAAACTATGAGGCAAAGCACAAAAGGAACGGGCTCACAACTTGTCTAAAAATAATTGGAGTAGTACCATGGTAATTAAAGGTTATCAACCAATTACTAGGGACAACCAAATTTTATATAGACACTACAGTGGAGAAAATCCTACACTGGAAATGAAATAAAATTGAAGTATGCTAAACATGAAAAAGTTGAAGAAGAAATGTAAAATAAATACTAGAAGGATTGAGATTTGAGACTTTTTAAACTTGAATATGTAAAGCACATCCGAAGATTTGAGAACATAGGCATAAAATATAAAAGTTGGAACTTCCTGCCTCTCCTCTATCCTCAGACCTAGTTTGTAGTTCAGATTTCAGAAGCACCATGAAAAGCTTATTATGCATTGATCAATGATCAGGACATTAAGAAAACAAAATAATCATATTAAGTATAAAGGTATTGCTAGTACCTTCAGGTGACCACTTGGGTTCAGTTGGTGATTCCACAATTGATGGATCTCCACCAGCCACACAAATACGGTTTTTTATGTCTCTGGAAGGTGGCATTTCAAACCAATACAAGAAACAGTCAGGATTTATAGAAATTATAATTCTTAACTCGATAAAATAATCATCACAAAGATTGTGTAACAATTGGCTGTTTGTTGTACACAGCTTAGAAATCTGAATACTTGTAAGCCTCACTACATCTATTCCAAGAAATTCTAAACCTATTTAGATGAAGAAAAAAAATGATGTAATGCCATAGAAGCCACACAGTAGAAGTACTACCAAAACTACCAAAAAACATAAAGAAGTCTGGCGTGACTGTGCCAGGAGCTGTGTGATTCTACAGTAGTTTTCAGAAATAGGTGGCAGTCAAAAAGAATAAGGGATAAGAATAGTTGGGCAAGAGGTGCAAGAAATCTAAGAGCAAGAGTTATGTTAGGGCATAACGCAAGCAAATTGGAATCTAGTGCAATAATAAACCTTAATAAATACTAATGCAAGAAAAATATTCCATAAAGGTGGAAAGGGATTTCATCTACTTACCCATTCTCAGATATATATCCAACCCAGAGTTCAGACTTGTCCCACGGCATGTTGGGATGACCCCATTCAATCCATGTAACTCGTTCTCCTTTGTGATCAATCCGCGGAAAAGCGTAGAAGTCATTGCCTCCAACTAATACCTTAGGTTCTGCATCATGAGTGGAGATATTTTTATCACAGGGTGAAAGGCCAACAGAACATTCAAATTAAAGGAACAGACCTACCTCAAACTTCTATCAGCAAACATAAAGTAAATAATTTGGAAACTCAACCACCTATCTAAAAAAGATCACATAGGTCCAAGAACAGATGCAATGTTTACCTTTTATATGGTCGCCATCAAGATCAATAGAAACAATTGTTGTGGTGCTATTTGTACTACTTTCACGACGATCTAACAGAGAAAAGTAACCACAATTCATGAATATAAACTAGATAAGATGATGAGAAGAATATAGAAAAAAGTTTTTCATAGATACATTGTTTAAAAAAACAAAAAGGATGAATTCATAGGTTACCTTCCATCACTGAAAGATAACGATTAAATCGAGAATCAATTACTCCATCAGCATAGCACACAAGTGGCCCATTATAGTCTGGTGTGACTGGAATAGGAGCTGAATCTGCTTGAACAATGAACTAAGTAAATAAAAGAAAAAAAGTGTTCACTACAAAAAAAACTAAAAGGAATGTTTCAAAACTATTCCTGCTGATTCCAAATTCTCAATTTTAGTTATGTATGTTTGGAAAATGCCCAACTTGAGTCCAATAATTTTCGCCGAAAATTACAAAAGTTAACAGAACATGTAACCATTGAATTTGAGGATTTTGACCATTTTTTTTATTATTTGACCACTTAAATTACACACATGAACCAGAGTGGGGTGGTGGAAATTAGGTTATGCCACCTCAATTGTAGTAAAATGGTGATTTCATGTGGTCAAATAAATAATCAAAGAGTTATCAAAATCCTAAAATTCAATGATAATGTGGCTAATTTAAAAAACTTTTCAAATCTTTGATGCAGTTTAAATTCAAATTGGACATTTGAAAAATTTTAATTAGCAAGACCAGTTTCAGAAAAGTTCTTAAGTTACAGAATTAGTTTTGAATTTTCCCAAAACCAAAAGTCAGGTTTAAAGGATTATATTTCTATCTAACTGCCTAATAACGACGATTTTAATCTTTCAATTTTGATATAAAACCACTTGAGAAACCTGATGTACTTAAAACTTAGTAGTTGAAAGAACGCATCTTACAAAACTTCGATCTAACTCTAATAATCAAACAAACTCAAATTCAAAGGGATGAAAATCATTAGCAATATTGATAGAAATGAGCAGATAACAAGAGATTGACCTTGAGATGAAATTGACAGCTTGTACAGTCTTTGATCCTTGTAATTCGAAAAGATAACAGAGTCCCCTATAATGCTGAAAGCCCCACCACCATATTCTTGCACCACAGTCCTCACAGAATAATCTTTCGGTGTAACATCAACTGGTGTTTCCCCGTCACTCTCTGCTTGTCTTACCAGCACGGCTCTTCTGAAATACAAATGCAACAATACTTCTTCATTTACCATAGAGACAGCTAAACTCTAATCAAAATCTATGGTGGAGTTTGAATGAAGGAATTTGAAATGAATGGATTTGAAATCCATTCAAATCATAATGGATAGAAAATCCACTCATATTTCTAAAAAATTAGTTGAAAATAAAAGTGTTGAATTTCAATTTCATATCAATCCAAACACCAATGAATTTACCGCCGTGGATTTGAAATCTCTCCTCAAATCTCTCCACCCAAACACAACCTAAATTTATTTCCATGAAGCATAAGCTCTTGCTCCTCCTCAAGAAATACATACCAAATTATAGCACCAATACAGTTTCAATATATTTAGATTGCTTACTAACAAAAACACTCTGTTTCTGAATATATATATCCTCACAGTTTGAGTATATATGCCTACAACAGATAACTCTACTTATTTCAAATACAAAGCAGCATGGAACAAATCCCCGAAGTACATAAACGACGTAGTTTTAACTATAAAGATAATCCCCATATCAAGTGAGCAAAAAACTCAGTTATAGAAGCAGCAATTGCAACAGCACGCGAAAACGCACCCAGATTCCTCGGGTCTGGATTCAAGCCAATAGAGGCGGCCGGAAGAGTCAGCGGCAAAGCCGCCGAGGCGTTTATCTGAGCCGGAGACGATGTCTGCAGAGATGGGGGACTTCCAAGAACCGTAGGGAGCAGTGAGCTTGGTTTCTTCTGGTCCAGTTCGTGCGGTTTGTGAAGCAGAAGACATGGTTATGGTTGAAAAGAAGAATTGGGAGAAAATGGGTAATCCTGTTCCTCGAAATCTTGAAACTTGGAAATGCAAACGGGCAATTGGAGAGTGGGAGTAACGAGTGAGAGTGGCGACTGCACAAAATGCCATGGTTTATTCTAATTTTCGTTTCATATTTCATTTCATTTTATTTTCACCCAAACTTTTTTTAATGTGAATTATTCTTCCATTTTGATATTTCTTTTAAAAGATGAATATGTTTGACTTAAATTATCCCAAGCACTTAGTTCACAAAAGATATGGTTATACACTTATAATCATTTAAGAGTAACTCTCCGGTGTAGTTGTTGTACATGAACCCGTGGTGGGTAATACAAGTTGATCCGGATTCATATATATATTTTTTCTCAAACATTTATGTTAAGTTAGTCGTATATTTATGTTATATTAGTCGTATATTTATGTTACATTAGTCATATTTTTATGTTCAGATATCATAACCTTAGTGCAATACTTTAACTTTAAAAAAAAAATGCAGACATTTATACTATGGTAGTCATACATTTATGTTATATTAATCATACATTTATATACAAAATATCATAACTCTGAAGGTATGACCAACATAATATAAAAGGTGGGACTAACATAATATAAATATATGACTAACATAACATAAAGGTACAACATCCAAAAGTGAATTTGGGTGAGTTTGGGCGCCTGGCGCGTTTGGCCGGATTTGGATCGGATCAAGTGCACCGGATGCATAAAAGTTTTTGTGACCATTTAGTTATAACCAATACACCATTTTATATATGTATGAAAAGACATCTTGGTTAAGAAAATATAAGTAACGGGTGTCAGGGTTACCACAATGTAACTTAAAATTATAATCAATGAAAAAGGTGAGGGTTACCACAATGTAACTTAAAATTATAATCAATGAAAAAGGTGAATTGTTAGTGGATTTCCAAAAAAGTGAAAAAAGAACATATTGAATAATATATGGACAAAAACGATGGTTTGATTTAAAATTTCTAAAAAGTGGTTATAACTAGTGATATGGTTGGAGGAGTTGAGAAAAATGAGTCTTAGATAATGGATGATAGATGGAGAAGAAATAATATAACTATAACTAGTAGGTGTTCACTTAGTCGAAATCTCTCATTTATAAGTTAAAAGTTAAATCCACTTTGAATAAAACATCTCTATGGTTATTATATGTTGTATTTACGATATACGTGTTATGTATTAATTAAATAAAAATTATATTGCAAAATATTCTATATATATACATATCTATATTAAGTTATGGTTGACATTTTTTTTTTAAAATAACTAATATAGGGCTCATGTTATATATACGGGATTTGACAAAACTTAAATTAAACTTAAAAAATTAGAAAAAAATTAATATTATTTATATAAAAAAAACATATATTTATGGTTTTACTCATCACCAATTTAGTATTAAATATAATTTGTTTGATTAAAAGAAAAGTGTTATGTCTATTATATTAGTCAACATACACATCATTTTGTTAGTTTGATATTATTAAGTTTAGAAACCCTCAAAAAAAATTTCCAATTAAATGATTAAAAAAAAGTCAAAATTTCTCAAATAAATTTCATAAATTATTTTAAAACATATAATCACAAAACCTATTTAATTTTTATTAGTTAATAAGTTTCAAAAGTTTTAAGAGTTTGAATAATCCTTTTAAATCATCTCACCTTTATTTTAGTTTTTTCCTTCTTTATTTATATATATTTTTCTATAAATTTTATAAAAAAAACATTTCAAATGTATTAATGATTTTTATATTTAAAGTCTAAGCATGTATTATATATTTTAACAAATTTAGTTAATTTTTTTATATTATTTAGTACTCCCACAATCCCAAAATAATTGTCATTTTAGCATTTGAGATTTTTCCCAAAATATTTGTCATTATAGGAATTCAAGAAACATTTTTGCCAAATTTTCCAAAATTACCCCCAATTATTCTCCCTTAGTAAATGCTTTATTATTTCAAAGTGGACATTGAAAATATATGTAGCACATTAATACGATCGCTCTATAGTCCAAGAGATTTATCTATTTTATTAAATCAATTTGTGGGACTACACATTCCAATAAACAATTATCAGATTTAACACAAAAACTTTTGTGCACCAGTTGCACAGAAGTGAAAATTCGTGCAATCCATATCTTTATGTTATAAATGTAGTACATTTATATACAAATATCTGTACCTTTTAAAATGAACATGCATAAAGGTATTACATTTATAACATAAATGTACTACATTTATAACATAAATGTATGGATTGCAAGGTACAACTGGTGCACAGAAGTGTTACTCTAGATTTAGATATAGATAAGTCGGTCATTTTGTAAGCCTCCTTAATTTGTGTGAAAAATATTAAAACGTCAATTATTTTAGGATGAAAGAAATAATGTTCATTTCATATCATTAATTAGTCATATTAATTAGCTTTCTAATTCTATTTATTATATATTTAATTTATAAAAAACATTTAATATGAAAAAATTATAGACAAATATAGACATTCTTTTACATATATAAAAATGTAACTATACATATATAATAACAAAATCAACCAAAATATCTTTACCAAAATGGCAAAATCCCGCCAAAAATCAAAAAGTCCACGGTCTATTTTTGTTTTATTTTTCTTTTCTCCCAAATTTTTAGGAATGTATTATATCATAGTTGAAACAAGTTTGGATTTTTAGGAATAGTTTATATAATTTTGAAATTAAAATATTTACTAATTATAAATTGGTAATGTAACAATAATGAAGGTGATTTCCACAATAAGAGAAAGCTATGAATGAATATTTTACTCATCCACAGCAGCTGTGGCCAATAAGAAGGAAAGGATATTTTGCAAAAATAGCAGCTAAGATTTAACATTTGATATTCAAATGTTCTTGCAATTTGAAAATATTTTTTGGTCTGTAAAGACATTGTTCAATGTTTTTTTTTTTTCTTTTTTTGGGTGATGGACTGATGGTTGAATATAATTTTGCTTTCATATTACCAATTATTTATAATGCTTTTGTGATTGTTTAGATACTATTTTTTCACAAAATGATAGTAGCATAACTAAGTATTAATAGGTTAATTGTGTTTTAGATATAATTTTTGTATTAAAAAATATATTTTATAATTGCATATTTTTTGGAATATATTGAAATAACAAATACTAATTATAGTATTTAAATGAAGAATATATTCAAATGATAATTAAAAATCTATAAAATATTTAGAAATGTAAAAAGATTCAATTCTAATACACACACATCTAATACACACACATTTATTTAGAAATGTCAAAAGATTCAATTTTGGAGTGAAGCTCGTCGAATGGCAAGTTATTGTTGTCTTCCTCGAACGGGAGTTCGACTAGGGTTTCAGGAGCTTTGGGGGAGAAAGAAATCGGGTTGAAATAATATCATGGCATTATTGCAATTTTTGCAACCATAAGGACATAATCGGTATTTAGACTCAAAAAGCAAGGGCAAAATGGGGACAAAAAAAATTACTGTTGGGCCAATTCTAAACCCACCAAATTTGGAGGGTTTATAAACCCATCATTTATCCAGCATAAGCTTGCATATTGAACCGGGCCAAGTGTAAGAAATCGGGCCGTAAACCCACTTCCCAAACATGGGTTTAGGTTGGCTACTAAACCCATCTACCAAACTAGGCCTTAGTATTAGAATTTATAAACTTTTAATTGTTAAAAATATTAGATTCATTAAAAGGAGCATATTAATAAATTAATAAAATAAAATTATTTTTATTCAAGATTTCTGTTTATATACATAAACTTACTAAATTATGAAAATATATATAACCCGTGCATTGCACGGGCCACAACTAGTATATTACTCCCTCCGTCCCACAATACTTTGCACACTTTCAGAGTGTAAATTACACTGAAAGTGTGCAAAGTGTTGTGGGACGGAGGGAGTAGAAGAAGAAGAAAAAAAAAACTAGTATATTAGAAGAAAATAATTAGAATTTCAGCATTCATATTGATGTCAATCTCAATTGATTTGGAAACTATATATAAAGATTAATTTAAAATAAGTTTTTAATACTTTACAATTTTGTGCATGCCAACATATTTCCGTCTAATAACTACTAATTGATTAAAAAGATTCCTAATTAACATAATGAATTATGATTGAAATGATTTTCAAATATCAATAAACTACTAAGGTGTGATTGACATGATTTTTGAACCACGGAAAATTATTGGAGTTGGTCTTGTGTGCACTTGGTGTACGTGCAATTTGGGTCGACCCAATTTTGATCCGAATCCGTGTGTTTTTGAATTTTTTTTTTATTTTTTATTTTTGTTTCAGGTTGTTACCTTTATGTTGTATTAGTATAACATTTATGTTATAAATGTGTGACCTTTATGTACAACTATCATGACCTTTATGCACTATAACTTAAAAAAAAATGAAGATTTTCAACATAATTTGAACGGTATACCTTTATGTGATATCAATGTGATTTTTATATTATTTCATGTCACTTTTATGTACAAATATTCTGACTTTTATGCATTTTTATATATTATATAAAAGGTCAGAATATTTATACATAAAGGTGACATAATATAACATAAATGTCACATTGATATCACATAAAGGTATACAATACAAATTGTGTTGAAAATCTTCATTTTTTTTTCTAAGTTACAGACATAAAGGTACGGATGTTTGTATATAAAGGTCACACATTTATACATAAAGATCACACATTTATAACATAAAGGTCAAGACAAAAATTTTAAAAAATAGAAATTCGCGAATCCGGGTCGGATCTACCCGAATTATATGGATCTTAGTTCCATGCACCTGGTGCACAGGAGTTTTTGTGAAATTATTGATGTGATTTTAAAAAGATTGCTTTTACAATAAAATTAATTAATAATAATTTTTGATTCATTGAGCGGATGAACTCATCATAATATTATTAAAATATGTCATATATATACATAATCTTGGTTGGATTGATCTATTATAAACTGTTGAAATTACATAACTTAAAAAAAATATTGAATAAAGGACTAAAATGTTAGGAAGGAAAAATTAGATAACTAAAAAACTATTTCAAGTTTTTTTTAATCTCAATTATAAAGTTATAGCTAACATACTGCCATATATATATATATATACACACACACACTAGTATAAGTCTCGTGCGATGCACGAACATATAAATTTCACTATTTATATATTTTAATATGAAAATATTGAACACGAAAAATAATAAATTTTTTTGGAGAATTTCAATCTAATTTATTACTTGTGTAACTCATGACCATAAAATCTAAATATTTCGAGTTTGATGTGAAAATTTTAATTTAAAAAAGAATTAAGTTCTCATAATATTTCAATCTCATTTGGTATACCCGTATCCGTTTGATGTATGGACAAATAAATTTGAAGTGTTAGTAATTTTTTGATATAAAAATGTTGTTCATGAAAAATAATATAAATTTTCAAAGTGTTTCAATTTAATCTACTACCCATATAATTTACAAATTTAAATATTTTTTATTATCATCAAGTCAATATTAAAATTTAAGATGCCCTTTTATATTTTGATTCATGCAATTGTATAGTTGTAATTAGACTTTTAATAACGAAATCAACAAATATATTCTAATAGGGTTAATTACATTTTTCAACCTATACTATATACTTTTTTTAATTTTGCATCATAAACTTTTTTTTTTCTCCAATCACATCATAAACTATACATTTTGTTTACTTTTGCAACCTCCGGTCAATATTTTCCGGCAAGAAAACGCCCGTGTGATTTTCATATGCTAATTGAGGGTTATTTTCATCATTTGCACTTCTAAGACATTAGTAAATTCGATTCATCAACTATTTTCAATGGTAAAGAGATCTA
The DNA here is from genome assembly GCA_946896805.1 of Scutellaria galericulata. Taxonomy (NCBI): domain Eukaryota; kingdom Viridiplantae; phylum Streptophyta; class Magnoliopsida; order Lamiales; family Lamiaceae; genus Scutellaria; species Scutellaria galericulata. Next base: position 4,660,570 of record OX335788.1, read on the forward strand.
ATTTTTCGTTTGAACCTCACCGTTAATCTTCATTTGCTTAAACAATTTGCAAAAAAAAAAAAGTGGAAAAAATTAGGGTAAAATTCTCTTTTGGAGGGGGAGTTAGTTAATGACCTAGAAAATGACAAAAATAACCCTCAATTAGCACATAAAATCATGTGGGCATTTTCTTGTCGGAAAATATTGGTTGGAGATTGCAAAAGTAAACAAAACATGTAGTATGGGTTGTGATCGAAGAAAAAAAAAGTTTAGAATGCAAAATTAAAAAACGTGCATAGTATATGTTGGAAAATGAAATTAACCCATTCTAATATATAGTGAAACACTTATTAAATATTCTCCATCAATTTGTTATAAGTTTGTTCCTTCAGTAAATCGTCAAGATTTATGATAATATTATAACTATAAACATCATACTCAAGTTTTCAAGTGAGAAATTAGAAAGTTAAACTATGTCGAAATAGTGACAAATATATGAAAATTCATTGGGGGTTGAAGAGGGATGTAATTGGAGAATGAATGTTATTTGATATTCTACTATAGATGGCGATGTGATGAAACTTTTTTGAAAAAGAATATTTAGAAAAAGTTTTGTTATATCTAAAAGATATTTTAAATGATTAAGGTTTGTTTTATATAGTCAATGTATCTATATCAAAAAATTACAACACTTGAAATTTATATACCATGCATTATGCGGGTTATCAAATGAAATTGAAATATTATCAAAAACTTGATTTTTCCTTAAATTGACATTTTCACATTAAACTCGGAATATTTAAATTTTATGGTCATGCATCACACGGGTATCATATTATATTGAAATTAATTTCAAATAATATATTCTTTTGTTTTCAACATTTTCATATCAAAACATCAAAATAATAATTTTTATATGCCCGTGCATCGCACGAGACCAAAATTTATGAAAATTTATGTTCAATAATTTATTCATAATGAGTATAAAATGGTGATATTATTGAGCATTATAATCAAGTCTTGATAATATTTCAACCTCATTTGGTATTCGTGTGATGTAGTGAATAAATTTCATGTGTTGGTAATTTTTTGATATAAAAATGATGATCATGAAAAATCATATAGTTCTTCAAAGTTATTTCAATTTAATCTACTACTCATGTAATTCATCTAAATATTTATTATTTTCATCATATGTTGTTTAACTATTTTACTACTTGTTTTTGTCACAATTGGCCTAGAAAATACTTGTGCAAATATATGTTCAACAACTTATTTATAGTGAGCTTAAAATATTGATATTATTGTATATTACCCCAAAATAAAATTTCTAAATTTAACATACCATCAAAAAATCTGTATAATTATTTTTTTCAGATGTCTTAAAATCAAAATTTATTTATTAGAAAAATCATATTAGATGGTAAACATTTCAAAATCTGATAAATCTAAAATCTTGAAACTATATTACAACATAAACTAAATATATTGGGAAAATTGGTGAAAATACCCCGTATGTTACCCAAATTATGATTTTACCTTTTAATTTTTTTAGTTTTTAAAAATACCCCGTATGTTAATGTTTGTTGCTGAAAATACCCACTTACCGGTGAAAAAAGGTAAACAACCGGTTACAATCTAACGTGGCATAAAAATACACATGTGGAATTGACTTTTGAGTTTATTTTTAATCCTATATCCATGTCATTTGAGAAATGGGTATTTTTGGCAAAAACATACAAGCATACGGGGTATTCTCGGAAATATAATACAAATAAGTATTTATTATTTAAAAAATCATAATATTATTTAAAAATATCTTAAAACAAAAAAAAATGTGTACAACAAAAAAAATAGAAATTCTGAAAAAATATATTTTAAATTTTAAAATATTATTTAAGTAAATATGAAAATATATTAAAATTAGAAATTTTATTTAAAAAAACATAAATTATATTAAATATCTAAAAATCAACAAATAAAGGCAAAACAAAATTAATTTTATTATTATCTAAGATTAAAAATTCTAATTTTATTTTATATGTATAATTTTTTTTACTAATACTTCATTTTTCTTTTTAAGAATTTTAACGATTTTATTAATTATTTTACTTTTCACCATTTAATCGATTTTATTATTTTATTTTTTTTAGATATTTAGAGATAATTTTTTTTAGATATTTAGAGATAATTTTTCAAAAAATATCTATCATGCTAATTTTTTTTTTGTTGGTTTATAAATATTGTAAAATAATATAAAGAAATTAATAACTATGATAAATAATTTCTCTGTTATTATATGTCATTAATTAATACTGTAAACATAATTTTCTATTATTATTATTATTATTATTATTATTATTATTAAACATAGGTTTTAATAATTGAAAATAAGTTATGATTTTTGAAATAAATATTTCGAATTTATTATATTTACTTAATAAGTATTATAAATTTTATTTGTTAAATTTAAAATTTGAAAATTAATTTTCATAATTTAATAATAAGATTATTGTTGCGTTATTTTAACATTTTTCTAGATTTTTTGTGTATTTAGATAATTTAAAATAGTTTTCTAATTTTTTAAATGAAATTTTCAGATTTTATATATTATATTAAATAATATTTTTCATTTTATTTTTTACTTTTAAATTTCCAAAAATAATTTTTATAATAATAATAATAATAATAATAATAATTATTATTATTATTTGTAATTAATTATTTTTAATAAAATTTGCTGATTTTTGACTTTCTTTTCGAGTGACATGTATTTAGAAGGAAAAAATAATGGAAAAGTCAATTTCACATGTGTAATAACTTGTCATGTCAGCATGTCCCCTCTTATAGACGGTAAATGAGTATTTTTGGCAACCAACAGTAACATAAATGGTACTCTTAAAAACTCAAAAAAATAAAGGATAAGGTTGTAATTAGGGGTAATATACGGGGTATTTTTACCAATTTTCCCCAATATATTTTATCATTGTTCCGTGGACTTCATGCTACCATGATAGTGAAATTTCAAATTTTTATTTACTTTTTAATTAAGGAGGAAACATTATTTATTCTTACAACAACAAAAAATGATAAATTTTTTTGCTCATTTTTTCGTGGATATATAAAATGATTTAGATTAAGGTACAAATTTTTATTTACAACTTTTCATGACATGATATTATTACCATATATACACAAATCATACTAACTTTATAACATATCAAATACGATCATATTTTTTTCCTCAATTTTCGTATATATACAAAATGATTTTTATACCATGAATATACATAAATTATGAAAAACTAAATATTTATAATTTATAAAATAATAAATATTTGTATTTCTACTTTAAAAATTAGAAATGAGGTTAGTTGGTTTTTATGTAGATGATAATGAAATTTCATAATAAAAAATTCAAAGTATTTAAAATATATATGTAAAAATTCTTCATCTATGTATTATCACTCTTATAAATGGCATCGACTATCTATTCTTCAAGATTAATAATGAAGATATATTTATATAATTCAGCATTATGAAATAGAACATATTTTTTATTATTTTTTATAAGTATAAGTATAAATGAAAAAAAAATTTAATCATTTTTTATACTTAATTTGTAGTTTTTAATAGAAAGTATATGAATTCATAAATTTTATACTTCCTAAATGTTATTGTGTGCAACAATATATCATATGTATATTTTTTTTATTATATTCAAGATATATTACAAATCTTTATGATTTTGAATAAGAATTAATATAGTATAATAAAATAAAATTATGTAAACACTCTGTTATATTATTAACATTGTTACATAGAAGATATATAAAATTGGAGTATTGTATACGACATACTTGTCAAATAAAATTGTGTGATGTTTATAATAATTTACAATACAAATTTCGAATATAGTAAATAAAAATAGTTAATTTACGTTGTTTTATATATGTTGATTGACTTGATTAATAACTCACTCCTTGGTCTTCGACCCCCTTAGTCACTACGAATGCCCCCGATCAATGCAATGATATATTTATTGAGGTGATATATGTGTATGTGGGTACAACATTATTTTAATTTATTCAACAAACATATCGTTAATCTTTAATTATATCAATAATTAAAAAAGTTATTAGATGAGATCATATTAACATTCATATATCATATATAGATAATAATTTCTAAAATTTTGTCAATATTATAAATGATTCCCATATATATAAATCATGTTTAATACAATAAAATTAATAATTTATAATTTATAAATTATGAAATAATATGTATTTCTATTTTTAGGAGGTGGAAATGAGCGGGAAAATTTTAACATTTCTATTTTAAGGGGTAATTGTTATTATATATATTAGTAGTTGTCCCCGTGCGTTGCACGGTTATATAATATGTAGTAAATATCAACTATTTGATAATATTATGTAACTAAGTATAAATATTTTGAAGATATAAAGTATTTAACAATTAAAAAAAATATGAATTTACTAAACTATATATTAAATATCTATATTAAATATTAAACAGAGTGTAGAATATTTAATTATTAAAAAGATAAAATTTACATAACTATATATTACCTTATATACTTATATTTTTTAATATTAAAGAAATGATAAATATGTGATAATTATCAATTACTTGATTACAAAATGTAATCAATTATATGCACACCGAATATTAGAGTATAATTAGAAAAATAAAATTTTAATAACTATACTTATATTACTTTCATTTTATATACATATGATTGTATTCATTAATTTCGAACAATTGGATTAGAAATAAAACAAAAAAAAATTATAACTCAATAAATTGATTGAGAAGTCTATAAATTAATCTAAATATAGAACAAAAATATAAATGTACTAAGTTAAATAATTATAAAAATAACAAAGAGTCATATAAAATTAGAAACAAAACCATAAATAATTATTTTCATTGATTAGTTTGGAGAAATAAAACAATATATATTAGTGTGCTAATATGAAAAATAAGATTTTCTATAATAAATTTCCTATTAAAATTGTATATGACAAAAGCTTGTGTCATAATTGCACCAAAGATAGAGGAAAAAAAAAATCCATGATGTGATATTTTTTAGAAGGAAAATGACAAAAATGTAAATATTTCCAACTTCTTTGCTTTTATATAAGTATAGATATAGATTTTTTTTCTATTTACAAATTTACAATTGCTTTTATGAAGACACTTATTGATTTGTGGTACCGCGTATGTGTCATCTATGCAGACACAGAATGGATAAGGAATAACTTAGTCACCAAGTTCCCTTTTTCATCTTAATACCAAATAATTCCCCCTAATCAAACCCCATTTGACTCTTCCTATAAAATTCACTTCTTGCATCCACACCTCTAAAACCTAAGCAAAAACCCTTTTTAGTTTCTTGTTTTGTCAATTTCAGCAAAAGAAGTAGCCCAACTTTCTTCTTGAACAAAAAATGTTGAAGCTTACAATAGTTGGGAGGGTAAGTGATGGAGTACCTTTAGCACGAGGTCCAAGATATGTGAATGAAGAGAATGATAACATCTCTACTTTGAAGCAACAAGGAGAATTTTTGCTCAAAGAAATCTCAAGAGGAGCCTTGACACCTTCCAAGATGTCCATTTTCTTTTTTTGGTGATGGACTGATGGTTGAATATAATTTTGCTTTCATATGAACAATTATTTATAATGCTTTCGTGATTGTTTAGATACTATTTTTCACAAAATGATAGTAGCATAACTAAGTATTAATAAGTTAATTGTGTTTTAGATATAAGTTTTGTATTAAAAATATATATTTTATAATTGCATATTTTTTGGAATATATTGAAATAACAAATACTAATTATAGTATTTAAATGAAGAATATATTCAAATGATAATTAAAAATCTATAAAATATTTAGAAATATCAAAAGATTCAATTCTAATATACACACATATAGTATTAGAATTTATAAACTTTTAGTTGTAAAAAATATTAGATTCATTAAAAGGAGCATATTAATAAATTAATAAAATAAAATTATTTTTATTCAAGAATCAAGATCTCTATTTATATGCATAAACTTACTAAATTATGAAAATATATATAACCCGTGCATCGCACATGCCACAACTAGTATATTAGAAGAAAATAATTAGAATTTCAGCATTCATATTGATGTCAATCTCAATTGATTTGGAAACTATATATAAAGATTAATTTAAAATATGTTTTTAGTACTTTACAATTTTGTGCATGCCAACATATTTCCGTCTAATAACTAGTCATTCATTAAAAAGATTCCTAATTAACATAATGAATTAGGATTGAAATGATTTTCAAATATCAATAAACTATTGAGGTGTGATTCACATGATTTTTGAACGGCGGAAAATTATTGACGTGATTTAAAAAATATTGCTTTTACAATAAAATTAATTAATAATATTTTTTGATTCGTTGAGAGGATGATCTCATCATAATATTATTAAAATATGTCATATATATACATAATCTTGGTTGGATTGATCTATTATAAACTGTTGAAATTACAAAACTTAAAAAAAAATTTGAATAAAGGACTAAAATGTTAGGAAGGAAAAATTAGATAACTAAAAAACTATTTTAATTTTTTTTAATCTCAATTATAAAGTTATAGCTAACATATTGCCATTTTTTTTTTTTTTTTTTCTATTTACAAATTTACAATTGCTTTTATGAAGACAACTATTGCTTTGTGGTACCGCGTATGAGTCATCTATGCAGACACAGAATGGATAAGGAATAACTTAGTCACCAAGTTCCCTTTTTTGTCTTAATACCAAATAATTCCCCCTAATCAAACCCCATTTGACTCTTCCTATAAAATTCACTTCTTGCATTCACACCTCTAAAACCTCACCCCAAAAACCTCACAATAAGTACAAGCAAAACCCCTTTTTAGTTTCTTGTTTTTCTCAAGAATAAAAACCCTTGTCAATTTGAGCAAAAGAAGCAGCCCAACTTTCTTCTTAAACAAAAAATGTTGAAGCTTACAATAGTTGGGAGGGTAAGTGATGGAGTGCCTTTAGCACAAGGTCCAAGATATGTGAATGAAGAGAATGATAACATCTCTACTTTGAAGCAACAAGGAGAATTTTTGCTCAAAGAAATCTCAAGAGGGGCCTTGACACCTTCCAAGATGTCCATTTTCTTGGATCACCACTGCTTCTAGTATGTATATGATGTGCCTTTTCTATTTACTTAATTTATGCACATTTATGTCATGTTCTTGATTTCTGAGTGTGTTGTTTTAATTTTTTTTTTTTTTTCAGTTACATTGTTGAGGATAGAATCTGTTTCATGGCACTCTGTGATTTAGTGTATCCAAGAAAGCTGGTTCTCCATTATTTACAAGATTTGCACAAGGAGTTTAGCAAGTTTGACATGGAACTGGTTGAGAGGATTATCAGACCATATAGCTTAACCAAATTTGGTAATTATGTGTGTTTAAATCATTATTTGCTGAGCATTTCTTTTCAATGTGAAATTATTGGCTTAAAATCTTTTTTTTTTTTCATAACTATGGTGTCTTCTGATTTTGATCATATAATATCAAGATTTTCAATCTAGTCCCATAATTTAAGATCTTGTCCGATTTTAATTCAATTTTACCCGAAACTGTCACGTGTCAAATTCTTATTAGAATTTTGATTCAGACTTTCACCAATAAGAATTTGACAAGTAACATTTTTCAGTAAAATTTATGGGATCTTGGAAGACACCATAGTTACGAGACCAAAAATGATTCTACCCCTGAAATTAAATGTCTTGTTTAGTTGAATGATGAGATGTTCTGCATCACCATTTCAATGAATTGATTTTTTTTTTACCCATTTCAATTGATCTTGATTAATAAAATAATTGGTCCTTCATTAGTTAATGTGGGCTAGCAAGTGAATCTTTTTAACAGCCAAAATTAGTTCAATGGGTTAAAAAAACATGTTTAATGACTATGGGATGTTTTTGTTATTAATGAATGCAGATGGTATTATTGGGAATATTAGAAGGAAATATGTAGATACAAGATCACAGGCCAACTTATCAAAGATAAACTCTGATGCTTCTCAAGATGTTGATATTTTATCAGAAAGGTTTTCACAAATAGTGAAACAAAGGCGAAGATTCGGTATGCTTTTATCGAACTCCGATTCTTGATTTTTCATCTTATATAGACACAAATTCATTTCATTATAATGAATTTTCAGAACTATTGGACAGAATGAGTGAAGCACATTTGCATGCTCCTCCAATTTGGTGTTCCAAAAGGCTTGAGGTATGGCATTTAATCGAAAAGTAAAAGCATGTTCTAATGCTCGTTCATCTGCTTCTTACTGTGTACGAGAATATACAAGTTTGTAAGTTTGTTTCGCAATTTTCCCCAGATTATTGCTCTGAAATGGATTCCAATTGGACTAGTTGTAGCTGTTACAACTGTAATCTTATGGATAAGCCTTCACAGAGACCACTTATTATCTACTGGTTTCTGATATTACTAATAAATTCTATTCTTGTTCTGATGTGTTCTTTTTTTTTTTTTTTCTCTTTAATGTTTGGATAACAGTTTGATTATGATATTCATAACTTTGAGGTGTTCTCTAGCTAGCAAAACATGTTATATGAATATTACTGAGCTTCTAAATTGTGAGTTCTCTTTATCATTCTATTAGCTGAGATTGAATGTCTATTGAAATGCACTTCTATATTCATTTTTCCTTCCACATCAAAATTGAGCTTACATTGTCTTTCATCGCAAAATTGTCACCTTGCAATTTTTGCTATAATTACACCATTTCAGTAGAAAGTGCAGTAAAATGAGCAAATTACTTGACTTTGCTTGAACTAAATAGCAATGTTCTAAAATTCATTAGGGTCAATCTAGGGCAGCTCTTTCCATGAGTCGAGTGAGTCACTCGACTCAGGCCTCGAAAAGATCATAAATGTTAGTTCTGTTCAGTTATGTTAGTGATTTTTCTCTAAAAACCGAACCAAAATGTGTTTTTTGGTTTGATTCGATTTTAGCCAAATAATGCTTCCCTAGTTTAACCAATTAAAAGTTCCTCTCAAATACTAGGGTCATTTCTGTCAAATTTGAACGGAAAGTTGAAGTGTATTAAAGTCGCAAAACGTTGGATATCAATACCGAAAGAATGGTATAATTTGGATATGAAAATTGAAATTAAGCCCATGCCCTCTCATACACAAAGTAATATAACTTTGGAAAAAGAAAGAAAGAAAAACTAATTTTATTTACATTAAAATTAGGAAAAGTTAAATCAGAGAACATCTCATTCTCTCAACATATTACAGAACCACTCTTTTCTGTTCACAGCTCTGATAAGGAAAACACTCAAGGAGAATTACAGCTTCATATGAACAACCACTAATTATATTCAATTTTCTTAACTCTAAATTCATTATTCAATTGCAATTTATTGAATCTTGCCACAAATTTCTCATATATTCATGTCATCACAACACAAGTTAAACACCCCTGGAAAATCAGCCAAACCACTTCCCAAGATCTGGTCCTCAAAGTTGAATGGCAATTGCAGCATATCTTCAACACAAAAAGTGTTTGATTTAGGATGCATTGACTCATTGATGAATGCCCCATCATATATCCCTAGATCACGGGCCGAAGAATTCGCAACATTGTACTCGAAAGTACCCTTGAAGTCGGCTTCATTTCCAGAACTCGGAGAATCCCAGTTCTGGCTATGATTCTCCGAGTTCTGGCAATGAAACTGGTCTAGAGATAGCCACTCTGCAAATAGAACTTTTGGTAAATTGCACTTTTGAGCCCCTCTCGAGTCGTCCGTTTGCTGCGTTGATTGGTCCATGTAAAGTGTTGATGCTTCCGTGTTTTCGCAAGATTCATAGCTAGAATCTTGGAGACTAGACTTGAGAGGGAAAAGTGAGTTTTCTGATCCTTGCACGAATTCTTTCTTGATCGGAAGTACTTCCGTTTTCGATACTCGTTTCTTAAGATAAGAATGCCAGTGGTTTTTTATCTCATTATCAGTTCTTCCTGGTAAGTGATGTGCTATCTGAGACCACCTGAATGATGCAAAAATGATGTATGTTATAATGTGTTCCACATTTCCATTGCATGCTATCATGAGGGTAAAAAACATTTTCTGTGTAAACATGTGTTTGGTATCAGCGGATATGATCTGATACGGTAAAATGCATCAAATTTAAAAAATTTATGATAAAGTGGAAAAAATCAAAGTTTGTAAAAAAAAAAAAATAATAATAATAAAGTCAAATCAAATATAATTCAGATGACAAATTGTAATTTATATTTTTTCAATCTTTTTTAGCCATAACATTTTTCATCTTGTAAGAACAATTTTTTTCACTCTAATCATGTATCTTTCATTTAAATGATCACAAGTTTAGTTCTCAAGTCATTGAAATTTTGATTTGGAAAAGTCACGAGACAAATGATGTAAATCCAAGAGTAAATTGAAAGTTTTTAATTACTGCATGAGAGTCCTATTATTAACCTATCTGCTATAAGCACATTAATATATGTTTATTGTTAATGTGTCACATTTCTAATATAATTATTAATTTCATATTTCACGGTTAATAATGGGTATTTTAACATTTCCGTAAATAAATACAAAATCAAAATTGGAAATATTCTATAGGTTGGAGACTAATTTGGCAATTTAAAAAAAAAAAATGATACATTGCTCTTTATTGTGACATTTGTTCAAACTTCTGGAGGATTGGTAGGTCTTAAAAATATGCCTGGTTTTATTTTTATTAATTATACAGAGATTAAAAAATAAGTGAGCAGGTGTAAGTCAATGTTCAAAAAATTCTTGTTGGATTAATTCCAAAAATGTTCAAAAAATTCTTGTTGGATTAATTCCAAAAATACAATCATTTAATAGAGGTCAAATCTTAATCCAATAATCCATTTAGGTAAGAGAATTATAGTAGGAAATACATTAAATATCCTATAATTTCCAGTATAAAAATGATAAAATTAAGTCGTAAATTTTTTAAAATATATATTATTTATCGCGAGAGGTTTGTAAAAATGAGATGGATACATGTTAATGAAAATGATGGTCTCGATTTATGTGGTGTAAAACAATTTAATTTCTTACTTGTTTCCTAGTATCTGATGAAGGGTTAAAATAATGTCCTCCTCGTCTAAGCTAAAGGGCCCTCGTTTTAACCCTGGCCTTAAATAATTAATCCACCTTAATCTGCAACTCTTTCCATTCCTTTGTAAGCCTGCCAATCAATAAATCATTAATTAATTAAACATAATAATAAGATAATTAAAAGGTAATTAGAGCAAATTGTATTTTTCTAAAATCTATTGGAGATTTCACTATAACACAATATTCTTTGGTAGTTGACTTTAGTCACCATCCTAGTGGTTCAAAATTATTATGTAGATAAATCATTAACTGAAGACTATATCTATGTAGTTCATTAATCAATTGTTTTGTTACGTTATTCTCAATTGGACCTTTGCCTATTCAAAGTCACACGCGTGATACATTTGGTGGTTATACATTAATTATTCAAATATTTACAATAATCTAACATGTAGTAATGTTTGACTCTCTAATTTACCTACTGTCACACCATGAATTTAATTTCTCCAAATGATGCATACAAAATTATATGCGACTTTTTGACGAAATTAGAGTCATATATTACTACTCATAACTCACATTCATATTTGTTCTTCTCATGAAGTGAAACTTAGCACAATACCATAGTAGTTCCCAGAAAAATGCAATATTGGTTTCATCATTTAAATTTTACAATTTGGTCCTATTTTTTATTCACTTCGAATTTAGTTCTAAATATCACAACCACTATAGGTGCACATTTAAACTTACAAGACTAATATTAAAAATTCATGTGCTCTGCATGTAATTAACAATCTCAGACGAAAATTTAAAAGATAACAAATTTCAAACCAATCAAGACCAATTTCTCATTTTTCCTATCTTTCAGTTCCAATAATAATAATAATGTCTTAATTAGCTTTTTTTTTTTTTTTTTTTGAGCACCCATCAAGGTTATCATCCATGATCATGTCATTATAACAAGAAGAAGTAAATGAGGCAAATGAATTAATTCCATTTTATTTCCTACACACACAATAGTATATGTGGCAAAAAACAAAAACATAAATAACCTGCATTGGTAGGAATAGAGCTCCAACAGCCATGTCCATGCTTGAGAACATAGTTTTTGAGCTTCAGATCTTCATCTGGAGACCAAAGCCCTTTCTTGTGCTTCTGTTTCACCTTATCTGACTTCTTGAAACCCATTATGAATATATTTCTTAAATAAATTCTATCAAGAATATTGAATGCAAGTGAGATTGCACTTTGTAATGATCTGAAAGAAGAAAGAATAGAGAAATTATATTCAAGTTTGAGATGAGGATAGCCATGAGTTTGGATTAGTATTTAAAGAAGGGATTCGTTGGGTATGTTCTTTATTTAGAGATACAATATTTAATTCAATTAAAAAAGGTTTTGACATTAACAACCTCCTTTAATTTCATTTGAAGAATATTTAGAAAAAGTTGTGTTAGTGAAAAACTCGATTATTATTGACCTTTGGATTAGAGAGCAATTAAGTGTCCCTTTAAATAATTAGGTGAATTAGTTTTTTGTGAGAGGAAGAATAACGGTACGTCGTCGTTTCTTCATTAGTAATATTGTCATTAGGCATGCTTAAACCTACTTGATAGGAACTACTAACCCTGTTTAATTGCCTTTCTCTCTTTTATAATCACGATTATACATTTCTCAAACACTGTTGTACTCTCAATCAAGAATTTGTCAGTATTATTCATGAAATTTAACACTTATTAATTATGATCTGATCTATGTTTTGTTTGGTTGATCTTTTTCATTATGTACTGCTATTTTCCATCATCACTTATTCACTTTTTTACAGTTCTAAAATCAGAATAACCTAATTTAGATCAGTACACAATTTTAAAATTATTTACTCTTGGTAAGGAAAATTGCACTATGGTCCTATATAGAAAATTTTCAAAATAATTTAGTGGTGATGTTTTGAACTGAACGAAAGTTGACTGAAATGGGTCACATCTGCTATATATTTCATCAAATTAAACTGTCGGTTTAATTTTGATCATTTTTGAAGAAAATAAACTTCGTCACATTATTTTATTTAAAGAAATGACTCATATGTACTATAATTTAAAACTATTTAATGAATCCAAATAACAAACAAAAAATCCAAAACCAAGAAAAAACTTAAGATTATATCAATATATCTTAAAACGCCATATAAATTTTAAAACTGAGGAAATAAAATCTAAAAGCTATTTAAATAATCTGAATATTACCAAAATGAAACCTGAAAAATTAGATAGTATATAAATATATATGAGTCTCAAATTCATTTAAAAGTTGTACTTTTTATTTGGTAGTTTTATATTGTAATTGGTTACTTTCAGACTTATTAATCAATTTTTTGAAATTTGTTTAATTAATGATTTCTATTTTATACATTTATGTAAATAGTGTTCATATTTTATTATTTATTTTCAGATTTTATTTTATATTCTCTGATTTATTTAACTATTTTTCCATATTTTATCAGGTCGCTTTTAGATTTATTATAAAATACTCACATTTACTTGAAAATTCATGATTCATTAAATAACTTTTTAGATTATGTTTCACTTTTATTTTTGATTCATGCACAAACTTTTCGTTTGCTAACTTTTAATCACTTATAACTGGTTTTTAAAAACAGAATTCCATAATTAATTTTCATAATTTATTTATAGCTTTTCATTTTTACTTTTATTTTCTATAATTTATTAAGATTCTTCTTATCTTTAATTGTTATTTCCATATTTCAACTGAAAAACATATTTCATTTATATATATATATATATATATATATATATATATATATATATATATATTCTATTTGCTATTTATTTTACATGATTTTCAAATGAATTGTGATTATATGATCAACCTAAAAACAAATAAAAGTGTTGGACGAGGTTTACCCAATGTACATCTTCTAAGTAGTGGTTGCAGGTTTATTCATTACAAATAGATATAATCAATAAATATAAGTTTTGGTTGAAAATAGGAAAAGCAAAAATCAAACAGACATGTAAAATTTGATGAAAACTAAAATTTTCAAATAAATTATTTTTATGAGAAGTTTTTTTCTAAATAGTCAAAATAATTTGTACTATTTATTAAATTTTTAAAATTTTCAAAAAATCAAAAGAAAAAATTTAAAATTTTGATAATTAATCACTCATGAGACCAAAAAGTAGAGAACTTAACCAAATATATATATAAAAAAAAAACCTATTTATGGATTACAACTAAGATTATAATTATATTCCATATATATATATATATATATATATATATATATATATATATATATATATATTAAGATTACATGCTCTATTTTCAGCATCGAGATTCGCTAATTAAAAAAAAAAATTATGTTTGTTTAAAGATTTGCGAGATGCTTTGTCGTTGTCTTGCATTATGTTAGGCTTAGGGGCTTTGTTAGCTAAGAACCTATTCAAAATCCACTGATAATTCTGATGTCCTTGATCAATATTATAATTATAATTTTACTTAATTTACTACTTATTAATAAACAGAAAAAAATATTTTTAGGTCCGTTCAGAGGTAGGTTACATCCTTAATTACATATTGTATTTAAAATCCACTGAGAATTCTGATGTCCTTAATCAATCATAATTATAGGTTTACTCAATTTACTACTTGTCAATAAGCATAAAAAAAATATTTTTATGTTCGTTCAAATGTAGCTTACATTCTCTATTATATTTTGTATTTAAAATCCACTGATGATTCTGATGTCCTTGATCAATCATAATTATAGTTTTACTTAACTTACTACTTGTCAATAAGCACAAAGGTATGTTTAGGGTTCGTTAAGATGTAGGTTACATCCTCTATTACATTTTTTATTGATTTTATTTTATATTTTATTTATTAATTAATATAGTTAATCATGGTACATGCAGACCATATAAAAATGCAATAAAACATTATTTTATAATTGAGGATTCTTAGAGCAAATTGTAGATACAGACGGATCAATTCAGTTGAAGATCAATTTCTTTCTTTATTTCAGCAATATTCAACTTCTTTATCCAACACCAAGTTTCATAAAAAGAAAAAAAAAATTGGCTTTTGTTATTTGATTTTGTTATGATCTTTTTTCCCCTATTGCTCTAAATTTTTTAAAAGTATTGTAAATTATAATTTTAGAATGATATATTAAAATGCATGAATCAATATGTTAAATTTTCTTACTTTTTAATAATATTACGTTTCATAATTAAGTAGTTATTATTTGGTGATTATAATTTTACAATTATAATCTTGAAGATAAGACTCGCTAGTAAACAAGATACAAGTACAGTTGAAAAAAAAATCTTGATAATATAAAAACAAAACCAATTAAACAAAGTGTATTCCCTAAAGTGATTAATATAATTATGGAGGGAATTATACAATTATTAATTAATGACGTTCTCTTCCAAACTGCATATATGGAAATCGGATTAATTATAATTTTGGTTACCTTTTCCGTCTCGGATAAAACGATACATAATTGAATTAATTAAATAATTTAATCTTTAATTGTTTGATTTTATTATGTGCGTTTCAGAAAAAATGAAATAATACATAAATAAATTATCGAGTTATAATTTCATCGAACCATAAGTTATAATATAATTAACAATATCGTAAGTTAAAACCCAAAATTGATGTATGCATGAATGACCCGATAGAGGGTGGGCCCGTGGCCTAATTGAATCATATAAAGGAAAAAAGGACTTATGTGCCCGGGTCAACCCGCTCCAACTCCATATATATACATATCTTTTATTTTATTTTATTTTTTCTTTCTTCCTCCGCTTCTTTCCCCTCTCTTTCTCTTTCTCTCTCTCTCTCTCTCTCTTTTCTCTTCCTTCATTGTGCGTTGTTCCTTTTTTTTTTTTTTTTTCTCTCTTCCTTTTCTTCGTATGATTGCTACAAATTTAAGGTTCTTATTTTTCTAATATTCCAATAAGTTCTTTTCTTCTTAATTTGTACAAACATCTAGGGTTTTTATTTTTCAATAACTTGTAATTTTTTATATCTTGCTCCGATACATAATAATATACTATATAATTGATGCAACAAACACCATAGTTGGTTATTGATTGAGTAATATGAATTTGCATAATTTTGGGGAAGAAGATGATAAAAATCTTGTATTTGAAAATTTTAATATTTGAGGTATTACAGATTTGTTCTGTAGACTTAAATGATATGTAAGTTATGAAAATAGTTTTGAGGTATTACACATTTGTTATATAAGTATTACATACATGAACTACAGATATTACATAATTACATGCTTGAATGATATGTAAGTTATGAAAAATAGTTTTGAGATATTACATATTTGTTCTATAGATATTACATATTACATAATTGAATGATATGTAAGTTATGAAAAATAGTTTTGATGTATTACAGATTTGTTTTGTAGGTATTACATACATGAACTACATGTATTACATAATTATATGATTAATGATATGTAAGTTATGAAAAATAATTTTGAGGTATTACAAATTTGTTCTGTAGATATTACATACATGCACTATAAGTATTGCAAATTACATGCTTGAATAATATATAAGTTATGAAAATACTTTTGAGGTATTAGTAATTTGTTCTATAGATATTAGAACAGATAATTGACTCCATGACAATTTGAAGAAAAATAAGAACAAAAAGATAGATAAGAAGATATACAAAACAAATAAGAAGAATACCAAATAGATAAGAAAAGAGATTAAGAAGAAGAAGGAAATAAGAAAAAAAAAAAAGAGGAAAAAGAAGAAAACAACACTGTTTCTGCATAATACCTTAAGGGTAAATATGTGATACCTAAAGAGTAAATGTGTGATATTTGAAGACAAAATGTGTGATACCTAAACATAATACATTATATACAATCAGGTGTGTGTGCGACGCACACCAACTATGGTGTGGCCACGCGTGGGGGTACGTGGACGCGCCTGGGAGCGGCCCACGTGCCCCGGGTGCATATAAGTTTTTGCAAAAGGAAAAAGTTTGGAACACAAACAAGTAGTTTTGGATCACAATTGGAAAAGTGAGTGGGCACACTCTTTCTCTCTCTTCAAATTGTTGAGTTATCTAGTGGAGAAGATGAATTTGCCGATACAACTGATACAATTTATGAATCTAAAGGTCATCTTAATAATACATAAATGTCATGTTATTGAGACAGAAAGTATAAATAACTTAACATAAAGATCTTGGAATTTATACATAATGTGCCTTAAATGGTTGACTTATAAAGATATATTTAAAAATACATAATGGTCATCTTATGAACACATAAATGTATATTTAACTAAATCTAAAGGTCTCCGTATTTACACAAAATGAATGTCTTGTATATATAACTGACTTATTTTAGTTTTGTTTATAATGGTATTATTAATAATACATAAATGTCATGTTATTGAGACAAAATGTATAAGTAACTTAACATAAAAGTCTTCAAATTTATACATAATGTGACATGTAAAGGTATACTTAAAAATATAAAATTGTCATCTTATGAACACATGAAAGTATTGTACGTATATCATAAAGGTAATAAAGAATAAAGAGGTATGCCTAATACTACATAAATGTATCAACATAATCACACATTTATATAATATATAAAGGTACAACTAACATAACTAAAATGTATATTTAACATAACTAAAATGTATGACTGTTATAACTAAAATGAATGAAAGGTTAATATGTTAGTTTAAAAAAAATGCTAAGATACAGCTAGTCTTACAAAATGTATGACTAACATAACTAAAAAGTATGTCTAACACTACTAAAATGTATAGTTAACATAACATAAAAGTCTGGCGTCTGAAAGCATATTTGGGCGGATTTTATCCGCAACCTAGAGGCGCGTACGGGCGCGTGACGGATCGAGTCGACCCGAGTGTACGAATTTAGGGTTCGTGTAGCAGGTACATAAAAAGTTTTTGTCTTTTGTTTAGGATACAAATAAAGAAATCTTTGTGGCATGTCCTAAATCTTTAATTATTCGATAAACAACTATTAACTTATCATTTGTCAATAAAGAATCCGAGAAATATCGAATTCAAATATTCGTAGTCCCTACAAACTTAATTGAAGTTGCCATCAAATAAATTTAGCGTATCCTTCAATAAATAAATAAATTGATTTCAATAAGAAAAAGAAATAAATCTCAACCTCCTAAAGATCTCTTTATTTATGTTCCTTGTACCAAAAGTTATTTCACATTTATTTAATTTTCTCATATCACGTTTTTGGCTCTCTAAAAGATTCAGAATAATACGACCTTTTCTATTCAATTAAGCTCATCAACAAGTAGGTAGGTTTGGTGAAGGAATTAAATAAATTCATAAATTTTTTATCACACCATCTAATAAATATATTTACGTGTGATCAAGTCTTATTATCCACAATTCAAATTTATTTTCATACGAAATTAAAGTATTTTAGAAGATAATATATCTCACAATAATTTACTAAATAATTTGCATTTGCCTTTCAGGTAACACAAATTCTTCTATGTACCAGTTGCATATATCTAGATCCATGCAACTTGGTCAACCCGACTCGGATTCGTGCACTTTTAGGGGGTTTTTTTTTTTTTTTTTATTCATGTGTTTCATTTTATGTTATATTAATATGCTTTTTATGTACAAATATCATAACCTTGATATAATTTTGTAACTCCAAAAAACCATTTTTAGCGCTTTTTTTTTTTTATCAACATACCTATATATGATATTACATATACTTTTATATCAATATAATTATACCTTTATATAATTCCTTTTTATACATTTTAGTTATGTTAACCATACATTTAGTTATGTACTCATATCTTTTAGTTATGTTAGTTGCACATTTATATATTATATAAAGGCATGACTATGTTAATATAAAGGTATAAGTAATATCACATAAATATATGAGTAATATTAGATAAAGGTATATATGTACAGATTGTGATGAATTTTTTTTTTTAAAGTTAAAGTACATAAAGGTAAGGATATTTGTACATAAAAATCTTATTAATATAATATAAAGATAACACATGAATAAAAAAAATCCCAAAAAATGTACGGATCTGAATCAGATCGACCAAATTACATAAATCTAGATCCACACAACTAGTAAACAGCATACTAACTCTTCAGATAATTAATATAACATCCTGAGTGAATTATTTTAGGTGATTAATTTCCAGAAGAGGTTATGATAACTTAAATCAGATTTTTTGCTATAAATGGGTCGTATGACTCGTATCCTTAAAACATCTTAAGCCACACACGAGGTCAACCATTACAATATATACATTATTAATTCGGAGAAAAAATAATTATTGAGGATTTAAAATTCCGATTGAGGTTTTTTCTTCCTTTTTTTTTTTTTTTCAATTCATTGATATATTTCAATTTGTTTTTGCACATATATTGGAATAATTCAGAGGGATAAAAGAAAGATATAGAGAGTTAATTCTTTCAATTTGTCTCAAAACAATTTGAACCCATAAGACAGGACCCAACTTTTTGCTTAAAAAATAAAATAATATACATCAATCGTTATCATCCTTTGAATTTTGACACGTTACACATTCATAAATGTTTTTCACATTAAGTTTGTTAACCTAATACATCTTAACTTTACAAAAGAGAAATAGCTTAATATGATCATATCATAAGATGTTATTTCTATATTATTTATATTTTATAACTCTATTTAGTATCCTCAACATTTTTAATACATTTTTGGATATATGGTACTAAATAATGAGTTGGTTTCATGTGCAACCGTCGCACCGTGCACGATCGTGTCCTGGCACAGTCGACCGTGTGCCAAAACAAAAAAAAAACATATATCTATAACCCTAACGACATGATTGGTATGATGGAATGGAATTAGGTGGGAATAGAATGAACTCAAGAATGGAATGGTGATGGGAAAAGAATGGTATAAAAATACTGATTTCTGTGATTGATATCACAAATGAATAGGAAATGAATGAAATAATTATTATAATTATATTTTATGATTGATAATTATAAATAAAATGTTTAATATTAAATCAATCTTTATTTGACCAAATTACCTTCCACTATAATTTTATTTAATATTCATATTCAATATATCACTCAAATTTAAAATATTTGGCATATTTAAATTTAAAAATAATTTTTTTTACAAAAAATTAGTCATTGTACTAATATTAAGATATATTATATTTATATATTTTATTTTTTAATTTTATTATTAGTTTACTATTTTTATATTATTTACATATTCTTAAAGTAGTTAAATAATAATATATTTTTCATATTTTTTTTTATTAATTATTCTATATGATTTTATATTATTAAAATCTTAATATCTTATTTTATATTTCTAAAAAAATATTTTAGTTACAATTTATTTATATTTTTTTAAATAACCTATTATCTATACTAATATTCATTTATCTTATTTATATGTATTTACAAATATTTATATATATATATATATATATATATAGTAAATCTTATATCAGAACTAAAATTATTTGTATTATTAAAATTATATTCATATTATTTTATTATGTTTTTAAGATTTTATATTTATTAATTATATTTATACTATTTAGTATTTATGTATTTAATTTTTTTTTGCAAATTTTTATATATTTATTTTAAATTATTAGTTATTATTTTATATTTTTTATAAATAATTTAATATTATTTACGAAAATTTATATAATAATTCAACTTTAGAAAATTAATTTGTGGAAATATAAAATAAATAATGATAATTGTCAAAATTAATAAAAAAATGTTCATTTTCTTCAAGACAGAAATACTTAATACCATGGGGTATGAAGGAATGGTCATTCCCTCATCCATGTGGGAATTACTATTCCCACTTATTAAACATACCAATTAAAGAAATATGAATGAAGGTAAGAATGATGATTCCATTCGTACCTCATTCCATCATACCAATCACGTCATAAAAGACATACTTAGAGCTAAAAATTGTGTGACGCATTATCGACCATGCCCCATACAAAGCACTACACATGCCGTGTATTGTCGCGAACAGTTGAACCGTACCCCACAACACGACCGTGCGTGAAAAAAAATCACATATTTAGAGTTGAAAATCGCATACTTAGAGTTGAAAGTGACATACTTGTACACTGTTATGGTACACGATCGACCGTACCCCAGGACACGACCATATGCGATCCCCTCGCACGATGCGACGGTTGCACGCGAGTATTTACCCTAAATAATCATATAATACCCTAAAGTAATGGTAAATTATTTATATACCCTTATGAAATTTCCAATAAGGGGGATAAATGTCCCACTTGAACTCAATGTGAGTCGGTCGGATCATTCGTTATGAAAAAACACATACCGTTAAGGTTTATTTTTAACATAATTTGGATTTTTTTAATTAATTACGTCTAGTATTTTATCTTATATTTTATTTCTCAAATACATTTGAGGGGTGTTTGGTTGGAGGAAATTGGAATCAAAGGTACGGAATGGGAATGGGGGGGGGGGGTTGAATATAATTCATGACAAGTTGACAATTGACATTAATTTCTTAATTTATGAATGAAAATAGGATAATGGTTTCCTGATTCCCCCACACCCAATTGGAATGAAAATAGGTGAATGACAGCTGAGTCCAAAATATCTCCTCATGCCGAGTAGACATTCTCTCCCTTTTCATATTCATGTATAAAATGTATTAATATAAATATAAAATATTAATATGAGTATTAATATAAAATACAATATTATACTTCCTTCGTTTCATAATAAATGTCATTCTAGAGTCTCAATTTTGTTTCATATTAAACGTCTTTTTAGACTTTTATACAATTTTATTACCAAATTATCCTTGTTAATATTTCTTAGTTGAAATTTAGGGATTTAATATCATACCTTTTATGGAATTAATTTGACTCTCTTTCCAATCTTGAATTATAAATTCCTTCATTAGTTAAAGGTATATTTATTCAATTTATATGTTCCTTAATATATGACAAAAACTTTAGAACGACACTTATTATAAAACAGAGGTAATATATATTAATCTATACATGTTAGCATACTATATAAATTGTATATCAATATAATGTGTATTAATAATAACTATTATTCTCAAAAACGAACTATCAATATATATAAGTTTTGACAGTGTAGATTTTTGTAATTGCAAAAATATAGAAAGTTGTTAAAAGTTTTTTTTTTTTTAAAGGAGGATCAAAAAGGTTGTTAAAAGTTTACCTAATACTCTTATACAACCATTTTATAAATCTAATTGACCACAGTTCACAACCCACGTAATTATAAAAAGGAGTAGGGATGTAATCGAGCCGAACAGTACTGGGCTCGAGTTCTGCACGTTTGAGCTCGGCTCGAGCTCGGTTCGAGTTTTGAAAATCAGGCTCGAGCTCGGCTCGATAAAGGCTCGTCAAAAGCTCGAAATGGGCTCGAATACAGGCTCGTCAAAAGTTCAAAATAGGGGCTCGAATACAGGCTCGATAGTTCAAGCTTGAGTTCGGCTTGAAAAAATTAGATTTCGAGCTCGAGTTTGAAAGCTCGTTAACACTAATTTTGGCATATATTTCAAAATTTATAAAAAATCACAAACAGTACTAATTATATCTTTTATATTAAGATAATATATCATTGGTAAATTGTATTATTAATATCAAAATTTCAAAAAATTTCAGATGACATGGCAAGCAATATATTAGAAATAAGTAAATTATATTTAATTTAGTTATTAATATGTTTATATTTTAAAATGTAATAGATTAAAAAAAAAAAAAAAAGGTTAACAAGTAAATTAACAAGAGTACAAATTGGTCTTGTGGTAGTATAACTTATTTATATGATGGGGGTTTTGTGTTCAAGTCATATCCATAATATTTTGGATTGGTTAAAGATTTTCTTTTGATTACTAATTATTAATTATCTAAATTTCAAAAACTTATAAAATTCATAATCATATTTAAATAAAATATATAAACGAACAGACTCACAAACTATAAACGAGCCTATTCACGAACCCTTAAACAAACATGTTCGTGAGCTAGGCTCGTTTAGGGGTTTGCGAGCCTGGCTCGCGAACATGTTCGTTTAGGGGGTTCGCAAGCTATCGAGCCGAACATGTCTAGGATTGAGTTCGGCTCGTTAAGCTTAACGAGCTCGAAACTCGGGCTCAAGCTCAACTCGTTAAGCTAACGAGCTGAGCTCGAACGAATATTTATCGAGCCGAGCCACGAACTGTTCGCGAATGGCTTGGTTTTTTTATTACATCCCTAAAAAGGAGTAATTTGGATCATGAACAGTGAAAGGATGTAATATAAGTTTTTGTATTTTATTTGTCAATTTATATTTTATATATATATATATATTCATGTATTCTAAAGAGTTGAAAATGGTGTTTCCCAATAATCATTTGATGGGAGAGCTATTTTATTAGACTATGCTGTACTATTATCATTATTATTACTTATTTAAATTCAGAGTTATCCTTCCGCCACGCTAGATGACTGCGTTTACCTTTAAATTTGATCAAAAAGTCAGTCACTCATTTAATTAGTTTATCCCTTATTATAATAAACATTCATTGATTGACCTTAGCATATATATATTTATCATGAAAATTAATATTAGTTTTGAATGTAGAAGTACTATCAATTATCAATTCTTTTTTAACATTTTAATAAATCAATCAGTTTAATTAGGATGATACATAGATTCATCAGGAAAATGTCAAGGTTGGCTTTTCTTCTTTCCTAACATATCTACCGACAACTTTAGTACTATTGATCTTAAATCAAATATAAATCAAGCGAAAATATTAAGATAAAATATAATGTGATACAATTATTTTAACCTACATGTACATAGAAAATGTCCACAACATGATGACTATTATGCAATTCTCTCTTCAAACCACGAGCCCTGTAATTTAAACGGTATTTCACCTTCATAAAAATTGTATCGATTACACAGGTTTTTCAATCTTTATTCTCTTACTTGCACTCTGTCAAGTTTTTTGGCGGAAGAAAATGATATCATGTATAGAATAAACATATTAATATAGGGAAAAATATTCCCCTATTATGGACAAATCTTTAAACAAGATCAATATATGAATTAATATCAAGTTGAATTATGAACTGAAATAATTATAGATAGAAAAATAAGATGAGAGACAATATGACCTCATCCATGGATTAAATGTTTGGTTGTCTTGTGAATTCTCCTCTCTCTCTCTCTCTCTCTCTCTCTCTCTCTCTCTAGAGGTGACTTTATAATGTCAAAGTAATTATATTATAAATAGTCTTTATTTCATCTTGTTTCTTCAATTAATAACATTATTTGTGGGGAAAAAGGAAAGGAAAACACAATGTTGTTTATTACTGTTTGACTAAAATTGAAATTACTTTCTTAGTTAATAAATAGTGATATATAAACATTGAATACAATACAAATGTCCACACCAAAGTGTAAATAAAGTTGCAAAAGCATTTAAATTTATATTTAGTGTTTAAATTTAGATATTAGAGTTTAGCTAGATGACAGATCGAGGAGGTCATCATCTATGGCGGATGATGCTCGGATATGTTTATTATGAACATTAAGTAAATGAACACTGGTGTTTAATTTTTTATTTTCTTTTTTTAGAAAGGCCTGCTAATTAACTATATATATATAGACACTTGGGACAATTATGAGAAATGATGACATACATTATACACAAGGTCAAATGCGACTTCATATAGTCGTCATTCCATTAAATTGATTAGTGCTACTAGTTTTAGTTAAAAGTATATGTTGAGACTTGAGATTGCATTTAGTAGTTTCCTTAAAAGGCATTGGTTAATTAACATAAATGCTAGCTACGTGCTAATTTTTAACGTCCAACAACTCTGCATTCTTGTGTGGATTCATATTGTTATATATGATATATATATATATATATATATAAAATAAAATTATTTGTATAAATGAAAAGCATTACTTATTTTACTGTTAGTTGTACCTACTCAAAAATGTATTACTTGTTTCCTCAAAATAAAAAAGAATGTTATTGTTTCCTCAAAATAAAAAAGAATGTTATTTTCATTTTGAATACATAAAAACTCATGTGCAACCGTCTCATGTGTGATGGGATCGCGCACGATCGTGTCTTGAGACACGGTTGACCGTGCGCCACAATAATGTACAAGTATGTCCTTTTCAACTCTAAATATGTGATATTTTTTTCTCATGTATGGTCGTGTCGTGGGGCACGATCCGACCATGTGTGACAATACAACGGTATGTGTGGCGCACGGTCGTGCCCCGTGGCACAATCGATTGTGCGTGACACAAGTATGTAATTTTCAACTCTAAGTATGCCTTTTAGGACTATAAGTATGTGTTTTTTTTTGTGGCGCACGATCGACCGTGCACCAGGGCACGACGCATGTGAGACTTTATGAAGGAAAAAAGATTACTAATACTTAACTTTTCAAGGAATCCTTCATTAGTGATTGTGAATGATTGTTTTTTTCAAAATTTTCGACGTTGGTTCCGTAGGAGCAAGTTGGAAATATTGAAAAATGTGAAACTTTTCCCGAATTATTTAATTTTTCTTGTATTTTCATTTTAACTTCTATTTTCCTTAATCTTTTTCTAATGAAGTTCATATGAATCAATAAAGTGAATTAGCTCATTCCATATAACTATTTAAAGCTCTATCTTACATAAAGTCTTAAGTGAGACGATCTCATACGAGTTTTTGTAATTTATTTTATCCTTAGTTTCTTCAATATCAAGTGAAACTTCTTTCTCCATTATTCTGCAATTAAATGATTAATGTTTTCCTCTTGTTAAAATATTTGATGTTTAATGCATATAATTTTTGTAATAAAATAATTTTCAACAACACGTTTGAGAATATCTATTACCTATATAAAAGTGTGGAGGTTTCTTATAAAATATGGATTGCCGAATATATCTCTATCAAAGATTATTATTTAATGTTATAATAGTAATTTAAGTTTTCATATTTAAATAATTTTATATTAGAATCCTAGCTAATTCAAAATCTTATAGAATCTTAATATAATTAGAATTCTAATATAAAAGTGTTATTATATATAAGGTATTTGTAATATTATTTCTTTCCTTAATTTAAATTGATCTCCACATACAACTCACGTGATCTAAAACTCATTAAAATAAAAAAGGGAATTAGGCAAACATGGAAAGAACTAGTTGTGAGACACAGAAATTGAAGAAACAAGAATGGTTGTTGTGTGGAAAAAAGAAGTAATACAATTAATAAGTTTAAGCTATAATAGTAAAATCTTTTGAAATTTGAATTTTATTTTCATGAATTGGGGCCTTGGGGTAGAGCGAATGAGGCTAGTCGAATTATACGGGTTTTTCATATTTATATAATCGATTCATAAGAGACCAACTCTAACATATTAATTAAACAAAATATGTTTATCTAATCCCAACAATTACAAAAAGGGACAACCAATTAATGCTCATAATTTATAAATAATTAAAAAAAAATATGAAATTATCTTATGAATATCATTTTATAAGGTGGAGTTCTACTATCCACAACTCAAATCCATTTTCACCAATTAATCTTTCATCTCAAAAACTTAAATTCATGAGATAATAAATATATTAGAATCATATCCTAAACAATTTTAATGTGGCATTTATTTTATGTAATATCAATATTCTCTCTTATTTAGTGACATTTGCGTGGCATCATTTTTAATAACGTGTTGTTACTACGTGGACTTGACTCTGCTCCCTGCCTTAAGACATGAATAAAAGTTATTTAAAACTGTAAAATCCTATAATATGATTTGCTACATAATTATAAATTGGGAGTGACAATATGATGGATTAATAAATTAATTAAGACCTATCAATCACTTTTCATTGGCGATGCTGTGTTCCAATTGTATTAAAAGTGCCTCAAAATTGAGATTATATTAATCAAGTGTGTGGTGAAGATTAATGATTATTTTTAAGAAAGTTCAGTTGCAATATCAAATGAGTATAATATAATTATAAATCATGACTAACGGAATTTTGTCTTATAGTGCACTTTAATTTATTCTGATTACATTCAACTTTATACATTATAGTATATATGTTTTAATTTTATAATGTGGTTCGTACATGTATAAAATGATTTTGTTTGATTTGGGATTCAAGTGTAGTTTATTTAACAGCTTGGCGTGGCAAAGGATACGTAAGCTTTTATTTACTAACCATACCCCTCCATTTCAAAATAATTGTAGTTGTGTAGTTTTTGTCATAAATTAAAAAACATAAAAATTGAATAAATATACTCCTGATTAATCAAGAAATTTATAATTTAAGATTAAAAAAAAAATCAAATTAATTTCATAAAATATATCATATTAAATTCCTAAATTTTAACTAAGGATTAATAAGGATAATTTGAAAATAAATTGTATAAAAGTTTAAAGCGACACTTATTATTAAAATGAAACAGAGGGAGTATATTATTATGAAAACAATAGTTTAAATAAAACCACCCGGCCATGATCATATTTCATAAGTTTCTAATTTGAAAAAATATATTATTTACTTATTTTTTTTAGTTATAATTGGGGGTTTGAATTGATACATTACTAAAATTGAGAAGTTGATCTCTTATGATATATTTAGGATGGATCTAATTATGTGATATAAATCAACTTACAACCAACCAACAAAATATAGTTTGATTTAATGAAAATAAATTTGAATTGTGAATAATAGATCATATCTCATGAGATTATATTAGTGAAGTAAACTCATAAGATATCATGTAAATTGATATATACTCATGCTATCAAGCTAAGCTCTTAAATGCATCATTACTTAAAATATCATAACAAGAATAAATTAAAGTTCTATATACAATAACATCAAAAAAGTTCTAATTCTAAATAGTCTATATACTACAACCTCAAAAAAGTTCTAGTACTAAATAGTTTTTAGGGGTTACTATTAATTTACTACTTCAATTGTGATTTTTTTTCCACTTGATGTTTAAATCTAAATGAAATTTCACACACTAGTTGTACTTAACTAAAAATTTCGATTGCTACCGTACCTCAATTTCTAACACATTTTCCGACCAAAACAACAACCGGAAAACTCAAAATTGTAATTCACCTCCAAAGATCAATCAAAATACATAAATCATATGCAAAAAATAACCCCTTTTTAAAGTCAAATTATAAACTCAAATCAATTTCATGATTCTCATTTGATTCAAGTTCCGATGATTTATCTACTACAAAGTTTTTGAATATTTACACCAAAAGAAAATGTATGATCATCAACTGCTCTCTGTATAATGCCACACCATACGTTTCTCGGTCACAGCAATAGAATTAGAATAACATCACTCCTAATGATTATGTAGCTACAACCACCCTCCATCACTACATGACCTTTAAATATGATTTGCCTCCTACTCCTAGTTATATTCATCAAATAACAAGTGTAAAAAACAGAAAAAGGATAATAACAGGGTAAGTTATTCAACAAAATACAGTTACGTTATGATCAATAGTTTAAAAAGTTCAACATAAATGTTACGTTAAAAAACTCGAACCGTTCTAGGAAGGTGTATCATGATTGTGATAGGTCATCCTCAGAATATAGGTCTTGTTATATGAACCGATGCACGATCACCAGTTGTTTTCCATCTTCTGCTGGAGTTCTACAGAGTCAGCAACGAAGCTATGGATGGATCATGTTGAACTGAAACCTGGATAGCTGTTGCGGGATGGTAGATATAACAGGTCCGTATCTCTGGCAAAAATCAACACATAATTTTCATTAGAATTATGATCATCACAAAAGTGAAAATCCAGCAAATGGTGGCAGAAAAGGTGGGGGAGAAAATAACATGCGTATTCATAAAAAGTTTTAAGGAAAATGAAATGAAAGAGTTAAGGTGAAACTTTATTTCAGAAAAACGTGTTAAGTCAATACATGTGCTACTAATATAAACATCTCAATTGCAACTACAATCACTGTAACTTTGCCGCACCTGAACATTGTCATAGAGTTCAAACAATGGAACAGCAAGAAGCTTCAAGTTCTTTGGCACCGCAAAATACTCTCGTTCAGATAGGTGCACAACATAAAGTTTCTTACATTCCTGCAGGGCAAGGTAAAAAAGCTACTGTGAAAGAATTATTTGAGCCAAATGACAACAGAAGGTTCTTTTTATTATCGTGGTCCTACCTTAGGCTTTGTTATGTGTGGGGGGCAGTAAGGGTACATGATGGTTTCAAAATTTGGTCTCCACCACATTGCCACACACTCACCAACCTGCATCATAGTTTGTATGTCACACAATAAGAATCTCAAAAGAATATATTCAATAAAAAAGGCTAATAGACTTCCAGAGAATGGTTAAGAAACAAGATACTTCCCAACAATCAAAAATCGTAGTTTTATATTGTGATGGTCAATTAGGTGGTTTAACTTGGAACCCTGATTAATATTATTTAGATGCAGATACCATGTAGCCACTAGATGTGCTTTGGAATTATGCTGTGAGTTGACTTAAACTACGTTGTTCTAACATCAAGCTTCTATAGCCAAAGGTAAATTTCAAAGCAAATTGAGCAAATTTCACAATTTCGCAATCAACTTCTGATACTCTAAACTAACAACACATTACCTGCCAATCTGGCTGAAGAGAAGGTGAATTAGCAGCAAGTTTGCTAGATAGTTTCCTTTTCAAGCCCTCAATTTCTGTGAAGTTGAATAGAGGACAACACAAGAACTAAGCTAAATACAATCCAGCTCAAACAAGATGATTGAAACAGAAGTTTTCTATTCTTAATAAAATCAATAAACAAGTACAATTTATCAAAATAAGTATATAATAATGACGAATAAAAATGAGATACACTTTGTTACCATTCTCGCCTGGCTTCAACCTGCCACCTGGAAGTTTACAGAAAGTGTTTCCAATTTGCAAAAGAAGAATATGGGGATGATTATGCTCTTGTACCTGTAAGTATAAATATTTTGTTTGCTTTAGTTAGACATAAAGATGGCTAAATTACATTTTAATTTATAACTGCGCTGGAATAAAAGAAAGAGGGAGAGAACTATAATTAAGGATGATTCCAATGTTGTCATGGAATTCTAAGAGGTATAGGATTCAGAAAGGAACAAGGTCTCTGCCACCATACGAGTTTTTTTACACGCAGACCCCCTAATAAGCAGGTCCACTCATACAAGTTGCACATCCTATAATGTGACATGCAATTTATTCAACCTCCTCGAACAGCCCTCATGATAGAATAGCTAACAGCCTAACATATATGTGGTTGTAATAGACCAACGGAGTGATACAATAAATCACTTGGACCCTTTCCTAATCTTTGTTCTAAACAAAAGAGCAAGCACGACTACGGAAAAAGGGTAAATTTTGTGCTTTACTTCATGACACAAAATAACAGCATCAGAGTGTCTTTCTATTTTATGAATAGAGTAACTAAGGACAAGGTCTTTAATGTCATCCTTGTCCATATTTTATCAAATCCAAAGAGTATGCATTATGTTGTACAAGTTACAACACTACAAACGATGAATGTAGTTAAATTTATTGCTGATTCTAAAACATCACAATTCATTCTCATCCAAGCATTTTATAAGTAAAGGAGATGGAATAAGACCGAAGTTCTGTATAGTTTAAACCAGTCTGTACAAACCAAAACTCTGTTACCATGTTACTTAACCACCAGATATATAAGGCATTTGATTAAGAACTATAAACTAGTGCAAGTTACATTGCAGGCAACCAAAAGAAATGCGCCTCTGATATTATCTTATAAGTCCAATTAGTCGAACCATTAAATATACCATCTTTAGGGAGGAACCTGACGATTTAGTGAGAATGTCCTATTAACATAAGGTTACACCTTGAACCCTATATAGTGTGGCCTTAATGAAATTATTAAATACCAAAATCAGGGATGCATTTAATTCGATGAGACAATACCATAAATACAAACTACGAAAATGCCAGTCAGTGTAACCTTATACAGCAAATGACTGTATAAAGACATTATGCCAAACATTTCTTAGGCAAAACACAATTCGTTTTCTCCATATGATCAATTTCACTTGAAAAAAAAACTTCTAAATATAAAATCTGCAGGAAAAGACAATGCAAGGCATTGATTTGACATAAATTTCACTCTCCCTTGCAACTTTCCTTGCATCGTTAAGGGATAAAATGATGAATAAATGCTTCATACAATGTCCATATGACTATCGACGTTTCCAAATATAAATCTTTCACTTGCTCCTTAACACACCCAATAATTATAGGCAGCTCAAAACACAACTTTCACTTCAAATTTTTCAAAAGGGAAAAAGGCTCTCAAAAAACTAGAGGGCCAAGAAAGAATCACAATCATCACAAAACACATGAATAACTTCGAAATCGATAGAAAAAAAAAAAAAACAAAAAAGGGGGACAAAAGCATACCAGTAAAATCCCCTCGACGCTGGTTCTCATTCCTTCCTTCATGTAGCTGCAAACTCAGAAAAACCCAATACATTTCAAACCCAAAATAAAATACATTGCTAAGAGTCCAACGATAAACCCTAGATACATGAACTATTAAACCCTAGATTCAATACGTAAATTCGATCCAGGGTTTTACAATTACAAAAACATACAACATCTAGCTAAAACAACAGATCAAAATTAAATACAAAAAAAGAAATACAAAATTCACACACTTGACTTTCATACGAGCAAGGCGATCGGCGACGGAGGTATCTTTCTCCATTTTCGGCTCTTTGGTGCCGAATGTGTAGCTTGAAAGAGGGTACGT
Organism: Scutellaria galericulata; assembly: GCA_946896805.1. Classification (NCBI taxonomy): domain Eukaryota; kingdom Viridiplantae; phylum Streptophyta; class Magnoliopsida; order Lamiales; family Lamiaceae; genus Scutellaria; species Scutellaria galericulata. The sequence goes on from OX335788.1 coordinate 4,692,667, forward strand.
ATTCACGATCTGTGACTGTGATGTTAACATTTTATCACTAATAATAACAATAATTTCTTGATCTTCTCCTTGTTCTTGATGCAACTAATTTGCCGTGGAGAATTCGGAGGTGGGCGAGCGGGAGAAAATGTAATAATTTAAGGGCGAGGTGAATGATATGTTATACGCGAGTTTTGTTCAAATTGTAAAAGCCAAAATTGCAAAAATACCCCAAGTAAAAAGGAAAATTTCAATTATATTCCATTGGAATTTAAAATTATGAATTTTGTCCTTCCATTTTCCTTGAAGAATTGTCCTTTTTTGGGTATCTTATGTGAGACTATTTTATGGATTCAGTTATGTCAGACGAATCAACCCACATTTCACAACTTTTATATGAATTTGTGAAAATGGATTTTGTTAGTGAGTAATAAATATTTATCTCATGATAATTATTCATGAGACCGTCTCATATAAATGTCTATTAAAATCAATTCAAGAATCCTTCCTGTTGCGCCTAGTCATGAATGAAGATTCATTTTCATGTTTCCATAAGTTACTTTGGGTAGAATTTTGTTTCTAGCTTGAATTTTCTTTCATTAGAGTTGTCAATGAAAATGTAGAATCAAGTAATAAGTATAATTTAAATGACTAAATATGGTATTTTAGACAATGAAGAAGTCTTGTGTAGAGATGTAAACGAACCAAGCCATTTGCGAACTATTCATAGATCGGTTCAATAAATATTCATTCAAGATTATTTGTTAAGCTTAATGAATCGAACTCGAGCCTGAATTTCGAGCTCGATAACTTATTGAGTCGAACTCGAGCCCCAACATGTTCAGTTCTAAAGCTCTCGAACATGTTCGTTAAGCTAGTTCGTGAACTTGTTCGTTAGGAAGTTCGCGAACCCGTTCGCGAACATGTTAGTTAGAGAAGTTCGTGAACATGTTTGTTTGTCAATTCGTTTAGTGTTCGTGAATATGTTTGTTTCCCTATTTGTTTATAATTCGTAAATATGTTCGTTAAGAAAGTTCACGAAAGGTTTGTTAGTATGTTCGTGAGCCTATGTGTTTAGAGTTGGCAAACTTGTTCATTTTAAATTTATTTATATAATTTTTAAGATATTAAATATGATTTATGAATTTTACAATATTTTAAAATTTAAATAAATCTGTAAATTAATTAATACTTTGAAAAAAAATCTTCCCAACACGTTTTGGAGAGGAATCGAACACGGGATCTCTTGAAATTGAATGAGTTGGCCAAAATTTAATATGTTAACAAGCTTTCGAGCTCGAACTCTAATTTTAACGAGCCGAACTCGAGCTTGAATTATCGAGTTTATAGTTGAGCTCATTTCGAACTTTTATCGAGCCGAACTTGAGTTGGAACTATCGAGCTTGTATTCGAGCTATTTTCGAACTTTTAACGAACTTTTGTCTAGCCGAACTCGAGCTGAATTCGTATAGCTCGTTATCGAACTTTGTACGAACCAAACTCGGACGAACATCGAACTTAAATTTTTTATGTCAAGCCGAGCTTGAACTCTATTTTTTAAGTTCATATCGAACTTGAGCCCAAAAAAACAAACGAGCCGAACTCAAGCCCAGTGATATTCGGCTTGATTCGACTCGTTTACATTCCTAGTCTCGTGAGAACGGGGGGTATGATTGTACCCCAAATAACTTTACAAATTGTATTAAATATTAGGGGATGTTTGTATCGGACTTAGTTCATTCGGATTTTGGATGAGTTCATACAAGTCCATAATTAGACAAGGATTTTTAAAATCCTACAATCATATCCTACTCTTTCTACTTTTCTACAATTTTCAATAAAAATATCTATTTTTTTCACTTTCTCTACAAATCCTAACAAACAACATGTACTTTTTTTACAAATATCAATATGAAAATGGCATTTTAAACATGACTCTCCCTACAAAATCCCAAAACAAGCACAAAATTTTTAAAATTCATACTCACAAAATCTTCCCAAATACGAAATCCAAACTTGCAAAAGTCACCTTAAGTCCTAAACAAATATAGCCTTGATGATTGATTATGTAATGTAACTTTATAATTATTTATTTGTGTAATAGTAGTTTTTGTATAATAAAATATTTAAAAAAAACAAACAAAAAATAAAAGAGTTTAAATCTATTTTTAATTGTAGGTTTTTTGTTGTATAGATTTAAGGTTTAATTACCAGAAAAATCACGAACTCTACTTAATTTGTAAAATTAACCAACTTTTTGAATATCACCAAATATAACATGAACTTTCATATTTTTTTATAAATTTTAACCAACGAACAGATTTCGGGTATGTTTACTTTGGAAATAACTTCCACCATTTCAAAATAACTATCATTTTATATGTTTAGTCATTGTTCTATTTTGAAACAGTGAAAGTTATTTTCAAAATAAACATACCCGAAATATGCCCGTTGGTTAAATTTGCAAAAGATACGAAAGTTCATGTCATATTATGATATTAAAAAAGTTGACTAAAATTGCAAATTAAGTAAAGTTAATGATTTTTTGTGCAATTAACCATAGATTTAAATATCAAATAATAATACTCTATTTATATAATTGCACCCTATTTTTAAAATCATGAATCTGTCACTGATTCTTAATCTGAAATTGATTCTGGGAATCTGGAATATATCTTCAACTTGAATTGAAGTGAAATGTAGAAAAATTATGTGTGTTTGTTCATCCAAAATGTGTGTGGACATTAAGTGGGCAGCAAGATGTACGAATATTAGTGGAATTGTTAAATGAGGTAATGGCCAGAGTGTAAGTGATTAAATATGTCATATAGAACATATCTCCACGCTTTTGTCCAACTTAATTACAGATACTGCGATACTGTACTTGAATCAATTAATTATGTATATGCAGTTTAATAGATGCACGAATGTAAATGAATCGAATCTAATTGAATATTAGAGTTCAATTCTAGCTACTTTGAATCCAACTTTAAAAAATGAGTTTCTGTTCAAGTTCAATTCGACTAAAAAATCTCGAGTTCGATACCAACTCAAGTTTGGTTGGAAAAATTTTGTTAATAAGTTTGAGATGTTTTAATAAACATGTAATCAAGTTTGTGTTCAAACTAGAGCTTGTTAATAATAAATTTAATTGAGTTCGTGCACCCACCTCACGAACTGGGCTGGCAAACCCAGCTCACAAACATACTACATGAAGTTATTCGCCAATTTTTGAGCCAAATCTTATTAAATTTGGGTTCGGCTTGAAAAATTAACTCGAAATTCAAGCTCAAATTCGGCTCATAAAAAACTAATAAAGACTTTCAACGAATATTATCAAATCAAGAACAGAATAGTTGATCACAACCAACTTTACTAGTTCACATACCTAAATAGGTCCATCAAAAATGGTTCTTTCACACTTAAACTAGATATTGAATGATTTTTTAAAAAATAAATTACGCAAAAATTTATATAAGATTGTGTCATATAAGATCTTATATGAGATAAATTTTATATGATGTTATATAAAATTGATTAACCTTGTTGAATAAATTAATCACTAAGTTATGCAGTGTGTTTCACATGTCTTATCCTGTTCTCGTAAATGTCCAACCATTTGCTTTCTTACTAAATAAAATTATTTTAGAATGCATTTTATTGGCCAAGTTTGACTAGACTGGCGTGCTAGTATGGGCATTTTATCTTACATACTGCATTGAGTTGTGACCCATAATATACCACGTTTCATCTTTCACATAAAACTGCATTTTCGAAGGATCCGGAACTCCTCCACTTTTTCAAGGTTTATTTTGTTCTAAACTTCTAACTTATGTAATTTTTTTTTGTTTTTCAAGCTTTGTATTATATTATATTTTATTATCGTTCATTAATTGAATAAAATACAAAAATATATATAATATATTATTGAACACATGCATTATGCTGTTCACATATTTAATTGGCTATTTATATAAAAGATCAATTAAAGAAAATGTAGTTCCAAAATTAGATTTTGAACTCATCCACCATTCTACATTATGGACAATCTGGGACCATGTGTTATCTATAGTATTATTTTACTAATATAAAATATATGTCTCAAATCTAAATAATGTTGATTGTCGTTGTCAACGATCTCTTTTTAAGCTTGTATTGTTAACAGTGGAGAAATATTAGTTAACGCCATTTACACATAAAAAATGATGTTTTTATGTATTAAGATTAAAAAAAGAATTTGTTATACATTTCAATCTTACACCATCTCCAATTCTTGATGGCAGCACAAACAACAAATTATCTACAACCATTAAACTCGAATTTTAACTCAATAAAATCTTCTCCAAACATTAAATTCAAATTTTAACTCAATGGAAATATCCTTTTAAAATATTTTTAACTTTTTATCTTTTTTTTATTTTCTATTTTATCAAATGTTTGTTTATTAATTTAAATTTCATTGTATTTTGTATCCTTATTATTTTCTTTTAAATTTCTATTTTTATCTCTATTATTTTCTCTGAAAATATTTTATATTTTTTCACTGTATTTTATAATTTAAATTATTAATATTGTCTTATTATATTTTTATTAGTTACAACTTGCACTTGCGTTCATATTAATTAATAAAATATTAAAATAGAACTAAGTTATATGTTTTCAATTTTTAAAATTTTCATAAATCTAAAATTAAATAATATTGCACATAATATTTAAAATGTAATTAAAAAAACTTTGATACAATAAAATGGGAATAAATCAAAAAGAAAAAAAAACACAACTGAAAAAAAAAAAAAAAGAGTTGGAACACATACCATTTTGTTTCAACTTACCGACCAATTTGCGGCTGGGTTGGAGATATATGTTGTCCAATTTGTGTTTGCAGACTTATTTGAGTTCGTATAGGAGGTCTCCTTTTTTAAAAAGTAAAATTGAAGAGTATTTTTGTCCACAAATAAGATAATTAAAAATAATATTTCATTTATATTGATGGGTAGAAGTCATATTTATTAATATATTATGTAAATTGACACAAAATTCTCTGACTCCTGCTACATTTCTGAATATCATTTTCCTCAAGAGTACAAAAATGAGTAAAAAAAATCATACAATCCTCTCTGTCAATATATCTCTTTCTTTACCTGTTTGTGATTGTGACAAAAGAAAATGTAAAAATAATTCCCTCAATTACCTCAAATTTGTTTAATCACTAAATGAATTAAACGTTAAAACCTGTCATTAATACGAATTAATGGCTTCCTTTGTCCCTCAAAGGCCTGCAACACCCCATCCGAACCCCCCGCCACCAGCATGCACCGCTCCTCTCCGGTCTGCCGCCAGCACACGCCGCTAACAAAACCCGGTTCACGCCGCGCCGGACCGCCACCGGCCTGCTCGAAGCCGCGGACCCAAACCGGCTCAACCCATCTCTTATCATAAACATACAGCTGATTATTCTCCGAGCCACAGCTCAGCAATCCCCCGTTTCTCCACACCGATAGCCCCACGAATCTTCTACTGTTCGCGTGCCCTTTGTACGTTCTAATCACCCGATTATTCTCTGGATCCCACATAATCAAGGTCCCATCAATGGCGGATGAAACAATCGTGTTCGAATCGAGAAACCGCGTGTACGACACCGCTTTCTGGTGCCCATCAAGTGTAAAAACCGGTTCGGCCATTCTCCGCACATCGTAGCCGTAGATTCTCCGGTCCGAGCATCCGACGGCCAGGGTTCGCCCCCCGAACGGGTTGAATTCAACGCAGCAGACCGGGCTGGAAGAAACCCGGTTCGGCCGAACCGTGGCTAAACAGTCTCCACCGTGGCAGCGAGTGTCCCACATTTGCATGGTCCCATCGTCCGACCCGGACGCGCCCAGGGTCGGGTCGTGATGCGAGTAATCAATGCTCCAGACGCGCCTACCTCCATGCTCGTCGCGCTCGAAAACGGGGACGCGTTTCTCGAGGTCGTACTCCATTACGACGCCGTCGTAGTCCCCCGACCCGAGGACCCGGGAACCCGACCCGGGGCGCCATTTGAGGCTGCTGAGCTTGGCTGGAGTGCACATGTAGAACTCGCATGCAGCCGCGTGGTCGAGAAGCCTAACCCCTCTCTCTCCCTCCTCTTCATCAGTAATTCTTCTGATCAGCGATTTCTCGGTGGTGTAGACTCTGATCTTTCTGGCGATGCCGCCGGTGGCGACGAAGGCGCCGGAGTGGTCGAACTCGACGACTCCGATGGCGTCGGAGGCGGCGGAGGTGGAGGAGATCAGGGCGGAGAGGCTGAAATCCCAGTCGCATCTTGGTGGATTGTTTTCTTCTTCTTGTATTGGTGGATGTTGATGAAAATGGGATGACGGGTTTTTCATTTCCCATTCATATGAGAATGATGATGATTTGGAAATGTGTGGTGGAGGATGAATGAGCATTGAGTTTGCTACACAAGAAATTTGAGGTTTATTTCTTACTGTTTGTAGGGTTTGGGTATTGGGTATTTTGCCCCTATATAAAACTAGATTATTCGATTTTCGTACCCTTTTTTTTTTCCCTAGATGGGCATTAATTTATTTTATATATATGGTTGAGATATATATATACACACACATTATTCATATTTAATTATATACATACACCATAGCGTGTATTGTTTTTTATAAAAAAGAATATATAGAACTAGGGGCGAATCCAATTAATAGAATTTTACCCTCCAATTTGAAAAAAATGTTAATTGCTTTCTTCGTCCTTTATTACTTTCCATTTTTAAAAGAAGTCAAATATTATATGTCTGAATTATTATGTTCTGATTTAGTGTTAGCTCGTGCTCGAGTACAATGATGTTGAATTGATTTGTAGGTATGAACACAATTTTTAAAAATAAAAAAGAGAAAGTTTTAAAACATTACTCAAATATTGAAGAACGTACAACAACAAAGATAACTAAGCCATTGATCCACGAATTATAGAAATGATCATAGATTCATAGAGTTAGAATTCTCCAATTTTGTTGAAGCCAGTTAATAAATTGACCAACATGTGAGCATCGATCATATATATAGGAACTTTGGTTTCTTGGAGGGTGTGCTCGAGAAGTGATCAAATAAAAGTAATTAAGTTCATGTATGTGCGTTTAATAAGTGTCTAAGAAGTAAACCATTATTTATTTGTACATTTTTGAGTTATACATACAATTTTAAATATAAAACAATGTGTATGTGCGATTTATATTTATCAACCATTAATCTTATCGTCATTTATCGAAATTCTGGATCTGGCATGGATAGAATAACATATATATGACCCCAATTGCTAATTCATTAGGCAAAACCTTTGATTGTTACAATTATTGATCAACTAAACTTTGATTTCACAAATAGCTTTTAACTTTTGGTACAAGTTGGGTTTGAATAGAATAATTTTTGTTTGAATTCAAAATAACTATATATGTTGGAAGACCAATTTTTTCACTAATTAATATTCAAACTTTGTGATAAGTTATTTAACCAATTTCCTGATTCCATGGAGAAATGAGAAATACCCTTGAATTTCATGTTTTATCTTAATAGTATACATATCAAATATATGCTATAATGATGTTATTTCAACACATATATAATATACATACCAATAAGAGAATTCAACTTAATTTCCTCCAGAGAAAGATATGCAACAATTATTTATAACTTCATTTTGTTATTTATATTCCATGTAATACATATATTGGTGTGAGTAATAATAATTCATAACAGAAATGTAATTATAATTCAACCTTATTCCTTTTAATGGAAAACTAATTATGGACTCATTTTAATTTCCACAAAAAAAAAAAAAAAAAGACATGCATTCTCCATCTCAATCTTCTTGCCATGTGCAATCTATTCACCACATCTGGAAAGGAGACCTTATATTTATTTCAATCTTTCTTTAAATAGAAATAGAAAGCCCTCGAGTTTTCCCCTACCTAGAGGTGGCCATTTAGGTATTTTAGTGATCATTTATAGTAAAATAATAAATTTATTTCGTTTTTATTATTGTATCATATATATCTTTTTTAATTATGTCATTGTATTGGTGTCATAGCTATGTATATTTATATTTAATGTCATGAAATGGGAAAGGAATTATTATTTTGTCAGACATAACTAAATGATACAGTTTAAACAAAAAAAGAAAAGACAAAATAGGAGAAGGGTTCATTGCAAAAACAAACAAATATTACACATTTTTACAAATTTAACAAAAACTTTCTATTTGGGAAAAAAAATGTTATGAACTTTTGTGTTTTGTTGTAATTCGAATAATCAGTTAAATCCAATAAGAGATGTCCATTAATTCGTAATCTCATATAGGTGTTACACTGGAAAATTAAAAGCCATGTTGTTTAGTATTATAGTTGAACACCTTGGAATGCTCTCACTGGATTTCTCACACTTGCTTTGAATTAAGCATAAAGTTTGTCTTCTTTAAATTTACAAAAACATATAAGATTTATACTTTGATCTCTTGTTAGACCATCTTAAGCTACTGATGGTAATACTTTTCAATATAATATAAAATATAAGTATTATTTTTCAAGTAAAAAGTACTCTATTAATGACAAAATATGAATCTTGTTTTTAATAATAATTATAGAAACATAACTCTTATTTTGGGAGCATATGGGAATTACTTTTCAACTAAAGTTTAGGGAAAATCCCAATTATCATCTCGTTAAGTTACGTTTTTTTTCATTTTTTTAACCATCAATTTTACATAATTTAATTTTGATTTCTATAAAAAGAAAAATCAATTTTAATACTGAAAAATCCACGTCAGAAATTCCAGCATGATATACAAGCAAAAATTAATATTTTGAACAAAATAAGATAAAATTTGAAAAAAAAAAAAAAGACAATTAATTAAAAAACCAAAATTAAAATAGTGGTAAAAAAAAATACATAATCTATATTTATTTGCAAATAATACAAAAATTAATATTGTGATTTTTTTTTTTTTTTGGAAGAGTTGGAGATGCAGGTGAAGGGTTTGAGTATGTATTAATTGATAATATTGTTGTACAAGTGGAGGAGAGAGAAAGAGAAGTGGTGGATGCATGTGTGCCTCATTTCAATTAACTCAACACTTGTGGACATAGACTCTTGCTTGCCTCTCTCTTACGTGGCCTAAACCAAACCTTTTATTTGTCCTCTCATACCATTTATACTCTTTAATTAAATTCTCTATTCATATGTGACATGGCCTGCATACCTACTCTATTTTTTATTGAATTTTATTTAGTATTTTCAAATTACAATTATGTGTTATATATGTGTTAAGATATTATCCATAATTGTGTTTGAACAGAGCATATGATCAAAATATGCATCAACATGCAAGGGGAAACATTATTGTGTTAGAATTGAAGTATTTAAAAAAAGAATTGCAAATTTATACTAGGAAATTCAGGATATAATAGATTTGAAACCATTACTCTTAGTTTATTTAATTTCTGACTCATTTTAGTGGATTTCATTCACCCCAGATTCGAATGGATTTTAAACTCATTTATATAAACTCTTACATATCATAATATGATTTTTGAGATGTTACACGTGGTGAAGTTACATTAATTTGGTATAGATTCACCGTTGAGAACTGTGAGAATTTATATTAATAGTTTTTTTTGAAATAAATTTTCTTGAAACATTATTTAAATAAAATTTACATAAATCAGAAATAATTTATAAAATTAAAATTTATCTAAAATATCAATTATATAAGTGTGCATACATGTAAATGTACAAGTTTCAGAAGCTGTAGCAATGTATTTTAACTTCATTTAAAAAAAATATATATATATATATATATATATTTGTACTCTTTTCCTAGCAAATAAAACTTGAAATACGTACGGCTGTAGGCGATACATGCATGTGATGTGTTTTGAAGTTTTTGAAATGTTACTAAGATTTCACAATGTTATAGAATCAAATAAAATCATACAAATTTTTTTTTTTTTAAAGAATAGGTTAATTATAAGACAAATCAATTGCTACGTAGTGGTTTTACATTAGCCAAAATTTTAGAAATTAGAATTTTTTTTAGTTTGTGAGTAGTGAGATTCATTTATATATGAAATTATATTTATAACACTGTTTCATATATATATATATATATATGATTTTGAAACTTATGATTTGTAGTTAATTTATGAATCAATCTCCAGACATTTTTGTAATATAAATCATTTATAAAGTTTGAAATATATATACTTCCATAATATATCCTAATAGTTTTAAAATAAAAAATTTGTGAGCTTGCATAAAAAGAAAAATGGCAAGAAAAGAAAAATGAACTCTGTGAGCTAGTTTGTGCAAGCTGTTCAGTTTAATAGTTTGTTGGTGGACAATATCAAGTTTCCAAACTTATTAATATTAATTCCCATAATAAAACATATATAACTAAATTATATTGGTGAGAAGTTGATAACTGTTACGTAGATATCATGAAAGTAATAACATGTAGGACCGTGTGTGCTTTACTTTCCAATATATATATAGAGTACATTATAAAGTTCATTATTAGCTAATTAGTTATAATATTTAATAAAATTAATTCCATAAATATAAAAAAAATGTGGTTTCTTCTATGCCAACGAGTAGTGCTGTATTCTATAAGTCAATGGTAGTTATGGTACCAGACTACCAGTACACATCGTCAAACAACAGAAAAGAGCCACGATTACCTCGTAAATAGTAGATAGATACTTTATTTTAGTAAGTGTTTTATCTAAAATTTTGAAATAATCAATATGTACTGCATATATAGATGATAATTTTAATTGATATGCAATATTAATTAAAAGTAATAGAATAGGATTTTTGTTTGACGAATGAGAATCATAAAAATGAATTGGAGTATTAATTTGATTTTGAAAGAGAGTTATTTTGGCACATTTCATATATTTTGGTTGATATTTGAAGTTTAGTTACATTTTAAAGTTATTCAGCGGCAAATTTTGGCTGAAAAATGTTCAAAAATTAAGTTTTGGTAGCAATTTACAATTTCGTAAAGTAATTAATTGTAGGAATCAAAATGAAAAAGTTGTTAAAGTACATGTTGCATTTTGAAATGGGAAACACATTTTTAAGTCTCATAACTTAGAGTCACTTGGACCTTATCCACAAAATATCCCGTAAGTTTGTTATGTCCAATTTTGGTCCTAAATATATAATAAAATGTTCAATTTAAGGACTTCAGCCATCGTCGACCACTTAAGTCGCTGGATTTTGGTACGTGAGAGCACTCGACCAATTTAATTGAGCAAACAAAAAGAGAAAAAACAAATTATCCTCACCCAACTGCACCCCTAAACTTTAACAAAGATAATTTTGGGAGATTCGAAATTTCTGCAAATGTCTAAGGGTTCAATTGGAAGAAAAGTAGCGAAAAAAACATAATTTTTAACTAATTAAATTGGAGTCCTTAAATTGGACATTTTATTATACATACAAGATCAAAATTGGACATATCAAACTTACAAGATATTTTTTGAATAAGGTCTAAATTTCGGGACTTGAAAAATGCTTTTCCCATTTTGAAATTAACCATACCTTATATGTATAAGTATACATGCTGAAAATTATTAATGTATATGCTGAAATAATAGTATTATATGATTACTTCAACTTGTTAAGGAAAAAAACAAAGAATTTGTAGGTTGAAATAAATGTATTCTAATATAAAAGAATATTGGAGGATTACAAAAATGTCGTTTTTCCGCCTAGTACTGTTAATGTGATTTAAAAAAAATTAAAAAAAGGGAAAAACAATCTTCTTTTGTAATGTATTCAATTCCTTACGATAAACAAATATTTAAAGAATGAGATATGATAAAAGATGGTGAGAAATGAAGGCAATATATAGTGAATGATGGAGCAAATCTAGCACCAGTGTAAGGGATGGTAGTGTTGGTGGGGTTGACATGAGAGGAGCAACATGTAACGTTGGTTAGACGACAGAGGAGATTTGATATGGTGGTGGTGGTGGAATACAATTTCAATTGGTCTTGCCATCTATAATCAAACTCCAAAGCTCAAATATCAAAATTATAAAAGCATAAAAAATTGCTCATATTTCAAATATTATTTCACAGTTTTAGATATCATTTTTTAAATGTTGCACTAATAGAATCTTTATATGGTTTAATAGATTTGATATATGGTTTGAGCCCATGTGTGAGTCCAATGTGTACTTGGGCTTACAAGAAATGATTGATTGATCTAATTACATTTTGTGGTCATATATGTGTGTGTGTGTGTGTGTGTCTATATAAATTATATATATATATATATATATATATATATATATATATATTATCTATTAATTTACTGTATAATTGCATTTTATTTTGAGCCTATAATACTATGTACATATATATAAAAAATATTCTTTCTATATTTGCCCTGTTTTTTCTGAAAATTGTATATATTGTTTGGTCTCCCTTTTCTTTTATTATGTGTTTATGTAACAACAAAAATTATTTGGGTTTACTACATTGTTTTATTTTATTATATTTTCATTAATTATACAAGACATCTTTATCATATAATTTATCTACAATAATGAAATAATTTATATGATTATTTTATGTAGGTAGTTCACAAAATTTATTTTAATAAAAATTTAAAATAAAATGTTAAAATTCCAATGTATGCATTTATTATAATTTTATACACATTTTTTTTTTACATTAGAAATATGCATTTGTATTATGTGATATAAGAAATATTTCTCTGAAAAAGTAAATAATTAAAAAATTCAAGTTTTTAATATTACAAAATATAGAATGTATAAGATAAAAATATAGTTATGTAAATTCATATTTTTTTAACAAGTATTTTATATATTTTGTTTTCATCTAAGCAATTATATTATGTTATAAGAAATTTGAAATTTTAACATTACATGATATGTATGCCTGGGAGAGTTTTAGTTATATATATAACTAAAAAAAATTAAAATATATGTTGAAAAATATTATGTTATATATTGAGAAGATAGTAGTATTAAAAGACAACTTCAATTTGTAGGTAAACCATTCAAATCTCGAAAATGATAAATGTAACACACCCTAAAATCTAGGTAAATTCTTGAATGAGATAATTTCACAGATCATCATTTCATGAGATGGGTTGAGTTGACCCCATCAACACGTGTAAACACACTAATCAATTCGATCAACACATATTATGTTTTTTTTTTTATGTATATTAAGTAACACTTGTGTATCATATAATACTTTTATATGTATGAAATAATCATTTTGATAAATTATAATTCGACATGTTTTATGTAATATTTTTGTGTATATCAGATTTACACTTTTATGCGCATCATATGGTACGTTTATGCATATCATGTAATACATCTGGTTCCAGTATCTAAAACCATGATTAATTTGACAAGCAATACATTTATTCCCATTATCATGTATTTTTATGTGTATCATAACTTTTGAAATTATAGTATTACTTTTGTATGTATCGGGTAATACTTTTATTCATTATCAGATAATACTTTTGGTTCCATGATTTCAAATAAATGATTAATTTGAGAAATTGTAATTTGACAACTAATATTTTATCTCATACTATAATACTTTAATTTGTATAATGTAATATCGTATCATGTAAAATTATAAAAAAATATTACATGTTGCATATAAAAATACCACTTGCCATATCAGACTTTGAGGTCGTTTTGATTGATTGTTGTTCTTAATCAAGTTAACTGGCCGATTTCATAAAATGAAATTCATGAGATCATCTCACACAAAAAACTCTATCCAAATTCCAAACACTTAACTTTTATATTTGTTATTTTGAAATAGAATATTACATCACATAAACTCTTAAAATAGCTTATAATATGTTTAGAATATTTATTGGTTTTCAGTAGTTTATCTCATTATATATATTTTCTCTGTTTAATCTGAGATTCTAAATTTCGAATTCTTCCTCCCAAAAAAAAAAAAAAATCAAGGCGCCAAGCCGAAGAAATACCGAAGTAACAGAACCGTCAATATTGTAGAAGCGGCGCGGCGGCGCCACCTGTCCCGCCACCGATACACCGCCATGGGTAAGCAGAAACAACAAGTGATCTCCCGCTTCTTTGCGCCCAAATCAAAACCCACCACCTCCGATCCCTCACAACCTCAAAACCCACCCACCACCCCTCCGCCCAAAATCACCACCACCGTCTCTTTCTCCGCCGCCAAACGCCGCAGAACCGACCAGATCAACTCCCTTCGTAACAAACACGCCAAACTCACTCACCCCTCAACCGCTGATAACCCCATTACTCCCCTGCCTAACCCCACACTCCACCAGAAATTCCTCGCCAAGCTTCTAGAACCTCCTCTCGACCGTCTGGAACCTTCCAGAAGCAGTACCGCTCAAATTTCAAACCCTAAGTACACACCCCTAGAACAACAAGTAGTCGAACTCAAACACAGGTATCCTGACGTGCTTCTGATGATTGAGGTTGGGTATAAGTATAGATTCTTTGGAGAGGATGCTGAAAATGCAGCTAGAGTGTTGGGTATATATGCGCATATGGATCACAATTTCTTGACTGCTAGTGTGCCCACTTTTAGATTACATTTCCATGTTAGGAGGCTTGTTAGTGCTGGGTATAAAGTTGGCGTTGTGAAACAAACTGAGACGGCAGCGATCAAGTCACATGGTGCGAATAGGTTGGGCCCGTTTGGTCGGGGGTTATCGGCATTGTACACCAAGGCCACTCTGGAGGCTGCAGAGGATTTGGGGGGTGGAGAGGAAGGGTGTGGCTCGTGTAGTAATTATTTGTTCTGTGTTGTGGAGAAAGAGGTTGGGAGTTTGGAGAATGGGGTGGATGTGAGAGTTGGTGCTGTGGCAGTTGAGATATCTACAGGTGATGTCGTTTATGGCGAGTTTGATGATAATTCTATGAGAGCTGGATTGGAGGCTATGGTTTTGAATTTGTCTCCCGCTGAGTTACTCCTTGGAAAGCCTCTATCTAAGCAGACCGAGAAGGTGGTTTTAGTATTCATTCATAATTTGTTATTGCTAAAACAGACAAATTGTGCTGGTTACTAAGGAGGCTGGAAAATGTTACACTGAGTTTGTGCTTCGTCGTTCCTGTGGTTGTGATTCTCATTTTTGTTGGACGTGCTGTCTGAATTGCTTGTATCTGTGATTTTTCTGGATGACTTTTGTCAATGATTGAGAAACCATTGGCTTGTCAACAAATTTAAAGGTTGTTGGAAATGAAAAATAAGATGAAATCTTTTCTTGAACTTGTGGATGAGGAGACTGGTGTACTAGGAGTAGCCTGAGAGAGTCAAGGTGTTAGAAGTAGGTGTTAGAAGTAGGTGATAGACTTAATCTGTTGCAATCTTTATTGGTCTCGGAATTTACTATTATTTGCTACTTTTCAACAAATATTTATGGTTGTGATGCTATCTGGGAAATGTTGATTGGTTATATTTGGGTATATAGTTATTCGATCATCTTGCTAGTATCTAGAAAATTATTTCCATTTGACAGTGTGTGTGTATGATTGTTGTCATTGAACTAGTTTTTGAAAGTGAACGTATAAAATTGCAGCTTGGACATCGATATTCTTTGTCTATGATATTGATTAAGCAGAGTTGGTTTCATGAGTTCTGAACCTTGAAAATTTTATTTCAGGAAATTGACAAATTCAATTTATCATTAAGCATTTTCTCCCATTAATGAATTTGGTGATTTGAGTTGTGACTACTGTAGATAAGAATTCTGTTAGCTGGATCCACAAATATTCTGGTAGGAAAATGTAGATGTCACTAATGGGACATGGAATTAGAGGTTTCCCGAATAGTCTGACTACATAGAAATGAATTCAGATGGGTCATTGCATACCCTTCGAAAATATACTGCAGATTGAGGAATAATATTCTCTCTTCATGGTTACACAATTTTTGTTTGTTTTCTTTAATCATCTTTAATTTCTTTGAGTTTTCAGTAAAGGTTTCCCGGAGAGGTAGATTTGTGGGACCGCTTCAAAACTCTTAGCAGTAACCTTTTTATAATGATCTATGCTGTGACAAATATGCTTGTTGTTAGAGTTGAATTGCAAGGACAGTCGATATCATTTATTGCATAATTGGGTTTCCATGATCACAAATGATCAATTTTTTGTATGCATAAGAAGTATTTTAAACCATAAATACGCTCTGAGTGTCCCTGATTGTAATTCTCGAGACATGAACCCTTTATCCACAAATAAGTTTCAAGTGCCTTTTGTTTTTGTCATTACAAGTATGCTTGGGCGTGATCATTCATGATAGATTTTGTCTTGGAAGAATCAAATGATGCATAACTTGAGTTTCTGGGCTTGACCTTACCTTAAGTGCCCTGATATTTTTTCTTGGATACTAATGCAATTTCTGTGGCAATCTGTGTTTTTCTAATATAAGTTGGTCTATGTTAATATTGATCTCATTTATTTTCCTTTTCTTGTTTTGCTACTTATCTGAGAGCTCCTCTCCCATCATTCTCTAGCTGCTATTGGCATATGCTGGACCTGCCTCAAATGTTAGAGTTGAGCATGCTTCACAAGATAGTTTACGTGGTGGTGCCCTATCGGAAGTTATATCACTATATGAGAGCTTAAGTGAAAGTAACTTCGCCAATGATAATCAACAGAAGGTTATAACAGCAAATGGCTGCAGCAATAATTGCTTGTTACTTGATGTGTGATTCAATAAGTAAATTCAGCATATTTAAGAATAGGATATTAAAAAAGAAAAAAAAAAGAGTTTCTTTGCTCAATTACCAACTTGATTTTCGGCCTTCCATCATCTGATTTATTATGTCTCATTTAGATAGCTAATATTTATTCTTTTGTTCTTTTAAAATTATTCAATATAAAGGGGATCATGGCTTTGCCTGACTTGGCTCTCCAAGCGTTAGCTTTAACTATTCATCACCTGAAACAATTTGGATTTGAAAGAATTCTATGCTTGGAAGCTTCATTCCGTCCTTTTGCTGGCATCGCAGAGATGACCCTTTCAGCCAATACACTGCAACAATTGGAGGTAAGTGTCTTAACGACTGTCAAGCATCATACACAATTATGTTTCAATTCATGTTTTTCCTTTTCAATTCCCACGTGTGAGCGTAGGTGCTGAAGAATAATTCTGATGGTTCTGAGTGTGGCTCTCTGTTGCAATGTATGGATCATACTCTAACTGTATTTGGTTCAAGGCTTCTCAGACACTGGGTATGTGGTAGACCCTGATATATAGTCTATAAGATTTGGTCCCCAAATCCAGCTCCTTCTAGTTATTTTTATCCTTGCCTTTTAGATGATTGTGCTGTATTATTCTGCAGGTAACTCATCCTTTATGTGATAGGAACATGATATATGCACGTTCAGATGCTGTTTCTGAAATATTGAAATCCATGGGTTCCAGTAAAGTTTCTGAGATTGACACCGAAGAGAACAATCCTGATATGATAATTGTGCACCCTGAGATCCATCATATATTTTCATCCGTCTTGACCACATTGGGACGGGCCCCTGATGTTCAACGTGGGATTACAAGGATTTTCCATCGAACTGCCACCCCATCCGAGGTAACATTATTTATTTATTAATTATTTTTTTAATTTTCTGTGAAAGCTCAATCCTATTCTAAGACTCGTGCTTTCTCTCTATGTATGTAGTGACTTCTGTATTCTGTGATATTACGCACTTGTTCTTTCACTGTGTAATTTTGATTCCTGATTGATATTAATTAAATGGTTGATTTTTTCCCCTTTTATTGTGATAAGACACTTGTAAACAGTATTTGACATAATAATCAGAAGAAGTTGATCTTGCATTGATTTATGAATAGCAATTAGCCAATCAATGCTATAGAGTCGTATTCTTGTAACCAACTTTCTCCAAGTATTTATAACTAGTCTCTTTGGGGAATAAATGTACAGTTCATTGCAGTTATTCAAGCTATTTTAGTTGCTGGAAGACAGCTGCATCAACTCCATGATGAACTAGAGGAGAAAAACAAGAGTCTACAAGTGAGAACTGTACATTCTGTTTTGTTGAGAAAGTTGATATTGACAGCCTCATCTTCCAGTCTTATTAATACTGCAGCAAGGCTTCTGTCTAAACTTAAAAAGGAAGCTGCAGAGCAACGGGATTTTCACAATCTTTTTATTTCCGATGGAAATTTCCCTGAGGTACAATTCAAGAGTTCATCCATCAGATTATCTTGTATTTTACTCATAACTTGTAGATGCTTGAATGTTTGGTGCATTTGTAGGTTGCTTCAGCAAAGACCAAAGTGCTCTTGGCAAATGAGACATTAGATCAATTACTTTCTTTTTATCGCAAGCAACTGCGTATGAGCAATCTGGAGTATGTGAGTGTATCTGGAGTTACACATTTGATAGAGGTACTTCAATCAAAATTGCTTTCCGGCATGATCTTTGTCATAAATTTATCTGTTGGCAATTTATATAGAGCATTAAACTTATTGAAGATGTTATTACTTTGTATTTCGTATTCAGGTCTGCAGTGTCCTGTTTTCTCTCATTTAAAATAGTGACATGTCCACCTCTGTCCCATTTGAAATTACCTCAATTTTTCATTACATGGAATGGTTATCCTTTTACCATAATTGCCTTGATTCTACATACCCATATTGACTCAAGCTCTTTTGCAGCTATCTCTTGATGTGAAGGTACCTGCAGATTGGGTTAAAGTAAATAGCACGAAGAAAACAATTAGATATCATCCACCTGAAGTATTGAATGCTTTAGACCAGTTAACTCTGGCAAATGAGGAGCTCTCCGTTGTTTGTCGAGCCACCTGGGATGAATTTTTAAAAGCATTTGGTGGATGCTATTCCGAGTTTCAGGCTGCGGTTCAAGCATTAGCCACGTTGGATTGCCTATATTCTCTTGCTGAGCTATCTAGGAATAAGGTCAATAGTTGACTGTTTTGGACTTAATGTATTCATATTAATGATTTGTGCTAATAATCATCTCGGATTTATTGTGCAGAGTTATGTTCGCCCAGTTTTTGTTAGTGATGACGAGCCTGTTCAAATAAATATCAGTTGTGGACGACATCCTGTATGTAGTCCATATTTTTAGTGTATTTGTCTATCGAGCTGCTTATCCTTTTCTTTTGTATGAGAGTTTTTAGGGTTGTCAATACCAACCAGTTCTTGTTGTATGTGAAAAATTGCAAATTTGATGGAGGTTTAAACATGGAACCTTGATAATAACATGCCAATTTTGGAGTTTGCACGTATGACTTTTCATTCTCCATTTACTTGTACTTCCTTCACTTTAGGATTGAATATTCTAATTTCCCAAATATGTGGACATATAGGCCTGCCAGCCATCCTTGGGATGTTAATGCTTTTGACTGTAAATTTTGTACCCATAACTGTGTTCTATATGGCTATGTTTGCACATTGGGTACGCACAATAAAACACTAAGGGAAATATAACTTTGCTTCGTAAATAAATAGACAAAGCGTCATGCTTATATAAGCCCATGTATCTGCCTTGATTCTTGCTTGATGATTGGTTTTCTAGTAGCTTCATGTGTGGGATTATGTATTATGCTAAAACATTATACAATGGTGTAGTTGCTGTGATCATACTCCTTTCTCTGCCTGAGGCTCTTAGAAGTGTGCTAAAAAACAATAGTACCTTGTCTTGTTTGGAAAAGTATCTGATTACTCTTGTTTTTTTGTAACCCATTTAATCCTGATCTTTAATGTTTCTCCTGTTGACTTTTTCCAGGTCATGGAGAACATTTTGCAAGATAATTTTGTTCCAAATGATACAAATTTGCATGCAGATGGGCAATACTGTCAAATTGTTACTGGACCGAACATGGGTGGAAAGAGTTGCTATATACGCCAAGTTGCTCTGATAGTTCTCATGGCTCAGGTACACATTAACCTTCTATGTCAATCGTACTGAACAGAACTGCAGCACTTCTCCTATTTTAAGAACCATGCCTTCAGGCTCCTTTCAGTAATAGTTTAGGTGGCTCTGAGCTCGTATATGTTATAAACTCACCTCTTCGCTAGTGTTTTGTACTCCGGTGCATGCACTTATAAACACGTCTTATATTGTCACTGCCCACTTGAACTTCCCTGCAGCCCAGCTACCCTTAACACATTGGCCAAGGCCTGTAATACAAGCAACTGAACATTTGGGTTTATTTGTTGCTATTTAAGGGACATCTCTTCGTCAGTAATATAATTTGGATCAATACATTATATACCTTCTGCTAAAATTTGTGGCTTTCCTCGCAATATTGCTCAAGATAATAATGGTGGCAGATTCTTTGAAATCTTCTGAATGTGAGTGGTAAATCAAATTAATTTTGTGGAACTCTAAAAGTGGTTTCAAGGTCTGGTCTTGTAATTCAGTGGTTGTATTTACTAAACATCAGTTTTTTTTTGTTTTGTTTTGTTTGTTTGTTTGTTTGTTTGTTTGTTTGTTTTTTTTTTATGACTTTTGGCAAATAAGTGTTGGATACTGGGGAGGTCGAGCACTGAGATGTTTGTGAATGGACGGTTGGCCATGTATTTGATCAGGTAGGTCAGTCCACCCTGAACTGAGGCTTGGAGGATTTATCCTACTTCAGTTACCCCATTGCATAACTTGTTCACATTAACACAAAGGAAAAGGTAGAAATGCTTATGTAGGCCATAAACCTGGCTCTTTAATTTTCTCACGGAACCTTAGCCTCTTCTAACCTTCAGTTTTTCTTTCCTTCATCTCCCATCACCATTTTCGTGTTGGAATTCATGCAACATTCATGTGCTCATTGGCTGGTATACATTTTATGATTGGTGCTGTTTTATTTGTCCTCCTCGGTTTCTGCACTTGTCTCGTGTGTTGGCCTCTTCTTACCTCCCAAGTTTTACCCAGATCTTTTTTTTCTCCTTCACTTTTTAGTTTTTTAAATATGTTCCACCTTAACAGTTAAATGTTTATGATATGTCATGGCATCTTGTGATACCCATATTTGAGGATCTGGTATAAAAAAACAGCTTTTTTTCAATGAGGCACAAAACTAGAGAGTTACAGTGACAGTGGTGATATATTCTTAGAGAGAGATAAATCACTTTGGTGAAAGTAACATCAAGATGTTGTGATTCTTATAGGTTGGTTGTTTCGTGCCAGCAGCATCAGCAAAATTGCATGTGATGGATGGCATTTACACTCGAATGGGAGCTTCTGACAGTATCCAGCTTGGCAAAAGCACTTTCTTAGAAGAACTGAGTGAGGCATCTCACATTCTTCAAAATTGCTCATCCCGCTCATTGGTCATAATTGATGAACTTGGGAGAGGCACAAGCACACATGATGGTGTGGCCATTGCCTATGCTACATTACATTATTTTCTGGAGTATAAAAGATGCATGCTCCTCTTTGTTACTCACTATCCTGAAATAGCTGGCATCAGAAATGAGTTCCCGGGCTCGGTGGGAACATACCATGTTTCATATTTGACACCAGCGAAGGATACAGATCTGGAGCTCAATCCTGACCAGGAGATGGATAATGTGAATCATGATGATGTAACCTATCTTTACAAACTTGTGCCGGGTGTTTCTGAGAGAAGTTTTGGGTTTAAAGTTGCTCAACTTGCACAGGTAAGCTTCCATACTCTCCTTCCTTGCAAACTCATTTGGTTGGGGCAATTTGTCTTTCAAATATTTGATTGTTGAATTTTTTGAATTATACTCCTGTAAAATTGTATAAACAACTTGCAGAAATCCATTATTGAGAAGCAATGTATTTTTTGACCTAGCGAATCTTGTTGTTTATGTTCTGGGATTAAAAGTTATGGCAATTACAGTGTGCTCTTATATTTTTGTTCTGATTGTAAAAAGATTTGTTCCATAGTTATTCATGCTTACTCTTGATTGTAGTTACCTTCGTCATGCATTAGACGTGCTGTTATGATGGCAGCAAGATTGGAAGTAGAAGTATGCAAAAGAGAGAGAAAGAAGTTGCTAGAGAACAATTCAATGTTCAATGATAAGTTAGATAATGCAAAAGATGCTTGTGTACCTTCAGATTGCTTGCAAACAGCAACAGTTAACAACTTGGAAGATGTTGAGAAAGCTTTCAGAGATTTGTTCTTTCACCTAAATCTTGCCATCCATAGAGAAGAAGAAATGGCAAATAAGTTGTATAACTTGAAGCATGCTCAAAGCCTTGCAAATAAGCTGGTAAACAGGTAAAATTTTGTATAAGCTTCTGTAAGCAATTTATAATGGAAGCTTTTTAAATTTCTTGAAGTTATTTGGGGGTCGAGAGTATTTTACTAGTGTTTTATACTTGGCTCAAAGTCCTAGGTTATGCTTTCTTTTTTTGCTGGAGTTTAGGTCTCCTAAAGTTAGTCCTGCATGGCCCATCCGTATGATGATTGAAACTGGGGTTAGTCAATTTTCAGAATAGGCTGATGCTAGGAACTCCTCACTGATTATAAATACTTAATCGTAGTTCTCTTCTCTCAAACATGTGGAGTTCTCCTCCAGTCCACTTGTTCGCACAGTTTTACTCAAACCACTATGCTTTACCTGGTAAAAAAATGCAGGTGAAATAACATGCAAAATGGGCATATCAGTCACTTCATACAGAGCTCATAAAGAATACATTCTGTAAATGCAAATATATTGTCTTCTTTCCTGTAATATATTTCTGAGTTTTCCATATCTGATCTCCAGTCAAATCTGTTAATAATTTTCTCATCAGTTCCTTCTCTTTGCTTTTGATTGCAGAGTTAGAAGCTAGCTCTACAATGAACCTGTGGCTCTATTCGGTATTCAGTCATAATCGACATCTCTGTGCATGCGAAACCGTGGTTTACTTGTCATCCATCCACCAGCAAACAGGTTATTTACACTGAGATTGTGTTGTATTTTGGAGGGTAATGCGTATCAGTTAAAT
The DNA here is from genome assembly GCA_946896805.1 of Scutellaria galericulata. NCBI lineage: Eukaryota > Viridiplantae > Streptophyta > Magnoliopsida > Lamiales > Lamiaceae > Scutellaria > Scutellaria galericulata. The sequence goes on from OX335788.1 coordinate 4,715,640, forward strand.
GCTCAGATCACCATTGTACATAATAAGATGATTACTAATTTTACTAGGTGGTTTCTTAGTATCTATACTATAGAGTAGTAATCTTTGATCTCATATTTTGTTATGTGGGTTGTTAACATGGCCATTGTTTAAAAGCGTAGATGGCTATGGGTATGGTTTTTGTTTTCTGTTGCCATCCTTCTTCCTTCATACCCGATTTTTTATTTTTATGTATTTAAGTTCTAATTATTTCAATATGTACCTAGTGAGATTAAGCATCTCATCTTACAGATTATAAGCAGAGTTTCAAATTTCATTAATCAAATCCTCTCTTAGTTTAAATTTTGTAGGGCTATGTTCTTACATCCCTTTTCCTTTTCAATAATAAAATAATAGACTTATTTTTTTTCTTCGGTAGATCTCCATTAAATACATGAAGAAAAAGGAAATTGCGCAAGTGGCCCAAAAAAAAAAAAAAAAAAAAAAAAGTGAAAAAGATCCCTTAATTTAGATTTACCAAAGTTTAAATAAAGTTACAACATAATATTGCTTTTTTCATGTTGCCCATTTTGCTCCAGTTACAGCGGGAGTAACTGCAGCATACACACACACACACGTTGCTGTTTGTACAACTAAGAGATTTCATCTCTAATATTAGCAATGAATAATCTGAGTTCCCTCACTTTTCTCGCATATTCAGGCGACACATCATCATTGTCCGTATCGCTCAATTCGATCACATGATCCCTACTCATTGCCTCCTGGCATTTTGTTCGTGGTGGGGGGCTAATAAGATCAATAATTTCCGTTTCTAATGCTCTAGAACCAGCATTGTTACCTTCATGAGCACTGCTTCCTCCTAAACTCAACCTTTGGTCATCCATTCCTCCTAAACTCAACCTACTGCTCTCTCTCTCAATGTCAAGCACCAAATCCTGCAGTTTTCTATCAATTTCCTGCATCTCTACTTTCTTCTTTCTTGATCTACCACTGGGTTTCTTCTGTTTTCTTAGCTGGAATTCCTGAATCTTTTCTGGACAAGCACTAGGAGAAACGAAGAAGCAAACAAGATCACAACTCAGCAATGAAGGCCAGCAATTGGAGAATTAAAGACTCAAAACTCAAAACTCTCACTTACTATAAATAAAAGTGCTTAAAATGGAAAGAGAGTATTAACAGGATACCTCTCCACCAGATCAGCTGGTACAACAGATGCTTTAAGCCCGTCCATGTCTTCCCAAGAAACCTCGAAGTAGTTTCTTCCTTGTACTTTTCTTTGCTTCACAATGCTAGATACAGGACACTTGACTGGCATCTGTTTTAACAACCAAATTTTTATTCATTTTTTATAAAAAGAAAAATAAGAGAAATAAAACATAATAAGAAGACTGCAAACATATTTATCAGGGTAGGTATTCAGACTGATAAAATGAAACATCAAAGAAAAGCACACCACGAGTATTTGTCTCCTGCTTCTGAGAATATATTCATTGATACTAGATCTCACCTAGTGAGGTCACAATTTGAATCCTAAAATGGAGTTTGAATTTTATAGAACTTTCCTATTTCAATTTGCTAAAACCAAAATTAAAAATAACAATATTAATAATTATTGTTATTATTATTGTTGCTTCCTCCGACAAAAATCTGATTTTTTTTTTCTACTTTTACAAGGACAAACTTGTCAAATTTTCTGAAATTGTGGCAGAAACTACCCTTACATAATTATGGTATTTCAGGGTATTTTCCCAATAATAGAAATTGAACATAAACGTGCATCAACTCCTCTCGTCTTCAAAACAGTCTTGTCCCCAAGGCAGGTACAACTCAGGCTCGGCCTCCAAACTATCCAGCGGATAGGAGCTGCGAGCTGCCATGTGAAGGGCGCTCGTAAGAGGATTATTCAGGCGTGCCGCGTGAAGAGCACTTGTAGAGAAACTAAAATTACTTACTTTACTTAATACTAAATTAACATACTAATATTAATAACATTAAAATCTATCTAATTTCCTCAAATATATCTAATATCCATCATTCTCTTGACGTTCGAAATTATTCGTCCTCGAATCGAAAAGAAAATTAGATTAAGTGGTAGACATGAAAAAGAAACGGTGAACCATGGTGGGGAACGTTAACTAGCAAATAAAAAGTTCAGATTGATTGCCACCATCAATATTCAGTAAACAAAAAGGATCAAAAGTTGATGGGCCTTAGTAAATTGTTGAATACTGTAATTACATGATGATCTCATTGAATTGGCTCATCCATATGGGATGTTGTTGGCTTGCCAAGTTCCACACACACATGTGACACTTCCCTAATCTTAACATCTTTCTTTTCTACTTTGTCCTTCTCGTCAACCTTCTACCCTTTGTTGTTCTTGCTCAAAGGTGTGGTGATGATGGCTCATCTTCTATCTCGTTTAAAGTCAAAGGTCCATATAAAACAATTCCTAAATATCTATTACTACTCTTCTTGTCAAAAATTGGACCATCATAGTTAGGGGCGGGCAATATTTGGTTAAAACCGAACCCAACCGAAAAATGCATTTGGTTTGGTTTTCAAGAAATCTGTTTGGATTTGAGGTAAAAAAAAAAAAAAAAAAAAACCAAAATGAATATTGATTGTGTATTGGATTGGGGCTTGACACTAAATTAGCCAAAACAAAAATCAACATTGGATTCACAAATCCAAGTCAACTCTTGCTAAGGAGTCCAAATTTAAATTCTCTCTCAAAGGCTCAAACTTTAACAATTGACACTCCGCAACGACGAACCAACTGATGCACAACCCTTATCATATTAACCAACCAAATTTAATTATAAAGTTTGGTTTGGTCCAATTCTAACCAAATTGAGTTATTTGTTGATAGAATTACTTTTCTTATTGTTTAGTCTTGGTAAGCCATGGGTCGTAGATAGGATCAGATTGAGGTTAGCAGTATTTGGTAATATGGATGTTGTGTTGTTAGTTCTTTTTTACATAGAAAACTAGTATTGAATATTTCGGCTTTGGCTTGGGTAGGATTGTTATTTTGGCAATCCTGTGGAATTGTTTAAAATCCTTATAGTTTTATTTATTCCCTCCATTTTCTCTATCAAATTGGTTCGATCTGCCGTGCTCAACATTCGATCACTCATTCTCAGGCTGAACGTTTTGATACAGTGAAGGGATTGGATGAGCTTTGCGTTGATCAAAAGGCACAATTCACTCACCTTGAGCACTTGTTAGAGCAGTTGTACATCCAGGTCACCTCATTGGTCGCCCACCTCCCTTCTACTTCTTAGGCGAATTCGGCACCCATGGATGATTCGACCGCCACCTCACAAGTCCCAGCAGCTGCTTCTTCCGCCATATGGAGCAACAGACCTTCAACGGCGATGGACCCGTGGATTTGTTGTCCTGGGCGGAATAATGCTTCTACATTCACCTCACCACCGACTCAGAGAAGTTCACTAGGCAACAATTGCCATGGAGAGTGCTGCCCTATACTGGAGGTGTTGGGTGCTACGTCGCAAATCCTCCATGACTTGGCCATAGAGTTCATGAAAGAACTGCTGAAGCGGTTTGACGAGGATCCTCTCTAAGACCCGTTTGAACACTTGATGAACGCTACTCAACAGGGCTCAATGGACTCGTATATCGATAGGTTTGTGGCCCATATGGAACACGTAAAAGACCTCTTTGATGCGTATCTCTTCCACTAAAGTGCCTGATTTATTCACTGCCATGCAGAATGCCAGCGTCATTGATCGGCAATGCCAGACACTCCAGCAGATTCAACCACAGGCCCCCATCACGTTCTGCCACCTCACCATTTTTTCAGCTCCAGAAGCAACTGTGGAGTATTTTCAACACACACCACCATACCGCACTCCTTCTGGTCCCCGCGAACTGTGGGGCCATCATCAGGAGGGCCTTCACATTAAGCACCATTAGCGAGCATCACCCAATCCACCATGGGATCCAACAAATCTTCCCAGTCCCGTCCTGCCTCTCGTAACATGCGGAATTTATCGCATGCTAAATACTTTGAGTGCCATCAGCACAGTACCTGGTATCATTGTGACGAGCCGTACAGTCCGACCTATGTGTGCTGTAACAAGCCCTTACAGGTTTTGCTTGCCGCCAAGGACAATGATCTCGTGATCGATTTAGTCTTGGACCCTATTCCCACCGATCACCTTTCCGGCATTCACATAGAGGAGCCAGACCTTTCGCAGATTGAACTGTCCCACTTGTCCATGGGTGGGTTGGGTGGGTTGGACGGTCCACGTACTATGCAATTACGGTGTACGGGTAATGGTTGACTCCGGGGCTAGCCACTGTTTCATTTCGAATGATTTGGTGTCATGATAAACTCTTCTGTGTTTGGGGGATGGTTGATGCCAAACAACTCGTGGATTCTGTACAAACTAGGTGCTGACCTTGAACAAAGCCAAATTTCCATTCTTTGCCTATGTCAGGGGTGTGCACGGTCCAAATTGGTTCGGAAATTTGAAAATCTCCAGAATCGAACCAAACTTCGGAGAATTTCAAAATGATTCTCTGCAACTGAAACAAAATAAAAAATCTCCAGAATCAAACCAAATTTTGGTTCAGTTCGATTCAGAGACTCGGGTCTATTGGTTCGATTCGAGATGGCTATTCGAATGTCTGTAAATTAAAAAAAAATCTAAAGGAAAACATAAGGAAAAAGGAAAATTCATTTTAAATAAACTGCAACAAATTAGAAAAATAAATAACAAAACACTAATTTAAAATTTACCAACAGAGTTTCATTAACTACTAAAAGTCAAATGCTTCGTTCAAAAAATAATTCACTTCAAAAGTTACAAAGCTCCATAATTTAAAAAGATATATATTTTCTTGACATGGTCCATTAGAATATAGTTTATATTATTAACTTTTATTAAAAAATTGAAATTGAAATTATTTGTAACATTATAAACTATTAACTTAATAAATTAGCTATTATGTCATTGTATAAATAAGTGAGATATATACATATAAATAGCTCTTTAAAATCGGTTCTCCGGTTTGGTTCAATTCCAATTCAGTTTTGTTCTCGGTTCAGAATAGTGAAAAATCTCCGAGACCAAACAAAAAATTATTCGGTTCAATTCAGTTTGGAAAAAGTTAAAAAGTCAAATATATTTTTGGTTTGGAACTTTTTCGGTTTGGGTTTCTTCAAGACCCGTCAATAGCCCTAACCCTTGGCGGGAATGATGTTATCCTTGGGTCTCATAGCTCGCGACCCTGAGCAATGTTCGTGCCAATTGGACTGGGATGTCCATAAAATTCCAATGGCATGGTGCCACCGCTCCACGACGACTCTTTACTTGCAAGTCGAGAACTCTCAATCACCAGTTTGAGAAAACGAACTGGCGTTGCAGTAGGTTGTGTGCTTTTCTCTGTGCAGGGGATGACTCGACCATTTTGATCACATAGGAATTAGACTTGGAGATTGAACAACTGCTATCAGAGTTCCAGGCCGTGTTCCTCGTCCAAGTGCGGGCTACTGATCACCTAATTCCCTTGATTCCAACTGCAGCCCAGTGTTGGTTTGCCCATATCAGTACGATCAGACCAAAAAAGATGAGATAGAGCGCCTTGTGAGTGAGATGTGGGACACTATAATAATCCAGCTGAAGATGAGATAGAGCGCGCCTTGTGAGTGAGATGTCGGACACTATAATAATCCAGCTGAGCACAGGTCCGTACTCCAGCCCGGTTCTCTTGAATCGGAAGAAGACGGAAGTTGGAGTTTTTGCGTGGATTACCGTGAACTGAACAAAATTACGATTCCGGATAAGTATCCTATTCCGATGATCCAAGAAATGTTGGATGAACTCCAAGGTCGGTTGGTTTAGCAAAATTGACCTTTGGGCCTAGTTATCATCAGACTCGACCCCACAGACATTGCAAAAAACGCTTTCCATGGCACACTAGCCATTATGAATTTTTAGCAACCTTCCAATCCATGGTGAACAATCTGCTTCGGCTATAACTCCACCGATTTGTATTAGTTTTCTTTGACATCCTGGTTTATAGCACTAACAAAACTGCATATTTGGCAAACCTTCGTTGAGTTTATAGAATTGGGAAAAATGCTCATTTCACCGACAGGTTTCAAATGGATCCAAGGGGTCTGAGGATTCTTGGGATTGATGGGGTGCTACCGCCGTTTTATTTGGGACTATGGAAAAATCGCCAAGCCCCTTACTGACTTATTGAAGGGCGAGAAGCCCTCTCTCATTACCTAGACGAAGGCAACTGGGAAGGTTTTCCGGGAACTACAAAGTGGTACTCACACTTCCAAACTTTTCCCGACCATTTCTAATGAAATGGATGCCTCCGGTCACGGGGTGAGTGCTGTTTTGATGCAAAATGATCGTCCACTAGCTTATTTCAACGAGGCTCTATCTCCATAGAACCTCTCTAAGTCCATCTATGAAAAGGAATTGATGGCATTAGTCCTAGCCATTCAACATTGACGGTCGTACTTGATCGAATGACAGTTCACTATCCGGACAAATCAATGTAGCCTTCACTACATTCTCCAACAATTACTCAGGTACGATTTTAAAGTGTTGTATAAATCCGGAATGACTAATATGGCAGTCGATGTGCTCTCTAGGTATGATGAAGACACAATGCTATTGTCGGCAATCTCCTTGCCGCCACATATCGATCCTACATTCAAAATTGCTTGTCGACCATGTCCTTGGTCCAATTACGACTTGATTGCGTGTGATGGATCGACCGAGGGCAATTATTCATGGTGAATGGGGTTCTTTTTTATAAAGGTTGCTTGGTGGCATCAGCTTCATCGGATTGGACGGTTAGATTAATTGACGAGTTTCATTGGACTCCAATGGGGTCACTCGGGGGCCTACAAAACTTACTGGGCGTCTCGCAACTAGTGTGAGTTGGCTAAGTATGATGCGGTAGGTGCTCCGATTTGTGGCAGAATGTTTGTTTTGCCAAAAAACACAAGTATGATACTCTGTGCCTGGCCGACTCAGATTTGGGAGGATGTCAACATGGACTTCATTGCGGGATTCGTACAACCAAGTTTATTCTTGTGGTAGTGGATCGGCTCTTCAAGTACCCACACTTCATGGAGTTAAAACATCCTTAAACCACGAAGCAGGTAGTTAGATCTTTGCTCGGGAGGTGGTTTTGGTTGCATGGCCTCCTTGGTCTATTGTCACAGATCGTGATCCAATTTTTGTCAGTGCCTTTTGGACTGAACTCTTTCGCACTTGCATGTGGGACAAAATTGCACATAACCTCCGCCTACCATCTCGAAACGGATGGTCAAACAGAGTGTACTTACGTTGTTCCAGCAAACATCCTACGAGTTGGGTGGGGTGGCTTCTGTGGGCTAAGTTCGGGTATACACCAGCCATGTGCCGCACACCCTTTGAGGCAGTTTATGGCTAACTGTTGCCTGCTTTACAATAATATCTTCCGGGTGAGATCAAAGTCCGTGAGGTGGCGGAGCTTGGGAGCAATTGCGCTGGCATTTCGAGCGTGCCTAGCAGCTCATGGTGAGTTCGACGAACAAGCATCAGAGACTGGTGGAGTGTGCTATGGGGGACATGGTGTTATTAAAATTAAATCCTTGCTAAAGGGCAAAATTGCAGGGATGGTTGAATGTCAAGCTGGCTCATTGGTCCTTTCGAGGTGGTCGGGCGGGTTGGCACAATAGCATACCGATGCATCTTCCCGGAGGATAGTCGGGTGCATCCCGTGTTCCATGTTTCGCAATTAAAACCACTGCAGGGAAATTATTCAGCAGAACCTACGTTGCCTGCTAACCTTTTGTTGTATGAGCCGTTATTTGTGTTGTATGTTGTACTGGACTGCCGTGTGCTTTCAACAAGAGGGTCTTACGGTTTCACAAGTTTTGATTCAATGGAAGGACCGTCCCTTGGAGGACGCAAGCTGGGTGGGTGAGGTGGATATGCAGGCCAATTTCTTGATTTTGGCCTCGAGGACAAGGCTGTTTTGTAGGGAGAGGAGTTGATAAGGATCGAGTTTTGATTGTTTATATCGAAAGCCCAAGAAGTGAAGAGGGCCAACTATTTGTTAAGTAGTTAAGTTACTTAATTCTTATTGTTGATAGGATTACTTTTCTTATTGTTTTAGTCTGGGTAAAAAAGCCCATGGACTTGTAGATAGGATCAGATTGTGGTTAGCAGTATTTGGTATTGGTTAAGTTTTTTTACTCAGAACACTAGTATTGAATATTTCGGCTTTGGCTTGGGCAAAATTGTTTTTTTGGCAATCATATGGAATTTGTTTAATCCTTTCAGTTTTATTTATTCCATCCCTTTTCTCTATCAGCCTACCACCATAAAAAACCAAAAAGTCACTGGGCATCGCATTTATATAGCAACCGACTATTGCATCACAACTCTAGTAAGAAGAAAGAATATCAAAATTTACTACTGTTTTGTGAAATAATGATTGATTGATTTAAACCATGGCCTGGCCTAGCAGCAAATAGCAAGAAACCTAGCATGTGCAAGCTTTGCATTGCCATTCTATATCTCTCTTGCTACACCCTCCAAGTATAACAAATATACAGCTATAAAACTTTATTGAGAGCATAAAGAGACTGGTATAATATGATGCCTCATTAATTAACAAGCAAACTTCATTCAAGGCACTGTACAAAAAATATAAAACCATAAAACTTTATTGAGAGCGATAAAGATAATGGTATTAACTGTCTCATACCTCATTAATTGGCAAACAAACCCCCAAGTCTGATGAAGTGGAACGAAGATTAGCAAATCGCCTCAAATTTCTTTCAGCAATCTTTGGGAGAATGTACTCATCTAAGCAAAGAATACATGCAGAGTCTTCAGCAATGGAGTAAGGACACGACAAAAGGAGCTCCACATGTATTGCCCCGTTGCAATAGAGACAATTTCAGAACTGAATCAAGTGCTTCTATTATGCAACTTCACATCTACTTAAAAACCATCGAACACAATTTCACTATCCTATATATTATTAGATGTCATTCACCACACACATCATAAAAGCAATTGTTTAATATGAGCTCTACAATTAAATGCAATATTGTTGATTGTCCAATTCAACCTAAGACGACAACAATCATCGTAACCGAAATGAATTGTAGCTTCTAACTTTTGCATGCACACATATATATAAGACCATTCATCATGTGCATGATTACACAGATCTACACATGTGAAGTTTGTGCAATACATCAATACTTTTGTGGACATCAATATATTCCGTATATGTCATAAAGGTGCATGGATTCCCAACCTGTCTTTTCAGGCGGCCAGTCGAAAAATTGAGCAGAAATCTTATGCAGTTGGCTGCGATTGACAGGATAGTGAGCAAGAACCCTGTATAGATAGAGGAAATAACTTTTTGACTGTTTCAATCAGAAGGAAACATTTGTGGAGTTTGCATGGTGAGATTTAAATAAAGAAGGAAAAAATAAAAGATTCTAAATTCAAACCTTGATGCATCAAATAATTTATGAAGCAATATGCAAAGGTAGTGAAAATGCACATTTCTGAGGGTGAACTTGTACCTGTGCACAGTATCTGAGTCTGCAGAATGGCACTTGGGCTTCATGTATGCATCAATAACTTGCAAGAATTGATTATCTATTGGTAAATCACATTCACTTCCTATAACAGAGTAACAATGCAACATTATATTAGGATGGAAACTAAGGTCATTCCTTTGCAAGCTACAAAGCAAACATAGCATTTACTATCGAGGCAATATTCAACTAATTGTTGCAGCTACACAATGATTATTTGTATACAAGATGCCCAAAGTTTGTATACCAACATCATGTACAAAACTTTAACAAAATATAGCAAGCCAAAATTGCAGCATCAAGATTAGAAAACGCCAGAAAAGTAAAATTGCCTGATGCAAAATGTCAAAGATAAGGTAATGGAAGGAATATAAAGACCAGCCTCAGTGGACTCACCATTAGAATCCTTCTTATTGCCATCATTCTCTTTAGAACCACGTGTGAAAGTTTGGTTCTTTTTTGAGCTTTTTTTCTTCTTTGCAATTGACAAGCCCTCTGATGCAAACCGCTGAAGAACAGATGAATCACCAATTGATTTCACAATCTGACAAGCTGACTCCTACATCCAAGTGAAGAAAAAGTTACATGTAGTTTGATGGATGTAACAAATTAACCTGAATGGTAGGATGAAAATATTCATCTTACCGGCCCAAAACCACGAATTCCTTGGGTATAATCACTCCCAAGAAGAATAGCAAGACTAATCTGAAGATGGAAGTTCCAAGAATACATAAAAAAATGTCAACAAAGAATCGCGGATAGAAAAATCTACACTAATATCTATCGTCTTCTTAGTACAGGCAGCGACTAAAGGAACTACAAAACTCTGCCAAACTATATAAAGCCAATTAAGGGAAAAGATAGTCACCAAGGAATTCCTTCCAAATCCAAGTTTTCTCTCAATATCATCCATTTCATAGCAAACAACATAACCACCTTCTCCTATAAGTCAGAGACGGAAAAAAAAAAAAACATCATAAGTATATATTGATCAGATAGCTGAAAAGAAAAGAAAAAAAAAACTTGTATAACTCACCAAGACAGATATCCCTAAAAACTGTTCTTGCACCAAACAGAAAAGCATCAGAATCTGATGTGAAACATCCATCCTGATTATCAAAATTATTTGAACAACAGTAATGAGGATCCTATCAGAAATTAGAAGACAAATAACAAGCGAAAATAAATTGATAACAGTACAGAAAACAGTCAGAATATATCTTTTCAGGGACATGAAACAAGAAAAACTAATGTTGGAAGTATCAAATCACATTTTGAGGAGAAAATTAGAGTGTCCACATACACATAATGATTCTGAGTTTAGCAATGCACATTGAGCTTCAGCCTCTTCGATCCTGCATATGTTTTAACAATAGACAATTGCACAAGTTAAATTTATTTGGATTATCATCTATGGTGTATAATTCCATTCTACATTGAAATGTAAGATGAGACTAGCAAACATGATATCATAGCCGACGAGTGAGCTTTACTACGGGCAACATTACATTTTGAATAAACTATGTGGTTTGATAGGTCGCCAAATTACTGGGATTATATCGAGTAATTTGTTTTTTTTTTTAAACAAAGATAAATATCAAGGAAATGAGCATATTTTTGAAACAACCACATCACAAAGAAAACATTTGAATTGGATAATGTAAAACATATAGCCATATATTATTTGTTAGTCCATGGTATCAAAAGCAAAATCATGGAACCAAATCTTATCTATCACTACTCCACACAAGAGCTTCTATTCTTGTGTACATGTGAAGCAATAGATCTTGAAATAAGATTTACATTAGTTCATTTTAGCGACCAACACAGATTTTCCAATTTACTTCAATGCATGAATTTGGAATGAGATTTAAACATGGCTGTATAGTTTACCCATCTAAGCATGGAATACCAAGGGCCACACCCAAAAATTTGGCTTCTTTAATCATGCAAGAAAATTCTGATCCCATATTTCTTTTAAGTGATGATACCTCACGAGAATCCCTAGAATCTGAAATCGCCTGCAGCATCAGCAATAAGTTAGAATGAGGACTCCGGATGTCAGAAAAATCGTGATGTTGCATAAAACACATTCAGAGTATGACCAAGATAAAACCTTACATCATCTCCACCATTTAAACGGCGTCTATATGTAGATAATTTGATAGCAGGAATTGAGCCATCTAGAAACCAAACATTGAGCTTTTGTAAGTCATTGGAAAAGGCGCACCTATTTTTAATTAGAAAGGTATCACAATCCAAATCCAACAAGCATACAGTTCAAAGTCATAGTTAAGTAAAAACTCAATCCATAATCTAAGTGTCAGTTTTCTACAAGAGATGATATTCGATATTTAATATGGGGATTTTCAGTCAGCAAATCTTTGCTGCAATAAATATAAACTACAATTCCTAAAATTATACAAGATCTAGCATTTCCAAACTAGCAAACTGTTAGAATTTCATCAGATGGAGAGTTTAATCTAACTTCGGTTTCATTTTGTAGAATTCTTTTTCCTTTCTCAAACCAAAAATGTGTTTCGTAATTGCATCTTATGAAAATAGAGTTTTCATTCTCCCAATATGTTGAGAATGTATTATTATCTAAAGAACACAGACAAAACGTCTACATATGAAAATATATGTAAAAAAGAGATTTGATCAAAATTTTCAAATGAAACAAAAATGTTTTCCCCAATCTCACCGATCAAAATGCATTCTTCTATGATATCAAAACTTCTCTCTCTCTCTCTCTCTCTCTCTCTCTCTCACTGATACACAAACCCAAAATTCTTACTGGAATAAAGACTTCAATAAAAGAAAGGGGAAGAGTACCAGTAACGAAGATAAGGCTGCAATTCAAAGCAATTAGGGCTCTGAGGCGGTGGAACAGACTTTTCAAGTAAAGCTTGTCTTTCAATGGACAGTGGGATTTGTTCACATTTTGAAGTTGAACCATCCAACACGATAAATCCACGCAAACCCTCTTGTTCCTATTCAAATTTCATACCACCGAAAAGCAGCGAAATTTCAAATTCAAACATTAACATTAAAAATTGGGGCATTGGGGGACAGGGAAATTTCAGAGAAATTAACATACTGGAGATGATAGAGAGGACGAGTCTTCTTGCAAGATTCCAAGATATCCCACAGGTTCTTCACTCCCATCTTCTCTTCACTCAAGGGTTACATAGCACTGTGTGTTGTGTGTGAAGATTTTTGCTGAGAAAATATGATTGAGTTTATGAAATGAGGAAAATTGTGTAACTGAGAAATATTATATAACCTTCACTCAAAGTAGCCGTTGCCTTTATCATCGGCTTCAGGATAATTTTGAAATGCTAAACTTTAATTCACACGTGAGTGTGATTAATTTGTATCTAACGGTTTGTATAAACCCAATATAAATTCAGTGTAGTAAAACTGTATATGACAACTTTTTTTTTTGGTTATACTTATCGTGCTCGAGTTTTGTTAAATTATCGGATCTTAGGGTTTCTCAAAATTAGAAATTTGTCAATAAACTATGAAAAAAAAAAATTTCTATTTCAATCTAATCTACCTATAATTTAGTTGGACTTTATTCAGTTTTATTAATATCAAACTATTATATTGATATTTAAAAAAAAAAATTGAAGTCACTTGATATTTTAAATTTTTAAAAAGCTGTCTTACGAAAATTAGTCATTGTAGCCTGAAAAGAACTGGTTGTAGCTTTTATAAAATTAGGGATCAATTTTATAGTTTGACCAAGTTTTGAGAATAATAGGATTATATGTCATTATACCAGAAAAACAAATGTCAGCTAACATGTAGGACAAACTTAACAGTGTTATACCAAAAACTTAATTTTATTTAAAAGTTAAAAGCTCTCTTTTTTTTCTTTCTTAAAACATAACACATACATAAAATTGTCAAAAAATATTATACATATGGTTGTTTATATATCATTTCTGATTAAGGTGATTTAGTTTACATGGAAACATGGATATGATGCATGAAGCAAAAACATGTATCATGGTGATTAATTGGAACCTCTCTCCATTTTCTTTTCCTTTTTTTCTTTTCTGTAATTTTTAGTACTAGAATGTTTGCCTTAAGTTTCCCAAAGAAAACCAATCTATCTTATACTCATCTCTTATTTAAAAGATTTTATCTTAAAAAGAACCAATAAAATCAAAATTATAGGGTGGATATACCAAAACCAAACATATCCATATGTATATCTACAGGAATTATAATTTGAAGATTGCATATTTGAAATGAATTTCCCCATATCAGAAACTACGAAGGCAAAAACTGTTATAGAGCAAGGCATGAAAAAGGTGGCCTCCCCACCAGTTATCTGAACACCAAATGAAGAAGTAGTTCAGTCATTCTTATTACATGAAACACAGATCTCCTCACAGCAATTTGCTTCATAATTTGAAAAAACCCAGAAATATATTTAAGGAAATGTGATTCTAGCTGTTGCACTAGCACACATTCATACCACAAACTAGTAATCCTTGTTCCCAAAATTCTTGCACCACATCTGGGAGGGAATTGGACGAACTGGAAGATGTGGACGCCGCTGCAATAAAGAGTCCTAAGTTAGTATGAAAGACAAACATGCACAATAGACAACACAAACACAGTTCCTAAGGACAAGCACTCTAATCATTGTTTCACATTTCAAAGGAAGCAGCCAGCAGGAAAAATGATTTAACCTAAATACATATTTCTTCAATGTGTGAAAAAATTTGAATAAAGATATAAAAGAAAAATCCATCACGATCTCAGAGCAGAGAGCACATATATTAAAAAATCTTGTTAACTCATGGATTTGCAGGTCAAAATAAAACTGAGCTAAAGGCACTATTGATTGACCATATTATGTCACTTATGAACTGACACCACTAAAATTTTGCAAACCTCAGCTGAGAAGTGACAAGAGTACAGTTACAAATTAGCATCCTTACGAAAAAAATGCATCGACTAAATTTCAACGGAATCTCTAGTGATGTATTTAATCCACCGCTGATATGACAATGACTGCAGCTATAATAATTGACAAAACCAGTAAGTGCAGAGAAACACCTTCTGCAGATATCTTAAGCACGTGATATTAAAAACCAGGAGTAGCAACGCAAATATTAATGTGGGTGTTGCTTTAGAATTTTCTGGAAAGTAATAACGTAGTTGAATAAAGACATATTTCAGCTGGTGACATATCTTCCGAGATTCTTAAAAACTTGGGCTAGCAACATCGGAATCAATATAGCTTTGATGTACAATTTCTGAAAAAGAATAGTCTAGTTGAATGCAGTAGATAGGTTGATGGTGCCCGACAGCAGTTCTCACAGCTTCTACATAAAAAATTATACAAAGGGGGACTCTCTGTGCACATTTTAGCACAAAGAAATCTATTGCAATGTGTACTGAACATAATGAAAGCACAAAAACTTTTCCTTGTTTGATGCTTATCAAATCAAACCCAGTTTTTGGCTATTGTAAATTGTAATTAAGAATTGACGGGTCTTTTGAAATAATGAAGTAAAGAACATTCAATAAAGCCAACAAGCTGAAGCTACAACAGAGGTTGGAAAGCCTTTTTTTTCTAAATAAAAAATTCAACTCCTTATTACATATGGGAAGTAGGGGTAGGGGATGATCCAACCTCCACACTAAGAGGGAAGACTAGGTAGCACATCGTCTAATGAAATGAAATTCTAGTAAACATATGGAGAACTTCATAAATAAAATAATTTACTGCACAACCTCATAGTAGTTATAAATGTTAGTACTCATGTAGAGCTCCTGATAAGAGATACAACCATCTACCGAAACCCTATGCAGGCATTAAAACATGTTGAGGCAAGGAGTTTAGACATTGGAATAACATCCATGAGAGAGAGAGAGAGAGAGAGAGAGAGAGAGAGAGAGAGAGAGAGAGAGAGAGAGAGAGAGAGAGAGATGTTAAGACATTATGGAGTTTCCCATCAACATCATTCTTGCCTTTTTTACATGACTAACAAACACTATAATAAGTTTTTATTTGTGACAATCATTTCTATTTACTTAAAGTAGTGACCAATAAGATTAAAAACATTGGGCTCCTTTTTACTTCTAATAATTTATGAACACGTATATATATAATGAGCTTTCATAATATTTCGGATGAATCAATAAACATATTAGTATTCCAAGATGCCAAATGAAGAATTCCCAGCCCTAGACTCTGTATAGCTGACTCGTTTCAAAGTACTCCGTAAAAGCAATGCTTACTCATAATTGATACTTGGGAAACCCCTAAAATGAATCAATGCAACTGAGGGAGGACTGAAAGAGAATGCAAAATCCCCTATTCTTCTTATGATCACCGATTTAATGGATACTATCTTGAGATAAAGTGGAAATAATGTGAAAACAAAAGCTTCCCCCTATTTTCCCATTCTCCTCAGAGAAATCGAGGTCAAAAACTGATGTTTTGAATCCCCTCCACAGCAGATGAAGCAAACCCTCAGCTTACAACACTCGAATCTCCAAAGCTCATAGCATGTCATCCCCCATACAAAAATCCTTCCTAAAGCGATTAAACTCCCTCAGAACCCTTAACCCTATACACTATACAAAATCATATTACATCTCTCCAACCATCATACCCCTAGAAATAATGCAAGGATCTAATCTAAGCAGTTTCACCCAGTACTGCCACCAAAAAATTATACAACAATGCAATCATCAATCCAACTCAATTGCAAGGAAAAAAAAAAAAAACCATGTGCAATTTCGCTAATAATCAGAAATCTATCGATAATGCAGCAGGGAACACCAAAATCCCCCAAACCGTCACAACCTAATTACTCAGTCAAACAACCAGAGATGCTTTGATCTATTAAATTAAAAAATCATCACAATAATAATCACAAACACACACGGTTTTGTAGGCGAACCTCGAGCTCGGCGGATTTCATGGCGACGGGAATGCAAACAAGGACGATGCCAACCATGGCGAAAGCAGTGTTGCGTTTCCAGTGCTTGGGGCGGCAGTTGGGTCCACCCGTAAAGCTCCAGACCTTGGCCCTAAAATCGCCGCCGTGGGCCCCATCCACATGGTGGTGCTCTCCTCCTCCTCCGCCGCCCATCTGCTCTACGATTTCAGCTTCTTTGTACGGTAGACTGCAAAATGCTAAGCAAATATGCAACTTGAAAATTGGATTTGAGATTAAATGTGTTTCATCTGATTTGCATTGAACGAAATTTCATATGATTGTTAGTGGTTCCGGGTTGGGCTCGGTGAAGGCTTTATTGGGCTTGCTCCAAACTATTTGGGCTTTGTCTAATAAATTTTGGGCTTTAAATGAAACATGAATTATATTGAACATTTCATAGAACTGATTATAAGCTAAAAACAAAGGACTAACCGACTAATTAAAGTTGCATTTAGATGGACGGGTTTGAGTTGAAGAGAAAACTACAAGAAATAATTTCTAACGTCCCTATATAAACTGGAGTTTAAAAATTCATCTTAAGCGTTTATTTCAAAGTCATTTTAGAATGAATTCATCCAAATAATCTGAATTTGGTTTGTAATTATTGATTTTAAATCCACCATTCAAATCATTCACTATCAATAGATTACTCAAGTAAAGAAAACTCCTAGTATAGGTTGGTTGTGTGTTCAAATTGCATGTGTAGAGTTGATGTTTTATAAGCTATAGTATTGATGGTGTACAAAATTCTTAGGACATCCACAACCATTAATTTGTGAATACTAAGAATAATAATAAAAATATATTATTTTAGATACGGGTCCTACATAATTGTGTCTTTCCCTCTTTCTCTCTCTTGTAATGGTGTTATTGCAGGCAATTACATACACCCCATACATTTTTTATTATTAAAATATTAATATTTTATTTAATAATACAACTTTCATTAACCATTGTTGTGCTCAGTGGATTTTATCCTTATTACAAAATAAAAAATTGAACATCTACAAACAACTCGTGTTACTTGCATTTAAAATATGATATGCTATGTGTTTTGTCTTAATTCCGCACAATAAAAGCCCATGCTTTATTATTTAATCAGTTCATCATATACAAATATAGTGAACTAATAAATAAATTTTAATTAACTCTACTTGGTCGATAAAGAAAATGTCAGCACGATTAATCATGATAAAATTACAAATGGTATGCTATTAGTAATAATTTATCTATAATAGTTAACATAATAAATTTTCGTTATACTTTGCTTTTAGCAGCATTAGCTCAAATCTTACAACCAATTCGATTTATCATATGAAATAATGAAATGAAATTAACCCAAATTTGTTACACATCAATTCATTCTTAATGAGAACTATACTCAATCATGAAATCCATCTATAACATTATGTTCACTAGGCTTGAAACTACAATTTCTATAAATGGCAACCAGTTATAACCAAACAGAGGGTATAATGTTTGCTAAGATTTAATGCAAGGCCATGATTCAAGGATCTGCTCTGCCTGTAAGAATGTTTTGCTATAATGAAACTGTAATAATATATGCTAAGCTTTCATTCATGCAGAAGCATGATTCAAAGATCTGCTCTGCCAGGGTATCTTGGGAATGGAATAACGTCTCTGATGTTTTCGACACCTGTAGCAAACATAACCATCCGTTCAAACCCAAGCCCGAATCCACTGTGCTCCACCGTCCCATAGCTTAGCAGGTCTAGATACCATTTATATGGTTCCAATGGCAATCCCATCTCCAATATCCTTTAATCAAAAACAAACAATTAATGCCCATTATTATCTATCACAATTTGGTAGGAAAGACATATTTCCATCAATGATAACATAAACTAGATAAAGAAGCTAGGCCATCTACCTTTGTTTGAGAACCTCGTAGTTCTCCTCCCTCTGGCTTCCACCAATAAGTTCTCCCACCTAGAATCACATAAGACACCAACTAATGAGAAAGTCCATGACAAGTCTTATCAAAGAATAAAACCTACTTAGAAAATAATGTCTCCACATGGACGCATGCATGCATATGGAGAGAGAGGGAGAGAGAGGGAGAGAGAAAGGGGGTGGCAGGAGTACCTTAGGTACAAGGACATCCATTGCAGCAACAGTTTTATTGTCTTCGTTGACCTTCATATAGAATGCTTTAATATCCTTTGGATAGTTATAGACAATAACAGGCGATTTGAATTTCTCTTCAGTCAAGTATCTGCAACAACAATACTTGAGATGAGTCCAGGTATGTATGTACAGACTGCAGCCTGCGTTAAAGAAGATGAGATGGTAATATGAAAAACGATCATGCACAAGAACTTTTTTACCTTTCATGTTCAGAGGCTAAATCAACACCCCATTCCACTTTATTCTCAAATTTCTTCACCTTCGCTACTTCCTCAAGAATGGCAACAGCCTCAGTGTAAGTTATTCTGTGAAAGTTGGTTTCTGCAACCATTTGAAGTCGTTGTATAGCAGTTTTATCAATTTCCTTGGTTATAAACTCCATATCATCATAGCACTTGTCAAGTAACCACCTACAAAGAAATCTAACATATGCCTCTGCACAGTCCATATCATCCTACAAAAGATTTGCAACTCTGTTATCTGCTATGAAGATTACAAGTCATTTTGAAAAGAAAAAAAAACAACTAAAAGATTTTCATCCATTTTGCACAGAAGGTCACAGCACAACAGCTACTCATCATAAGTTCAACATTTATAAATCGACCCACATGGCATACTCATTTCCGTTCTCATTAATAGAGAGATGAGCAGGATACTTATGCACCTTGGGCAACTGGATTCAATGTGCTTTCCTATTCTATAAATAACCCACACTAAAAAGCACAGAGACAAATTCACAATTCTAGTACCTTTATATCAGCAAATGCAATCTCAGGTTCCACCATCCAAAATTCAGCAAGATGCCGTGAAGTGTGCGAATTTTCTGCTCTGAAAGTTGGCCCAAAGGTATACACACTGCCAAGTGCACTGGCATATGTTTCAACATGCAATTGGCCTGATACAGTCAAAAATGCTCTCCGGCCAAAAAAGTCTTTTCCATAATCAATTTCTTTTCCATCCTTCTTCGGAATGCCACCATCAAGCCTACACCTCTCTCCCAGTTTGTATCTTTCATCCAGCTTTGAAAAGTCTTCTTTAGCCTTAGTGAGCTCAGCCACGGCAGCAACAATTTGGTCTTTGCTTGCTTTAGCTGCTTTTAGTTGGGCCACTGCTTCTCCTTTCTCCTTGACAGCAAGCTCAGCAGCCTTCAAATCCGATTCTGAAGGGGGAGGGTGCTCAATTAGCTCCTTCTCTAACCTTTCTGCATCATTGAATAACGATGTGACTTGAAACATCTCGCCTGCACCCTCACAATCATTGGTTGTGATGATAGGAGTATGGACATAGAGGAAGCCATTCTCCTGGAAGAATGTGTGAGTAGCAAATGCCAATGCATTTCGAATTCTAGCAATTGCAGATATCTGGACCGCAAAAATAAATATTAATTTTAGTGAGAAAACATCAGCAAGATTAGAAAAACGGTTACAAAAATGAACAGAAAAGGATTCATAAGATAATGGGTTCTAGCTATGCTCTCATTTCAAGAAATACTATAATATTTACATCAACAAGAAACAAAATCAAATTTATCATCACTATCAACCTCAAAAGAAGCATCCACACACACACACACAATAAGTTTTATAAAAAGCTGAACAGTCTCACTGATCAACTAACAGAGCTCCAAATAACCTAGGACTAAGAAGCAGGTACATAAAATTTAAGAAAGTTAATAAGTAACCCTATATGCCATCAAGTCTAAGAGCATATGATGACTTGCTTCTAGTAGATGCATAAATTCACATAAAAATATGAAATCCAAACGGAAGCTTACATCAATTAACTCCAAACCAAAGCCACAGCAAAGATCGATCAAAAGAGGAACTCCATGAGGAAATTCATACCGTGGTAGTCCTTGGGCGCAGGTGAGGAAAATCCCTGAGAAACTCGAGTGTCAATTTAGTCTTGGGCAAGGGATAATTGGCGGCATTCAGAGTGCCCACATGAATAAACATCTCGACCTCGAGCTCAATCTTCTGCTTCGCATTTTCAGGAGGCGACTTCAACAACCCCAGCGCGTGGATTGACGTCCCTGTTGCAACGATATCGCTCAGTTTGTAAACATCAGACTTCACAATAACCTGCAGATTCTGCACGCACGAGCCATCGTTCACCTCCAAAAACGCCAACGTTCCCTTACACGCCTCCCGCCCCGTCTTCACCCGTCCCGCTATTCGGACTTTCTGGCCCGATAATCCAGCGCCTTTGTCGGGCCGGCCAAGGATGGACCCGATCCGAACACGCTTAGAGAACTTGGCCTCTTCAACGGCGCTGCCGATTGGGGATTTCTGGATGTGCACATCGTTCAAGGATTGCGTGGCGTCGACGATGGCAACCGGCGGCGGAGCAGAATCAGACATTTTAGTTACAGGCGAAATAGCAAACCCTAGAAAATTTGCAGGACTGATTTATAGGAGTGGAATCTTCTTTGTGGTGCGTGCGTGCGTGTTTCAACGGTTGACTAGAGTGTATAACTCGTCTGATTTTCTCATTTTAATCTACCTTCATCAATTATAGTGCTAGTATAATGAGATATATTTTAATTTTAAAATAATTATTTACTACATTATTTATAAAACATATGTGTAATGTATTATTTTTAATTTCATTTAAAGATTTTTGGTGATCTTTATATATATATATATATATAAAAGAATCTATAAAATGGTTTTTTGAAAACTTCTCTGAAAATTTGGAACAACTTAGAGATGAATTTTATAATTATTGTGAGGAAAAGAATACAATAATATTCTTTGTTCCCTGATTTATAAAAACTTATATTATAAATCATATTTCTGTTTTAGAAAGAACATATAAATTAATAACAGGACAAGAACAAAAATCTTTATATCCTCCAAGTACTTCTTTTCAAATGGAAAAGAATAATAAAATAATGAATTTCACAGCTTTTTCAAAATTAGTTGAAAATGATACTTTACAAGTTACCATAAAACACATAAATGTTTTAATGGAAAAACAAAATTATACTAATTTATATCTTAATATTATGGGAGAAGAATTAATCTCTTTACATAATAAAGTAGAAACTATAATTTCTGTCATTAAACAAATTAAATCAGATGTCCATATAGAAATAGAAAAAGAAACTGATATAGTTTCTATAGCATCTACTTCTATACAACCACCTCCAGAAATAAAAGATTTTAAATTAAAATCAACAAAAAATGATTTAGAAGAATTAATTACTGAATTATCTAACAAATTTAAAAAACATGATATTTCCAATTTGGATGAGTCACCTTCTAAACAACCTACTATTAGAAAAAATATATCTCGACAAGATGTTTTAAATAAAATTAAATGGGCTGATAGACCCACTTAACAAAAATTTTATTATGATAGACCAACTCCTATAGATGTTCTTCATGAAGAACAAGATTATTTTACTGAAAGAAGTTTTAATGGTAAAAGTATTTATGAATGGAGTGTTGATGGATGTGCTGATAGACGCATATATAATATGGCTCATCAAATGCTTATGTATAGTACTGTTTGTAGAGCAGTAGGAAATACTGATAGCAATATTGCTAAAATGATAATATCAGGATTTACTGGCCAATTAAAAGGTTGGTGGGATAATTATTTAAAATATTATACTAAAGAAATAATTTTAACCTCAGTTAAAATTGAAAATAATGTTAGTACAGAAAATGTGGTCTATACTTTAATTATGACTATAATCGAACATTTTACTGAAAAATTCACAAATAATAGTGAAAATATAAGATCTCTTCTGAGTAATACAGTTTGTAAAACTTTAACAAGCTTTCGTTGGTATAAGGATATTTTCCTTTCAAGAGTTTATGAGCTTCATGACTGTAATAGTAGTCATTGGAAAGCCAGATTTGTTGATGGTCTTCCCAGTCTTTTTGCTGAAAGAATTAAAAAAATTCTAAGAAAAGACAATCTTTATATTGATTATGAAAATTATACTTATGGAAACTTAATTAGTTGTTGTGTTCAAGAAGGAATAGCACTTTGTAATGAGTACAAGCTTAATAAGCAAATTAAAAAACAAAGTTTTATGGAAAGAAAACAATTAGGACATTTCTGTGACCAATTTGGTATAGAAACATCTAAAAAAGACAGAGATGAAGATTATAAAAAACATTCTAGACATTCTAGAAATAATAATGAAAAACATTATAAAAAAAGACGTCATTTCTCTGAAAAATTTAAAGAGAAAAAGAAAAGAAGGAAAGAAACCTTTAATAAAGAAAACTTTGATAAAAAACATATTGTTTGTCATAAATGTCACAAACCTGGTCATTATGCAAATGAATGCTGGACCAAGACAAAAATAAATGAATTAAAAATTGATGATAATATCAAACAAGCTTTAATTCATATTATGATAGATTCTGATTCAGAAAATTCTGATAATAGATCAAATGAAGAATCATCATATTATTCTGAAAATTTAAAAGATATAGATGATGAATCTATATTTTCGAGTGATGAAGAATGTGATAATTGTATACAAGGGAAACCTTGTATAAATCATATTTATAATAAAAATGAAAAAGGTGATGAATTTTATCAACTTTTATCTCAATTTCAGGATTTAAATATTAATGTTATTGATAATAATTCCTTTATAGAATTACTAAAAAACATTAAAGACCCTGATTTAAGATCAAAAATTATTGATCAAATTGAAAATACACCTTCTACTAGTAATACTAGTACAAAAGAGGAAGTTAATAATTCTAATCAAACATATTCCATGAAAGAAGTTAATAAACTTTTAACATATAAATATGGAAATAAAAGTCCTACAACTACTGAAGACTTATTAAAAGAAATTAATAATCTTAAAAATGAGATAAGGAATCTCCATAAATTTGATTTTGATCTTCATAATAGACTTTCCTTAACCGAAAATGAAAACTCTAAGGAAAAGAAACAAGTTGAAGAAAAAGAACAAGGAAATTTCCTGTCCTTAACAGATAAAAATCAATCTTCAAAAGAAATTATTCAAATAATAAATATGTTTACCTCTCAAAAATGGTATACAAAAATAACACTTTTAATTGGTAATAATTACCAAAAAGAATTTTTTGCTATGATTGATAATGGTGCTGACTTAAATGTTATACAAGAAGGATTAATTCCTTCAAAATTCTTTCATAAAACCACACATTCTCTTTCACATGCAGGAGGAGGTTCTCTGGATATTAGTTATAAACTACCAGAAACATTAATCTGTAAAAATGGAAGTTGTATTCCTACTTCCTTTCTCCTTGCAAAAGATATTTCTAGCCAACTTATTCTTGGTTTACCTTTTATACATAGTATTTATCCTTTAACTCGTGTTGATGAAAAGGGTATAATTGGTACTTATAAAAATAAACCAATTATTTTTCAATTTATAAATAAACCAATTCAAAAGGTTCTTAATGAAATAAAAGATCAAATGGATAGAAAAATATTTCATATTAATTCTTTAAAAGAAGAAATAAATTCCCTTACTATCGAAGAAAAATTAAAAAATCCAAAATTACAGGATAAAATAAAATTTATTTATAACAAATTCTCTCTTGAAATTTGTGATGATCATCCTAATGCTTTTTGGGATAGAAAAAAACATGTTATTTCTCTTCCTTATGAGGAAGACTTTAATGAAAAAGATATTCCGATTAAATCTAGACCATGTCAGATGAATGCTGAATATTTAGAATTATGTAAAAAAGAAATAAAATCTCTTCTTGATAAAAGATTAATTATTCCTTCTAAATCATCATGGTCGTGTACCGCCTTTTATGTTAATAAACATTTTGAACAAGAAAGAGGTGTACCTAAACTTGTCATTAATTATAAACCCCTTAATAAGGTTTTAAAATGGATTAGGCATCCTATTCCTAATAAAAAAGATCTTATAGATAGACTTTTTGGAGCCTTAATATTTTCAAAATTTGATTTAAAATCAGGATATTGGCAAATGCAAATTGAAGAAGCTGATAGATATAAAACAATTTTTAATGTCCCGATAGGACATTATGAATGGACAGTTTTACCTTTTGGTTTAAAAAATGCTCCATCAGAATTTCAACAAATCATGAGTGATATTTTCATTCCTTACAGCAATTTTATAATTGTTTATATTGATGATATTCTTGTTTTTTCTAAAGATATTGAAACTCATTTCAAGCATTTAGAAATATTTAGAAAATTGATTATTCAAAATGGTCTTGTTATATCAAAACCTAAAATGAATTTATTTCAAACTGATGTCAGATTTTTAGGACATAACATAAATAATGGAAAAATAATTCCTATACAAAGAAGTACGGAATTTGGAAATAAATTTCCAGATATCATTACTGATAAAACACAATTGCAAAGATTTCTAGGAAGTCTAAATTATGTTTCATCCTTTGTTGAAAATATTTCAAAAATATCTGCTATTTTATATGATAGACTTAAAAAGAATCCTTCTCCTTGGACTGATGAACACACCAAGACTGTTAGGATTATAAAAGAAAAGGTTAAAAATATTCCTTGTCTTATGCTTGCAAATCCTCAATGGGAAAAAATAATTGAAACAGATGCTTCAGATATAGGATTTGGAGGAATTTTAAAACAAATAAATCCTAAAGATAAACAAGAAATACTTGTTAGATTTTATTCAGGAAAATGGAATCCTGCACAAAAAAATTATGCAACTGTAGCTAAAGAAATTCTTGCTATAGTAAAATGTGTTATAAAATTAAAT
Source organism: Scutellaria galericulata (assembly GCA_946896805.1). Classification (NCBI taxonomy): domain Eukaryota; kingdom Viridiplantae; phylum Streptophyta; class Magnoliopsida; order Lamiales; family Lamiaceae; genus Scutellaria; species Scutellaria galericulata. Next base: position 4,741,078 of record OX335788.1, read on the forward strand.
GATGATTTATATAATCAAAAATTTATTATAAAAACAGATTGCCAAGCAGCAAAAGGTTTATTTAAAAAGGATTTTAAACATGATATTTCTAAGCAAATATTTGCTAGATGGCAGGCTTATTTAGCTCCTTTTGATTTTGAAATTGTTTATAAACAAGGAAATGACAACAATTTGTCTGATTATTTAACAAGAGAATTTCTTTCATGACCACAGATATGAGTCAACAAGGAAGAGGATCCTATTTCCCTAATAGGGGAAGAGGAAGAGGAAGAACTCCTCATATCATTGCCCAACATGGCAAACAGAAGCTGATTTCCCAGAATATTTCTGGATCAGGAAATATGCCTGACAAAAATCATCCATTATATGGAGATTTTCAAGAATTTTTAAAAACAAAAAATCAGGAATATAATCCTGAAAATAAGGAAGAATCTTCCTATGCAAGTATTACTACTGAAGAAAAGAGTAATATACTCTTCAAAAGAACTGAGTATAGAGATTTAATTCTTCTTATAGAAGATAAAGACATTCAGTGGAAAGATAGTCCATGGACAATTATGGAAAGATATATTCCAAATGGAACTTTTATATGTGGTTCATATAAACCAAGAGGATTTTATGAACAAATGCTTAAAGCATATATATATATATATATATATATATATATATATATATATATATATATATATATATATATAAAAGAATCTATAAATTTAGAGATTTTATCGATTTAAGATTTAAAAGATAGGTTAAATATTCAAAATTATTGTGAATGTCCTAAGCCTCTCTGAATTTAGTTGCATTCTTCAAAGTGCAAAACGATTCTCAAATTTGAAACTCGTTTTTCTTTTAATATGATCCTAGACAAGTAAATGTGTGTCTATTATAGAAATTACATATATTAATAACTTTTATTAACTCGAAATTTATTATATCAAAAAAAACTGAGAGCTATATGTCCTATTGATCAAACATATTATAACATGTCATGAATTGAAGTCTTTTTATCTATTGATTCAAGTAAGCAACCTTTCCTTGAAAATAATTTTACTAAATTTCAAATGTATTATTGTACGTCTAACACAATGCATTTAATTTGATGAACTTTCCACACTTGATATGATATCAAAAACAGCCAAAAGAATCAACAAAAACTACAATTATATAAAAACACCTGTAGTAGACCTTGAGTAGCAACATAAATACTAATTTAGTTGTTGCATGATTTTCTGAAGTTGAATACAAACATAATTTATATTAGATAACATATTATCCATAATCCTTAAAAACCAATTAATGGCTAGCAACAATGTATCAATATGGCTTTGATTTAGGATTGCTGAAAAAAATAGTCTAATTAAATTGAATTGAATAGATGGATTGAGGGCTCTTTCTACTAGTGGGATGAAAAACTTGTAATCAA